>OX451367.1:13647060-15030810 GCA_949629185.1 Apamea crenata
GCTAGACGAGAACACCCGGAGATAATATGCCTGATTGATTCCCCCGGCCGGTGGCATGCCCGACAGATGTCAACCGTGCCGTCTTTAACAATAAATCTCCGGTAATTGTTCGTCATCATAACTTCGTCCATAATTGCACAGATAAAACCTTCGGTTTCTCCAAAGAGGTCACCGTAACGCAGCCAGGCTACGGACGCTAGTAGATCTACATCGGGCCCATGTAGGGCCCGGAAGAAGCGTCCGTGAAGCTCCTTACTCTGCCATACCTCCATGCGTTCATTAGTGTCAAGCACAACTGGCTTGCGCCAGTTCTCTTTACCCAAGGAGAGCGGTGTGAGGCCCTTATCCACCGCAACTACATCTCGATGCATCCCCACGTCGGTTTCTAGGAAATATTCCCTGAGACTGCATATCTCGCGATTGTGGAGGTTCTTAGCGTTTAGAAAGCCTCGACCTCCACACTTTCGCGGGATATACAGCCTCATTACCGATGACCGTGGGTGATGCATTCGATTTGCAGTTAGCAGCGTACGGACCCTCCTATCCAGGGCGTCGAGTTCGGTCTGAGTCCATTTGAGTATGCCGAAAGAGTACATCAAAACCGGCATGACCCAACCATTGAAGGCGCGCACCTTGTTGCCGCCTGATAAAAGACTATTAAATACTTTTTTCAGGCGGCCAAAGAAGCGCTCCTTCAACGATTGCTTCATGTCAGTAGCATTGATGCCCAACGCTTCCGACATACCCAAATACTTATAGGTTTCGGTTGCGGAGAGGGCTCTAAGGTTTGTGGAATCCGAGAGTTGGGTTCCCACGGATTCCACAATCTCCCCTCGCTTTACATGCATGACCGCACATTTGTCCACACCAAATTCCATCATGATGGCGCTACTGAAAGTTACAGTAATTTTCAGTAGCTCCATCAGTTGCAAATTGTTGGGGGCAAAGAGTTTTAGGTCATCCATGTAGAGGAGGTGAGATATAACCTGACCACCTCTCCTCAGCCGATAGCCTAGACCTGAATCTTCCAGCAGCGTGCTTAGAGGATTCAAGGCTAAGCAGAACCAAAGCGGACTCAAACTGTCGCCCTGGAATATGCCTCGCTCGATCCTTATCGGCTCGCTATTCCTCTGGATATTTCGACATCCTGGATAGCGAAGGACCGTCCTCCATTGCCCCATACACGTCATCAGGAAGGTGCGCAGAGTTGTATCTACTTTATACAACTCCAGCACCCTCATGAGCCATGTATGTGGCACCGAGTCATAGGCCTTCTTATAATCTATCCAACATGTCGACAGATCCTTTCGGGAACGACGAACCTGTTGGCTAATGGCCATATCAATGAGAAGTAGCTCCTTAGTACCGCGGGACCCGTTCTTACATCCATTTTGAGAGACAGACATGATGGAGTAGGTGTCTATATGTTTATTAATTTTAGCTCTCAAGATGGATGTAAGAACTTTATAGACCGTCGGTAGACAAGTGATCGGTCTATAATTTTTGGGATCCGCGGTACTACCTGATTTATGGAGCAGGTGGGTTATTCCTGTCGTTAGGAATTGGGGCAGCGACCCAGACTCTAAGGCTGACTGGAACTGGGATGCCAAGGGGGCGTGCGACCTTTGGAACCACTTTATCCAAAAGTTGTGTAGTCCGTCCGGCCCTGGAGATTTCCAGTTAGGCAACGGACGAACTGCACGAGCAATATCTTGGGGGCTGATGATAAGTGCCCCCATTTCTGGTATTAGTTCGCACGCTCGCTCGATCTTCCCAGTCCAATCACCCTCAGTGTGACTGACAGGCACCGACCAGATGTTTCGCCAGAAAGAACACATGGCGTCATCATCTGGTAGGTGTGTGTCAGTCACATCTTGATCCGGTCGCTCCCAATCCCTGTAAACCCACCTTTCATCGCTCTGGAATGTGCGATTCTGAGTGTACCGCTCCACTCTCCGCCTGTACCGACGAATACGGTTTGCCCATGCACAGATCTTCTGCTTCAGGAAGTCGATACGCTCTGTGACGCGGGACAAATAATCTCGAGAATTAATATCAGTCCCCGAGAACGCCCGCCTCACAAAGCGCATCACTCTGGGGCGAGTATTGCCCTCTCTGAAGCAGATTAGCTTGCCGATGAGTGCTCTAGCCTCCCCGATACGACGTTCAATCCTGCACTGCCAAGCTGGTACAGCTGGTTTTGGTCGTGTGGCTCTGTCACTGGTCGGGAATTTGACATGAGCTACACGACATGCCGCAACAGCGGCACAGTACAAGATTGAATGGGTATCGTTCAGGTCTTTGCTGTCGTTAAAACAATTCGACAGCTGCGAGTCTAGAGCACACACCAGCGCCTTGTTTTTCTTATGCATGGGCAAACGAGGTAAACGTGGTCTGAGTTCAGGCGGAATAGATCGGTACTCACGGAAAGCATCCTCCAAAGCGCTCCTCAATCTTACATTGCACTGGGAACTCACGGATAAAGCCTCATCATCATCCTCTTCATCAACGCGGTTGGGTCGCGATGAAAAAAGTTGCACCGCGACCAGTGACGAAGCAGGTGTAACGTGGCTATTCCGTGATTCGAGGCGTAGTCGATCAAGTACAACGTCATCCAGCATATGGTTACGCTGGATGACCCGCACCTGATCCGACAGTCGTTGCGCCGACACGTTGACAGCTGGCTCAAGCACCTGAAACAGAGAGAGCATCCGTCCACGGTACGCAGTCAAGTTACTTCCCCCGTCTGTAGCCCCAAAGTATGCGCGCATGACATTTTCATTGACAGTTTGTGTCCATCTCATGCGCTGCACACTTCCACCGGTAGCGGGGACCCTATCAGAGGCCGGTGGGCCTCGGAGTCCTAAGCTGGCCGGTGGTCGGCCTCTTCCGCGTCGACGTACTGGTGGTGGTGTCTACTGTGTTTCTTATTATTATTAGAAATATTTCATATGGTAATTAAATTATTATAATTGTTATTTATTTTACAATGTCTTATTAAATATATCGTTTACCGAGTAGAAATTCTTTTCCCTTAACCATGCTTTAAGACACCTTATAAATTTATTACCCGGTAAGCTTTTAATATTCTCAGGTATAGCATTAAATATGCGACCGCACATTGCATAGCTATTCTTACTGTATAGTGCTGTCCTAGGAATTATGGGCAAAACTATTCTATTTTTGTGTCTAGAACTTTTTGGATATAGTTGAGCTTTTTTTAAATAGTTCCGGGTGCATTTTTACAAATTTTGCGCATTCAAAGATGTACAGGCTAGGTAAGGTTTACCTTTAACTTTTTGAAAAAGGGTTTGCATGATTTCCGTGGGCGTATTCCCGCTATGGCGCGGATGCACTTTTTCTGTGCGATGAAAACTCTCTGACTTTCCGTTGAGTAGCCCCAAGTAATCAGACCATATCTCATCACAGAATCAACGTATCCATAGTATGCAGATAATACGGTTTTTAACGCTGATGTTTTTGAGAGTTCGTATAGAACGTACACGAATTTATTTATTTTATTACATACTTTATTGACTTGGACCTTCCAGTTGCAGTGTTTATCAATGGTGATGCCGAGAAATGCCGATTCGTTGACTTCGTTTAGTTTAAGTCCTCTATAATTGATGTCTAATGTCTTATTTTGTTGTCCGTACGTACTAAATTGCATATAATTAGTTTTTGTTAGGTTCACGCGAAGATTATTTTCGTCAAGCCATGTTATTATTGATTCAATTGTATTGTTTATGTCAGTTGTATATTTATTAATGTCAGGATTATTCGATGTCATTATTAACGATATGTCATCAGCGAACAGAAAACAAGGGTGATTAGTAACTTCCGGAAGGTCATTTATATAGATTAGAAAGAGTAAGGAGCTAAGGACCCCACCTTGGGGCACACCGGACTTGTTATGTTTATACTTTGACCTATATGTTTTTAGTTCTAGTTTGCTATCAATTTTTTCGATTTCTACACACTGTATTCTGTTAGTTAAATAACTTTCAATCCATTGTAGTGCTGGGCCACGTATCCCATACTTGTCAAGTTTGTTAATTAGTAATTCATGTGATACGAAATCGAAGGCCTTGGACATGTCAAAAAATATGCCTGTGGTTTGAATACGCTTATCTAAATTACTAACGATTGTGTGGATTAGGTTAAAACATGCCTAACTACTAAACTATTTTCCTCAAAACACTACTAAACTACTAAACTATTTTCGAAAAACTGCCCAACTCTATGAACTAATATTCTTATTTTTTTTCGTTGCCCTTCCTTGAACTACATCACTATTCTAATACTATTATCAGCAGTTTGTTTTGCTAGGTATTTGACTAACTGGACTAAGGAGTTTTCCAGTACCATCATGATGTTAGTACAGGCAAGGTGTGACTAAGCATATATGAATGCAGCGCAGGACCGATGCCGCGAGCTCTAACCGGTTCTGTGACGGAAGACTTATTACCACACTGACCTAGTGTTGCGATGTTTAATATTTTGCAACCTAATGCAAATTGTTTTATAGTATTGTGACTAATTTGTGCACTATTAATTGTACACTCTTTGGCAAAATATGAATGAATAGGTGTTTCTGCCAATGTTATCGCACTCTTTCTGAAAATATCTTGTTTTGTGATTGAGTCTTTATCTTTGTTGGAGAATAAATACATGTTTGTGTAGGTACGCATTTATTTTATACACCGTGTCGTTTTTATCTGAAGGTTGGCATGTCGAGCTGCGATCTGTAATCGGTCAAGTTTGATGCAACGAAGATCATCCGATCATCCGAATTCACTGGACAAAAACACAACCCTATAAAGCAACTTTTTGTTTGTTTGTTTTTGTTTTTTATTTTGCTGGATCGCTACTAAAATAACTTACACACTCCCGGGCATTCCTTGTTAGAGCCGGTTAGTGGCTCGAGGAGCTAAATAAGTTGTTCTAACATTTTCTATTCCGCCATTAAACACGTTCGCAGCTTTCTTCCAAGTTCCAATGCATGTCTCGATGCATTTCGCCGTTTCCAGTAATGCACTATCTACATTTAACCAGCTTTCTATAAAATTTTCCAACACTAGTTTCTCATATTTTTACTGCACTTTTATTTTATATTACGATGTTATGTGGAGCATGGTGTCTATTTAGATCGTTATCTCGTTCCCACTAATGTTGTAGAAACGTATAAGATGAGGATTGACGATCGAGGGCATATGAGCTTTGAAATTAATTGCAACTGTGTTTGTTTTGTACGCTTGTTAGCAACAAATGAGTTGTTTTCTGTCGTTCTTGTTTATGAGGTATTGTTTCATGTTTTGCAATATGATACATGTTTATCATACCCAGACTATCTTGTGTCATGTCTATAATCCTAAATTCCCAAGTAATTGCTATTTTATTTATGTAATAGCAAGTATTTTAATATTTTCAACTACTGATAAGATTATTCCCATTCAGCATAAAGAATTCTCAAATACAAAACATTCTCCTATCCAATTCCCATGGAACATTTCATAGCGGGGTCCAATTAGCATAGTTCAATATTAGCACGGGCACTATAAATGTTTGCTGTAAACTGGCACACCAGATGGGAAGTGGATCGGTCTGTAGCTCCGTAGCCAGGTACTCTGCTGGGGGCAATCACCGCAGCATCCTCTTCCGCTCTGCCTCTAGTTTACACACGGCTGATATCGTTACGATCCTCGTAAATGCTCTTAACTGCGTTAATGATATGTTTAATGTTATCATTAGATGCGGTTTTGCGGCTACAAAGTTAATATTATATATGTATTTTGTATGTAAAATATTCATATTATATATTATCTTATATGTATCAAAGGCTTTTTTTACAGAAGTCAGCCTATTTTCGTGGCATTCGTGGCAAAAAAATAAATAAAATATTTGGCATTGTAGGTAAACTTTGCAGGATAGTCGAATTTTATTTTTTTCATTCATATTTGCTTTATATTTTTTGTTTCATAGAACTATGTGTCCCTTACCGTATAGAAATTGGGTATGTTATCTTTAATTCATCGGTTTTACCTTCCATTTAAGTTAACTAACTTCATTTCGTTGGTCATTTGTTGACACATTTAGGTACTGCGAGTTCTGTCAGGTCGTGTCGTGGGTCGCAATCAGACCATTTCAAATTACTCAACCTATGTATGGCATATGTACGTAATATGTAACTAACCGTTTCCCACAGTTTTCATCTGTGGTTTTTCAACAGTCACAATATAACAGTCACGTTGCCTACACATGAATTCGATGTATCTCTCTGCCTACTATTTCGGGAGGTTGTAAGTTGCTATGATTTTAAAATGAATTCGTTTGTGCTGACGACTTGGGCATTATGATCGATGCGGAGGCATAAAGGACATCTCGTGAGGAAAGTTTGATTTTTTGATGGAGTATGAATGTTAAGGATGGTTTAAGAGCCAAAACCAAGACGAAAAACGGATGAATGAACTCAAGAAAAGAAGGATGGGGTCTGAGGAAAATGATTATGCTGACTAGAAAGGGTGCATACCTGAATACTGAGATGACGGCTAATAAAGTAGTAGTGGCAGAAATGGTCAGGCTAGAGCAGAAGGATGATGATATCACTGTACAAAGTATGCTTATTAGCTATGCGAAAAATAAAGAGGGCGCAAATAATATCCCCTTAGAACTAGTAAAAGCTAAGCAAGGTTTCGTAACGAAATCGAAACCCCTTTTGTTGTTTAAATATAATGGTAAACAATATTTCATGAGTTTCTCTTAGACAGTTTCTATACTAAAAAATAGTTTTGAATAGAAATACGATAAATTCGCTTCGTCTGTTGATTTGCTACGCGTTTTGTGCGACTGTTATCGTTCCAGCCTGCAATCGATTCCGGTCCGGCGCATATTCATGCTTTTCTCGCATCGCCAGTAACGGATCAGTGATAAGTTCGATGTTCGATGTAACTGGTTACGTGTTGTTAGTTGTAATAGTGGAGCTGCGACAATCGGGGCGTAACACTCATCATGTATGTGGCGCAGACCTGGAACTGATTGTTGCTTTCCTGTTGACTGACTGTATGGCCTAATGTGCAATTGATTGTTTCTTAACTAACTACATAAACAGTACCCCAATGTTACTGTTTTTTGTGCTAATTCTTGTTTGGCTTTGCGAAAGACTGAATAATATCAGTGTTCAAATTACTCTGAATACCAAAATTCAATTTTCAATGTTGCCTAATGAAACTAAATTCAGCAATTAGTTCATTCTGTATATGCATCTGGTATTGTAAAAAATCCCGTTGATTCCTCAGTTGCGTGTCTTTTTGACATTAAAAGGAAAATGTAGTGATGACAAAGAAATGGAATCGTTTTAATGGTTCATGAAACGTTTTAAACGAACTTTCTCCTCGGATTATCAGAGAAAGTAAATTAACTTATAATTATTTAGTCCATTAATTTATCGCATATCACGGAAACTGCGAAGTTACCGGTATATTCTCACGAACGTTCGGTAGACTTTAGTTATGGTTATATTCTACAGCTAGTGTAATAAAAATCTGAAACTAGATTAGTTGCAGTCTGTCAGCCGCTAATTCTTTATCTAATGCTACCACGTAGATGTGAATGACACTAATTGTATTTGTCGTTGACGCTAATGTTAATGAAATGTGTTAATCCATTAAATTAGATTAGTCGTACGCGCTTTTTGACGTTGAGTCTTCATGTCTATTGGATCTTTCCGTCTTTGGCTGCGGTTAATTAAGTCCTGAAGATTTCATTTTTGGTTTTGATCGATTGGATCTTACGGATACTATTGAGTATAAGCAGGCTTATCCTTATCTACCTCTTCTCTCTCCACTGCCACAGCTATTACCACTTCTATATCCTTATCAAATATTAGTTGCATTGTTAATTACATCTTAAACTACGTATTGTGTTTAATGATGGGAATTTTAATTCAGCATTGTCGAGTATCTTTATGTTGTTCATACAATGGCTCGGTTGTGAAATCGTCACTATTGTGACTGTGAACGTACGATTGTCTTGGTAACTGCTGGCGTGGGTGATACCGGGTTCTTTATCATAGAGCGATGCTGGCTTACGTGGGCTAAGAGCCTAAACTACTAAGAACTTATAATCTGCTTTATACAAAATTACTGGATTTAAAAAAAGAGACATTCAAGTTTATTAACAAACTACGGAAAAGAAAAATAAGCTTGAAGTGATGAAGTGTAAAAGAAGTAAAGGCAGAGAGGGTATACATACTTACCTATCTTTTACAAATTTAAAATACTTCGACTTTTGATGTGTAAAAGTGTTTAAAAAATAATATAATTTATACTACACAGCGCAGAAATGAAATCAATCGTGTACCATTGTATTTTCAGGCCCTTTTCGGAAAGGATATTATTCGGAAATTATCAAGACTTATACGTACTTTACGTATGTGTTTTGTGGTTTCCCAGTTTAGGAATTAACCGAAGTTTGATTGTCCCCATATGATGTCACGTTCCATACAAATATCGGCTTTTGGGCACGTTGGCGGAAAACGTTAAATATATTCCGTGCATCAAAATGAGCATTTCATCTGTGCCCGGTGAACCAATACAGAATCCATTAGTCATCATCATCGTAGCCAGGAATTACCCCCTGCTAGGTTTAGGCTTCTTTCTGTTTCTACGTCTCCACTTTTAGCATGTTTGAACCGAATCGAATTGACTAGAGTCTTCTACTAAAGTGCAGTTTCCTAATCTATATCTATTTATGTACTAGCTTTTGCCCGCGACTTCGTCCGCGTGAAGAAACTTTCTTACATTTTTAGGGTTCCGTACCTCAAAAGGTAAAAACGGAACCCTTATAGGATCACTTTGTTGTCCGTCTGTCTGTCTGTCTGTCTGTCTGTCTGTCAAGACCTTTTTTCTCAGGAACGCGTGGAGGTATCAAGCTGAAATTCATATCAAATACTCAAGTCTATGGTCTCTTGGAGCTGTGAAAAAATCAAACTTCTAAGTCAACGCGATCAAAAGATACTCCCGTTTATGCCGCAAATTTTCGACACTCGCAAGGGAATCAAAACCTACAGGGTACTTCCCGTGAACTCAGAATCTTGAAATTTGGTACGAAGCAACGTCTTATAACACAGATAAAGGAAAAATTGCGAAAAGCATAAATTTTTAGTTACATCATATAATAAAAATATTTTTAATAATTTTAAACTTATTACCCCTTTACTCATGAACGCGTAGTGGTATTATATTGAAATTCTTAACAAATACTCAAGTCTATAATATCTTTAAGCTGTAACAAAATCAAACTTCTACGTCAACGCAATCAAAAGATACAGCAATTAAAGCCGCATATTTTGAAACTCGCAACTACTCGCAAGGGAATCAAAACCTAAAGGATACTTCCAGACGACCTGGAATCTTGAAATTTGGCATGAAGCAACGTTATAAAGTACACATATAGGAAAAAATCCGAAAATCTTAAATTTTTAGTTACATCACATAGTATATTTTTTTTAATAATCATAAACTTACTAGCTGACCCAGCAAACGTTGTTCAGCGATTAAAAAAAAAAAACAGATGTTGGCCGATTCTCAGACCTACCCGATATGCACACAAAATTTCATGCAAATCGGTTCAGCCGTTTCGGAGGAGTTTGGAAACAAACACCGCAACACGAGAATTTTATATATTAGACTTTTTTTTTCCACATTGTTATGTTATGGATTTCATTTAGCAATAAAAATACCATAACTTTTACTTATATACCTACAGGTTTGTACGGAACCCTCGGTGCGCGAGTCTGACTCGCACTTGGCCGGTTTTTTTTTTCCGTAAGATCCATCCTCCTACTTCAAGGAGTATTCTAAAAAAAGGAATTAGCGAAATCGGTTCAGCTGTTCTCGAGATTTGTGCTTAGCAACACATTCGGCGATTCGTTTTTACATTATAGATAACTGCAGTCATCTGCTTGGTATTAGACATCTATCGGATCAAACCAAAATAATTTGCCCATCAAATCACTGTTCTTGATAGATTCATTTCTTTAGAACAGTAATTTATCTACCTGAATGGTATTAAAAACCAGATGGTGTTAAACCAGTGATTCGGGGCACGGCTGCATCCGTCAAGCGGATCAGTGTGTTCGAACGGAGATTGTATCTCGTAAAGTGCAGTTTCCTGATTTAGATGCGCCGACGCACGCCCGTCGTCCGTCGCGTGGGACACGCCGAGTTATTATTGTAACTGAGCATATTTTGTTTATGGGCGGTTATAATTCTATGGCTTGGAGGAAATGGGTGGGACGTGGCAAATAAACTATTGACAATCAGCAACGTTGTAGATAAGTAATCAAAATTAATTCAAAAGTGGTTCAGATTTCAGATAAAGTAAGGTCGGCTTGAAGAAGTAGGGAAGTGCCACCACCCAAGTAGGTAAAGTACAAGTGTTAGTGACTTGAGATTTTACAAAATGCTATGTTTGGTAAAGGAAGTGGGTAAATAATATTTTTTAGAACCTTTCTACTTCCATAAACTATTAATTACTATAATTGGCAATGTGAGTAGCTAAGGAGTTGCAACATATTACTGAAAAATCGGGATAAAATACCTTGCATGCAATATATCGTGATGCGAGGTCAACATCTGAAGTAGTTCCACTAAACGTATTAATTTAATAACTTAGCCAAAGGATCATTAATGTAATTTTAATGTTGAAAATAATTTTATAAAGTTGTGGCATAGAGGCATACATAGATGACCTGATAGTACTTATTATATAATTTTTCTAAACATTTTAGACACGCGATCTAGTTACTTAACATAATTTATTTACGTTGTGCAAGTAGGAATGTATGAGGTCATTTACTTGCATGGAATTGTAAATATGTACGCTCGTAATTTTCTTTTTAATTGAAACGCTGTGTTGACGGAACCTTCAACTAAAATAAAATGTTTGCTTTCCATGTTGGCGTTGGAAACAAAAAAAAAACACAACTTGCATTGGCCTTCTAGGGTCGCTCGATGGGTCCCCAATCTTATAAGTCTTCGACTCTGATTCCTTCGAATTGAATACTCTGTGGACTTGACAGCAGTAGATATTTGAATGCAAAAAAGAATCCTCCTGAATATCTCGTCCAGCTATAGCACAAAGTGCAAAACATAATCCTGAATGAGGTATTCAGGAGTATACTTTGCAGTAACAAATATAATAGAAATACTTACTCTTTATTATGTACACACACGGCTACACATCAAGCTATACGTAACTAGTATAAGCTGACTTCTGATTGTACGAAAAACCAATACAATGCGAGGTCAGCTAAAACTGGAAATGTATAGCTTGATGTGTAGCCGTGTGTACACCATAAATATTACAGATATAAACGTAGAAATTTCACAAGAGGTGACACAATGGGCGGTCTTATCGCTAAAAGCGATCTCTTAAAGACGCCCTTTGGATGGGTTTTATAGTATTTTTAGTCCAACTTGAAGTCTGCCGGTTGACCAAACTTGAAGCCACGTTACGGTTAAATTGAGAATCGAAACAATAGCTCGTAAAACTAGAGCTGGCTAATTGGGGTTAATATTGTTAACTGCCGAGATATTCATAATCCTGTCTAAAATCCCACATCTACAATTATAGTTAGGTACGATCAAATTGGGCCGTATTCAGCGAGCCCACTTACTAATTCAACTCAATTTGACAGCAAACGGCGCCTAATCTCCCAAAACAGAATATGAAAGTGTGCCAAACAGAAGCCTTACCTGGCTTATCTTACAGTTACGCCCACTTATTGATTTTGTACCGCTATTTTGGTACAAATATACTCACAGTATGTGTACTTAGCATCTACTTACTCGTGTTACCTCAAACTGGCTTTGGGTCTATGACCAAAATTATGCGTACACCATCATCTTCTTTAATTTGACTTATGCTAAGTTATTCAATTTGAAAGATGATGTTCTATGAAAGTGGTTTCTTAAGATAGAAAACTGATTATATTATTTTTACATAAATTCCTGGTAATACGTAGAATACGTCAGTCGTAACAAATTGGCAAGCAGAAACTTCAGTCCAGTGAAGTATACTAGAAACCCTTCAGTTTTTATGAAACGGATTTTAATTTCTAAAAAAGACTCATGCTTTCTTCGAAACTATTTGTGAGTTTTGTAATAAGCGCCTTATTGGGAATCGCATTCGGGATACTTTATGTGTGTAATGTGTAAATAAGAACGTAAATAAACCATTGCCCCTTTAATACAGTCCACTCTTTTATTTCACTCCGAGCTAACAACCCAAGTTACGAGTATAACGGGTGGACCAAAAGCGCTGAGAGGAAACCACTTATCCCCTGATTTATGAGCCTCCCTATTTTAGCCACCTGTCTAAAACCGAGCTGCCTGTTTGCACGCTAGTAGGTACCACAGTATACCTTAGTGTTTCGCTTACATTTTTCGGCAAATTATTTAGTTTAGAAGCCGTCGTCGCACCGGTTTCTTACGTTCATTAAGTTCTCGCAACGCACCAATTCTTATATATTTTTTGTTTGTTGCAGGTAAGGTGTTCCGATCCAGTGGACTGGTGATTTTTTGCAATATACTCTCAGTTCACACCTGCATGAACGCTAGGTGCAAGAACGTCTGTTGCAACCTTAGTGTCAGTAACTGCCATTTTGTAACCAACGACTCAATTTCTTAAATCTTTGATGACAAAGGCTTGAATTTTCAAATCACGCATGTAAATATTTTCATGAAAATAATAACTGTTTATTTTACTTGTACCGTAAAGCCGCATACACTTATCGATGAGATGATACAATGTAACTTGAGATTGCTAATTAGTTCCACGTCTAGGAATGTCAAATGAAAACTGTGACGTCGTACCGCTAAGATAAGTGTACGCGTTTTTTGCATGATTGAGAGTTGACGAAGACTGATGTTTGTTAGACGACAATGCAGCATTTGTCAACACTGCATAGGCAAGGCATGCGTGGCAACAAACTGGATTTTGCCTAACATTTTGCACATGCCGACTGCTGCTCCATATGGCACGTGCACTGCAGCTAAAGGGGACCACACTATTTGATTCATTATTGATAAAATTGTCACCTTCACTAACAGTACTAATCGAGCGTGGCGCGTCTTCATTTCAGCGCCACAGCTCGGCACTTTACTAATGCATGCAGCTGATTCAGACACCGCTGACCACTAACCACACACTATGGCCAACCCCAACGACAAGCGCTTCTATCACCTGGTGAGTGTACATTCACGTTATTTTACAAAGCGTACTAAAAAGGTAATAAAAATCCTGTAGGTTTCCGCTTTGGGAGTAATCAAAATGCTTACACTAATTTTTATTTCTTCACCTTCATAAATAAAATGCTCTAATTAATAGAAAGTAAAATCTTTAGGCCTCGCACAAGGTGGACCGACGACCTTGTGAAGGCCTCAGGAACCCGTTGGATGCGAGAAGCACAGAACCGGTCGAAATTGAGGTGCTTGGAGGAAGCTTATGTCCAGCAGTAGACGTCGTGGATGATGAAAATCTTTAAGATCTTGCTATTGATTCTTAAACTATGTATGAATGGTCTGAAGACTTGTCATCAATGAAATACGAATACAATACAGATATTTATGAATACTTCTCGTCTAAATACTTACTAACATTTCTGAGTTTTACTTTTAACACAAGGTATAGTCTCACGTTTCTGTATCGTTGCCACTTAACAATGCACCTGTTAACACGCATCATCAATTATTTCTATCGTTGTTCCGTTTCGTTCAACAAAAACGGAAAGTGCGATAAAAACTCTTTTAATTCCTCTACAAAGGGTCCTAGGGGAAGGTATTTTTAAAGTTCTTACAGAAGTGAGTGTCGAGTCACGATTTGTTTTGCAAAACGACAAAAACGTCGCTCTCATGCCACGGAGCGGCAGTAAATCTGAAGCTATCTTCTCGCTTCGTGCCTCCCGATTTAGCTGAAAAACGCTTGTTGAAATGTAGATAAAAACTTCAATGACCTTATGTAACGACCTTATCTAACGTTGGGAAAATCATGTGCTACTGTTTGTTCGTCACTGTGACTCAAACGGAAACGTCGCCGATAATCACCAAAATATCTATAAATCAGTTGTGTATCCTACTAATAATTATTATAAACGCGAAAGTTTGTATGGATTCATGGATGTTTGTTACTCGTTCATGTAAAAACTACTGAACGGATTTGATGAAATTTGGCTCACAGATAGTTTATAAACAGGTTTAACAAATATGTTTGGTTTCCGCACTTAGTCCTGCAAGTGGACCATTGTGCGTGGGCCATGGCGGCCGTCGGTGGTTATTCCAACCAGCCCACCTCCCTCCAGAAGCTTATTAAGTCTCCTGGTCTGTTGAGAACATCTGTGTACGATCTGGGTGTCCCGAGGGTTTGCGATCTGATCTGGGTGACGCCTGTGCACTCAAAGAGCACATGCGCGACGGTTTCATCAGCCTCCATGCAGGCTCTGCACAGGGGGCTGTCCGTTATGCCTATCGTGTGGAAATGTTTGTTTAGTCAGCAGTGTCCCGTGATGGTCCCCGTCATCAGGCGCAGGCCTTTCCTGTCCAGGCGTAGTAATTTTTTGGTTAGCTTGCCATCTAGTGATGGCATAGCTTCCTTGGACTGCCTGCAGCCCGGTGCCAAGGACCACCAGTTCTCTGCTTGTGCGTGGGTGTGCTTCTGTAGCCACCTGCGTAGTTGATTGAAGGGGATGGGTACGACTGGTTCCGGCCCATAGACTGGCGTGCTGGATGCCCTTCTGGCCAGCTCGTCAGCCGCGTCGTTACCTAGTGACCCACTGTGTCCTTTTATCCATTGTAGTGTCACTGTGTTGCGGTTCGATACAGTTACCTGTTCAAGCGCCTTGTGACATTCTAGTATAAAATAGGGTACTTTTTTATCCCGATATTCCCACGGGATCGATACATGTGCGGGTGAAACCGCGGGGCGCTGCTAGTAAATTCATATATTATTTGTATTAATAATAATATCCATAACATTGGTAGCAGTTTCCTCTTGTAGTTCTGACTTCGAAGTTCCATTTCGAATTAGCCCATTATCGATCTAGCAAACCACTTTATCAATCTGACTAATGTTCAGTTGATAATATCTATTCTAGTAAACGTAAATTATCTCGTCACAAACGACATATTTTCCTTAATTTTTTGAAGCAAACAAAACGATCAACGAAAAGTTTTTGCAAATGTTATCAGATTGGTAAAATCCAAGATATTGCGCGGGAATGAGCCCTTCAATATTGGCTAAATTATTTTTGTACGATAGTAACACACTTAAACATTATGTTTTTTACATTTCGGAAAAACCACGATTTTGATAGTTTCCACGAAAAGACGTAGGGGAATGCTAAAGTAGTTCTGGGAAATGATGTGGGTTTTTATACGAGAATTTCATCGCGCACACAATTTTTTTTCATATTGTAATTTCTTTTAATCTTATAGTATAACTACCTAAATATTTTTTTAGGATGCCAAAGAAGCTATGTTTTTGTCGGCTATCCGCCATTCGACGGCTGCCTAACTCTAGTGTTATTTTTTACGCCCATTCCGGGGCGACTAGCAAGCTTTCCACTTAGACAAAGAATATCTACGTAAAAGTAAATAATATCAATGACGTCCAATCGCTATTAATTTGTCCCTATTCATAAAACTCGACTTCACAGAATACAAATTAATGTAACATTCAAATTATGCCCCCACAGTTGTATTGTAACTACATAAGTAGGTATAGTTTTAATTCGTCCCACACGCGTTGCGTTGTGATGATTTCATTTATTCACTATCATTATGAATGATCGTAACAATCTCTGTTTTATGTGTATGCTCGTAGTTCCATAAATACCTAGATGATTTCCTGTGAATCAGCCTGTCTGTATTTTTATAAAGCCCGTCACAGACAGCTATAATATTATATTATTATGAATCATAGTTCATAGCAAGGCATATTACAACATATTTTCTATATACATACATTTTTGAGTGACCGCATACGCAGCTTTATTATATATTTCTATGACGTCACCAAAATATGTCGACATTATATATATGTATATCTCGGTATATTTTATTACTTTCAAATAGATCAATTTATTTAGGTACCTAGATTGATTAGATATAGTGCTATTTCGAAATTTGAACATCCTGTACAGAAAATAAGCTTTAAAACCGTGCGCTTGCAAGGACGACCGCATACCGAGTAGGCCAAAATATATATTATGAAATAGATATAAATCATGACAGTCTTAACACTTTTAAACGTAAACTATACAAGCACTTTTTCATTTTTAATTTAATTTTAAACTACGTATGCTTTTTTATTCCTATCTAAAAAAATAATTGTTTTTTTTTTTTATTTTATACATGTAATTTTTAATGTTTTAATCTTTAATCTTTTAAAGCATGTAAATCACTTATTAGCACGTTATTGTTGTTGTTTCTTTTTTTAATACTTATATTTTATAATTTAATTATGTATTCAGAGCATGTGTACTCAATAATGTGTAAGCTGTGGTTACCTGTAATCGAGTGTGCATTACAGGATAATGTATAATAATACAAGTTATACGAGTATAATGGTTTAAGATAATTGTAATGTATCTCGTTGGTAATCCTTAAATAAATTATAGTATAGCTTTCGTGTGTGGTGGCTTGCTATACTATAATGTATATTATCTCGATATATTAATATAATGTATACAGGGTTAATTTTCAAAGACCAGCCAAATTGAAGGGTGTGGTACAGACCATCAGACTGAACAATTTTCTCCATGGGACCAACATCGTAATCGCGAATAAAAATTCAGCCGTCCCATACGTTTAGGTCGAGTAGGTATTGAAGGTTTATATGGGGCAGTTGATAAATTTTTCGCGATTACGATATTGGTCCTATAGAGAAAGTTGTTCAGTTGGATGGTCTGTACCACACCCTTAAATTTAGCTGGTCTTTGAAAATTAACCCTGTATATGTACATAATTATATTATAGCTACGTCTGTTGAGTATTTCAATCCAGCATTTGAATATTTTGACAAAAAAAAAAAAAAACATTTTTCATATAGTCCAGTCCAGCTAGTCATCAATATAAATCAATCTTGCTAGATAAAGATTGAGGTAATTCAGTTCGAAGAGGAATGGAAACAACGAAATGACGGAACTTCTACAATCTACTTAAATTTAATGTTCTCCAAGTCTAAGTTTGTATGTCAGCGATGTATGGTTAAAAGCCTTATGTCCCTATGTTTATTTGCTGTGCTGCAATTTGCTTAATGTTTCCTACCTCTTTGACAGTTTCACCAGTCAGTGTACCCTTCGTCCATATTCATATGAGTCACTACTACAGAAAAGGCACAAGCTTGCAAGTTTGTTTCGAGCCTTTTAATTGAGATAGGAAGTCTTTTTTTTACGGAAGTTGTGTTTGGGCCATCTTTGTTTGTATAGTTTGCTCAGGGTTAAGCGCGATAAAGAGGTTCTTTCATTTGTTCTGGGAACAGAAACTTTGTGTAATCGTTGACTCAACTTGTACAACTCCTGTGATGGAGTTATGGTTATCTTCAATATGGCAAGTTGCCAAGGATAAGCATAATCTAGTCTAGGGAGCGGCGAATGTAGGTACATGTATCTCTAGGGTCCTCGACTTATGGTACTAGACGGAACAGTGCGGTTTTTGTCGGTAGGAGTCCGACATGACCCTCTGTTCTTTCCAGACGGAGGGTATACATGAGGATTTCCCCACAAAAAAAAAAGGATAAGCATAATGAGATTCTATAGATTGTACAAAACCCAACGTTCTGGTGAGCTGGTCTATTATCATAGACCAGCTCACCAGAACGTTGGGTTTTGTTATTTCTGCTCAATGTTATTGTACATACCTATGTATAGTTATGTCCTTCATATATCGTAGTTTTTTACGGTTTCCTCAACGTATTACTACTACCGACTACCGTCTAAAAATATCGAGCAGTCATCGCTAAGGCAACATGTGTTCAGGAGCACTTACACCCCGCTTCTTGTTTACACACAAACATCGGAATCGCTAAAGTTGAAGTATTTGTGTGTGTTGCTTTCTATAAATGTCAGTCGTATTTTGGTGTAACGGAAATAGTAAAGAATAAAGTTAGGAAATCAGATGTTTTGAGAGAAAATGTACGAACAATCGTATGCACATATGCTATATGCGAATTCAATGAGATGAACTAATACAGTTGAATCTGCACAGTACGCCAGGAATTAGTTATTTTGTGGGCCGTTTGTCGCTGCTACAGTTGCGGTGAAGTCGGAAGATAGACAAGAACAAAACTAAAATGAAATTGTCGCCACAGGACCAGAATCAGATTCACTGGTTTATATAGTACAGGGAGAGCAAGAAACACTGCTTTTCCATTTGGTTGGTGGTTGCAAAATGCAATGTTAAACCCTTTATGAATTAACAAATGCAGTATTATCATTTACATTCTTTGTCCTTGATTTATGTCCTTTGAGGACATAAAGATCATTACTATGCAGAGCTGAACGCAAAGCCGCTATAAATAAGTATGAGGATATGTCATACATGAGTACTTTATCCATGTAGGAAACCCAGCATTTGTGAATAAAGTGCGAATAACTCTTAACCGCAGTTCCGATTGGCTCATTAAACTACTACCTATAGTTATTACCATAACACAAGCATTAGGTTGCTTAGCTTGGGACAAATGGTGCTGTGTGAAATGTCCAGGGATATTATTATTATTATTATTTATATTTATTAGATTATGCACATGACGAAGCCTTACCTTAATATATCGATTATTTCGTGATAAATTTTTGGTCCTAAATGATTCATACAATGATTAGGATGCCGAAAAAGGTTCTCTATCTCATTATGACTCAACTTCGTTAACACCTTTACTTTTTATTCTTAACTAGCTTCTGCCCGCGGCTTCATCTGCGTGAATGTCGGAAATTATCTCACGGGAACGTCCTACCGGGACAAAAAGTAGCACACGTCCTTCCTCAGGGTGTCATCTACCTCGACCTCCTTGCCGAATTTTATCGAAATCTGAAACATGCAGACAGAGTTACTCTCAAATTTATTATATTAGTATGGATTGAACTAAAAAGAAAATGACTCCAAAAGTACGAACAATAAATTTAATCAAAGATGCGGTCAGTTAAAATGGAAAAGAGCAAGGCTCTTGAATCAAAGGATAATTTAAATTGGCACTTTCATTGAACGGCGAACCCTTTTGCATATTATAAGAACTTTATTATCTTTTGAAAAGCTTAGGAATTAAAATAAAAAGCTTACCTAATGCCTTTCATAACGACGTTTTCCAATTCAAAACTGAAACTCAAATAACTTGGTCGAATGATACCATTTCGAAGTTTACAGATGAAAGCGCAACTTGGTATCCGCCTGAGAAATCTCATTTCCTTGGTCTTAGTAGATAGCTAACTTTGCCTTGGTAGTTTCTATTAGTTAACTAACTGGCTGACTGGAACTTTGAACAGTATTCCAAGTTTGAGATTGTCAGTCTCACATAGTTTATTGTTCTATCAATGCTTCTTGGTTTGGTAATAAGTAATTTGGTAAAGGAGTGAGTTGCAATTCTGCAGAATTGTTTGTTTTTGCCAAATTAAAGTTGATTTAACGTGTAATTTGTAACTTTTTGTATGGGCTCTTTGTTCTTCTATCGAAGGTTAGCTTGGAGTTAAAAATGTCTTGATTGGCCTCCTGCATCTGTTATTTTGTTCTGTTTTTTTTCGTTTTCTCTGTCTCTTGTTTAATTTTTTCTTGATTTAGGCTCATCACTAGGACAACATGATGGCGCAACCATGGTCGCACAGCCAACAAAATATGCCTACTCAGCTTTATAGTGGGAATCTCACCAGGCGTGCGATCGGTTGTACAACCAACCATAAATGTTTTGGCTGTGCGACAATAGTGCGCCTCTAGTGATGTCCTAGTGAGATTGGGCTTTTAGTGCCACTGTGTAAAAAGTCATCCAATATTTGAGTACAGCATCGGCTATGGCGATATTAATATTATGGTTATTTAGAAATGTACGAATACAGTCATGAATGTCAACTTGTACGATTAATTCCACATTCAGACATACGGTTTTGTTAAAGTCAAAGTAATCAGTGATGCGTGGTATTGAACTTGTTTTTGTGACAGCTCTTCTTTAATTACAAATTGTAATGTCAATTCATCCATTGAGTGTTGTGATTCTGATAATGTTCGGAGAAATATGGTTGTCATTAGAATCGTAGGTATGCAGCAACATTAGCAATGCCGGTGACGCAAGCGGCAAGCCCCAATCGTCATTGCATACGAATTTGCTTGTTTGTTTGTAGCAAACGTGCTATGAACACCATTTTGTCCTTACATTGTCCTTAAATAATTATTCGGAAGTTTAGAAGATAATAGTGGTGCTAGCTTGTTTTCTTTTGACTGTTTACCATTCTAGCTAACTGAAAGTATGTCAATTTTACCATAGGGTCGTTTTTGTTATAACTAAATTTACGGTTTACCTACTTTATTGATAAGCCATTTAAACTGTTGATTACAATTTACATTTTCCTTGTTTTTTGACTGTACAGTCAACAGCAAAAGTACACAGTTCTGACGCGAACTCCGTTAATTAGTATTGAATTTCTGATTTTGATCATCTACTTTTGCTGTTGACTGTACCTATTACTTCTGTAAATAAACAACATACTCTAGATACTGTTCACTGTACAGTATGTTTTAAAATTCCGATATACCTTATTTAGGTTAACTCTAAACACGTAATAAAACCAGGTCATTGGACCTGTAGAACAATGCAGTGCATTTCTCAATTTGCTTTTAAAAGCATTGCATGTTAGGAATTTTTATTGTTTACTGTAAAACGCTTGACGTTACGACTCTAAAGCACATAACCGTTTGACCCCCTTATTCATATCAACCGGCAATCTGTTACATGTTACACGATAAAAAATTGTGTCAATATTACCCTATAAGTACTTAGGTGTATTAATCAATTTAAAGTGTTATTGTTTCCCTGTTGATTGATTCCTGAAATCGATTTACTTACCTTTGTAGGTAAAGCATACCGATTTTTGGAATCGTACAATTAGGAGCGAAAACACGAGCCGAGGATCGGACAGTTTCAGAAATAATCTTCAATCAACTCAGACTATCGCAGTCCACTGCTGGACATAAGCCTCCCCCAGACTGCGCCACAACACCCTGTCCTCCGCCTTCCGCATCCAGTCTATCCCAGCAACCTTAAATAATCTTAGAGAAATGAGAAAAAAATAAAACTTAACTACCTAGGAATATACCTACTCTTTGCATCTTGAATATGAAATAGGCATTATATTTTATGGATGTGCTTTAGACAAAAGAAGCCACCGATTAGGTTTCGAGAATCATTAACTGTCGACGTAGTAGGCCCAGAAAACGATGGTGGGAAGTAGACCGGGAGAAATGGAACGGATCAAGCCCCATCATTTGCCAGGCTGGCTCATTCATAGTCTTAAAAACATACCCAGTTTTTTTTTATACCTTTTCTATAACAGCATATTTATTTTCCAGACACTAGCCATACAGAAAGCGATCAACGCCATCGAGACACCCGTCAAAGAGAAACATGTCCGAAGCACACTCATCGGCACCTTCAAGGAACAGAGCGCCATCACATATTGGGTAAGAACTTCTTCGTCATCATTCTGTTGTCCTTATCCCTATTTATTTAGGATCGGCGGCGGCGCAAGTGTCTTCTACACTTCTACTAGAAGCAAACAAGGGGTGACTACTGAGTCACCCCTTGCTTTTCTGGCTGTAACACCTTTCAACCAGTCCATCCATCGTTAGAAATCTACATTCAAACCTAAATTTTTCTCATGATATTTTGTCATTCCTCATTTCCTCCTTATCACAAGCCCATAACATGACAACCGATTTCCACACAACTTTGAAGAAATAACAAGACCATAATTAATAGTAGTGCGCAGATTGTCAATAGGTTATGCAAAGATAAAAACTCCATAGTTATTGCTTTGACGCATTTCCTTATGGCAACCGGCGAAATATGAACAAAGCGCTGGACCAAGTAATGTGCCATGAGGTAGTACTGCAATGCAAACTTTGCACAAGCCTATAATGTTCCCACTTCTGGGACACAGGCCTCCTCTCTGCTGCCTGGGTTCGAACTCACGACCTACAACTCGTAAGTCGGGTCCATTACCACTGCGCCACCAGTGCAAACGTATACTTGAATTTGTTATTCGATGCTCTATCAGCTTATGGCTTATTGCATTTGTCCATAATCAGCCTGAAATGTTCCCACTGCTGGGACACAGGCCTCCTCTTTCTGTAAGAGGGAGTCATAATCCACCACGCGGGCCCAGTGCGGATTGTTTGATGATTGCATTTGCCCGATTATAGACTATTGTCTCGCCCTTCTTGCATTAGTATCTATCGACAAGCAAATACAAATACCTTAAACCCTTTTAATACTGATCAGTCACATCACGAATACGACACAAGATGTCTGTCCTTTTATATTTCGAGTGTTTGAGCCATTAAAGTAAATGCTGACGAAGAAAGCCGGCATTCCCCAATAAATCACGGCTAATGTGACGGGCCGCTACTTGACATAATCTCAAGGCATTTACAGTTTCCTGACTGTTTGATCACCACGCTCCCCTTTAGTGATACACGAATCAAATTAAATTCGTGATGTCGTGACCCGATGTCGTGTGTCCAATGTGTTGCTACCAGATGGTTTTATTGAGGCAACAGATGACAGCTTCTACACACATTTCCATTGTAGATTTCTAGTGGGTGGTATTCATCTTTGATCTATCCTCCCTTATAAACAATGACTGTAATTTTTTTGCTTTTGTATGTGACATTATTGTCTAGGCTATTGCTCAAATCGGCTTTTATTGCAATATTTGTTGTAAGACTGTACCGGCTTCCTTTAGCGTTTTTACTGGTTAATCCGCTAGACGTATTAGGAGTCAACATAGTGTCCATGTTTACCACTGTTGTAAAGAACAGAGCGAAATTGATTGATTGATTGAATTGATTCGGGAAGAAACCCTTTAGATATTATATTTAAATAAGACCTTTATTGCATTTTTATCAGGTGTCAATTTTTATTAACAAATCCTTCTTCTTCAATCCTCCAGATGGTGGCCATACGTCTTCCACTACAAGAGAACCGCATCGTGGCATGGAAGTTCTGCCACGTGACACACAAACTACTGCGAGAGGGCCACCCCGCCTGCCTCGATGATTCGCAGCGCCATATTGGCATGATCGAAAACTTGGGCAAGCTATGGGTGAGTTTCATTTTGCTTTCCGACATGACTGTGATTTGTGATTTCAGGCAACGTTCTGTCTTACCGTAGTTGGTATCGAGGAACATACCGAAGGGATCAAGATATGTTTGGCATTTACATACTTAGCGAGATAATTTGAATAAAACTGGTGTCCTAACTCCAAGCTTAATCTAGCTGCTGGCAGGTAGCGTCAGTGAAGGTAGACTAAGACATAAGACAATCGTAATCTCTGAATTTACTTTTTTTTTTCTTACTATCAAGATCCTTGAGATTCTTTCACTCGTAGGTTTTGTGCTAATAAATTTACAACACATTTCCTTGGAAAAATCTGATTAAATTATCTTACATTAACACCAATCATAAATATTATAGGTAGTATTTACCTTTCGAAACATCGTCAGCCAACTTGACATAACAGTTCCCTGGAAAGCTAAATGCATACTTCAAAAGTATTTGGTAATCCATTGTGTTATTGTTTTCGAATAAGTGTTCTTGGTAAATGTAAAGCAGCCGTTTAGCCTTGATATTATTACAGTTACATTAAAATTTTTGAATACCAATCTTAAAACTACATCAACAAAATCTTTGTAAATATTTAAATACATAAAGTATGATGCGGGAAAAATGAGGACATGTTTCAAATAGATGTTACGTGCTGATATTCGGGCCCCGGAAAACGGGTGTTGTACTGTTATATAAAATGCGATAACTACTCCTTTTCCTTCCTCTTGGTCCTTTTCTATGCTACTTCAATTGTTGCATGGTTCCAAACTTTGTTTTTCCGTGGAGAAATTCTCATAGATCTTATTCCTACCGACTAAAACAGGAGGAACAGTAGGGACTGTTCCTTCTAGTACCGTGAGTCAGGTGCCCGGGAGATACTTGTACATTCGCTGCACCCCCGACTGGTATGGTTCCAAACCTAAGTTTGATTGAAAACACCTTCAGACGCTTTTTGGAAATACCCTTTAAAATGGCATATGCATTTCTTTAGAAAATTTACTTAATCAAATAGTATCAAAGAAGAATTTGGCGATATGCATATAGGTACATATATGGCATTATGTAGAACATATTACCGCCTCGTGGGTCTAGTGGTCGCAAGTGCTACTGCTGAGCATGCAGCCCTGAGTTCGATTCCCAGGTCAGGCAAAGATTATTGGATTTTTCCATCAGGAATTTTTCAGCAGCAGCCCGGAGGCTGTATTTGTGCCCGAGTGATGGCAATAGGCTGACTCCTATTACATGGAACTGAAACATGTGAAATGTGGATGTACAAAAAACTACCTCTACCTAACCCTTCAAGGAAAACAGGCGTGATGTTATGCTAGGTTGTTGTTATGTGATCTAGTAACACTGCTTAGAACATTGTAATACGCCTCATTCCTTTTTCTGAATCACTAACTAAATCCTCCCCAGGTACACTTACGCGAAGGCTACGGCAAGCTAGTCCACTTGTACTGCAACCTGTTAGTCTGCAAGCTGAAGTTCCACGCGCGGAACCCTCGCTTCCCGGGCAATATGCAGCTGACAGCTGAGGAGTTGGACGCCATCGCAGAGAATGATGTCAATAATTAGTGAGTATCTGTGCAGGTTAGACGGCCTAATTTGTATGATTCTGGGAAAAAAAAAACAATCATCACAGCGTATATAAGTTTTCTAATAGATACGTTTATCCAGCTCATCCCGTGATTGTAAACGGCACGGATGAAGAACGCTGTATATTTAACCACTCGGGCCATCAGCACTTGCGGTTTAGTCCACTAGAAAACAACGATTTTGTATGCAATGCGAACAGTCACGATCGAGCACCAATATGTCAGCAACTTTCATTTGCGATTTTGTCGTGAAATAACGAATGCAACGTTGAAATACGACACATTACATAAACCTATGGGTTCGAAAATGATATGTTCGTAACAACATAAAATTTCATTCAAAAATAATCAATAATATCGCTTTTGAATAAAGCCGAGTGTATGTACATACTTTTGCTCGTGACTGTACGTGTATCCGTTCAGCTTTACGGATGCGTACGCATTCCATACTGAATCGTTGTTTTCTATGGACAAAAGCTGAACAGAACTGAATAATTGTGGTTAGTTCCTTAGTGACCGTCTTTTGGTCCTCTGGCTTAGAATGATTGTAGAGTTATTTGATTAATCTTACCACCATCAACAACAGTACCTCATTGGGACTGGCTTATACCCACTCATTCATGATAAGTTTGTTTATTTTTTATTTATTTATTTTTGTTAAACTTATTGCTTCACAGCTTATAGCCTATTGTTGACAAAAACATTTTTTGTTACAGTTTCCAACTATGCGTGGAATTATTCGACTACATGGAAGAAATCCTCAACCTGCAAGCGTCAGGTTAGTTTTAAATTGGTTGATATCTCACCAGACATACTCAGCGCTTCTCCTCCGCATTTATTATGTGGACAGCCAAAAACTATCCACATATAACAAGTTAGCCTTCACAGCAAGAAAAGATGAACAGGCATCTTCTGGGCGCACTCGTTCCGTCATAGAATTCATACATCGTTTTCCACCAAGCGAGATCGAGGTCAAGAGCTGGCCCATTTAGCAATTTTTTTTTCTAAACAATCTTCTGATCAAGGTCCTTCCTCTTTATCCAAAAATACTTATCACTAGAAATTTAAATTTCGTGACAAGATCTTATAAGGAGTTTACACGGATTTTTAACGATAGCGACGGGTGTCCGTGGCTAATTTATTACAGCCGCACAGGTCGATCGATCAGGTTAAGCTACGCTTGCCGCGGTTGATCTGTGGATGGGTGACCATGTTATATACTGAGACCCCTCCGTGTCTCGGAAAGCACATTAAGTCATTCGTGGATCTTTGACAGTCGTTACGGGTAGTCAGAAGCTCGAATGTCTGACAACCAGTATTACCAAGGGGTATCGTAGTCCGTGACATGCAATGAGTCATATTGTGTTCCTTTGATTGCAGTATTCGACAGCCTCGGCAACGCTCGCGCCAACTCCATGACAGCTAGCGGTCAGTGCCGACTAGCCGCCCTCATACCGTGCGCACAAGACGCGTCGCAGATATACGACTGTAACGTGCGCCTGTTGTTCCGACTGCACGCTTCGCTGCCTGCCGACACCCTGGCGGGACATCGCGAGAGGTAACCGAACATAGCGTAGCATAATGTAACATAATACACATAGTTCAACTAAAAGTAAACCCAGGTATTGCCTTTATTTAGGAACGTATCAACGTAGGCTATTTCTAAGAAAACTTCAGATTTATCCATTATATTGTCTTCATTAAGGTGGATGCTCCAAGGTAGCCCGCAAAATTCAAATTTTCTTACGTTTTTTTTGCAATTTGCTGGCCAGTACTAAATTGTACGTTGATTAAAATATGATTCGCAGCCGTAACAAATATGTATTTACAGAATTATAATCATTACAATCAGTCATACAACTTGTTAAGTTAGCATAATCCTAAAATGTCAAGATTTAATGAAATAGTCATTCAATAGGATTACTTGATCTTAGAGAGTTGTGTTGATGACATTTTGTAAATATCCCTCATGCAATAGACGATATATTCGTTTCAGATTCCGGCAACAGTTCAAGAAGTTAAGCTCGTTCTACAAGCACGCCAGCAGTCTACAGTACTACAGGAACCTCCTCACACTGCCAGTTCTACCTTCCAACCCGCCAAACTTCCTGCAACAGGTACAGAATTTCTGAAAAAGTGATAACGTTTAACGATGGGCCGCTTAAGGGTTTTGCCAATGTTTGACTAGCTATAGTGCCTAACTTAGAGGATATATTTGGTTGAATTTTCGTATGTACACTGGGAACGTCACTAGATATACGCAGTTTAATTTATTGTCGTTTCCATCTTGTATAAGAGCATTTATTGTGAATTTCTCGAATCTTGATTATAACACATTTTTTGTAACCTGGTCCTGACCGTAAAGTTACATCATGTTGCACCGTAATACTAAACTTATTATAATTTGTCCACAGTCTGACTTCGGCACATACGTGACTCCAGTGGTGTCTATACCTGAGCCCTCGCCGGATGAAGTTGACTCCGTGGCCTCTCTCATCGACACTTCTGATACTATGAGCCAGGTAACAACTTGATATCCTATTAATAAGTATGATCCAGCGTAGTTACGGTAAGTGAAAATGAACTTTAGTTTCTCATGCTTATGGTTGTAATTGCTATTTTTATTTTTATTTTATTTTTATTTGATAGGAATAACAAACAGCAGTATATTACATAGTAGGTACACAGTATAAAAACTTATAATAATAAAAGTAACAAATACACTACTCAAGACGTTATCCACAGATTACTATACAGAATAGCTAGCTGTTAGCAGAACAAATTAAAAAGCACTTATTAGCTACTTATCAGGGTTATGATCTCTTAAAATAGTCGTAATTTCACTCTTAAATATAGCTTTGCTGAGAAACATAATATCAGTAGAGCCAAACTGTTTATTATAGGTATCAACCAGGCGATGTAACGGCGAGCGAGCGCCTGAGTTAGTTCGATGAAATGAAGTAGCAAACAGGCGTCTCGAACGAACTTCTCGACCGATTACAGTACGAGGGATCAGGAAGCACAAACTGTTCACAAGATCAGTACAATCAAATTTATTACGGCATATACCAAACAGAGTCAACATTTCAAGTAGGGTGCGACGGGATTGCAGGGTCATGAGGTTATATTTTTCAAGCAATAATTGATATGACATTTTGGTTTTACAGCATCTGTAATGCATGGAGCGTAGGTACTTGCGTTGAACTAACTCAATGATCTCAACGTACTTTTTGTAATAAGGGTTCCAGATGGGTACTGCGTATTCAAGTTGTGGCCGTATTATTGATTTGTATAGGTGCAAGTAGGTAGAAGGCCGATGAAATTCTTTAGACGCTCTCATTACGAAACCAAACATTTTATAAGCTTTATTGACTATGTTGTCTACATGGGTGTCAAGATGGAGCTTTGAGTCAAGATTTACGCCTAGGTCACGGAGGGATGAAACCTTGTTTAGGGCAGTGTTTCCAAGAACGTAATTGAAATTCGTCGCTATCAATGCTATCTCAGCCCAGAAGATGTCTATTGCTGAAGATATGTCTATAAAATGCTATAACACAATCTAATCATCCAAAAGACTAGAAAATAAGTGTGAGTGCAGATATTACGAGCTCGTGACTGTATAACCCGCGTCATTAAATAAATTAATTAAAAATGGCGGCCAAATAAAGGATCTTATCATAACCTTTCACTCGCACAGAATAATATACGAGTGAGAGGGCATGATTATTGCCGTCGCCGCCATTTTTTGCCAGATGCCGTATAGTTTAATGCCATCATGATTCCAGTGTAAGAAAGAGACGGAGCTATACATGACTGATAGCACCATCCCTTTTTCGTATTGGAATCATGATTGGTATTAATAGTTCGTAATACGGCCCCAGGTTTTATAAATAATACGTCAACATTAGTTTATAGTTTTCGTAGAAGTGCTAATATTAAGGGTATAAATGATAAGGAAACACTAAAACGAGAAAACTTAAACGAGAATATTTGTAAACAGATGTCAGTGCAAGATAACCTAGAAGACTTCGAGGCTCGCCCCAGTCAGTCGCCGCAGCCCGACCCGATCGTGGAACGAGACCGACTCATCGACCACCTGCAGAACGAACTACAGAGAATGAGGTACTAACTGGATTTACTCTGGAATAATTTTATCAGCGTTAGGTTTGCCGTCCTCGGGGACGGCAATCTGACAACATGCAAAAACCCAATAACACTTTGCCCGTGAATAGAACACAGGACCCCACGCTCAGCAGTCGTGCTCGCGACCACGAGACAAACGGGGCAGTCAATAGAACTATACATATATAACTAACACACGAATGCTAGATAACTACAGTACAGCTATTATTTTGCCCACAGGTCAGAGGTATCACAACTTGTTCAAGAGAGAAACACTATGATTGGTTCCATGAGGGAACATTGTACTCGCATCGAAACACAACTACATAATGCCAAGGTAAAAAAAAAACTTTTAAATAAAACCTATGCACCTGGAATTAATTATGACATATCGAGATTCGAGCTTAGAACAGTGGTGGCCCAGCGGTACAAAATTGTAGGTCTTGGGTTCCAACCCAAGCAGGTACTTTACTTTGTGTAAATTATTTCATCACCACTGCTCTCAAAACGGTGAAGGAAAACATCGTGAGGTAATCGTCATGTCCTAGTACCAGAAAAGCGAAGACATGTGACATCTACCAACCCGCACTGGGTCCGCGTGTCGGATTACGGCCCACTCCCTCTCACAGAGAGGAAGCCTGTGTCCCAGCAGTGGGAACATTATAGGCTGATTATGAGACCCGTGCCATATTTACGCCTCTGTATTGTATTTGAAAAGTTTTTTAAAAACACTTTTTTGTTTACAGGTTGAACTAGAAGAAGAAAAACATAAAGCTGATATATTAACGGCGCAGACACCCGAAATTAAAAGTAAGTTTTTTCTATTACTATACTCACTGGGCAGGTCACGTCGGCCGCATGCGCTGTGACCGGTGGGCAACTGTCTCCACACGGTGACCTGAGGGTGGACCGAGCCAGTCCGGGAGAGGTGGTAAGACGACCTGGTTCTAGACGCGTCCAGGGTTGTGTCGAGGTGGCTCTAGAAAAAGGATGCCTGGAGGGATTTGGAGGAGGTCCTTTCACAGCAGTGAGACAGTGTAGGTCTAAATAAAAAAAAACTCATTTGGTACGTACGTACCTGTGTGATGCAGAAAAATAAGAGACATGTCGTGAAGAAAGTTTTGAGTATCAATCGCGATGGCTAAAATAGAAGTGTGGGTGATGATGGATGATTTTGGCTAGAAGAAACTACTCCAAATAAAAGTGCAGGAAGATGATAAGTAAATTTTATTATTTCTTATACTTACAATGTTATTTTAATGTAGAAAAACTAAACGAAACCGAAGAGAAAGCCAAAGTGACAGATGAGAAGTTCCAAAAGCTAAAAGGAGCGTATACGCAGCTGAGGGAAGAACACATCACGTTGATCAGACAGGTCAGTAACCAGTATTACCCCATATAAGATCTTTCTCTTTTTGTCCGAGTAAAAAGGCAGTTTATAAACATTATGCCGAAAGCACCAGCATTCGTCATAATTCACTTTTCTTCATACCTTCTGCCATTCAAACGTTAACCTCTGTTCAATCTGCAAGAGTTAACTTGACACTTCGCTCGGATGACGTAAGCGCGCTGTACTGAGGTATCGATGGCGAGAGCGGTAACAACGCCGGAGTCGGGAGGGGCCGGGAGGGTCTTAAGTTAACTCTTGCGGGTTGTACAGAGTTCTTCGAAGTCATGAAAAACCATGATCTAAAAGTTATGATACTAGATACTAGCTGCGCCCCGCGATTTCACCAGCATAAGTTTCGATCCCGTGGGAATATCAAGATAAAAAGTATCCTATGTGTTAATTCTGGTTATAAACTATCTGTGTGCCAAATTTAACCCAAATCCGTTCAATAGTTTTGACGTGAAAGAGTAACAAACATCAATCCATACAAACTTTCACGATTATAACATTAGTAGAATTATATTGTCTAGTACGTATCTGTAACTAGTAATCTAAACCCAACTTTCATCGTACTATTAATTTTCCTTATAGAAAGCCGAAGTGGACAAGTTGTCAGCTAACTTGAGAGCGGCTTCCGCAAAGCACGAGAGTGCCAAGGTAGCCCTACAGCAACAACTTAACGACAGGATCAAGTAAGTACCGCTGCGCTAAGTAGCCTGCTTATGTAGTTAGGCTATGAATAACTATAATTTATTATTATTACTTGGTTATCCGCGTAGTTAGTAGGCTGGCCAAGATTTTTAGAAAAAAAACGAATACTTATATTTATTAACTTATCATTCTTGTTAAAAATACTCTCTACACGGGACACAGATAAGAGTACGCTTTTATTTTACTTATATAGAAAAAAGGCATGACTTTGCAAGACGGTCTTTGTCCATAATATTCACCATTTACATTTATTTCACTCCCTATAGAGATGTCGAATTACTACAGCAAAGTGCCTCGTCGAGCGAAGAGGTAGAAGCCTACAAATCCGAAATATTGAGCCTCCGAACAGACCTCGAACAGTCCAGACAAAAGGAACTCGAGTTAGAAACTGTAAAAGCTTCTATGGAAGCTCTAGAAATAGAACACACAACAGCAACGAAAGAACAGGAATTAAAATTAACAACTGTAACAAACGAACTGAAAGAAACCACAGAAAACTTAGAAAATATCAAACAAGAGAAGGAAGATAGGGAAACAGAGTTGAGTAGAGTGAAAGAAGAGTTAGTAGGACTTCGGGAGAGCAGCGGAAATGAGTATAAAAAGGTAGTAGAAGAAAAAGAAGCTGCGCTGAAACAGGTAGAGGAGTTGCAACAACAACATTTACAGGAAAAAGAGGTCAGTATTGTTTATTTTGTAAAGAGTCTTTTATTTCTTATAGAGGTGTAGAACTGTAGATGCTTGCTAGTGAGGTTACTGCATGATCGATCCATGTTTAAGCATGTAACGTAGACTTGCTTATTAACAAAGTTACCGCTATTAGTGCTAGACTTTAATGCTTTGCTGTATATAAATCCCGTGTCTCAGTAACAATAATTTAACTTCATATTTATTGATTTATCCAATTTAATAGGCCCATATTATAATTACCAATTCATGATAGCTTAATTTTATTAGGAAGTAACACAACTAAATAACTGCATGAATGTATTAAGATCAGAGATAGATAGTTTACAACAAAAGCTTACTAGTACCGAAACCGAGTATAGCGCAGAATGCCAAATATTAAGCCAAGACTTGACAACTAAAACACAGGAGTATAATGATATTCTCATTGAAAAAGAATTCAAAATAAAAGAGGGTTTACACCAACTTGAAGAGTTGCGCCTTGAGTTAGACAATACTAAAACTAACTACGAAAGTAAAATCGCTGAAAATGCCACTGAGGTGTCTAAACTTCAAGAAAGACTCGACGAATTAGTTCAATACCAAGAGAAAGCAGAATCGTTAAAAGCTGAACTAACAGAAGGTGGAAATGAACTAAGTAAACAATTAAAGGAAGTATTAAACGAAAAAGAACAGTTAGAAAATAATGTTCAAGAAAAAATTACGGAAATATCCGATCTGGAAAATAAGTTAAAAGACTTGACAGATAGTAAGAATCAAGAAGTGGTGGAACTGACAGATGAGATGCAGAAAGCGATTGACTATAAGAATACTGAAATTGCTAACTTAAAAACTTTGATTGAAGAGATGAATGAGTTGAAAGAGACTGAAACCGAAAAGTTGTCTAAAAATATCCTTGCGCTCAAGACTACTATAAACGAAACAAATATTCAATTACAGGAACAAAAAGGGTCGTACGAAGATCAGCTTAAAGAGTGTTATACTGAAATTACGATTCTAAAAGATAAATTACAAAATGTGACGGAAAATAATAACGAAATCATTGCTGATTTAAAAAGCATGGTGGCTGAAAAAGATGGACAAGTTATAGCTTTAAATGTAGAGGTGACTCAACTGGCTGACGACAACGCCAGACTTACAGATGAGTTAAAAGAATCGCAGGCAGAATTGGAAATAGGAAATAATGAACTATATTCGTTGAGGGAAGAACATGAAAAAATTGTGGAAAGAAATGAAAGCAATTTAACTTTGAAAAATCAAGAACTAAGAGAACTACATAATAATATTAACGAACTTACTGAACAGAAAACAGAATTAGAGCAAGAGAAAGAAAAAATATCAAATGAACTGAACTTAGAAAAAGAGGTTTGTGTTATAAATAATATATCTGTTGTTTTATGTGACGTCCCAAAGATAGAATTGTTGTTTTAATTAATTGTATCTTTGAATAGGTATTAGAAAGTATGATTATGGAACTCACGGTAGCCCGTGATAATTTGATGAAAGACCATGAAGATGTTAAATCTGAAAAAGAAGCTTTGACGATTGAACTTAACAACGAAATAAGTAAAGTGAAAGAAAAATTTGATCAACTGAAAGATGAAAAAGAAACTGAGATCCAATCGTTAAGCGAAAAGATCCAAAAACAAGAAACTGTTTTCAATGAAGAAGCTGCTCTGAAGGACGCAACTATCGCAGAAGCTGAAACAAACATACAGAAACTGAAAGATGACTTGGAAGAACTACAAAAAGAAAAACAGAAAGAGAAGGAAGATATGGAAATTGTAATAACAGAGAGAGAACGCGAGAGACAGGTTAGGAAATCAGTGACGTTGAGTGAAATGTGTGTTGATACACCGCGTTGTTTTATGGACACCTTTAGTTTATAAGGTGGTGGATCATGTGTTTTGTGTCGGTTCTCATTATCACGACCTAGGATTATCAACACTGTGTCAAAAAGGTTTTGGGATCATCTTGTGGTTGCGGTTATTGTCTTATGTTCTCTTTTGTAGTGTTTTTTTTTAAATTAATAAACAATTTTCAAAATTTATTCTTAAAAGTATAGTAAGTTTACAAAACACGTCATGTATATAGCACGTACACTGTTTGATTTGCTTCTTCCTTGCCTGTACTGTTAGCATGTAACGATATCTAAACTGCATGTTTTATTTCTTTCCTCTACATCTACGCAACCTGCCGCGCTGTGCATGGATTCTACTGCGCTCTTGGACTTGCTTGGAACCTTCGGACTTATCTACGTTCCTTCTATGGTGGTATAGTTACTGGAAACTAGGCTAGGCCACGCGGAAAGTAAGAGATTGAATGCCGAGTGTGAATTACAGGATTTGTTGCAACACAATACTGTGCTTGAAGATGATTTGACGGCTGTGAAGCGACAGCTCGAAGAGGCGCAGAGGGCGTTGGCGTTGCGTTAGTATTACTTTTATTGTACATACTTTTGTATAGAAATTCAATACACAGGGTCTTTTATGAAGTTTTGCTAGCTAATTTAAACAGACCTTGCACATTTTGCTTGTGTAAATTGTTTTGTTTTTTAACCTATAATGTATAAGCATTTATTTATGAGGCTTTGCGCGTCCTAAGAAGATGCGGACTTAGTTTTTATATTTTTAGCAAAACGATCAATTGATATTAAATTATACAGTGTCGCTGTATAATTTATTATGGTTATTGATGGTTAAAATGTTTGTAAAATGTTGTGTCCTAAACTTAACAATATAAAAAAAAATCGGTCATACAGAAACATCGCGCCTAGTAACATGCGCTGGAGAAGCAGCACTCGAAGTCGCCACCGGAGCCCTAACTTCATTCGAGAATGGTCAGGCGCGCGACACAGTGGGCGCGGCCGCTGAACTTGCAGCTAAGGCACTGGACGAGCTAGCCAGACATTCCGAAGTGTCAGGGAATGAGGAGTCGGTAGCAAGATCGGCCATCGCCGCGGCACATAACACTGCGCAGCTGTCTGCGTATGTTGCTGATGTGTCTAATGTGTCCACTGATTTGGCGCTATCTGAAAGTAAGTATAGTAAAAAAAAAGCGTTTTACTTCAATGTAAAGCTTTCAAACAGACCGAGGTGAATTCCGCATGAACTAGCAATAAAAAAAAAATGTCGCAACCGCGTGGTAGTCGATGTCAGTTTCAGCTTTATTCCTTCAGAGAGTAGCACGTTTAAAAAATGAGACTAGGCCCCATGAGGATAACTCATATGCCTTAAGTCTCCGTCTTTCAGATTTAAAACGGCAAATCAAATTTTTGACCTCGATTGTAAAATATTGTTTTTATTCTGTCATAACCGTGATCGCTCAAAGTTAAGCCAAACCTAAGTTTACGAATGAACTACATCTTATAAACGGTACGATATCTTACTCACTGTTATTAATTTTGCACAAACGTCATAAAAACTTTAATCCCTAATTGTCCTTACAGAACTGAACACCGAATGTCGCTCAATGTTGACGGCCACAAAGGAATGCCTCGAATCCATCAAGAGTGGTTCCGTAGTTAGCTCGCATTGCTCCGATGCAAGGAGTCGAGTGCGTAGCTTGATGACGGCTACTGTGGCTGCTGATCGGCTGAATAGTGGAGCCAGGAGTGTAGATGATGAGCTCGCTGACATGGATCGGGCTATTGAAGAGGCTGCGTCGCAGATTGAGGTCAGTATACAAAGAAAAAGTATTTATTGGGACTGGTACGGAAAACAACCGAATGTTTAGATGTACGGATTCTCCGGATTTTCATACCAACTCATTTTTGTCAGTCGGGTGAATAAATGGGAATGTTACTTTACAATCCATAGGCTGTATAAGTAATTTTCCCAGTATATATTAACTTTCACTATTAGCTATGGTTCAACTAAGACAATTCAGGATTGCTAATGCACCGTTCCTGTCATATTGTGAAAATAAACTGGTGATTGTAGAATTTGTTACCAACGATGACGGAACTATATTCAATTCTTTTGACATGAAATTTTTGGACACTGGAGGAAGGTTCATTTTTATTACAATCACAGCTTTTAATATCATTATGAAATTCACAGAGCATGCTAGCAGCGACCCGCGCCGGCGGCTCAGGGGTCAAACTCGAAGTGAACAGCAAGATATTGGACGCATGTACCACTCTAATGGGTGCCGTTAAAATACTGGTACAGGATGCTCGCAAGCTTCAGAACGAACTAGGTGACCCGACGACTCGGCAGAAGATGTACCGGAAGAACCCGCAGTGGTCCGAGGGACTCATTTCAGCGGCTAAGGCTGTTGTTTTTGCTGCTAAACTGCTAGTGTATGTATTTCTTGTAGTTAGCTTGTTTTCTCAGAAAGGGTAGGATGTGGCTACATCAAAAAACAAAAGCCACTTATGAAGAGTTGAAGAACAAATCTGACACAATTTCAGTGCTGCTTTTGCTTCCGGTATTATAGTTTTGTGTATGTACTATCGCCAAAATCTATATCTGACCACCGCCGTAAGAACTATTCCTGCTTGCAGCGCATATTATTAGTCGACCTAAAAAGGATCCTCTTTTGTTTTACTTGTGTCATCATGTGCACGGGATGTTGTTTTCAAAACGGTCATATATAGGTTTTGGCGATAGTACCTACTACGACTAGCTGTGATACTGGAGACAATAAACGTTATTCTATTATGTTTAAAGAATGTTTTAATAGAAAATCTTATGGCACTGTCCGGTTTGGTAATAGAAACCAGGATTTCAGGCTCATCAGCTGACTACAGAACTGTGGCACTAAAGAGATGTTGCAGTTTTTGTATGTATTTAATTTATAAGTATGAATTGGCAATTAGTTACCAGTATGTGAAAACACAGTGTATATGGATTATTCAGCCAGTGTTTTTTTTTTACAAGAGCTGCACTTGCACAGCAAGGAAAAATAACAAATAATAACTTCTCTAAATTAAGTAGTTCATTATCATTATCAGGCTTAGGACTAACGCCACGTTTTTAATTTCTGTTTTCTGGATTTCACGAAAGCAAACTATAACCTCTAGCGATCTGGCTAATCCAACAATATTAGTTAAACCAATTCGCCCATGCACAGTTCGTGATGCAATGTCCTGAAATAAGCACAATGTGTGGGCAACTGGCAACGAAATCACCAAACTATCTGCACTTGTAGAACTAAGCTATATTTTTATCAAGTCGATTATTACCACCGTTTTCTTTTGTGAATTGAAACGAACTATACGTATTCAGGGTGACATCGACGTGCAAACTGAAACCATGGATTCGGCGCATGATTCTAGACCCCCATCGTAGAAATTTTTCTGCGTAGGCATGAGAGTACAATACCTACGCGGGCAAGATGTATGGCAGAGCTATTTTGGAAAATGACAACGCAGATAGAATCACGTACTGAATCCATGGTAACAGTTACCTTTAGTACCCACCAACATTTAACATCATCTAAAATGTATGATACAGCACATCAGCAGACGAGGCAGTAGGTGCCTCAGGCCAGGTCGAGGGCGTATCGGCCGCGGCTCATGAAGTAGCCGGCAGCACCGCACAGCTGGTGGCCGCGTCGCGGGCGCGCGCGCCGCCCGGCTCGCCCGCGCTGGCGCGCCTCACGCAGGCCAGCCGCTCGGTCGCCGCGGCCACTGGCGCGCTGGTGGCTGCTGTCAAATCTGGTTCCGCACTTGTGAATGAACAAGGTATGATACTAAGGGGCCTATCTCACTAGAACACCGGTGGCGGCGCAGCCATGGTCGCAGTTCCAAAAATGTATGATTGGTTGCGCAACCGGTTGGACGCCTGATGAGATACTTACCATAAAGCTGTGTATATTTTGCTGGTAGCGCGACCATGGTTGCGCCGTCATGGTGTCCTAGTGAGATATAAGCCTAATGCTGCTAGTCGATGATACAACACATGGATGTTCAATTTGTCTATTTAGACGTTAACAGTTTACTAAGCGTGGCTTTGACCGCGTAAATACAGATTAAAAATACCTATATATCTCGTTTCAATAACTGATTTACGTGCTTCTCCAACTGGAGAGTGCTAAAAGCCCAATTAATTTAATTTAACTCATAATATTGATCAGAAATTTAACACTACTTTTTAAAGTTTACTGCGGCCGTAATCGGCAGCGTGTGATGTGTCATCATCATCATCCACAGCGTGTGATGTGTCATGATCATCATCCACAGCGTGTGATGTGTCATCATCATCATCCACAGCGTGTGATGTGTCATCATCATCATCCACAGCGTGTGATGTGTCATCATCATCATCCACAGCGTGTGATGTGTCATCATCATCATCCACAGCGTGTGATGTGTCATCATCATCATCCACAGCGTGTGATGTGTCATCATCATCATCCACAGCGTGTGATGTGTCATCATCATCATCCACAGCGTGTGATGTGTCATCATCATCATCCACAGCGTGTGATGTGTCATCATCATCATCCACAGCGTGTGATGTGTCATCATCATCATCCACAGCGTGTGATGTGTCATCATCATCATCCACAGCGTGTGATGTGTCATCATCATCATCCACAGCGTGTGATGTGTCATCATCATCATCCACAGCGTGTGATGTGTCATCATCATCATCCACAGCGTGTGATGTGTCATCATCATCATCCACAGCGTGTGATGTGTCATCATCATCATCCACAGCGTGTGATGTGTCATCATCATCATCCACAGCGTGTGATGTGTCATCATCATCATCCACAGCGTGTGATGTGTCATCATCATCATCCACAGCGTGTGATGTGTCATCATCATCATCCACAGCGTGTGATGTGTCATCATCATCATCCACAGCGTGTGATGTGTCATGATCATCATCCACAGCGTGTGATGTGTCATCATCATCATCCACAGCGTGTGATGTGTCATCATCATCATCCACAGCGTGTGATGTGTCATGATCATCATCCACAGCGTGTGATGTGTCATCATCATCACCCACAGCCCGACCCAGCCACTGCTGGGCTTCTTTTCTTGTGCCAATCCCCACGCTCATGTGCCAGCCTCGTCCAGGTTCGTCCCGCGATAGTAACAATGTCAGGCCTCCGTCACTCCGTCACACACTTGCGCGCTATAATTACCTACCGCCCGGGCGAGCGGTCTCGGGCCGTTTGCGGACCAAATTCAGTGCTGTGGGATCGCGCGGTGCGAAGCAATCACAACTGTACGTTTGAGCATTTAAGGCACATTTTAGCATGCACCGGTTGCTGACGCGACGGAGTAGGCTATTATAGCAGTAGGTATTGGAAATTTTCTACTGAGTGAAGTACCTGTTACGTAGTAACTATTTAGTAATCTGTGACAATGTCGTCTGCCCATCTCGCTGCCGGATGACCGACACTTCGTCTTCCAGTCCAGTCGTATGATGTGTACTCCACTATATATTCTATTTTTAACGAACAGAGGCTTTGGACACATCATCGCTATCGCTGACGGCCACTCGTCGTCTCGAGATGGAGAGTAAAGTGCGCTCGCTCAAGTTGGAGACATCACTGGACGCCGAGCGCGCTCGCCTCGCCGCGTTGCGCAAGAGACATTACCACCTGGCGCAGTTAGAAGAGGTCAGTATAGTAGAGTAAAATGCAGTGTAAACGGATCACTGTCCATACACTTATTTTGACAGGCAAGTCGAATTAGAATAAAACTGTAGTAGGTATACAGTTCAGGCCAACTCCGGTTCCATGCCAACAGCTCGGTTGATAAACCATAATTTTAAATTAATATTTCAATTTCTATGACAGGCGACAGACAGTATTAATCTTATAACTTCAAGAAAAGTATCGCGCCAGTCGATAATGTCGGGTCCAATTTAGAGTTGCAAATGGGGGAACGAGCCTAAAACAATTGTGTAGAAATTATATCTAACAATTTCTCGTTTTGTTACAGAATGGCAACATGGAAAACGGCAAAGATTGAATGTCTCTGTGAAATTACAAAATTTGAAAATAACCATCAGCTGACACGATTGCTACACATTTTAGTAATCTTTTGATCAGTTCCCCATACTCTTTTCTTTTGAAGACATTTTCTACTTGCATTTTTATACTTTATTATACAACGAATTTTTGCTTGCCGATCGCTCAGTTTACTATAGTGACGAACGAGAGAACACGTCTTCCTTAGGGATGACAATCAGTAATTTTACAGTTTACTGTGTGACTGTTATAGCAATGTAATTCAATTAATAATTCAACACAAGGCGCTTATTAGCCAACTTAAAACTAATTGTTAGATATGAAATTCTAAATGTTACACTGTCCACATAGAAATACCTATAGCAATTTATGAATAGAGAGAGTAGATTTAATTAAGGTAATAACACTGTGTAGGAATCCGCAAACAAAGGAAAATGGAAGCAGCCCGTTCATTCTTAGTGTAACCGAGTCACAATGTCGACTAACCTTGGATTACCTGCAACTAGTGTGACGAACCGAGATTACGGTACGGTTTGCACATTAAACTCATTTTGGTCACTTTGTATGATACTGATCAATCATTATGTCAGATTGACAACCTGTACGGCCAAGGTTCGTAGAAATTGTAGGTAGTAGGTGTATGCATGCAAACCTTAGTGTCTTTAGTAAACGACTGAGGCATGCGTCAGGCCCGACACGCCTTTAAACTGGTCTGATCCCCACGATGGAGTCCGCATGATCACGAGACTATAAGCTTTAAGCAAAGAGACTAAGGTAAGAAATTGTGAATTGTCTATGTACCTTTATGTATAGATATTTTATAATTACTAATTATGTTAGATTATACATAATGTGTTATGACATGCGCATTGTCTGTACGAGTAGCAGAGCGTGTCATGCACATTCCAATACAATTTTTGTGTAGTTTAGCTAAGTAAGCGTGTGATCAAAATATGAAGCCCCTAGGATATCAGTAATGTTAGCCTTTACTTTCTAAATGTAGGTACCTAATTGATTTATATAAATATATTATTGAATAGATTCGAACAGATAATCGCCTGCACGGCTCATTTGTATTATTTATTCCTTATGTTATACATTTACTAATAAAATATATACATGTGAAACAAACGACGTAGTTTTATTAAAACCAGTTTGAAGGTTGCATAAAAACTAGTCTCCATGACACGGAATCCATATGTGGAGGCTAGTACTATTTGAGTATTGTAATGTTTTTCCTGACAATAAAGTTTTTTTTTTAGTTAAGATTCTTAGAGATTGAGGTCGCGACCCCTTATTCGGCGAGCGCGTCAATGTTGTTGACCCCCTGTAGATAATAAATCGCCTGACGCAGCGACCAATAAGAGGAAGGTCAAATTAATTATTAAGATCTCGGTCGATCAAACAATTCCAATATCAACGGTTATCTACGATCCACTGCACCGCTGGAAACTAACAAACGTGGAGGTTTCATTAACGAACGTAATAAGAAATGGTGTGGTGCCTCCTTTTAATAAAGAGTTATTAATAGGCTTTTATCTAATACTTTTATCGTCTGTAGGTAGTACCCATTTTAACTGAATACCTATAAATCGTACATTTACAAAAAGATTGGCAAACAATATTGTTATCAGATTGCGATGAGCTCAGTGAGCGGTGATAGCGCCACCATCTGTCATGGTATCATATCACTAAACAGGTGACATTGAATTATGGATGCAATAAAACAAACTGATAGCTTACACATATTCCATATATTCGCTGTATTATATAATACTGCTAGAAAACTAAACACAAAAAGCGGCGAACGCGGTGATTACATGGTTTAATAAAATAATTCCTGTGAACAGGATTGGGACAGCACAGTATCAAAAAATACAACAACTAATAGACAGAATTCAGCATAAATACAGAGAATACTTTAGTTGTGGAATGCTAGTTCATAAATTGCGATTATTTTTCACTTAAATACAATAATTATAGAAATAGGAATAATAAAAATGAGATTATTATGCATTTGCCAACAACGTGATCAACATAAACACTCCTTAAACAGAACGCAAACATCACTAACCAGCAGCACTTTTATTTGTGCAACATTACATGCTATCATTAATATTATATAGTTGATACATGATGCTTAAGTACAGAAAATACATGAATTATTAAAATTAGGCCAATAATGTCGATGATGCAATCATTATCACTATCATTCAACTGTTAAGCTTACTACCCTTGGTGCAAGAAGCCAGTTTCCATTCACTGTGTGAAATACATCGGCTATCAAAATCTTAAGACGATGGTAAAACCTTCGAAAATTTAGCACCACAAGTTGGCTTCTCACTATATTTAAATACTGAATTCAATTTGCAATCAATATACAAACGCGAACGTGACAACATTCGTCTTTTCAATGCTATGATTAAAAATAAATGAGCAGTAGAATTTGTTCTTTCCATTGAGTCCAATACATTGATTGAGATATAGACATGTACAATTGACAAAGTTGCATTTGATTCTGTTCGACAGTTAATACGGCACAATACCTATAAACATGTATAACTAGTAATACAATCCTAGAAAGTAAATACAACTAGCTTTATACACATTTATATGATGAAAGATGGTAAAGATATGACACTAAAGAGAGATTTGGGGAGCAAGGGCACCTTGCAAATGATATTAGAAGAGAGTGAGGGGAGATGGCGGAGGGATCAACACAGTGGCGTCTCGTCCCACTTGAGGTGCTTCTCAGGTGTCAGGTGGACGATGCGGACATGGACAGCTTGGTTCTTTTCAAACTTCGGAGGGATTGGACAGAGTCGGTATATTACTTCATCGCCTGGTAGTGGAACATACTCGCCTTCAATACTGCAAAAGACAAAAGAAAATGTTTATGGTCACTAAACTTGTGGAATCCTACATCTCTGAAAAAGTTCAAACTAATATTGTGTTCATATAAAAATAGAATATTTAATTTCAAATATGCATCCTACTTCAAAAATACTTGTAGAGATTGTCATGTCAATCACAAAGGATAAATTTGAAACAAAATGTTATTGTTTTTTTTATGAATGCACCTTTTGTTTATTCAATTAAGGAAAACTAATTCATATCCACATGCGTCATTAAAAATGCATTGCCGAACAGGAAAATATTTTTATACTAAGCCTAACTTCGAAACTTGGTTTGAGTGAAAGGATGAATGAAATGCGACTAACAAAAGGTATTTAAAAGGCAGATACAAGTGGAAACTCCTAGGGGGACATTATAGTGACCTTATTGGTGATGTTCTTCAAAAAGGTCAGGGGTGTAGTGCTCGCAACCAGTGTGTGTGTATGACCTGGGGACTTACCACCAGCTTTTATAGCAGGGCAGAAGTTGAACTGCACTGATTTTTTGTACTAAGTCGTACTAAGTTGTAGTAAGCAAAAAAGCTATAAGAGCTGCTGGTAAACCCCCAGATGTATGAACGTAAACGAGGTAAAAGGAGCATGTAAGGATCATAGCAGGTGGTGTTCTGTAGTTTCTGCCTATCCCCATGGGAAGAAGGTGTAAGTTTATGTATGTATGTTGGTTTGAGTATGTGAAAAAGTGTCCGGTAGAACATTAGAACTGCCTGAAACAATGTTTCAATTTATGAAGCCTATTCAAATAACACATGACTTCTTTTGTAGTAGTGTAGTGTAATGAACTTTAATTATTCAACATCCAGAAAGTCAACAACAAAGACATACAATTGACGCCCACATTTGACCTCCAAAATGTGTTAACACAAACAGCCTAAATGTGTAAATACATCTGTTATCAGTTTCAAATTGGAACAAAGCTTGTATAACAAGTACACAATTAATTGACGAGTTAATTTATTTATGTTCCCATGCTGCACGGAAGTTGTTTGTGTTTCCTGAGCCAATTTTTTTTGCTATACTACTGTTTTAATGGTTTACATTCATCATGTCTGTAAACAAAGTGTCAAGAAACAATTTTATTGTTTTTTAAAGACATGTATGATGAAATATTAAAATTAATGATGTTCACTTCATAAAATTCTAAAATTTGCAAATACTTGTGAACTTTTTTTATTCATCAAGGTTAACAGCTTCAAAAATTGTAAGTACCCTAAAATTTACACAATGAACATAACTGCATGGGTATGTATTTTATAATTTACACGTAAATTAAAGAGTACTTACTCGGAGATATGAACAAATATATCTTCGCCGCCTCTTTCTGGAATAACAAATCCATGGCCTTTAGCTCGGCAAAAAGATTTAATTTTACCACTTTCTATTGGATTTCCTAGAGCCCTTTCTGACCTGAAATAAAACAGAATTCAATTACTACTTGCACAGTTCCGTTTTTAATCAGCATTTTAGAGTAAATTACCTAATTAATTAATTAATAATAGCGACACCAATAACTTACGTCGATGCTGTACGGTTCCGCCGCGTAATTATTGGGCTGGGCAACTGTAGATGTGAATTTGTTTTATTGGGAGAATCATCACTGTTGAATCCGTAATCATTGGACATGATTACAGTACACAAATTGTTTTCCCCGAAATAAATTATAAACAAGAAGAACTTCGCAAGAAGGAAGAAAAACAAAATGTTAGTCACTCAGTCTCCGTCTCGCTTGTGTGGTGTGAAACGTCAAGACTTTATGTCAATTGTCAATTCGTCAAATGAAAGTTTTCGTCCAGAAAGAAACCGAATGATAAACCGATATAATATATTCATTATTGCATATTTTTATTATTAGTATGTATTCAAAAGTATTATTTTTTATTGTGTTTAGTAATAATTACGTACTTTGTTGGCCGTACATTATCATAAAAGGATAACTAACCAACCATCCCTTGCGCAGAGTGGCAAAGAAGAATAGAACTTGTGCTGTCGAGCTTGACCCTTCACGGGTTCTATTCTGTACCATTTTTCACATCCACAAAGGAAAGGTTACATGCTCTGAGCACAGGCTGAAGCACACACGTACCTATACCAAGATGATAGGTATACCTACTCTTATTTTTACGTGTTTTTAGTCAAAATGTAAGGTGTTGGTACGGCACTCACAAGAAAAGTGAAGTCTCCTAAATAGCCCTAACATTGACTCAAGGACTTGACTTTGGAACCTTCTATCGTTTTGGCACGTTAAAAACATCTGCTAATGTGTATGAAAATGTTGTTTTTGGGATTATCATTTAAATGGCTTAGATAAGCAGGTACACATGATGACATATTTATCAAGCTATTTTCCAATTTTAGTTGACCTCGTATTTTAGGCTTTTCATACAATAAGTCACCTTATACTGTAAAATCAGCTATACTCTAAGTGTGTTCCGCGGAACCCTAGGGTTCCGCTATACCTCTGTAGGGGTTCCTCAGGAATTTAGAAAAAAAATCAAAACACCTCTCTCTGGTCGAACGTTTTGACACCGCGGCCGCGCGTATTTATTTGTATTTGTATAAACATGTGTTACAATAACTGGTACAATATCTCATAACTTTGGTATCAACATGTATACTTGTAGGTATACTTGTGAGCGCGCAGTCCCTTTGATAAAAGCCGCCTCTGTATTAGACGCTATAGTTGTCAACAAGCGACTTTCGACTCTAACTTAAAAAAATAAAGTCGAGATTGTTTACAACGTAATTTTTATATTTCTCTTTTTATTTTTGCTTTTTGTTTATCAAAGGCGCCGACTCGAGTATTTTCGAGAATATTCGAGATCGAGTCTAGGACTAAGTATAAAAGCGGCGATCGCGTGTCGCGCCTCGTCAGTCAGTTGACAATTAGCGTTCGGAGCGATAAGTTCCTGCCTACCTACTTATAAGCTTGCTAGCGAGAAACTAGTGTTCATTGTTCTACTGCCTGCTGTATTCGTTGTCTCAGTTTTAGACATTTCTTCATTGTACTAAACTTAGTCTCTTATACGCAGTAACGATTGTGCATTATTTAGACCCCACTATCCTGACGTGTAACATTATAAATAAAGAAGAATGGAACGTTGGCTTAAAGGTGTTAAACGTGTTGCAACAACATCTTCTAATGACGCTGAATGTTCAAAAGCAGTACGCACGGAGAATATAGCAATCACCGATCCAGACGATGATGCCGCGACGTCAAGCTCGACGGTTTCAAAGACGAAAAAAAGGAAGTATGATGAATCATATATCAGTTTCGGATTTGTTGATTCCAACGGCTCACCTCTCTGCATGCTATGTAGTAAACTGCTTCCTAATAGTTCCATGGCACCTGCCAAATTGCGCCGACATTTAGAAACTGTGCACCCCGAGTCTAAAGACAAGAATAAAGAATTTTTTGTTCGTAAAAAAGATCAGTTATTGGAAAGTCAAAAAAATATGATGCATGTAACACAAACTATCAACGAAAAGGCCACGGAGGCATCATATTTAGTTAGCTATCGCATTGCACAAGCAGGTGAAGCGCACACTATCGCTGAGAATTTAATAAAGCCATGTGTATTAGACATAACAAAATGTATGCTCGATGAAAAATCTGCAAAGCATCTTTCTACTGTGCCGCTATCAAACGATACTGTTTCACGGCGAATCCATGATCTGGCAAGCTACGTCAAACAAGAACTAGTTACACGTCTACAAAAAACACGATTCGCCTTGCAAATGGACGAGTCAACTGATGTCGCTGGTTTGGCTATCTTGCTGGTTATCGTGAGATATCCATATGAAAGTTCTTTTAAAGAAGACATGCTTATGTGTTCACCGCTGCTCACAAACACTACCGGGGAAGAAATTTTTAATAAAATAAATATATTTTTTGAAGAAAATAATATCAGTTGGAACAATTGCATTGACATTTGTACAGATGGGGCCAAGGCGATGACAGGTAAAACAGCAGGAGCAGTGTCACGAATAAAAAATAAAGCGCCTAATTGTAGTTCCAGCCATTGTATTCTGCATAGACAAGCACTTGCGATGAAGCAAATGCCGTCAAATCTAAAATTAGTTATGGATGAAGCGGTAAAAATAATTAATTTTATCAAATCACGACCACTACAATCCCGATTGTTCTCATTATTGTGTGAAGATTATGGCAGCAAACATAAAACACTGCTGCTCCATACAGAAGTGCGATGGCTGTCTCGAGGTAAAACTTTAACAAGGCTATTTGAACTTAGAGCCGAGTTACAAATGTTTCTTTCAGCAGATACTTCTTTTAATTTGAAGGACCGTTTGTATGATAAAACTTGGTTGTTCCGATTGTCTTTTATGGCGGATATCTTTCAAAAACTGAACGAATTGAATTTATCATTGCAAGGTAAACAGACAACAGTGTTTCAGGCCTATAACAAAATAACTGCCTTCAAAAGAAAATTAGATTTTTGGATTATTTGCGTTGGTAAGAAAGAAATAGAAAGCTTTACGTCACTCAGTGAGTTTGTTAGCGATAACGACTCAGAAATGTTTCAAAATGATGTGTTTGGAGAATTGGTCCAATATCTCAGATCGATGCGCGCATCTTTTGAAAAGTATTTTCCCGAAGAACAGAATACAAAAATGAAACTGAATTCATGGATTCATAATCCTTTTTTACCTAACTTGGAAAAGCCCGAAAGTATGTCAAACGAGATATATGAATCTCTTTTAGAAATGTCATCAGACACAAGTATGGAGTCACTGTTCAAAACGACGCCTCTCAACGATTTTTGGTGCAGAATCCGTGATGAATATCCAATGCTTGGCAAAATGGCTCTGAATATTCTTCTCCCGTTCCCAACAACATATTTGTGCGAAACAGGATTCTCAACCTATGCAGCCACGAAAACAAAATATCGCAATAGACTGGACGCCGAACCTGGGGGCTTACCATGAGCTCTTATAGCAGGGCAGAAGTTAAACTAAACTGCTTTTTTGTACTACGACGTCTTATTAGCAGGCCTGTTGCAGGCCTGCTACGTTGACGTTTACAAAAACTGTTCACCTTCTTTTTTGTATAGAATTTCATACCATGACCAGCAAATTGACAGCAACAAAACGAATATTGAACGTCTGTAACGTCAAAATAAACCATCTTGAATAAGTTACTAATAAACGAGCTTTTTCAACATTGTTTTGTAATGTAGTGCCCATACAACACTTTATTTTTATTGATTCTCTGTGTGACGAGTACCTACGTAATATTTGTTTGGAGTGAATATCGAATAGAGAAAAGAAACCAACGGCGTCGCACTATGGAAATAAATAAGCCTTTTGAAATGAATACAGGGAATTATTAATATTTTTCTTATTTTGATCTAGTACCTACTCAAAATCAATATCCTATGTTGCGCATACTGCACATCAATGCTCTAGGATTGAAAGGTAAATTTCTCTAGCTAAACCCCATAACCGATCGTTTTAAACCCTAAATAATCGTAATCAACGAGTGCCGGGAACACTTTTCCACAATCGTATGATTCTCCTGAAATACGACAAGATCACACATTCGATCACGTCGCATGAGGAATACGCTGGAGTTGGACCGACGACGTAACCCCAAGTACCGAAAAAAAGAGACCGCTTCATCGAAGGCGTCGCTATTAACCTCACTTATGATCATCTACATACTGCACTGATCAGAGCACTTCGACGCCACAGCGCTTAACGATGAGCTAGAAGCTCCAAACATCACCATTGGGGACCTCAACCTTAAAATGACCGCACTCAACCAGACGAGACGAAGGGGTGGATACTGTGGGATAAGACCACGCACTTACCAAAGGAAATCACAACAGACGCAGAATGCGAGGAATAGGTATATACTACAACTAGAAAAGGCCATCACAGAAACCTTGGATACTCATGCGCCACTACATAAAAATAACAGAAGAGACTAATGAATTGAACCTCACTACTCTGGGATATGCTGGATTGGGATCCATGGCACCTCCGTGCACAAGACTTATATGAGGACACGCTGCGCCGACATAATGTTACATAAGAACCAGGGAAATGAAACATCTTATAATGTATTATATAGGATAATAAATACTTAACCCTTTTTAAATGAATAAAGGAAATTTGTAAATCAACCTTTTTTTTTATTTTGTCCTAGTACATACCTTCTAAAAATAAAATAATAGTTATCCCACATAGTGAATAGGTAAGTCTGCGCGCCTATAAGTCCGCGCGGAACTAGTTGGCCGCGCCTTGCGGTGGGACGGCGGCGGCGGGGCCCCGCGCACTACGTACGTTGCATGCAACCCGCACCCGCCGCCTCACCCACGCTGTCCCTCCCGTCCCACCGCTCACATACCTAAAGGGCTATTACACTATCCAATTTTAAGCAATGCTAACTAGGAAATCGGCAGATGTAATCGCAAGATTGCAATGGTATAAATTAAACTAACGGGAATACTGAGAAATAGGTACGATAGTTAAGTGAGTTGTTTGGCCTCGGTTTTATAATTAAGTAAAATAGTGGACTGTTTAATAAATAGTAGACGTAAACGTTCATGAAATCAAAAATCACATAATTAGCTGAATATTTTTATTACTATTAGTATAGGATCAATTTCAACGTCAGACGACTTAGAAGTAAATACATAGTATTTCATCTCAAATTATGCAGGTCGTTCCACTTCTCATCTTGATAACGTGTCCAAGATAAAAACAATAATATGTGTGTGCACAACAGCCAACAATGTCTTCGCACATTACGTTGAAATCTTACTAAACAATTTACACATCATCTTTCTGAAGTAAATGCTGTAGGTACCGTCTTGAATATTCCATATTCAACATCCTTCAATTACACACAGGAAAACAGAAATATCAATTTTATGCAATTCGAAAGAAACGGACTAAATGTATTGAATGAAGAGTTGTTGTCACAGTAATTGTCACTTGTCTTTCCGACTGTGTCAGATAGTGCTGAGGTTTGATTTTATGTAACTCGATAATCATAATAAAATAAAAGCTTGAGTTAATTTTCTCTGAATGTGCCAGTTGATGTAGTCGCGATTAGATAAATATCACCAACATGACCAACACTGCCTGTGATTCTTAATTCTATTATTAAATACGTAGGTAGGTAATAAACTACTGCTAATAATAGGTAAATATTACCTACACTACACCAACAGCTTCTTTGTCTAATACATATATTTTTAAGTACTATAGATCACAATAGTCTCAGTCTTACACAATCGCCTTATTCGTGATGGTGATATTAACCGACATAATACTATGATGAAAATACAGTTCTGTGGGTTAGTGCTGTCAGTTGATAACGTGTAGGTTGTTATAATCAGGATCTTGCTATGATGATTCTTTCCTTTAAGTTTTTTTTTGTGTGTGTTTCAAACGTAAGAAGCTGCTAGGTTCAATGGAATAAATTAGATTTGAATTGAATTTTCGAGCTATGTAATCGAGACAATCGAGTGCCTGACCGTTAATAACTGAGTAACAACACTAGAGCCAAACTGACAAAAGACCAAAAACTACAATCCGTTTCACGATGATTTTTACGCAACAGTATGCTTAGTGTGAGTTTGACAACATCGTTCGAATGACTTAACCATCGCGTAAATCGAGTTAACGTCAAACGTATCGAGAACCGAATGCATGCGAGTGCGAGTTAACATCGAAGCTAACCATCCAATACGCGTTTGGTCACCGTGAATTGCGAGCATTATTTTTCTTATGTTGGTGTCACGTAAACGTCCTCCGATAAACCGACCAAATAGAATGACATTTAGATTCACTGTTCTTAATGAAAGCGGCTGTCTATCAAATTTGTGTTGGTTATAACTTGACGTTTAGTTTGTTTGAAGGTTATTGTGATTTATATTTATTGGATTCTATTAATTAAAAATGAAGACGAGTTCGTCCCAATTATGTTACGATGGTGGCATTTATGGAGTAGTAAGTGTAATTTTAATTATTTGGTGATTAGAGAGCTTAGAGTTTGTGAAATTTGCAGAAATAAAACTAAGTTTATTTGGTCTTCTAGGCATGGAGAATTGGAGACCTCAGCAAGCTATCTTCAACAAATATCATTGGTGTGCAAGTCGCTACGAACTTGGCAGTAGAAGAAGCTGGGTTGTCACGGGTTTAAACTTCTATTAAAACACCAACGGGTAGTCTAAAAATAAGTTACTATAATGTGTCTCATAAATTGTATTCTCTTACAGAAGATTCACATTCAGCCCAATTCCACCTGTTACTTGTGCCTAATCTCTGAAGTGTTTTTGATGAAACTCTGAAAAGAGTTAGCCTGAAGTATGTTTATGTGAAAAACTCCATAAAATTTTTATGTTCTATGCATCCAACATTGGAATGAGCCAGGGCCATCAAGAGGCATTGCCCCTGCATAGTCGCCGCCTACCATGGCTCCTACACCTCTTTCTTTTGTGGAGATAAAGTGGAAGGTCAGAAAGAACTTTTTTAAGTTTTTAAAAGGCTCGAAGATGACAACTCATAACTTTTATTATTTTTTCTAGAGACGGGCATTCTCTCCCCAATCAGACCTTCATCTTATGTCCATGTAGTACAGCCAGAGCCTGTTACGTCTGTGCAAACTACTTACTCCTCGCTGTGCAAGAATTCCAAGCAGACTCGTTTTAAAGAACAGCAACATAAAGATTACATGGACTCGAGGAGAGAGTAGAAAAGGATTAGAGAGCTGGAGGTGCAGGCTCAGAGGATTAAATCTTTTAGAGAAAATTGTAGATACATTTTGTAAAGACTAATTATTAGATATATTTAATATTAAGTACTACTACTGCCCACCACCTTTTTTGGTATTATTCTTGTAAGTTAGTTTTAACTTAGAAGCTGAAATTTCATAAGAATTTGTGTGATATATAATATGTGTTCCTATTTACTACTTGTTATATTATTATGTAAACAATTTATGACAATAAAGTTATCTCAAAGTTCAACTAACTAGTTAAGAATTCGAAGAATTGTTATAATATCAAAATAAGTTCCTAGTTTGTGACACAATTTAAGACTGATTATTGATGAATAAAAGTACTGCAACCTGCTTCGTGGTTGGTATTTCATTACCTCTAATTAAAATTTAAGAACTTCTCTTACTATGGTCAGATTCACTACTCAACCTTTCTAATTCTAAACAGAAATAATTCATAAACACTTTCTGTCTTCGACACTTGCTTCACAGAAAGTCACCATGGATAAACTGCCTATCTTGCCAGATAGGCAATTGCTCCATGTAGAATCCTACTGGTATTTACCTAAATCCAGTTGAGACTGAAAGCCGACCCAAATATGGGAAAGGAATAGCAGATGATGACTTTATAAAGAATATGGAATTAATAACAATCATAATTGATTATATGATTCATTATTAATTTGGAAAATACTGAAAGTATGTACCTACTTATTAGATTTGATTTTGATTAGGAAAAAAGTAAACATTTTGTTACAAGTGTGCTAAAAGAATTTATTCTAGAGAGCATTCTTGACATTGATTTTAAAGTAACAACTACCTAATTTTAATAATATTCATTCATATTGGACTTATTGTAAATCACAAATCTTAATATTAATTGTACTTAGATACATAAGAATGACATTTGAATATTTGTACACCATAATATGTTGTGGTAGTGTATAGAACTTAAAAAATATTAACACCATACTATGTAAAACTACATTCATACAAATAAATAAATTCTAATTCTAAAAATACTTTCAATTAGACCATTAAAAAGGCACCTTTGAACATCAAAGTATATTAAACTAAAAGTGTTGAAGTCTTTTAACTAATTATTGTTCTCTTAGAATCCTTCCTCTGATTAGGTCAGATGTTGAACCTCCTATTTCCCTCGCTGTGGGTCTGTGGCCCATTGTGTTCTTCTTCATCATGTTGCAATCCTAGAAAGAAGTGTAATTTAGCATTCAATACACATTTAAGCTATTGACTGATTTGTAAAATTTGTTACCATACCAGTGATGTTCTCTTCTTCTTCTACAACATTATAATCAAGACCAATGTTATGGAGAATGCAGCAGGCTTGAATAATTCTGGTACATTTAAGAGGCTTGTAGTGTAGCACTCTATCTTTGTTTAGACAGCGCCATCCATTCTTCAGCCTACCAAACATATTTTCTATGTCGACTCTGGCTGCCACATGCCTTTGATTGTAATTGGATTCTAGTGTGTCTGGAGCAGCACCTAAAATCGGAGTCATCAACCATGGCCATTGTGGATAACCTCTTCGATAATAAACACTGCACATTTTTTGTGATATATTTTTAGCAACTCCCACTGGCCGCTGGTAAGACCCAGTTGCATAAAAAAATAGTGCTGTAAGTACCATAAAAAATATCTAAATGTGTTAAGTATGGACTCTGTGTAGTCTTTTGTAGGATGAAGGAAGTGTGTGTCACACAAATGCTGAAATTACCTTATCTTGGGTAGATAGACTTAAAACCAGTCAGCTCTCAGCATAAAAACTTGACCGCTTTCTTCGGAAGCCGATATCTTCTCCTAAATTCGGCCTCCGGAAGATCTCTTGGCATTGCTAGAAGTACGGGCTTTTGTGGGCTTTTGCACGAACACTGGACATGTAATTGCGCTCATCTTGTGCCCTAGCGGTCTCAAACATCTTCCAAGCAAAATATAAACGTGATGCCATTTTCCAAGCAAAATATATTGGTTTTATGAACCCACACTACTAATTAAAATAAAATAACTTTGAAAATTCACCACACTCGCAAGGCTCTCACTACAAATCCTTCAGTGAAGAATTAACTTATTCGAAAGTGAGCGCGTTTCACAAACGAGCTGTCAAAACTGTCAAAATTGTAACTTACACTCGCGATAACACAAAGTCACGTTAATTTACGAGCTCACTATCGAGTGGGAATCGATCGTCACCATCGACAAAGTAAAATAAAGAACTTACACTCGCATGTTTTAGTTCTCGCGTATGGCACCAGGTGGCGCTAATTCAGCGCCATACAAATCAGAGTAAACTCTAACGCGATGGTGAAGTTAGAAAAACTCACACTAAGCATACAGTAAGCAAACTTAAAAAATTGATTAAACACAGGAGGACCTGCTGCAGCGTCAATAGTAAATTGTTTTACTTAATAAAAATAGATTTGGTTACCACCTCAAACTGGAATTAGGTATATACTTAATTAGTTTTTTTTTATTTCAATCGTTAAATACGCTTCAATATACGTATTTATATTACAATAACCACCATGTCGGGAATGAGTACATTATCAATACATTTTCTTTTTATTTCGATTTCGTGATCCCCGGTTATGGTATAATTAAAAAAATGACCATTTAAAAAAGATAAATTGGTTACTTTTTTTAAGGTATAAGTAATACGATTAGACTTTACAATACAAGGGGGAGCAAAATACTATTTTCTCTCTGCAGCCCTTTTCCACATTATCTTGCTATGTTCCCGTGCTTGGGTGGATTTGGTAGACCTAACTGCAATTTCTCTATGATTATTTAAGAACTCCCGGCGAAGCGAAGCAGTTGGGTCATAGTAACACGACGACTTGTTCGTGTTTCACTAAAAATAAATTCACCACATTCATCAGTAATCTCTGTAGCGACATTCCTATTATAAATGCGTGAAGTACACCATTATGATATTTTCATGTAAGTAAAGTAAGTTATGACATTGTGAAGAGGTATACAAACTTATAACATTTTATTTGGCGCGCAAAATTATATTTTTTTAAATTGTTGCCTGACTTAGCACACACGTTCAAAATCACGTTGAATCCTTCAAAGTTACAAAGTTGTTTTGAACGGGAAATTGAGCTTTGTAGTGCTTTTAGATAATGCATCAAGGTAACTTGTTATACATAATAATAGTTAAAAAATGTATATAGTACCCTAGAAACTCATGTTTCTATTATTTTCAAAAAACCGGTAAAGTGAAAATAGAATTTGATTTAAGTTTTTGAACGATGCCTTTTAAAAAGACAATGGCATTACAGCAGGCCACAGACAAGCATTACCACTCAACTTCGGTGAACTTCGTTCAATAGTCGTTCACTTTTATTACTCTCATAGTACGATTATTAGCAGAACTAAATTAGGCCTGCTTCTGAACTGAATGAAAATTGAACGTTTTCTTAAAAGGTCATAGTAAGCCCCATGAGACTTCAACTGTCTTCTATCAAACCTGATATCAACCAATTGATGAAAAATAAAAAACAGTTTCATACCTCCCATTAGTTAGATTTTTTTCTTTTTTAATATCTTCTATTATTGTACTTGCCATGTGGTAAAGTAAGTAATAATTAGTAACTGTTACATTGTAATTTTATTATGCTTATTAATAAAGAATACACTTTTAAAAACTATTGTTTTATTGTAGGGTTCCATCAAGTATTTTGCTTCCCAAAAGGGTTCCGTCACCAAAAAAGTTTGAGAACCACTGTGTAAATGTATAGCTTGATATGTCGCCGAGCATACAATGAGAAGTCAGCTTATAATGGAAATGTACCTAGGTATAGCTTCATATGTCGTCGTGCGAACTTACGAATAATATTTCGCTTTGATAGGTACCTACCATAAGTACCTACCATTTTGCTGGATTGGGGTTAATAATAAACACAGTCGAGTAATCAAGTTCTTCATAGGTATATTCAAACATCTACTGTACATTTACAAGTTTATTATTGCGTAATGTCACTCCATAAGTTTAATATACTTACATTTTTGTTTGTTAGTAAACGTTCATGGTCAACCTCATATTAGAAAATAATTATTATAATTATATTATTAATTATATATCTACTACGAATAAAATTAAAACTTTTTATCACAACAAGTATTTATGACATTATTAAAATATTAAACATGATAAGTAGGTATCACGCTAAATAGAAGTTTATATAACGCTAAGCTGTATAGCAGTGCCTACGTAAGTCTAGCTTCATATCTCACATATTAACTTAGCATTATACATAATACATATTACACCTATTTTTCTATAATCGTATCGGGGCAAACTCTTTTCTCGGCCGGCAGGGGTAACTTGATCTTCGGTATCGGTATTCCTTCCCAGTCTCCCTGAAAAAGAGGAAATATTTTACAATTAGAACACGATGATCGTAGCATTGATAAAACAAAACTTCAAACGGTGCCAAAACGATTACCCATTTTGGTGGCAACACTAGAAGTCACCTAGTCTATTTTCTTTTTTAATGTACAGATGCCAACACATCAAGTTACTACAATCTATCAAATTTCTTTAATCAATTTTCAACTTTATCGCTATAGCATTAAGGCTTAAAGTTGATTGGGAAAATTTGACAGTTTCGGGTAGCTTGACCTGCTGGCGTCTGTACCTACTGAAGTGGAATACATTTTGAAAATATATATATAGATAGAAGAAAGGCAACAGAAACCCTAAGCTTTAGGATTCCATTGCCAAAACAGTGAAGGTAATCGGAATCCGCAGCGCAGGATCGGCCGATATGGCGATGCTTGGTGGAGGCCTTCGTCCGACAGTTACCATCTTTCGGTATACTCATTCTTTTCAGCTATTAATTTGATTCAGCTTATTTATTGATTCAGCTATTATCCGCAACACACCTGGAATCGAGTGCCATCAGACTTGTTGCACTGCATCGACATAGGAGACTCGGTGTAGAGGGCATGCAGCGCGTTGGCACGCAGGTGTGTCCACGGCTTTATAGACAGGTAGTTCGCACGAGGTGCCGCCTCGAATGAAATAGACATGTTGTCCCAACTGGAATGGAAGCAAAAAATTAAACAGGATCTTACAGCTGTGTTCATTTACGCAAAACAGCGCATTTTTCAGTAAATATGTGAGTAGATGCGCCTCTCTTCATAATTTCAACATGAATTATGTAACCAATATTTTGTATCAATTTTATGATTTAAAAGAGTGTCCGTGGAGTTTCTTGCCCGTTCTTCGCCATAGGTACCTAGGTACTATACTTTGGAATGGGCAACTAGCTTCATCTTTCTGACTGACCGAACCCTTGATCATTCAAAAGTGCCTGTAATTGGTTTCATTGAAATAAATGGTTTTAGTTTGAATTAGTTAACCATTATTTGATTCTTATTGGATTCTCGTCACGCCTATGAAGAGTTAGTTAAAAAGGAACTGAATATTGCAGATTACCGCGTTTCTCAAATTTGAAGTAACTCTCAAGCGCAGCATTGGACACTGCACTCTTGCAGACTTCGAGTTGAGTTGAGTTGCGTGTCTGGATAGTAATGCATGTAGTTGACGCACATCACGTCTATAATCGTGTATAGAAGTAACTCTCAAGCGCAGCATTGGACACTGCACTCTTGCAGACTTCGAGTTGAGTTGAGTTGCGTGTCTGGATAGTAATGCATGTAGTTGACGCACATCACGTCTATAATCGTGTATATATTACTTACCGCTTCTCAAACTTGAAGTAACTCTCAAGCGCAGCATTAGACACTGCACTCTTGCAGACTTCGAGCTGCGTGGCGGGGTAGTAATGCATGTAGTTGACGCACATCTCGTCCGTGATGGCATGGCCACCGATCGTAGCGTTGTCTTTGTCTTCTGTGTTGTGGATGCAGGTCGTCTCTAGGTAGTCACCCTACAAAGAAAAAGGTACTTTAAGTTGGAATCACCGAGATTGTTTTTGGCTTAGCCTGCCTTAGCATCTGGCGCAGCGTCTACTACGCTAACCGCGATTGTATCGAAGCAACTGACGTCACGCTGACGCGGCGGATGTGTTGCGTTTGTAAAGCGTATACAATCAGCGAGTGCCTACGCTAGATACGAGGGGTGCTTCAAAAGAACAAGTTTCAATCGACTCAAGATTGTAGTCTATGTATTCAAAATGTCCGGAGCTGGCGGAAAGATGTATTTTTTCACGAGGTATGTATTTATTGCTTTATGCACATGTTTAAACAGTACAAAGGCGGACTTAATTATATCTCAGGTAAATTCACTTACGGGCAGAACCTTAACAGGTCGATGTAAGATCCTGATCTCCTGGAAATGCGTGGAGTAGTGCAGGTCTTTGTTGAGGAAGGGCAGCTCTACGCCTTGTCTCGAGTGCCTCGTCCAGACCGCCACGCCGGTCAAGTGCGTGTGAAGCTGACTGCCGAACACCACGATACCGTCTGATGGTAGACCCTAAAATTAAAAGGAATGGGGATTAAAATTGCAAATCACAGTCAGCCCTTTCTCACCACAGGTCTACAACCTTTTATCCCGTTGACCCACCCGCCAGAAGAAGGTAAGTAGATTAATTTAAACGCGAAACAAGGGGTGTTGACTTAGCGGCTTGTTTTCTATATATCGTAGGTAAGTCTTTACCAGAAATGTTCTTAGTTTTCAACAGAGGTATCGTAGCAATTTATTGGAGGTTGTGGTCGCAACTCCCCAACTTTATCTAAACCAGACGTCAATAAACTCGATCGAACCTGGCTAAACATTGCAAACTCTTCTAGCCACAGAACTGCTTCTAGCCTTCTACCATATATCTTAGCTCTTAAGTGACACCCTATATATTACTTTACTCTTTGGTGACACCTATAACTTCTTTAAACTGCAATGTATAAATAGGAATAGCGTAATTATATCACATACCACGCCTGTACACTGTGGGATGCAGTAAGCCGTCAGCGGGAAAGCCTTCTGCCTGCCAGGGATAGCCATTTTGTCCGTGTATTCCAACCCCAGTTCCATGATGGCCGCATCGTATTTTCGTTTTTGGCCCGTTACGTGGAGAATTATACCTGAGCTGTCTACCCAATCTGGAAACAAAAAAATTAAAAGTAAAAAACTTTTTTAAAAAACAAGCTTTTATTTAAATGCGCCAAAAATAAACGTTTCTACATCCGTTTGGACCGGAAACCGATCCCGTCATAGTTGAGAAGAGATTAGCAGATGAGTGACACTACCTGCTAGAACCAATAGGATTAATTATCGTTAATATAGCCACAGGTGAATACCCACCAGACTTCTTTTCCGGATTATTGTAGTGTACTTCAAGCATTATGTATTTGTTTGCACTTGGTCCTCCAAGAGGTAAGCCTGCTTCCTTTGGATATATGAATGGAGGAGCCCCCATTGCCCACGCTGCTTTTACCTAAAACATATCAACATCATTTTGTATCTGTATCACTCTTTATGCTTGGCTCGAAGAAAATTCCTAAACGACAGTCTGATCCTCTTTTTCCTAAAGCATTTATTTCTAAACATCTTTTAATTTGGATTATTTTAATTAAAAAAAAACCGGCCAGGTGCGAGTCGGACTCGCGCACCGAGGGTTCCGTACAATTTAAAATTATTAAAAATATTTTTATTATATGATGTAACTAAAAATTTGCGGTTTTCGTAATTTTTCCTTTATCTGTGCTATAAGACGTTGCTTCGTACCAAATTTCAAGATTCTGAGTTCACGGGAAGTACCTACTCTATAGGTTTAGATTCCCTTGCGAGTGTCGAAAATTTGCGGAAATTTGCGGCACAAACGGCTGTACCTATATTTTGATTGCGTTGGTTACTTTGCGTAAATTATTTCATCACCACTGCTCTCAATACGTTGAAGGAAAATATTATAAGCTGATTGTGATGAGGTAACAATATCTTACCAAATTCGAAGACGTGTGACATGCACCAACCCGCACTGGGCCTGCGTGGTGGATTACGGCCCACTCCCTCTCACCGAGAGGAAGCCTGTGTCCCAGCAGTGGGAACATTATAAGCTGATTGTGATGAGGTAACAATATCTTACCTTTGAACATGTTTTAGTGATTTCCGGTCGGTTTGGAGCGAAACAGTTCCCTTCATACAGTGGTATATCCTTTTTGGGATCGGCATCGCAGTGAAACACTTCCATATGATGGACCAAGCCTTCATTGCCTTTTGAGATGGTGGATTCGTACTGGAATGTGTAACAAATCGTCAGTCATTTGCTATGAAGTAGTTTCATTTATAGACTTAAGTTTATATTAATAAAAAGGTGTAAAATTAGTTTTACCAGGATAGTAAAACACATTTTTGTGAAGTCACAGAATACCCTAGGTCTGGGTTACACCAGTTACAAGTTGCTTAATTTCACACTCACAGACATAATGAGTGGGTGCACGTCTAGTCTGTGAAATTTCGCTAACATATTACCAGCGGCCGTTGAACCCGTAATCAGGAGTGTTTCTTGAAATATCTCCATGAAGTTTTTTCAGTTAATTTAATTAGACCTTGTAATTAATAATAATGATGAAAACGTTTATTTGGTCTCAATAAATTAAATTACGCCTCTACTTCCTTACCTCAATAATATGATGAGCTGCCTTCGTAATGAAATCAGGGAGTTTGACCACGTGGCACCAATAAGTGGTGTCACCACCTGGTACTTTCAAGTTCTTGTTAGTTACTCGCAGTTGGTACGCGTCGCCGAATCTTTGGTTTCCTATGGGCGTGAAGAGGCGGACTCTGATGAAGCCATGGTCTTGAGATGGGGTGCATGTTAAGCAGAGACCTTTGGATGAGAATAGTTTGTCGTTGCCATGAGCCCAGACTACGTGGACTGTGCCTTCCTGCAAAGGAAATCATTTTGTATTTTCCGAATCATAGCATATTATGTATTTCCTGAAGGGGGTGCAGTGTGTATGTCTACTGTCGCTGATTTCCGCCACGTAATAGGGGGTTGATCCTGTTCTTTTTTCTTTTCCGTCGAGTACCAACAACTGCCACCGACCTACGATCCTTTATTGAGAATTGACCACAGGAAACTTTGGAATTGCTGGATCATTATTTGAACAACTAAGCTTCTTCCAATGTAATATCCTACTTCCTACTAATATTATAAACGCGAAAGTTTGTATGGATGGATGAATGTTTGTTACTCTTTCACGCAAAAACTACTGAACGGATTTGGTTTGAAATTTGGCACAGATAGTTTATAACCAGGATTAACATAAAGGATACTTTTTATCTCGATATTCCCACGGGATCGACACTTATGCGGGTGAAACCGAGGGGTGCAGCTAGTTATAATACAGAATTGAAGAAGCGATTTTTTTTATTTTAACTTAATGGACTCGTGTCAGTTCAATTATTTTACGAATCGTTTTAAAAGCAAAGATGTAATTTATTTTGAAAGTAATACAATATCCATACCAAGATTCAGAGAGTGCCTGAGTAGTTCAATGAATCCAGGTGAGGATTTTCGTTTGAAAGAAAGAAAGAAAGAAAATACATTTATTTGGCACAAACTAAAAGACACACCATACACCAGATACCTACATCAGATAAAAAAAAAAAAGATTAAATAAAAAGTGTGAAGTCCGATGTAATAACCCCGATTGGTCGTTACCTTACCTCAATAATATAGTCGTCATCATCACAGGTGTCGAAGAACCTCTCAAACACCAAGCTTTCAGTTTCAGCGTCTATATAGAACGACTCGCAGTCTTGTTTAGAGTCCCGCAATAATTTCCCTTCATTGTCTGCGTACATGTCCTATGAAATTAAAGTTGTTCAAGTTAAAATATACATACATAGTTAAAATATGTAGGTATACATAAATTCACACTTTTTTCCCATGGGGGTAGGCAGACCCTACCGAACGTTTAATACTCCATAAGTTAAAATATTTTTTGGCCTGTTACACTGCATGGCATGGCTACTTTAGGATAATTTCCTGTTCACTTCTCTGGCTGATAATTTCATATAAATTAAATTATAACATTCTAATTATGTTTTATTTGTTAATAGTGTGTAAAACCTAAACTAGAGGTCAAAATATTTCAAGTTGAAAAATGCGGATTTACTTTAAATAAAAATAATAATTTAAATAAGTACCTCAAAGTGATGTTTTCTTTTATAATCAGTCCAAAATAGGCAGACATCTGAGTTATTTAAGCTTCCTCGATCAGAGAACCCTAGAGCGAACCAGTAGAACGTTGGAGCTTTTTCTGATATCACTATTTGGAACTGAATTTTCCGGATTGAGTAATCAATTCGCCATTTTAATAAAAATGCACCGTTTGGGTCCAGCACTGATTCAGATTCAGCTATTCTTTGGTCTGTTGAGAAAAACAAAATCAAAATATACCTACTTACATGTTTTAAAATTTCAGTTTAATAAAAAAAAACATAACCCTGTCTTTGCTGTTGCGCACTCGGTTAAATATACGCCGCTTCTGTATTCACTAGTTTCTGCTTACCCCGTGTAAGCAGAAACTACTACAACTAAAACTAGTCGATAACATTAAACTTATCTCGTATTACGTGGAATCTCTATTGTACTGTGTGTAACTTACAAAAAATAATAAAATATATAAATAAATGAAAATAAAGCTAAATTACGAGGTACCTATGTCATTTTCTGTTACAGGGTGGTAGGACATCGACCAGCAACCTGTTACCATGGATTCAGTACCTACTGATTCCGCAAAATTGCTGTTCCATATTACATTTTGACCGCGTAGGTATTGTACTTATGTATGAAACAACAGATTTTTTTAAAACCGACGAAAATTTTCTACTCTATGGGTCTAGTCATGTGCTGAATTCATGGTTACAGTTTATCGCGTCGATGCCACCCTGTATAAAACTTGATAGGAATCGAACCCAGGACCTCTGTAACCGCACTAAGACAGCAACTTCAGAAAATAAAAGGCAAGGTAGGTACTTACCACCATTCTTGTCAATAGTATATGTAAAATGTGAACACACAAACAACGACAATATCGTAAGAATACACTTTAGGGCCATTTTGAACCACTAGTACATTTCTTAGTACAACACTCCTGGGGTGGTCTGCTCCGGTCCGCAGCCAGGGAGACAATGAGGGGTAACTTGAGGTTCCCAGCAATGTCTGTGGATATATAGCTATGCAGACTTATTTGAGGGAAGAGTCGGAATGTCGGCTGTGGTACAGTCGAGGGGAACAAGCGAAAGGCTTTATACAAACGGGGAGACAAGTGTTTTTTTTTTAACGTAATTTTTAAGTAAGCAAGTGAAATAAATAATAGTCTTTCTTCGATCGAAAGAACTGGAAGCCTTGCCCATTAGTGGGATGATGCAGGCTAAGAGTAACAGTAAGTAAGTAAAAGACATATTTCATAGCCTTATGGTGGTACAATCATACTCCGTACGTAATCTCTCTGTTCCATCGGCAGTGAAGTGAATTCAAGCACAGAACAGATAGGTAATCATTTCCGTTCAAGTGAGCAATGAGCGGTATTAGCTTATCGGATTCAGACAAAAGTTTGAAGAAAGGCTTAGATTTAGAAGTTTTAAGTGAGCAGCGATGGTATTTTTTTGAGTGAGGTAGGTAAATAATTTTTTTTTTATAGTTTAATTTTTGTTATTTTTTTAGTGAAGAAACCGGTGGAGTTTTCTGTATGAGGCGTTTTTGAATGACCAATGGATCTGTAGGAAATCAGTATGGTCACCGATTTCTACCGGATCGGGAATCAAACCCGTACTAATAACAATATTAGTTTTAAAGCGTAAGGCGCAGCGTAAGCGGAAGGATGAAATAATGATGTGAGTATAGGTACCGATGAAGAAATGAAGAATATTATTAAAGCAAATAGAAAATTATATTTAAATTAAATTACATGGACAAAACTCAACAGATTACAACATGAATAGTGCGGCGCGATCCGAACGGCTTGGTAGGCGGTCAAATGACGATTGACGACTGCTGGTCCGCAGCCCGGTTCTTGAGCCGCGCCGGTAGAAGCGCGTGCACGCAGTCTCCCGCAGCCCAAGGTCGTTGACGTTGTCGCCAGTACAATTATTTATTTCTAAGTAGGAGAACCAACAGCTAAACCATATTAATAAAAAATGTATAGGCGATACAGAGCCAATTACAGGTTATCACGCGCACCTTGAGTGCGCGCGGCGCGTGTAAGCGTGCGGGTCGTTCGGTGCAACCGCAAGTAGGTAGCACCAAACTGCATTATTGGATGTCACATAATTATGGTCCACATAGGTATCTTTAGCATTTATTAAGACTTATTAGAATTCACTCGAACTGCAAATGCTGAAAATTACGCTTTCGCCTGTTTATTGACTATAATAAAAACCACGGAAATTTGACATTGTAATGTTGCGAGCGTGGAAGTACAAGTCAGTGTTAGTCAGCATTTTGTGGACCTAAAAATACCTATATTCTGAATTAAAGGCCACAAACGTACCCTTAAAATGCTTGCATTTTGAGAAAGAACCTCTGAAAGTTGCTAAAATGCAATCAATTATTCTGTGATATCAATTAAAAATTATTTAGTGCGTTTTGCTGAACATGATTGAACTTTTACAGCGTTAATCAGCTTGTTAAACGTAATCTTATAATAGCACTTATCGAGACCACATGGTCATTATGTGTGAATTTACATGATGCTAAATTACAGCAAACTGCTATTGGTAAATGAGATCACATGTAACCTTTGGTCATGGTTGGAACTGAATACATGTAGGTACTAGCACAGGCTATTAATCTACTACTTAATGGTGTTAAAAAAGATCCTAAAAGTCTATCATTAATGCCCCGTATACATATTATCAGACGTTAAACGCCGCGCCCTCATTTCGATATTGTGGTACATACCTATTTTATATGAAACGTGGAAATCTAAACGAAGATTTGGCGGAATACGCCGAAAAATGAATGCGGAATACTTGAGAATTCTAAACAGCAAGATGACACTGGTTACCCTGAACAAGCTACAAGTTTTTTGAGCAACGGTCCAAGAGTGAATGGAATTTTAGAACCGGAGGGTTCCATATCCGAAAATGTTGGTGTAGCAGGACGCAGGACAGATTTAGATGGGCAAAGCTTTGCAAGTATACAGCAAATATTAGAAGATTGTGGTTCCGTATCCAGGTGCAATAATGACACTGAACATGAATGTGTAGATAAATCTGAAGTTTCTGAAAGTTCAGACAGTGACAGCGTGTATAGTGAAAATGATAAAAAAGAAAATTTTCGTGAAGATATAAGAAAGTGGGCTATTGAAAAAAATATTGCACACACAGCTTTGAGGGATCTGTTAAAAATAATCAATGAATTTATTCCAAATGCAAAATAAAAAACAAAGGAAACAATGCTTCGGGATGGTATTTACCTTCAGAATTTTGGAAGAAGATTCACAATAAAGATACGGTGTTTTATTTGCGCTAATAGTCATATTTTGGGAGCGCGTGAAAATTTTCTCAAATATTCATACGGTATTTGACAATAAACTTGCTATCCCAATTAAATTTTACGCATGTGTAACAAAAATTAAAGTTTTACTTACTAATATTTTGCCACAAATACCTGTCACAAAATGGTCCAGCCGCACAACACCAAAATACTCGTATCAATAAAAAATATTTTCAATTTTGCCACTCAGCTGTAGCTTTAAAAAGATCCCCGTCTGTAGTTTGTGCTGAAAAATAGGTAACGCCACCTCTAATAATCAGCCTTTGTGCTGCATAATAGGTAACACCCACTCTAACAATCAGCCAATGTTCTTATTAATGCTTAAATAATGCTAATATAATGCAATTAGTTACACTTATTCAGCTAATAGCGGTTTAATTTGTGCCCAAATCAGAGTTATATCAGCTGAAACAGCGCTGCTAACTCTTATTCAGCTTAAGATTCTATAGTAGACAGTAATTCAGCTGATATACAGCGTTTCGGTGTTACTTGGGACCGATCGTATGATCTGTATGTTTGGCCCAAGATTCATGAGCGGAGCGATTCCGCTCTAAAATGTAAGGTGGTGGCCCAATCGGTTATTGTTCCGCCACAGGTTACTATCTATAGGCTCCATTAGCAGCATCTGCTATTTGTGCTATATATAATGAATGATGCAGCTAGCCCTTGAAGAAATTCTTGTCTAACCGAGTTGTAACAGCATGGCTTCCTAAAAATGTTGTGATGGCTCCCACACTGAAATGCTTCAAGAATCGACTAGACAGATTAAATATCTCCAAGCTAATATGATACACACGCATCAGCTAATTAGCTGCTAGTGTGTCTAACCAAATAAATAATCTTCTCATCGTATTACATGTTTTATCATCGTCATCATCATCTTCCTGCCCTTGTTCCAGGTCGGCGCAACACGTTTTCTTTATCCATATTTCTCCCCTGTCAACCGTCACGGTATCATTCGCTCCCTTCTCTTTCGTAACATTCCTCACAAAATCCAACATCTTTTCTTTGACCTACCCGTCCATCTCCATCCATCGTAGTTCACGTTTTTTTGTGGCTTAAAAATATGTACCTACTTATTAGCTTAGACAAAATCAAACAGACAAATTCGGGTGTCCCGACTAGTCTAACTCAAAGCCCTACGTGACAATATGTACAGAGGATCCTTATTATATTTATAAATACGAATACTTATTGAAATGTTCTCGTCGCTTCGACAATGGAATGCACCGGGCGACGTCGGCGTTATATTAAATTCCTGCAGGAATGGCGCCCGCCCGAGATGAGGTCGCGGAGATTAACGTTCTATTTAATTATGGATAGCTAGGCTGTGGTGGAAACTGGGTTTAGAAATTATTTGGAACTAGCTTTTGCCCGCGGCTTCGCCTGCTTGGATGTCAGTGTAATTATCCCACGGGAACGTGAAATTTGATGGAGAGGGACATATGCATTTTTTCGTCCTGGATATTTGTATTTAAAAAATCATGAAATACAAAATACACACAGATGAAGTCGCAACCAACAGCTAGTAATTACTTAAGCTTTTGTCCTGTTTCAACAAGCTAGTCATTCCCTTTTCATCTTTTGTCTTGGATGTAGTTATACTAATCACTGTGGTCATGGTCTGTCTGAGTCGTCTTAACAGAATAGGACCCAAGATATTTTATGCAATTAATTCATAGCAGATCAGGGGGTCTACTCCGAAGTGCAAAGTGCGAATGTTCGGATCGGACCTACACATGGCTGAACCGAATATTATTGAAAAATGCGAAAAAAGTTCGGATCGGCTCAGTTGGGTCGGGACCATAGTCAATATTCGAAAGAGTGTAGAAGTGTGGGATCGGAACCGACCGAACCAAATAGTAACTTCGTAGCAGGAAACGGCCAAACATTCGGCCGATAGTACTTCGGAAGCGACCCCTAGTAGTCGAGAGCAGTGGTGGCCCAGTGGTAACGACCCCAACTTACGAGTTGTAGGTCGTGGGTCCGACCCAACACATGCGCTTTACTTTGCGTAATTTATTTCATCACCATTGCTCTCAAAAACGCTGAAGGAAAACATAGGTACTGAGGAAACCGGCATGTCCTAGGACCAAAAATTCGAAGACATGTGACATCTTTCAACCCGCACTTGACCGTGTGGTGGATTACGGCTCAGTCCCTCTCACAGAGGAGGCCTGTGACCCAACAGTGGGAACGGCATAGGCTGATTATGCTATTCATTAATTCAGGCCTTCGAATCTTTCTTTATTGAAATATAAAATTACGATTTCTAACTTTTAACTCCTACCGCAAGCCGCGTTAAGGAACTTCGTGAAAAAAAACTGTGCTGTCGGGAGACCGCCGTCGGGAACGAAGTTCCTTACGCGATACTCGCACGCACACACGAGACGAAGAGAGAAAGTCGCTTAGAGGGGCATAGCGCTTTTTCCTTACGTGACAATTTCTACCAGACAATTATTTTACGGCAGTTAGTTACTGCGGTACTCCTACCGCAGTAACTACGTTCCAAAAATAATAAAATAGTTGTGTATGTTTCTTAATTATTCTAGGTTTATATGAAATGGCCTAAGATATGACCGTTATTCATAAACGTTGCTTGAAGTTAATTCGTGTTAGTACGGTTAACCATAAATTTCTGACGTTAAACGTCACTTAATAATCGTTTATAAATAAACCCCTAAAGGCGTAAAAGGGACTAAAATGAGACACAAAATCAATGAACATCAAATATTTCATTACAATAATCAACAAATGCTATGCTACATTGGTATCATTATTTTCTTTCATATCTACGTCATTCACAATTTCGCTAATCCCGTCAGTTTCTACTTTCGTTTCTTCAGATTTTGCCGATTTCTCTTCCACTGGGTCTGCCGATTTCTGCGAAAGAAAAGTTTATTGTATTAAAAATATTAGAAGAGTGCAATCGATAAGTCAGAAAGAAATTCTTTTGACGATCGCATTTCTATTTATTAGAATGAACCTACAGTTACACTAGAAAAGGTTTGAGGTTCGGTAATCTTCGTGTTTCCGAATTAGCACGAACATCGCGCCACAGAGTAAACCCCACCGAGGCAAAGCTTCTAAGTTTTGCACTGCCGCGCTTTGTAGTAGTGAATCTATCGGTGCGAGTTTGTTTGAAGTTTTAATCGTAATCGGTTCATAGATCAGCATTTATCACTCAGAAATTTTAGGAATTGAATAGAGTTGCTAATCTATAATTTTGTAACATAAAATAGGCAAGTACTTCCATGAGTTCCATGGTTGTAGCAACTCTATATTATTAGGTTTCATCATCGCGCGTTCGTCGTGCGATTCGTATTTCCGAAGATAGACGATGATTCCCGAAGTTCATACGTTTCTTGGCGGATATTCCATGATAAGTACTTATATCTTCATTTCGTCAAGAAAAGTCGTAAAAATAATGTATCTTACCTCTCTCTCAAACAGTACAGCCAGCTCCACATGTTTGGTTTGCGGGAACATATCCACGGGCACAGCTCTCACTGGCAAGAAGGGGGCTCCTCTTAATGTCTTGGAAGATGGACGGGTGAGGTCTACGAAGTTCTTTACAGCTGATGATGGACTGCATGAGATGTAGACTAAGCGTTTGACCTTCTGCGTGTTACGAAGTTGAGTTACGGCGCGCATATCTGTGAGGGCAGATAGATGAAGGATTATAGATAATTAAAAGTCCTTGTCTTTAGGGAGCGGACAAAATGTTATCAACAGTTTCAAGCCTATTTATTAAATAACTTTCTTGGCAACTACTTAATGCTATCGTCATTAAAAAAAACTGTTACATAAACTTACTTCATTTCCAAAAACACACGAAAAAAGCTTTATTAACTCGTTTCAATCTTCGACTTTTGAGGGGGCGAAATATGGGTTGTCTACTCACCTTATTCGTGTAATGATAGTATAAATAGAATTATAACATTACATCAGTACTTCCCGAAGTGTTAGGTTTTAAAAATACGCGCATTTCGCTAGTTAGTGATTATTTAAGACAAGCTAAAACAGTGAAAATGGGATGCTTTTGGCTTGGTTGATCAATATAGGTACTACATGCCTAGGGCCACTAATGATTACTCGGCCCCGTTAAGTGTCTCTTTACACCCATCATAAACAAATAACAAAAAACAAACAACTAACTTGTTTAATTAATTAAACAAATAACTTACGTAATCCAGCTCTGGGCGGGTCTACAATGGCTATGATGTCTTCCCCAGTAGCCCTCGCGAGAACTGACGGCAGTATGTCCTCCGCCTTACCAGTGAAGAACTCGCAGTTTTGTATGTTGTTCAGCTCGGCATTCGATTTAGCATCCTTTACGGCTTCTGCTATCATTTCTAAACCTAATACTTTGCCGCAATGCTGAAAAAGTGATTTTTCTTATAGCAAGTCTTTTTTAAGAGATTCTCCCCAGTCTGCAGGAAAAATAAGGCATCCAGAAATACGGGATGGGTAGTATTTGCAGTGCAGGGGCAGGCTCTCCTTTAAATCCTATATTATGTTAGGTGTTTCTTTGAAATGTGTTGTAGAGGGTAAATTTGGTTCACACTCAAAAGTAATGTGTTCAGAACGTTACGGGCAGTTAGAAGCGCAAAATATTGACTGTTTATTACGAGCTAGAGTACATATATTTAGGTTTACTAATAATGAGCATAAAATCTATTGTCATTATGTACATTGGCATAACGAAATTCAGCATAATGATCACTAAGCATAATATTATTAGGCATAAATGTTTTGCCATAATGTTTATTTCCATAAATACTATTGGCATAATAATCCTCATCATCATTTCAGCCGGAAACGTCCACTGCATAATAATATAAACGCATAATGATATTTACACATTATGTTCTTTGGAATAAACATAATAAATAACTCCTAACGGTTGTAGACACTATTTGGTATTATTGCTCCAACGTAATGCGTAAGCGCTTTACGCGGCGGTACTGATTATTTTATTATTTTCCATAATTATGACTTTTTATATTTATGACTCATCATGAGTATTAGACGAATAAATATTATGCCTTAAAAAATTATGCAACTCCCAATTACTTATGCCAAAACAAAATAGACCAATTAATGATAGTTATGCTAACCTTTGCATTATGCGAAAGTATTATTATGCTAATAAACGTTATGCCAAAAAATATTATGCCTTAAAATTTTATGCCAAGAGGGGGATTCCCCGTATCTTTATGGCGATTGAATGTCATAATTATGTGTCAGTCAATTCTTGTTTAAATAATGATACTTGTCACTTTGCAGACCACCAGCATAGTTTGAAGAACATTTAGGGTAATTTTGGGCTACAAATAAAAAAATCAACATACATGGATATAGAGCCAGTTACCTGAGCAAAACACAGTCCAATAGTGCCAGTTCCACAGCATATATCGACCACAGTAGAGTCTTTCTGCACTTGACTCATCTCTATCGCGCTCCGGTACAACACGTCGGCGCCCGCAGTGTTCACCTACAATCAAACTTGAAACATAAGACGTAGATTTGTTAGTAGTATTAGTTTTTGGCTAAGCTACATTTATTGTTAGTTCTTTCTACCGTGCACTAGCCAAGTAAAACTATGAAATAAATAAAAACTACGTGACTTTTTCTTGGCGTACTAAGATGTGCGAGTACGTGGTGCGACAAGAAGCAAGCGTGGGGTGTAGGCTTGCCAGATGCCCCGCATTTTACAGGTTACCCCGTTTTTCCGACTTTACTAATATAGACACCCGTATTTTATTTAAATAATTTATGGGGTTAACCAAGCTCTAACTTTATGTTAAAATGTAAAGATTTCCTTTACAAAACGAAGAACTTTTGAAAGCTGTTTCTTCAAACAGCAGTTCAATAAATAAAAATAAATAAAGAAATTGTCTGTTGAATTATCTCCTGTGAACAAAAACCGTACCCCATAACCAGTATTGTTGATGCTAGGAACCCTTAAATCAAGAAGTGGTTGGTGGCAACCCCAGTGGTGTGAGAAAAGAGTGCCAACTTCAAACCACTATACCAGCAATCTTCAATGTGCAGAAAATAATATTTTTTAAACAATACAATTTTCAAAGTGTGGACTAAGTACAAAGCTTGCAATAATTTAGCAGATACGTACAGACGCCAGCAGGTCAAGTTTTCCCAATCAACCTTGAACCTTAATGCTTTAGCGATAAAGTTGAAAATCTATTAAAGAAAGACAGATTGTAGTAGCTTGATGTGCTGGCGTCTGTACATACACAATTTTGCCCTGTTCAATTATGAGGTAGAATATCCCAGCAGTATTATTAGATGTTTACGTTTCATACACATTCCGCCTTATTCCAAAACGCGATCTAAATTTAGTACTGGGATTATTACTAGGTTTAAACCATGACTAAATAAAACGTTATTATAAAATGAAGTTTATCACTAGTTCATGAACTATATATGGTACTAAAGTTAGTCCTCTGAGACCCCTAGTTTAACCATGGTTTTGACATCGGTACTAATTTATTTTAGGTTAGCGTTGATTATTATTGTGTATTTTTATTTACAAATTGTCTAAAATGGATATTGTTATGATTGATTTGGAAGATTTGGATATGCTGGAGACGTCTTGACGACCTTACAGATGTCGTCATCGTATAAATCCTTTTGAATTGAGTGACGAAGATTTTAAATATAAGTATAAGTTCACAAAACGTTTTCGGGAAAAAATTGTGGATGTTTTACGTGAAGATTTACCCCACGGCCCTCGAGGATGCCCATTGAGTCCTGAAGTGCAAGTGGTTTACGCATTATGCAACTTGGTTCGCCATGAAGTAAGTATTAAGTACCCTTGGTCAATGCTAACATAACATTAGACAAAATCCAAATAATATCCTAATATTATTGTTTTATTTGTAGATTCAAGACGATACAACTGATTTACATGGTGTGTCTCAATCAGTTGTCAGCAAAACGTGTAAAAAGGTAGCAGACATTTTGTCACGGATGTTCCGAAGATTCATAAAAATGCCTACTACTTTAAATGAACAGGAGGAAACTATTAGGAAATTCCGCAGTATAGCTAATTTTCCTACAGTTATTGGGGCAATAGACTGTACTCACATAAGAGTAAAGAAAGTAAATGCTGACGGGGGGCAGTTATATATATATATTAATAGAAAAGGATTTTTTTTTCAATCAATGTACAGGTAATTTTTAAACAAATATGTTAAGATGTGATTGTCTTTAAATAAATTTTAAGTTTGATCCCAAAATGATTGATACAATAGAGAATATTTTATTTGATTTTATCTTAATTATCAACCATATTCCATTATAATATCAGTCATATTAAAATAACAGAGAGTAGTTTAAAGATCTAATATGCTGTCACTTTCAGGTGGTTTGTGATGCTAGCCTGAAAATCATGGACATTGTTACCAGATGGCGTGGAAGTGAAATGACTCCAGAATATTCCGAGAATGTAGATTGAAACAGAGGTTTGAGGCTGGCGCTTTACCTGGAATATTATTCGGTGACAGTTGCTATCATTGCACTCCATATTTATTTACACCATTGCGTAACCCCACAACACCACTAGAAGAGAGGTATAACAGCAGCCATACCCGGAACACGGTGGAAAGGTGTTTTGGTTTAATGAAGCAACCAACGGTTTCGTTGCCTAATACAAGGCTCACAATCAGACACAACCACACATGAACAAACCAACTAACTACTAAGAAATAATAATTAGTAAAAATAAGAAGTGTATTATTTATTTATTCAAAAGATAAACATTCGCTTCAAATGACGCGGGCTGTGGCCGAATATAATTCACTCCATTTTACGCTAGAGGTGTTAAAAATATGACCACTTGATTATAAACAGCGCGTCAAAAGTACAAGTTGTTCTTGTTCATTATATGGTAATCTAAATAAAGAACCATTTATGACATATTTTTGTACTGGTAAATAATTATTAAATCATTTCAAGTGTTATTATAATATCAATATTTAGAGAAACAGAACGTTGCTTCAAATAAAGCCTGTACGAACGAATGAAAGAATGCCATTTTTGTTTCTTATCTGTGGATATTATTTGAACCATGGACCTTCTTTGGTACTAACAGATCCTCTGTTAGTCTTCGTTTTGTAATCGGGACACATTTTGATACTGGTACTAACCTTAATACCGTCACAATCCTAGACCTTTAAGTCTTGGTTTAAACCAGTACTTAATCATTTTTTTGTAATAAGACTGTTCGATTTTAAATCATGCACAGAACAGAAGGTAATATAGTAAAACTTACCTGGAAGAAAGCCTCGGGCGATATCCTGAACTGTTTTCCGAGGATAGTGTCAATAATGTGTGTGGAGCCAGACAGATGTACTGGTTTAGATGGGTCTTCGCCTACCCGTCTGCAATATAACGTAACGCAAGTTAACAAATAGAACGATATATGTGACATATACCCTGTCCATTAGGTTGACCGTTTTTTGACAGCTGTCTTAGAACGAACTATTCCAGATTACGTAAAAGTTAACTTTGAAATGCGTAATAAAATAAACATATAAATTGCTTTATCTTATTGAATTATGTTATTTATGGCTTCTTACAGACATTATAATACCGTACGTGTATCAATCAATGTATTGTGTGTTGCTTCAATCACTAGTTCCATCTGTCAAAAAACGGTTTACCTAATTAATGGACAGGGTATAAGTGCGAGGGTGCTGAACGCTACTACTTATGTCACACGTATCGTATACTATTCTTAGCTCGTTCGACCTAAACCCACACTTATGTCACGCTTAGTGTGTGTAAAAATGGACTATTTAAGTCACAGAAAAACGTGACTTAAGGGCGGGTTTAGGTCAGACAGTGCTATAAATAAATTATCGGACCTAGCGCAGTTTGACCATATAAAAGTTTAAAATTGCATTGGTGATCTTTACATACCTTTTAATAATAAGTTCGAAGTACAAAGATTTGATGCCACACGCGATTGCTTCCTCGGTATTGAAATGTTCGATTAAATCCTTCTTGATTTCATCGAGTTCAGATTCTGTCAGTGCCTTAAAAGAAAAATAAATGTGATACAGAAATAAGAGATAGAACAGCAAAATAAATAAAAAAACATTTCCGCTACAAGACAGCTATTTTGCCTACATGGCAGTAACCGTCCGTCTAAATAGCCCCTAGGCTGTCAAAGTAAAATACTCCTTAGGACTAGGGCTCCAAGGAGTATTTCGCTTCGAATGTTTTCCATGCCAAAAATCGTAACAACTCTACTGCTGGTGTTGATGTGACAGATTTCAGAGCTGTCTGTTAAAAACTCAGAATAAAATAACCAATTAAAAAGCTTGATCTAACTTTTTCAATTTTATTATAAGCATAATTTAAAATACCGTAAGAACTTACCTGAGGATGCATAACCACAATCAGCATTACTTCCCCGGTCGAAGTTGAGTCCCGTACAGTAAGATACCTCCAATGTCCAGAGTAGTCAGCTGGAGAGAATGGTGCAAGCTTTGACTTGCGCACAAACTCTTGGAATAGCTGAAATGCAGCTAAATTAATACAACATTATGATGTTGAAAATGTTTGAAAGCTAAGTAATATGGATGAATAATAGGTGAATACTGAGAGCGTTATCACGCTGGCGATTTAGGAAAAGACTACAATTATCAAAGGGCGGCTTGAGCCGATCAGAAAGAGCTTTATGTCCTCGCAATAAATGCGAAAAAGAAGTCATTCGTCTCGTTTCGCTTTGGACAACACGATTCGACCCTGCGTCGAACCTAGTGCGACAATCGTTGTGATACGTGATCGGCTCATTCAAGTCCAGCGAGGCGATCGGTCATCACGCTCGCCCCGTATGCACGTGTTCGAAACACGTTCGTAAATAGCCAGTGTGTTAAAGTTCTTAGATTTAGTAAAAAAAAATCTGATGATGCTTGTGTAAGCAGGGTTTGGCACTTACTATTGTAAAAATAAATAGTTACAGTAGAAGAACAAAGATCAATGCATTGTGCAAGATAAGCCAGAGGCGTGATTTTTACATGGTAGCCGAATTGATGGCGTTTAAGGAATTAAATATCACCAAAAAATATTCACCAGTGAAAAGAAGTTACTTTAAAAAAACTACTTACCAAAACAGCCTTCTTGGTCTGCTCAGAAATGTGAATCATGCCTTGTATCGGACCAACTCCAACGGTACCCGTTACGTAACTGCCCAGCCTGAACCCTACAGTAGGCAACTTGGACTCCTCATCAAACCCAACAGTGAACTCGCACTTGTTTCTGTACCCCTCAGTCACAGGAGACTTCTCAATAGGCCTAAGCTCAAAACTTAGGCCTGCATGCTGTTTCCTTTTAGTCTCAATTTCATGACGCCTACTTTTGTCTATTTTCCATATCTCATTGTCGAACTTCATTAGAATGTTTTTTATGTCTTTTTCTTTCTGTTTTAGCTGTAACCAAAAAAAGTAGCTATGAAGCAAAACATTTTCTTTCTTAATTTTTTTAGGCTGGGTACACACGCCAGCAGCTTGCACAATGACATGCAAGTAGTTTGAATGCCATAACCACTTCTTCTCAGAAGTGGTAGTGAAGTGGAAATGGAAGTGACTGTGGTGGTAATCTCTCGATTACCATGCACTCAATCAGAAGTGTCAGTTGATTGTGAACTATGTGCAGTACAACTATTACTGACAATTTTACCTACTCTGAACTTCAACTGCCTTGCAAATGATTGGCCCTGGCTGGTGATAACAACAATGGCATTAATGGCATGCCAATGTGCAAGCTACAGCAGGGTAATTGGGTAACACACTAACAGTAGCAAAGGGTTTCATTTTGACAGTTCAACAACATTCATTGCGTTATTTATGTTGTTGAGCAGACAAATTTTTGGAACATAATTATGAAGCAATGGATTAGCAATATCCTCAAATTTATTCAGATTGTAATTGAGTGTGTTACGCAACTAGGGTGCTGGTGTTTCCAGCTTAGAAGATAATGATGAAAAAGGGTACAAACAAGCAGTATACCTGTTCCTCATAATCCATAAGCCAAAAAGGAGTGGTCGCATCCTTCAACCTCTCCTCTTGGCTCCGGCTAAGATCTTCTTTCTTCTTCTTAGGGTCTGCTACTTCCTCATCTTGCTTCCTCTTTCTTACTAGAGGATCTGGAGCTGGCTTTGCTTCTTCTGCTATTAAGGTTTTTCCTAAAATGATAAATGTTTATTAAAAAATATTCTTTTAGTGATCATAACATTGGTACTCAGTTACCTACATTTATTTATTATCTATATGGTCAAATAAACATTAACATTATATTTGTGTTGAAATTCATAGAAAAAGTGAATGTTAAGGACTTGGCATGAGTCCATAACATTGACTTTTTCTATGAATTTGAATGGTTAGACCAGGGTGCCATGCTTTTAGTAGTCAGGGAGTTTTCAAACAGGCAATCAATTTCGTTGAGTGAAAAACAGAAACTTTGGTTTACCTTTCCGCAAGTAACCATTGAGTGCTGGAATATTATGTGAGGAAAAAAAATGTTGACATTTACCTTTCCATAAATAGCCGTTGAGGGCTTCAATGGCTTTCTTGCGCTCCTCATCATTCTGGAAGCATGCATACAACCAGTGGCTGCCATTCTTGGGTCTCTTGATCTTGCTTGTGTTTAGTCCCAGTTTGTGATTCATCAGTTTTTTTAATTCCTAGAAATGATAAATGAATACAAAATCATTTATTTGCAAACATGGGTAAATAATATGTAGATATGTTAAACAAAATACAAACATTGAAAATTAAACAATAAAATTAAGAATAGAGGTCAATAAAACTAGTAAATAAAATCTTATAATTTATCCTGAAAATCTCAGATACTTATATAGAAAACATTCAATTAAAATACAGCATTAATTTAATACCTTTTCCATAACATAAGCATGAATTCAATATTGAAACTTTTTAATAACTAACAGATAACTTGAAGGGGAATATCATTCTTGAAAAATATATTAGTGGTAATCATAGCGGTAGTATGCTGCCCTTTTATTTATTCTTAGCAGCTTATTTAATTTGATGTTCAATTCAATGTATAGGATCAATAAGTTAGATTTTTTTAATACATTTTAAACACGTCTGTTTGCAGTCCAATGTAGTGTACATTTTTAATGTCCCAGCCATCAAAGTTACATAGCTTAATAACATTTAATTTTAAAAAAAAACAAGTTGTAAACATACAGCTATTCCGTAAAACTTGGGTAGTCCACGCAGTTCAATTTTAAACTTTTCCGAAGAGAACCCTCCTCGGTCTAAATAAGCATATTCGTCTTCAACTTTCTCTTCTTCAGGTATTTCCTTAGCTATCTCAACTGTTCCATTTTCCTCAGTCATTGTAAAAACTTAAGTATAATACAAAATAAAATTCTTAAAAACTTTACACTTTCGTCTAATGCTAGTTTTGAGGTTATCTTACAGGTTACTGTCAGTTGTCAGTCTGTCACTGACGTAATTCATGTCAAGCAACTCAAGCATTTTCTGTTGACATCTATGCTTCTGTTCTGTTGACATCTATGGGAAATCGTAACAGTGGGACAGAGATAGAAGAACTGCTGAATGCTTTCAAATAAAATATTTCAAACTGGAACACAAACTAATTACGCGGCAGTTGACAGCGGTATCTTATAGTACTCTTTGGTTGACAGTTCACGATCCGTTTAAAAATGAGATACCTTCGGTGATAAAATACGCCACCACAGAGGCCAGAGGCTGATAGATTCCTCCCTCAACAACGCACCAGGCATGGATCATGATGCAAGTCCATGATGGAATAGAATAATACTCTTTATTATGTACACCTCACACATACAATGACCAATGTTCCCATACAGATTTTACTTGCTTGGGGCCAATACACCCTCTAGTCTATTACGTTTAGTGATTCCAATAGTCCAATAACGTGATCCCGGACATTTTTTAGGGTTCCGTAGTACACGTCTCGGAACCCTTATAGTTTCATGATGTCCGTCCGTCCGTCCTCGGCTTACCTTCCAAACGGTTAGTGCTAGAAAGATGAAACTTTGCATGGATACAATTCTATGTGCATTTACCACGTCGACAAAATGTTAAAATAAAAATACGAAAATCTTTTTTTTTTTGGGGTGCCTCCCCTACTCATAAAGTGGGGATGATTTTTTTTCTCGCGTCTACAATTCGCTAAATTAAGTTTAGGTCCATTGTATCATTAGATAGGTCTTTTAAAAACATTGAGAGGTTGCTAAGACAATTTTTTGGTTTGAATTAGGTATCCGTTTGCGAGATATTCAACTTTAAAGTGCATTTTTTGTTCAAAATAGCCTTCCTTTATAATTACTATACTCTATGCCCCCCCCCCCCCCCCCCCCTAAAAGCTTTGTCAACTTTGAAAGAAAACTATAAATAACGGATTAGATAACTTTGTTAGTTCAGACTTCGTACAAAAATAACGAAATACGTTACGGACAATAATGGTTAAACCGTTTTATTCAATTAATTTTTATAGTAATAAATACCAACCCCGCCTTCTAAATCTACGTGCCATTATAGGTGACTACGGAACCTTATTCTATACGTGGCCTGACATGCACTTGGCTGGTTTTTCAATACCGGTATTGAAATATTTGTTATCGGTATTGGTGATTTTATTTTATTTTCAGTACAAACCAAAGACTACAATATGTACAATACAAACTACAGCGACACAATTTCGTTGTAATGCACATTATATTTCCAACCAATTATTTATCTGGGTAAGTTTTAGAAACTGCGTATTTTAATTATTTCGTAGTTTATTTAGATAGTGTAAATGGTGGTCTTTGTATTTGCCTCTCGGTTATGGCAAGAGGTACCTACATAAAACAAAAGAAGTACCTACCTACTATCCTGAGGTGAGAAGGAAGGTGGGGAACGGGGGGGGGGGGGGATTGTCTGGTTTTTCCGTAGAATGCTAAAGTTAAGTCAAAATAAATCCGAAAAGTTTGAGGTTTTTCGAGCGACACGCAGTTAGCACAGGTCTTTCGAAAACTTGGTATTGGAGATTTAAGTACTATGCGGTATTTAATACCAGTATTGAAAAAATGCGGTTCGAATCCTCTAATTACCTACGTTGCCTACTAGACAACGTAAGAAAATTTATTTTTAGCCATTTAAGGGTCAATTCACACGTACCACAACCACACCACGTTGCAGCGACAAAATGTGGTCAAGCTGTGGTTACGTGTGAATAGTGTCGCAGCGGCTTTTTGCAGTTGCGTTGTGGTACCGACAAAATGTCGATGTGGTTGCGTTGTCGCTGTCATGTGGTAACCACGTGGTCATGTGCAGTTATACTCCCGGCTTTCGTAGAGGAAACACGGCTTGACTGAACGTAGTCATGGAGGAAAGATTGTTATTGCTATCCTTGTTATGGCTTTTATTATATATACCACGCGGCAACTCAGTACAACGCAGAATGAAAGGGGGGAGCGCAGGCGCCAGTTAGGCGCGCGCTGTTGATGACGTCATGTCGTAGCGATGTGGCCGCGGTGCCGCCGCCGGTGGTGGCGTAGCCGTCGCGATGTGGTTGCGATGTCGTCGTATTACACAGGTGGTCGATAACAACGGCAAAATGTGGTACGTGTAAATTGTAATATTCATTTTCAATACAAAATATACGCCCGACCACATGGCGTCGTTGTGGTGTGGTTGTGGCTGTGGTGTGGTTGTGGTACGTATGAATTGACCCTAAATATCTATGTTGAGAGAAGAAGTTTATTATTTCCAGGGTGCGCTAACTGCTCAGGGTATGCCACCGCCAGCAGTGTCGTTATTCTTGGAGAATGAATAGACCAAAGAAACATCTAATAATATTAAACAAGTCATATATTTTTAATGATAATATACAATAGGTAAATAAAGTTTAAATTAAATTAAGAATAATTACTCACAATAGATTTTGAAAATTCTTGGTACAAAAGGTTAATCTAGTTACATGGAAGTACGATAGACTATTCACGAGTACAACATTAGAATAGCACATTATGAGGTATAACGTCTATATTTTATTACTAGGTAAACTTATTTTAAATGTTCTCCGAGAGCTCACAAAAAGTAAAGTTCCATAAAACATTGTTCCTAGATTTTGGGAGATTAACATTGATTTACGATTTCCTACATTATAGGAGGAACTTTTCTAACGTTACAAAGCTTTTTTTCCAGCCATCTAACAAGATCCCCTTGATATGTCGGTCCAGCGCCCCAATTTCGTGACACACTATCAATCTGAATCATTTTGTAGGATATTACTAATCCATTGCTTCATAAGTTGGAAAAATGTGTCTGCTCAACAATGTAAATAACGCAATGAATGTTGTTGAACTGTCAAAATTTAAACCCATTACTACTAATAGCGTGTTACGCAATTATTCCGCAGGCTCATGGCCTTTGGCCCCATTAAGTTGAAGTTTTTTTTTTATCGGCGCTCTCCGTTTTGCCGCTTCCGCGTTTGCTAGCGCGATTTCTTTCTTAAATAATTAAGCGTAGCATTAAATATATCTATATAAGCGTCTACATATTATTGCGTTCGATATTCAAGTAAATAACATACAAATAGACTTCTAAAGACTTGGCCTCAAATAAGGCTTAGTACAAATGATCGCGCCACTGTTGTACGCGGAATACACTGTCAGAAATTGGCTAACGCAAGATAAACTTTTTAATATTGATAACAGGCAAATATCTGAATTTAACCTCACAAAAAAATGGAAACTACATATTCTCATCTACATTATATTATAATCTCTTATTAAATTGTGCCTAGCTAGCCATAAATATTTTATTATTACATGGAAGAATAGATAAGTATCAAAAATAGCAATACGCTGGACTGCCTCGTTGTCATTGAGGACTATTATCGGCGAGGCCAAGATTTTTCTCCAAGAAAATAAACACGACACAAAAACTTATATTATTATTACTCACAAATTATTGTACTAACCTTTTTTTTATTACAAGTTTATTTTTATGATCACAACGGTAAAACTCAACCACAGGTCAATCAACGACTCGGTCGGTCGCTCGGTCTGTGTCGTTTTGGTATAGATTCTTGGAAAAAAAAAAGTATACCTACAGATATAGATTTAGGTACCTAAAATACTACACTACTGCATAACCCATTGACCTGCGACACACCAAAGAAGTAACAATAAGTGCATAGAAAAAGAAGTAATACTCTGTATAGAAGCGAAACCAGGCGTATCATACGCCCAAAGTTATAGGCAAACCGCCCGAACTTGTAAGCATTCGGAACGAGGGTTTTGCTTCTATAAAAAAGTATTACTTTTCTTTCTATGACAGTGTAAAATGCTGCGTACTACAGCATTACTACTCCCCTCACAAGGAGGTTTTAGTCTAATTGCTAAGTGGTCCCATTTTTCACAAACATATTCTTAAGCGCATCTTTGTCCTGATCCTCCTTCTCTCTCCGTAATTTCTTTATTTGTTCCAGTTCCTTATCGACTGTGGCAGCCATGGACGGATTCAGCGACTTCAATCTTCTGAAGTCTTCTTCAGCATCGTCAGGGTTCCATGCACCGATGTGCGCCTTGCCTCTTCTGTATAGTGCTTTTTCATTATCTAAAAAGTCAAATTAAGGAAAGTTAGGAATATAATTAAAAAAATGGTCACATTTTTTAAAGTTGCAATAGTAATTCGACGACACGGTTGTCGCAGTGGTTAAGCGATTGACTGCTGCGCTGCGTGTCGCGGGTTCGATTCCCGCACGGAACAAATATTTGTATGACCTACATGTATTTGTTCCGAGTCTGGGTGTTTTTCTATCTATAATATGTATGTATTTACAAAAAAAAAAAATGTATATAAGTAGTTTATCAGCCATCTTGTTACCATAACACAAGCATTAGGTTGCTTAGCTTGGGACAAATGGTGCTGTGTGAAATGTCCAGGGATTTATTTATATTATTATTTATTTATTATTATTTAATTAATAAATAAGGTACGTTGTAAGGTTAATTCCTCCCTCTGTAGCCCCATAATATGTGCGCATCACATTTTCACTTATAGACATTTATAGATCGCATTTTAGATACACATTTCCACCGGGCAGCTTGAACCCTGTTCTTGATGCCAATGGGCTACTGATTTTTATATTTTTAATTGTTTTCTATAAAAATATTTTAAAATGTATGCTAACGAAATAAAAGAATGAATAAATACCTTTTTCAAATTCGAGAACAGTGTTACAATGTTCTATGACCGCATAATATTCTCCATTTAACAGTTTGCACTGAGCATAGTTGAGTAGTATGGGCAATTTTATTTTATTCAAATCCCCCCATTCGTCATCGCCTTTTCTTTCCCTGTAATGAATTAGATGAAGAGATGACTTCGAAAAACATTCAAGTGAATCAATCTACATTGCTAGAATATTCTACTTCCTGGAATAAGCATTCCCTAGAATGTATGCAAGTACCCTCGGCGCAAAATGAATATTCAAAGGACTACCCATGCCCAAAATTTATGTTCAAAGAACTACCCATGTATGCAAAGAATTACCTTGGCGCAAAATGAATATTCGAAGAATTACCCATCTCATATTTACCTGATCATAAGCTGTTCACAGATAGCTAAAGCCTCGTTGTAAGCCTCCTCGGCCTCTTTGTACTTCTTCTGCACGTACAGCTTGTTGCCTTTTTCTCTGAGCGTCGGTATAAAATCTATCCGCTGCTGAGCATTTAGCTGCCACAACTCTTTCTCATACTCATCTGATCTTTCTACTTTTAGGACTTCTGGAGATAGAAAGGGAAAACTAGTGTTAAAAATAGAAGTTCATAGTTTAGTCACGTGGCTAAGTAATAACAGCCGCACGGGTCGATCGATAAGGTGAAGCTACGCTTGCCGCGGTCGGTCCGTGGATGGGTGACCATCTTTACATAGGTACCAAGCCGTCCGTGCCTCGGAAAGCATGTTAATCCATTGGTTCCGGTCGTTACGGGTCGGGAGAAGCCCGAAAGTGTGACTACAACCAACCATCACAAATGGTTTTTTTTTTTTTGTGTTTGTTCTTTTTTTATGCGTCATGTTTCCCGCTAATAAATGTATTTCCTTTCTTTCTTTACCTTGGTAATAACCAAGGGGTATCGCATTACCCAGTAACTGGGTTGTGAAGGTCATATAGGCAGTCAGTCCATGTAAAATTCTGGTATTCAGCTGTATCCGGTTAGACTGAAAGCCTAACCCAACATAGTTTGGAAAAGGCTAGGCAGATTTATTATTTATTTCATACAAAAGAAAAAACAGTGTGAATAAAATTAAAATATTCATAGTTTATTTCCATGAGAAAGTGTTGTAATTGTCGAGATTACCAAGAGATGAGCCATCAAAATCCCAGTATGATCCCAGTATGGTGAAGCATAATTCTCACCTATAATAAATTCCAGATCACAAGGGTTCTTCATCAAATCATCCAAGTCTGGGTGGCCCAGACCTTCAGTGTGCAGGGTCATGGTGCAAGAGTGCTTTATCCTTTTGGGGTCCTGTCCCAACTCCCTCAGGGTTTTTGATATGAATGGGTAACTGAAGACTAGCTGTGGGCACAAACATAATGGATGTTTATTTATTTATATACCTAATCACTTACAACTATTATTACAGGTACAACCCAACGCAATAGTGAAGCAAACATAATAGCCTAAGAGCCCGTGAACCCCAGACCTTCGTTATTTTATAAAAGCTGAGCGTTTGTCAGCGCATGCTCCCAATACAGGTCAGAACGATGCACCATTATGAATTTTGGGTTACCGTGGCTTTGGCAGGTAAACGGTATTATAGGTGTGTAAAATACCGATCTAAATTCATCAAATAGGTAATAAAGTGTGATTTTTTGGTATTACCTTCAGAATATTATTAGAAATCACGTCATTCATTGCCAGACACTTAACATCGTGGCAACCCCTTGCCAGACCCACTCAATGTTCATGAAATTATAATTCTACTTACGTATAGTTTAAATGATGATTTTTATATATAATACTTGGGTAATAATTAGATGATGTTTCCTTACAAGCCAGACATTTTTGATAGTTCCAACACCTTGCCAGAGCAAGGGGTTGGAACTATCAAAAATGTAGGGTATCTGTAGGAGCGAGCGCGAGGCAGTATATTTAGTATATGGGTGGGTGCGAGTGAGATGCCGAGTTAGGTCTACTGTACAATATCATCATTCAACATAGAACATGAAGAGCTGAAAGAATTGATCAATAATTACTGTATTTATAAACAACGAAGTATGGAAAGACTCGACAATTTTATGTAATTTATATTAATCTCATTAATCATTACCTACAACTATCACGAAGCATACCTACGTGTTGGAGACTTCAAACTTTTCAAGTCAGTTTTACCTAAAATGACAAATTTATTTTTTATCTCACTCTAATCAACAGAATTATGCTCGATGGACCGGGAAATATGCTGATAACTTGATGAAAGTAGCAGAAACCCATCCAGATTTATTTGAAGGATTTCAACAGGGTTACTTCGGTATTAAAAGGACAACTAAGCAATTTTCAAGGCAACCTATTGATCTGGTTTTAGAGCAGACTATCAATGCAGATGCTGCATGAAGACTTACAGTTGTTATACACTTCACTAATTTAATTTCACCCCGTCAATGGTGATTGGTGGGCTCGAAACCATGATCGGGCCCTAGTACGCCTTTCAAAGGTCCGGGACCACAAGGTCCCGGGATGTCAAAGACAACTATAATACGAGTAAATATGTATATATATTTCATTTATTTTCAGGAAAACAAAGATCCCATTGGGTTAGTAACAATATATTAAAATCAGCTCCAAATAAAAATCAGCTTTTATACTATAACGTAAGTAGAATTATAATTTCATGAACATTGAGTGTGTCTGGCAAGGGTTTGCCACAATGTTCAGTGTCTGGCAATGAATGACGTGATTTCTAATAATATTCTGAAGGTAATTACAAAAAATCACACTTTATTATTTTTTTATTATTATATATTTATAATTTAGATCGGTATTTTACACGCCTTTAAGTACCGTTTACCTGCCAAAGCCAATGTAACCCAAACTTCATAATAGTCCATCGTTCTGACCTGTGTTGGGAGTATGCACTGACTTTCAACTTTTATAAAATAACTAATGGTCTGGGGTTCATGGGCTCTTGCTCTTTAATAATAACAACTTATTTTACAAAACTTATTACAGATAATGTTATCCTTGTGAATTCACTCCTTGTACAAGTAAAAATGTCTAGTTCCTCTGCTACAAGGTTAAGAGTGTGAAGTGCCCGCCTCCGGGGTGCCTCATTCAACAGATGTTTACTATATTTGGTTCTATGTGTCCTAAGGTTTTCTTTAGGAAACCATAATACAAAGAAATTACAAGTATTAAATGAGACCAAGAAAACTGAAAAGATATTTAATTTTTCGAAAAAGATTTTAAATTTTTTCGGTACTTACTTAGATGTTTATATTCAAATTGAGTCAAAAGTCTTAAAAGTTTGAAATTGTTGTTTCCTTGTATTTCTTCAAAATATGTGCTTATTTACAATACTTACTTATTATTTTATGCAATAACTAGAAAAAAATCAGTCATAATATCATGTTGTGACTCTGCATGATGCTTCTCTGCACATTCAACAGGTAAAAGGGGAGTGAAAACTTAATTGGAAATGAAGAAGCAACATAACACAACACAATTGATTATTTGTTTTAAGTGCTGATTTTTCAACCAACAGATAATTTTTATTTGTGAGATAAAATAGATGTCTGACAGATTTTGTATGGAAGAACTGTCAAAAATTAAAAATTATTCCTCGGATAAAATGATCTGGCATTGGAAAAATCTGTTTAGCCCTTAGTGTGTTTACTGAGTCTGCTTGTTTTCTACTACATGATAATAAAGTTGAACAGTCTCTTACCTCTTTCTGAACCTTAAAGCTGGACACTTCTCCAACAGCCATCATCTTCACTATAGTTTCCCAGACCTCCAGCTTAAACTTGTGTCCCATCACCAAGACCATGGGCTCTTTCTTTCCGATCTTTCTGCTATCATCCAGAAGGACTCTCTTATTGCCAAGTTTCCATGTTTGGAAGTGGAAATGTACCTGTGGTGATAACTTTATTTTTAGTCAAATTGTTTACAGTATAACTTTAGTTTAAGATAATGTAAATAATGATTTTACCTTACTACCATTTGCGATGGGGATGTATTTTTGTCCAGCGTAGATTAGATTTTTGACTATAGGAGCGACTTGAGTCATTTCACTAGATTCATATGGCACAATTTACTAGGAAAGATGTTTGTTTTTGTTCACTAGCCTACGCGAATAAGGTGAATTCATTGATGGATTGATGTCAGGCATAGAGAGTAAATGTCATTCCCTAAAATGACATTGCATTGACAGCTAACAGCACAACGGTCCAATGTCTCCAATGTTGCTGTGCCTAATGTAATTTTAGATAACTAATTTCAAAAAGCTTTGGTAAATAAAATTGTGTTAGAAGATCGGCACCACTATTACAAGCCTCTATGATCAGCACTCACTGGGTGAAGGAAGCGCAGCACTACGCTCAGGGGTTCCCAATCTTTTAACATACGCGTACGCGCCCCCAAACTTTCTTTTAAAATCACTACGCCCAGATTACTTAGTCAACTTATGCAGAAAAGTAGCAACGTGCGAAAGCTGGCTAGAAAATCCGAGTCTAGACTCTAACTAAAGTAACTAAGTCTACACCAATGATTAGATGAGTTATTATTATAAAAGAATTGAAGTGAAACAATCCTCTTTAAAAACTTCAACTCCGGACCTACAAAGGATACAATTTTATTTCAAATATAAAAATAAGATAAATACTAATAACGTTGTTGGTTTGCCAATACTAAATCATAAAAAAAGCTAACAATGTGGCGACGAACGAACGTTGCGAAACGAAACCGAAAATCAGTAAATCAGTAATAGTAATAGAATACCACCTCACGGTGTTTTCTTTTCGGTAGTAGTTCGTTCTAGAGATGGGTCGTCGACGTATTTGGCGTCAACGAGACTAGACCGTCCAATTTCGTTCATCGACTAGTCGATTAACTAGTTGAATTCATTCATTTACGTAAAGTAAGGTTATTAAAAGATCATCATTCTCCTGAGTCCTGCACTTATCCCAATTTATTTGAGGTCGGCGCAACATTTCTTGTTTTTCTTCCATACTTCTCTATTAGTCTTCATCTCGGTAGTCACCACCCTTTCTATTCTAACCATAATAAAATTATCATCATTCACACATCTCATCGATAATTTCTTTGGTCTTCCCCTACTCTTATAAAGTTATAACTCCTGTCGATTCGTTCGCAGTACGTCGACGACCAAGGAACATGTATAAGGGTTTATTACACTATCCAATTTTAAGCAATGCTAACTAGGAAATCGGCAGATGTAATCGCAGTAAGAACAGTTCTAACTGGGGGCTTACCATGAGCTCTTATAGCAGGGCAGAAGTTAAACTAAACTGTTTTTTTGTACTACGACGTCTTATTAGCAGGCCTGTTGCAGGCCTGCTACGTTGACGTTTACAAAAACTGTTCACCTTCTTTTTTGTATAGAATTTCATACCATGACCAGCAAATTGACAGCAACAAAACGAATATTGAACGTCTGTAACGTCAAAATAAACCATCTTGAATAAGTTACTATTAAACGAGCTTTTTCAACATTGTTTTGTAATGTAGTGCCCATACAACACTTTATTTTTATTGATTCTCTGTGTGACGAGTACGTAATATTTGTTTGGAGTGAATATCGAATAGAGAAAAGAAACCAACGGCGTCGCACTATGGAAATAAATAAGCCTTTTGAAATGAATACAGAGAATTTTTAAATTAATATTTTTCTTATTTTGATCTAGTACCTACTCAAAATCAATATCCTATGTTGCGCATACTGCACATCAATGCTCTAGGATTGAAAGGTAAATTTCTCTAGCTAAACCCCATAACCGATCGTTTTAAACCCTAAATAATCGTAATCAACGAGTGCCGGGAAAACTTTTCCACAATCGTATGATTCTCCTGAAATACGACAAGATCACACATTCGATCACGTCGCATGAGGAATACGTTGGAGTTGGACCGACGACGTAAAGTAAAGTACCGAAAAAAAGAGACCGCTTCATCGAAGGCGTCGCTATTAACCTCACTTATGATCATCTACATACCGCACTGATCAGAGCACTTCGACGCCACAGCGCTTAACGATGAGCTAGAAGCTCCAAACATCACCATCGGGGACCTCAACCTTAAAATGACCGCACGCAACCAGACGAAGGGGTGGGAATACTGTGGGATAAGACCACGCACTTACCAAAGGAAATCACAACAGACGCAGAATGCGAGGAATATATACTACAACTAGAAAAGGCCATCACAGAAACCTTGGATACTCATGCCACTACATAAAAACAACAGAAGAGACTAATTAATTGAACCTCACTACTCTGGGATATGCTGGATTGGGATCCATGGCACCTCCGTGCACAAGACTTATATTTGGACATGCTGCGCCGACATAATGTTACATAAGAACCAGGGAAATGAAACATCTTATAATCTATTACATAGGAAAACAAATACTTAACCCTTTTTAAATGAATAAAGGAAATTTTTAAATCAACCTTTTTTTTTATTTTGTCCTAGTACCTTCTAAAAATAAAATAATAGTTATCACACATAGTAAATAAGTACCTATTGCCTATAAGTCCGCGCGGAACTAGTTGGCCGCGCCTTGCGGTGGGACGGCGGGGCCCCGCGCACTACGTACGTTGCATGCAACCCGCCGCCTCACCCCCGCTGTCCCTCCCGTCCCACCGCTTGTTGAAACCTTAGTTTCTTGCAATTCATGTTGTGAGAATATAGGAACCTTCAAGTAAACTTCAATTGAATTACCCCATCACCACATTTAATTTCTTAATTCATACCACACAATATATCATCTTTTATTATAAACTAAATTCACTAAAAATTAAACAATGCTTTCCAAATAACTCCATATGACTGAATGACACCCGTCTATGCCAATTCTTTTCCCATCAATTCAAAAAGCTTCTAACTACATAATCTTTTCAAAGACCATAGACATAAAAACTTGCCAGTAATTCAATGACATAAAATTCTATTAAGCTAGTATTACAACATCCCCTCTGAATTTTATGTTTATTACAATTAGAATAACATCTCTTATATAACTCCCATCAACTCATTTAAAAACCCATCTTAATTAACCCACCCAACTTAACTAAATACAACAAACAAACTTTTGAATTAACTAATCTAAACACCTTACTTAACTAACTTAAACATTAAACATTTCAAATTAATTCTCAAACAACCTTATACTCTAATAAACCTACATAACTCATCACATTACATAATGTCCTTTACGTATCACTCACTATACACTGTCTCAATCTCAAAAACTTTGTTCTGTCCAGTGGTTTAGTTAATATATCTGCCAAATTATTTTTAGTCGAACAATAATGAATTTCCAACAAATTCTTATCTATTTTTTCCTTAATGAAATGATATTTAACATCAATATGTTTGCTCCTTCTATTCAGAATTCCATTTTTAATCAATACTATAGCTGATTGATTATCAACAAACAACTGCGTTTTTGGTAATTTATTTGTCAACTCGTAGATCAAACTCTGAATGTATAATAGGTCTTTAATACATTCGGCTGCAGAAATATATTCAGCCTCAGTACTGGAAAGAGCAGTGACTGACTGTTTACGTGAACACCAATGAATTGGACCACCACCATAAAATATAATAAAACCAGTCGTACTTTTCCTAGTATCAGGATCACCTGCAAAGTCTGCATCACAATACGCTTTTAAAGTTAAATCGTTACCACGAACATACTGTATACCACTGCTGACTGTATTTTTAATATATCTAAAAAGGTTCTTAATATTTGTAAAATCATTCAAGTTAGGATGTTCTTGATGTCTACTACAATAACCAACATGAAAAGCCAGATCCAGTCTTGTTTTATTAACCAAATACAACAATGAACCAATCAATTGTCTATACCGATGCACATCATCAACTCCCACTTTCCCCTCTTGATGTGTATCGACTAAAATATCTGGATGACTACTATCTTTTAAGCTTTCATATTTAAACTTTTCCAAAATTTGATTTATATAACTTTCCTGATAAATCTTAATAGAGTTCCGTTCTACTTTAACATCAAACCCTATAAACTTTTCAGTCTTATCAAATTTCCGCATTTCAAATTCTGTTTCTAATTTATTAATAATTTTATTTAAATCAATCTCATTTTCACCAATCAAAATGCCATCATCTACATAAATAGCCAAATATATTTCTTTATCTTTATTTATAAACACACATGGATCTGATTTTAATTGTAAAAAACCCAATTTTTTCAAAAATTCCGTTAATCTCTTGTTCCACATAAGTGGTGCTTGTTTCAATCCATACAAACTCTTCTTTAATTTACATACTTTATTCTCTTTATCTTTTATATCATATCCTAAAGGTATTTCCATAAAAATATCTTCATTTAATTCTCCATATAAAAATGCTGTCTTTACATCAAATTGCTTAATTTTAAAACCTTTTTGAACTGCAATCGCCAACAACAACCTAACACTAGTTGTATTTACCACCGGACTATATGTCTCCTTATAATCAATATTGTATTTTTGTAGAAAACCTCTCGCCACTAATCTAGCCTTATATCTTCCACCAGGCTTTATAGTAAATATCCATTTACTCGAAATTATTTTCCTATTTTTTGCTTCACACTTGTTAACGATTTCCCAAGTCTTGTTTCTCTCTAAGGAATCTTTTTCCTCATTCATTGCTTGTTTCCATAAATCTTTATCAAAACTATTAAAAACATCTGTATAAGTCAAAAACGAAGTCTCTAAATCATAATCTTTCAGCCTAGATGGCAATTTCCTTTCCCTATTCGGTAAAATCCGCAATCCATCATTAATAACTGGTTCAATTGCATCTTCAAACTCATCACTAATTTCAACTACTGTATCATCTCTAACTTCCCCTCTCAAACTATTATTTTCTTCAACACCAACTCCAATGTCTTCAACACTATCTTCAAAAATCTCATTATCTTCAACACCAACTCCTCTAACTTCAACATCTTCACCACTAACTTCAACTATAACATCTTCAATACTGCCTTCAAAAACCTCAGCATCTTCATCACTAACTTCAGCTCTATTTTCAAAAACTACTTTACCACCAACAGCTCCATCACCACTATCATTACAAAAATCATCACCACCTCCACCACGAAAAACATTACCTTCACCACGAAAACCATCACGTTCACCACCAATATCGACACTAACCTGTTTAAATAAATTTTCTAAATCACACTGTTTCACTCTACAATTACACATTTTCAAATAATCTGCAACATCACTCTTGTTATTATTAAACACCACATCTCTCGAATAAACAATTCTAAAACTTGAAGGATCCCATATCTTATAACCGTTGTTAGTAAACCCTACTAAGAGCCCTTTGCTACTCCTGGAGTCAAGTTTATGTAAATGAAAATTATTTTTATAATATGCTAAAGATCCAAAAATGTTCAAATGTTTTAAATTAGGTATTCTATTAAACCACATTTCAGCTGGTGTTTTAACATTTATTGTATTTGCACTCCTATTCAATAAATAAGCAGAAGTTAAAACGGCTTCGCCCCATAATATATGTGGCAGCTGCATATCAAAAAGCAACGCTCTTGTTCGTTCCATTAATGACCTGTTTAATCGTTCAGCTTTACCATTCAGCTGAGGAGTATAGGGAATAGTATAATCAATATTAATACCTTTGTTACTACAATATATTTTAAATTGTTTGCTAGTATATTCACCCCCATTATCACATCTGAATGTTTTAACTGTTGTATTAAAATGATTTTCTGCCAAATTAATATAATTAATTATTTTAGAAAATGCCTCGTTTTTATTTTTGATTAGAAAAACTTTAATAAAATGAGTATAATCATCCAAGAATGTAATAAAATATTTGTAACCATCCCATGTTTCTGTTTCAATAGGACCACAAATATCACTATGAATAATTTCTAAAGGCTTACTAGCTCTGTGTCTATTTGTTTTAAAAGATTTTCTACATAATTTTGATTGTGTGCAGACTTCACAGATGTCAATCTCCTTTACCAGGCCTCTATCTATACCACGGACAAGATCCTTTGTCCTGTTAATAGGTACATGACCTAATGCACGATGCCAGAAATCAGCATTTATTTGAAAGATATTTACTGACCTTGAACATACAACTGGCTTTGTATTTACATTCAAATAATACAGACCGTCTTGCTTCAGTTCACCAACCTCTATACATTCAGAGCCCTCACTTTCGATATGACAACTCGTTCTGAAAAATTTTAGTAAATAATTATCATCAGCTAATCTAGATACAGATATTAAGTTCTTCTTGAGTTGAGGAACACATAAAACATCTTTGAAAGTAATATTTTTAGTATAAATGTTGCCCATAGTGTTGACATGGTGAATATTACCATCTGCAGTCATAATTTGATAATTAATCTTCTTCGTATCTTTAAGATAACTATCAGATGTCACAATATGACTACTGGTACCTGAATCAATTATAAATTCAACCTCTGCTTCTGCACTATTATTTGCATAGTAGTTACTTACAGTTTGCTTTAGGCAGAACTTTGTAAAATGTGAGTCATTCTTACAGTTCACACAGTTAAACTTTGTGTTGCAATCTGCATGTCTGTGTCCACTCTTCATGCATTTATAACATTGAGCTATGTTGTTATTAGCTTTACCGTCACCATTCATTGTTCTGCAGAATCTCGCAATATGTCCCTTCTTCCCGCATCTAAAGCAACTCCTTACATGAAAACTATTTTCTGTATGTTCTACATTGTCATATTTAGCAGATGTTGTAGGTTTTTGTTCTTCAAAACTATCTTTATATTCTTGTCTCATCCTTATTTCCAGATTTATTCTTGATATTAAATTAATTAAATTTTTATCTGCTGATGATGTAGATTCCCATGCTGTTCTAAAATGATTTAATTTCTCCGGTAAATTTGAAAGAATTTTCGTTATTATTTGTTTATCATCAAATTTGTATCCTAAACTTCTTAGCTTCATTGCTTTATTTTCAAGTTCTGCTATGTCCGTCATTAAATCCCTGTTTTCAAATTTAAATTTATAATATTCCTCTAATAATCTTGAAATTTGAGTATCTTCATGTCCGAGAAATAATAAATCAAATTTCTCCAAAATTTCCTTAGCTGTTTTGCAATTTATTGCATAGACCATATACTTATCGCTAATAGCGCATATAATCAACAGTTTTGCTTTCGCATCCTTTTTAGTAAAATCTTTCTTTGATTCTGCGTCGTTGTCCAAAACAGAATCCAGCTCCTTAGCTGTCAAAAATAACATTAACTTTTGTTTCCAAAGAATGTATTCTGACTCGTTTGTCAGTTTTGACAATTTCAGATCGTCAGTCATTTTCAGCGAATTTTATTTAAATAATTTCTTTTCGAATAATTTTAGCTTTTACCCCAAGATATTTTCCAGGCTCTTCTCTTCTTCTTTCTCACAACATGAGTTCAATTTGCCCCTGGGCCCATAACCTGTTGAAACCTTAGTTTCTTGCAATTCATGTTGTGAGAATATAGGAACCTTCAAGTAAACTTCAATTGAATTACCCCATCACCACATTTAATTTCTTAATTCATACCACACAATATATCATCTTTTATTATAAACTAAATTCACTAAAAATTAAACAATGCTTTCCAAATAACTCCATATGACTGAATGACACCCGTCTATGCCAATTCTTTTCCCATCAATTCAAAAAGCTTCTAACTACATAATCTTTTCAAAGACCATAGACATAAAAACTTGCCAGTAATTCAATGACATAAAATTCTATTAAGCTAGTATTACAACACCGCTCACATACCTAAAGGGCTTATTACACTATCCAATTTTAAGCAATGATATCTAGGAAATCGGCAGATGTAATCGCAGATGCGCGTTGATGTGTTCGTCTGTTAGAGTGTTCCTAGTTAGCATTGCTTAAATTCGATAGTGTAATAAGCGCTTTAGGCGCGGCCAACTAGTTACGCGCGGCCTAGTGCAATCTTATGCTCAAACAAGGATTCAATGGCCAATATATTTTATGAAATCAAACTCATAACCCTTGCTTCTTATTAGCCTTTTCTATCATGCATTGCTCTGATCTAGGTATTTATAATGTAAGCAGAAAAACTACTCTATGAGAACATTGTAGTGTTATGGTAAAAATACCTTTGACCATTTGCATGCAGACTTAATCTGCTCCTTTGCCAGCAGAATGTAAAAGGAGTTTTTTTTTTGTTCAGCGATTAGGTATTAGGTCCTCCAAAAATTTTGGCAACTATTAATGAAATGCATGTTTATTTTTAAGATGTCTAGATTACAATGGTATAAATTAAACTAACGGGAATACTGAGAAATACGATCTTAGCCTTAAAAAACACTAAAAGCTAAGTGAGTAGTTTGGCCTCGGTTTTATAATTAAGTAAAATAGTGGACTGTTTAATAAATAGTAGACGTAAACGTACATGAAATCAAAAATCACATAATTAGCTGAATACATATTTTTATTATTTAAGTAGTATAGGATCAATTTCAACGTCAGACGACTTAGAAGTAAACATAGTATTTCATCTCAAATTATGCAGGTCGTTCCACTTCTCATCTTGATAACGTGTCCATGTCCAAGATAAAAACAATAATAAGTGTGTGCACAACAGCCAACAATGTCTTCGCACATTACGTTGAAATCTTACTAAACAATTTACACATCATCTTTCTGAAGTAAATGCTGTAGGTACCGTCTTGAATAGTCCATATTCATTACCATCCTTCAATTACACACAGGAAAACAGAAATATCAATTTTATGCAATTTGAAAGAAACGGACTAAATGTATTGAATGAAGTGTTGTTGTCACAGTTGTCACTTGTCTTTCTGACAGTGTCAGATAGTGCTGCGGTTTGATTTTATGTAACTCGCTAATCATAATAAAATAAAAGCTTGAGTTAATTTTTTATCTCAATGTGCCAGTTGATGTAGTCGCGATTAGATAAATATCACCATTCACCAACATGACCAACACTGCCTGTGATTCTTAATTCTATTATTAAATACGTAGGTAGGTAATAAACTACTGCTAATAATAGGTAAATATTACACTACACCAACAGCTTCTTTGTCTAATACATATATTTTTAAGTACTATAGATCACAATAGTCTCAGTCTTACACAATCGCCTTATTCGTGATGGTGATATTAACCGACATAATACTATGATGAAAATACAGTTCTGTGGGTTAGTGCTGTCAGTTGATAACGTGTAGGTTGTTATAATCAGGATCTTGCTATGATGATTCTTTCCTTTAAGTTTTTTTTTTGTGTGTGTTTCAAACGTAAGAAGCTGCTAGGTTCAATGGAATAAATTAGATTCAACTTGAATTGAATTTTCGAACTATGTAATCGAGACAATCGAGTGCCTGACCGTTAATAACTGAGTAACAACACTAGAGCCAAACTGACAAAAGACCAAAAACTACAATCCGTTTCACGTTGATTTTTACGCAACAGTAAGCAAACTTAAAAAATAGATTAAACACAGGAGGACCTGCTGCAGCGTCGATAGTAAATTGTTTTTCTTAATAAAAATAGATTTGGTTACCACCTCAAACTGTAATTAGGTATATTAATTAGTTTTTTTTTATTATTTCAATCGTTAAATACGCTTCAATATACGTATTATATTACAATAACCACCATGTCGGGAATTGAATCAATTGAGTACATTATCAATACATTTTCTTTTTATTTCGATTTCGTGATCCCGGTTATGGTATACCTAATTAAAAAAATTACCAGTTAAAAAAGATAAATTGGTTACTTTTTTTAAGGTATAAGTAATACGATTAGACTTTACAATACAAGGGGGAGCAAAAATATCTACTATTTTCTCTCTGCAGCCCTTTTCCACATTATCTTGCTATGTTCCCGTACTTGGGTGGATTTGGTAGACATAACTGCAATTATTTCTCTATGATTATTTAAGAACTCCCGGCGAAGCAGTTGGGTCATACTAACACGACGACTTGTTCGTATTTCACTAAAATAAATTCACCACATTCATCAGTAATCTCTGAAGCGACATTCCTATTATAAATGCGTGAAGTACACCATTATGATATTTTCATGTAAGTAAACAAAGTTACGACATTGTGAAGAGGTATACAAACTTATAACATTTTATTTGGCGCGCAAAAATATTTTTTTTTAAATTGTTGCCTGACTTAGCACACACGTTCAAAATCACGTTGAATCCTTCAAAGTTACAAAGTTGTTTTGAACGGGAAATTGAGCTTTGTAGTGCTTTTAGATAATGTATCAAGGTAACTTGTTATACATAATAATAGTTAAAAAATGTATATACCCTAGAAACTCATGTTTCTATTATTTTCAAAAAACCGGTAAAGTGAAAATAGAATTAGATTTAAGTTTTTGAACGATGCCTTTTAAAAAGACAATGGCATTACAGCAGGCCACAGACAAGCATTACCACTCAACTTCGGTGAACTTCGTTCAATAGTCGTTCACTTTTATTACTCTCATAGTACGATTATTAGCAGAACTAAATTAGGGCTGCTTCTGAACTGAATGAAAATTGAACGTTTTCTTAAAAGGTCATAGTAAGCCCCCTGAACTGTTCTGTTAGATTGTTCCTAGTTAGCATTGCTTAAATTGGATAGTGTAATAAGCGCTACTCTAGGTCGACGACGGTCGAATTAACTAGTTCGTTCATTCAACGCCCATCACTAGTTCGTTCTCACTCTTTTCATTCGTGTCATATTTTCAAGCGAAAATTATAGTTTTAGTAAATTGTAGAATTTACAATTATTTTAGCATTTAATTAGTTAAACAATTACTTAAGTTTATAGTATTACTGTTTCTAGTTAAGTCTAAGTTATAATGGCTGACTTTCTGGAATCTGAGGCGGAGGAAAGCGAGGTTAGTGAAAAACTTCATCGAGCTTGCGTTCGTGAAATGGGATTACGATTGCGTAGTTTCTAACCATGGGTGTTGGTTGATTGTAGGTTGATTCTGAAGATGAACAGCCAGCGGAGCGCAAGAAGCCAAAGCGCAAAGCTGCCGTGCAAAGTGACGATGAGGATGAGGACGAAGAAGGTATTGTTGACATCGTGCACTTTCTCTTGCATTACAAAGTCATTTTTATCATTTGGTAAACATAATTGCGCGACTCCGCACCATTATGTTGATAGACGCCGCTTATGACGCATAACTATTCTTTAGAGATCATTTTCAATATTAATGTAATATGGCTTGAATTTGGCGAAACCAATTTGACACACTTTTCTAGCCATGTGACTAAATGTATATTTACAGTTACTTGAATGTTCTATACAGCATGGCATTTTCTTTGTATTACTATAGAAGTACATTATCAGTTTCCTTTAGAGATGTCCTTGGTAATGTTTTTACTGGTTGGTCATCATCTCCACTTAATGCTATCAAAGTTATCAACAAGATTCTCTAAAAAACATAATGCTATGCTATAGACCCAAAGAAATGTATCATTAGATGGTCTGTAAACTTATCATAAAAGAAAGATTAACAAAATTATCCTAACCAAAACTTACAATGATAAATTCAGGAAGAAAAACACAATTTTTGAACAGGAACCATAATGTAAATATTGTTAAAATTTAAACTATACACACAAATTGTTTCATACAATTTTCTTGTCTTGTCTTTTTTCAATTTTTATTAAATACAAAAAGTCTTTTTTCATAACCATTTCACACTTAAACACCATAGCAAAACACCACAACATAGAAAAAAATCTACATTGTTGTCGTATAAAATGAGAAGCAAAATAATGTAAATTTTAATATTTGTTTTGTTAAAAAACTATTTGCTAATTTCTGGAACATACATTTTAGATGATGAAGAGCGTCTCCGAGAAGAACTTAAAGACTTGATAGATGATGCTCCTATAGAGGAGTCGGGCAGTGATGGAGAGGATTCAGACGCTAGTGCAGGACCAAAGAAAAGAAAAAAAAGTGATGATGAACTGGATGACCGGTTGGAAGACGAGGATTATGATCTTATTGAAGAGAATCTTGGTGTCAAAGTTGCAAGAGTAAGTATTTATGAGGCTTCACATAAGAATTTATGTCTGACTGTGTGTGATGTAAGAACTAGTACTGTCCAAAAATGTGTTGGATTGATAATATTGTCAAAGTCGTAGGTAACACCTAGATAAGGGATGCACGGAACTGGGAAGTATGGCAGATAAAAGGGCAGGCCTATTCCCAGCAGTGGGTGATTCTGGACTGAAATGATGATTATGTGTGTTATGTCTATAAATGCACATCTTTATTATTATTATTTGTTCATTACACACATTCATGTAACAGAGGTTATTACAATTTCCAAAAAGTGTGTTAATGATAATTAGATCTGGGCCGTAAAGTGTCCTACAAACCTTTCACTGACCACCACTAACCATTTTTTAAAAGGTACATCATAAAGTCTTTTGTCAATCCTAGCCTGTATCATTGCTAATATTGTTACACAAGTTGTGCAACTTTCCAAAACATAATTATTATAACAATGAGATGATACAATGTATTTTTATCCAACAGAACAAATTCAAGCGACTGCGTAGATTGGAGGATGATGACAGTGACAATGAAGGGAATGATGACCCTGAACTTGAGAGAGAAGTCATCGCTGAGAAGTTATTTGTTGGAGGATCAGATGATGTAAGTAATTATTAGAAACATACATTATTAATACATTTTTAAAGACTGCAAAACTTTGCTCCAACTGAGAAATTGGATAAATGGTTTATACATATTTTATTACAATGTTCAGATTCAGAAAATTATGTTGTAAATTGCAAAATTATTTGTAACTCTGTGAGCTCACAAAATAAATCCTATTGTCTGTTTATTATTACCTATTGACCGCCCCAGTTGGTCCACGGCCTCTTATACAGGGATGGCATGAGAATTGATCATCAGACTGGCTCAAAAGGGGCTGGCGATACGACAAATGTTTTCGTGCCCGTGCCGTGCCGCCCCTGTTGTTGTGTTGTTGTTGTGTTTGTTTTATGTCACTACACAACCCTATTCGTCATAGGTATTTATTTGTCGATTTATGAGCTGCGGTCAATAGGTTAGAAAGCCTCATCACTTGATTTAGTGAACGAAAAGTTTGATGAATCGTATTACCTGTAGATGTGCTCAGAAACCAAATCATCATTCTCTCATTTGGCCACTGTAAAGATTTTTTGTTTCTTTGTTTATCTTGCAATCGGTTGTAAACCTTTAGCAGATTTTTTGTGCGGATATTGATTGCTGAGGTCCATTCTTCCAGCTAGAGCGAGAGAGGCTGATTCTCCGCCTCTCATTATTGTTTAGGCTTTATTCCATAAAAAAAAGTCCCATATGTGGTGTTGTTTGAGCCTTTTCATGACTATTGGTTCTCTTAGGGCTGTGGCTAAGGTGTTGGTATGTGACATTATTCGATATTTGTATGAATTTATCCTGTGTTCCATTTCTTCCTTTACAGTTCTGATTTGTAGATGCTCATGTAATTCTGAGGTGTTCATAAACCAAGGGGGAATTGCATATTATTCTGAGCACTTTATTTTGAAATTGCTGGAATATTTCCACATTTGAGTTCTTCCCAGAGCCCCAAAACTCCGTATGTCCAGACAGGTTTTAATACTGCTTTGTAGATGAGTACTTTGTTTTCCAGTGATACGTGTGATGTGAGGTTCTTCCTAAGAGCCAGTTTAGTTTTCTGAGTAGGATGTTAAGCTCGTCACTTTTTTCTCTATGTGGTATCTCCACGTTGGCTTCCTGTCAAGATGTACGCCGAGATACTTAGCTGTTGTCCCGTGTGGAAGTGTGTCATCTCCGAGTTTAACAGGTGGGCAGTCATCTTTTCTGAGAGTAAATGTAACATGCGTTGACTTGTTGGCGCTAGCTTTTATTTTCCAATCTCTCATCCACTTATAGACTTTGTCGAGTGGCTTTTGTAACATCAGTGAGGCCTGAGGCCTTATGAGGGTTTTTTATTACACAAAGCAGCCGTATCATCAGTCAAGGTAGCACAGAGAACTTCTTCTGACGTTGGTAAGTCTGCTGTGTATATAAGGTAGAGTGTTGGACCTAATGGAACCCTGGGGCACGCCAGCCTGTATGTTGTGAAATTTCGAATACGAGTAATTAATTTTTACCCGGAAAAATCTGCTCTCTAAGTAAGACTTCAATAATACGTACAGGTTATGTGGTAGTTGTTTTTTATCTTAAATAACAAGGCCTGGTGCCAGACCTTGTCGAACGCTTGTTGTACGTCCAGGAATACAGCCGAGCAGTACTCCTTTTGTTCTAAGCCCTCTCGTATTTTATTCACTAGTCTATGCACCTGCTCCACGGTTGAGTGCCCTCTATTCTAAAACCGAACTGATGTTGTGGGATGATGTTGCCGTCTTTAAGTATTTCATTAAGCCTACGTGCAGCGACTTTCTCAAATAGTTTGGACATAACAGGCAGTAGGCTTATTGGCCTGTATGACGACACAAGGTGCGGTGGTTTTCCTGGCTTTGGGATCATAATAATTTCCGACACTTTCCATATTTTCGGATAATATCCAGTCCTCAAAATTTCATTAAAGAGCTGTGTTATGAAGACGATGGCTTTTCTTGGTAGTTGACGTAGGATTTCGGCAGTTATAAGGCAGTATCCAGAAGCTTTATTCAGTTGGGGACCGTTTATAAACCTCCAGATCTCGCGAGGTGAGCAGTACTTCAATGGTAAACTGAGTTGTAGATCTGTCTCCAGGTAGTTTTGAATCTCTTTATCGCTTGATGTGTCACCGGATTGTAAAGATGCAAGTCTTATAATATTATGATTCATCTGTTTAAAATCCTCTTTGGTTTCTAAACAATCAGTGATTAATGTATAGGAAGATGAAAACCGCTCGGAATCAGCTGCGCCGCGCGGTGAAGCTGAATACGATGATGATAATGAGGACCTGGAGTCAGATGCAGATGACTTCATTGTAGATGATGATGGAAGACCTATAGCTGAACGCAAGAAGAAGAGGAAACCTATATTTACTGATGCGTAAGTATAAATTAGGGACTATGAGAGTGAGAGAGTGCACCTGTGTCTGCACCACATACTTGTGCACTATAATATCACCTGCCTGCTACGATAGCTAGTCTCCGCTTAGATTCGCCGCCGTCGAAATTTCGTCAAGAGTACTATTTTATAAATAAGGGAACTACACTCTAAAAGCTAGGGCCAGTGTTTGGGAGACGTCTCAGTAACACCAACATTATATGTAGACCTCATTGGTCTCACTTGTGCTAAGAAGTATGCACTCCTGTAATCATATGAGCTTTATAAAGGGTCCACTGGAGAATGCAATGCGACGAGATTGCGAATTTCGGTTCATCAAGTAACAACAAGACACCGGGACAGACAAAACAAGAATTTCAGTGTCGAAAGTTGTTTAATTTTATAATGTGTTAACTTTTCAGTATTTAAAAGTATTACTTGGTATAAACATGCTTATAAATAACAGCTTGTTGTTATTGCCTCTTTCCATTTACCTTATGTTTCAACAACAATAATAACTATTTAAACTTCAATAATAACAATAACATCTATACAGGTCCCTACAAGAAGGTCAAGACATATTTGGCGTAGACTTCGATTACGACGAGTTTGAGAAGTACGGCGAAGAAGATTATGAGGACGAAGAGGAAGAGGATCTAGATGAGTACTTAGAGGACGAGGAGGAAGAGGGTAAGTCTCTTAGTTACCAAAACCTGTATTACCTTTTGTTCTACTTTGCCAGTTTGGAAAGGCCCTTAAATATCTGTTTTCATTTTGTCTTTAGCATCTAATGATGTTTATACGGTTCCTAATGGTTAAAAGAGCTTTTACTATTATATTTTTTACCAAATCAAAACCTATAGATGAATATTTTTTTTTTTGTTTTGGAAAAAAATCATGCCGAATTTCTCTAGAAAACTTTTAAACTGTTCTAATAACTAAATTTGTGTTTTGTTTATTTAGGCGAAAAGCGTAGAACAAAGAAAGGCAAACCTAAAAGGCCGAGCAAGAAGTCTATATTCGAGATATACGAGCCCAGCGAGTTGAAGAGAAGCCACTTCACAGATTTGGACAATGAGGTTTGTTAATAAATAATAATACCAGCTTATTATTGTCATAATTATATTAGCTTATTATTGGACGCAAGTGATGTCCCCAAACACGTAGCCGAATTCTGGTCCGAGTCCATTTAGTTTGACATCAACACGCCCCGAAGAAATCTCTCTGTCTCACAAAGTCTCACTGAAGGGCAAAGGCCTCTTATAATAATACCACGCTCGCTCAAAAAGGGTTGGCAATTTCAGACTTATATTAACTATAAGCCACAATGATTTTCCTTCACCGATGACAAAATAAAAAATGTTAAAGCCATCTCAAATATTCTCATCATACAGTTTAAACTCTTCCATACTAAGGTCTACTTATATGTACAATAAATACTTAAACAATAGTGCTAAACATAATGGGGTTTATTCATAAACAATGACTAAAGTTAAGTAACATTTAAACGTCAAAAATGTATGGTTAAACAGTCGCTAATCACTGCTTAACTTTAAGCAACGTTTATGAATAAAGGGGAATATTGAAAAATACCTTTTTGTCTGAACCAGTATCATATTATGTTTGGCAGAAATGAAATACTTAACTATCTTTTTAAAATAAAGTTATTACTAATTTCGTTAAGTGAGATGTCGTTCAAGTGACCTTATAGATTGTTGTATAACTACTATAAATTCTGCACCCTACTTGCGTAACACACTATCAATCTTAATCTGAATCATTTTGAAGCATATTGTTAATCCATTGCTTCATATGTTTGAAAAATGTGTCTGCTGAACAACGTGAATAACGCAATGAATGTTGTTGAACTGTCAAAATGAACCCGTTGCTACTCATAGTGTGTTACGCAATCACCCTGCTGGTAAAACCATTACACTGAATTATTCCCCATCACACATCATTATAGTATCTTAATAGGCTCGCCCCCTAGTAGGTACATGGGCCTTCAACATAACTGGCGAAATGTAGGTGTACTATATACATATATACACTTCTATCTCTCCCTTCCGGGATAACAGGCATGATGTTATGTCATCTTATGTTATTATCTCTATAACTATATTCTAATACCGCTGTGTCCTACAGATTCGTAAAACGGACGTGCCAGAGCGCATGCAAACTCGTGAGGTACCCATCACGCCAGTCGAAGAGGGAAGCACAGAATTAGAAGATGAGGCTGAATGGATATATAAGCAAGCTTTCTTGAAGCCGCCCGTGTCTAAACCAGATGCGCAGGAGGCTAGAGACAGGACTCGCAGGTTGGTTTAATAATAAAACATCATTCAACACAAAGTGAAGACATTACATCATCACGTCGTATATCATCATCAATTATCTCTTAGGTTAGTACTGTCAGGGGTAGCACTTGGCTTTGGCCCGTGTTACCCTAAAAAACCGGCAGATCAGTGCCGAGATACAAAAATAGAGTAGAGAGTATACAAATAAATAATAATAATACATAAGTTGTCTCAGATATTACATTCAAGTGGATAGAATTCCTAGACCTCATACTAGGATTCTCTGTGTGAGATCCAGGCTCCTTCCAGGTTTATAAGAATGCCAGCTTTTGCCCCTGGCTTCGCTCGCATATGGGAGTTGCTGTGAGAAAGAAGTGCTGACAGGGAAATTAATCGTTTATCAAATTGACTACATTTATTGTATTAGGTTCAGTGTATATTCATGGCAAATTGACGTAGTGTGTCAATGTGATAAACAATTAGGGTTGTACTATAAAAACTTAAACACTTGTTCAATGTGTGTCTAATGTCAGAGTTACCTCAAAGTCCATATAATTATGTCGTGTTTAAAAGGTGTTTAGCCTAAACAACTGATAAACACTGTTTTGTGGTAGTAAGGTTAATTTCCCTAATAAAAACACCCTTGTTTGTAACTCCCGAAACCCCACACAAGTTCACTAATAATGTTCAGTAAGTGAAACCGTAAGTGTTACTATACTATTATCGATCTATATTACAATATTAACGAATGCAAATATATTCACAGGGGTAACAGCACAATAACAAAGATCCGTCAAGCATTAGACTTCATGAGGAACCAAACCCTGGAAGTGCCTTTCATAGCGTTCTACCGCAAGGAGTACGTTCAGCCGGAGCTCAGTATAAACGACCTGTGGAAGGTGTACAAGTATGATGCAAAGGTATGTCAACAAGAATTTAAGTTCAATGTAAACATTCGTCCTCGCAACGGTCGTGTCATTTGTAATTTACTTATTTAGCACATAAAAGTTAATCCGAAAGGCGATTATCTCCTGTTCCGTCCCTTCAAACTACATAATTATGTGCACTAAGCTTTATCATTATTTAGAACAGTCTGTATAAGTTTTGCATTTCACAAGCGCGCGTCAATCACATCAATTTAAACCTTATGTCAATGCCATAAAAGTCACTCGACGCGCGCTTGTCATTTGCAACGACTATACTACTACTATAACAAAATTCTCAACTGGAATTCTTGTCTTACCCAGTGGTGCCAACTGAAGCAACGCAAGGAGAATCTACTGAAGTTATTCGAGAACATGCGCGACTACCAACTTGACAAGGTGATGGAGAACCCCGACGCGCCCATCCCGGATAACATGCGGCTCATCAGGGATGAGGATATTGAGAGGTATGGGAGATATGAAATGAGAAATAAGTGGTTAGGTAAACATTTAGGTCACTATATGTTTGTCATAAAAAATATATCCCTGAATAAGTGAGTGATTATCTCATCGTAAGTGACCTTCAGCATTAGAGCATCCATAATAAAAAGAGTTATGCTTTACCACTATTTACCTCCTTAGTAAAACGGGCAAGATCTGTTAACTGTTATATTGTGTTAATATAAAAGTAAGACTAGTAATAGTAATTATCCTAATACAGGGCAATAAACTCTTCTCTCGTGGAGAAGGAATAACTTTTTTACTATAAATGCGGAATTTTTCAGTTCATTCTTCTTCACCGCAAAGCGATGATGTCTTAGATTGACTTACTAAGTGAATAAACATGATTTTCTCTAGGCTGAAGAACGTGCAAACTCCGGAAGAATTACGCGACGTGCACACTCACTTCCTACTGTATTACTCCACCGATCTTCCCGAGATGCAGAAAGTGCAGCGCAATAAAGAGAGGAAGAGGAATTTAGAGGAGAAAAAGTGAGTATTTATGTTCTATTCGAGTTGAGTAATTACATAAAAGTCACAGTACGCGCTCGAGAACTGCAACGAGTATACCGCTCGAGAACTGCGACGAGAATTAATATGTCGCCATCTCCACTTACTCAACTATCTATTTGAGCGTTGTGTATTCTAAGTTGATTTTTGAGTGATCATTTATACAAAAACCTCCTTTAAAGTTCTGTTGTAATGGAATTTGAACTTTGTCATGAGTTGGCTCCAAAGCATGACAACTTTATGAGCGTGCGTCAATCTTTTTAATTAAAATGTCAATGTCATATAAGTCACATTTATTATTTATTTATCCCCCTTCTGGAGAAAAAAAATTACTTCATGTGCTGCTTTCCATCCACATGCATTTGCAACGACTTTACCATCATTATTTCTTAGACGGCAAGCACGTGAGGACGCTGATAGGAATGGTGAGGACCCTGAAGAGGCAGCCATAGCTGTGGAAGCCGCTGCACCTGATGAGGAAATGGTTTCGGAGGTCAAGTACGCTGTGCGCTCCGGACCTTACGAGTTGTGCAGGAAGGCGGGCATTGGTGAGTGATGATGATTGACTTTTTCCCCGATTTCAGCAGAGCCAAAGGAGGGTTGTGATTTTAGCAGACTCTGTATGTATGTTTTTATTTATTTATTTATGTCTATTTGCACAGAGCCTCTGGTAAAGAAGTTCGGTCTGACTCCGGAGCAGTTCGCAGAGAATGTTCGCGACAACTACCAGCGACACGAGGTCGAACAGCAACCTGTACCGCCGCTTGAAGCCGCTGCTGAATATGTGAGTAACTCCTACTCGACAATAGTTATAGGCCCCTCTCATCGTCTTACCCTTATCCCGACGTATTTAGAGACGACGCAGCATGTCTTTTTATTTATTTATATATACACTTTATTGTACACCACAAAAATACATAGCATAAAAAAATACATGAGACACTACAAAATAACCTTTTCTTCCTTATGTCTCTATTAGCCACCGAATCTGTGCTCCTTACCCTTCTAGCCATATCATCTGGCACACGAATCAATCCATGTTTCCTGTGCGAGCCTCTTCTAGAATAAAAATCTACAAAAAGTTCTGTTGGCATGGAAATAATATGAATGGCTGTTGTAAACCTTTTTCCATCTAAACAGCTTCAAAGTCTTCACATTATTAATTATATAATATAATTAATTTATTTTATTGTCTTTTATGTTTGTATTGTTATTGAAATTGTGTGCCTAATAATTAATATGAGTCTTTTGTTACTTGAGTATGCATAAATAAAAAATATTATTTACTAATATTGAAATATGTGTAATAGAGATGTATTTTTCTATCTAGACTGGTTCAATCGGCTCAGCACAGGAAGTGGTACGCCGCGCAATATACATGTGTGGCGTGCAACTAGCTCGCGAACCGTTGTTGCGAGCCACGTTGCGAGACGCGTTGCGCGACCGTGCTACACTCACTGTGAAGCCGACGCTTCGAGGACTTAAGGAGATCGACGAGAACCACGCGTGTTTTGGGTACGTTGATGTAACTTGTGTTGCAGGTTGTGTTGCATATGTAACGTGTATTGTGCCATGAAAGAAAAGCGACGGCGTGTACGAATTAAGTTGTAAGCTGTTACCATGTTTGAACGAAAAGCGCGCACAAAACTGCTACGTTTCTACAGGCGCCAGCACATCAAGCTACTACTATCTGTCAAATTTCTTTATTAGATTTTCAACTTTGTCGCTAAGGTATTAAGGTTCAAGGTTGATTGGGAAAATTTGACAGTTTTGGGTAGCTTGACTACCTGGCGTCTGTACTTATGACGTCGTTATAGTAACCTCAAAGGCACGGACGGTTTACATTCTGAAGCTATTTGAAACAAAAAAATCAAAAGAAACTGGTTTTGCAGTGTTTACCCATGGTTTCAATGAACCTTATTTTTCTTTTGTATACAGTTTAAAATACCTGAAAAAGAAGCCAGTTCGTGACCTAACAGGCGACCAGTTCCTGAAGCTGACGATAGCTGCAGAAGACAAACTGCTGGAGCTGAACATCAGTGAACAAATTGAAGGGAACACAACTATCAGCTATCTTGAGGAACTCAAGAATCTTTATCAGAAGGTAAGGTTGATTGCTCCTGTGATTTTAAATGCTCTGTAATTTAAGGCTGTGAAGAATAAGCTTTATTAGAGGTAGGGTGGGTTCCATGGTTTTATAATTTATTTATTTATTTCTCATCACAAATGTTGTTGCAGACAGGAAGTGCAGGAAGTGCAATCTAAAAATATAGGCTTAACATTTATGTGAGAGACCTTAGGACTTATGAAACGTTATAATCGTCAATAAGACGGACAAATAATAGGATATAAATATTACCTACAAAGGTAACAATAAAGAAAATGCTGTAGCATTATACCATGACCTTTAGGTAACCATTTTCTTCATATATTTGTGCAGATTTTTTTTCTTTCTTTATTATTTTGCACATATCTCTATAAGTAATTAACTGAACTCCAGCACATAATAATAAAAATCAATTGCTTCTTCCTCATAGGACGAGTTCGCAGCCACAGTAGAGGCGTGGAACGAGTTGCGAGCCGAAGCTGTGACCATAGCGCTCACGAAGATCGTGATGCCGGAGTTGAGGAGAGAGCTACACGCTGTGCTACTGCAGGAGTCCAAGGAATATATACTTAAGTGAGTACACTGACAATAAGTGTAGGATAGAGACGGAAGACTAGAAGAGGAGTTATTACTTCATGTTAGGGCACGCGGTGATACGTTCAGTACGACATGATTAAGCATTTTTTAAATACGTTTCTTTCCCACATGGCACCTTTACAAACTGTCACTCGTACAAATAATTTTCGGCAGTACTTAGTTGAGAAGTGATAAGCCTCATGTAATGTGCAAGTAAAAATGACTCTAAAGGTCGTTTTTCGTTTATTTTTCTTTTCTTTTTTAGCTAACATTTTCTTTTGTATTGTGTAGATGTTGTCGCCGCCGCTTGTACGACTGGCTCAAGGTGGCGCCGTATGAATCGAGGGTGTCGGATGACGACGATGAGGAATGGTCGGATTCGAATGGTAAGTTTGCTTACTGTTAACGTTACTTGGAACTTTGCATATTTTTATAATCGTACACCTTAGGATTCTGTGACGTCAGATCATACGGTTGCGCCATAACTGATTTTTGCCTCGCCATAATGTTCCAACGAAAACAGTCGCTGTTTGACGGTTGAATTCTTTTTAAAGCCGTATCAAATCTTTAGAGCAGCGATGGCTCAGTGGTAACAGCTACGACTGTAGGTTGTAGGTAGCTCGTAGCCACATTACTTTGTGCGACGAGGCGCATTACTTTGTGTAAATTATTTTATCACCACTGCCCTCAAAAAGGCGAAGGAATACATCATGAGGAAACGGCATGTCCTAGACCGAAAATTTCGAAGACATGTGACATCTACCAACCCACATTGAGCCCGCGTGGTGGATTACAGCCCACTCCTTTTCACAGAGAGGAGACCTGTTTCACTGCAATGGGAATATTGTATAATGTTCCCCGCTGATTAGGCTATACAAATCTTTTTAACTTTTTTCTCATATTTCCGAAGGTCTACGAGTAATGTCAATCGCATACGTGCCAGACAGACAACACAGTGCGTTCGCGTGCGTCGTGGGAGGAGGCGGGGAGTTAGCGGACCATCTGCGTTTACCTCATTTACTATACAGACGTAATGCCTGGGACGCGCTCGAGAGGCAGAATAAAGAGGCTGATATGACCGCGTTGCGCAGGTAACTAACACAAAAGAGCAATAAATTAAGAGAAAAATATTTTCAAAAATAATATGTTTTTAATGTTAATATTCAAGCAGCAAAGAGGCATTTACTTGTAACCATAATTAGTAAAATCGCGCAATTTTTTTTTATTATTATTTATAGTCGTTTTAACAAATCATTTTCTTCACAGATTCATATTACGCAAGAAGCCTCACGTCATAGTAATCGGCGGCGAATCTCGCGAGGCTATGAACGTAAAGGCAGACGTATCGGACTGCGTGCAACAACTCGTAGAAGACGAACAGTTTCCTAGGATACCTATAGAGATCGCTGATAATCATATCAGCAAGATTTATAGTAATAGTATAAGGGGACGGGTAAGTAATATTGCATTTTATCAATAAATCAGGCTATGGCAGTCTATTCAAAATTAGTTACTTGTTCAGGCTTCGAAAACTCCTTTGATATTACTATTGCGACCAGTTTAGTCTGTCAGTCTATTTGTCTATTTTAGAGCTTTTTACTGCTTGAATGACGTAATTGCAGAAAAAATTAATAAGTCATAGTGTCTCGCGTGGATCCACGTTCGAGTTCAAGTATCATACGAAGAGTTAAACCCAGGTTTCTGAGAGCAATTTCAATGTCCAAAATCGAACCAGCAGATTGACTTGTAAACTTGAAAAGAAACAAATTTTTCTTAGTGTAACATAACTTCTCAAATTAGCTCAAGTATTAAAATTCACTCTCACAACTATTTGTGAGAGTGAATTGATAGACGCTACTATTAGCGTCTATCAATTCAAGTTTCCGTCGCATCGCATTTATTAGTTTGAGCTTTTTTGTTTGAATCGAATATTCAACAATCATTTGCCTTGTCCACAGCATGATTTTAGAGAATACCCCGACATTCTCCGTCAAGCTATCTGCCAAGCGCGCTTACTACAAGACCCTCTAATGGAAATATCACAACTATGCGGTCCGGACGAGGAAATACTCTGCCTTAGATATCACTCAATGCAAGACCAAATAACTAAAGAGGATTTACTTGAAGGCATAGAGCTTGAATTCGTGAACAGAGTGAATGAAGTTGGTGTAGATGTCAATGAAGCGGTCCTAACAGGCCGAGGGACAGAACTTCTACAGTTCGTCTGTGGTCTAGGACCAAGAAAAGCACAAGCACTAATAAAACTCTTCAAACAGACCAATCAAAAACTAGAAAACAGAACACAACTCGTCACAGTGTGTCACATGGGTCCAAAAGTCTTCATCAACTGTTCAGGTTTCATCAAAATAGATACCAGCAGTCTCGGCGACAGTACGGAAGCGTACATAGAAGTGTTGGACGGTTCCCGAGTGCATCCGGAAACGTACGAATGGGCACGAAAGATGGCCGTCGATGCGCTAGAGTACGAAGATGAAGACGCAAATCCTGCTGGAGCTTTAGAAGAAATTCTAGAAGCACCCGAAAGACTGAAAGACTTAGATTTGGACGCTTTTGCTGAAGAGTTAGAGCGGCAAGGCTTTGGTAACAAGAGTATAACGCTCTACGATATTCGAGAAGAATTAAACTCTAGGTATAAAGACCTTAGGGTTGCTTATCGCACGACGACTCCGGAAGAACTATTCGATGTTTTAACGAAGGAGACACCCGAAACTTTATACGTAGGAAAGATGGTGTTGGCGTCAGTAGTTGGCATTACTCATAGGAAGCCGCAGAGAGAGATGTTAGATCAAGCCAATCCTGTGAGGAATGATGAGACTGGATTGTGGGAGTGCCCCTTCTGTCACAAAAATGACTTCCCTGAGCTGTCTGAGGTAAGAGTCTTTTTCGTTAGCCTACAATTAAAAAAACGAAATATTAAATTCTACGAGTTCCTTTTAATATATTCCGTAACACGGTTTCTGGTACATTACTGAGGCTATGCAACCGTTCAAACTGCGCTGTCCTGTTTAGTATTTTACAGTAAAACGTTGGGAACACACGTCAACATCTCACTGTTACCAAAAACAATAATGCCGTATGAAACTGCCATGAAATTAAAAAATGATATATAGTAAAATATCGTGCTAATCGACACCGTGTGACTATCTGCCGCCGTCAGCCAATTACTTGAATCTTGTTTGTTTTTGATTTGAGATTGTTTTTCTTTTGTTATATATGTGCATAAAGTCACAAATATATTATATAATTTCTTTCTTTTCTATTTTATTACAAATAATATAATTTCCTATACTCTCACCAGGTATGGAACCACTTCGACGCCGGTGCATGTCCGGGTCAAGCAACAGGCGTCCGCATTCGGCTCGACAACGGCTTATCCGGCTACATTCACATCAAGAATTTATCGGACCGGCACGTTTCCGATCCGACCGAGCGCGTCCGAATCGGACAAACCGTACATTGTAGGATACTGAAGATAGATGTGGAGAGGTTCTCCGTGGATTGCTCGTCGAAATCGTCGGACTTGTTAGATAAAAATAGTGAATGGAGGTGAGTTGTAATAGATTATTTTTGATGATTTAAGGTTAAAGGCTTGATATTTTATATTCTCAATTCGAGTTTAATTACACTCGGGTCTTGTTTTACTCATTCCGTATAAACAATTCCAAGAGTAACAAATAAAAATGAATACTTTAAAAAACACTAGAAAAAATGCTTTTATAAAAACACGTAAAAACAAAAAAAACAGCTATGATACGATTATCCATCATGAAATTCCAGTTCATATCTTCCGGCTCCATCATTAGGGGGGTGACCACCACCTCTTAAAGCAGTATTATTTTAATCTTACTTCGTGTGGGAAAAGGATGGAGCTATACGGAATGTATAGCTCCATCTCTTTCACACACGGAAGTAAGGTTATAATAATACTGCTGTAAGAGGTGGTGGTCACCCCCCTGATCAGTTCGACAGTACCATATTATTGTATTGTCATCAGAACTACATACAGCTGCCAATTTTCATTACGCCACGACCCTTGGAAGATGGTTAAATTAGTTACCTTAGATTCCATTACATAGTTACATACAGGTCGACCTATTATAAGCGTGTTAAAAAAAAGGTTTTGGTAGTTTTCGAAGTTACATAGATTTATTTTATGTAAGACAAATGGCTCGAAAATTACCGTAGCATAAACAATCTGCTGAATATGTTTAATGTAAAAACAGAAATGTCTATAAAAGCCTAAAGTACCTCTATAGAGTAAGTCTATTCAAATGTATGTTTCAAATTGATGTTTTTTCAAGTTAAACAAATATCAACTTTATTTCAATGGTTATTAAAACCATGAAACCCAACTAACCATGAACCTATGGTTGTTGGTTGGTTGGTTGGTTGGTTGGTTTTTATTGGTTGGTTGTAGATTCCAGAGTGACTAGCACTGTTGAAAAAGTTATAATTTTTTTTAAGTAGTAGCATAAACTGAACTTTATTGTGTAGGAACTAAAGGTATTTTTCCATAAAATCATATTTGTTTACATTTTTGGCAAATAAATCGCGAATGCAGATTATCTACCAAATTCGCTTAAATTTACCCTTTTACTTTTAGACCACCAAGAGACCCATACTACGATCAAGAAACCGAAGACAAAGATCTTCGAAAAGAGAAAGAGGCCAAACAGACAAAAGAACGGATGCAGTATGTGAAGAGGGTCATAGTGCACCCGGCCTTCCATAACATATCGTTTGCGGAGGCCGAGAAACTCATGGACAAGATGGCGCAGGGAGAGGTCATCGTTAGGCCGAGTAGCAAGGTAAGGCTTTAAGGTCCTCATTATGTTTCATTTAAGTATTCGTATTTTTATTTCATTAGAGAAAACAAAGAAATGTCTTATTATTTGCTTAATTACGAGTACAAAGTATGATGTATATCGAGATTATTACTATAAACTACGTTTCTAATGTGAGTAACATAATTTTTAGAGGAAAAACTGAAACACTCCTGAAAAGTTTTAATTTAAAAAGTCTATCTAAAAAAGAAACAGCTTGTTCTAGATGCTTGTTGCGATGTGAACAAATTACCGAATATTTTTTTGATTTTAAAACTATGTAACTTTCTGGTTTACATTTTACTAAAAAATACATTGTAAACAACGTAATACTCTGTCAAGTAGCATTGTAGTGAATGGGACATTCTGCGTCAGATCCATATTTTTTTACCAGGATTATAATATAATGAATACTGATGTTAATATTGACACTGCTGTTTCAGGGTTCGGATCACCTCACTGTTACCTGGAAAGTAGCAGAAGGCATTTATCAACACATTGACGTGCGGGAAGAAGGGAAAGAAAATGCGTTCTCATTAGGTATGTACTCATTTTTGTGCTTGTATGAGTATAAAGAAAAAGATTCCTTGGAGAGATATTTATTACTTACACTTTTCTTTTTTATAGGTCGAAGTTTATGGATCCAAGGTTCAGAATTCGAGGACCTGGATGAGATCATCGCGCGACACGTGACGCCCATGGCTGGGCTCGCGCGCGACCTTATCGGCTACAAGTACTACAAGCCGCTGCTGGGCATGCGCGACAAGGCCGAGGAGATCCTCAAGGAGGAGAAGTCGCGCAACCCCAACAAGATCCACTACGTCATCTCCGCCTCCAAAAACTACCCCGGGCGCTTCCTGCTGTCGTACCTGCCGCGCGCGCGCGTCACGCACGAGTACGTGTCCGTCACGCCCGACGGCTACAGGTACCGCCAGCGCACCTTCGACTCGCTGACCGGCCTGCTGCGCTGGTTCAAGGAGCACTTCCGGGAGCCGCCGCCCGCGGCCACGCCGGCCGCGCGCACGCCCGCGCGCACGCCGCACACGGCCGCCTACCACACGCCGGCCGGCCACACGCCCGCCTTCCACACGCCCGCGCACACGCCCGGGCCCGCCTACATCAACACGCCCTACACGCCGTCCGCGCAGACGCCCTACATGACGCCCTTCGCCGCCACGCCGCGCCAGCCCGAGTTCATGCCGCCGCCCAGCCGCGCGCGGCCGCAGCCCGCGGCCTACTCCGAGCCGGCCGACTGGCAGAAGGCGGCCGAGGACTGGATGCGGCGCAACAACCGCGAGGCGTCCGGCACGCCGCGCGCGCCCGCCACGCCGCGCGCGCCGCGCACGCCGCGCGAGCACCACTCGCACGTGCGCGACGCGCGCACGCCGCACGCGCACACGCCTCACGCGCACACGCCGCACGCGCACACGCCGCACGCGCACACGCCACACGCGCACACGCCGCACTCGTCGGGCCGCTCGTCGCGCGCGCACTCGCTGCGCTCCACGCCGCACACCAACACGTCGCCGCGCTCCATGTCGCTGGGCGACGCCACGCCGCTCTACGACGAGAACTAACGCGTCCCGCGCTTCCTCCGCGACAGCAACGCTGACACCGCGCGTGTCGACCGAGCGGCCTCTCGGCCTCTCGGCTCGAGGATATATACAGTATATAGCTAACGTTATCCCCTGTTACGTTTCCACACCTGTATAAACTCCCTCGTATATTTAGTTCCGAACTAGGCCTCGTTCACTAGGTAGGTGGTAGTAAATAGCTCGGCCGGCCAGAGCCGCCCGACCCGGGGCGCCCCGACCGAGCTAGTAGATAGCTAGAATCCGTTTATGATGTATATTGAGAGTTTTGACTGTGTACTCCTGTTATCGTGCCGACCTTCGTCGTGGTAGTGAGCCCTAGCTCTACGGCGTCTCGACAAACATTGTAAATGTAATGTTTTTATAACGAAAGCGTATTGTGTCCTCTCTTTTCAAATTATGTCAACTTTATTTACATTAATGTGTAAATAATTACAGGAAATACGTAGCCAATTGATTTAACTTTAAATGTATACCAAGGATGTTGGTAGTTAGGTTCATGGCAATGGAAAATATTAACGGTTAAGACTGCTTTCATATAATGGTCAAATGCGTAAATGATCTATAACCGTGCGATGAATTAATTACATAGTTCGTTGAGCTGCATGTGGCAACTTTTGTAATGTGTTACGCCTTTGATATGTTGTAGCCTAACTTTTATTTGAAAGCAAATATAACAATTTATTGTCATTATAAAAAGCAATTTATTTTGTAATATGACTAGATACGAATCAAATAGCAATAATATGATTTGTCGTGTTTTCGTGAATGATAATTTTGTCAAAAACGCAAACTCCACAGGAAATGCCTTAGCTATGGTTAGTGAGCAATGGGATCTTTCATAATTTATTCACGACATTACTCTTGAAAAATAATAAAAATTATGACAATTCAAAAAGCAGTTTTATTTAAACCATATAGCAGAGGAAACCCGAGAGGGTTTTCAGAAAACATATTTAGCACGCAAACTTTATAGATGAGTACGTGGGGCGTGATGATAGAACGCCTAAAATGTATTTGAAAAGTTTCAGCACCCTAATTGCGTAACACACGATCAATCGGAATCGGTTTCATTTTGACAGTTCAACAACATTCATTGTGTTATTTACGTGTTGAGCAGACACATTTTTCGAACTTATGAAGCAATGGATTAGCAATTTGCTTCAAAATAATTCAGATTCCGATTGATTGTGTGTAACGCAAATGGGGTGCAGAGGAGTCTTACGCGCACGGGCCCGCTTTCAGATTAAAAAAAAAACAACCAAAAATTTGGGATGTTAAATTGTGAAAATCACGGGGCTCACATAAAACTACATAAATAGGCAAATCTGTCGAAGATATGTTACGCTTTCACTGAATCTGACGTCTCGGAGAAATTGGATTTGGGCATTTTTTTAAAGCATATTCAGCACGATCAAAAGTTCTCTGCGCTCAGTACATATCATGCACCACACTTTTAACTCTTGATGACAGTGAAAGAAAAATACATAAAGTAGACAAGAAACGCATCGCATTATGACCAATGATGGTTACCGTCATAAATACGCGAAATGATCAATCGCTAAATGACCAACACGCTTAGTGACCAATACGCTAAATGACCCGTACGTGAATTGACAGATACAGTCGTCCAATGTTGGACAATAGAATTTATATAGCCCGAAAATCTGACAACCAGTCTTTCCAAGGAGTTTCGTATTACCCAGTAAATGGGTTGTGGAGGTCAGATAGGCAGTCGCTCGATGTAAAATACTGGTATTCAGCTACTTCCGGTTAGACTGAAAGCTGACCCCAACATAATTATGTAGTTGGGAAAAGGCTAGGCAGATGATAGTAAATAAAATAAAAAAGTATAATTATCTATGATACCTAATGATAAATGATTTTATTTTGTAAGTAGGTTTGTACTTTTACACGCCAATCATATGTATTTTAAAAACTTTATGAGGTCGGCGTTTCCTATCTAAGAGAAGAAAGGCCGAAACAAACTCAGACAGTCACAGTCTCTTTTAAAGTCCAGACATAATCTTGGTCAGATCATATAAAGACCATGTAGATCGATGTCTGAGATGGTCTTTTGAGGAAAGAACCACACAGATTGAGAGGACCTGTCCAGTCAGTGCACGCATTTGTCAGAAATCGTGCAGCTCAACTCGAAACTTAAGGAGCTCAACGATTCGACGAACAAATACCAAAGAAAGGACATTTGGGTAGATCACATAAATTACTTAAACTGCCAGACCATGACAAAACTAACAGAACACAGAGAAAAATAAAAAACGAAAGGAAAAAAAAAAATCTTACATAAAAAAGCTTGTCAGCAGCCCTTGTCACTCCTTGTGTACTAATCTGAAAGTCTTTGGCTCTCTTATGCGTATATTTGATGTTGGTAATTTTGCGTCATTAATTTAGGACAATATGCGTAGTAAGAATATTGGTCAATATGAGTAATTGAGATTGGTAATTTTGCGTATTGGTTATTTTGCGTGTCGGTTATTTCGCGTCCTTCTGCGTTATTTTCACCAATACAACATGTATTGGTCATTATGCGTCTAAACCAAGAAACGATATAGCGGTCCACTGCAGCCAGCAAATTACTGCCTAACAACAGGTTTATATCGATAGGGCATGGGTTGCGTGTTCTATACCCACATAAAACAATACAGGCGCATAAACTCCGCAGGCGTGAAGGATATCGACATTTAAATATGATAAAACTAGAAAACAATATTCGGTAATAATTATGTTTGGGACCATGGCCACGGTTACTTAAAATATCAGTAAAAAAAAATCTGTAGTTTTCGTGTAAACTTCACAGACGTGATGTGACGTTTTAATTTATCGTGTTAATATATCGATACCCAACACGTCTGCGGAGTTACGCTAGCTAATTTAATTTGATCCTGTATAATACTCGTACATATTAATTCCATTAGATCTGTTCATGTGAGATTTGTTTGCAGACGCAACTGCGATGCAGGAGAAATAAATGGATAGTAGGTATACCTAATGAAAAGATAGTAAACGAGTAGGTATTATGCCAGGGACGAGTATATATGCCAAGTTTAACAATACGAAAGGTAATCTTAAATTTTCTGTAAATATTACCTACACTAAATCTACGATTGAATAACATTGATGTATCTTTTCGCTAAATAAGTGGATACATATCTAAACTGTTCTAAAATCACAGGATGTGTTAGTTGAACGATAATCTTCTAAGTACCTAAGTACCACGTGAGCGGTCAGTCATCAAGATTATTGGTCTAGGTAGCTAACAGCCCGCGAGCATCAGAGAGTGTCGTGCCTGAGTTCAGTCAGTAAAAGAACCGTGGTCGTGAATCGCGCGTGCGGTCTTCGTTTGTTTTTATCGCATTTTCCGCGCGATTTTGTGTAATTGAATTTGATAAACATACTCGTACCTACCCAATTAAATGGGCTTGTCCCATGTTCATTGTTAATAACTGGTATGTAAATGTTGTTATTTTAGCTTTTTAGCGATATTTTTAATTTGTCTAGTGTAAGATGAAAATCGTTAAAATGAATAAACACATTCTAAGATCACATTATTTACATGACATGCAGGTAGGTATTTAAAACAATGAACCTTAATTCAGATGTTTATGGAGTTTAAGTTGGAGGTACTGGAGAGAAAATACCTAAACAATTAAAATGCACTAAGCTATAGGTACCTACTAAACTTGGCTAATTGTGACTGGATGCTAAGACCTTTCGGATGGCAACTGTGCTGACGACCACTTAGCTAAGTAGCGCCTTGTTTAGCCCACTATCACACAACAGATCAGCTAAATATTTACACATAATCTTAGTTACTTATCTTCTTGTATGTATGTCTACAAAGAGTTATCCAATTTATTCAGCTGCCAACGACGCGACGTTTAAAAGAAAGAACGTATTAATTTCAGGCGTTTATTTAAGCAGTTTTTTCTGAGCTTCTTAATTTAAGTTTTTACGATCTCATCATCTGATGTCACTGAGGTACATATTACCAAGGTCAAAAACGTGGTCAAGTGCACAATCATACGTTAGCCTACTAATCCACAGTTGGATGCTAACTAGCTACATCAATGCTATGTTACGCTATGTAACATGATACATCTTGCTACGTTAATGCTACGCCTCGCTACGTTCGCGTAGCTTAGCTACACGGTGCCACATCAAAACGTAGCAGGCAGTATTGGTATTATTTCAGTTTTTAATAGAACAGCCGGTCTTTATGTACTGTAAAAATCTCACCGTGAAAACATAGGTGTAGTGAGCTTGAAGTGAGTTTAGATCGACAGAATATTATTCCGTAATGGAACAACGTGTCTCTGTCAAGCAAAAATAATATAAAAAGTTTTTAATTTGTCTATCTAAGCGAGGCAAAATTACCTTGAATCTGGTATGCATCGTTGAAATTATAATTAGGGTTTGGCGACTTCTTATTGATAAGACTGAACCTTTAAAAACCTGTTTATTAAAACAAACTAAATACCTAAACGGTTTGAGATTTGACCTTTCGTTTATGGAGACAGAATGAAAAAACTACGTCGCAACAACGCGTTACCTATAGGACATCATTGATACAGTTTGGGTCATTTTGAGGCATAAAATTCATGTTTTTTATGACAAAACGCGTTGTAAGTGGCTAGACGAGTATCGTTTTGTAAAGACTCACCTTTGGATTGTATCTGCGTCGATTGCAATTGGATTTTTGTTGTAGATTCATTTCTAGGCAATCTGTCTGTAGGTATTTTAGCGGCCGCTGTCCATAGTAATATGTTAGTGAATCTGTGTAAAAGGTAACTATCCAATTTTTTGTTACGGAGTTACGAATACAAATGGGGCTATGTTATTTTCAAACGCTATGAAGAAACGCGCTTTTTTCAGCCAAGAACATTTGGATACTGGGTAGCTAGCAATAAGTTGAATTGGAATAAAGAAACAAAAAGGAATCAGCTGGCAGGGCAGCTGTAGGCCTCGCAACTGTGCTGATGGAGAGTTTGTATCGTCACTTCTTCCCAGCTAAAGCACAAGGAAGTGGTGCGAAGGGCGGGAGTTTTGGGGGAGTATCTTCTGTATAATTTTGACGTTCCAAAAGTGCCGATTCTCAGTCTAATTTGAATAAATGTCTTTAGATTTGATTTTGAACTTAGTTACCAAACATTTAAACAAATAATTACATGTTTTTGGTAAAATATGTACCTATTTAACTTCAATACATATACCCTCACATAAAGTTCAGCACCCTAATTGAAGGATATTGCTTATCCATTGCTTCATAATAGGTATGTACGAAAAATGTGTCTGCTCAGCAACATAAAAAACGCAATGAATGTTGTTGAACTGTCAAAAAACCCATTGCTACTTATTACTTACTGATAGTGCGTTATGCAATTTCCTCGCAGGTTGCACTACGATTTAAACAGATTTGAAGCGGATTTGAATAGACAATACATATATCATACGCCAAATGGCCAATCGTACACTTCTATTGAAGAGAATTAGTAATTGTGTTGCCTGTAGACAGACTAGCAATTTTTCTATTAAAGTACAACTGATGTGGAAACGGCTGCATGGTTATCGAGGGCAAATGTGTTGCAGTTCGTATAGCAGCGGGGTACTATCAGTAGCAATGGGTTTTTGACAGTTCAACAACATTCATTGCGTTATTTACGTTGTTGATTAGGTAAATTTTTCGAACATATTAAGCAATGGATTAGCAATTTCCTTCAAAATGATTCAAATTGAGATTGATTATATGTTACGCAATTAGGGTGCTGGTGCTACGAACTCTTTATGGCGTAGTTCTTAGTAAGTATATACTGAGTAAAATTAATTGTTTATCAAATTGACATACTTCGCTAATTTGCCGCGTTATAGCCATTTCATACAACTGTCAAACAATGACAGTTGTGATTTGAATATACGGGCAATTTAAGTTGGTAGTTTTAGATTCTGTTACTGTTGATGACCATACGGTTGAATAACTATAATTTATCTTTGTCTGTCTGTAGTAGGTATTACGAGTATTATCTGTACCTACTCTGTCTAATGCATCTTGATGAAGAACTTTGACGTTGCATATTAATTTAAACTCTTTGATAATAAAAAGGTTAAGTACATTTTTGTTGAGTAGGTACATAATGTGCGTGTGCCGTTATTATTTTGTCGTTAGATTTCTTTTATTCGTTTTTACCAACAAGCATACTGTACCTATTTTCAAATTTTATTTGTTTCAAATTGACGTTATTTCAAGTTAAACCAATATCAACTCTATTGAAAAAGTTATAAAAATATTTGAAGTTGTAGCGTAAACTGAACTTTATTGTGTAGGAATTAAAGTTATTTTTCATAAACTCATATTTGTTTACATTTTTGGCGTATATGTCGCGATGTTAGGTTAGGCAGGTATCTATCTAACTACATAGCTAGGTATAGTCTAGCTAATAATTGCTTTGCCACTTTTGATAACATAGCATAAATCAGCCTATAACGTTCTCATTGCTGGGACGCAGGCCTCCTTTCAGTGACGTAATCCCCAACGGGTCTGTCGGGACCAGTACGGGTTGGTAGAAGTCACATGTCTTCGAAGTTTTGGTTCTAGGACATTCCGGTTTCCTCACGATGTTTTTCTTCATCGTTTTGGAGCGGTGGTGGGGAAATAATTCTATTTACACAAAGTTAAGCGCCTGTCTGGATCGAACCTACGACCTACAACCCGTTAGTCGTAGCCGTTACCACTGGGCCACCAGTACTGCTCTTTTGTCAACAATTTCCATTAAATTAAAACTTCACTAAGGCAGAAACTATCTAAGTATCACATAACAAAATATAGGTACCTTGTCGTTTTTAACGTGTAAGTGACATTCAACCTTAGGGTGGTAAAGCAATTACGAGGTCAACTGTACCTACTTGTTCTGACAATGCTAGATATCTGATTACTTAATTCAAAAGCAATTAATATAATAATCGACAAGGTTTTTTCTAACTGTAGGGCAAAGTCCTCTTTTTATACAGATAAGGATTATTCCATAAAATGAACATTAAACACCACGCTTGCTCAGTAGCAGATAGGCAATTTCGAAATAAAATACTAGCAGCGCCCCGTGGTTTCATCCACATAAGTCTCGATCCCGTGGGAATGTCGAGATAAAAAGTATCAGACCGTATTTAAAAAACTATTTTGAATTCTAGGACGACTCTTTAGGAAAGTTATTTCTATTGGCCAAATCAAAGTTAAGATATTTTATAGACATATGGCTGTTTGGTCAGATAAGAGAGATTGGAAGATTCTTCCAATCTTGCCTACAATTAAGGAGTGGTAATTACACCTTTCCTAAGCGACACATTATTGTTTTCCGACATCCACGCGAACGAAGTCGCGGGCACAGCTAGTTAATAATAAAAATAAACAAAATCGGATAAGTAAAGGGGTAAAACGAAATTGCAAAATCAAAAGGACACTAATCTTTTGAAGAAATGTATTTATTATTCGAAAAGAAACGCTAACATTAAGTTTATAAATAGGAGTGAAAACAAATGCAAAGCCACTTGGACAGTTGTAAAAAATGCAAAGATAACGTAGATAACATTATATTTGATAATACAATACTTACAAACCCTGTCGATATAGCTAATGCTTTCAATCGTCATTTCGTCAAATTGGCACACAAATCAACACTATCAAAGGCAAAAATTATGTATAATATTAATAGGTAGATAGACAAAAATAGGGTGTGTTGCACAAAAAAAGTGTATTTGTGCAATATAATTGGGCTTCAACCTGATGAATCTTGCAGGTCAATATTTAAAGAACTTGGCTTATTACCGTTAACACAACCGTTAAACACAAAATACTCACACTTCCCTGTTTATATATCTTAGAATTATGTAAATTTGTCAGAAAACACCCAGATTTTTACACCACTTGCGAAGGAACACAAACAAGATACACCTTTCGAAACAACAAAAACAAAATAAACATACCTCAATCCCGACTCAAAATGCACTCAACCAGCCCTTTAGTTATATCCATAAAAATGTATAGTAAATTGCCAAATGTCATTAGGAAGTAAACAAAACAAATACATTTATTAATAAATTGAAACAATTTCGGGAATAAAAGTCATCCTACTACTCAGTAAAGGAGTTTTTAGATGACAAATCGATTGCAAAATAAAAGTATCTATTTATATCTCGTATACAACAAACATTATGAGATATATATATACTATACTATAGAAAGTCTAATATAGATATGAAAATATGAATACGTAAATAATATCATAATTTTATAATAATGAAAACACTTTTAAGAATAAAATAATAATTACCTGCATATTCTTACGCAATGCATAAAATAGAAAGAAAGAAAAAGTATTTATTGCGACTCGTACAGGATCATAAACTGAACTAACTAAACACAATTAAAAATAAAAATAAAACAAATTATATAAAAAAGTAACGGAAGGAAAAATGAAACAGAAAGTCCTATACGAGGCCAAAAGGCTCCTATCTCAGCATGATGCTTCGACATTTAAAAAATAAATGCCGCAGCGCTGGTATTCTATTCTGATAGGGCCCGCTGCGATGTCACGGGCAATCACAGTAATAAATAAATAATAAAATAGATATAATTATGTAAAATACTAGCTATAAAATAAATATTATTCATTTTTAATCCGCGCCAGACGTAACCTCATTACTTGTCTATGCCCTAATTATATACTATACCTATATACACAAATCATATATATACATAATTATAACCCAATTAAGCACATCTAATAATATTTAATTGTTTGAATTGCCACTTAGCTCTCTTCCTCTCTCCTAAATTTATGCTGTGCCCGACAGGGTTCATATTGATCTTTTACCTTGTAGGTATGGAATGCAATAAAGATTTGAGTATTTGGTATATATCTATGAAGCAGGCATGTTTGTTAAAAGCTATAAAGACTTATTTAAAAAGGCAGAAGATGTATATCCTCGAAACCGGCGCGATCCTAATATGCTAATATTAAATGAATTGCCAAGCTGGCTAAATACCTATAGTAAAACCTGTTTAGCCATGTGTGTTCGGATACATAATAAATTTCCAAGTGATTTAAAAACTATAGATCTTGTATTATTTAAAAAAAACTACAGAAATGGTAGAAAACTAATAATTTTTACAGCATAAAAAAATTGTTGATGGGAAACATTTTGTAATGTAACCTATAATATTTGCATGCTATGATTATAAGCAGAACATGTGTGCTCTGTAACGTATTTTTAAAACAACTTCATATACCCTGTTTTGTGCAAATAAATATTAATTCTATTATTTCTTGGAAATATAAATAATAGTATCTACAATATACAGGGTGGCAGGGACATCGACGCGCAAACCGTAACCATGGATTCAGCACATGAGTTTAGACCCCATACTGTCGAAATTTTTCGTCGATTATAAAAAAAAAAATCTTTTGTTTCATAGAAAAGTGCAACCTACGCGTATCAAAATGTATGGAACAGCAATATTTTTTTTTTTTAAACTACGAAAAATTTCGACGGCATGGGGTCTAAACTCATGTGCTGAATCCATGGTTACGGTTTGCGCGTCGATGTCCCTGCCACCCTGTATAGTACAATCAAAGGAAATACCAGTTTTTGCTAAGTAAATAGGTTTTCACTACACAATTATTTTTAAATTTATTTAAAAATTTTCTTCACTTGGGGGACTTCTGCGCGAATGGGGTGTGGGGAGGATAGCGTTCCTTTGACTTTATAGCGGAAGGTGCAGTACAACAGAAAGCAGCACGAGGCGGTCGGGCACACCGCCGTTTATTTATTTATTTAAACTTTTCGCACAAAAAAGGTACAAAGGCGGACTTAATGCCTTAGGCATTCTCTACCAGTCAACCAAGGGTGGTGAAGAGATTAGATGGCAGGTGCTTTGGTTGAGAGGGACAATGATAAAAAACTTAAAACTATGTATATAAATAGGTTATATACACGTACATACTATTACTATAATATATACTTACTAGCTGACCCGGCAAACGTTGTTTTGCCATATATAAATTATTTCTAGCTGCCCGGCGCTACTTCGTTCGCGTGGTGTCCTAACCCCTACCCTACTCCTACCCTACTCCTACCCTACTCCTACACTACTCCTACCCTACTCCTACCCTACTCCTACCCTACTCCTACACTACTCCTACACTACTCCTACCCTACTCCTACCCTACTCCTACACTACTCCTACCCTACTCCTACCCTACTCCTACACTACTCCTACCCTACTCCTACCCTACTCCTACACTACTCCTACCCTACTCCTACACTACTCCTATTCTAGGGTGGACATCCCTTATCACTTAAGGGTTTAAAAAAAAAAAAAAAATAGATAGTAGCCGATTCTCAGACTTACTGAATATGCACAAAAAATTTCATCAAAATCGGTCAAGCCGTTTCGGAGGAGTATGCAGACTAACATTGTGACACGAGAATTTTATATATAAGATAATATAGGTAATAGGTAAAACGGGCTGGTGTCCGCAACTCCACGACAATGCGCGTATTTTGCGTACTTATAATATATATATATATATATATATATACAAAATCAATGAAGAGAGAAGATGACTATTTTTTAAATTTGTTTTGAAAATAACTCTGCAATTTCCGCTTAAATGCATACCGACTGGTGGCCGTCCTGATATCAAGAGGAAGCGCATTCCAAAGAAGAATGGACTGAATATGAAAAGAAGTATGAACAAAGTCAGACGTATGAGAAGGACAGAGTAAGAGGAGATTGTTAGAAGAACGCAGATTCTTAGTGTGTGAAGAACATAGATATTGGAAGTGAGATATTAGATAAGAAGGAGGAGTGGGAGAGTTGAGAAGGGAGAAAAGCGTGTTCAAAGCGCGCAAACTTCTTCTTTGGCGAATGGACATCCATTTAAGCTCAGACCTATAGCTCGACACATGGTCATATTTCCTGAGGTTGAATATGAACCGGATCCCATTGTTAAGCAATCTGCCGCCGTTGTGCCAGACTTTGTCAAAAGCTTTCGCTATGTCGAACCTGTCATCAAACCACGTTAGAAATGTTAGAATCCAACGTGTATTTGTTCGGTGATGCGGAGAACTTGTTGTACGCAAGAGTGCTGGGTTCGAAAACCGAACTGCTCATTGGGAAGGAGGCCCTTTGTTTCGGCATAGTCTCTTAGACGCTTATAAAGAAGCCTCTCATAGAGCTTCCCGAGGACATTGAGCAAACTAATGGGAATTTTGTAAAGTGATCAGGTATTTATTAGCATAAATAGAAGAATTGGCGGACTAAGAGGGGGCGGGGGTCAGCTGCGTCGGTTTTTTTTAACAGCATAATGAGGAGAGTAATAGGCACCTCCCTGCAAAAAAAATTCTTGCTGCTTGTGAGGCCCATGATATAGGTAGAGTATAATTATTCCGCACGTTACACTTTCCTTTTTTAGGCATTATTATTTTTTTGCAAAATATTACTTGAGATACACTGCACTACATACACATAAACTGAGAAGACCTAGGGGAGGGGGGTTGTACATTTTGTTTTACCGCCCCGACAGTTAGTCCGCCACTGAATAGGAGAGATAGTAATAGAGAATAACTGGCCGGGCAGATATTTTTACGACCACTCTACGATACATACTTACCAAAAGTTATAGCTCAGATTATATTCTGATTATTCTGTCCGGTTAGTAAACTATTAAAATGTATTGTCAAATATCAATCAAAAGCTCAACTCAGCCTACCTAGGATTCACAGTAAATTCGGTACCTGTCTATATAGCAGAGTAGTTGACTGCACGGTCTAAAAAATTGTTTTACTTGGACAGAAACTTTGCTAAAGCGCATAAATACGATTATTGTTGGATTTCAAATGGCCGTATTCTGATGAAAAAGGTTAAAGAATCACCATACATTGTGATTAAGAATGAGGTTCAATTGGATCAGTTATCCAAAGTACCAGAAGTATGACTATTTCCATCACCCTCACTTGCGCTAGTTTTTCTTTTTTGTTTTAAACTATTTTGTAGATTAAGTAAATTTATAATCTGTGTAACCTACCGTTTAAGAATATCTATATTAGTTTTGCATGTTAATCTATACATTTATCACACATACTAATCAACACACACAACAACACAAACAATATCCTATCACTCACCACTACATCTCATAATAATTTTACACTAATCACGCCTTACTGCCATCCTTTGATACAGCTTTTTTCATCAGATAGCAAAGAATCACTTTTTGAACTGTCCCCTAAACCAATTTTAACTTTAAACCTTAACATTCGATCACAAAAACTTATTAAATGATAACCTAGACGAATTCTCTGTATCTAAAGTTTATCAGTGCACACCAGAAGATTGTGTATCTACCATTAAGTCCCCGGAAAGTTACCTGAAAGTTCTTTCCCAAAATATCAGATCAATTAATCGCAATTTTCATGATTTTGAAACACTTCTTTCCCGTCTTTCTCTTGAGTGTGATGTAGATCAGAAGCCAAGAAGGAAGCCAACATTCTGTAATGTTGGCTTCCTTGTCTAAGTAATACCGCTCTGCCCCAGCTTCAATGTTACTCTTCAATCCACACAACCAAACATCGCAATCAGAGTGATGGAGTAGTCGTGTACATCAATTCCAATCTTGCATTCAATGTACGCGAACCTGAATTTCATGACTCTGCTTCTGGATTGATAATTGAACTTCCATCGAACGTTGTTATCCTCTGCGTTTAGTTTAGATCCCCCTCTAACGAGAGTATTAAAGTATTTCTCAAATCTTTAAATGAAATATTATCTTCCTTGCCTACCTTTCAAACTGTAGTAATAACAGGTGACATAAATATAAACATAAACATAGATACCACAACGTCAACCATGAACCATTGACCACCCACAAGAGGTAATAATTGCCTTGACCACACAATTCTTAAAACCAAATTACCCTCTTCTACCTTCATTTTCGATTCCACTATCACTGATCACTTCTCAACCTTCCTTTGTTTAAATTTGAAGCCACCCAGTAATTTTTCTAATACCTCATTCCTAAAAACCGACTTCGTCTCACTCGATACGTCTATGCAAAATTTGGATCTCACGCATATTTTTTCCCTAAATGATCCTAACGCTGCTACAGACTGTCTGATTCAAACACTATCGCGGGAGATAAATAATCACTCATAATTGAAGCGTACAACTAAACGCAAGAGAATCCTAAAACCATGGATTACTCCAGGACTACTGCGATGCATGAGGAACAGAGATATTTTGCACAAAAGATTCAAACAGTCTCCTGATAATGAAGTCCTTAAAGCTACCTACACAAGATACAGGAATTTCTGCAATAAGACTCTTAGAAAAGTTAAAATACAGTACGATTCAAATGAAATTGCTAAAGCTGGTCGTAATACAAAGATGTTATGGGATACAGTCAAACGTGTCACATACACAACTAAAATTACTCACCCTCCCACGGAGTTACTTTCCTTCTCGGAAACCCCTTCTCAATCTCTTAACGATGTTAATTCATTTTTTGTAAATATAGGTAAACATCTTGCTGATCGTATTCAGAATGTACAGAATAGCTGCCCTCACTTCCAGTTAAATACCTCCAATACTTTGAGTTCTTTCGTACTCTTGGAAACAAATCCTGATGAGATAGACTCTATTATCGGATCTTTAAAGGCCAATGCTGCAGTGGGCTTTGATGGCATTTCCACTACCATGATAAAAAGGTACTCTGCAATCCTCACACCCGTGCTATGCCACATTTTCAACCTATGCCTCGTCTCTGGCACCTTTCCATCTTCTTTCAAAAAGGCCATTATTCATCCCATTTTTAAAGGGGGGGATCGCGCCTCTGTTACTAATTATCGCCCCATTGCGGTGCTACCTGCCCTATCCAAGATTTTAGAACGACTAATTAATAACAGACTTACTGCATACCTTGAAAGTAATAATTTACTCTCAGCCAACCAATTTGGGTTTAGAAAGAAAAAATCTACCTCAGACGCTGCCTTGAGGCTAATAGATGGAATCGTTGATAAACTGAATCAACGCAAACAATGCCTCACAGTGTTCATTTATCTTGCAAAGGCATTTATTGATACCGTTCCTCTCCCCTGCCTTCTATCTAAACTAGAATCTATAGGCGTACGTGGTATGCTACTCCAGCTTTTTTATTCATATCTCTCAGACCGTAGGCAGATAGTCAAGATCAATGGTTGCTATAGCAACGAGCTCCCAATTTCATATGGAGTGCCTCAAGGGAGTGTTTTGGGCCCTACTTTGTTCCTGGTGTTCATTAACGACCTGTGCAACATGCACCTGAACTCTGGTAATATTGTCTCTTTTGCCGACGATACTGCAATTACATTTTATGACGAATCCTGGACTAAACTGCAAGCAACTGCTCAAACTGGATTTGATTTAATTTATAGATGGCTTACCTCCCACTCACTTACGCTAAACACCAACAAAACTAAACTCATGACATTCTCTCTAAACTCCACTACGCAACCCTTAACACCCATTACTCTACAAGCTCACACCTGCCAGCCTAATTCGGCATCTTGCAACTGTCCTACAATTTATTCTACTGACAAAACTCGGTATAATCCTAGATAAACACCTTAACTTCAAAGCACATATCACCCACCTTACTGCTCGAGTTCGGAAACTCATATTTCTTTTTAAGACGCTCAGACGCATTGCCAATCCTTACGTACTACGGACCGTATATCTCGCTATGTGTCAGTCAGTTGTTTCATGCTGTATTAGTAGTTGGGGTGGAGCTGCGAAAACTATACTCAAACCTCTGAAAATAGCTCAGAGAGCTATTCTAAAGGTTGCAACTTTCCGGCCAATACTCTACCCTACCTTTGATCTATACAAAAACTGCAAAGTATTCACGGTCCGGCAAACATTCATCCTTAACACTGTATTACGACAACACACAAAAACCCCTTTCACACAAACTCAGTCCTCACTTAGGCGTAAGAACGAAATTTGTAGAGTACCCTTCACACGCTTTGCGTTTACTAAACGTTTCTTTTACTACCTCGGGCCATTTTTATATAGCAGAATAAACAAAACTATCCCTATACATCAATCCTCTTACGAAAAATGCAAACAGCAGATAACATGCTTTTTAACTAGTAAAAACTACGACGACACCGAATATCTGCTTACTTCACATTCGTAGTGAGTTCTTAACACTCCGTATCTCAACCCAACCTCCTTCCCTTCCGTTCACACACACACACACCCCCCCCCCCACACACACACACCACACACCACACCTACATATACACCACTCCACACCACACCTCATCACATAGCACATACACATACTAACACTTCACACTTAGTATAGTTTTCATATGTTTTTAACATAAAGTCCTAAGCAGTCTCTATTGGATTATTGTATTCCTTAAGTGGGAACCTGGGCTGGCGAACCTTAATACAGGTTACCATGTAACCTAGCTAGGACGCCAGATACAATTCTGTTGTAAATCTCTTTGTTTTTTTCCCCTAAATTGTATAATTTTTATCTTTATTGTAACAGACTGCATGTACCTCACTTTTTTTAAATAAATAAATTATTATTATTATTGTAATATTTTCCGGCCTGCTTATAAATCCAACGTTAATTTTATTAATGATTCGGCGAAAAACTGGTATTTCAGTTTTTATACAATCCATTACATAAATGTCATCATGTGCCTTAAAAAGTGTGGGTGGATAAACAATCGAGTAACCTCTGCTAGATAATTATTCATTAGATAGGTACTAGTTTTTGCAAGTTTTTTGTAACCTTTAAAATAAGTGGAAGAAAAACTCAAATAAAAAGAGACACCCTCAACGTCGCTTATCTTAAATATATCTTGTTAATTGTGTAACACACTATCAAGCACGATCTGAATCATTTTGAAGGATATTACTAATACATTATCAAATCAAATCAAATCATTTATTTCTTTGCAAACATGGGTAAATAATTGGTACATAGATGTTGTCATGGAAGTTAGTTCTTCATGTTCTGCCGTCACATGGGCATGCAAATCATAATCAATTAATCTTGATCAAACAACTTTTAAATGTGCGTTTATTGGCGTTGATACCTACGACGACGGCTAGAACATTGATTTATAATATGTGTGTTTTAAAATTATCTTCATACCTACACCTTAAAAGTATAATAAGATGTAATTTATGCAGGTCTATAATTAAGTTCTTGATCTTCAAACAAGTTACGCAAAGTTAAGCGGTTTTCACGTGCTTTTATAGCATCGGTCACGTTTGTCGAATATCTTGGTATCTAGAATATGTTGAGAAGTTTTTTTGCGAGCTAGTATGTTGTCATTTTTAATTTTACAAATCCGAGGAATTTCAATTTTATATATTTTTTTATTGAAGCCAAAAACCTATGCTCCATTGGTTTATGTTACTATCGATTTTACGTTTACGTTTTACGTGACGTGAACGAAAGGTAAACAAATCGTAAAAAGGGTTCTTTATAGATGATTTTTTGTTTAAAAATACGTAAATACCCCAACAATTAAATTTATTTAAGATGTTTACGATATATTTTCCTCTTTTATTAATTCGTGAGTTAAACATTATAATTTTTTCTTAAACTAATCTTCGTAGATATACCTAATATAATATTTGGTAATCTGTCTATTGTAAAGGCCCCAAAAAGACAGGTTCTCTAAACCTTTAAAAAATGCAACAAATTAGATAACGTTGTTACATTGTTGAAGAGTACAACTGTGACATAGTAGGACAACTGAAGTGACAGGTCACAGGTGACAGGTCGTTTCTTTTGTTTAGTTTATATCACTCAAAACATTGCCGGTTATCATGTGAAACTTTTGACGTTTTCATTTAAATAAATAATAATAATTTCATTTTTGCCTAATCATATTACAAAATTGTGAATAGGCTTTGGTGAAATTTCGGTATTTATGCTTGTAATAAAATGATTTCATTTAAAATGCCTAATTATATTACAAAATAACTTCGTCAAAAGTGCGTGTGAATAGGCTTTGGTGAAATTTCGGTATTTATGCTTGTAATAAAATGATTTTAAAATTTGTAACAAAAGGTTGAGCACACATGAAGCACGTGTTTTTTTTTGTTTACGTTTAGTTAAGCACCTATAGGTACCAACTGAGTATAGGTACTTACGCATACTTATTGCACCCTTGATCAACGAGTTTTGTAACAAAATTTTCTCCGGTATCGAAATCGCATTAGGAAAAAAGGATCCTGTCCGCAAGTAGGTTAATACAATTTGAATGGAAAAATTATTTCTACCACCTCCATAAAGTTTCTAAAATACTAAATAGGTACAGATAAGTATGCAGGGTCGTCGGATATAGTTGAAGTTTAGTAAGAAACCGATGGATGTTTTTGAATGAAATTTAGTTTGATAATTGAACTGTTTGTTTTCTATTAATTAAATAAAAGTTTATCCTAAAACATCAATCCGTTTCTTACTAAACTTCAACTATATCCGACGACCCTGCATACTTATCTCTTTTGTTGACTGTACATGCGCATTTTTTTTGCTACTACGATGTAATTGCGTAAAACGTCACGAGATCCAGCATCTGTTCATCCAAATATCCAATCCCAGGCACTTATAAAAAAATAAAATAAAGTGGACAGTTAGACTATTTTAACTCTAATTGGCCACAACACTGTAGCTGTTACTACGGTATTTACAAAGAAGCCATTTATCTTAATGACGTAAAACATAAGTTTTACGATGTTCACGTGACAATGGATTTGAGGAACGTGCTAGTTTAAATTATATGTTCCAGAGCGTTAACACTGTGATTATCATGGCGACGAATGTTTGTATCTTTGTATCAGTAGGTACTAGACTGTTTAGTTCATATACCTAACAGTTACACGCATGGGAGTAGTCAGCCATGGGCTCAGGGTGGGGCAGCAGTCTAAAATAATATGTAACTAGCAAACTATACCCCCGGACTTACCCCGGTTATTTTTTTCTTACAAAAACGTACCCTATAGCACCCTGTACTGTATGTATAATTCGAATTATCCAAAACACTTTCTTATTGCTCACCTACCTACACCACGAAATCTTCCATCCAAAAATGTGTCTCTAACTTCAGCCGTTTGGGCTCTGAAAGGGTGGAGCAATAGCCCCACACTGCTCTACCTTGGCTACGCCCATGGTTACACTACGTACATACTATCGCCAAAATCTATATCTGACCACCGTAAGGACTATTCCTGCTTGCAGCGCATATTATTAGTCGACCTAAAAAGGATCCTCTAGTTTTACTTACAGTCGCAGCTGTGGTCATCATGTTGTGCACGGGATTTTGTTGTGTGTGTGTGTACCTAAAAGGTTAAATAAATAAATAAAAACATTATCTACACAGTATGCAAAATCATTTACGAATACATATTTTTTTTCGAAAATGTTTTATTCACTTTATCACGATTAAATTGTTTGTTTTTGTAATTGGTGTAGAATAAGAACACGAGCACAACAACAGCACGAGGCAAACAATCCAAGGTGACCTATAAAATATCTAGGTGAATTATGTAGATGAAAAAGTGTAAATTATGGTGAATTTACACTTTTTCCTGTAATGTTTTGCCGGAAGAGCTGTGGTGGCCCAGTGGTAACGGCCGCCACTTACGAGTTGCAGGTCGTGGGTTCGAACCCCAGTCAGGCGCTTTACTTTGTGTAAATTATTTCATCACCACTGCTTTCAAAACGGTGAAGGAAAACATCGTGAGGAAACCGGCACGTCCTACAACCAAAAATTCGAAGACATGTGACATCTACCAACCCGCACTGGGCCCGCGTGGTGGATTACGTCCCACTCCCTCTCACCGAGAGGAGGTAAAATGTTTTGGTATATGACGAGAAGAGATCGATTTTGTTGTAATAGTTAAGAATTTCGAGTCAATCTGATCCGCCATAAGCACAAGCAACTCCTAACAGATTTCAAATAGTTCTAGTACTTCTAGTCAATAATTATAGTACATCAGGTGGTTATCAAACTGCCGACCTCGCACTGACCAATCCGACACTTAAACTGTTGGGGTATTCCGCTTCTTAATGATGACTTTTAATTAATGTCTAAGGTCAAGGTGAGCTACATCTTCCGCATTTATACTCAAATGTCAGTTTAGTAGATTACGGAGATAAGACTAATGCGTTTTTACACCATTTTTAGAGTGACTAGCTTTTGCCGGATTGGCGCGGGCGCAAATAGTAACGGAGAGCGTTTGTCCGTTTGTCTGGACAAACGCTCTTCATTACTATTTTATTATTTGTATAGATGTTGAAATATGTTCACGCAAGCTAATGATTGTTTGGTGAATAATTGAACTGAGACAGATATTATTGGCGATAAAAAATGGATATGGTGTGATTTTGAAAACTTTTTTGATTGAGTTATTCCCAAGTAATTATTTGTTTTAAGTAGGTAAATTGCCTACGGTTGAACTATAACGCGATTGTTTAATTTTCCCGCATCTGAAACTATGTCAAGTCAACTAGGTATTTATATTCAGGGACAAAATTGGCCGGTACATTATCTACAGCCAGAAAGGCCGACTTCTAATTCTACACATAAGGGTTTCATATTTTGACCTTTTACTTGAAACCTAAAAAAGGTTATTATGGTTCCATGGCTCATATAAATATTAAAAAAACAAAACTATACTAGTTATATAAATAAAAATGGATATTCGAAATGTATGTACTCGTATGTACGCCCATAACTTTCGAACGACTGCACCAAATTGGATGATTCTTCGTTTTATGTATTCGTTATTGTTAGGACAAGGTTTGTATATATACAATTGGACCCGGTAGGTGGCGCTGGCGTAGGGTAGGAGTAGTGTAGGAGTAGGGTAGGAGTAGTGTAGGAGTAGAGTAGGAGTAGGATAGGTACCCTACGGTAGGAGTAGGGTAGGAGTAGTGTAGGAGTAGGGTAGGAGTAGGGTAGGAGTTCAGTAGTAGTAGTGTAGGATTAGGGTAGGAGTAGTGTAGGAGTAGGTTAGGGGTAGGGTAAGGGGTAGGACACCACGCGAATGAAGTAGCGCCGGTCAGCTAGAAATAATTTAAATGGCAAAACAACGTTTGCCGGGTCAGCTAGTTATCTATATTAATCTAAAGCTAAAGAGTTGGTTTGTTTGTTTGAACGCGCTAATCTCTTTGATACATTTTTCTTTTGCATTTGATAGCCCCAGTTCTTGAGGAAAGCTATTTAACATCACGCTAGGACCCTTAGGAGCCGAGCGTGGCGAGTAAAACCGCGGGGCACAGCTAGATTGATAGGTGCGTCAATAACCTTGTTGCACATCATAATTCATAGTTAATACACGTGGATATAATATTGCTCGTATATGTAAGTGTTACATGTGATCGGCTTTGTAATTATGTCGGTCAGTAAGACAACTGCCTGCATGAATGACGTTTCCTAAATATGAGAATGATCTACTTCGACTTAACTTTTAATCATTACTTTTAATAGTGTTTGATATTTTCAAACTTCTGAATGCCTATAAATCTGCACAAAAGGGCCAGTTCTACATGCAAATAGCAATCAAATACTCGGTTCGTATATTCGTTCGTGTTTTTATAGGCCTAGCTGGCCTATAACACGAACGAGGCCCATCTAACACTAAAAATCGCTAAAATCGCAAACTAACGGCTAGTTCTGATTTTTTAATATGTTGTTTGGTATAGCGTATATCCAAGTTTGTAGCTTCGAAAGACCTGTGCTAACTTTGCAGTACTCGAAAAACCGTGAAGTTTTCGCACGTTTTTGGTATTCTCAATATAAGTCCACTATGCGTTTAAAAAAAAAAACAAAATTTGTAGGTTTTTAAGGTAGACTAAAGTTGCTACAATTTGAGATCCAGCTCTGTAGGTGCAATACTTACCGAAATACAGCTCTACAAAAATGTACAACTATTAATATTGTAAATATTTAGATACTAAGCATGTTTACAAGGTATTACTAGGACATTGACATGGTTAGAATTGTTCATTTGAACGCTTCGTGGACGGTTCATAAAAATTGTCTGATTCAGCCTGAAAAGTCATACTTATCTAGTTGGGATTTTTCTTTTCTGTCCTATTTCAACATTACCTATCTATAAATAATGTTCCTAGTTACTTCGGACAAGGAAAGTAAACTGTAATAAAATGTTAGTTTAAATAGAAAAAGTTTTGGCCACAGGCTAAGCATTGCCATACAACGCGGCTATGCCGCCAGTGTACAATACCAGTCGACAGCGATGCGGATGAATTTTTCGACGCTATATTTTAGTTTGTAAATAGTTTTAGTTAATTAGGATATAATTTTGTTATTTTATTATTTAAATATATATAATTATTAAATAAAAAATAATTGTAAAATATTATCAAATAAAATAAATATGTCTCGTTTAAATAGTAATACGGACTTATCTCGGGATTAGCATCCTTGAACATTATCCTTGTTAATGCAGTCTGTGTAATACAAACAACTAAAGTCAACTTATTAAGGTTGGTTTGTTAGTTTATCTGTTCATATGTAGTGTAATGTAGTGGGCTGCAATATTGTTAATACTACTTATGTGTCTTATTGTTATTTGTAAACATTGTATATTGTAGCTGTTTATTGTCCCATAATAAAATAAAATAAAATAAAAATATGTGCAGAGGTCTTGTGAGAGTTCAAATAAGAAACTAGACAATAGTACCTACATTACGATACGTGTGACTTAAGTAGTCCATTATGCACGGCGCGGCGGCGTGAAATTAGCTAAACGCCGTGCATTAATACTACTTAAGTCACACGTATCGTATACTATTTTATAGCGCGTGTGACCTAAACACGCATTTAAGTCACGCTTTTCTGTGTAAAAATGGGCCACCTAAGTCATAGATAAGCGTGACTTAAGTGCGGGGTTAGGTCACACGTGCCATAATGATCCATTAATATCATAGCCCGCCGGATAAAAAATATCTTATGTTTTTCAACAAATGCTAAGCTCCCCGGCGAATTTCATCGAAATAAGTTTAGTAGTTTCGCCGTAAACACTCATTAAACAGTCACATCGAGAGATCGGCAGGGAAATAATTAAATTGATACAAAAAATTCTGATAAATTCGTCTTTAGATTTTTGGACTTCGAGATCAGTGAGCACTGTATGCAGCAAGCGTAGTCTTGTATGAAGACCAGTATTACTAACAAAATGGACTATATTTTTGTCTGAATCTGATATATAAATAATAAAAAAAAATAGGTAGGTTCTCTTCAATAAATAATTATGTCTTTCTTCCCACTACACCTAAAATATACCTGCTAGGGTCCATCTCTATGTTATTTAATATGTGTTATCTTGTGGGAATCGAACTCGCAACAAAGACCAACTCTATGCCACCGCATCATAAGACCCTTGTTTCTTCCTTATCTCATCATTGTTAGTTTTAATTAATTACAAACACTATTAATGATATGCAAACCCTAGGCATATACTTATGAAGTTCAAAGTTATTTATTATTTCTGTCTTACCTTGATGCTTCTATAAAAAAAAAAATAAGATTTGCATAGAATTTTAATCAGTAGACTGTCTGTTCTTTTCCTCTATATTATAAGTGAAACAAAGCAATGTTTATTGTAACGGAAAAAGTGAAAGTCGCTATCGTCTTCGTGATGATAATAGTATCTAAGTACCTACGTAAATATTATACGAGACATTGAAATATTGTACTGTATTCTATTGCATTTCTACACATTACGACCACGTTTTAAAGCATTACTTGCTTATACTACAAATTAATCAATTGTTTGTCATATACAACCAACAAAGTACACCATAATACATGCTAATGATTCCATATTTTTACATTTTATAGTGTAGCCTTAATTAAAGGCTGCCACGGCATGCACTAAACATAGAAAGAGAAAATGCAGTAACAAAACAGATTTTACTTATAAGCTAAATATATTGATTGTTACATAAATGCAGATACATGATACTTTCAATAAAATCCATCATACAAATACAAATTAAAGCTTACTAATTTTTACCTAAAATATTAAATACTTTAGATCTTTATAATGCTTTATTGAAAACAAAGTAAGTACATGTACAAGGTTAATTTAACTGAGTGCGCACGTAGTGTGGTGTTCATTGTCATAAATGATGTAGGTGTATGTGAGGGAGTGTGAAAGGGTGCTTGTGTATTGGCACTGTTAATATGTGTTTGACGGTGTGAGTGATGCGAAGGGAGTAGCTGAACTGTTTAAAGCTAAATTTGAGGTTAAGTCGCCGTTAGGACCTTCGCAGTCGGTGATCAATGTTGAGCCCAAAGGGGAATTAGGAGTCAGGGTCACTGCCAGAGACATTGCATCCACCATACAGTCAATGTCAAGGGGGAAGTCTCCTGGCCATGATGGGCTCAGCATCGAGCATCTGCGGTATGCGGGCCCTCATTTGACGCGTGTTTTGGCTTTATTGTACAATCTTTGTCTGAGTCATGCGTATATACCCTCGGATATGTTGAGAACAGTTGTAGTGCCCATAGCTAAAAATAGAACTGGACTATTGACTGATAGGAATAATTATAGACCTATTTCACTGGCAACGGTTGTGTCTAAGGTATTGGACAGCTTGCTTAATGCGCAATTAAATAAGCATGTTCAATTGCATGACAACCAGTTTGGGTTTCGACCCGGGTTGTCTACTGATTGTGCTATATTGGGCTTTAAGCATGCTGTGGAGTACTACACACACCGTAGCACACCGGTTTACGCTTGTTTCCTCGACCTGTCTAGTGCTTTTGATTTGGTTTCATATGACACTCTCTGGAAAAAACTTAATGATGCGAAGCTACCACCTGAAATCATAAATATTTTTAAGTTTTGGTACGGGAATCAGGTCAATAGTGTTAGGTGGGACGGGGCTTGCTCGAGTCCTTATGGTCTTGAGTCAGGTGTGAGACAGGGGGGTCTGAGTTCTCCTACACTCTTCAACCTGTACATGGACCAGTTGATTGGGGAGCTGAGTAGCACCAGAGTCGGATGTTATATTGATGGCATATGTGTCAACAACATTAGCTATGCAGATGACATGGTGCTGCTCAGTGCCTCTGTCTGTGGCCTGAGGAAACTGGTGGGTATGTGTGAAAGGTATGCCAGTGCTCATGGCCTGTTATATAATGTGAAAAAGAGTGTCGTGATGGTGTTTGGGGCTGGTGGAAAATGTCCAGAAATGGTACCTCCAATAATGTTGAATGGTTTACCATTATCGCGAGTGCACTCTTTCAAGTACCTTGGGCATGTTTTGACCACTTAAGGATGATGACGATATTGAGAGAGAGCGGAGGGCGCTGTCGGTCAGAGCGAATATGATTGCCCGCAGGTTTAAGCGTGCTTCTACGGAGGTTAAAAAAACACTTTTTAGAGCCTTCTGCTCATCATTTTACAACTGCGGCCTGTGGGTACATTTTACGCAGAGATCGTACAGTGCCCTTCGCGTGCAGTACAATAATGCCTTCAGGGTGTTGATGGGGCTGCCTCGCTTCTGTAGCGCATCAGGGATGTTTGCGGAATTGCGTGTTGATTGCTTTTATGCGTTAATGCGTAAAAGATGTGCGTCCTTGTTGCGCAGGGTGCGAGCCAGTTCCAACAGCATCCTGGGAGTTATTGCGGACAGGCTGGACTGCTCAATTGTAAGTCGTTGCTCCAGTATCTCAGCTGGAATACGGAAGCAGTGATTGTTTTGTTCTGTGTTTTTGTGTAATTGTTGCTGTAATTTTATCACTAACATAGTTGTAAGTTTATTGTATTGATACTAACGCTCTATGAGTCTTATGGTTACTCTCAATAAAGAATTTTATTATTATTATTGAAAGACCGTTTTCAGTTATCGTCCGTACTTGCTCCCAAGTACGGCCATGAAATAAAATTACAGTGTCGTCTGCGAACATGATCGTTTCGGCATTGTAGATAGCAAGCTCAGCAAGACTATTTATATATGTCAAGAAAAGAGCCGGGCCAGTCGTACTTCCTTGCGGAATACCGAACGAGCACATCGCAGCGTCACTTAGGTACTTACTTTTCTACCCTCACCCGCTGCTCCCTGCCGGAGATAGTCCTGGAACCATTGTAGAACTTGTCCTCTGACATCGAGGTTATACAGCTTTGATAAAAGTATAGGAATCGATACGGTATCAAATGCTTTTTTAGGACGAGAAAGACACCGATCACTTTCTCTCCTGCGTCAACATGCTCGGTAATAGTCGATGACAGCTTTACCAGGGCATCCTTAGTTGATATTCTTTTTCAGAAACCAAATTGGCAGTCAGTTAATAACTTGTTCTTCGACTTCTTCTTTTTACTCTAACTTCTATTTTCGACAAACAAGAGATCAGCGAGATGGGTCTATAGTTTGAGGGCGTCTGCTTGTCATCTGCCTTGTGTATTGGCGAGACCATCGCCGTTTTAAATATGGCCGGGAAAGAACCGTTTCCCAGGCTAAGATGTGGCTGATTGATTCAAGCAGTGAATTTTTTGCCAACTTAATTAACCTGCTGGAAATTGTATCAAAGCCCGGTGCACTATTGGTTTTCAGAGATGCAATGATATTAACTATTTCTAATGGATCTGTGGGTGTAAAGGACATACAGGTAGGTATTTTGCTGGTTGTTTGTGAGTTAGCTAATTCGGCTTCAGTTCTATTTAATTTACGCAGAGTGGCGTCAGCTAGCTCGCTACCAACAGTTGTAAAGAACGTATTCACTTAGTTTAACGACTTTGTTCGACGCCAACTGATAATAGGCAAGTTTTCCAAATCTTTATGGAAATGAAATTTACAACAGATAATGTTATGTAGGTACGTATACAATATTATGGGAAATCTGGTAAAGTACCTAGACTATTCTAGGTACTTAGCACGAAGCACTAGAATCAATTCTATTTTTGTTTTGGAAATTTTAACGTCCTTTTATGTGCCCATTTGAAAAAAGAAATACTTGACTTGAAGATATTTACACACTGACCTCTAATAAACAAATACGCTGGACTAAATATACAATGACAGTTGTTTTTTGTGCCAATCCAAAGCGCCCCGCTGGAGCGTCTTAGGATCTAAAATTGACACACTGTTGCAAATTGTCGTCCTGTTGTATTGGTACGTCTAATATTTAGGTCTAAATCGTGGAATAAGACTTTTTTGTGTATTTTGAGTTTACTACGAGATATTTAGAATTTTTTTATCATGAGAGTATGTGCATTTTGTAAAAATCACTATCAAACATATTAGTTCCACGGACGCTCACGTTGTTATCAGCACCAAAATGGCGAAAATCAAATGTCTTCGTTTTGTTATCGATAGTATAATGCCCAGCGTACTAGTATAATATAGGTCAATGCATTTAGAAGTCTACTACCTACTTGGTAGATACTGTTACATACTTAGAATATATATCTATTCGTATAAATCCTTTCCTTGCCCTGTGATCACATAAGATTCATGAATATACTTTTTAACAGTGTCTGCTTCAAGGATAGTGTCCTAAAAAATGTCTGAGTTATTAGTTTTGTGTGCACTGCCATACGTCTTACTACTTACTCTAAAGATACTCGTAAGATTAACGCAGCTGGCTTTTCTTAAAGATGCAGTTGAAGTTTTTTTTTTGTGATGTTTAGGCTTAGTGTTTAGGGCATAATGAAATGCACATAGCACAGGCTGCTGAGCTATTCAGTAGCCTACGCGATGTGCATTTCATTATGACACTTACCTTGCCTTAGGATATTATATATGAATATGAAGAGCCAAGAGCAACATTAGCGATGCCATGTCACTTTCCTTGTGTCCAGTAAGGAGAGACGGCTGTTATAATGACCCGGTCTAAGGTTGGCACAGAGGAAGTATCTCCGACTGATTAACGAGCACATTTTTAACTTGCACTTCCTCAAATAACTCCAAAGTAAGGTTGACTTTAAGGAAACCGGTATGTCCTAGAAACCAAAATTCGAAGACGTGACTTTTACCAACCCGCACTTGGCCCGCGTGGTGGATTACGGCCCACAGAGAGGAGGCATGTGTCCCAGCAGTTACTTTTGTATAATTTAAGAAATGCTCGCGAAAATTAATGAATTTTTGTATAGCCTGAGGATGAGAGATGAATATAAATAAATGAATAATATTGAATGAATGATACTGAATATTAATGATGAATGTAAGATGATGTATTTCGGATATCGCATCCGTTAACATTGACAAAAAATAATTATAGTTGTAAAATATTATAAAACAATCAGGTGTTGAAGTCACGAATAATTAAAGAAGGCGCGTTGAAACAAAACAATATTACTAGAAAGATTGATATTTAATTATATATCATTATATATCCTCTCGCTACAAAGGTATACCTTTGTAGCGAGAGGATATATAATGATATATAATTAAATATCAATAAGCCTATAGGCTTAAATAACTACTAACCGCTAGTCATTACTGAACATTCAACTGTTCTAAGCTATTACCACGGGAATTTCGAAGATTGTTGAAACAACATTGTAGGTAGTTATTGGCTTCGGTAAAATACTTACATTGAGATGAAACAGATATTTTAATTTTAGATTTTAATTATGTAGGTATAATTACCGGTATTTTTTACAGACATTATTGTAACAAGTACCTAAGTATATGATAGTCTTTATTATGTTGCTAAATTATTTTATTTTATTTATTAAGGGATAATACACTCCCTTCCGCTCCACCCAGAGCGGGAGGGGTCATTGGATGATTTCCCATCCGCAAAAAAAAGGGATAATAAATAACTACAACATATATAATACATAAGGTTAACAAAAGTTTAGGAAGTCATGTTGCAGTCCACTGCATTATCCGCAGATAGGACATACTAAAAGATCAGAGGGGCAATTCTCGTAATTTTAAGAACGTTCACAGTCTGATCTCAGTCTCAATCTGTCAAAAATACCTCTAATTTCCCTACATTTTGACAAGTTTTTGACATTTGTTTGTCGCCGGGCCTTCAGAGGTTGCCACTAGACAAGCATTACCTACCAAAATTAAGAAATATTTTAAAACAAACAAATAAATAAGTTACTATAAGACTAGCTATAGCTACAAAACCAAATCAGATTAGAAACAATTTAATTTACTTAAATTTTGCAATGAATAAATAATTTAATTAGCCTCAGTGATAGCCTTGATTTCGGGTGAAAAGCAACGTTATTTCAAGACAAGTTCTGTAAAGGTACTCGTAAGAGGCTAGAGTTTCAAGAAAAGTCTTGCAAATGCAATGTACTCGTAAGTGTTATAGTGGTACCTAGTTCTAACTACATTTAGGTCTCTAACCGTTTGGTTTGATTTAACATTGAGGGCCCAAGTTATTTAGTCATAACAGCTTTAATTCACGTTTAAGAAATTCATGGCCCTTTGCTTTAAGTTTTTACTGTTTTTAACTAATTACCCTATAAGTCTTATTTCGTTTCGCATGGGTTCAAAAAATGGGCCCTCAATCCAGATGCACATTTAGCCATCCTGGTGGGGTTACGTATTGTCATTGAGGTTAATCAACTCAGCCTATCGCAGTCCATTGCTGGACATAGGCCTCTCCCACCCTGGCTGCACAGTACAGTCTTGTAGACTGTCCTCCACCTTCCGCATCCAGTCTCCCAACTACCTTTTTAATGTCAAGTATAATATACATCGAATCTGTGATCATAGGTATACCACATATGATCACAGATTCGATGTATATTATTCACAATTCCCGCAAACGTAATACTCGTATCTATCTAAGATTACCTAACTTCAAGTAAACCTTGGAATTGGAATTACCCACTAAAGTTTTATGCTCTTGCTTTTTCGATTACACCAAGTATTTCGAAAGCCGTGCTGGTCATTTTCCTGTACCTACATGTTTCTTCAAGTAACTCACGTACCGTAAAAAGCGTTTGCTTTTTACAGCACGTGAGTTACTTGAAGAAACACTAACGCTACAAATTACACTGTATGCGTTTGTATACAGTGTAATTTGTAGCGTTACCTCCTCCCTAAACCTACGTATTTAAACCTTTGGTTAGATTTGGCCATTCTGCGGAGTATTTGCGTAACACACTATGAGTAGCAATGGGTTTTATTTTAACAGTTCAACTACATTGGTGTGCGTGTGGATTGAGTGCTCCTTTTTAAAAGTTAACTATATTTTTACGAAATCAAGAAAGAATTTAGGAAATAATTGTGAAAACTTCATGGTGAAGATAAAAAAATTGTGAAACCTTTGGTGAGAAATTCATGGTCAATTATCTAGAACACTCAATCTGCTAGTCTGAGAAAATACTGTCACTCATGTTTCAACATATACTAGATATAATATGTTTAACATTTTTGTGTGGAATAATTGTATTGAATTTGTGAAAACTATTCACTAATATTTAATTGATCTTAACGGTTTATTTGGATTTTATATAGGTTTCTTTAGAACACTCAATCCTCCTATGGTGCAGGTGCATGGTTCCAAAACTCTCCAACTTTGGCTAAATAAATGATTAATATTCTTACTCTATTTTAAGAGTATAATTCAGAATCAATTTGTGCAATACAACCTTGACGTAAAACATAATAGTTAGAGAGTAAATAAAAAAAATACTTTCTTTTCAAAGTCCCGTTTGAGTGTTCCATGTTGTAGGATGAGAGCCAGCTCCAACGCTGTCCCAGGCCTGGGTCCTGTATATGAGGCACTGTTGTAACCGGCATGGTGAAACCCGGAATGGTGTGGTCTACTAGCTATTATTTTATTAATCTGATGTTTAATCATTCTTGTTGTTATTTTATTTTAATTTTTTCACATTTTGTAATTCATGTTTTTAATTATATGATAATTTATTTTGACGTTTGTATTCTAAATTTGTGTATTTTACTTTTGACTTTTAAATTTTTTGTTTAGTGTATTCTGACACTAGGTTTCATTCTAGTTTCTAATTTAATTCTGACATTTAGGTTTTAGCAATAATTTATGTGTTTGTATTTTTTATCTGTCGTTATTTTTTATGGGAAATAAATGTTTTTTTTTTTTTTTTAATTTTGTTGGCGCAAAAATTCCCCACTTCCACGGCGTTATTGGTGGCAGCCTCTGGCAGGGGCCACTTTGGCTGCATGTTTTGGGGAACAGAGGGCAGGATAGGAAGTGGAGCATCGTTCGGGCATTTTGCTGGAAGTATAAGTTAGTGCAGGTGTGCTTATAAGAGATCGCATAGATTAAAACACACATAGTTAATACCAACAAACATATTTTATGACCTACCTATCTATAATATCTACCTAACTTAAACGTAAACCTTGGAATTTCTGTTTAATGGTTCCCTTGCCCTTTTGTGTGAACGGCATTATTTTAGTTTTGAGTGATGTGCTGGATACTTGCCTACTTCTTATGTTCATCAAATAACTCACGTCACGCGGCAGGAGATGAGTAATTACATAATTGTGTTTAGGCATTGTTTTTACTGTTTCTATAATTACACACGTGTGAAAATAAAGATAAGTAGTCATAACAATTGTCTTTAGATACATGATGGTAGAATATAACAGGATCTTCGTTGTGACTTGCCTATCTGTCTGTAACGATAACTTGATAAGATGCAGTAGAGTACTTCTGCAGTTGATATAATTGTAATACCTATTGACAGTTTAAACAAAACCTTTTGGTTCTTCAACATTAGTTTATTTTTTACAGCTATTTTCCTTTAGCAGACGTTACCTACATAATATGTAGGTATATCATTTTCCACGGCACGGCATGCCATGATCTAGTTTCCCTACTTTTTCTGTCGGTAAACCTGAAAATCGATTTTAGTTAATGGTTGGTTTAATGGTTTTTTTGGGTTTGTAATATGGGTTTTGTTTGTGCGGAATAAACAATTTTTATACCGAGGATATTACACATGTCTTCCTCAAGACAACTACAATTATACCGTACCTGGGTAAGTACCCAGGTACAGTATAATTGTTTTATTTGTAGGTATAAGTATACCTACTTATATTAAAATTAATATGAAGATGATGATGATGCATATTAATAGGGATTAACAGATTGTTTTCATTGATAAGTCTACAAACAGACAATGATTACGATGTTCGCTATTCCGTCAGTTCATTCCGAATTCCCAGTTACTTAATTGTAATCATAACAAAAAACTTTGTTATAACATAGTTCGCATCGTGAACACGGTAGAGGAAAAAAAATGTTTTGATTGACTTTGTAATACAATTACAATAGCTGCCAGAGCATGTTTGATGTTATCGAGCGGTAAACTTTAAACTTATTGTCAGTAGGGCTATGAAAATGACAGATAGTGTACACGAGAAAAAGCTACAAGTCGTAGATCGGATGCTTAGTTTTCTAATTAGCTAACCAGTCGTAGATCGATTGCTTAGTTTTCTAATTACCGGTTGGTCCGGGGATGGGTGACCATTGTTACATACCGAGACCCCTCCGTGCCTCGGAAAGCACGGTCCCGGCTGTTATTCGTGGATCTTTGACAGTCTTTAAGGATAGTATGAAGCCCGAAAATCTGACAACCAGTCTTACCAAGAGGTATCGTATTGCCCAAGTAAATAGGTTGTGGAGGTCAGATACGGCAGTCGCTCCATGTAAAATACTGGTATTCAGCTGCATCCGGTTAAACTGGAAGCCGACCCAACATAGTTGAGAAAAGGCTAGGCAGATCACGTAGTTTCCCGTAAACCGCTACACAGATCGCCACAGCTAACTTCATGGCCTTAACCGCAGTTACATTAAACAATAGGTATCGGTTAAAATCTTACAATCAGTGGGTAATCCCACATTAAATGGGTTTTTGATACACATACTAATCTTAGCCGGATTTTGCGTTAAAAATTAAATAAATAAATTGCGCTTCTTAATAAACAAGGCCGAGGATGTTACAAATATATTTATGATGTGCTTGCGCCGATTCAGTCTATGGTTAGAAGATCTTAAGAACGGTCGCGTGTGGCGTAGCGAGTCGCAGCGAATTGTCGCATAAGTTAGTAAAACAAAATGATGATTTAAAATTAATGACAATTTTATTGTGTACAATCAAATTTAAATCAGTAGATAGTATTCCAAATTAGGAAGTTTAATGTCATTAAAATTATATTAACACGAACTGCTTGTGGTTTTTTCAAAAGTTAGTTTTTAGTTCAGATTTTTTTTCTTCCTTTCAATGTTGTTGTTGAAGTTGAACAAACAAATTAAATTGTGTTAAAACTTGTTTTGTTCTTTTAGCTACCATTATCAGTAATTTTACATTTTACAACATTTTTTATGCTGGTTTTTATTGTTTGCAGGCGTAGGTATCTAATCGGCAGTTTTCAATGTTTTTTTTTTGTATTTATAGAAAAATACAATATCATTAACAAAATAACATTATTTTAAATGTCACCTTTAGTGCATCTAATATAAAATAATAGTGTTAAGTTAAGTGGACAGTTATTTTTTTCATTAAATAAAGGATGATAGTATTCGTTGATAGTTGTGAAAGTGCTGAAGTATGACGACTGAAGAAAAGTCCCCGGTGGACGGTCTGAATCCACAAGAAACATGGAGGATCATGAAGAATGTGGTGGTCATCAGCCTGGCGTTCATGGTGCAGTTCACAGCGTACCATGTGAGTTCATTCATTTCATGTTAATAGTACAGATGCCAGCACATCAAGCTACCCGAAACTGTCAAATTTTCCCAATCAATGTTGAACCTAATGCTTAAGCGATAAAGTTGAAAATCTATTAAATAAATTTGACAGATTGTAGTAGCTTGATGTGCTGGCGTCTGTACATACCTACAGTCGTCAGAAATGTTTTGAATATTAATGTGTATGGCTATACCTAGATACGATTAGGGGAAGACTAAAGAAATGATGAATGGACTGTGTGAAAGATGATATCCTATGTCTAGTATAAGGGAATATTTTAATTTTTAAAGTTAAAATACAACGAGTATTTTTTGAATAAGTATTTCAAGTGCCTACCTGTTGCCATTATTGATATCGAGCAAAAAAGGACCTTTAAATATTTTTTTTCTTATTATTTGTTGTTATAGTGGCAACAGAAATACATAATTTGTGAAAATTTCAACTGTCTAGCTATCGCGGTTCTTGAGATACAGCCTGGTGACAGACAGACGGACAGACGGACGGACAGACAGCGAATTCTTAGTAATAGGGTCCCATTTTTACCCTTTGGGTACGGAACCATAAAAACCAGTATAAGCTGACTTCATGCACAATTGAAACTCTGTTCTACACTAGCATGATCTATAATATTCCCACTGCTGGGATAAAGGCCTCATCTCTTCGAGAAGGAGTGGGCGATAATCTACCACGCGGGCTCATTGCAGGTTGGTAGATGGCACATGTCTTCAAATGTTTGGTTCTAGGACACGCCGGTTTCTTCACGATGTTTTCCTTCACCGTTTCGAGAGCAGTGGTGATGAAATAATTTATACAAAGTGAACTGCCTGCTTGGGTTCGATCCCACGACCTATGTGCAGTCGGCAAAAGAGATAAGTAACCAGGGCATCGGATATAGTTGAAGTTTAGTAAGAAACCGTTGGATATTATTTAATGAAAGGTAAAGGCCCATTTAGTGTGAAAAATATACCTGCGGCGTACAGAAATGAAATATGGCGGGAATCAAAGACAAATGATTATACTTTTCATTGGTAAGTGGCGCAATAATGTGGCTGATGGGGATCATGAAAGAATAATAATAAAAAAATGTAATCTACCTAGTATGAAAACTTAACTTACTTGCTAACTTGCTTGCTTGTTATCAATTCGGGTGAGACAGAGACAGCAATATACGTGTTATTACCAGACCGAACGAGTTTGCTTTATGTGTGATGATGATATTTTTATTTAACAAAACAATGGCAAAGTAAGTCTGTTTGTTTCATTTTCAAGTCTAAACCACTGAACCGATTTTGATTAAATTGCCGTGTAGAGATATACATATTAGATTTGGAGACGGACCTAGTATATTTTTTATCCCAGTGACATGTTTCCATGGTATAAAATAATTTACAGACGGGCGAAACCGCTGGTGCAGCTAATTATTATCCAATTTTTATTGGTCTACTGCAAAGATCTCTCCATTGAATTGTTTTTTTATTTTTACATATAATGAAAAGTGGGTTATACCTGCATTATTTACCACCATTTTCGTTTTTGTACAAAAACATTTCTGAACCGGGTCGGATTATGGGCCATGACCTTTAATGTGATAAATAAACTATTTGTTTTCTATTAATGAAATTAAATTTCATTCGAAAACATCCATCGGTTTCTTGCTAAACTTCAACTATATCCGACGGCCCTGGTTACTTATCTCCTTTGGTGACCGTACATACAAATCGTAGTCCTAAAGTCTATCTGTCAGTCTGTCCGTTACCACGGGGCCACTACTGCTCTCAAGGTGGGCCAGCTCTAAATTAACGTTTATCCACAGACCTGCGATCGACTGTCTCTACCTGGAAGAACTTTGCCCAATGGTGGAAAAGTGTAGGCTAATAAAGAATAGTGCCTCTGCAGCCGGCGCCGGGTGCGAAAACAATGCGATTGAGAACCGGCTACAACACAGTTTTGAGTTTGTCCATTTGTTTTGGTTAATTTCAACTAAAGTAACAAAAAAAAAGCCCAACTAAAGGGTCGAACGTATCCGAACTGGGTTAATAACAAACACTGTTGATTGGCATACAAATATTTAAAGATGTAAATAAAAACTACGAGACTATACTAACATAAATACAAATAAACATACATAAATACTTCTAAAATAAATATTACTAGAATGATAATAATTACATCATACTCAAACCCCTTTATTCATAAACGTCATGTCTAATAACTCTGGTGAATTCTGATGAATGAAAACACTGAGTTTTCATCATAATATTATCTACTTTTACCCCATATTTACCTGTTACTTTTTTATCAATAAATTCTTTCACACTATAAAAATAAGCCATTTATGTAGTTCTGATTTAGCTTCTTTTCTCAGCAGTAGCTCTTGTGACCAGAGCAGTGGTGGCCCAGTGGTAACGACGCTTATGACGTGTAGCCGTGAAGGTCGCAGGCGCTTTACTTTGTGTAAATTATTTCTGGATTAGTTTTGGAGTCTTAGCCTTTTTGCAAAGGTTAAATTTCCAAGTCCTCAAAACTGTGTAGCCGGTTCTCAATCGCATTGATTTCGCACCCGGCGCCGGCTGCAGAGGCACTCTTCTTTATTAGCCTACACTTTTCCACCCTTGGGCAAAATCCCCCCAAAGTTCTTCCAGGTAGACACAGTCGATCGCAGGTCTGTGGATAAACTTTGTTTTAGAGCTGGCCCACCTTGAGAGCAGTGGTGGCCCCGTGGTAACGGACAGACTGACAGATAGACTTTAGGACTACGATTTGTATGTACATAGGTCGTGGGTTCGAACCCAAGCAGGCAGTTCACTTTGTATAAATTATTTCATCACCACTGCTCTCGAGACGGCGTAGGAAAATATAGTGAGGAATTCGGCATGTCCAAACATTTGAAGACATGTGCCATCTACTAACCCGCACTGAGCCCGCGTGGTAGATTATAGCCCACTCCTTCTCGAAGAGAGGAGGCCTGTGTCCCAGCAGTGGGAATATTATTGGCTGATAATGCTAGTGTAGCACAAAGTTTCAATAGTGTATGAAGTCAGCTTATTCTGGTTTTTTACGACTGACCTGCGTCCTGTTGGTATGTGCTCATCATTCCCCTGCCCTTATCCTAGACATATATCATCTTTCACACAGTCCATTCATCATTTATTTAGTCTTCCCCTAAGCGTATCTAGGTATAGCCATACACATTAATATTCAAAACATTTCTGACGACTGTAGGTATGTACAGACGCCAGCACATCAAGCTACTACAATCTGTCAAATTTATTTAATAGATTTTCAACTTTATCGCTTAAGCATTAGGTTCAACATTGATTGGGAAAATTTGACAGTTTCGGGTAGCTTGACGTGCTGGCGTCTTTACTATTAACATCAAATGAATGAACTCACATGGTACGCTGTGAACTGCACCATGAACGCCAGGCTGATGACCACCACATTCTTAATGATCCTCCATGTTTCTTGTGGCTTCAGACCGTCCACCGGGGACTTTTCTTCAGTCGTCATACTTCAGCACTTTCACTAGTATCAACGAATACTATGATACTTTATTTAAAGATAAAATTAAACTGTCCACTTAACACTACTATTTTATATGAGATGAACTAAAGATAGACGGTAAATCACAAACAAATTAAATTGTGCTAAACTTGTTTTTGTCTTTTAGCTACCATTATCAGAAACTTAACAATTTACCACATTTTTTATGCTGGTTTTTATTGTTTGCAGGCGTATCTGATCGGCAGTTTTCAATGAAGTGTATTTATAGAAGAAAACCAATATCATTAACAAAATAACATCATTTTAAATCTCACCTTTAGTGCATCTAATAAAATAATAGTGAAAAGTGAAGAAGACAATTTAACTTTTTCTTTAAATAAAGTATAATAGTATTAGTTGATACTAGTGCAAGTGCTGAAGTATGACGACTGAAGAAAAGTCCCCGGTGGACGGTCTGAAGCCACAAGAAACATGGAGGATCATGAAGAATGTGGTGGTCATCAGTCTGGCGTTCATGGTGCACTTCACAGCATACAGTGTGAGTTCATTCATTTGATGTCAATAATACATACTCGTACGTACAGTAGTCAGGAATTTTGAGTGTGAATGTGGATGGCTATACGAGTAGGGAAAGACCAAAGAAACGGTGGATGGACTGTGTCAAAGACGATATGGCTAGGAAGGGAGTGACGACTAATAGAGAAGTATGGAAGAAAAAGACATGTTGCGCCGACCTCAAATAAATTGGGATAAGGGCAGGGGAATGATTAGTACCTACATACCAACAGCAGGACGCAGGTCAATCATAAAAAACCAGGGGTTCTACTCTAAAGTAGTATCGGCTGAATGTTCGGCCGTTTCCTGCTACGAAGTTACTATTTGGTTCGGTCGGTCCCGAGTCCCGATCCTACACTCTTACACTCTTTCGAATATTGACTATGGTCCCGACCCAATTGAGCCGATCCGAACTTTTAAAATTCGGTTCGGTCATGTGTCGGTCCGATCCGAACATTCGCACTTTGCACTTCGGAGTAGACCCCCAGTATAAGCTGGTTTCGTACACTATTCAAACTCTGTGCTACACTAGCATAATTAGCTTATGATATTCCCACTGCTGGGACACAGGCCTCCTCTCTTAGAAAGTGGGCTATAATCTACCACGCAGGCGCAGTGCGGGTTGGTAGATGTCACACGTCTTCAAATATTTGGTTCTAGGACATGCCGGTTTCTTCACGATGTTTTCCTTCACCGTTTCGAGAGCAGTGGTGATGAAATAATTTATGCAAAGTGTGCTGCCTGCTTGGGTTCGAACCCACAACCTACATATATACAACTCGAAGTCGATGCCGTTACCGCGGGACCGCCAATGCTTTTGTGATACAACTTAAAAAAAAAAAACTTAATATAGTCTACCGTTTGTCAGTCTGTCCGTTACCACTGGGCCACCACTGCCCTCAAGGTGGGCCATTTGCCATGATGGGTGACCATTTTCACATACCAAGACCCCTCCGTGCCTCGGAAAGCACGTTAAGCCGTTGGTCCCGGCTGTCATTCGTGGATCTTTGACAGTCGTTACGGGTCGTCAGCAGCCCGAAAGTCTGACAACCAGTCTTAACAAGGGGTATCGTATTACCCAGTAACTGGGTTGTGGAGGTGAGATAGGCAGTCGCTTCATGTAAAATACTGGTATTCAGCTGCATCCGGTTAGACTGGAAGCTGACCCCAACATATGTAGTTGGGAAAAGGCTAGGCAGATGTTGATGATGATGATTCAGATTGAGACAGTGGCGTGCATTGGTTTTCAGAATAGGTCGGCAGGAATTTAATTTCGTCGTATTAACTTGAACGAGTAAAGACCAATGACAATGTGCGAATAGTACGGGAGCCGAGTAGGCCGTCTGACGACTGCCTACTGCCGCGCGTGTTTGTATGAATATTTTGTTTTTTGTTAGGTATGATAATTTTATGAGTTTGTTGACATTGTGGGGCACACACACTAAAATGTTTTTTTTTTTGACAGGCTTTTGGTGATTTCTCGAGGCAGGCACTGCTTATATGCCTTTATGCAATGCACGCCACTGGATTGAGATTGATAGAGTGTTACGCAATAATGTAGCATTAGCCAATGCTGCAGTACGTAAACTGTTATTCAAAATCATAAGACAATGTTTGGGCAATATAAGTTTTTTTTTTCAATTGTGTGTCGGTCTAGGCACTGTATGTGAGTTCCGTACATGAACTGAGTAGAGTGGAATGCTAATTTTACCTTACCCACCACAAAATCTAAATATGTATATTGTGAAGCATGTACAAAGTTATTGACTCACCAATGCATAACTAATTGAGTTTGGGTTTCAATTTCAGCGGACAATTTCCCCAAGTGTCGTAATATGATGCGGTTTAGTAATAAAAGTAGTTTTCCTTACCTTGGAGGTTCTGGCAAATTGAGGTCACCAGATAACCGTAGGTAGTGAAATATATTTACCTCAAGAAGTGAATAGGCAGTGACCTAGTACATTTATGTAAAGTTCACCCAATTGGCGTCACAATGCGAAGCCAACTCTTTTGTTTTAGGCCGAAGCCACACTGGCAGGAGCTTCGCTTCGCACCAAAGGACTGTAGTAATACAGTCCTTTTTACAGCCCTTTTACCTCTAACAGTAGCAACACAATAGCAACCTTATAGTAACGAGAATAACGATCACTGTGATTTTGACAGTGACACAAAATCAGAGGTACCTGTGAAAGGACTACAGCAGTGCGATTCTGTAACCATCTCACCGTGAAAACTTAGGTGAAGTGAGCGTGGAGTGAACTGTCATTCCAACTAATGCTAGGGATTGACACTATTGACAGCTCACTCTAAGCTCACTTCACCTAACTTTTCACGGTGAGATTTTTACAGAATCGCTCGGCAGTACCGAAGTTCGAAACGTGGAGTGTGGCTTGCTAGGTGACACTTGCTGGGTAGGTACTCTGCTTTCGTATTTGGGTACGTATGTAGTGCAATGCGCCTGTAAACTCGTAGACTCACGTAGTGACTTATTAGTCAGTGAGGCCATTGTAATAGTATAAAACCATGCTAGCTAGAGTCATCTAGAACCAAGGAAAGCTCAAAGCACCAAGCCGAGCTCCTGCCTATGTGGCTTCAGCCTTAATATACTCCGTAAGGTTTTTATTGAGATTATTTATTATATGTAAATTTCTAACCGGCATGTCTTAGAACAGAACATTCGAAGACATGTGACATCTACCAACCCGAACTCTCACCGAGAGGAGGCCTGTGTCTTAATTAGCAGTGGGAACAATTTGGCTGATTATTATATTATATTACTAGCTGACCCGGCAAACGATGTTTTGCCATATATGTACTTTTGTTTTTGTATAAAAAATAGATGTTGGCCGATTCTCAGACCTACCCGATATGCACACAAAATTTCATACAAATCGGTCCAGCCGTTTCGAAGGGGTTTGGTAACAAACATTGCGACACTAGAATTTTATATATATTGATGAAAAATCATCTGGAATATTTTTCCAGATGATGGTGAAAACCTCATCACAATCCATTGCGTAGTTTATAAGAACAACGTGGCCACAAAGACATACACGAAAAGCGATTATAACTTATACAAGGTGGGCAAATAAGAGGTATGACACTTTATTTTTACAATTTTATTCTATGAAATATAAAAATGATTAATATTTTTATTTATATGTAGTATCAAGGCCCGGCAATTCAGTATGGAAAATAATCTCAGACAAATGTCCACCTCTAGCAGCATGCCAGATGTGAACCCTTTTCACTGCGTTTTTCATGACATTTTCACACATTTCCTGTGTAATTTCAGTGAGTGTGTCTCAGATATTTTGTTTTAATTCTTGAAGGTTCATTGGCCTGTTAGCAAATAAACGTCCCTTTCCTAAATCCGAGGATAATGTCACCGTTTCTCGAAATTAATCGAAAGAGTTCTTTTTATAGCTCGTGCCGTATGACATGTGGCCCCGTCTTGTGGAACCACATGTTTCCTAAGCCCAACTGATTAACTTGATGTAAGAAAACTGCTTTATCTGTTACAATGCCATGCTGCTCAAATTTAATCACTAAACGAGTTATTGTTAGCCGCGAAGGTAAGTGATTTCTACCAAAAATTGGCCGCAATTTTCTTAGAGTTTCCGCAATACATTGGGTTGAGTAGAATGTTTTAATAATTAAAACACGTCGTTCAGTCGTAAAACGCTCCATAAAAAATTGCCGTATCTCCACAAAATAATTTTCATGAAACAACTGTCATATTTGCCGCCAAAAGAAAATGGCGGCAAAAAAAAGTTGTATACCTCCAAGTTGCCCACCCTGTAATATGATTACATATAGATTCCATTTATTTCCATTTAGATTCTCACGCCAACAGCTGCGTTCGATTTAAAAAAGTGGATCCTATGACGCAGTTGTTCTTCTTATACCACTAGGAACAAATCGTGACATGAAGCCAACAGTTAATGATAATGATGATCATGATACACTTAAGTCATTCCGGAAGTGTGAAGATCGGTCGGTTCAATAAGTTTTTTCAAGCCTTGAAAAACTGGATGGTAGGTACTTTTTATGCGGCGCTTCCATCTGTGGAGACCTTTGCAGTCATCATAATTATTTAGGAGACAACTTTTTTTTTGTTGTAATGGTGTTAAGGCTTTTAATTGGTTTTAGTTTTTTATGATGGCACAGTCTTAGGCCGCGTCTCCACGGCAAGGAAAATCGCCGGGCTGCACAAGACAAAAATCTTGTCTGCGCCAGACGCAGTGTACAAACAGTCGTGTGTAGAAACGACACGAATTCTTGCATAGACCTGGCGATTTTTCTTGCCATGGACACGCGGCCTTACAGTGTTGTGTTGATGAAAGAGTCTTAGCCGTGACTGATCTCCACACCTGCGCACGTGCACGAACAGTGCCATTCGCGTGCTTCTTAGGAACATAGTATGGACACATTTGGACATGTTCGACCGGCTCGCGTACTACTTGTAATATTGACGTCGTGCACTTTTCGGGGTTTTGCGAAGTGTTCTGAAAAGTTTCTATACTAAATCAGCCAATAAAGCATATCACAACAGAACAATGCTTGCGAACTGCGCGTAAGCTGTTTGCGACGCGCGCGCGAATTGTTACGCGACCGAGGCGGGTAGCGTGCACAGGTGTGGATCCGCCTTTAGACAAGATGTAACATATTTAATCCGGCTATAATTAGCTGTAGCTATATTCACCTAAGTCGTCATCGTGTCTACCTACTACTGATTAGCCGGTCTGCCAGGTAGGCTGACTGCCAAGGGTATGCAAGGGTAATATACTTATGGGATTCCCCCTCATTCGGGTTCTTTTACGATCGGTTTCTGGTACAAAAGTCAACGGCAGTTTACATGCGAAAATTTGTTAGTTGTTTTTCTCATTTTCGGACTGTTAATATAGAAGACTAGCAGCGCCCCGCGGTTTCACCCGCATACGTTTTGATCCCGTAGGTATATCGGGATAAAAAGTCAAAGTCAATATAAAAAGTATCCTATGTGTTAATTATGGTTATAAACTATCTGTGTGTCAAATTTCATCCAAATCGGTTCTGTAGTTTTTGTGTGAAAGAGAACCAATAATCCATCCATCCATCCATCCATTCATCCATCCATCTATCTATCCATCCATACAAACTTTCCCGTTTATAATATTAGTAGGATTAAGTAGGAAGTAGGATATTTATATCCAGCAGCTGTGTTGCAAAATAAAATCCATATAGATTTTCATTTCATTTTAATGGCAGGGTGCAGCTAATCTACAAAGCTCTATCAACGCGGAGGCAGGACTGGGGACCGCGTCGCTGGCGGCAGTCTACGCTGGACTCATCTTCTCTAACATATTCCTACCAGTTGTTGTTATAAAGTAAGTTGTGAGCAAACTTTATTTCACGTAACTGCCTCGTTGGTCTAGTAGTTGCAAGAGCTATTGCGGAGAAAAGAAGCTAAATCAAAAATACATAAATGCCATATTGGCAATTGTTTTAACGAATTGTTTTGTTTTTGTTTGTATGAACTTTAATTTCGACAGTCGGTGTCAAAAAACCAAAATGAAATTAAAGTTATTTATCACCTTGTTATGTTTTTTTTTGGAAGTCGCTTGTTTTTTTGTACCTATCTGTTTTTGTAAAGATTACACATATTTCTATGCCAATCCTTGGCGCAATATGTAAGATAGCAAATAAATATATTCTATTCTTTTCTATATGTTAGAAGGTTTGGTTTCCACACTTAGGTCTTTAAGTGGGTCATTGTGCGTGGGCCATGGCAGCATTATGTGGTTGTTCCAACCAGCCCACCTGAAGTTGATATGTCTCCTGGTCTGTTGAGAACATCTGTGTAAGATCTGGGTGTTCCAAAGGGTTCCTGACCTAATCTGGGTGGCGCCTGTGCACTCAAAGAGCACATGCGCAACGTATTCTTCAGCCTCCATGCAACCCGTGCATAGGGGACTGTCCGTTATGCCTATTGTCTATTCTATTCTGTAATTACTTTTCTAGAGCTTGACATATACCTCTTCCAAGTAGTTTCAAGTTGGACTACACAAATGGTCGTTGTGGCGATTCTTGGAGGAGACCTTTGTCTTGCAGTAAATGTCTTTTGGCTGCAATGATGATGATGATAAGATTCAACAAATAAGTTTGGTGATTGATTGTAAATTCAGTCATACCGTGATAGTCTTCCGAATCGACATAGCTGACAGAATAAGCTGAAGTGGCAATGGGCCAGCCATATTAGCCGTAAAACCGATAACCGTTGGGGTAGAAGTGTTCTTGAGTGGCGACTGCGAATCGGCTAACGTAAGTTAGGACGCCGTACGTAAGGCTAGGTGGAGCGACGATCTTTGCAGGGTGGCTGGTAGCAGCTGGATGAGAGTTGCCGAGAATCAAGCTGAATAGCGTGCAATTGAAGAGGCCTATGTCCAGCAATGGACTGCTGTAGGCTGATGATGATGATGTGATTGACTACTGGACTTAAGGTCAAAGGGGAGAAGTTTGAGACCCCAAAAGCATATCGTTTAGTAAACTATTAACTTACCATCAAAGATTGTTGTTTGTGATAAAAACATGTCTTCTCATAATATTTTGAACGCAGTTTCCACTAACTTATGATAATCCTGTATTCCAGATGGCTGGGCACAAAATGGGCGATCTCTCTCTCCTTTATCACATACATGCCGTACATAGCCGCACAGCTGTACCCCACCTTCTACACCATGATCCCGGCAGGGCTCATCGTGGGCCTCGGCGGGGGTCCACTCTGGTGCGCCAAATGTACTTATTTGTCTGTGGTAAGACGAAATTTTCTTTACATAATACTTCATTTGTTGTAGCTATATATTCCTGGAGTATGGAATTCCGACATGATATACTTAGCATTCTTCACCACAGTACCACTTGTCTCTTTCTCCTTCTCTCCAAACATATGAGAATACCTCGTACCTGTCATGGTGAAACAGTGCCAGTCAGCAAGGTGGCGGAACTGACTACCCCACGGTGCATCAAACGTAAGTGGATTACACACTACAAAGCGCCACGCAACGGGGCGCGGGGAACACGCTTTTATTAAATTTGTATGTAAAAAATCACACGAGGGGGCGCGTTTACTGCACCCTGTCGCGTGGCGCGTTGTATTGTGTAATCCGCCTTTGGTTCTTCTTAGATATAGATGTAGATCAGTGAGTCATTCTTTTTCTCCCTTCTAACATTACTACTCTATAACAGTCTCTCTACATCAATTGAATGATTGTTGAATGTATTGATGTGCTCGTACTAGCCATCTCTTAAAACTGCTTATATTATTTTCAGGCATCAGAAGCACACAACAAGATATCCAATATATCAGCTGAGGCGCTACTGACTCGCTTCTTGGGCCTGTTCTTCATGATCTTCCAAATGAACCAAGTTTGGGGCAACCTCATCTCTTCACTTGGTAAGTCAACTTATGATCAAATAATATTTTAAGTCTGAGGTCTGAATCCTGGACTCGACATAGGTATGAACATGTTCACTTGTGGTCGTAGGCAACTTGGAATTACAACTGGTCTAATCTGATCTCCGATAAGGCGTATTCTTGAAAACACTTTGAGCCAGATCAAAAGACAGTCCCCAGTGCATGAGGATATGACTGTGGTCCAAGATCAGACAGGAGGTGATGACATATCTGTGCAACTCATTTCTCCCTAAAGCAATGTTCTGTATTATTCATAAGTTTTTCATACGATCTTCTTTTGTTTCCAGTGCTGTCGTCAGGTAACAACACAGCAGCAGTGACGTCAGTGAATGAGACAATGATTCCTATCTTATGCGGGGCTAACTTCCTGCCCAGTGCTGATGCTGGAGAAGCTCTGCCCACGCAGCCGCCAGAGAAGATACAGATGATTTCAGGTAAGATGGAATTTATAGACTCAAAGTAGACTGAGTAAGGGTAATTACATGCCCAAGATACCTCACTGTCGCGGTTTAGCTCGCTACCTCGATGTCACTCACTTCCATGTAAAACAAACACATGCTAATAGACACTCACGCACATGCTGAAAACAGATTTTTCTTAAAAAAGTACAAAATAAAATATATTATGTTAAGTCGCCAAAAATAAAACTCAAACATCTTTGTTACAATGGGTAACAAAGTAATAATGTGAAACACTGTAACAAATATTTTTACAATAGTTAGTAGGTACAGACGTTAGCACACCAAGCTGCTACAATCTGTCAAATTTCTTTAATAGATTTTCAACTTTATCACTAAAGCATTAAGGTTCATGGTTGATTGGGAAAATTTGACAGTTTCGGGTTGCTTGACCTGCTGGCGTCTGTACAATAAACAAGGTTATTAACACAAATACGTGACGTACTGGACATGCAAATTCAGTATGAAATCACAAGAACAGCCAAGATTTTCACGGTAATCGATGCCACAAAAGTTTTGTCAAAACAACAATCATGTCATTTGGATGAGGCCGACGACATCTTTCCTTCCAAACGTATCCTTTTCTCGTATTAGGAATTTATCAAAAACCTTAAAGGTCTTGTTTTATATACCTTTTCCAGGCATATACCTCTCTTGCATGGCCGGGGCAGCCATCATTGTTGCTGTAGGAGTGGACTCTATGAAAAGGTGATTTTATTAATTACGTACTTAGCTTTTTTATTTCGTTTACCTATCTCCGAAAAGGCATTAATATTTATGTTTACTTATGTGCATGAAACATAAATCACACTACCTAGAGTATTTAAATGGTCTAGAAAAGGGTAGTAAAATCCTTCTCCATTGGTATTTCATTTTGGATTAAGCAGTGGTGGCCCAGTGGTATCATCGGCCCCGACTTACGAATTGAAGGTCGTGAGTTGGAACACAGGCAGGTACTTTAATTTGTGTGTATAATTTCACCACCATTGCTTTCAAAACGGCGAAGAAAAACATCGCGAGGAAACAGGTATGTCCTACACATTTAAAACCCCGCGCTGGGTCCGCGTGGTGGAATACGCGTATGGCCCATTCCCTCCCAAAGAGTGGAAGCCTGTGTCCCAGCAGTGGGAACATTATAGGCTAATTATGCTATTAGGTATTCCACTATGTGTTTAATTTAGTCCCATTTTGGCTTCATAACTACCTCTTATCACAGATACGACTCAGGACGCGCGGGTTCCGGTGGAGGGATGTCAGGCATGGCCCTGCTGGCTGTGACCCTGAAACTGTTGATAGAGCCCACACAGCTACTTCTCATCATCATTAACATCTTCATCGGACTGCAGCAGGCTTTCTTTGGAGCTGATTTTACTGCGGTAAGCTTGGATTCATTGCGGAATAGTGTTCGCACGGATTCAAACACGGCCGTTTTAAACGTGAGGAAAAAACTAGATATTCTTAACCCGCCATAGTGAGGGGTGCAGTAAACAGAGGTTGGTTAGCACTGGAACACTTTCACAGAAGCGAGGACTTAACGTTGACTTTTGTGAAAGTGTTCAGTAAAGTACTACAAAAAGCTAGAACTAAACACAAGAATACAATTTGCTGTGATATGTTTGCAGGCGTTCGTGTCTTGTGCTGTTGGTACCGGTTCAGTCGGCTTCGTCATGATGACCTATGGCTTGTCTGACGCCATTGGATGCGTTCTCACCGGGTACTTGGCAAAGGTAAGAAAAACCATCATGTAGATGCATTATATGGATATTTACATGTCTCATCTAAAATTAAAAAAAAAAATATATATATATATATATATGAAACGGGCAGTTAAGGCAGGTAGGCAGTACAGTTTAAAACCGTTGTAACTGGTCAGCTAGAAAAACCTCAATTCTCACGGATTAAAAGACTGTTCTGGACTTAGGTTAGAGTACTGGAAAAGTCACAAAACGCAAAAAAACTTTTCATCCTAAGTAGTGGTGCTTCGTACGTAGGTTCTGTTAAAAATAAAGTGAGCCCTCAGAATACATGCAATTACAGTTGAAATATTTAGCTGAGCTACACTTCTGCTAGTGTTTTTTTTTCCTTTTTTAACCTTCTTGGGAGATCGGAGGGCTATGCCGGACTCCTACCGACTAAAACCCCCACGGTTCCTTCCACTACCATGAGTCGGGGGCCTGGTAGATTCTCGTACATTCGCATGCGTCCTTCACTTACCCGTCGAGCCTACACAAAAGCTGAGTGATACTGTTATTACCTACGTTTAATATCAGCTAACAAATTTCATATGAAGTACTACTGGAATATTGAGTGAGCGAAACTTCTGCCTGTGCCAACCTAACTGTTGTGACAAAGTCCTTCTTCCTAACTCATTTGTTTGGTAATTTTTCAGCTAACTGGGCGTATTCCTCTGATCTGCGGCGCGACGGTAGTCCAAGCGGCATTGTTCAGTACTGTCCTGACGTGGCGGCCACATGCAGGAGAAGACTATGTGCTGTACATCATAGCTGTGCTATGGGGCCTCTGCGACTCCATTTGGATTGTGCAGATCAATGGTAAGTAGATGATCACTAAATGGGTTTTTGGCGGCATCTACATCGCCACATGCGAACTACGCATCACACTGACGTCAAGCAAAATCCTGCATCGCGCAAGCGAAGTTTACCTCGTAACTAGCATATTATATACAACGTCCCGATATCAATAGTCGGGCAGTTGCCAACTAGACACGACACTCTTCTGGTCGGAGGATCCTCCCATTTCTATGGAGGATGAGTGAACTTTTCAACCTGTTCCTCATACCTCTATAGATTGAATAGATGTATATATGGATTTTTGTGAAGGCATATAACACACTTAAGGTCATGTGGCCAAATCAGTAGTACTGTGGCTAGAAGTAGCTGGGCTCAGGTCTCTCCTAATAAGGTGTTGAAGTCCTTTTGCGCTGTTGAACCTGCGCTGTAGTAATCACTCTGTAGCGGTATCTACAACGTCACATGCAAACTACGCGTCATATTGACGTCACGCAAAATCCTGCATCTCGCAAGCAAAGTTTACCGTGCAACCAGCATATAAACAACGGCCCGGCATAAATCATCGGGCAGTTGCCCGCCAGACACAACACCCGTCTGGTCGGTGGTAACGTTCACTCATCCTCCCTTTTCTATGGCGGATGAGTGAACTTTACAGCCTGTTCCTCATACCTCTATTGCTCTACATAAGTCTAGTATCTGTAATTTATATGGTGAACATAATAAAGAGTTTTCTATTCAAGACAGTTTATGAATATAGGCCTGTAGATCCCACTATCGACTTACATCTTTGGGAAGTAAAATCTTGCGTTACTGGTTCTACCTACTATGCATATAGTAATGCAATCTGTCAGTTTTATCGGTGACCGCATATTGCGACATTGCTCTCATCCAAGCTAAAAAAAAAAAAACTCTAAACTTCTACATCCAAACTTCAACACCACCTTATATATATTCTCGTTTCAGCATATTACGGAATCCTCTTCCCCGGCAGAGAAGAAGCAGCCTTCTCAAACTTCAGGCTCTGGGAGTCCGTCGGCTACATCATTGCTTACGTTCTGTCTCCGTACCTGAGGACCAGTGCCAAGACCTATCTCATCTTCGGCATGATGATCATAGGAGTAGCATGCTACTTCGTAGTGGAATACCAGCAGTATAAGATAAAGAGGAAACTCGAGAATAAGAAGAAGGACTTGTGTTATATTAGTAGTAGTAAAGGCGTTGATAATATTGCGTTTCAGACTGTTGAGTGATGTCCTAGGACGATATGCTTTGCGAAAGTGACCATTTTGTTTTGTGATGATAAAGTGTGATTAACAGTGTCAATTGCTTTTAAATAAACTTTGGGTGTACATAATGGTAGTGTAAACTGAATGATTATTAAAGCGACAGCAGCTGGAATATCATAGAGCGAGGTCGTTAGGCACCCTAATTGCGTAACATCCTTTCAATCACAATCTGAAACATTTTGAAGGATATTGCTAATCCATTGCTTCATATGTTCGAAAAATTTGTCTGTTCAACATCGTTAATAACGCAATGAATGTCGTTGAACTGTCACAATTAAAGCCATTGCTATTGTTAGTGTGTTACGCAATTACCCCGCTGGATTGTAAATAACTGTGAACATTATTGTTACCGCAGATGATGAGAAAGTCATCAAGTCATGACAGTTAGAAAACGTTGCTTATTAAAATAAGCGCCTACAAAACATTTGAAGCAAACATTTGATTCGTAAGCTTATGTTGTGGCTTGTCCTCAATGATGTTAGTGCAGATTTTAGTCTTAAAGGCATTAAAACCGTACGATCTACGAGAAAACGTTTCATATTGTTTGTTAGACCCGAGATTTTCACAAAATAATACCAGCCTGTATCCATCCTTATACGTAGGTATGAATTCGTAATCCATACTAATATTATAAATTCGAAAGGAACTCTGTCTGTATGCATCCTGGGGAAAAATATTTTTATCGATAAGTAGTATTATGTTGTGTTGATTTTTCTAGTAGGTAGGATATGTAATGACAATTCTACCAATGTACAGATTTTTAGACCTCTTCATCTGATTTTATTGTAACTCTCGTAATTTAAAACGTTCAAAATCTAGTCGCAGTCTCATCTCGGCGACAAACAAGTGTCCAAAACTTGTCAAAAATGTAGGGAAATTACAGGTATTTTTGACAGATTGAGACTGAGATCAGACTGTGAACGTTCTTATGACATTGCGTAACTTGACATAGGTACTTAAAATTACGAGAATTGCCCCTGTTTGCGACATGCTAGAAATAGGATATTTCTATCTTGAACCATTAATAAAAGGTGCGTAAATAACAGACAAGCCTAATCGTTGTTACGTTTAAAAACGAATTTTAAGTAAAGATTAATTGTGATAATAATTTTAAAATAAAGAAATGATTTATTTATAGGTTTTTTTATTTGTAACCCCATATTTTTGCAAATATCTGCATTTAAACCTTTGTAGTAGAGCCACACATCAGTGAATTGTCGGCCACAGCGCACTTTTAGAGACAGTAGTACTTCATGTGTGCATGCACACGAGCGGCAAGTGTCAACGGCAGAGGCAACTTCAGCCGTCGACAGCCGTCGACAGCCGTCGACAACGTGTCACTCGTGTATTAAATTGCGTTGCTCAAATACACGAGCGGCATGTCGACAGCAACCGCCGTCCGGCGTTGACGGCAGTCGTTGACACTCGTCGACTGCTGCAGTTGCCTCTGTCGTTGACGCGCGTCCCTTGTATGTATGAGCACCAAAGTGCGTTGAGCCCACAACTTCTGTCACGGACCGCCTGCAAAGCCCCAATAACTGGGTTGTGGAGGTCAGATAGGCATCTGACCCCACAACCCAGTTATTGGGTAATACGATACCCCTTGGAGTAAGACTGGTTGTCAGACTTTCAGGCTTCTGACGACCCGTAACGACTGTCAAAGATCTATGAATGACAGCCGGGACTCGGATATCTATGGCCGGGACCAATGGCTTACCCCTAAGACCAGGGGTCTTGGTATGTAAAGATGGTCACCCATCCACGGACCAACCGCCACAAGCGTTCTTAATTTAATTAGCCTTGCGGCTGTTATTTCTTAGCCACAAGCTCCTCTTCTTCCACAATTTTCAGAATTTATTTAATAGGTTTAAGGAACCGAGATTTGCATACTAGGAAATACTATAAAATGTACCAGTCACTTGATTCAAGTCAATTAAAACTTATGAGCGTTTGCCAAGTCATTAACGTGGGTAGATTTTTCACTACCGTGGCGGTACAGTATAATATAGGTACATGTAATTACTTTAGGTATACTTGATCTTATTAAATTATGTATTGCAAATTATTTATGGAAAATATGCGTGTTTCCACTGTCATACGAGTTACGATACGATATATAAACGTAAGACAGATTATGGTTTCTTTCGATATTCAAAATTAGATGCTATATTACTTCGATCTATTGATCGAAGCTATATTATGCAAAAAGAACAACATACTGTGTTTGGTAAGGTTGAAAGAATTTAGAATAAATATTTTTCATTATTTCACCAGTCAAATTTTTTAAAGTTAGCACCATTTTTTTCATATTTCCCTCTAACATACATTGTGAAGGGTACGTCTTTTTTAAATAATTAATTAAAGTGCACAAGATTTCTCTGGCGCATACAAAACAATGCAGAAACTTATTTGACCTTGCAATGAAAACGCGCCAAATCCTTCGTACAGCTGCACAGGTTCTCTAGCTCCATTTACTTAGTTAGGCACCTATTATCTTGTGGTTCGGACACACGGATACACTGCCCAGTCACCCATGCGGTTACGGACACTCGAAACAAATAGCTGGCTGAATAAAAAACAAATAATGTGAAAAAAAAACAATACTGGCCGAATGTGACATATTTTGAATGTGGTTTTGTTTTTTTGTCCTATATTGGCGGGCATCACGAAAACAAATGAAAATCAATTGTCAGTTGAAAAAGTTCATTTAGTTTTAATTACGAAAGTGGTGTGTTTTTAATCAATAATAGTAAAATGAATAGTATACCGTGTTACTTAGGACGGTAATTATTGCAGAACTATTTAAGTAATTTACGTTATTCAAAACAAACGTTCGTTGTTTTGTAGAGTGAGAGTTTTCGAAGGACATTTTATTCATATTTGAATGAAAGGTGAGTAATTTTTTTTATTTGACCAATAATTAAAAAAATAATAGCTTACATACTATATTATTATTATTATAATCATGCATATTATTGTTAATGTCTGTAGCTTAGCAGTTTCGTTTAAAATGACCAACAACAATGAAGATATTGCCTAGGTGAAATATTAATAGAACAAAAACATTAACTAGGACATAAAATATCTTACGCAAAATGCGGAAGGCTGTAGTACTCGTAGTTCTTGTTTATAGCCTGGACACAAACACTTAGGTATTATTTACTAAGAGCATTCAATTTTCATATTTCCATAATACAGTCGACCGTATCTCGGTAGTAACACTTATATCTTAGTACGGAGTTTCAATACAAAAAGAGACTAGCTTATGCTGGTTTGATTAGCAATGCCGTGCGATCTATTGTACCTACGATAATGATGTAACGGGAATACGGGATATCACCACAATTTTTTTTTAAACTCTTGGTCAGTGTGGAATTGTGGTCGGGTTCAGAGTATCGGCTTAGGGCTGAATGGAAAAGCCTAGCACCATCGAAGGGGTATGTTACATGAAACACCTAACCACTGTAAGATGGACGTACTATACGTCTCTACTTACCTCAAGACAGGCCAGGCTTGATGTTATGTTTTAATACTGAGCCGGACCAAATTCTGTAATCATACTGCCTAGAGTGCCTACCATGCTCGTTTGCTGCGGTTATATTAAAGCCTCCTTGTTTTGGAAGGTAGGTACTATTATGAAAGGTTTTACGTAGAGAAATATGTATAACGATAATATGTCTTGAGAGATATTTCGAATATTTTTGGACATAGAGTAGTGACACACTCCTTATTAAATAAAACATTTATAGGTACTACTACTTTCATCATGATCTGCAGACTGCAATGCTCATGGGCAAAAATATAAAGGGGGACAGGAACATCGGATTGTGTACATGATTCTGGACCCCACTGCGTTAAAATATTTAGTCAGTTATTTAAATAAAAAAACAGCTGTTTCATACAAAAGTGCAATACCTACGCGGTCAAAATGTAAAGCAATTATTATTTCTTTAGTAACTGACGACCATTTTCAACGCAAGGTGTACAGAATCGTGTACCAAATCCACGGTAACAGTTGCACGTCGATGTCTCTGCCTACCTATACAGGGTGTATAGGTATGTAAGTGTTCTTAGAAGCCGGGTAAAAATAATTATCATGAAAAGACAACAGTGTAACGTATCTCTGCATCCATTATTACCGTCAGAGGGTTCTATAGATTAGATATGTATTAGAATAACACCAGTTTATGATCAATAACATGAATAATCATAAAACGTGTGGTTTACCTACTGACAATATTTCCAGTCGTGTGAACATAGTGTAAATAGTGTAGATACTCGTATAATAAAAATACAACAACAAAGCTACGGTTAAAATAAATTAACAATAAACTAATTTAATCTCTGAAAGTCATTAAATTCCTAATCAGATCATACCAGGTTTTGTGGCGAGTTTTATAAAAATTAAAATATCCTTCAAGTAGGCATTGCACAGTTTTTTTTGCATACACAATCAACCTATAATGTTACCACTGCTGGGAGAGGTCTGTGTACCTCTACTCGGTGAAGGAGTGGACTGTCATCTACCACGCGGGCCCAGTGCGGGTTGGTGCGCACGGCTACGCATCAAGGTATACATAAGCTGACTTCTGATTGTACGAAAACCTATGCAATGCAAGGTCAGCTAAAACTGGAAATGCATAGCTTGAGGTGTAGCCGTGTGTACATGTCACATGTCTTCGAATTTACTGTTTGTAGGACGCCGGTTTCCTCACGATGTTTTCCTTCACCGTTTTGAGAGCAGTGGTGCTGAATTAATTTACATAAAGTAAAGCGCCTGTCTGGATTCGAACCTACGACCTATAACTCGTAAATCGCGGTCGTTATGACGGGCCACCTCTGCTCTTTTTGCGTAATACAGCCTATTTTTAGTTGAGGCCACGCGCGACTAAAATAATTATACAAAAATAAATTATGTTTGTCACAATGAAGTGAATGAAGTTATAATGTCATGTTATTGAGACCGTAACCTGTGCCTGTCACTCTGACAGTCAAGGTCATGGTTTTTCGTAGATTGACACTAACAGCCTACCATATGCAGTGCATTGTGTCACGTAATAATATCTATAATTTTCCATTCCTAGGTATGGTAAAATAAGGTGCCTAATCTTATGCTTACCGGCGGCGGTGAAAACTTTTTGTGTATGTATAATAAACATCTGAACATCATTGTCTCGTTTCAAAAGAAAAAAAATGAAGTCGTTTTCTTATTTTATGAAGGATTTTTGACCATATGTAAATGTGATGATGAGAACATCAATAATTGCTTTGGATTTTAGCTTTTCATGTTTCACTTCCACAAAATCTACTATATAAAAATAAGTCGGGTTTTCCTTCCTGACGCTATAACTCCAGAACGCACGAACCGATTTCCACGGTTTTGCATTCGTTGGAAAGGTCTCGGGCTCCGTGAGGTTTATAGCAAAGAAAATTCAGGAAAAATAGGAGTAGGGTAGGAGTAGGGTAGGAGTAGGGTAGGAGTAGGGTAGGAGTAGGGTAGGAGTAGGGTAGGAGTAGGGTAGGAGTAGGGTAGGAGTAGGGTAGGAGTAGGGTAGGAGTAGGGTAGGAGTAGGGTAGGAGTAGGGTAGGAGTAGGGTAGGAGTAGGGTAGGAGTAGGGTAGGAGTAGGGTAGGAGTAGGGTAGGAGTAGGGTAGGAGTAGGGTAGGAGTAGGGTAGAAGTAAGGTAGGAGTAGTGTAGGAGTAGGGTAGGAGTAGTGTAGGAGTAGTGTAGGAGTAGGGTAGAAGTAGGGTAGAAGTAGGGTAGGAGTAGTGTAGGAGTAGGGTAGGAGTAGGGTAGGGGGTAGCACACCACGCGAACGAAGTAGCGCCGGGCAGCTAGAAATAATTTATATGGCAAAACAACGTTTGCCGGGTCAGCTAGTGTATCGTATAAAAAATCGTTAGTTCCGTATAAAAAATATCTAAAAATATGCACCCATACCTAATCAAATTAGTTTTCGTTCGATTAGAGATTCCATAAAAAAAGAAACTTCGCACTGTTCTGTTTTTGTAACAATCCCTTATTTTTTATTGTTCGTTCATTACGTACTAAACTAAAAAAAAACCCGCGGCTTGCTTGACAAATAGGTACTTACATACCCTTGTGAAACTTAAAAAAAACTCGGCAAACTTTTTATACTCGTGTCTACTGTAGATTGGTACTTACTGTAGTAAGCAGGAGGTAACTCATAGCTTTGATTATAACCTACTGTAATATCCTATCCTACTAATATTATAAACGTGAAAGTTTGTATGGATGGATGGATGGATATTTGTTAATCTTTCACGCAAAAACTACTGAACGGATTTGGCACACAGATGGTTAATACCATGGGTGTGACGAATTTCATCCAAATCCGTTATATTTTTATTAAAATATAGGATACTTTTATCCCGATATTCCCACGGGATCGAAACTTATGCGGGTGAAACCGCGGGGCGCAGCTAGTGGTGTATAATTTTAAATTATGTTTTATTGTTATATCATTCATTTCCTTCATTAGTAGGTATACTTTCGTTTATAGTAACCCAATCAATGTCATATTGCAAAAAAAATAACAAGTATTTATAAACTGTTAATTGGTAGGTCGGGGCCACACAGGGAGTAGATATGTGCCTTACCAATTAGCGAAAACGTAATAATTAGGTGCACTTGGGAAAAAAAGCGCTTTGTTGAATACCAGCTGCATAGTTAAGGAGAACATAGTAAATAAGCTAATTATGTTACACAATAACAACTTTCTTCAAAAAGGTTCAGTACCTACTTACAAGCCTGAAAATGGTATACGAATGACATTTGGAAGAAATGCAATCGTTTTTAGCACGTTCTGATTGTCCTGATAGTGGAAGGTCACGACAGACATGATTAACATGGACCTACTTATGCATGACCTTATCAAAAACTTGCGTAGTACCTACCTAAACCATGTCAAGATAGTTATGGATGTAAGATGGTATAGGATGGAGTAAAGAGGACCAGGAGTTAAGGAGGCAAGTAAAGCTCGGTTTCACTTAATAAAAATCATAACAAGCATGATATTAAACTTATGTATTATAATTATATAATTAGATATTATTAACAACAACGTTGCTTCCAATTCAAATTAATCAATCGTTGTCGATAACTCCTTCATGATTGATAGTATTCTGTGCGAAGTATTAAATTCAATACACAATCGCAAGGTCTATAAAAAACAGTAATAAATAATATATATTGTACAACAGTTGACGTTTATAATGCGTAAATACCTAATGGCGATATGACAAGCAAAAAGTGCTGGCAATATTAACAATCAGTCATTTTAACAGGCCTATATTGTACCTCCGATTCAAGTTCCAATGGAATAATGGAATCTTATTTTTTTATAACTGAATTTGTGTCGTTGCGTTCTTTTATAGGGTTATTTAATACCAATTACTTAGTTGATAAAGATATACCTATACGTACACATACACAAAAAAAAAACAAAACAAAACAAATACATCGTTATCCCATTTACCTACATAACATAATCAGCCCAATAAATGTTCCCACTGCTGGGATACAGGCCTCTCTTCAAGAGGGAGTGGGTTGCAATCCACCACGCGCGTGGGCCCAATGCGGATTGGTAGATGCCACATGTCTTCGAGTTTTTGTTCTAGGACACGCCGGTTTCCACAAGAGGTTTTCGTTCACCGTTTTGAGAGCAGAGGTGATGAAATAATTTACACAAAGTAAAGCGCCTATTTACCTTATTGTTTTATATAGAAATAGAAAATATGTGTTATATACCCAACATAAGACATTTCAGATGTCTATGGGACGATAATGCATACAGAAAAAAAATACCAGTGCGCCAACTGTGACCATGAATTCAGCATATTATGATTCTAGACCTAGCGTAGAATTTTTCTTCGGTTATCAGAAAAAAATGCTTTATTCCAGCATATATCCTGAATTCATGGTTACAGTTTGCGCTGATTATTTTTTGATTTCCTGTAGGCGATGTGACAACCACTGCTAAGCTAATCAAGAATATTTTGGGAGCCTATTTAGCTATTATTTTTGTAAATCTAAACTGGACCCCGTAACATAACATTATAGTTAAGTGATTCAGCCAACGATTTTACGCAATATTATTTGTGTTCTGCATAACAATTTAAGAATCTGACTTGATTGTCGTATTGTTGTGTAACGTAATCTACACACATAGAATCACGAATGATTTTTAACAAGGAACACGAAGGTATTTTTATTGATAATGTCAATTGAATCAATAATAGCTACCTATAAGTTTTTTAGGGAACAATCGTTATGAAACTTCATTAACCCTGTTTAGTTACATACGCCACAAAGATATCAGGAACAAATTAATTAAATGAATGTGGATGGTGGTTGTGGTTGTGTGGTGTGGATGTGGATGTGTGTGGTGTGTGTGTGAATGTGTGGTGTGTGTGGTGTGTGTGATGTGTGTGTTTGTTGTGGTTGTGGATTCTATCCCAGGCAATTCTCACTTGTTTTATCACAACTATACTGTAAAATCAAACTTTCATGAAGATCGGAGACCTACACTCAAAGTTGTGGACGAGTATGTTTACTTAGAACAAACTGTCCAGTTAGGTATGTCCAACTTCGAGAAAGAGGTCAATCGTTGAATCCGACTCGGCTGGGTAGCGTCCGGGAAGCGATGCAATATCATGTCATCTCACATACCGTGTCCCAAGATGAAAGTGGAACTGTGCGGAGCTGTCGGTCAGATAGAACTGGCAAATCCTAGTCATGTGACGTCCACCACTCCGCACTGGGCCCGCGTGGTGGATAACAGCTTTGGTCCCAGTCAGATAAGAAGAAGAGGCGTGAGTTCCAGAAGTGGAAACATGAATTTTTAATCTACCGAAAGCACTTGCTATTTAAATCCTACAACATTTTTAATTAAGTTAAATAAAATCGTCTTTTCGCACGGGTGTGTCATGCTAAGTGTATAAATAACAAGTAGCTATTTAAGATACAATTAAAGCTTTGATTTATTTAGTTCGTGCAAACAATTGACCTCAAATGTGTACAGGCAGGCCAAGGTTACGAAGCTTGTATTGTATCCGTGCGAATATGTTTATAATGAGTATTTGATTTATTTAGCCTAGCCAATTAGATAAGTGCGACACAGATTAAAAAAAAATAGCTAGGTTTAAGTAAAAACAACGGGTTGCACTCCGGGAGTGCCGGCAGAAGTGAAAACTTGAATATTAACGTTGTGCATTTTTGATATTTTGAATACTCTCCTTCCGTCTTACGAAATTTCGATCAGGTCACGTGTCCTGACGCGAGCTCCGTCTTACGAATTTTCGATCAGGTCACGTGTCCTGACGCGAGTTTAACATTTTTTACCCATCACAACTTTTGTTGTGAAAACTTCTTTAGCGGCGTTGCATTTTTGTGCACAACGCCGCTAAAGAAGTTTTCACTTCAATAAACCTAGCATACAAGCAGTGGTGGCCCAGTGGTAACGGCCCCGAGTTACGAGTTGTAGGCCGCAGGTTCGAACCCAGCCAGGCGCTTGACTTTGCGTAAATAATTTCATCACCACTGCTCTCAAAACGGCGAAGGAAAACATCTTGAGGGAACCGGCATGTTCTAGAACCAAAAATTCGAAGACATGTCAAATTCAAATTCAAACTATTTATTTCAACTAAACCAATTACAGGCACTTTTGAATTGTCAAGGGTTGGTCAGTCAAAAAGATGAAGCAAGATGTGACATCTATCAACCCGCACTGGGCCCGCGTGGTGGATTACGGCCCACTCCCACTCACAGAGAGGAGGCCTGTGTCCCAGCAGTGGGAACATTAGGGGCTGATTATGCTAAGGTTATGCATACGAGGATTAAATCTTGTAGATCATAACATAACATCAGGCCTGTTTTCCTCGAAGGGTTAGGCAGAAGTGCATCTTTAAGTAAGTACACCAATATTTCGCCAGTTATGTTTAAGTCCCATGTTATAGGCGCCCCCTATCGTAATTAACCGAGCACAAACCCAGACTCCGGGCTCCTACTGATAAATTCCAGATGGAAAACTCAATAACACTTGCCCGACCCGGGTATCGAACCCTGGATCTCATGCTCAGCAGTAGCGTTTGCGACCACTAAACCAACGAGGCAGTCAAGCCGTGTAGTAGAAAATTAAAACAATCACTATTTCTTTTTCCAGAGCCTTATATCCTAGCAAACTTTAAGCTAGTTATCAAAAAATCACAGGCTGACATAAATGGATCCTTCCGCCCCCTGCAATAGCTGTGAGCAGGCTAGATTATGATTTCCGGCAAGCATTGTGATAATGTTAAGTACCGGGAGAGTACCTACTAAGCCTGCAGAGAGATGGATGAGGACTTCTTATCATTGGTTGTGTGATCAGGGGTTTGATGTTTGCCAAAAATAATATAGAGATGGAAGTACGTGAGCAGCACTATTTTTACGGTACTTTGGCGGATCTAAGAGTGACACTACCACGCGCCCCCCGCGCGTCAATTAAAACATAAAAACGCGTTTCCGCGCGGGGCCTTTGGTTCCGTTTCCCGCGCCCCGTCGCGTGGCGCGTTGTTGTGTGAGATCCAGTATAGTAGTTATGTAGCATTTTGATTCGGAGATCAATGACTAGAATTTTTATACACAAAAACAATTAAAATGGTTTTTTATAGTGCCATTACTCATACTTTACAAATACTAGATAGATAATAGATCATTTCAATAACGTTAGGTACAGTCATCAATGTAGGTGACAACTTACTATGCTCTACAAATGTAATAAATGACTAACTCGTATTGAGCTTACAATCATAAATCGATTAGTAACTTGTATTGTCGTGCATACTCATTTCAAAGTAACGGTCGGATCCGGCTTAGTTACTATGTATGTAATAATAATAATGTATAAGAAAAATATAACGTATCTATAGTAGTAAAACCCAACTAGTTTTTCTACGCGTGTGATAGAAGTACGCAAGACTCCCGGGAGTCTCACAACAAAAATTATATATTAAATATGTCTCATCTCGAAGCTTCATAAACTAAAGGGTGTGGGAGGGTGTTTCTAGCTTGTCTTTATAAAATAATTTGAACACCATTTTCATGTTATGTTTAAACTTCAAGTATCTTGGAAGACACTGGCAAAAATACACTAAAAAGCACTTTTCACTACATCGATTAGTTTGGCCATTTATATCCTCGATTGCAATAGGCTACATTTTGTTTCAGACAATGGTGCATGTAAACCGGTTTGCACCAGTAGTATCGAGATATATACAATCAGTTAATTCCGATATCCTTGAATGTAAATTAGGAGAAGGGAGTGTTCCGCTCGTATTGTGAATAGTATTACTGTTTTTAAATGGGATAAATAAATCAAGAGTGTGTTATTGATTTGACCTGGTAGCCTATCACGCTGTATGTGACCTGTGTCACATACAGCGTGTGTGTTCGGATTTTAAATCGCTAAGCAAACTGCCTGGCGTTTAGTCTAATCTAAAGTTAATTAAAGTATCGATACAGCTGGTTGATTTCTCGCAAATATTCGACGTAGGAATCGCCTAAAAAGAAATGAAACGTAATGTTTGGGATAGGTACTTTTCATAAAATGGTGGGTTACATAAATTTTGGCAATTTAGTTTTGTGTTGTCCAATAGTGGCTGTCACAACACTCGTCATCGTTTTATACAACTCTAACTTCATCTTCTACTTAATAAAAATTTTAAATTCACTGACAAACAACGTACAACCTAATAAACCGTTGGGTCTAGAAGCATGAAAAAACGGGGGGGCTACTCCGAAGTAGTATCTGCCGAATGTTCTGCCGTTTCCTGGCACGAAATTACTATTTGGTTCGGTCGGTCCCGATCCTACACTCTTTCGAATATTGACTATGGTCCCGACCCAACTGAGCCGATCCGAACTTTTTTCGCATTTTTCAATAATATTCGGTTCGGCCATGTGTCGGTCCGATCTGTGGTCCGATCCGAACATTCGCACTTTGCACTTCGGAGTAGACCCCCTGAATTTTTGAAAATGCATTCCCTAAAGTAGTTAAATTGGTGATGAAGGGATCCGACCGGAATAACTCAAAGTTTTAATGGAATTCTGTCATTTTGGCAGATGGAAAAAAATCTCATCGGGCGGAGGCTTGTAAACTAATAAATTATGATTGATATAATAGGAAATAACCATATTATTATACATTTCAGAATAATCAACCAAAATGCCAGAAACATCGGTAATCTTCGGCACCAACGAAAAATGGCGGATCAACCGAAATATTCTGGTCCTAGGGTTTGCTTTCATGGTGCACTTCACTGCTTTCCACGGAACTGCCAACCTCCAGAGCTCGGTGAATAGTGATGCTGGTGCAGGAGCCTTTACCCTGGCAGCTATCTACTTCTCGCTTATACTGTCGAATATACTGCTGCCTGCTATTGTTATCAAGTAAGTATGCCTGATTACATGAAACACACCATCGTACGCTAGTAATGGATATCAAAGATCGACGATAAATATAAATTAAAGAAGTGATTTAGGGCAAAATACAAATCAAGCTCTAAGCATTTAAAAAGGTTTTGAAGCACAATTAAAAACAAATCTTTAAGCTGTTTTTCAAGAACTCATAGGTGCTTATTCAAGGGTTTCCGAAAATCGTCATTGATTTCATTTAAAATGCGAATAACTACAACCAAGTTTGCAAATTGCGCATACTATGCGCGATAGCTACTATGCTCAATTCATCATTCCATTAATCTTTATAGCAATCCATAATGTACAAATACAGGTGGTATTAATAAATAGAATCAATTCTGGACCCAACATACAACATTAAGCAACATTTTAAATAAGTAGGAGAGAGGAAGAGCGCTTTTATGATTTTCCCTATTACTAAATATTTATTTTATTTCCTTTCTATCTGTTTTTACAACAGTATGTATATAATATGCAAAATCTTCAAAGAAAAACAAGAATTTTCCACGACTACGAATACAATGACAATTAAAGCGTTCTCCGATTGACTTCGCAATGATATCATTAGAGTTAGTACCGGCTACCGGTTGACTCAATTGGATTTTTGAATGACGACATTCAATGGGTTTACGTTACCGCTTTACGAGCAGTATATTATATCTCTTTGATCTGTATCGGATAGATATGAAGTCACGAAGTGGCTACATCGATCGGATGAATATAAACTATCGATCCATGTGGAATGGCAGAAAAATAAAAACTCTTAACTGTAATAACTTTGGGGTTTATTTATAATCATTGCTCAAAGTTAAGAGACGTTTTAACGTCAAAAAACTATGTATGGTTAAACAGTTGCTGATCACTACTTTTATGTATAAAACCTTTAAGGATTAGTTCGTAGTCATCTAATAAAATATATACCTTGGCAGATTAAGGTTTTGCATTATACATGAACTGGTGGCGGTGTGAATTCAAATCCGAATTTAACAATGATGATTAGCACTTTTGTAAAACCTCGTATCTATAGCTACATTACGATGTGTACTGATGACAATGATGACTTCGAGCCTCAACATTTTCATCCTGACGTTTACCGCAACTTTGCGAATACTACCGCTATATTTACGATGTGACTCAGATGGCCATAGCGTGACGAGGTTATACTCCTACATAAAGGAATCGGCTCAAATTGTAGAACATAGAGAAACATGAAAAGACCGAAGGGAGGCCTTTGTCATGCAATGGGACCACAGGACAGGACAACAGGTTCCCGCGCAACCGTTTTATCGAACACAAATGACTAAATACGTTTAACGCTAAACGAACTTCAAACATGTTCTGTCTCTGCCATCTTCAAACGACAGAAACAGATAAATACGTTTAGCTATAAACACAGTTAGTGAGCTATAGTGCAAGTGGGCTTAAATATGATTAATTACTTAATCTGCAACTCTTCTTTCAACAGATGGTTAGGCTGCAAGTGGGCTGTGGCAGTATCTTTCATAGCATACATGCCGTTTATCGCGGCGCAGTTCTACCCCAAACTGTATACCCTGGTGCCAGCTGGTATGATGGTGGGATTCGGTGGTGGACCGCTTTGGTGCGCCAAGTGCACTTACTTGTCTGTGGTAAGATACTTTAAATTTTACGTTCAACTAAAGACCTCATCTATCTCTTTCTATCAGGTGTGATCGAGTTCATGAACAGGTTCATTCAGCAATTAAAAACATTAGTAATAAAGAAAATTCGGTTTTAGTAGGTATAATAGGTTATGTCTTGGGATGTTTTTAAGGAACAGCATAGGTTGCAATCGCATCTAGCGTTAGTTTACGCATTGACTCTGCATACACGCTGTGACAGCGTATCGTGGACTTGATTGTATCGAAATCAAAACTTACCGCGTCGCATTGACGAACGACTATGCTATATGAAAAGGGTGGTTTTTTGGGTATTACTGTGTATCGTCATTGGAGTAGACGTGTTCTTGAGTGGAGACCGCGAATCGATAAACGTAAGGTGGAACGTCCTCAGGCTAGGTGGAGCGACGATCTTCGCAGGATGGCTGGTAGCAGCTGGATGAGAGTTGCCGAAAATCGAGTTGAATGGCGTGCAATAGGAGAGGCCTATGTCCAGCAGTGGACTGCTATAGGCTAATGATGAGTATCGTCATTTCCAATTTTGTAAAAATGAAAAGCAAGTATTTTTGTTGTATTCACAATTTTATGGAAACTGTTTATAAGACCAAAACGTCCGTTTATACTTGTAATATGAGACAAAAGCGTCAGCCATAGCTGTTTAAATTCAAAGCAGTTTGATTATAACATTTATAACGAATATATTGGCTAACGGCCTCAATGTAGGCGCTGAATATGTATGCCAATACTTACGTTTTGATACACATACGTACAGTATATTATACGTACATAATACGTGTATCTTATTACAAAAATACTGTGCGTAATACTTTTTATGCCTTATGCTGCGCCCGTATACGATTTCCATTCAGAATTAAAATGGGAATTAACATAATATACCTATTTGTACCTACGGAAGTATATAATATATTTTTTTACAATATGAAATCGTATGCTTCAAGAATATTTATTGCTTCATAGTGACCCCTTGATACTACTTGATTAGATTATTTGGTGCTACTTGTGATATTTTAATAAGACATGTTTTTGCACAGCCTGAATACAAAAGCGATTTAGTGTCCAGAAACGCTGATGGGACACAGCGTTTCTGGACACTAAATCGCTTTTGTCCTAAGAAAACAAGTGTTAGGTATTTGAAAATGTTATTATTACATCAGACTGGAACTGAGGACACCTTTATAAGGACATATTATAATCTTTTTTCTTCATAATATAATTTAATTTTGACCAAGGGAGAAGTGTCTTTCTACACCGTTACTACATTTCTTTCTTTAACAATAATCAAAATCAATCTCAACATTTGTGAAATGTTACAGGTAGCTGAACCGTACGCCAAGCTGTCAGGGGTGTCAGCTGAAGTGCTGGTAGTTCGGTTCTTCGGACTGTTCTTCATGTTCTACCAGATGGCACAGATCTGGGGCAACCTTATTTCGTCAGCCAGTGAGTTACTCGATGCTTTATAGGATGCAGTCAATTCAAGGAGTGGCTACAAGTCCTCCTACCAGCTTGCAAAATAGAAATGAGTCAAAGGTACGGTACGGTAAGGTAAGGTATTGGGCATCAGCTCAGAGGGTGGCTATGACCCTTGTAAGGCTCAAGCCAATAGTTATAAAGTATGCCACTATGCCTAAGTCAATGGGAAGGACAGTTGTATCTTCTTAGAGTTCAATACTTGGGACAAACATCGATTTCCTCGCAAAATCCCTCGTAGTAGTAGAAAACTCATGTTCAGCAACAAAAAAGCCGCATGATTAGTCAAACGAAACAAACATTCTACATAATCCTACCACAACACAAGGTCACAACAATTCGGAACCCACTTCCTTACAAAGACAACTGCCAAGTGAAAGTTAAGACAAAATTCACGACTTAACCGACCTTGCGACTAAAATAGTGTAATGCTGATCAAATTGCGATAACAGCAGGAAGTAAGGTGGTGTGTATATTAGGAAGTAGAATTTAGTCTTGTCTAGATTTTTTAATTGGTTAATTATATTCTGTTTGTTTTGCAATTAGTAATTTAAATTTTATTCGAGGAACCGGTATGTAATTTTTTTTCAAGTGCTACAGTCCAACTTTTACTACTAATAATACTACTAAATACTACGTTGAATATTAGTAATAACTAGTATTCAACGATATGCGATTTTAAAGAATATTCGTAATTATATGGCATGTGTTCTGCGATCATCAAAATGATGCTGAGCAAAGCACAAGACAAGCAAAGAGAGGCTGTGCCCAGCTGTGGGTGAAGTGGGGCTGTAGATGACGATCTCTATATCTGTGGTTGCGAACTGGATACACTTTTCAGTGGGCAAAATTTTTCGCAGTATGAAAGAATGCAATATTATGCAATCATTACATAAAAACAAATGAAATGCGAAAAAAAATATTCCAAAACTTTCTTTTATTTAAAATCATTTACTAATCTTTATGGCCAGTACGCACGGTAATTACAACAAGGGAAGGTAAACCTTTTTTTTTGCGTTCCCCTAATGTCCATGAGTATACAGGGTGGAATTTTGTAATGCCACCTGAAGGGAAAGTACTCTTAATACTGTAGATAGACAATTTTACTCAAAGAAAACATTCCTTTATTTTTTAACAGAAAGAAAACTGCATTCAAAGATTTTCAAAAATTCGCTTGCCACAGCCGGGAATCGAACCGACTAAAATCTGTAAAAATTACACCCTGTACTTTTATTGCATTGATCGTTAGGATCAATTATAAGGATGAAATCTCTATAACGAACTTGATAAATAAAATGATAGGAAAACTATAAAATCTTAAATTATTTTAATTATTTACAAAAAAATGTAAATTAGCATGTCATGGTCATTTAAACACTGTCAAGTATCTTGAAATATTGGATCTCTTAAGAAATGAGTTAAATGGTTTCTCCGAGCAAGAGCGAAACCAAATAATTCTACAGCAAGATGGTGCTCCAGCCCATAACAGCAGAATCACTACTGCCTACATTAATAACCATTTTCATACCTGGATTGGTACAAACGGCACAATCAGATGGCCTGCGAGATCACCAGATCACCCCTTTAGATTTTTTGTTTGGGGATATGTGAAAAATCTAATTTACATTAAATCTTATGCGAATGTAAACGAGTTGAGAGTTGAAGTTCAGAATACGATTTATAACATTCACCACAACACGTTATTAAAGGTTACTAGAAATGAATTCGTTAGAAGAATACATTTGTGTATCCAAGAAAATGGAGCCCATTTCGTGCAAATAATTTAAGATTTTAGAGTTTTCCTATCATTTTATTTATCAAGTTTGTTAGAGAGATTTCATCCTTATAATTGATCCTAACGATCAATGCAATAAAAGTACAGGGTGTAATTTTTACAGATTTTAGTCGGTTCGATTCCCGGGTGTGGCAATCAAATTTTCGAAAATCTTTGAATGCCGTTTTCTTTCTGTTCAAAAATAAAGGAATGTTTTCTTTGAGTAAAATTTTCTATCTACAGTATTAAGAGTACTTTCCCTTCAGGTGGCATTACAAAATTCCACCCTGTATATTTGAACTTTTCAGTTCTATCGTCCACCCTGGGCGATGCACCGAAGCTTTCGAACGAGACCACTCCAAGCGTTGCTGCACTATTCGCCAACGTCACCAGTTCACCTACTGTGGACTTTGGAGCTACTTGTGGTGTCAACTTTTGCAGCGCCAGTGCTTCACATGTATGTCTTTAACTTTTTCATAATTATTATGAAGAAATAATTCTTACACGGACGTAATAATATCGGGGCAGGATTTTATCGCGCACTGGATTTTGAACTCTTGGTATTGAGTCGAGCATTGAGAATCAAACAGAGCGCATCCCAGCGTTAACTTAGCTTCAATAATAATGTTATTTCCAGGGCAACTCTAACTTGGAGCCTCCGTCAGCTTTAAAGATCCAGGTGATAGCCGGCGTGTACCTCGCGTGTATGGCCGCCGCTGTGTTACTGGTGTCTGTGGGAGTCGACTCTCTTACCAGGTTCCCGGCAATAGCCTTTGGCCATAATTCTAACAATAACTAGAGTTGCAGAAATGCTAAAACCAATATAAAAGCGTAGGGAAGATATTTGCAGGGGAGTTTTCTTTTGGAGGGTTTAATTTTATTTTACGCAAAAACTTTGGACATACATAATATATTATGTGTACAGTGCTGCTCATAATTATTTAAGTTATATGATCATGTGCCGGGGTAAAGAGGTCATCTTTGATAGATACAGCTGTCAAAACGGTGAAGGAAAACATCGTAAGGAACCGGAACGACCTAGAACTAATCTAGAAAGGACCTAGAACCAAGAATTCATAGACATGTGGATTACAGCCCACTCCCTCTCACAGAGAGGAGGCCTGTGTCCCGGCAGTGGGAACATTATAGGCTGAATATGTAGCAGTTGCATGATTACACCTTCATCCTTCTTGAATCTTACAGGTTTTTTTTCTAATCATCTTCAAAACATATGCAAAATGTTACCTGCGTTCTAGAACATTTTTTTAAGTTAACTTCGAATCTTCAAAATATTTACAGATATACAGGAGGTCGTAACACAGCCTGCCAGGGCAAATCCGGAGTCCGTTTACTAGCTGTAACTCTTCGCCAGCTGCGACACAAATACCAGTTACTGCTACTACCAGTCATAGGGTACATTGGTGCTGAACAGGCTTTCATGGCTGCTGACTTTACCCAGGTAAGATTAAAGAGCGCATATTGGTGACTTACGACCTTCAAAATTTTACTTAAGAAAACATAAACACAGATTTTTTGAGACAATATGGCACAGATTCCCTTTTTCACAAACTACAGTGCATCTTTTTCTTTCTATTTCATTAAGAAAAGGACAGACGATACATACATATTAGTTTCGTCCTGTCTAATTAGTCAGCGCCAGCCCATTAAATTTAGTTTAGTTTGTGAACAAGGGAATCGGCGCCTTTGTCTTATAAAACGTACTTAACGGGAATAATTTGGTAGGCCGTTAATCTTTGTGTGCCTATCATATATCTTAGAGCAAGGATTTGTTATTGCCTTTAGAATTCCTTATAGCAATCCTTCTATTGAAAAAATGCCATAGCTTCTTCTTCACGCGGTTTTAAGTTAAGAGCGTTGACAACGTACGGCATTTCATACAAACTTTCAAGTCCTTGTTCTTCGAAATGCACGCATAAGCAGGATACATAGGTCTAAAAAGTTAGTTAAGAACATTTTCGAATTGTTTTATTTAAAAAAAGATAATTGGAAATCTCTGTTTCTATGGAAAATTTAAAATCGGTCGAATTTACATGTAACACTATTTTTCGAAAATGTTCTCAATTAACTTTTTAGACCTATATATCCTGCTCATGCGTAGGAAGTTTCATTAAAATCGGTTCATGCATTTCGAAAAACAAGGACTTGAAAGTTTGTATGAAATGCCGTACGTTGTCAACGCCCTTAAGGTTTGTACAGACGCCAGCACATCAAGCTACTACAATCTGTCAAATTTCTTTAATAGATTTTCAACTTTATCGCTAAAGTATTAAGGTTCAAGGTTGATTGGGAAAATTGGACAGTTTCAGGTAGCTTGACCTGCTGCCGTCTGTACATAACTATGCAACATTCACTTTGTACGCCATTGTCTATGGAAATACATGTAGGCTATTATTTTAAACTTAACAGCTTACATCATTCAATTTGTATTTTTACCTTTTTATCATTTATCTTGCAATCTGTTGATGATAATGTTCAGGATATTGTGAGATCTAGCAACAAATTACGTGTAAACTTTTCGTTTAATAGATTTCTATTTAAAAAAGTTTCTAACTTTTATATGAAGTCCATAGTTTTGTGCAAATATTAATTACGATCATTATTTGAAACCACTGCTAAAGCCAATTATTTTTAAAACACTAACCATGGAGTTCCTCGCTGGCTCTTCTCCATAGGAAACGACCAATTAGAACCGTGCACCTAGCTTCTGACGTTTCATAAGTGCATGTAGGTTTAAGTGAAGCAAAATATTTTTAATTATTAAATTTTCAGCTTATCAGTAACTTGCGTCTAACATGATTCTTTCAGGCGTTCATCGGCTGTGCGTACGGCATCAATAACATTGGTTATGTGATGATCTGCTTCGGCGTGTTCAACGCGTTGGCGGCTCCTATTGCCGGAGCAGTCGTCAAGGTCACCGGGAGGTTCCCTGTCATGGTCACTGCACTAGTAAGTAAGACACTAATGTTATATTGTGTTGCCACCGCAACAAAGATTGCGGACAAAAATTCCATCTCATATGTCGTGATAAGGACTGACGTTTTTGTCAGAGCGGCTGTCAGAGACAGATGTGGATTAACCAACTTTTGCGAAAGTGCGTGCATATTAAAAAAAAAATATTTTATTTTCTTTTTACCCTACTACAGTGAAGTAAATAAAAAGGAGTATTATGATTAAGACCGGTATGTATGTATGTATATTCATCGATTCGCTCATAACTTCAAAACTACTTATCATAATTTGACAAATGAGGTATCGTTGGAAGCATTTTGATCGTCTGCTGGTTACGCATGGTCATACACTGGTCACATTAAATTGAATATGGCGCACTCTAGAGGACATAATCATGAACGGATTTTTTTCAATGATGCCGTCTTGGTTATTAAATGAAAGGTTATTATGTTATTAATTACACTTCAAAAATATATAATATTATGTCGCAGCGAACTGAGGGGCAATTCTCGTAATTTTAAGAACGTTCACAGTCTGATCTCAGTCTCAATCTGTCAAAAAATACTTCTAATTTCCCTACATTTTGACAAGTTGTTGACATTTTGTTTGTCGCCGAGATGAGACTGCGACTAGATTTTGAACGTTTTAAATTACGAGAATTGGCCTTCTGGTTAAATTAGCCGTTTAGTCAACCGCCTGTCCTTTGGAAGTAGTGCTCGCCTCGCTTCGCTCTCTCGGCTCGCACGCAGTTGATCACACTTCTAACCTAACCCAATGGTCGGGGTGCCCTGGCCTACTGTTACTGCGACCATTCCATTGGATTTCCTCAGTCTAAAAGGAGTGGGAGTGTTCTTTTGTTGGCCAATCTATACCTATAAAAATGATAGGGATGGCAGGAGGAGTACTCTTACTCTTGCTCTGGCTCGGTCTTCGATTGGTCTAAACCCACCTTAACTCACTCATTCATCACACACCCACACCACACCACACACGTATACAACACACTATACAAGTTTAAATTTAACACACATATAATAAGTTAACTACATTTTTATATTTAATTTTTTTTTTATTTGTTTGGAAAACCACCCGATTATTGTCGCCTCAGAAATCATACCGACCGATGCTATGTATGAAGCCTACCTACCATGTACCTAATAATCTTGTTAGACGAAGGAGACTAGTCTTCATGACACAGAGAATCCTAGTGTGAAGGCTAGTGCTATTCAAATATTGTACTGCTTTTTCTGAACAATAAAGTTTTATTATTATTATTATTATTTCCTTTATTTGCATGTAAACATATAAATTATATTTTTAAATATTAGAATATAAAAAGTATAAAAACATTTAAAAATATAAAAAATAGTAGCCCACCGGTATCGGGAACAGGATCCAAGCTACCGGCGGTCAGGGCTCCAGAGAGAGGAACCTCCTGACGATGCGAGCCGTGTCCAGAAGTACCGCTTTCTGAATCAAGCCCTTGATCCAGCTGCCCAACGAGAGCCTCCTCAGGTGTTGGTCGAGGCTCTTGGCTATTAAGCCATTGGCTGTCACGACTATCGGCACAATGATCGCTGAGTCCACATCCCACATGTCGACAACCTCGCGAGCCAAGTCAAGATACTTGATTTGTTTATCTTTCTCGGCCTTCACGAGGTTCTCATCATGCGGGACGGTTATGTCAACAATCATTGCGCGCCGCTCTGATCGATCCACCACCACTATATCAGGCTTATTGGCAACAATAGTCCTGTCAGTGATGATGGATCGATCCCAGTACAACGTGATATTTCCATTTTCGAGAACTGGGTCGGGCACATACCTGTAGTACGGCACCTCAGATTCCACAAGGCCGTATTTCAGAGCAAGTTGCTGATGGATTATCCTGGCTACAAGGTTGTGTCTATGCAAGTACTCTCCGTTAGCTAGACGAGAACACCCGGAGATAATGTGTCTGATTGATTCTCCAGGCCGGTGGCATGCCCGACAGATGTCAACCGTACCGTCTTTCACAATAAATCTCCGGTAATTGTTCGTCATCATAACTTCGTCCATAATTGCACACACAAAACCTTCGGTTTCTCCAAAGAGGTCACCGAAACGTAGCCAGGCTACGGACGCTAGTAGATCTACATCGGGTCCATTTAGGGCCCGGTAAAAGCGTCCGTGAAGCTCCTTACTCTGCCATACTTCCATGCGATCATTGGTGTCAAGCACTACTGGCTTGCGCCAGTTCTCTTTAGCTAAGGAGAGCGGGGTGAGGCCCTTATCCACTGCGACTACATCTCGATGCATCCCCACGTCGGTTTCTAGGAAATATTCCCTGAGACTGCATATCTCGCGATTGTGGAGGGTCTTAGCGTTTAAAAAGCCTCGACCTCCACACTTTCGCGGGATATACAGCCTCATTACCGACGACCGTGGGTGATGCATTCGATTTGCAGTCAGCAGCGTCCGGACCCTCCTATCCAAGGCGTCTAGTTCGGTTTGAGTCCATTTGAGTATGCCGAAAGAGTACATCAAAACCGGCATGACCCAACTGTTGAAGGCACGCACCTTGTTTCCACCTGATAGAAGACTGTTAAGTACTTTTTTCAGGCGGCCAAAGAAGCGCTCCTTCAACGATTGCTTCATGTCAGTAACATTGATGCCTAACGCTTCCGACATACCCAAATACTTATAGGTTTCGGATGCGGAGAGGGCTCTAAGGTTTGTGGAATCCGAGAGTTGGGTTCCCACGGATTCCACAATCTCCCCTTGCTTTACATGCATGACCGCACATTTGTCCACACCAAATTCCATCCTGATGGCGCTACTGAAAGTTTCAGTTACTTTCAGTAGCTCCATCAGTTGCAAATTGTTTGGAGCAAAGAGTTTCAGGTCATCCATGTAGAGGAGGTGCGATATAACTTGACCACCTCTCCTCAGCCGATAGCCTAGACCTGAATCCTTCAGCAGTGTGCTTAGAGGATTCAAGGCTAAGCAAAACCAAAGCGGACTCAAACTATCGCCCTGAAATTGTACGCAAAATACGCGCATTGTCGTGGAGTTGCGGACACCAGCCCGTTTTACCTATTACCTATTACCTATGCCTCGCTCGATCCTTATCGGTTCGCTGTTCCTCTGAATATTTCGACATCCTGGATAGCGAAGGACCGTCCTCCATTGCCTCATACACGACATCAAGAAGGTACGCAGAGTTGCATCTACTTTATACAACTCCAGCACCCTCATGAGCCATGTATGTGGCACCGAGTCATAGGCCTTCTTATAATCTATCCAACATGTCGACAGATCCTTTCGGGAACGACGAACCTGTTGGCTAATGGCCATATCAATGAGGAGTAGCTCCTTAGTACCGCGGGACCCATTCTTACATCCGTTTTGAGAGGCAGACATAATGGAGTGGGTGTCTATATGTTTGTTAATTTTAGCTCTCAAAATGGATGTAAGAACTTTATAGACCGTCGGTAAACACGTGATCGGCCTATAATTTTTGGGTTCCGCGGTGCTACCTGATTTATGGAGCAGGTGGGTAACTCCTGTCGTTAGGAATTGGGGTAGCGAACCAGACTCCAAAGCAGTCTGGAACTGAGATGCCAAGCGAGCGTGCGACCTTGATAACCATTTAATCCAAAAGTTGTGCAGCCCGTCCGGCCCTGGAGACTTCCAGTTAGGTAGCGGACGGACTGCACGAGCTACATCTTCGGGGCAGATGGTAATAGCCTCCATTTCTGGTATTGGATCACAGGCTCGCTCGACTTCCCGAGCCCAATCACCTTCGGTGTGACTGACAGGTGCCGACCAGATACTACGCCAAAAGGAACACATGGCATCATCATCCGGCAGGCACGTGTCAGCCACACCTTGGTCCAGTCGCTCCCAACCCCTATAAACCCACCTTTCATCGCTCTGGAAGGTGCGATTCTGAGTGTATCGCTCTACTCGCCGCTTATACCGACGAATACGGTTCGCCCATGCATACACTTTCTGCTTCAGGAAGTCGATGCGCTCTGTGACACAAGACATATAGTCTTGAGGACTGGTATCAGTCCCTGAGAACGCTCGTCTCACAAAGCGCATCACTCTAGGGCGAGTATTGCCCTCCCTGAAGCAGATTAGTTTGCCGATGAGCGCCCTGGCCCCATCAATACGGCGTTCAATCCTGTATTGCCAAGCTGGTACGGTTGGTTTTGGTCGTGTAGCTCTAGAGTCATTGGCAAATTTGACGTGAGCTACACGACATGCCGCTACAGCCGCACAATACAGGATTGAATGAGTATCGATGAGGTCTTCGCAGGTATCAAAATAGTTTGACAACTGCGAATCCAGGACCGCCACCAGCGCCCTATTTTTGTTATGCATGGGTAAACGAGGTAAACGTGGCCTAAGTTCAGGCGACATTAGCCGATATTCCTGAATCGCACCTTCCAAAGCACTCCTCAATTCCTCATTGCACTGGGTACTTACGTTTGTAGTTTTTATTATTATTATTATTACCAATTCGGCTCGCACGTGATTGGCTACAGTTCCAACCTAAACTATATATGTACTACTATTAAATAACATTCAGGCCGTTATTTGAACGGCCGCCGTTTACTTAAAAGGCTACAGTTGGCTGCGACATATATATTGTGAGCGCCGCTATGCTTGAATGCACCCGATAATTGGGAGGATTGAGTGTGATTTTTCAGTGGTCGAGTTATAGTTTTTGAACTTAATTTTTGGTTTATTGTAACATGCAAAAGTAAATAAAATCTCTTGCTCTTCACATTCTGCAATATGTCCATGATCACGGTAGAAATATAATAATCCACTTTTACTAGGTGACGTAGAGACCTTGACTTGCCTGGGTTCGAACCTGCGACCTACAAGTTGTAAGTCGCGGCCGTTACCACTGGGCCACCACTGCTCTTGGTACTGTTAGCACTGGGGTGCTACTGTAGCGGTATAAAGTGTTGTCTGCAAAGTATTTGATGTTTATATCTAGCAATCAATCCATCAATCTGCCTAACCTTTTCCCAACTATGTTGGGGTCAGCTTCCAGTCTAACCGGAAGCAGCTGAATACCAGTTCTTTACGCGGAGTGACTGCCTTTGACCTCCACAACTCAGTTACTGGGTAATGCAATGTTTATACCTAGAAATAAAAAAATTAATAGGTCTTAATACTTTCCAGTTACTCAACCTGTGCCTCCTGTCTGCCCTGCTGTCCTGGCGGCCCGACCCGGCGCAGTGGCTCGTGTTCTACGCACTGGCTGCCGTCTGGGGCACGGCTGATGCTGTGTGGCTTGTGCAAGTTAATGGTTAGTATAATTATCTTTAATTTTACTTTTCAGTCTTTCGCATCATTAAGAAGAAGACCAAACTTAGCAACTTTTTTGCTCAGATGACATCATTAGATACTTTTGTAAAGTCCGATGAAATAACAGATTTGTGAAACTTAACGCTAAAGAAATTAGAAAATTACCTAAGTCCCATCAACAGCACCACAGTTCTTCCTTATTTATTTATTTAATTCTTCAATCTTTTTTGTGGCAGTAAACACTATTAACAAAAAAATTGCCTACATTCTACGCGTTCAAATTCTTTCGAGAATTTTTTTTTCCAGTTAATTATTTTGGTCTATTCCCAGCACTATCGGGCATCCTGTTCCCGGGCCACGAGGAGGCCGCGTACTCCAACTTCCGGCTGTGGGAGGCCACCGGCAGTGTGCTGTCCTACGCGACCGCACCCTACCTGTGTGTGCGGACTAGGTAACACTGATAGCATAAGCATAATCAGCCCATAATGTTCCCACTGCTGGGACACAGGCCTCCTCTCGGTGAGAGGGAGCGGGCCGTAATTCACCACGCGGGCCCCGTGTGGGTTGGTAGATGTCACATGTCACACTGATATAAACCGAAAATGTTACCCAAACAGACCCGTCCAACTTATAGGATATTCCAGTAAATATAGTATATGGTAGTTTGGAGGTACAGGGTGTAAAGTTCACTCATCCTCCATAGAAAAGGGAGGATCCTCCGACCAGACGGGTGTTGCGTCTGGCGGGCAATTGCCCAACGACTGATGTCGGGAAGTTCGTATGTATGCTAATTGCGCGGTAAACTCTGCTTGCGAGATGCAGGAGTTGCGTGACGTCAGTATGAAACTAATTTTGCTGTTCACGAAAATGTACCTACATAAAAAATTGCTATAGGATAGTGGTATTTTCGATTTAAAATTCTTTTGAATTACGTTACGTTTTCGTCGTGCGAAGTTATCGCCTCTGATCTGAAAAGAAGAAGTATGTTCTCAGTTCACTTCCGTTTCGTGTGATGTATCTGTGAACCAAGATCATACCCACATACTAAACAGAACAAATTGGTTCTTTTTCAGTTTAGTGGAACCTAGCGATTTAATGACTCTTATACGTTAGGGCGCTGTGATGAATGAACGTTTTCCCGAATAATTCGGGATAGCGTTCATTCGGGATAAAGTGATTCGGGATTCCGAGTTTCGGCCTAACGTATAAGAGTCAATTTATTTCGGGGTACCTAGTTTGTGTTTACATATAATTATATAACGAATGTGTACATATTTTAAAACATTTTAAAAGAGTAACTGTGGAGTTGCGTGCCCATTTTTCTCCATACAAAACTACCTTTTGGAACTGTACTCTACTGTTTCCTTGTTAATTTTGACGTTCAAAAGTGCCTTCATGTGCCTATTCGAAATAAATCAAGAAAATCAAAATTTGACTTTATAATCAACAGGAAAATGTTTTAATATATATTACACCTTCTGTTTTCAGGTTATACTTCCTCTTCGGATTCCTCATAGTTGGCTTCATAGGCTACAGCATCATTGAGCTGATGGAGTACAAAGTGAAGAAGGCGCATCACCTCGAGAGGAACTTCGAACTCGTCAACAAGAAGTCAGAAAATGAGTCGTTGAGGAAGACTAGAGATGCTGATAGCGATTACTAGATAATAATCTTATGTTGTACTAGCTGTGCCCCCCGACTTCGTTCGCGTGGAGGTGGAAAACAATACTCTTACTTTATTACTTTTTCTTTACTTATTCTTTTTCTAAAATAAAAGTAAGTAAGCCTAAGTTACTCTTTATAACATTAGCTATCTGCCAGTGGAAGTCTCCCGTCAGAATCGGTCCAGCCGTTTAGGAGATTAGCTGGGACAAACAGACAGACCAAAACATATTTTTTACTTTCATATGCATTTAGTAAAAAGCTGTTATTTTGACAGCCTATAACGTTCCCACTGCTGGGACACAGGCCTCCTCTCTGTGCGAGGGAGCAGGCCGTAATCCACCACGCGAGCCCAGTGCTGGTTGGTAGAAGTCACATGTCTACGAATTTTTGGTTCTAAAACTTATCCCTTTGTAAATCTGAATTTTATTTAAGTACAAGATTTACCAGCGGCTTCGCCCGCGTGGAGTCGGAAATTATCCGACGAGAACGTACTACCGGGATCAAAAGTCCTATCCTATGTGTTAATCCAGGTTATAAACTACCTGTGTGACAAATTTCATCCAAGTCGGTTTAGTAGTTTTTGCGTGAAAGAGTAACAAACATCCATCCATCCATCCATCCTCAAAAACTTTCATGTTTATAATATTAGATAAAAGTAGAATAGTTTTAAGCTTTAAGTATAGTTTTAAACGAACGACTTTAACTTAATAGGTGTATAACTATAATACAGTCGAAACTCTTATGGGACCGTGCACGAAATAAACAAATTTTGGTAAATTTTTTGTGAAAGCTAAAATTAATTGAAATATAGGTCTGTTTGATTATAAAAGTATAACTTTTGAGGCGCATTCGTGCCAGTCACAGCAGCTGTTCATAGAGTCATTTCCTTTTCTTATCCTTTTGTGCTCTCGAAAATATGTGTAATTTCGTCTTTAACAGACAGATATCCGTGTCGGTCGCTGTCTGCGACGATATAGATCAAACTCAAAACTCAAAGCATTTATTTAAATTTAACCATTTACTTTGAGATTGTCAGAGTCAGTCAGTTGTCAAAAAGGTGACTAATCAACACAATGTAAAAGTAATAACAACGCAATGTAAAAGCGTTTAGTAGGCACTAAACGCTTGGTGATTGATGATGACGCCTGTCTGATTTATCTTAAAAGTTTCGCTATATAATAGAGAAGTATATATTATGTATTTACCTACATTTGTTACATATTTTGTTGATGATATTTTTTATTGAACAGAATCGAATAATAGTATTATTACGTGAATAAACGTATTATTTTGTTTTGGGGATCTTTTTATTTACAAAATATATCACTCTAGCATTATTTTAATTATTTTATTGTATTATACTTGTATATAATATATACATATTCTAGTATTAGCTTGTAAATTGTTATTAAGGATTTTTGTTACGAGTATGTTTGAGACTAAACTATATGTTCCTATATTATTTTTAAAAGTAGAGAAATCTCCTCGATAGTCGAGATCTCGCCAAGTTGCTGGGCGAGATCTCAAATGAGTTGATTCGATTGGGGCTCAGTCAAGATACTATTCAAAAAATAAAAAGTTGAATGTTTCCTTTGAACAAAACTTGGTAGCATCAATATTTAGGGTAACTACGTACTTCAACTTCAGTGACTCTTGTTGGTATCAGAAATCCAATTTTGGGTTTTTGGCTCGTACGTATATCAGAAACTGATTGTCCTAGGCGAAAAATAATGACATTTTAGTACCGCCCGCGAGCTACACACGTGGGGTGCAAAGAGCTTAATAGACGAATGACCTTTGATTGACTTTGACTAATTCGTTACCTTTATTCTGCATTAGGCTGTGTTAACAGAGCATCTGAATGTTTAGACGGCAACTTGTTTGTGCAAAACGGCCTTTGGCTATTTTATTTATAATGTAATGAAAGACTTGGCTAACTGATATTTGCAATATCCCTTTTAAAAAAACGATCCAAGGCTCTAGGCGTTTCAGCAACGACTGCATCACAGATTGCTCGAAGTAAGGGAAAAGAAATGCTTTTTGCTAAAATAAATTCGTCACCGTCTGAACAATCCAAAGCGTTATATTAACACAGCCTCATGAAAGTTAAAGGCAACAATTTAATCAAAGTCAGGGAGGGTCAAGGTCAATCAAACGTCATCCATAGATCGAATTTTTTGCCCCGTGGCTTTTTTAAATTATTTAATTTTATTACTCCCCCGGATGTGTCCGTGGCAGTACTAAAATTTCATAATTTTTTGTTCAGGACGTCCCATTTCTGAGATTTGAAACTCGAATCGAATTTCTGATAACAACACGCTCTTGAATAAGGACGCAACTTAAGTTAACTCCTGGGCTAAATTCTTACTTCGGTGATTTTTGATGCTGTTGTTGCTGATAAAATTGGGATGTTGTGTCGTTCTTTGTTTAGGGATTTTGCAAATCTATTTGGTCAACTCTTTCATTACATGATAAATAATAGCCAGAGAAGGTCATTGCAAAAACTAGTTGCCGTCTAAACATTCAGAAGCGTTGTGTTAACACAGTGGCAATAATTTAGTCAAAGTCAGGGGCAAGGTCATTTAAAGGTTCCCCTAGCCCTTGGCAGGTTGCCCTTGTACCACGGGGGGTGTTCTACAACCAAAAGGAGGGATCTGAAATGTCTGAAAAGCCCAAAGCTGTGCTGTGTGCTGTCTGAAGTCCCGTTTCTGAGATTTCGGGGGGTTTTGTCGTGTCCTATCTAATTCAAGAATTAGGACACGACTTGCTTTGACTCCCGGGCCAAATACTTACTTCGGCGATCTGTAATCTTGCCGTTGCTGAAACACTTGGAGTTCTGGGTCACCACCCCACTACGTCAAAGCCAAAGGAAATAATAACAGGCTACCCGTCGTATTTTAACAAACGAGATATCGTTGGAAGCGTCTTGTTGTTCTGTAGGTTATATGCTATATTATGAGGTACATACTTTTGAATATGGCGGTCTACAGCAGAAGAAAGGTTTTACAACGTAACAAAGCGTCGTAATTTACGTTGACTCTTGGGGCAAATCGTGACGTCGGCGATCTGTGATGATGTCGTTGCCAAAACAACGGGTCATATTTTTTTTCTTATTTAGAGATATTGCTAATCTTTGTTGGCCGACTCTCTACTAAACTAATACTATAATAAGAAAAGATTTGATTTTATGTATGTTTGTTTCTTGCGCTTTCACGCTAAAATGGCTGAACGGATTTGGATGAAATTTGGCACATGGGTAGACCATGACCGTGGATTAGGACAAAGGATTATTATTATATGATTTATTTATCCCGATGTTCCCACGGGATCCAGACTTATGCGGGTGAAACTGCGGGCCGCAGCTATTACCTATTATACAGAGTTGATATGACAGAGGGGCATTAAATTACACTACGTATACTATACGTGTTTAGTATTAATTCCATACGGTATAAAAATAAAAAGCACCAAAAATGAGAAAATATTTTTTTCAAACAAACTAAATAGCTTACAAATCAGAATAAAACGCAACCACCCTTTGTAAATAAATTTGACCGACCTTAGATACCTAGGTAACAAAGTGGCAATGTCTTTATCGTTGTAAGGTGAATGACCCATGCTTAGACATAATCAGCTGTTAGGAAATATAAATCGTGTTCAAACGGTGCAAAAACTTAAAAAATCATTTGCGGCTAAACTACTGCTCCTATTTAATTGATTTTTGGTACAGAGCTTGAAAATGGTACCTAGTATAGGCAATTTTAAAGGAAAGCCCCTCTGTCGTATCAACTTTGTATAATTATAAGTGGGTCCTATTCCATGCTTTTTGAGTGCCGAGAATATGGAATAGTGCGTGAAGCTATCGAAAGCCTGAAAGCCTTTTGAGTATTTCATAAACGCCAGGTATAGTGGTAGATTGAACTGTTAGCAATAAACTCGGGGAAAAAATTATGCTAAACTAGCAGCACCCCGCGGTTTCACCCGCATAAGTTTCGATCCCGTAAGAATATCGGGATAATAAGTATGCTATGTGTTAATGTAAACGTTTTTAAATGTTTGTGTAACTGTTTGTTTTCCCGAATTAAATAAATAAATAAACTTTTGCGTTTATAATATTAGTAGGATTTAAATAACCCCAAAAAGGTATCGTAAATCTAAAATTGAATTCTGGTTGTATCTTTACACCGCGTTTGTTAAGAAGGGAGTCGAGGTTTTAATAACCTGGTTTAAATGTGTTTGTCTGGTCTTTGTTCATTTAATGGTCACCAAAGTGGAATAATTCAATAACATCTGAAAGGAAACCTCATCATATAAATAAAAAAATAAAAATAGTTTCATTAAATTGTCGCTTTTATTTCTCTTCACATAAATACTTAAAGGGTTGGATCAAACTCGACCGGCTAAACAAGCTAAATCATTAACTAAGTACAAATGTTCGCAAGGAAACTAACAAAGTGACTAAAACCTTGTCATACACAATAATTATACACTAAAAATAACAATAACCAAAGTCTTGTAGAAAACAAGTCGCAAAATTACAAAAATTGTTATCAAATCATAAAAAAATCACGAAGATTTTCATCAGTATGAATCTTTAAGACCCGGACTTATGTATCCCTTATTGTTATTTTCATACGAGCACTAAACACAGAATATCTATAGGTACAAATTTACACACTGCATATACTCAGTAAGTCACTGGTCCATTACAACGTTAGTTACGTAATAAAAGCTGTGATCAAATCTATAAAGTTCTATTAAAATAATCACTTATCAACAATAATTCATCAAGTAAAACTATTAATTATTATCATTGTATTATTATCGTCCAATTTAAAGCATACAACCGTAATACTCTTCTGAAAGTGAGTTATGAATATTATAATATTATTGTAATATATTCTAATTTTAAGGAAGACCGTTTAAGGCACAGTTTTTAAATCTACGTACCGAAATAGCACCCTAAGTTTTGATGATATGTTGGTCATAATACGAATAAAAGGTCACTGGTGATTTTCGATTCATAACAGGGAACATTATTTATCTGGATTTGTGAACCCAACTTTGCCTCCCAAAAACACTGGTATTCGAATACAGCTATGAAATCCTGAATTTGTGAAAAGACAATATCATAATCAGCCTATAATGTTCCCACTGCTGGGAAACAGGCCTCCTCTCTTTGAGAGGGAGTGGGCTGTAATCTACCACCACGCGGGCCCAGTGTGGGTTAGTGTAATTTAATATAATGTATTTTCTTTAAATTCTTCAAAATGGGAATTTTGGACAAAATTGTCATGAGACATCACTGGGTGTTCCAAATATGTTTTTTGTAAAGGCAAAGTTTTTAGGTTCCAAGTCAAATGTCTTTTTAAAAGTATCTTAATAAGTTTACGCCCAAAATAGAGCAAGTTGTAATTACATGCACAAGTTGTATAAGCCGCATTTTAGTTATATATGTAAATGTGCATCCAACATCCCCAGTAACCCGCTTTACCTACTAAATAAGTATATTGTTTATTTAACCATTCTATTTTGGCAATTAAGGAGATTACCACAGGAAAACCACGTGTTTTTTTAACAATATCTGTAGGAATTACCATCTAGATCTATTTTAAACGACGTTTGTGATCGTAACTGGCATATATGAGTTAAAAGAAAACGACAAAATTAAATTATATTCAAATGATACGAGAAAATTATAATGACAAAAGTTGTAGTAAGATATGCACTGATTTCAATTAAAATATCAGCCATTCAGGGCAAAAGCCTAATTTCACACTGAAAAGTAATTATTGTCTTGTAAGATTTTATTTTATTTTCAGTAAACCTCCCGTATATTTAAATAAAAAATAATATCCAGAACTGAAAGATTAACTCTCAAACCAGTTACATCACAATAACCTGCAGTCGTTACAACATTTATTTACATAATTCTCCACTTTACAGAAAAAAAAAATTACAAAGAAAATATTATGCTCACTGTGAAGTTAAGTTCTTTATACAGCTAACTAAACATTTTAAACTACAATACATATTGTAGAACGGTATTACTGAGCTTTCTTCAGGTGTGGTGTAAGTAAATGCTATCATAAATCCACGTATTTATAACTATACAACTATTGTATTTATATACACACCGTTCATAACTTTGTGACCCTGTAGACGTATAGCCTCGATTCTTTAAGCAATATTTTTTACAAAACGGCCATTATATACAATATATTTAAGTTAAACAGGGTCTTAGCACCGAAATAATTTCGTTGTTAACAAAATATTTTTGTATGCAACTTCGATGCGGGGCGGATATAAAATTTTGAAAGTGACCCCATAATTTATACTTCAATTATTAATTAACATACAAAAATATTTCTTACGCAAGTATTATATTTAAAACATTTGGACGGCAACTCGTTTATTATATACAAAACAAAAATCTTATGAAACTACAAGTAAATCTAAAGCGTCTTATAATAACTAAATGCAAAATCTATGAACAGGAAGACTGTACGAATGCAGGCAGATGACTATAATTAAACTAGTATTATTATGATTGTTAAAATTGTTTCGAAATGTGTCAAATGAAAGTCAGGGGCCGTGTATAAACCTTATACAACACTAGCGACCCTATCAATTGGTTCCAGATGTCAATACGTCTTAGATTTATGTATCTTAATACAGCTCTTTATTTCCACAGAAAATATGAACAACATAACAAGTGAAAAAAAATATGTAACTTAATACAAAAATTCTCATCTGAAACACGTAATTCAAGATTGAATTTTAAAACAAAGTCTTCTACATTTTCTATGTAAACAAAAAGCGGTTGTGCAGGAACGATACGCATTAAAAATACTACTTTATGCCCGGAGTCCTAACTGGGGCTGGTCGTGTTGCTCCGGGGCTCCGACTTTAGCGCGGCGCCGTTCATCCTGGGCGCTATAGCCAGGTTGCTCGAGTTGGCCTGGCATTGAGCGCAGGGCTCGAGCCGCCTCGCTAGGACGGCTCGAAGTTTTAGAGCAGGTCCTAGCTTCATCTGCAGCATCCCTGTTAGGTGGTCCTCTGTGAGAAGGGGGAGGCCGGAGCCGTCGATTCGCTGCTCGCGGAAATTCTGGAAAAAAGAGCTCGGTGTTATTTGGCTGTATAACTCTTTAGAGAAATGTATGAGAATCTGTAAAATGATTGGTTGACAGATAATAAATGTACAAGTATAACTCAGGTCTGAGCTCATTATTAGTTCTTATTTAACGGATTATTCCATAAACTAATCTTACACTTATTATAAAATAACTAAAGGCAACTAAAGCTTAAAATATTTAGATTTAAAAATTATGAAGTTTTCGATCTAAATAATTTGAAGATTACAAGGTCTTAACAGTGTATTAGACATCAACGCGTTGCCGGCCGACGTGCACCTGTCTCGGGCATTCTTGACGACTACGAAACGTCTTGATATTTTATTAGTTTCCTCGGACCTTCATTAAAATAATTACTGAGATTTATACTAGATCACATGTACGTACTCTTCTACATGCGTATAATTATAAATACTGTGCACGTCAACATTAATTACCTATCTTAGAACGGTGTCAATTCTTGTACTACAAATGTGAAGTGTGCTACTCCATTACTCTAATTATAGTGCATTACCAACGTATTCATATCTCATCATAAGCAACTGAGTTAATGCTTCATAGCCGGATGAACTTAATTTATATCGGATGCCATGCCATAGTTGTTGAGAGATATTAATCCATAAAAATGTGGTATCTTCTATTAATAATCGTTTTGTGATAATTATATACTGTATTGTAGTAAATGGAAAGCATCAAGACGGCTTGCGGACAGGTCGCAGCGCGTCCAGCGACCTGTCATCTCCGCGGGAACGTTGACAAAAACCGTGCCGCGCGCCGCCTACGTGACGTCCTGTGCCCGCGCCCCGCGCCGCCCGCGCCTCGCCCCGCGCGCTCGACCACTTTTTACTGCGCGACATTTGCCCGGAGTTCGATCCGTGTCATCCGACTTATTTCTTTTTTAAATTGCGCCGGCGTTCGATTATTTTATTTTTTAATTTTATAAGGCTTCGACCGGCCGTCGAGCGGTAAAAAGCGATAGCGTATAAAAAAGTCTATGAATAATTAAAGTGAGATAGCTACTGGCTAGATGATGGGAACGGAGCGGCGACAGGTCGGCGGCTCGGCTGAGGGACAGGTCAATTTGCGGCGCTCGTTTTGTTCCTTTTGAGATTGCCATTAGCGTTATCCCGGGCTTGGGAGCAAATTTACTTTTATGCAAATGTGAAGCCATTCCGCTGGCGAGCGAGATTAGAAAACTTCACGTTCTAATGTATTGAAATTAAATAAAGTGGAACGAAAGACGGAGCATTGGGACGTTCGGTGCGAGTGGTTTGGGGGCATGTTTATGTTTAATGGGGTTTATGGAGCCAGGGAATCGGAGCGGGACCCTAATGTGTGCCCCGGGGTCACGAGTGACCCCAACCGTTCAAATGAAGCGGAATGATATTCGAGAAAATTGTTTAATTGTGGCTCAAATTACTGGTTCGGGGAAGCGAGCCAGACCTGTTTCGGCTTTGACCTTTTTATCTGGACGGTTCAAAGTCAAAAGGAGAGTCTATGGTGGTTTTTTGTTGGAATATATTACCATAGGAGACGTAGGTCTGAAATTATATGGGGAAGAGGTAATGTATGGATATAATCTACATGTTGTAAAGAAACAAATTGGTATTCAATATCGGGGTTTATAGTATAAAGCAAATGTTGATGCAAATAAAGATAATGAATATATCTAGACTACAATATGTTTTTACTGCTTTAATAACTAAATAAGGAAGTGTACAACATATTATTATCAATTAGATTAGCATAGGTTTGTTCGACATAATTAGATTTAAATTCCTATAATAGCATGTTCTGACACTACGTCGTGTTTAATGTTAGAATATGGTTATAATAAAATAAAAACTAGTTATAATAATAATTATTATCTTTAAATTAAAATGTTCATTTAGTATATAAATCGAAGAAATAAACAATTTTACCCTTGAAAACTACAATTTTTTTAAATTCTGTTTATAATTTTTTCTAAAGAGACAACTTTGCCTTAATTAAGAAGAAATCGTTTCAAAATCGAAACACAAATCATCCTACCCTTTCCATAAATAATCATAAGTTAATATCGCATTTTGACGAGGACAGCTGGCTTCGATATAAATTGGTTATTATCACGTAAGGCTGCGCCTGCGCTTGTTTTGTGCGCACTGTGGGAGCCTGTGGGTAACTAACGTCGAGCCTACGTTATTACGCGCCCTGTGCACTTAACAGGTTGCGCAGGGTTGTAGTACAGACTTAAATGGTTTAGGTATTTGTGACACGAAATTATGGTAGACATATAGTTTGATGAATATATATTTTTTTGCTTTGTGGGAAGAGTGAGTGACTAAAGCGCTTTTGGACTAGTTATCACCTTTTAAAGTTACGAGTATAACATTTAATTTATGACCTAAGGTTTCTGGTACAAGATAATCCAAAAAATTAAGCTCAGTCAAGGCATAAATAGATCAAAAAGATATAAATATACATTGCACCCAACAAAAAAAGGATATTTAAACTTTATTTAAAGTGCACTTTTATAGCAACATTCCCTTCCATCTCCATATAATTACAACCAGTTACGGACAAAAACAAACGCGTATACTTAGCAGCCCTATTTTGCAGATACTGCGTATCGCCCGCGGCCATGAACCGCAGCGCGCGCGCAGCAGCCGCGTCCCGAACAGGTTGCAGGGGAGCAAAAAAGGTTAAAGTATGTTCCCCTGAGGTCGAGAGGGGCGCGGTGGGCAGGGGGGCGGAGGGGCTAATGACAGGGGCGGCGCGGCGCCCGCGGCCGCTACCGCGCGCAAATTGATGCCTGCGCCCTCTGCCAAACCTTTGCTCCCGGCTAGTGATGCGCCGCCACGATAAATTGTGACAAGCACGTTCTCGCCAGAATTATACCGACGTTTATCGACCGGGCGATCCGAGCGCGAGTTATTGAAGTGCTGTTTGTTGCTCAGTTAATTTTACAAGTGAATATTTTATGGTAAATAGCAATCAGTGGTTTGAATTTTAAATTGCTGACGTCTAGTTTGCAGCGTAATTTATAGTAAAAATAAAAGGTACTCATAAAACTATGAAATAAACAGAAAATAACTCTGGGAGCACAAATTTATTTTGCGAAAGCGCATATCCTAAATGTAAAATTTAGGATAAGCTTATATAAATTAAACCGCAAATGACAGGTAGCACACCAGTAATTTAATCAACACACGATAATTAAGTTTAGAAACTGGTCGCAACAATTAAACAAATGTTACAAAGAACAATACGTAACACGCAATTGTACAATGTAATAACACTTTATCGACATCGGGTATCGAACGATAACATCACTATTCGGAGGCCGGGCTATAAAGATTGCTATTAAGTTTAAAGCATGGAACGCACAGGCTTCGGTTAGGGTTGGCACACATAGTTAGAGAGTAAATATAGCACGTAGTAAAGTGTGTTGGGAAAACAATGGGAGGGCGGAATTAGACTGGCAAGTGGTGGGTTTGGAGTTATGGGAAAGGGTTTAGAGGAATTTTGTTACAGATATATTTTAAGGAGTAAAAGGGCACCGTTTAAAGTCTGAAACCATGTGAAAAGCAGAACATTGGGGGGTCTCATAACATTGCTATTAAAATAGAAAAATGAAAGACGTGAACTACTCTAGAAGCAAGAAAAGATAAAGAAGTTGATTTTCTTCATAGAACAAACTCTAACAATATCATAATAAATAGGATGGTAAAATATTCCAAACAACCCAATGGCAAACATTTTGTCTGTATTTGTCCAGGCAGGTAAATCTTACAAAGATGCAAGGAATTGCAGTTTCAAAATCCACCTACTCTTAGGTGGAGGATCGATACTTTAGATGTATTTTTTTCTGACTCACATAATGGTATATACGTAGGAATCTAAAGATTATCAAAAAGAATGACTGGTAACCCTGTGTGTCTTATATTTAGTGGTGAGTGACGGTGCGCGGGTGAGCTCTACCGACTCCACCGTAATTATAATCAGAGACCATCGCCATTTCTCAAGCAAGCCTTTTATTTTTAGAGTTCCGCACTTAAATGCTCGAGATTACTGTGTGACTCAATATTTGTAGGGCAATTCTGTTTTGGCATTCGAAAAGATCGATCTTGGGACTGAGATAGGTTGAGATGAAGATAAGGATGCTGAATTGGATGATATAGAATTTAATGATGCAGAAAATTTCGATGTAGATAGTGACAGAAGAGTAAAGGCTAACCGGTGTAAATTGAGAACTTTAGGGAAAGAAGTGGTCCGTTGATAATCAGAATCAGAGACTGAAAAAGACTCTTCTCAGGATGGGATTAATGTGATGATGTAGAAGATTTGGATCTATGTAGATAGAACTGTAGATAGATAGAACTTTAGGGACAAGTAGAAGTATTTCGTTGACGATCTAAATGAGAGAGTAAAAAGATCTCTTCTCAGGAGCAGAGTCATGACTATAACAAAATTTAGATGTTCAACGCTCTTAGCTTTTTAGGTAACATTAAATTCCTGATCATATTCATTATTATCATCATCCACAGCCTATTTCAATTCACTGCAGCTGCTTATATCGCCACACATAATATACAATAATTCCGTGTTTCGATATATCGATGTTGAAGACACTTCTATCTTCCTATTCTTTGCCTTCAACCAATTTAATAGTTCTCGTAAGTGGTTTAATTGAAATGAATTCTTTGACTTTTTCTATTACAAAGAGGCTTATAAAGTTAGTAGCAAAGTAAGTCTAGTCTATACTTTATCCGAACTATTTAGCTCAATGTTAGATTTAGATTGTTTTCTTATCTAGATCTGTATTGCGAAGTAAAAATATTTAGGTTGCAGTTTGTCCAGATGTGTAGATTAAATAATTACAGCGTGTTTCTCTTATTTCGTATTACATTCATCTTTTATCATTTTTGATTTAGGTATTGTGTCATCATCACCATCACCTTTTTTATTTTGTCTATTGCTGTCTACAGATGGACCCTGAGATTTTGGTCCTTTTTTTGTTTAGGAATTCTAATAAAAAATTATTAGTAATAAAATACTTTTTTTTAATCTAGATCTTATGACAATAGCATAATCAGCCTGTAATGTGCTGGGACACGAGGAGAGAGAGTGCCCACGAGGAGAGGGAGAGCCCAGTGCGGGTTGGTACCTACACATGTCTTTGAATTTTTGGTTCTAGGACATGCCGGTTTCCTCACGATGTTTTCGCTCACCGTTCTGGGAGCTCAGTGATGATGAAATAATGTACACAAAGTAAAGTGCCATCTTGGGTACGAAACCACGACCTACAAATCGCAAGTTGGGGCCGTTACCACTGAGCCACCGCTGTTCATCTCGCACCATCTAACTCGAATCCTTTTTTGTTGTTCAGGATTTCTAATCAACTTTTATTAAGCAATCTAAATCTTATGACAATACACATGGAATCAATCACGTAACACAACAAAAGTTTCCCAAAGTAAGAGGTAAGAGGTCAGGGCGTTGGAGCGCCATTTTTTTTATCAATTGTCGTTTTGTAACTTTCTAACTTTTACTCTGTAATGGTCTCCAATAGTACTTCAGCACTTATGTTATTATTTTTTTACGTCTTTAGTATAAAAAGTCGTTTAATTGCGTGAAGCTATGCCACCGCGTGAACTATCACTTTGTTAATAATTGCCTTTTGCTTCGTTGCTGTTTTTTTCTTGTGCTTGTATTTTTAATGGCACATCAAGCTACTACCATCTGTCAAATTTCTTTAATAGAATTTCAACTTTATCGCTAAAGCATTAGGTTCAAGTTTGATTGGGAAAATTTGACAGTTTCGAGTAGCTTGATGTGCTGGCGTCTGTACCTTTTTTGCGATCTTTTGAGGGTACTGCAGAGGTGTGTTTTGTATTTCAATGTGTCATTATTTTGAAGTCCCATATTTTGATGGGATTTATTAAGAATTTCATGGACATACTTACCTTAATTAATATTGAAAGGCCAAGTGTATCTTTAGACATAAAGATTTCTTAACATTATTCTGCATTTTGCTCTTGTTTAGAATGTATTCATGAATGTAAAACGCTGGTTTATGATGCGATTACAAATGTTACATTCTTCGGTGTTTGTAAGTTGTTATTCTTCTACGTGTTATGAATGAAAATATGTATTTGTTTTGATGTATGTAGGTATTCGGATGTTGTATGTTTGTTTGAAATTCTTTATTCTATTTAAGTTTTTGTTTTAATATCTACAGCTTTTAGGTGTTAATTAGAATTTGTTAATTTTTTTACGTCATATAACAAATTACATTATTGTAGGTACCTAATTGTTTAAAAACTCGTTTCCAAAGAAACGGCTTGTCTACAAAATACGTGGAAACAAGTTTTATAAATCGCTCCAGTCCAAATTGTTGTCTTATAACAACAACATTACCTCACTCATTCTGTTACTAGAAAGCTTATCATTGTTGGCATCGGCGCGCGCGCAAAAAGCTCCTACATAATAATTGGAAAATAGCCTAACGCTGATCTGTGGGTGTGGCGACCGGCTGAGCTAGCGGCGCGAGATAGACTGACGCAGGGCCACAGGAGGGACAGAGATAGGGACGGGCGCGCACGCAGGTGGGCGGGGCTAACACACCCGAGCGTTGCCGACCATTCCCGATCACAGCCGAATAGAGAACGCCCAGTCGCTAATGTTAGCGTACTACCGTCTGGTTTACTTGGGCTCTTGTTCTTCAGTATTGTTATGTGTTGAGAGGTCTGGTTATGCTGGTGTTTTGAACAATGCGAACTATGTTTGAGCAATGTAGTGCCATTATATAGGTATTATCGGGCTAATACAAGTCTGGATAATAGATTGTTTGGAACTAGCATGTGTTGTGATATCCCTTACTAAATAAATTACTCATGTGTAATAGCATTTCTATTGTTAATTTGTTAAGTTATCTTAGCTACTTAGCTTGATTGGTTGTTTGAGAAATAGTTTTGTTATTTATCTATCTTCAAAGTGATTTTAAACGTATCTAAATTGGATGTTGTACCTACTTACTTCCAAGAGAGTGAGTAGGTTCTGGTAGCTTATAAGTCAATTTAAGTAAGTATCGCGTCGTCAAGATTAATATGAGTTAAAAAAGTATTGCTGCAAAAAGCAGCTGCAAACAAAATTACATAGTCAGTCATAATATTTCCATTTCCCTAACTATCTTGGAACTGTCCACAACGGTTAATGAAATAAGCTATTCGAAGCAACAGCGTTCGTAAAACATAATTGATTTACCCGTTGCAGCTTAAATGAAACAAGCTGGAGGTTACGATAGGTTATTTAATAGTTAAACTTAATTATTGATTCTGAGGGGCTTACTATGAACTTCGTTAAGTAACTGAAATGTGGAAATGTAGTTACTTAAGTTAACAGTTTGAGTTTAACGTTTTTGTACCCAGACGTATTTAAGTGTTTCTAATTGAATTCTATTTTAATTTTACTTATGGCTTTAGTTATTGTTTTAAAGTAATTTGCTTTTATTTAATTGAAAAGTTTAACAATTCTTCAACTGTAGTATTTTTTGCAACTCGTTACTCAAGTCGTCAGGGCAGGCACGTTCTGAGCAGGCCCATTTCGCAATAAAAAAATAAAAGAAAGATTGCTGAAAACTTCATGACTTCTATATGATCAATAAAAGTATTGTGAAACCACATGCACAGGTAAGCACACTAAGCTCATATAAGTGCTTAAGATGATAATATCATGGTGCCAACATGTTTAAACAAATATTGACTCTATAAATCTATATTTATTTTCATTGCTTATATAACACAGATTTCTGTATATATTACTATAAAGCAAACTACATACTAGTGAGTTCATAATTCCATACCAAAACACAGAACCTCCTTTTTTTTGAAGTCGGTTAAAAAAACAAATTTTTTCCACATCACGTCCATAGTAGCCCCCTTCGTAAAGGAGGCGGCGCGACTCCCGTTAAGTAAGTAAACAGACTTGCGCTTGCGCAGCCCGTTATTCAACCACACCGAGTTATTATAAGTTATTGCATTGTTACACCTGCTTTATTATGCACAACTAAGTGATTCCATGTTGTTACTGATCATCGCTAAGTGTGGAGAAAGTTGGAGGGGAATTATGTTTGTCATTTGTTGTTTTTGGAAAGCAGAAGGGTAATTGCGTAACACAGTATTAGTAGTAATGGCCTTACATTTTGACGGTTCAACAACATTCATTGCGTTATTTGCGGTGTTGAGCAAGAAAAAAATTCGATCATATGAAGCAATGGATTAGCAATATCCCTCAAAATTATTCAGATTATGATTGATAGCAATTAGGGTGCAGATCATAAGTTTTCATCAGTATCAACTTGTAAATTAATACCGTGACTGTTACGAAACTAATAAAGGTTTCAGAATCAAATGGAAATGAAGATACTAAAATAACTTGTACTAAAAAAAATTGGTTAATTCAACCTACTGATAACCATCTCTGTACCAATTACTTTAAAAACAAAACTACGAAACCAACAGAAAATAACAGTATAAATTAGCCACTAACCTCAACCAACCTTAATTCAAACCACATTTTATTCCTCTATTTAAATCAAAAGCAGCACTTTCGAAACGTGAATCGATACTCACGATTAAATCGTATTATTAACAATCGAGTAAATAGTTCTCGGTATCTGCAGAACGGTGTTCCGGTGAAACAATCTACTTGTATCATCGGTTGCTAGATACTATCGGCTCGTGCCACTTGTGTAGATAGTGATGTCAATGATTTATTGCACGTTGTTTAGTCGATGTTTGGCCGAAGGTGTATTGACTATCGATAGATTTTGACTTAATGTAAACTAAAGGTTAGATAAGGAATGAGGAAGTTGGGTTTTGTGGTAATGTGGACTCGTTACGTTCTTATGACTTTAAGGTAACATTCGACTGAGTTTATAGTAAATGCTTGTTATTTAAAGTAGTCGACCCTAAGGTAACTACATAGTTGGGGAAAGGCTAAGCAGGTGATGATTTAAAATGACTTCACTTTGACTATTTCTGGATAAAGCTATGCATTAGCTTATAGCTTTGATAAAACACCATAAAACGACACAATACGATTTAGCGTTCATTAGCAAGGTGATATTGATGCTAAACATGACGTTAATGTTAAGCGAATTTAGTGTTTTTTCTAAATAGGTAGTTTAAGAAACGACTATATCTTTTAGTTCAGGCTGAAAAGACCTACCGTATTTGTCTTTAAAAAAAATCACGTTTAAGCAAACATAAATAAAAAATCAACATCTTTATCGACAAATAATAGCACATCCCTCTGTTGGCACGAGTAGCGGTCGCGTGCCGGCGCGCCCTCTCGCGGCAGATTGAAGAAAGTGCGCCGACACTCGACGCGGGACGTACCGCGGATTGCTATCTATGCGTTTTACTTTAATCGAGCTCTTTAGCCTTTAAGTAGTCGTTAGCCGGTGGAAAAACTACTGAATTAAGTCTAGTAGAATTAGAGGAAAAACGGCTGAATTAAGTGAAGCTGGTTTTGAAGAAAACCGATTGAAAGTCGTGTTTGTGTGATGTCTTCGAAGAGAATGATTTGCGAAGCATGTTTAGGTTTGAAGAAGAACGATTAATTGACTTGTCAGAATGGGTAATGTAATGATTGAATTGGAAAGTGACAGGTCAGAAATCTTCATTCTCCGATCGGATGATGACTTCAGAGAAAAGGGTTAAAAATCTTCTAACGTTTTATGATTCCTAACATTTGAGACGCAGATAGTCCAAGCACTTTGGGGATTGATCACATGAACATGAACTTTTAACACGTTGACTGCCAAACAACAGACAATAGAAAATCTATTGTTGGCGGTTACCGATGACTTTGGTGGTAGTCAATGCCTTAATTTGTGAATGTTTCTATGACACAGTTTAACAGTTTGTTTTTTTACACCAAATATGTTTTTAATTGCAAAGGAAACTGCTTGATGTTAAGTCTATAAAATTGCTTCACTTTTAAGTGTTTGAAGTAGCTTCAAGTTACACACACCCAATCAAGAAATTCCCAAAAAGGACTTCCATTTTCAGGCAAGTTCTCAAAGTCGCCTTATTTCCAGCATGTACTGGTAAGTGGGTTTAATGTAGAATTAGCTAACACGCTCCGCTTCGCAAGGAACCCTTGTTGTGTGCCTGGTATCCGATACTTGCATTAGCGGCCTTGTTTATAGCTAGCTAATGATATGTAGGCTCGCTTTCGGTACCGTTAGAGGTGAAGATGGAAATAAGGATTTAGTAGTTTAAATTAAAATGCTGGGTTGTTTGGTGTCAATTGTGGCTTTGGTTCTAAGGTTTCTGACAGTTTGTTCAAGCCTCTGAATATTTTTTTTTGGGATTTACTCATATCCCATCTAAAATGTTATTGGTTGGTAAATTTATTTGTCAGGAGTCAGGATCTTAATTAAATGTCATCCTTAATGGATAGAAAGAAAGAAATATATAAAATTCGTTTATTAGCATTAATACTAGAAAAACATATTAATGGTATTAGAAAATGTTTATGCCAAAAAGTCAAGCCAAAGCCTTTCTTTCCGGGAAATTCTGCAACTGGCATTGATTGCATCTTGTAACGGACATTGTGGATCACAAATTTAAAATCTTTACGCAAAAAAGGGTCCCCATGTCCTTTCCCCCATCCCCCATCTTCTAAGCCTCCCATTTAATTACAGCCTACTAGCACATAACTGATCGGTGTAGGTACCAGCTAGATATCGTATTATAACTGGTATAGTTATTAGCCGCGCGGCTTTCATCCGCAACTAGACCGGTGGCAGAATTCATGGGCCTTATACGGAGCACGCGGATATGTCGGCTGGAGGTGACCATGGTGAACGGGTTCATGGTAAATTGTATTGATAGGTAAGATTTGAGTTTGTTTGAGTTGGATTTTAGTGATTTCGGTTTTTGTTGTAAAGTCATTTTTACACCTCACAATGTTTAATGGTTGTGAATAGGTGTGTAGCATAAGTTAAGTTTTTTTTTTATATTTTATTAAGCTGTCCAAACCTTTCCTTTTATGGACATTAGGGGGAGAATTTTATTCATAAAAACGATATTATTTATATATATATATAAATAATAATAATACATACATATGCCCAGCCGTGGGTGAAGTCTGACTGTGGATAATAATGATGATGAAGTATTTCCAAGAAATCATTCTCCTTTTTTTTCTCAAAGTATAGTATTTTTTTAATAGGTACTCTACTCAGAGCACTGATTTCAACAGCACTTGACCGAACCCCACTAACCGCACTGAAACAAAATTTTAGTAAAGTGCTGTTCGGTGTAGTTTATCAATATTTGGTGGCGATCAGACCAAACTAGGGCAATACTGACAAGTGATACAGTTTACCCATAAAATAGCAAGAATCCCTGCTCACAATTCCCTCGTCTGGTCCCCCTACAAATTACAAGTCCATATCTTGGGGCGGTGTGCGACAACGACAAGATAGCTCATACGTTTGTTTGTACCATTGAATATACATGAGGCTTGCTTTATTTGCGGAGCTACGCTGTCCTACTACGCATTAGTGTCGCTTCGCGCATTGTATATTGTAAGCGAATTGTTTCGGGAGCGAATTTGTACAGAGATTGCAGCGGGATAAAAGGGTAATGGATAGCTATCAGTTTAATTATAATTTTGGCTCCGGAATTTTACTTGCTGTTTCCAGGTTTGTGATTTCTAAAGTAGACAAAGTTTTCTGTAACTGGCTTAACTTTCAATTGTTTTCATTTTACCCTTCAATGTATTTTATATGGTCAAGAAAAGTATACAAATATTTCCAATAAAAAATATTCATGAATAAAGTCACACCTCTAACCATAACTGCGTATATACCTTTTCACCTCAGACTAGTGGAGGGATATTACAAATCACCTTTTACGGGTTAAACAGTCGATAAATCTGCTCAATACACCCACAGAGCGATACTATCGCACCTCTAGTGGCTTTGTGGTGTCTCAGGCTCTAAACGAACTTGCCTTTGGCCACTTAGATTTAAGAACGATAATTATAACATTTTCAAATTCAAAAGTGCGTTCTGAATTCTGGTTTAGTAGTAACGTCATGCTTGTTATGATTCATTCTTTATTTAAATGGTAGTCTGTGTGGCCAGTTTTAGATAAAGGAATTTGGTTGGTGATTTTTTTACGCAATGGTATTGTATGAAGTATTTTTTGTTGCCAGTGTGAACTTCGATTTCTTTATTTATAAACTCGCTAGATAGCAAAATGTGTCTGTATGATTTGTCGTATATGTGCTGCGCAAAAAGAATGAAGTACACACTTGAAAAGTCCCTACCATTATTATTAATTTTATTTTAAACAGTAAGTAGTTTAACTTTAATGACAGTTCTTAAATAAATAAAATAGGCTCAGTTTTCAGTACAGGATCCTACTAAATAACAAGAAGCACTGTATCGATAAATGGCGGCATTAACTCGGGTGCTGGTGTTGAAATTATAGCGAGTTAACGAACTACTAACTGTGCCTCGTAAAAATAACCAACAAGCTCGTAACCCAGGTAATGACACGTCTGCAGTTCAGCTCATTATAATTATAACTAATAAATACTTTCAATTAATGTGGCATTCTTTGCGCAGTTATTTTGCTCTAGTATTTTTCGAATAGTTCATTTAGAGGTGAGGCTTTTATTTACTGCAAAATTTACGATCTAAGGAGATTCTATCGGCTTACTGATAAGTTTTCACGAGAAATAGTAGAAATTTTCTTTACGATGGGTTCAGTTTAAATAAATAGAAGGTTTGTAAAATTACAGAATTTGACAAGTTCACGGACTTGGACACGGACGTTCGCGATCAGCAGTTTCTATTCATACAGTTAAACATCTTCAAAATACCTAGATAGGTATTTATTTATTTTTTACATTCATAACTTTCCTCAGACCACACTAAAACAACCGTGGCATCGCGCACGCACCCAGTAATTTGTATTAGGTACATGTAAAAAGCCGCGCTGCACGGGCGCAAGTAAATAATGACATCTATAACGCGTCGGGAGCAACAATCATGTAGGTTTCCTTCTACAGAGCCATCGACATCCGGCCGATAAACGGACCGGTCAGGGTTGCCACGTAAATACGGCTATGAGACTAGTGTTGCCATAGGAAAACGGTTTTGAAGTCAATAGAGGCTGAGAGAGTGAAATGTTTCAGCGGTAATTTTTTTACGAAAGGCGTTTGAAATAAGTTAGTGTAAGCTTGATGTTAATGTTCTTTCTAAATAAATCGATATACAATCTAACAGTTCTCCCATCCATCCCCATCCATCCATCCATCTATAAAAGTTAAACCAACTAACGCAGCCGTATACCATCTATATTTTCCAATAGCCCTCCACCACAATACATTACCGTTGCTTCTTCATCAAATCATAAATCTGATAGTCCAGGAGCCCAACCCTGCGACCGATCGGATCGCGACGATCTCTCTTTAATTATATTGTTACGGCGGCCGGCCGGGAGGTCGTGAGGTTATACCAAATAGATTATCTTTAGATGAGGCCGGCTGCCGCTGGTGAATAGTCCCCTTTCATATCTGTTCCATCGGATTCTTTTTCTACCCGCGGGTCATTATCGATACTGAGTGGATCACAAGACTCTCTGATTGCTTTTTGTAATTTGGACCATTGAATGTTTGAATTATTTTTGAGAATTCTTTTTGTGGTGTTGGCACGATACTCTCTGGTCAGTGATCGATATTTTTTTTTCGTTGTGAATGTTGCTTGATTGTCTGTGCTCCAGTTTTGAAGTTTGTGTTAGTTGTACGGTTGATATTTGAAATTGTATATTTTTATGAAGATATCTTTGCTGTGATCTTTGAGCGGTTAGATTGAAAAGCTGAAATGGATATTTAACTGATCATCATTGCTTACTAAACCGACCATACCTATACAGGGTTATTTTAAATTGGCTAGCTAAACTCCGCAGACGCGATGGGTGTCGATATCTAAACTGTTTTATTGGGAGGTGAACGACCGCTGTTAGTGTTGTTATTTGAAGTATGAATTGAGAAAAACTGTTTTCTTATGTTTTATCGTGTTTAAATATCGATATTCATCTCGCTTTTGAAGTTAACACAGAAAAAAAACAGATTTTTAAACTGATATTACAGTGACTACAATAATTGCGGTCGATGACCCCAGAAAAAAATCATCAAATTAATTAATTTTTTTTTGATCATGTTTAGATATTGCTATTTGCTACCCATCGCCTCTGCGGAGTTTAGCTAGCCAATTTAAAATAACCCTGTACTGATAAGTTCTGCATGACACTTTTTGCCAATCATGATGGGGACTCGCTTACAAATAAAATAATGCATCGCTTAAACACCGAAGCTTTATGAGCCGAAATACATTCGTTGACGTAGACCATAAATTAAGCGAACATGACACGGTTTATAATAGGACATATTTCTACAAATATCTGCTACCAACAGATGTTCTTTATGATTACACAAATGTCAAACGACAGCAGTATTTTATTACGAAACATGTTCTTCTTGCGGTTGACATTACAAAAAGAATATAACACAAAGGTAAATAAATTACCACTGATTAATATCGACGCAAATAATATATGCTAGAAGGAAGTGGACCGTTTGCTGGTACGCATCTGTGATTTGCGTAAGACCGGATGTTGGACCAAATATTTAGCCCAATGGATGGCACAAAAGTTTGTAACCAATGTTGGTTTATCTGGTTCACCATTTGCCAAACCACTCAAATTTTCTAAAGAAATTATTCTTAGGCGGCGCCATTAGTGAAATCTTACGACTTTACGTCATATTTGTAGCACATAACACATACATACAGACGTGAAAACCATTACCCTCCTTTTGAACAACTAAAAAATGTTTTTTTTTTGTCACAGTAAATTACTTGGGCAGTTCGGCTAATGACATCGCATATTTTATATCGCGGTTATAAAAAGAGTATGACCGCACATTCCAAGGTTTGCATAGCTGTTACAAAATCGCTGCGCAGACGCACCTGCCGTATGATTACGAGTGGCGACACGCACGCGACTGCGATGTAAAAACGAACTAATTTCGGGCTTGGTCGTTTGTGATTTAGTTTTTAGTAGTGTGGGTTTGAGAGTTCTACTTTGTAATGTCGGTTAAAAAGATGATGTGATTAGGCGCACGATTATTTTTGAAAGCTTCCTATTGACGCGGTTTCCATTTTTTTACGACTTTTTATCAATGAATTTTTATCTTTAATGATGGCAATTTTTTGTCAGTTACAAAAGTATGTTCTAAGTCTTAAAATAATTAACCTCATTCACTTTCAAAATATGTAAGCACCTATTGTGATCAGCATCAGTGGTTTTAAGGAGTGGCCGCAACAAAAGATGAGGTCTGTCCGCTAGCCTTTTGCTATGCTTAAAGAGTAATCCATTATTCAAATTCATCATATTGCCACGAGCCAAAATAACTCATATCTAAACGTATTGATTTACAATTAATAGCCGCGAGGCCTAGACAATGCGACCTCGCGTGTTTCATTTGACATTTAGCCCGAGCGACCTTTCGGCTTCTTTCGGACCACTTCGGGTACACCTACGGACAAAATTACTATTCAAAGTAGGTGGTATGTTGAACTATTTGTGAGCTTTTTTTATTAGATTAGCGGTACAGTCGCGAGGACAAGCTTTTGCGAATTTAAATATATTGCTTTGTAAAAAAAAAAATGATATACTGGAACAACGGGTTAGCAAATGAATTCAATCAATCAACGCTGCCTATTAATTAAATACAAATTAATTAGCGTATTTATTTTTGATTACCTATCTTAAAGACAAATCACCGACGCGGGAGTAAAAAACTTTAGGTTATTTTTATTAGATTATTTATGGCCCTCAGACAATTTCGCTGTTTCAGAAATCCAAACTCTTTAACCGTCATTAAATAATACAAGAACCTATAAGTTCACCACACTCAAAGGATTACGTTCCCTATCACGATAGGCCTCAGTATGAATAAATAACAAGTTTCATATCGGTGTAAAACATATCTTTTCGCAGGTACCACAATGTACCGGCCGTCCCACACCACCCCCACGTGTCCCACAAACTAGATCTTCAATTGTTGCCTGCACCAGTTTTTGCCGAGAGAAATCCTGGTATTTATTAGCCAGAGGGCTTACGATAAACTCTTTGTGCTGGTCAGATTAGGTGCTAATGATGTGCTAAATTGTTCTACATTGTGTGGAGATTGACGAGTGGAAATATAATTATGGTGTTTGGTATTTTTAAAGAGTGCAGAGCCTACTTAGAAGACCGGACTCGTCTGATTGCAAGAAATAAATAAGTAAGTGAAGAAATTAATAAAAATAAATCATCATCATCATCCTTCTTGGATTCGGGGCAAGCACGTTTTCTTTTTCCAATCTCCCCTGACAACCGTCACGCGAAAATTCACTCCTTTTTCTTCCATATCATTCCTCACACAATCCATCCATCTTTTCTTTGGCCTGCCAAAATAGAGACTGGAAATACTAAAAAGAAAATAAATAAAAATAAGCCTTACCTAGATAAAAAAATCTAGTGCTTAGAGCTAATTTTTCTTTTTTTTCTTCAAATGCGCCCCTTTTTGTTGGTATCGTATTATTCAGCAACTGGGTTATGTAGGTCAGATAGGCAGTTTTCCATGTAAAATATTGGTATTCAGCTGCATCCGGTTAGACTGGAAGCCGACCCCAACGTAGTTGGGAAAAGGCTAGGCAGATGATGGTATGCACCCCTTTTGCTTCTGGCGTCAGTAGAAGCCATTCAGAGATCAGTGACTTCTAATGTTTTAATTTAAAATTAATGGATTAATTATGTTATATATGTATTTAGCTTTTAACAATGTTTGAAAAATCTTTTGCCGCTATCTTACTAATTTGCTTAAAATCTGTAATAAACATAAGGAAGTAATCTAATTAGTGATAATTAGGTAGATATTTAAATTAAACCATAAAATGTTCTATTCCGTTATTATGGTTTCCTACTGTATCAAAACAGTCGTTCAAAATGTGAGAAATAATTTCGCATATAAATAAATAATCAATTTATACCAAGCACGTGAACCATTAAAATATATTTATGTTAGAATCAGAACGCGACTGTTACTTATAATTAAAATTCTTGATTAAAAGTCGCTTAAACCCGCAGGCGTTGACATCTTTGCATTATAAAATATGTAAGTTGATCAGTAGGTACAGACTGTTCTACTAAGTATATTTTTGTTTACAATTATGCACACACGGCAACACATCAGGCTATACATTTCCAGTTTTAGCTGACCTCGCATTGTATAGGATTTTTGTACAATCGGAAGTCAGCTTATACTGGTTATGTATAGCTTGATGTGTAGCCGTGCGTACTCTAAATAACTGCATACTTGGTGTTTTTAAATAAAGTTTTCAGGTTTATCAGCTTACAGACTGAGTTTTCAATTAACTAACTAGCCTGTATTGTACCACTGCAGGGCAAAGGGCTTCCCTTTCCTTCCTTCGTCTCCCTTTTACACACAATTCTGTCTTTTGCCAGTCCCTACGGTAGGAGTCAAGCTCGTCTAGACATCTTCGTCTCGGCCATGTCGACTATGTAGACTATAGTCCTGAATGTACTAGCGGCTACTGACTTGTTTTTCATATTAAATACGTTTTGCATTACAAAGTAAAGCAGGTATACCAAATAACTTATCCATGTATCCGAACAGAATTTCTCTTAGCAAAAACTAAAAATATTACTAATCGAACAATTCAAATTCAATTTAGTGCGACAAAATACAATCACGCTATCAATCGAACATTATCATAAAATTAGCACATTAATGGCTAAGATGGACACAGAAAATAGCGCGTGAGTGATCTCCGGATCTGCGGTAGGAAGCGGCATCCGCCATACATCATGGTGTCCACTGTGTCGGCGGAAGGAAAGCTAATCTATTACCGTACTGTCATTAAGGCTGTTGTGTTCACTTTTAGCTTTTTCTTTTGAGATTGTTCGGTTTTTGTGAAGTTAATTGTTATTTGGAAACATTTCTCGGGATGTTGAGCACAGGAAGGACACTGTGATCGAAACTTTTGTGATAAAAACCGCGCTAACACATGGAAATCAATGCGCGGAAAATGCCTGAATTGATTGAATACTGACTGATAATTTATTCAACATCTTGGTCTTATGTGGGCATCTCTCAAATGACGTCTGCTAAATTATAATAACTGCCAGTCCACGACCATAATTTATATTAAACGGAAGGAGATGCGTCATGCAAACTTTTTGCCACCGCCATTTTCAATCATCGCCTAATCGATCATCACTCAAAGCCTGACGACCTGTCCAAATATTATGAATTAAAAAGAAAAACCCCATCAGTTTATAAAACATCGTACAACCGATAGTTGGGCACCGTTATAGTTAGTAATGGCGGTTGGCGCGAGCCGCGGGCGAGCGGCGCGTGCGCCGGCCGCAGTTTACAACAAATATGGTATAATAGGAATAAGTTAGAAGTATCCGTTTGTTTGTTTCTTTGATGGGATTGGAGAAAGGTGTTATTAGGGTGTTGGTGGCTCTGTGTCAGTAAGTAGGTACTTATGAGCTAAGGGAAATTGAGAGGATTTGAAAACCGTAGCACTGTAACGTTTACTATGAGAGAAGCCTACAGCAGTAGGGAGTGATAGGCTGAATCGTTGATTGATTGGAACCATTATATAGGTTTGGAATGAACTTTGCCAGGACAAACCAATCGATAAGTTGAGTATTTGAGTTTTACAAAAGGATCCCCAACGATAAGTACGCATCCAGTCACAATCTAAAACTGCACCATATAAGGCAAAGATCTGTGTATCAAACTCAGCATTATTCTATAATCCATAAAGATTTTGGCTGCAAACGTGTGAGAAAAAAATTTAACAAATCATTTTCGGTACCAAAAATGTTTAAATTTCTCGTAGCACTTTATAAACTTACTACCACATAAAGCATAAACATTTTAGTATTCAAACGTCTTACTCTAGCTTATACTATTCTATAGCTTTTATACTAATACATAGCACATTGTATATAGATAGGTGCCTAGTGGACTGTTACTGCCAATTTATTTACTTTCTACCCGACCGGCGACCGGCCGGGCCTTTGATTTCACTAGTGATACAGTTCGGTTGTTCTCGCTATATTGTTGATATAGCTTTAGGTCTTAATTGTTAGATTAGTCCTGAGGTATCCAGAACTTACAGGTTTTTATTGAACTTTTCTTGATAGAATTGAATTTTAATAGAATTTTTCTTCACGTATGATGACGATTGATCGACTGTCTTTTTGTGATTTTTTACGGAGTTTTAGTTATATTTGAAAATGAAGAACTATTTCCAAAATAAAGAAAACCAAGTTAATTTTTTTCTGGTTTAAGGTAAATAAGCATGTTGGGATGTTTTGTTGTTTAATCGTGTACACACACACGGCTACACCTCAAGCTGTAAATTTCCAGTTTTAGCTGGCACTGTATACCTAGGTTTTTCATACAATCAGAAGTCAGTTTATATGGTTATGTATCTATTGCTTGATATGTAGCCGTGCGTACATGTTGTATTCAAAATTAATTAAAAAAGAAAATAGAATTAGTGCAATTTTTAATCAGAAACAATTGGAAAATTCTCTGCAGACTTCGTTAACAGTGCTTATGACAACTTCCTCAGATATTTTGTCTCGAATTCCAAAAACAAAAGAAGGCTCAATCCTACAATTTACAATCCAAGCAAAACCTTTCACTTTGCAACGAAAATAAGAGCTATAATCTATATCGCGGCGGCCAGAGCCATGAATCTGTGAAACGCGACAAATGCCCATCATCTGGGTCTGTGGCCATCTCAGCCGCGCCTGCCTTATGTATGTCATTCTGTGCACTGCCTGTCATTTGCCTGTCATTCTACTTTGTGGGTGGCGGTAAGTATATAGGGTTATGTAAAGATTGTGGTTCGGTTTTGTTGTTTTTTGTTCGGATTGCACTGCGAGTCTCCTTTTTATGATAGATTTAGTTTCTGGGTGGCTACCGTAACTAATGTTTCGGGTTTTATTTATAAACACATCATACATAACATCACGCTTATATTCCCCGAAGGGTTCGGCAGAGGTGTACCCACTGTACACCCAGATTCTCACACATCTCGCCTATTAGCGTCAAAAGGCCTATGTCAGTCATTTATCAAGAAGGTATAAAATATTCTGAGTATAAAACCTATTTTTATATTTTATTGTTCTTCAAATATTCTACATCTTCTTTTGTTTTTCTTCTATAGGTGACATCTCATGTATGCACAAAAGCTAAAAATAAATATTTTATAATATTTCATTATTTTATTTGCTTGTCTAACAAAATTGGTACCGAAACTAGGGAGCTTTAAAGAAACATAAAAAAAGGCAAAACTGACGATAATCTAGCAAAAAAACGTTCCCCATAATTACGTCTAACCTGATAAAACAAATAATAAGTAACTATTAAACCACATAAACTAATTCGAAGCAAAATACACGCAATTAAAGCGCACAGCCTCAACCTATACATTTCAGGTCAATTTCTAGTAAATGTACCACGTAAAAGCAGTAGCTAAGAAAACCTAGCCAGCTATAATTTATGATTTTCCAGCTCATACCTACAAGGCATAGCTAGGAGGTATCTCAGTAATCAGGCAAATACAAATTTATGTAAAAGTATGCAAATTCTACAGATTATTGTATCAAATTGCTGGTTGATGTATATAATGTTGTTTAGTATATAATTAAGCTACGTATGACTACATGACTAGTGGAGTTTGTTAGTTTTTATGGGTTTATATTGACCTCTTGTGTTGAAGCTAATACGGGGACGTGCTAAGTATAACATACACACGATAATTAACATTCCGTGTGTTACTCGAAGATTTTTTGTAACAAATCAATACTATAATCATTTTACAAAAAAAACCCTATGAACCTAGACTACAGTCCCAATAAATATCTAATGTTTACCTACACTAGACTATACATAATGTCACAACTATAGAGTAACAAAATAAATGTCTATGACCACGGCGGCGGTGTTTCTGTATCGTCAAACCCAAAAAGTTTTCTGAATTCAAAAGGTATTCTTTAGGTTTAAATCTGAATTCCGATGGACATTCTCACATTCTCCGGTTTTCTACAATTATTCACGAAAGTGAATAGGACCGAGGTCAAATAAGAAACTCCGCCAAACATCACTTTGAAATTCCTAATCAAGCCGTCGAACCTACATTCAAAGGCATTTTAATACTGAAATACTACTAATGAAGACCTAACTAATATGGAGCTGACATTGCCTCCAATATAAGAAGATGAGATTCGAATTTCTATGAACGTTGATCCTTAACGTATCGTCGAATGAATATTGGATTTCGACTAGGAATGCTGCATTTTCCGAGGTAACTATCTCTCAATCTATGCTTAAGTCTAGTTTAAACTGTGCTTGTAAGAAAATGCAAATGGCCTGTGATCAATGATCGGGGGATCAGAGAAGCTAGCTGCGGGTTGCGTCAGCTTACTAACTGTTGTAGACGCGAATGTTGAAGTAAAGAGCTGCCTTACCTATTTCTTATCGTTTTATACCTAGGGAGCATTGTTAAACCGTCATAATTATGTTGCGAAAATACTTTCAGAAGTTATAGATTTTTAATATCTCTCTATCCAGGGACCAATCTCCTCTTAGCGATAATCAATGTCAAAAACATGTAAAAAATTACGAGAATTGCACCTCAGATAAAAGATGGCAGTTGATCTCTGTTAAATATTAATTTTCTTCTATATGGTAAGAAATGGAGTAAATCTCATCGTATTTTTAAAGACGCGTCTCCAACAGGTGCATGCACAGTTTTTAGGGTTCGGAATCTAAACCGTATCTAATCAAAATCACCATTAATACTAGATATATCTACAAGAATTTTGAGGCTGGCATGCAATAGATTAGTATCACAATATTTTAGGAGTAATCGTAACGGAGACCGTGTACGATATTCCACATGTCAGTAGTAATAAAACCAGTATAATCTGGCCTCTTATTCTATTAAAACTGGGTACTTTGCTAGGCCAGCTTAAGATCAAAGTGTTACTACAGATGTGAGGCCTATAGGTAACAGTACCCAGATGAATGGCATATCTTCTTGATAGTCCACGATAAGGTCTGATGATGATCGCATATAGATTGAGACTAATGTGCGATATCTCACACTTACTCGTTAATCTTTATGGGAGCCATAAAGTGAGTAATTAAAATATTCAATTTGGTTTGAAGAATTTGGTGGTGAGATATGATCGGTTGATCTTGAATCTCTTAAGATATAGGTGGAAATATGCTATAAATATATAGCTTATTTTCCTTTTCGAAGATTTTGTGTTTTATACAGCTTTAAGTATTATCTGTAAAACTTCTTTTATACATTGATCTTCACTTAATTCGGTAAAAGTTTTACAACTTCAATTGCGAAAATTTTGTTTTGCCAAAAACAGACATAGGGCTCGATTGAAAATGTTCAAGCTTGACCGATTTGGAGCAACGGTAGCTACCACTAAACCAATAAGATGACCATGAGGATACGGAAGACAGTCGCCATTCTATCTAAACACACTATGCAGATTACCTATAGGTACATACCTACATAAATTTAGTGAAAGGCGGACAATATATTTATCTGGCATCGTTATCATTGACGCAGGTTCGAGTCCCAGTAGTGGAGGTTTGAATAATGAGTGTGGTCTAGAGATAAACTCGTTTTGCCGGCGACAGATGTCACTGTGCGACTTCGACAAATGATAGCGCCTAAAGCCTCGCTGTTTTACATAACGTACTAGCTACTGGATGCTTGTTGTTGCTGTTGCTCTACATGGTAGGAACTAGCTCTGATTTGCGGTTTCGCTGTTTGACCGATTGGTTTTTGTTTCATCATCAAAACACACTTTGGTGATTGTCTTTTGTTTCTGGCTTATCGCAGGCTGATTGTGTTTTGTTTCATCGTGAAGAACTCAGGGCCCGTAGTCCCGTTATTTAAAACGTTCAAAATCTAGTCGCAGTCTCATCTCGGCGACAAAAAAATGTCAAAAACTTGTCAAAATGTAGGGAAATTAGACGCATTTTTGACAGATTGAGACTGAAATCAGACTGTGAACGTTCTTAAAATTACGAGAATTACCCCTCTGGTGATACTCTTCCTGTTTCGTCGTATCAAGTTTTACCTTGATATAGCTTTTTTTGGTATACTTGGTGGGTGTGTAAGTCTACTATTTTAATTGATCTTAAGTGATTTTTTTATTTATTATTATTTCTAAGAAACCTGCCATATCAACTGATCATTTGATAGAAATACTGATCAACTGTCAACGGTTATACATCCTTAATGAGGTAATTATAGTTGAATAACAATAGTTTCAATCGCCGTAGAAGCGGAAACAACTGAGCTTGTGTATCATGATATGAATATGCATTGTAGCGTTGCCATTTTAAAGACGAGGAAGAGATTACTTTTAGGAAATGCTGCTTATGACAAGGTTCTATTGTAACAAGGCTTAATATATAATGACGTAGCTGTTAGTGGATTTAATACGAATAATTGATAAACATTTGCATTCAATAAATTGGCAAAAAAAAACCATATGAACAGAAAATCCTGAATTACAGATAAAAAAACATTGCTTGAAAAATCCAGTAGGCACATTACATAATCATATAAAATATGTTATCTGCGTAAATAACAAAAGAAAGTATATAACAACTCATAAGCAAACACCGCGTAATTAGATAGATTTGAATTAATCTCGCTTTTACAACACCACATAATATATTAAAAAGTGAAAATCTGGTTTAATTTAAAACATTAACTTCAACTTGTTAAAATAATAAAATTTCTGATACGTAAAAGATAAAACTGGAACTACGAGTAACTTACTTCTGAGGTAACTTGTAACTTGCATATTATTTGAATAAACAAGGTTTATGCAACAATATTCATGTCAATTCTAGATGACATCGTTCGCGATTTTGATAATAATGATACTCTTACTAGGGAAGAGTGAGAAGTAAATACAAATAATGATAAGAAAGAGTACGATGCAAAATCTAATGAAGCAGGTAAATCCAGAAAAGGAACTGTAGCAACTAGTTAGGAGAAGGCTTGTATGAAAAAAAGGCATATGAAAGACTACAAGTTGTAAAAAATACATTAAAAATGGAAATATGAACATCTTCCAAAGAGTTAAGTGAATAATTTAACAAGATGAGTACCTGTTCATTATTGGTTCAAAATAAGTGTGAGGAACACTGGAGAAATTGTTTTTAGAAGGATATTTCCTTTCTTCATTACTGTAGTTATTAAATACGAATAAAACGTGTATAATAACCGTTATTGAACGTACGAAACGAGGAGAAGATTGTGTATGCCGACAAGATTTAACCATGTTAACTAACACTAAGTTTAGTTTCTCTACTTTCGCGTGTGTAATAAGTTTAAAATACATGGGTACTAAAGTTTTCCCGTTTACTAGAAATGGTGTTTATCAAAAACACGATTCCATTAAACCAAAAGCAGTAAAACATGTGATTTTGATCATGATCCTATCATGCGCAATGTACATACATACTTCAACTCAAAAATTGCCATACAAAATAAATATCAATTCGTCGTCAGACTTCTCCAAAAAGAGAGAGATATAATGAAATCAAACTAAACTCAGATTTTTTATTTGCTAGACTAAAATGACAACTGCGATCATAACGTTAATGTCATGTTGTCAAAGAAGGTCGATCACAGCTGTCATTTTAGTTAGCAAACTATAAATCAGAGTTTAGACACTGTGTTAAGCGCTGAAGCTGAACCTGTCAAACACCCTAATGCCAATAAGGTTTCTCCCGTTAAAGTCAGTTAAAGCGGTTAAAAGTAACACGGTCTACCCGGTAATCGAACCCCACAATGAGATAAAACTGTATCATGAAATAGCACCGGACAATCGCGGTCGTTACTGCATTATGACTTGACATGCCGACAATACTTATATTAATGTAAAACAGACTTTATTAGAGTGTCATAAGGTGCATGTTGACCGCACGTGAAGTATAGCTGTACTTTCGAAAGACCACGGGCGACGTCATGATAGGGTTGGTGGCTGTTGGAAAATAGAAAATTTATGAACTGGTCATAATTTTATGTTCATGTATATCTTTAAACGTAAGTAGCATCTGATGCGATCATAGTTCAGAAACATGGATTTCATGTATTATTTAGAAGGTAATGTTAGACTAAAACGAATTGTCGATTTGCATATCAAACCATCCTCAGTGATCACATCAATGAAAAGAAAATTAGCATGATAAATGTCCGTCAGCTGTATGATTTATTACCTTTCTGGGATCATAAATAACCCATACACGGCAGCCCTGCTCTAAGTTGACATTCCTAGATTGAAAGGTCGCAAACTGGTCCGACTATTACCACAGCCATTACTGGCGGACGCCGGCAGTGGTCGCGTAGATTGCCGACCATTCCAGCCATCTGCGACCATCTGCCGGGATTACCACGCCACGGTATTACCACCGCCAGATTACGGCGTATTATGCCCGCACGCGTCCTCCACGTTTCCGTTCGAAAGTCGGTAATACTGATTGGTCAGCGTGAAATGATCGTCTGAAGGTATGCGATCGGTGCCATTGATGAGTTTTGTGCGTCATTTTTCACTGTCAGTACGTTTCTGTTGGAATGTATGAAGTTTCCACGAGTCCTAACTAGTTACTGAACATGGAATATTGCAAATAATTTCTATCACATTTTTTGTCGCACTTTCGTTGGCCAGGATAATAAACGTGACATTTTACACAATAGCACAATACGAAATAGCACTGTTTGAAATCTTGAACTAGCACTGAATAAAACAGATTTGTTTTCGATATATTCTAAGAGATGTAGATAAAACAAAGGAGATGACTGACGACGTGTGGTCGACGATATAACGATGCTTGTTTATTCTCCGTCACACGCCCACGTGTGTGGTGCGCTATCTACATAGCACTAAATAACTTGTTCTTCTGCCAATACTGTGATTGATCTTTTGCAAATCTCTAGGTATAGACGATGTATATTTTATTATAGATAGCTTGAGAGTTATGATCAATAAAAAAGACACAAAGAATCAAGAAATACTTAGTAAAGAAACATAATTTGAGACACAACCTACTGCAAAAGTTAACGTAGTAAATAAAAAAATATGAAGATAATCCATTTTCAAATGACATTTCACCCTTCCGGGGTGAGCACATCCAATATGCTCGGATTCCAAGCTGCATCCATCAGGTTCTGTGCAAGATCATTCCACATTTAGTACGTGATACAATTACCTAGTGCTCTGTCGGCCACATGTCCAGCGGTGTCGCTTGAATCCGAAAGGAATTGCACCGAGATGAAGGATGACCGCCCTACGTGATGTCCGACCACTGGACGATTTAGAAAATTATTTTATAGCTTAGCAATCTTACAGGAATTTGATTTATAACGTCATATACGATGTAGTAAAATGAGGTATTTATGGACATAAACCCGTACTTGTATATCAAACAAGTACAAGTGATGAAAATATTTTAAAGCTCTATAGAAGGCATGAGTGTCAAACACTGAAATAGTATTGTGCTTGAATAAGCTTAACCAGAATCAGCCTATAATGTTCCCACTACTGGGATATAGGCATCCTCTTCAAGAGGGAGTGGGCTACAATCTAAAACGCGGGCCAAGTCAGGGTTGGTAGATGTCACATGTCTTCGAATTTTTGGTTCTAGGACATGCCGATTTCCTCACAATGTGTCTGAATATTGAAATATAAAAGCTTAGCAGTTTATCTTGTATTTATAAAGAGAAAAGAACTTGCATGCCTCTGAGAAAAACGGTGCAGTAATAGCGTTATAAATACCGTAGCTACTTTATTTCCTCAGTAAGCTTTTATGATTAGTGCCGTAAGATATGTATAACGCTCTAGTGCATTCTACCTCTCTCTATAACTTACAGGCCAGTGGACTTTTGAGATAGGTCAAACTACAGAATGGCATGCTTAATCTAAAAATTAATTTAGAAATAGTGTCAAAAGTACAGCGTTCTTCTACAAATCTTTGTAAGCAAAATCATCCAAGATACACAAGCAAGACTTAGAAAAACGATGGTTGCCTCTCGTCTCGGAGAAACTTACAAACGAGGGCTCCAACTCCCGAGATAGCATCTCCGTAGCCCGCTCCCAGCTCCTATCTCGGCATCTAGACGTCTCAATTTAAATACACGCCTTCCGAGACTCGATTGAGCTAAATTAAATGTTCTTACGTATATAGAATCTTATTCTATACGCTATTAGCTTGGGAAGTCATTAGATGGCCCGCTCAATTTATGGTTGAATATCGCTTATGTGGTTAGCATCTGGGTGGTGGCATTTTACTCAGCAGTTTAGTTTTATTTCCAAAAGAGCATTTGATTTTCTTAAACAATGTTGTTTATTCACGCAATAATGAGATCATCTACATATGCAACGCATTTATGGCCTGTGGAATGTAATTAGTACTCTGATTATGTCATAAAATTGTAGTTGCTTGTTAGTAATAACAATATTTTTAATTATCTTTTCTAGTACATTGAGGATGACTTCTACTAGTTTTTAATATACTATAAGATTTCATCGCTACTTGATAATACGCCGAGGTCGAGATCGTATATCTTCGGGAGCGCAGAGGGGGGCAGCAGTTCCCTGGCTTCTCAAAGATTATTATTATAGCCGATTATACTAGTCAAGTGTAGCACTGTAACACCGGGGTACTTTAATTACACTCCCTTTCATGGGCTTGCTGCGAGAGGAGCAATTCTATAAGGGATTTACGATCCAATATATTCGCAACATCAGCGTGAAAGTAGTAGGCGAATAACTATTACAGCAACGATTGAGCTTGTGGAGGTATAAAGTACTGAATTATAGCGAAATTAACGATCGAATAACAGATTTATGTAATGGTGTTACTGCTTGTTATTCATTATTACAATTAATGAAATGTGCATTGTGTTCGGAGCTTGGACTTAACTTAGATGGAGATGAATTTAGTGATATTGGGGCGACAACTTACTATTGATCCATGAATATTAATATCCAACAAACAAGTAATTTATCAACCGTGCTTCTTAACAACATATGTATTTAAACTTAGGTATTAGATAATTCCAATTAATAAAACAGTAAATATCCAATGATCATTGAACATGGCAATAATTATAAAGATATTAAAGCCGATATCATGTCGCTGTTAAGTTAGAGCTAAGTTCAACTTAGTTCACGGCTTGCATGTTAATTAGAATTCACGTTCAATTAAAATAATCTATAAGTTACCTTACTATAACTTCTGGGTTTAAATTAATATATTCTTGTTCAGATAACAGCTATTAAAGTTCTATCTCGTAACTTTGTATGAGGCATAATAGCAATTTAGTTTTAACTTTACACACGCGTGATAAATATCTTCTCGTGAACGTTATTATTGAGATTATACTTTAGGACGTTATAATAACGTCTTCTTTACGTTTATACCGCTCGTTATTGGTTTATTAACATTTAGAGAGGCTCATGAGTAATACAAATCTGAATTTCCAACACATCGTTTGGAGAAAAGTACCTAAATACCTGAATTATTTGAAAGCGATAATTTAAAAGGCCAATACTTGCAAACTAGCTCTAAATTAAACCGGAAGAAACACACTAACAGCATTAAAACACAAAACGCAATCCCGTAGACCATAAAATAGAACTACCATTTATAAATTGCGATTCTAATACACATCTGAGTTGCGATACCGTGTCGCAGCGGTCGTCGAGTCAACTTTATTGGTGGTCCCCTATTAGCCGACTCTTATCCGGCATCAGACGGACACACACGTTCCACGGACATTCGCTTTTGCAACTTTTATTACGATATAAGACATTGAGAGGTTTTCGGGATCGACAGTTTGAGGTTTTTACGAGGGTCTTACAGCATCCGTCCGTCTTGTGTTGTAATTTTGACATTATATTGGGTGTTAATGGGGCCGATTCCCTTGTTCACAAACTAAACTAAATTTAAGTTCAGTGCATCTTTTTCTTTCTATTTTATTAATAAATGGACAGAAGATAAATATTAGTCTAGTCCTGTCAAATTAGTCAGCGCCTGACGTAAATTGACGTATTTTTAGTAGCCATGTTTTTAATCACGTCTAAACTTGCTAGGGAGTACGAGTATCTAAATTTGACAGGACTAAACTAATATTTATCTTCTGTCCTTTTCTTAATGAAATAGAAATAAAAAGATGCACTGAACTTAAATTTAGTTTAGTTTGTGAACTAGGGAATCGGCGCCATTGTCTATTTTAGCAGTCATTAAGAGGCCCCTGTTCAGCAGTACACCAGTTAGAAATATACCTATCGTTTCTGGAACTTTTCTTGTCCATACAATAGTTGTAAATGTTATTTTATTATTGCAATAAGGTACAATTTAGCAGTCTACTGTTTCATCTTTGTTTGTATTATCATGCTTTAAAACTTCTTGTACAAAAAAAGCGCCTCTATCTCAATTTTTTATTTCGACCATATACAACCAGGGAATTCTTATCTACATACTTTCGTTCTAAGTATGTCGTAGGGACACAGGTGTTAGCAAGGGCTATAGAAAGCTGTCATTAATCACGCATGCGTTATTGCATTCTTTGGAGACTTGTCACATCACACGTCATTGGTCAACGAGGTTCTGAATAGTGTCAATTCTTGTTGATATTATTGTACAGTAATGTGTTGAAAAAAGTGGAGATTGATGTGATTTGTGAGCCATTATGGAAGAAAGGGCCTAGTATTGCTCCTAGCGGTACCCCTTGATGGATGGATTTTAAAGTTATTTGAAAATGATTTCAGTATTGAAAACAGTCTAATGCAGTCAATTTCGTAGCTACTGAATAAAATTGTCTTATAATCCTGTTAAACTTACATAAAATCAATTACACCGAATAATACAGTAATTATTTCATCAGATAAAGTTAACCAATATCAATATATTCAGTCTAAAATACATACAATTAATTGGACCCAATTTAACAAATTACACGTTCCATAAATATGGATCGAACGATAAAATCGATTGTAAGTAAAATAGTTAATTAATCGATTATTTTAATTGACGGTGAATATCAGTAATAGCTCAGAAGTTACTCGATACAGGGCTACAGGGCTGCAGGCATGTCGATTAAATGAGCGAATAAATAGTTTCTGTAAAATCGTAGCTGAGTTAGGTCGTATCGGGGTATTTAATTGAGGTCAGGGGTCGGACGATACGCTCGGGGCGATATAGATGTCTGGACTATCAAGCAGATCGTCAACGGTAGTTTCGTTTCGTGCAGAACGTTTTACTGAAGCGCCTCAGTTGACGTTTATTTTTATTGGGAAATTGTTGAGTCATTGCTTGTTAGACTTGTTGTAAATATTGTGGTGGATGCAGTAGAGTGAGGAAAAATACTATTAAATAAAATTCATAAGATATTGTTACTTGTTTGTTAAGTTATAAGAAAAATGTACAATAAATGAAATGTATTGCTGTTTGACATTGAAGACATCGATCTGAAATAAGGTCCGATTTTAGATTGTCTCTTTTAAACTAACACTAAAAATATAAAATGCTATAGAAAGTTGAACATGAAAATCCTGAACTTCTGTCCTACCCGCACAGTCAATATCTGTCCAGCAATCCAACTGTCTAAACTTGTTAACGACGAAGACAGTGACCAGACGACACACTTCTAATGGATATAGTGCTCTTGTTACGTATAATGCATACAATAAACACTGATTGATTCCTGAACTGTTTACGGCTTGCCCGTGTTTGGTCTACTGAACTATGCGGTACTGTTGAACCAAATGATTGGTAATTTAATTCTCTCTGTTTACTTATAATGTCAGGGCTGATCAGTGGGGACTTATCTATGGAGAAATTGGAAGCAAATACGGTAGTAATGTTCTTGTTTAATGTCTTACTTACTGTAGTTTTAGCGTTAACGTTTCCGTTTATTTCGTGGTTTGCGTTAACGTTTTGATCTTTGGCGCTTTGACCTTTGTGTTTAAAGGGCGCCTTGTCTTCACTGCGTCAAGTGTCATTTGATGGTATGAGCTGTTAATATTTACATACGTTAAGTCAAAGGGCATTGGGAACTTGAAAATTAACACATAATGTTGATGCTTTTATTTGGATTTGTGTTATTTCTTGCTAAGGATTTGTATTTGTGTTACCTGTGTGTGTTACCATCTGTTGTTTAGATGGTTATACCATTGCCGATGTTTACGGCTTAAGACTTGTTATGTAAAATCAATAACATCTTATCTAACACACTAATTACTTGCAATCAAAAATTAAGTGCCAAACATTAATCTACTTAGCCAAAACGCGATATGCAAATATGGTAGGTGCGCAACAAAAGTCGTCTCACTACAGATCACGTTACACAATGTCAGGTGCTTCAGATAATCGCGGGTGTGTGGCAAGCCTTTAATGTCATCATCTCTTCAGCTGTCACTAACTGGTAGAGAAAGCCGTCATGATTAAATTTTGTTTAGTTTTTAATAACGATTGGAACACTTGGAACTAATAAGTTGAAGGTATATTAGTTTGAGTTGATGTTGGGTTCTGTAGGTTTAGAATACAACCTGAGCTGACTTGGTATAAAAAATACGTCCAGCTAGACTTAAGAGTCACCGTTTGGGTAAGCGTCATGATATGACATTTTCTTTTATTTTCTATTATTTTATTGTTTCTATTATTTTCTTTTATTTACCACCTGTAATAAATTGTACATTATGGATTGCAATAAACGATTTGATTTGATTTGATTTGATTCTTTATAGCTTATGAATGAAAATAATTCAACGATTGACACAAAAGTTTCAGGACTGTATGTGACGAATTAGTCAAGACAGGTTTTTTGTTTCCATAGAGATAACACGTAAAAGATACGCTCTATGAAGACCTTTTTTTTAAATAAACAAAAGATTGGCCATCTGCCGCGGAACCCAAATATAATAATATAATTTACTAGATTGCAATAAATCTAAAACATCATTATAGAAAAAAACGAGATAAGCCAAGATGCGATCCATGAGCGTCAATTTATTAGTGTCGCGGAGAAATTCTGTTCCACAGAGCGACGTCATTTTATGAAGCTGTGCGATTGATATGTGAGAAATAAATGTTGTGGTTATGATTTAATTGAGTGTGTAGGTGTATAGTTAGTTTCTGAACTTAAAAAAATAGATAGTAAACATGTACTAACAGAAAATCACAGAGATCAATGGTGTTTTGTTTTTACAAGAGTTGGTCAGAATAGTTTTTTTTTGTTTTTAACTGATGTTGTTGTGTTTGTTTAAAACCGATGAAAAAAGAAGTGTATTAAAAAAAAATACTAGCATCTAAAACTTTTCTTAGTAACTAATCATTTCGATACTAAAGTAAACTTGAATTTATTTATTTATTATCTTACTACCAGTGGAAATCGTTGACCCAATTAATTCTTCTTTTGTCTTACTTTCTTATACCAAAACTAATAATTTTAACGTTTTAGTCGTACATCGTGTGCGCAAGAGCATCGAATTATAGTCGCTTCTTTTGACACGACGCGTTATAAATTGTGCCCATTTACACCTCACGACGCGAGAGTGGCACGGTTGCGATAAGTAGCAATATTGTCGTGTTGTGTAAACGGGGTCTAATGAAGTGTTTATTGTATAGCATTTAATGATTATTGTATAAACAAATAGAAAGTGTGGATCTGTCTGTTTGAGTATTTAGAAGAATGAGACTAGGTGGATACATCGTGTTACTATCGTGATTTAATCATATAAACATTCATTATTTTGAATAATAGATCAAATTAAAGTTGAAAATGAGATAACTAAGTAGTGAATGTTTGATTAATTTATCAAACATTTTGATTGTTTTTTAACTCTTCTCAGAAGAAATGAAAACGAATGAATGATTCCTGAGACATACAGCATAATACAGGCCTCCTCTTTTCGAGAGCGAGTGGGCTGTAATTTACCACGCGGGCCTGGTGCGGGTTGGTAAATGGGACATACAAGTGACAAGTATTAAAGGTTAGAAAGGGGGTGACTGTCGAGATGGCGGCTAATAGAGGAGTATGGAAGAAAAAGACATGTTGCGCCGACCCCAAATAATTTGGGATAAGGGCAGGAGAATGATTTAAAAAAAATGATAATTCAATTAAGAAATTGCATCAGATTTATTCGTAAGAACTAGTTTTCCTTTAGTGTCGGATAACTCAGAAGAAACCTTGGAATCAAAGGCAATAAAGAAATAAAATACTTACTTTACTATATTTTTGACAACATTAATAAGGAAATGCAATATAAAACAAAATAAAGTGGTCATAAACCTTCTGTAATTTTTTAACCAGTAATTGGACGTGGAGACTAAAATTATATTCGGTTGAAACGAGACGAAATCTCAATTTCGCCACATTTCACATAATGTCGTGACAAACGTTGATAAACTAGTAATAAAATCGTTGGACGAGTGACGTAGTGTTGGGACAACCACTCATCACTGTCATTCGAATGACGACTTAGAATCGATTATTTAGTACGCATTTCATGCATTTTTTCTGACGTGTCTAGAATGAGAGTTAATTTGCGAATAGGTGACAAAGTTATCATGATAGATGATGATATCTTCAGAACATAACACATAATTCATTTTACAACTCCATTCATTATAAAAACCCATTCACAAAAACGATCAAGCACCATTCAATCCGCCAGTCTAATTTCGGCGATCGATTAATCGACTAGGCATAATCGAAATGAATCATTCGATCGCCCACCTCTAAGTGAAATCGTGTTAGCCCCAATCATTTTGCGCAACGAATACTCACATGGAGATGACCCGTGACCATTTTCGATTTCATGTCTAAAATCATAACAATATACGTCGACTGATCACGATACAACGCCCATTATAGTAATTACATCTCAGACAATACCAAGTTCCACGTGCAGTTGAGATGACGAGGAGAACGAAATTGTGCAGGAATTTTCTTTTACGTGGGGTTTTGGCATGTGAATGTTTAAGTTTGTAATCTGTTTAACAATAGTTGAGGCTTTTGCCGTATGAGTCGTGTATGGCTTCGGGTGATGAACATTGTTTGTTTTGGGTGATATTAATGCTAGTAACGGATGTAATAACGTGATTATGAATAGCACTGATGGATTGTCTGTGTGTGGCATTTTGTGGACGTGATCTGCGACTTAGAAGGGCTCGCAGAGAAATATGTTCTGGGGGTCCTTTCTCTTTGTTGCTAACATTCTGAAACACTACATATATTGAAACGGTTTTCTTAAGTAATTGTCAGTGCCATACATTTCCTTATCCGAGATTGTGAAATTGCTACAACAGCTTTGAGACTAAGTAAGATATATTGTGTTACAGTTTTCGAAGTGGAATTTAGAGAGCTTGTTTATACCACAGATACATTATAGAATATTTTACTGAAGAAATCCTACGTAGTACAAGAAGCAGCAGGGTAATTGGGTAACACACATAAAATGGCAACTGATCCCAATTTCTTTCATTTTGACAGTTCAGCGTCGTTCATTGAGCTATTTACGTTGTTTAACAGGTATTTTTTTTAAACCATATGAAGCAATGAAATGAATGAGATATGGAGCAATGTAATATCCTTCAAAACCTTGGATTGCGATTGAAAGCGTGTTGTTGTTAGATGCTGGCTTGAAGTACGTACAGTGATGGTACTGAACCATATCCTTAACAATTCCCTTCAATCTTGCGAAACCTATAACGATCAAGAGCACCTCTATCGACACTATATTAATGGGCTCCTTTCATCTCAATCAAGCTTACAATATTTATCATAGTGTTACAAATGCGTCATTTATCAGCGCCCTCTGTCGCACGCTCACGTCGTGCGCAAACACTTAGCTCCGCCGCTAATTGCGCGGGCGCAGGCTTCGGGCCTCATTTATTTTCATACGGAATTCCAAGTCACCGATATGTATTGCTGAGAGGTAAAGTGCGTAATTTACAAGTATTTTAGACATCTTCTACACCGCGGTAACTTCGTACGACTACTTTTACTACTACTTTATTACTTTTGGATTTGTTTCTTGTTTATTCCACAAGAAATGGAGGTACGCGTGTACTTTGGTATATAGAGAGTGTAAACACGAAAAATGTGCAGTGAACACCACGTTTGGGCTATGTTTACAGCTTACTGCATATCTAGACTAGAGGCAAAGTTCAAAGTGCTTAGATGAACTCAGGGTGAAAATGAATTCGAACTGATTTATATTCAGCGGGGTGACAGTTTCTTCCGTCAGTTCTCTGAATGACATGTGATTCCTGAATAGTCTTTCCGGTAATTACATTTCCGTCACTAGCAATTAAAAATAATTATGATATTTCCTGAATTTTATGTTGTGTGCGCTCGATAATTTTGTATGAACCTATAGCTTAGTCACGGTAATGTTATCATTACCGTGGCTTAGTTGAGTAATGAATATTGGTCATAATTAGGTTCACAAAATTCCAGAACTAACAAATGTATGCAGCAAAGTAACATTGAAGAAGGTGCGAGTTTTTGTATGTACAGGTACGTAAAGAGAGTCTCTCGAGACATTTAACCGACAGACCGTTTGTCCGTGCGCGACTCAGGTAGCGTAATAACGCACAGCACAGGTAAAAGGTGCAACAAAGAACATCATTTGCCACCATTATGGAAACAATATTACACACGGCCTTATTACACCACAATCTGTCCCAGTGCGCAAGCGATCCCGATCGAATATTGCTATAATTTAAACGTTATATATTTCGCATACACAGTGGTAATTTGTATAAATCACGGTTCGTTGCGACACTGCGTCACGATCGCACGAGGATCCGATGGTGCGCCTGCGCAGGTGACAATGCGCAATTAGGATTATGCGCATCTAGATCGAAGTATTTCAAGTCATATTAGAGGATCGTGTGATTTGTGATCGGGGTTATTTTTGCGTGCGTGCAGTGAGTGGCCTAATGGGTTGAGCAAGGACTCTGAAGCTGCCTGTGACTCTGTGATTGAATTTGTTCGTACCTAGTCCAGGGGGAACTACCAGAAGAGATTTCAAGCCAAGTAATTGTTATGTTTTTACTACTGGTCTTTTCTGTAAAAATCTCACCGTGAAAAGGTAAGTGACGTGAGCTGTCGAATGACAGCAGTGGCAGCAGCAGTTTCAGCAGTGACTGACACTGTTGACAGCACACTTCACCTAAGTTTTCCCGGTGAGATTTTTACAGAATAGCACCGCAGGTATTCGAGAATATAGAACCCGTGGCCCCCACCCCCGTGCGCGGTGGGTCCCGGTCTGGTCTTTTATTTGTTGTTTTTTGTGTTTGTGCTCTTTCTCTGCGCTATGTTTGCCGCAAAAAAACGTTTTTTCTTTGTTTATAGAGCAATTTCAGTGAGACGATTTGAATAGTGGCATTTAAATCGGTGCTTAACATAAACCTGCACGTATTAACGCCGCTATTTCGACAAAAAATAGCCACAATTGAATCCTAAATTCAATTATTTCGATATTATTAAGATCCACGTGATAGGTTCGGTGTCAACTGCATTAGTTACTGATGGTGTGAGCGCAGCGTCCCGCACGACATCTTGCGCAAACGCACGGATTGACTGACGTATACCTACGTTGCGCGGGCGCAGAACCCGATGCCATCTAGAAATTCGTGGGGCAGGTTAGTTTGCGTGTCGGTTTGTTTATTGCTCACGACATCCACAAGACGAAAACCTTCAATTTCAATTTCAATTGAATTTATTAGAAGTATTGTATTTTGGTGGTAGTTTTATGGTATTGCGTGCTGTTTATATTGCCAGTTAAGAAGCCTGGTTTCCGGATCTGTACCTACCGAGCAGTGTTTAGAATTATGGGCTATCGTTAAAATTTGAGTGCTGTATTGTGTCCGTTTGTAGATATTTTAATTGAGGCATCATGCAGCTACACTGAATTATTCATTTCTAATATTTAATAATTATTTTATTGATAATATATTCATGAGTTTTCTATATTTTCTCAAGTTTCACGCCCTAGGGGACAAAAACGAGGTTTTAGTGCGAAACCGCGGGAGACCCCTAATTAATGTTTTATAAGTTATAAAAGTCGATTAAGAATTAATTTATGAGCAATTTATATTATTCAAATAAGTCGAAATTGGCCGAAACACATTTTCACATGGTTGTTATTTTTAATACCTACAGTAAATATTGCATAATGTCTATGTTATTACCGGTGATGGTTAGTTACAATTACAAAAAAACAAAAAACAAACTCAAGTGATTTCACAAACGCTCGTCTGAAATCTGATTGAGTTCCTATATTACCTAGATACGTACATGTTACTATAGCGTAACGTAAGTGAAATGTATATATGATTCGCATTTTTTTCCAAATAAAATGTTAGTGTAATATTCGAACAACATCGACCAGCAATCATCAAACCACCTTCAACTCAAACTAGGGTATTGTTTTAAACCAGTAACTGACATTTTTTGCAAATTATAAATAAATCACTACTTACCAGGATAGCCAGCCTACAAAAGTCTACAAAAACATTAATCATTGCTGGTTAAACGATATTATTATCTGGCGAACAATTAATTCAGTTGCCACGGTTCGCCACGACACTTCTGCGTATAAATCATTTGGTAATACGATATTGCTACCGTAATTTCCTGTGATACAGTGTTGGATTAGCTAGGCAACATGCTTGTGAATTGAAAAGTTTTGAATGGAAAAATGTTGACAGATATAGTAATGTGTGAATTAATGAACTTGTACGCACGGCTACATAAGCAGTATAACCTGACTTCTGATTGTACGAAAAACCTATACAATGCGAGGTCAATAAACTGCAAATTAAAGCTTGACTAGCTGCGCCCCGCGGTTTCACCCGCATAAGTTTCGATCCCGTGGGAATATCGGGATGAAAAGTATCCTGTGTTAATTCTGGTAATAAACTATATGTATGTATGTGTGCCAAATTTCACCCAAATCCGTTCAGTAGTTTTGGTGTAAAAGTGTAACAAACATCCATCCAACCAGCCATACAAACTTTCGCGTTGATAATATTAGCCGTGTGTACGTCAAAGCCCGTTTACACGAGACGTCGTTAGCACCGCCAGCATTTGTGTTTTTGTAATTAATTTGCACTTATAAAATTTTAATGAAATCGTCAAAACGGTATGTGTGTGAAAAAGGATTTTAATTTAATTTATTTAAGGCAGATTTAACTAGTAAATGAGTCATTTGTTCCAATCGTAAAAGGATCAATGACAAATTAGTAAAAATATTTAGGAAAAGGGTACAAAAAGTATGTGAGATGGTAGTGTGTGACAGGATTTTCAGAAAATTATTTCAACTAAACTACTTACAAAAACGTTCATTCGAAGCTTTTATAATTTAAAACTTTGTTCTTTCCCATCCCTAAGGTAAGGCATCAAAGGTTATTTTCTATGGAGAATGTGTTACGATGTGTCATTTCTACTATTTAATGACGTCACGACTTGCGCGTGGGGAGTCTTGTTTTAAATTTACAATTACATTGTCGTCATACGTCCTTAGTGCATGTTATCATGTATGTGAATTTATTGACCTGACCACTGATTAGCATATTTCGATGTATCTGTGCTTGCTATTTTAGTATTTGCATGAATGAACCTACCTATGTGATTTAAATATCGTCGTATGACTTGGTATTTTATCAGAATTTAGAAAACTTTTTTTGTAATTTGACAGTTGTGTGCACGGTAGTGTAGACGAGCAAGTTCTAAAAAAATCGACAGTGTTTTTTTACTGCCCTAATTTCAGTGAAGCACGTCAACTAAAACATTGGTAGTTCTTCAGACCTGTATGTAACAAGGGCAAGTATCGCTCCAGGTCCCGCTCACCAACATTGCACAATTTCGCGATACAAATATTATGGAAATTTAAAATCTTCAGCTCGTTTCCCACGTCTTTGTTGCCTCACATTGACATAATGCATGCAATGCCATGCTCGACGCTTTGTGCATTATACTTTGTTGTGTAATGTGATGCATGCAGTTAGGGCTGTCGTGTGCAAGGAACTTATGTGGTGGAGTTAACGAAAATATGGTTGTGATGAAGATGTTCAAGTTCTGATAATAATGATTGTGAAATAAAGGTTTATTTTCCAAGAGAACGACCGGTTGTAATTTTTCCTTATTAATTATAATATATTTTGGGAAGAATAAAAAAAGGCTTAATTATTCGGACTTCTTTAAGTCATGTGCCGAAAATAATCTGGGTATATTAGTAAAATTTAATTTGCAGGAGAGAGAAATCCTTTACCAGTTATTAAAAACAAGTGAAACAAGTGAGTGAGTGTTTTACATCGTACAGCCCTAAATAGGGCAATATTATGGGTATGATTCGCGTCACGGCACTCATTGTGCTCAGGCGCCGCCAGAAAGCGATGTTTATTTTATTACTCAATCAGCTAATAGAAATGTTTTATAACAATATGCTTGTTAATGTTAACTTGCATCTGTCTATATGGCAGTTTAGTTTATTGGCTTATGTTTGTTGTTTATTGTTTAGACTTCTTGTTTGTATATTAGTTTTGTTGGTATATGTTGAATATGTTTCTGAAAATGTCTTCTTCAAGTACTGAGCATGTGACATGAAAGTGTTCATTTTGAACGTGGATGGCTACAAGAAAGGCAGACCAGAGAAGATATGGAGAGATTGTGCGATTGATAATATATGTGGCTAGGAGGGATGTGAAGACTGCGATAACGGTTCATAGAAGTGTATGAAAGGAACAACGCTCTGCACCGATTCCAAAAAAAATTGGATAGTCTTCTTTGAATTAGCAGCATAAAAATAACTGTTTTTTATTTCATAGGAAACGTGCATAGCGATTTAATTTCTTAGGTTTTGTTCATTATTCCTCAATATCTAAATGATTCATATTATTTGACAGGGTAGGTTATCTAGATTTCAATAGTTTAAAGGACAGTATGAATATAAATGTGCAAGTACTCCCGAAGACGTGTGACACAGCTAGTTGACAATAAGCCTTGGCTACTTAAAGCTGTAAACTTTACTAATACTCAATAGAATGCTGAGTTTATTACCGACCAATGACCGTGCAATAATGAATTTGACATAGAACCAATATTACGCAGAAACTTGTAATAAATATTGCAAAGGGACACGGTGTTATGTCGCGAAAAATTTATGTTTTGTTATGTCTTAGATATTACGATGATACGAAATCGTTTATTAGGAACTTTTGAAGTTAATTATATGCTTTCTCATTTAAATTGTTTATTGTTTGTTTAAGTAGACTGCGTATTAGTATGATGTAATTTTGTTATTTAGTCATTGGTCAAATAACAATATTTATTAATTATTTTATTTTATACTTTAAGCACATACATGTACAGAGGCGTACTTAATGCCATGGGCATTTTCTGCCAGTCAAACTGTGATGATGCGGAGACAAACAGGTAGGCAATAACGAAAATTGTAGAATAAATATTTATACCCCTCCCCACGGCTATGTTTAGGTATACATTAATTAGTGTCATACAATTTAAACTATTTTTACAGTGGTGCCAAAACCTTTCTAGCACAATGCACAAAACCCTCTAACAGAGGCAACACGAAACATATTTTAACAAATGAGAATTAATACTTCTTTTTTATGACGAAACACGGTAGCTATAGAAAGGTACGTTAACAAAGATGAACTTACATAACATCAGCCTCCGGATAATTAAAGCAAGTTATGATTCTTTTTCAATACTCTTGTTTTATTTGGCCCCTTTCACCGCGGTACGCCATTAAGATTTTATAAAAAAAAGTGTACAAATATGTAACCGAACTTGGCCAGACTTTTTGACACTTGAGTTTGTGTGACGAAGTATGGAGGTCGTATGGCCGTGATGGGTCTTGATAAAATGGTGGTATGGTGCGGAACGGTGAATGATTATATTAGTAATCATGGTTATGGGTCGACGTGATGGAGTGACGTTTTATTGTAGTGACGTGCACGTCTCTATTGTTAAGCCGGAACTTATAAGGGCGTTTCGTATGTTGTCGGAATCGTAAGTGTACTTTTATTCAATGTACAGACGCCAGCACGTCAAGCTACTACAACCTGTCAAATTTCTTTAATAGATTTTCAACTTTATCGCTAGAGCATTAAGGTTCAAGGTTGATAGCGAAAATTTGACAGTTTCGGGTAGCTTGACCTGCTGGCGTCTGTACAAGTGTCTATTATAAAAGCACGACTTAAAGTGACCGTCTAGTGTTTGGAGGAAAAGCATCCCATATTTGATCATCCGATTTGAAACCATTTTTAATAAGAAAATGCTATTATAGTATAAACGAATATTTTAACGACAAATATAAGTGCTAACATATCTTAGTAAGTATTAGTTCAGTTAACCATAATATATAATTCGACGGCACGGTTGGCGCAGTGGTTAAGCGATTGACTGCTGCGCTGCGTGTCGTGGGTTCGATTCCCGCACGGAACAAATATTTGTATGACCTACATGTATTTGTTCCGAGTCTGGGTGTTTTTCTATCTATAATATGTATGTATTTACAAAAAAAAAATTGTATATAAGTAGTTTATCAGCCAACTTGTTACCATAACACAAGCATTAGGTTGCTTAGCTTGGGACAAATGGTGCTGTGTGAAATGTCCAGGGATATTTATTATTTTTTATTATTATAATATAGTATTAGATTGAGTTCAGAAGACTGATAAAATAAGCTTAGTTTTTCAAAGCTTCCTCTACTATTTTGCAAAAAAAATAAGGATGAAGTTCAAAAACATATTTTAACGTTGATCTAAAACACAATAATTATCCTCTTTTCTCTCTTTGGAAGTGATAAAATAATCGTAAAGATTTTAGTTATGTCAATATACTATTTTATACCTTAACATTACTCAGGCTGCACGTTTGATTTTATCTGCGCACGCTTCTTCAAAGATCCGTTGGCGTGTAAATCGACCCTATCTGCCTCCGAGAACGAATTCGTATCGACTTGCACTTTATACTATGATTGGATCCGATGAAAGTACCTAATGGTTGATGAAGAGTACCTTATTATAATTGTAAAAGAACTATATTTTAGTAACACAACAATCATTGAAGCACCTGATTGACGCCCTCAGCTGAGCTCTCTCGGGATATTTACGGCTCATCAACCTGTTATAGATCATGGCGTTATAAAATTTATGGATACAATTTCCTGCTTGTAAAATAATCTGCTAGAATGTATCGATATCGATCAATATATATTACGTTTTACTAATAATAAATAACATTGCTCCTCTCTATAATATCTGTCAACCAATCAAAATGTGTTCTACATTTGATTTAAAAAAAAAGTGATGTGCACTTACCGTTGCGTATTCGGCGCAGATATCGATGGAATTGATAAAGTCGCAGACTTCATCGACGGACCAGGCGGAGAGCCGAGCGCGCGCCTCGGCGCAGAGGCACTCGCCGCGCGCATCACTACGATCTAAGGGAAAAATTAACGTCATATAAATTTAATTTATTGCTACTTTAAATCACATTTTGAAACGATTTAAACAGAAATTAAGTCTATCAAGTTAAGTAATCGAACATTAAACTTGGTTTATGCTTTTGAGGGGTCGTAAAATTAATATATCCATATGATCATGTGTCTTGTTTCATAATGAATGAATGATAATATGACAATACTACGTTATAATTAGTTGATATTTGGCATTTTAATAACCTTATGATTTATTATTAACACAGAGATGCTGTTGTTATTATGAGAATTAATATTATCTATTCGCTTTAAGATTATTATTTTATAATGAGTCATGAATTATGGTATTGTATTGGTGACACATGGATAAATTGAAAGCTTTTGTAATAGCAATATTTCGTTGTCTAATTAATTCACATGTGATGAATAATATATACTTATTAGATATTTGACATTGTATTTGAATAGAAAACAAAGTGCCGACAGAGACATGCCAACATTTTCAAGAACCATGTGGGATACAAGAAATGCTTCTATTTATTATACATGTATAGAATTGAAGCCAAAGCCTGTATCATCATGGATACTTCGGCTTTCGGCTTGGTTCCGCTCCAGTTCGGCTTCAGTTCTAGGGATCGCATGGGGCATTCAATATCGATCTACCATGAACTCCGTATGGTGAGATAGTTAGCAGCAGGCTAATCCATTGACGACACTACTGAAGCCTACCTTGGATGGCTTATAAACCCTCGTATCGTGACAGTGAAGAAAATGAAATAAGTTCTTTAGAGCATGCCACGAGTAATCGCAACGCGACTTGTGTAGCGGCAAACGGAAACAGGAGTCGCGTGCGCGTGTCACTTGAGCAAGTCGCGTCGCTTGCTTACATACAAAACTTACCATCATTGGATACCCTGTCCCTCTCATCACTGTCACTCCTAGTGCTAGGGCTGGCGGAGAGACGGGCGCGCTTGGCCGCGCTCTCGCCGGCCGCTGATAGGTCGAGCGGTGAGTGCTCGGGTGCGCCTGCGCCGTTGCGCTTGCGACGCGACCTCCCACCCCGACCGACCCGCGATATTGCTAGTAGGGTCTGCGGAGAAATATAGGTGGTTAGGTGTGCTGGGTTAAAATACGTGTGGCAAAAAGAAATTGATAGTATTATTGGCTCATGATTTCATAAAAGCGGTTGATAAATACCATGTGGTTCTCTCTATGATTCAAAGTTCAATCAATCAATATTAGATGGACTCCGAACTTGTTCAGAAAGCCGGTTTCGCATTAAAAAAACTCAATTACTCAGAAGTCCATCAAGCGGCGCATACAGTACAATGTTAAGCAAACATGAAAGGCAAGCCAGCAGGCTATTATCTGATCGAGAGCACTCTCGTATCGTAAGTGGCGAGCATTCATCATAATAACGTTCCGAGCGTCACGCTCCGCGCCCGCGGGTCAAATTGCAATCTATCTTTTTTAATTGCCACGCGTACTAAAAAAGGCGAATGCAGGGTAATTCCAAATAAAATTCAGACGGAGGCGCGCGCGCGTGAAATGAACACGGCTGTTATAGTGCGCACGCGCCCGCCTGCGCCCGGAGTACCGGCTACGTGCTGAAGCAGAGCACCCGCCATAAATCTTACCGATTTATTTCCGCGTCGCCCCTGTTTCTCTTTATAGGTGAAAATAAATTTAAACTACTATTTATAGATCGCTTTAACCGTAAAGAGAAATGTAACAAATCACGCCCCGACAGCAATTTGATCTCGATTGCGTATCATATGAAATTACGAAAAAACACGTGATGATCACTTTATGTCGCTGCAATTTAGCTAGAAAGTCGAAATCGAATAACTGTTATGATTCCACGCTGCAATTTTGTCGTGTCTCTTATTGCACTCGTGTGCAAAAAGTCAAATAATTTTAAAGTCGAGTTGTGTTTCGATTTCACATCCCATCACTAGCGTGTCGCGGGGCGAGCCGGCGCGCATGCGCGGCGCGTGCCGCGGCCAATTAGTGCAGCTCCAGTTCCTTTTACAGTGGAGAGTCGAGTCGAGTCGGTTCGCTGGTGAGCAGGGGGCGGGGCAGCACTATTACCCTGCCGATTGTGCGCGCACCACACGCTCTGCAGACGAGCGGCAATTAACACTCTCTCCACTATGTCTATGCAACACCGAAGGAAGTGTAAAGGTCGTGAGCCTTATCAGATTTAATTGCGTCTATTATTACTGGAAAGGAAGCGGGGTGCTCACCGCGCATTATGATTTTAAAGAGGTTCAAATTAACATAAACCAGGCTCGCTCGATGGAGATGCGTCGCGCGATAACGCCTTATGAATTTTACGAGACATTTTAATCACAGCCGTGAACTATGGAACGGTGTACGATGTGTAATTAAAACAGGAAGGTCAGTGAGCACTTGTGTATATAATTAATATGAATTACAAATGTACTCTTTTGAAATGAAAACTCATCTGAGCGTAAATTATTTCATAGGGGCAGTGGCCTTGCCTCAAGTAACGTACATTATGAAGTAATAAAATACGAAACTGTATTTTTTTTCTTAAAATATAATTACCTTAAGAAATTGCTTGGAAATAATTATAGGGATTTATGTAACGTAACTTTTTCAATTGTTTATGATTTGGAACTTCCTGTTTTGGAAATAAAAAAATATTGAACCAAAAATTGAATATTATAAAAGTAGTCAAATTGCTTCTTATTATCCCAAATTAAAGAAAGTAATGTTTCGTTTATGTTGGGGTAATAGAAACCACAATGTTTTTTCAAATTAAATGTAATAGGTACGACAATCCATTTCTGAATTGCTCCAAAGTTCAAACAAACTGTTACTAACTTAAACAAAAATAGTTAGTTTCCTGCTTCCAAAATAATTAAACTTAATTTTTAAGTGATTGCTAAAGAGTTTTCTTTAGTTTATGTTAATTTTGAGCACGGATTGCATTTCGGAAATTAAACCGGTTCTGAAACTGTAGGTATATAAAGTTTCAGTAGATACTGAAACTTTATACAGAAAAACCCCAGAGTACCCACGGTTATTATGGCATGTCGAACTTTAGAAAAGTTCGGCTTTGCAGAAAGATCAATGTATGTATTTCGGTAGGTACCGCCGAGAACTAAAGGGTAACTGCTGTACTTAAAAACGTTCATAATCTAGTCGCAATCTCAACTCAGAAATCCACGTCAAAAATGTAGAATAACACAGGTGGAGACAGATGCGATCGTTCTACAAAATAATAGTTGAAGCTTTTTCAAAATTCTGTTTACCTTAGTAGAACTCATATCCAGCATGACAGGGAAGGCTGGCAGTCGGGGCGGGCCCCCCTGCTTGCTGGCCAGCTTCGTGAACAGGCCGCCGAGGGGCGCGTCGGTCGCGTCCTGCGCAGGCGCCGCGGTGCGCACCTCGGCGAAGCCATTCATGCGGTGGAAGTAGCTGGATGGAGAAGTGTATGGTTAGAAGATTTAATTTAAAAAAAATACTGTAGCGTGCGTAGTGTGACCACCTTAGAAGCGGACACCAAAGGAAGCAGAAAAAAATACAGATTGTAAAAAGATTTTCACGGCTTGATGTCAGAAATTAGGAAAACAATAATGCCAGTTTATGTATGATCTTTTTTTTCTTCATTGAGTAAAGATACAAGTGTATACTCGTAAGATGTCACGTGCAAGAAGATCATTGACGACGACAGTATTTTATTAAATGTGGGAAACTAGTTTTTCAGAAAACAGAACAGCTCACTTTTCCTGTAAAAGCTATTTCATGGTTAGAATTAGTAATCATGAATGTTTTCGTTATGAAAATAAAGGCTGGTACGAAAACTGGAGTAAGGTCCTATAAAGATGTGCTAGTCTGTATCAGCTTATTTATGCTTGATTTATTAGGGATATATTTTTTGTATTAAATGCAAACAAGCTGCTTAATGATATCAATTTTAGATTTCGTTTCTCGTGTTAACTTGATTAAGTGAAAATTTAGAAATTAGATGTTTATGACATCCAATTTCTAAATTTTCACATTAACGTATAATTAACGTATAACGACGATTGACGTATAATTTTAATCCCACGGTGAGTTTGTTATGTAATAAATTAGAGGTTACATTAATTATTTGTAGTTAATCCGGCTCCAGGGAACTAACGTGTTTCTAATGGTATCGTTTTTCTTCTAAGCTACAAAGACTTTTGAAACTGATATTGTTAGTCGTTAAGTATTGTTTGTATTAATATAAACTCAATATTTATTATTGGAGCAGTGGCAGCCCAATGAAAACGGTAGCGATTTACGCTTTGAACCCACACAGGCACTTTTCTTTGGGTAAATTATTTCATCACCACTGCTTTTAAGATGAAAGATAACATAATGAGGAAACCGACATGTCCTCGAATCCAAATTTCGAAGAAATGTGACATCTACCAATGGGCCCCAATCCCCCTGACAGAGAGGAGCCTGTGCCCCAGCAGTGGGAACATTAAAGTCTGATTATGCTTATGATTGATTTGTGAAGAAATGAAGACGTGATAACTGTAGATATTCGACAAATCAAACTTATTTTAAAACGATAAACTAATGAAATACGACAATCATAATATTTATGCTAATATATCTGACTCAATTAATTCAACAGGCCAGTGATAATTATCTCTCTATCAAAACAATTCCGATGTTATTTGATGGAAATTAATGTGTATCTGTTTAGAAGTTAATGTCTCCCTGCCCCAATAAAATACCGAATTTATAACCTTATCTTACACCCTGTTTTATTATACGTTTAGTTTTTACCAAAGAGTGCTTTGATGTCAAATCGAAAAGTGACAAATGAATGCGATAATTTTATTGAGTCGACAAAACTATAAATAAAAGAACGGAGTTACGAAGTACACAGCTCATTTTAATTTATTATAGCAAAGTGAAATAAAACATGTATCCTCAATTATTTTCTTGAAGTTTTATTCATTTTCAAGATGCGATCCGAACGATTCATTACTCAGAAATTCCGTTTTACGAATGCAAACAGATGCGACAGCCGCGCTCACGTTGTCGTATTTGGTAATTAAAATAGACAAAGTTCAGCGACCGCAGATGACCAATTCATTAATATAACATAAGTTCACACGGACAGCTTCGGTTCTCACGAATCATGTAAATTTGTCGACTAAACGTAAGTTTTCAAATCGATTAATATGCTAATCGATGTTGGGCATCACTAGCATCGGTCGGTGAACCGCGGGTCGCATACTATTGTGACACCGACCGTGTGAAAAATGATTGATGAATGCGAGTATCGAATCAGGAATCGATAATCGGAAATGGATTATTCGATAACGACAACGTATTAACGAAGGAATTTTATACATGTATTAATTCTACAAATGAAGGAAGGTAATAAATTAAAATGAAGGTTAATGTCGTAATTTCGGACTACAAACGAAGAGTGTAATTTGCTTATTCTTTTTGAGTTTATATTTAACATTAAATGAACTGCATTAGTGGTTTATGCCTCTAATTAATTTGGATCCGTCTACAATTACGTTCGTATGTGTAATTAGGGCGTTTTAATTGTATTTCCAGCCTCTTATGTCAGTTGCGTTTTTTAATTGGAGTTTTATGATTCTGTTTTATTAATTGTGCACACATCGGAAATTATTTTCACAAAATTAAATTATTTTTTGTAACATTTTCAGAAGTATGTATACCAACTTTTTTACTGTATCCAAATTATTATTTTGCGTCCAGAGAGCCTAGACCAATGGCAATCCCGTTCAAAGCGTTACGTATTCATACAACGACTTTCAGCAGGATTGACATGAGCTTTTCAGTTGCATACGTCAGTCCCATACATTCTTATCTTTCCATCATCGTTACAGCTGATAGAATGACACTTGTCTGGGCTCTCAGGATTAATCACGTGATTTGAAGACAGGATTTATGTAGCATAGCATGTAGCTTTCAAGGAGTTCCTTTATTTACTGCCGCGCTTGGGCGGAGTACTAGGGTACGATGAGCTGGATGGAGTTACGCTGTTATCCTTACTAATATTATAAATGCAAAAGTAAGTTTGTTTGTTACGCTTTTACGCTTAAATGACTGAACAGATTTGGATGAAATTTAGCAGATGGGTAGGCCATGACCTGGAGAAGGATGTAGGCTACTTTTCATCATGGATCGCAGACAAAGTCGTGGGCAACAGCTAGTAAACTTATAACACTTACTCGTTATTATTGTGCGTGTTGTACCGCGCGGCGAGCGAGCGCATGATGTCGGAGTAGTTGCGCGGCGGCTGCGCAGACGCAGGTGGCGCGGGCGCGTGCGGGCTGCCGCGCTCAGGCGGGGTACCAGGGTACGATGAGGTTGAGGGAGTCACGCTGCGGGACCTAAGGTGAGACGGGTATGATGGTTTAGTGAATGTGGGATTCTTTACAAGACAGGCTGGTTTATGAGCATGTATTAATAAAGACTATTTTGTAAATCGACCATCCGTTCTATAACAAAAATAACTGATGTCACTTGGAAAGCTGCCACGCTAAAATGGAATTGGGCTGGACACATCTGCCGCATGTCAGACGTCTAATGGGCCAAACTTACGACCCAGTGGGTCCCTCTTAATGGCAAGCGACATCGCGGCAGGCCCAGACGGAGATGGCGTGATGAGCTGCACTCCTTCAACAAGAACTGCACCCTAATTGCGTAACACACGATCAATCGGAATCGGTTTCATTTTGACAGTTCAACAACATTCATTGCGTTATTTACGTTGTTGAGCAAAACATGACACATTTTTTGATCATAATATGAAGCAATGGATTAGCAATATCTTTCAAAATGATTCAGATTGAGATTGATTGTGTGTTACGCAATTAGGGGGCAGGTCCTTAACAGCTTTAAACAGAGAGTAGGGAGGCCTTTGCCCTGCAGTGGGATATCACAGGCTTTTAATAAATAATTATATATATAAACAATATATATATTGTTGCTGTTTGTTGTTGTATTTATTTTATATTGTTTATTTTATTATAATTATAAATATTTTGAAAATCAACCAATTTCCAGCATGTTTTTTTCCAGCTGGATTGGTATAATTCAACATCAACTCAGCCTGTTGTAGTCCACTGCTGGACCTAAGCCTCTCGCAGGCCGCGCCACCACACCCTGTCCTCCGACTTCCGCATCTAGTCTGTCCAAGCCACCTTCTTTAGGTCGTCCGTCCATCTACCAGGGGTGCGTCCCACACTGGTAGAAAGGTTGTGCTTATTAATCTGCACTGTAGCAATACCACCATTTCTGAGCACCGGAAAACAGTGCAGGTAAATTTTTCAAGATTCTTGGATTACAATTACTTTCTCCATTACATTACTACGATGTACGCCCTCTTCATTTAGCACAACTGTGGGTTCATTTTTAGTATGGATGAGGTTTGGTAAGGAGCATTGCTCCGCTGCACTTACAACTGTCTGTATTCACTTTAGAAACTGTTTAGATTAAATCTTCTCATCTCGATCTTACCTGGATGCGTTGGAGTCATGCGGGCTGAGCCGCTCGCTCTTGACGGGCGCGTGCGGCGCTGGGGTGGGCGTCGGCGGCGGTGCGTGCGCGGGCGACGCCGCATCGCGCGCGCACCGCCGCGCGCCCCCGCCCCCGCCGCCGCCGCCTTCACCTGTAGAACAAAAAAATGTGTCATTAGTATCGGAAAATATACAGGAGATAAAATTTTATTGATGGGGAAATTTTATGGATGAAATTTTAAAATGGAACAGAATTTTCACGGAATCACTTTTAAATTATATAATCACAGTATGACATGTTGCGCCAACCCCAAATAATTTGGGATAAGGGCAGGAGAATGATGAGTATGAGGTCTTAGGAAATAAATTTATTTAATAAACACCTGACAGGATTCCTTAACCCTTAACGCGTCATCGTTTGCTTCTAAAAAAATACGAAATCGATATTGTATTCTGTAGCTGATGATGGGACTCCTCAGATGGATCTTCAGCCTTTAAAATAGTCCCGAAAGTATCCCTAACTAAAAATAGTAGAAGATAATCGGTAGCAGAATGACTACCACCATATTTTTCCCCCGAACAGAAGCACCACCTATCTACGCCCGAAACATGAAATTTGCAAGCGTTAAAAAAGCTTACCTCACGAACAATTACTACCGCACCGACTCGTGTTGGTACAGAATCCGGCTGGCGGCATTCACTGACAATAGTAAATAAAAAAGCGTGAACCTAGATTTTAATAGTAGCCGGTACCTACTTAGATTCGAGTTGGATACCACAGCCTCTTGGCCTTTCGACTTTATCGAAATCTGCAAAGGAAATAGTAATAAGCTTGATCTTAACACGATAAAAAGTTATACTGTACAGTTTCCGATCTACCCAGTCGGCAAAACCATATCCACCTGTTTTATACTTTGGCACATAGATAAACCACATAGTTTGACACGACTTGACTTCAGCCGCGGTACTTCAAGGGCGGACCTAAAGTTTATCTCTTACTCATATTTATTCGGGCACTGGCACGGATCTGAGGTGTCAAAAGCTCAGTGGCCGAAGCATCTTGAGATTCCGATAGAATCTCGCGGCACGTTTGAACGTGAACCGGAGTGCGCGAAACTCAAAGTACTCGGATACTTTCGTCCCGATCTCGGCGATCTCCGGAATTAATGAGCAGCGAGGTGTGAAGTGTCGCACTCGGTGTTGATAGCGACGCACAGGTTTTCCAAATTCTTTAGTGATTTTGATAAAGATTGTTGGGCTTTTGCGTGATTTTTTTTGGTGTTGTAATGTTGGGCTTTGTGATTAATGGGGTATTTTTTTGTAATAAACATGTTTTTTTAATTCTGAAAAGTTTTTAAATATTTCCATATGATGTAAAGAAGCCTTTATTTAGTTTCTATTAGGTACATTGGTTTCACTAAAAAGTAACTGTTGTAATTGATACGAGTTTCCCTTTAGTGAATCTAAAGAGAAACTCGTTTAAAGGGACACATAATAATAAACAGAGAAATCTTCAAAACATGTCATATCAGTCATATAGCAACCTCCTTATCATACCATAGTCATAAAAATCAAGTGAAAGGATAAACAAATTAAAGTAAGCCTACCAAATAAACTAACACAACTTTTGCTCTTTAATTACGGCTGCGGACATAACTTGAAATGTCACAGTAATTATGCAAGCTTGTCACATCCAGTTGTTGTCTATAAATCACAAATGATTCATTGTGAGAATAACCTGCTACTTGTCACAGCGAAATAAGCATTATTAATAACACCTTTTACGACAGCAACCGTTTCACTCTTATTAAGGCTTGGTTACACGGTACGAGCTGCTGGTCTGATAGTGGAAGCTATTGTACTCGCATGGCAGGAGCTTTATTCTATTCTATTTCTTAATATCATAAGCAAAGCCAATGTCAACTATTCTGCCAATGTTTAAAGTGAATTGGAAAAGCAAGTCTGCAAAATAAAAAAAAAGAAGTAAAAAAGGGCAGTAGCTCGGCCAGCAACGACCACTGACACGTGACACGATGACAGTAGTTGCCATGACACTGACAAATGACTGCTCGAGAAATAGATCTGCTGCAATGTGGCATGACATGTAAAAACGAAAAATATTGTAGTAACTGGGGTGCGAGCTACTGGCCCACTCGCACATGATTGTAATTCATATGATGCATGGTGCGAGTAGCCTCACTGCAGTAGTTGCCTGAGCTAGCCCGCACGCTCTCTCGCACTATGTAACCAAGCCTTTACTTAAAAACTTGGTAATATAATGTTTTTCACAGGTGCTACTTTTGATTGCAATTATGATAATGTTAATGTCATTATTAATGTTGGTAAACGCGGAGATTTGCATGTCATTTGTGAGGTGTTGACCTGAAAGATGTTTTTGTGAGGTCAAAAGAAAGTGACGAGAGTAGTTAACGTGAGAAAAGGTGAAGTTTAATGTATTCCCTTGACTTTTTAATAGGTAATTTATGTTTGTCGGTTTAGGAGATAATAAATATGTCAGAGTTGCTAATAGAAATGTTTGAGTTGACGCAAATGTAGGTATGGTTTGGTTTCAGTGTCGTGATTCGATTTAGGGCAGGAAGAGTTATGTTACAAAACATGGTCATTCACTAAAGTTTTGTAACTTAAACGGAAACATAAATAGCCCATATTATAATCATAAGTTATCTCCCTCTCTCACATTACTTAATAGATGTTACTGACTTCTTATTAAGTAATAGCAATATAACATTTAAAAAGAGTCCATTGTCGGCCATCTAAATAAGAATATTGAACACGCAGAGGGCAGCTACCATAGCGTATAATGTTATGAGAAAATTATAATAAATTGATGTTTTTGTATGAAAAGAAGCGCCCAGCGTAGGCGGCAGCCATTTTGTTAAAGAATGATATACACTAGTGTAATGATAACATAATAGTTATAAAGAGATTATGGACCACATGCGTAGAATAACAAACGTAACAATATATGGACAGATCCGGGTGATATTTTCTAAATTTCGGACTTAGGATGTCAAAGTGGGAGTTCCGTGGGCTAGATATATGGGTTCACGAAGTTGATCCGCATAATATGTTGTATCTGTCATTATTACAATAGAAACGAGTTGTAATTTATCAGGTTTTAAGATCAGATAAAAGGTGATAAAGTTTTCCGTATTTGTCTAAAGTGAGGAATGGTGTTTCTTGTAGAATGTTATCCGTGGTTGCTCCGATTTCTGACAGATTTATGCTAAATGATGCATTAAACTATGTGGGTGTGAATACATATTATTAATTTAGTTAGGGATCATCTGAATTACCAATGGACGTTAGATTTGGCGAAAAACTCATCTTAGAGTGTTATTAAGATGTGATGTGTGGGGATTTCCAAAATTCATTCAACATTAGAGGCAATTTGTGACTTCTATATTTAATGTCTCTGATTTTTATCAACCCGGAGTTTGTGAGTGTGCTAAAGCTCTGGCGCGTTTATTGGTAGGTGGCAAAAAATTGACAATCGAGTAACTTTAAAAAAATCAAATTTGAATAAAAATTACATTGGCTTTTAGAAATCGAAGGAACTGGAAAAAACTCACAAAATCTACAAAATAACATCTAAACTCGATCCTCATAATCATAAAACAAACATAGCATACCTACAATATTTATAAAAAAATATTAAATGTTGAATTTTGCAGGAAGTGATCGGTATTTACGATGGCGACCAATGAACGGTGGTTTCCGGCGCCGAAGAGAGTCTATAATGAGAGGAAATGATCCGTTAGAGTTGTAGCCTTTTGTGGCCGTGTGCACTGGCCAGCTGGCCATGTCAACTGATTATCCAAATACTTAGCATGTGAATATGAGAATAGAACTTTGGATTTTAATATGGAAGGTTGGTTTTTAAATGGCCGTTGGATTTGGTGGCGTTAAAGGGTCCAATTGTGATGTTTTGGAAAGTGATGAGATATAATTTAGTGTTACTTACTTTATTATTTTTGGATTATGCGAATAATAAATATAATTTTTGAAAACTTTATGACTTATCTGCGAAATTAGGTTGTTACGGATTGATATTTGCTCAACAATCTATTTGATGAACTGGTGTTTTAATATAAGTATAACCATAATCAGCCTATAACGTTCCCACTGCTGCACAGGCCTTCTCTCACCATCACGCGGGCGTTGGTAGCTATCACATGTCTTCGAATTTTTGGTTCTAGGTCTGTTTTAATGTAAATAGTAATAATTACAAAAGCAATGATTTCTTCTCATATAAAACATGCTTAAAGCGACATCTAATTCAATAAAACAAACCCATACTAAATCGCAATAAACTTAACAAATCTATCAACAAAAGAGAAAACTCGTAACAATTGAATAACAACTAACTAGACAGTTAACCAATAGCAGTAGAACGAGATTCAATTAACCTTTGGCAAGAATAACCGATGGTAATGCAGCGTGTAGCACCACATTGTTACCGGTCGAAGCGTTTGACTTGACACCTTAGTAGCGCGTGTGGTCCAAGTGAGCGACGGTGGCGGGGTTCGTTCGTTGTTAACTGTGTTAATAGTGTTTTTCTAATACGAAATGCATTCTAGAAACTGGATTCATTTACTTAACTATACATTATCTAATATGTACAAACTTCTGATACTAAATAAACTACTGATTAAAATAAAAATATAATACCCTAACCTAACTAAAACTATTAAAAAACTAAAAAGTTGCGTTGAAATATCTACTAAACTAAACTAAATTTTCAGTTTTAGTCTGAGTCGAATAAAGTTATTTTCTTTCTTTTACAGATAAGTACCAAATATATAGTTCGTCAGTAGGTACTCAGCAGTATTCGTAGATACATAGATTGTTAAAACGTCGAGAATTTCATATTGGCCAAATCTTTTGGTTTGTGAGTTTTATCAGCTTTTTCACTTCAGATATCATAACGTAGAGATGGGTGTTGAATCGGTGCACACTGCACACATGACTTTAGTGTATAGGCTTCTGAATATTATTACGAAAAAACGTTCCTTTACACGTCGCCGCCACCGGTGTATTACGGCACCGCCACTGGTAGGGTCAGCACCGTCGTCAAACAAGGTACCGTTGGCAGCGCACCTGACACGAATGACGGCACGTCTACCAAACAGTCTGCCTAAGTGATCGGTACCGTTCACAAATATGTGCTCGACGCGCGCGATTATCGTGTGCGGGACTTTTTTACTGCTGGATGCGGTATTTAGCAGGTGGTACTTTAAGTACCCTGGGGTATTTAGAGAGAAGAAGATTTAAGTAGGTACAGCAGGCCACACGTCAGTGGTCACTAGGCCAGCTTAAGGTCGTTTTTGATCTTCAGCTGGACTAGCGTAGTACGGAGAAAGACGACAGCTTATACTGGTTTTGTAACCAGTGAAGTGCAGCCTAGTGTGCGTATGATATTAATTTATTATATACTAGCATTTACCTGCAGCTTCACCGGCGTGGAGTTTATAAATTATCCCACGGAGTCGTACTATCTAAAAAATGTAACCCTGGTCCTAACCCAGGTCATGTGCCAAATTTCATCCAAATGCGTTACGCCATTTTAGCGTGAAAGCGTTACAAACAAACTGACCACTGTTTATTCCAAGGTTGCCTGGAAGGGATCGCAGAAAGTAATAAGGCCACCCATTGTATGTTTTTTACTCTTAGTTGGATTTTTAGTTATGTATTTTCTGGTGTACAATAAAGTATATAAATAAAAAATAAAAAAAGCCTTTTATTTCTTGCCAATGAATTTAAAATAATAGGTAAATAGAAAGATAAACATTGAAAAGTAAAAAAAATCAAATTTAATTTGAAAATTAAATAGAAAATTAAATTGAAACTAAATTAAACTATTCAAAAATTATAAACAATATAGTATATATACCTAAGTAAATAAACCAACTCACATTCGCATTTATAATATAAAAATACGTAGGACTGTTTTGACGAGTGGAGATGACAATTATTGGTAAACGTAGTGTAGGACGATCTTAGGCTAGATGGAGCGAAAATCTTTGGCTGGTAGCAGCTGGGTGGCAACTGCTGAGGATCGAGTTAAATAGCGTACGATTCCAGGCCTATGTCCAGCAGTAGATTGTTATAGGCTGATGATGGCAGTAACGTTACAAATGTAAAAAAAAAACTTGATGATGCCGTTTATTCACCATAAAAATCCACCCTAAGGTACACGCATGTCCGGGAATCCACCCTAGGCCTAGTTGGATAAACGGAATTTATAGGCTTGGGGTGGATTCTCAGATATGCGTTTCCGCGTATCCACCTTAGGGTGGATTTTTTGGGGGGGATAAACGGAATAGCGCCAAAAACTATCGACAATTTTTCTAAAATTATGTGTCTATGAGAGGCTAAAAGGTTCCAAAAATAGGTTTCTTAGATATGTTAATAATCATATCAGCCTCTAACACAAACATAAGCACAACTAATTCCACCCACTCAAATACCCAACTAATTGATTGCCTCAATAATCATGTTTTCTTAATACCTCCTCCACTCCTGCGCAGTTTGAAGATGTTTAACGTTGATCAAACAAAGATGCCGTCCGATTGTTGACTGAGTATCGGTTGAGAGGCTGTATGCAGTGAACCGAGGCTGGTTCGGGGAAATGAAGAGGCTTTGGAGAATGACAAACTAACTGTGAACCTTTAGACTTTGTTGGTAGATGTGACGATGTTGACTTGGTACTTGGTATAGATAGTGCTGGTTAGATAGTGAGGAAGGGACAGAAACAGTGAGATTATAAAGGTTTTGTTATATCTCTTAAGGAACCTTAAAAATGGATTATGTTAGTGGTATAGTGTAACTTGTATGTGGTGGGATGTTGTTAAAATCTAAACTAATATACAGGGTGTCAGGAGAACGCTTCCGAAGCCAGAACGTAGATTATATACAACCTTTATGCAAACGGATACCACTAACCTTTCGCCTGAAATTGATTATTTTCGCGCGTCACGTGGACTTGGGGTCGTCAGGCGCACAGCTGTCGGCGAGCGCGCGCGCACTTTGAACTTGAGGTCACGCGCAAGCGTCAGATGATATTTATTTACGAATACATTGCTTGTTAGAGTTGTAAAGAAAAAAAATGTGTTTAATAGCAAATAATGGTTTAATTTAACTGTTCTCACAGCATAGTGTACGAAAAATGCTAAAAAAATAGGTAAAATTGTTCATTTTTTTTTCTCATTTTTTTATGGTATCGTATCGAGAATCAGTAGCCCTATCACCTGTCTTCGTTTTCGGAAGCGTTTCCCTGCCACCCTGTATAGAAAATATTAGACTTTTTGTATGTTTGTTTGTTACGCTGTTACGCTAAAACGGCTGAACAAATTTTGATGAAAATTGGCACATAGGTAGAGTATGGCTTGGATTAGGACATAAGATACTTTATATCCTGATATTCCGAGGGGATCGTGACTTAAGCGGGTAAAACCCTGGGGAAAAGCTAGTATTTTATATTTTTTTAATGTAAAGTCGTATAGAACTAAAATTAATAGAATTTACCAATACTTCTCAATAGTAATGTAATGGATACCTCTGCATGTAAAATTGTACGTAGATGACGAATATTTCAGATAAGCAACTAAGGGTTAATATTCCAATGTTGGTGGATGTCAAATACATACTTGATTGATCAGGAAAAGCTATTAATAGCTTCGAGTTCCTCAATTAAGAGCATGACTCACGTTTAATTAATTTTCCGTGTAAGATCAATATTATGATCTGAACTGATTATTTATTTATCTTAAATGCCATCATTATTACGACAAAACGTTGGCATTAAAAGCGATTAACGAGCTTCTGTCCTTCGATAAGCTAATAACAAAATAAGACCATCAAGATATTTCTTAGTCTCTGGCTCTGGAGAGGTCACCATCATCATTCTCTAGCCCTTATTCCAATTTATTTGGTCCGCAACATGTCCTTTCTTCCATACTTCTTTATTATAGGCCGGCCGCTTAACTGAGACGTTGCCTGAGGTAACTGCGTTGCGGGAGGGGTGACAGTTGTCACAAGTTGCCGAATTACTGAGATCTCGCATCACGTCACCTCACCCTCCCGCACCGCGCTGCTACCTCAGGCAACGTCGCAGTTGGCGTATAGTCGTCCTTTCTAACCATATCATCTGTCACACAGCCCATCCAGCTTCTTTGGTTGTGGAAAAGTCTTAAGCATAAAACATGGTTTAGCTCATGCCCACTATTATGTTTTTATGCCTCTGCATGGGTGAGTTGTGACCTCCCAGGAGATAGGGTTGTAACGTTTCTAGGATCCATAATATGATGTGTCCACTATTGTCCAGTCGTGCGCTTTGTACCGAAGAGACAGAAAAATCAGAGTAATATTATATCTAAGGACACATACATACATAAAATCACGCCTTCTTTTTATGGGTGTAGGCAGAAACTGTACAGAACGCCACGTGCTACGATTCTTGCATACTCGTTTGGCTTCGTTTACGCCACGTTTGTAAGTATTAATAATATTATAAAAGTGGGTTGTAATGTCAGCTAAAATCATACATCATTATATTTATGATATATGATTTTAACTGACATTAAGTGTAATATCACGATACTCTTGGAAAGCAGAAGCATATGTAATAGCGTCTAGAACATATGTAGGAGTACCTATGCGATTAATTTTTTTAGATTTGCAAAACGTCTCAATTATATAAGAATAATATGATCAATAAACAATAAATTCAGGTCTTTCCGCCGATATTTCATAATGATAACGTATCAATTTGCGTCGAATTATTGATAATTGAATTCTTTTGAAACTTGAGTTAAAGAAGATCTCAAATTTTATATAGATCTGTTTAATTTATTGCGGGTGTTGGAATAGCTTAATAATTTCATCCGTTTAATTTTAATCGAATGTTTCAATCAACTCAGCCAACTCACGGTTCTCTGGACACAGCCTCGTAAAATATATATATTTATATCTATTTGATCACATAAAAACATGTGCTTAGTATGATTTTTGTACCTACTTATATATAAAATTGACTGATTATATCCTTTATTACATTTTTAATTATTTAATAAATTTTTTTTAAAGAATAGTGACCCATCGGCATCACGAACGGTGCAGGCTGCCGGTGGTCAGGGCTCTAGAGAAAAAAACCTCCCCACTATGCGTGCCGTCTCCAGGAGTACTACTTTCTGAATCAGTTTTCTTTTTACATATTATTGTAACATCGCTGATGTATGTACAGCATTAATTCTAAATCAACCACCATTAAACTCATTTACCTACACACCACCTGAGCAATATTGCTCAATCAATAACCAATATCTACGAATACATTTTTCTATGCCCACTCCACGCTATCTCAGGCACGTCTCGGCACCTGTTGTTTGCCCAGTCGAGGGCGGTCCAGTGTTCAAACAGCTTTATTTGTGTTTGGACAGCAACCACCTGCATGTTGCCGGTAGTGGCTCGTTGCTGTGACCTTGTGGGTCGAAGCAACCATACGCTTCAGGGGAACTACTCTGTAAGCCCGTCGACGAAGATACGAGTCCGTTCGAAGTAGTTGATCCGTTAAAGTAAGTGATAAATTTAATTATTCCGACGGGAAAAAATACATCGTGATTGCTATCGCGAACTTTGCCATAAACTAAATTTTCTCTTGGTTCCTATTTTGTGGATGCCCGGAACTACTTGCTGAAGTATACTAGAAGCCATGCAAGTATTTGTTCTAAGCGGGTATGGAACCAGCTACCTTCAGCTGCCTGCTAATACTTGTAGTTCCTATCTGATTATAGTATTATTTAGAATTATTAGGTATAATATGATTTATGTTATTGAATTAACTTTGTTAAATAAATGTTGTTTGGTTTTGTTTTGTGTGTAATTTAATTTATTTTGTGTAAATTAAGATACAAATTATTGTTAATGAATAAATAATAATAATAATAATATCCCTGGACATTTCACACAGCACCATTTGTCCCAAGCTAAGCAACCTAATGCTTGTGTTATGGTAACAAGATGGCTGATAAACTACTTATATACAATTTTTTTTTGTAAATACATACATATTATAGATAGAAAAACACCCAGACTCGGAACAAATACATGTAGGTCATACAAATATTTGTTCCGTGCGGGAATCGAACCCGCGACACGCAGCGCAGCAGTCAATCGCTTAACCACTGCGCCAACCGTGCCAAATGACTTTGACTAATGTACAAATCACAGCACGTGGTATTTTTAGTTTTCTGTTTATTCTCATGACAAAGAGCTATAAAATTATAAGGTCTTGTACGAATCTATGATTAATTTTAGTAGAATGTAGCTCAATCTGAAAGCAGTATCTAAGTACATAAACATGGTACCTACTAAGTACATGTGATAGCCAATCAGCCACCTGCGTTGTTGCCAGTGGCAGGTTGCGGCCTTGTAAGGCAAGCAACCAAACGTTGTATGAATGCTTTTGTTTGTGCAGATTGTGTAAAACCAGCTTAACTTGATTTAGATTGCCACGATTAACGTACAATAGCGTAGGTATTGGGTAAACTGAAATATTATTTAACTGCTAAGTATTTAAAATGGAAGGTAATGAAATTTTTCGATATATCTTCAATATTTCCAAAATGTTGTGATGGCCCAGTGGTAAAGACTACGCCTCTCATGCACGAAGTTGGGGGTTTGAATCCGGGCAAGTACCAATGTGATTTTTTCAATTTATGTGTAACTTTTAAGTTATCTTGGATGTTACTGACATCGGTGACGGAAATCATCGTAAGAAAACTTGGACTTAGTTAATAAATCGCCAACCCTTCTTGAGTAACCACGGTGATTAATGCCCTTGCCTTCTCTGTATGAGAAGAGGCCTTTACACTGCAGTAGGATAGTAATAGGCTGGTATTATTATTCCCAAATAAATTGGGATCCCGGCTGGTAGAAGAATCGCGACTGAAAAAAATAGGGTTTCACTGAATCTAGTACAATTTTTAATACATTTTAGTTTATTTAAATTTTAATTATTAAGCTTTATAGTATTTTAAAATAATATATAAATAACTTAGAAAGAAATTAGTTTGTATAAAATTACAAAAGTGACCACTACCATTGTTTCAAAACAACTCATACAAATACTCTTGTCACCGCTCCAAAAACAAAGCAAGCACTTACGAAGTACCTCCCTACCTACCCACAGGCAGTACTGGCATCCCAAGCGTGGGGTACACAAACTAATGTAACACACTAACACAAACATTGACTCACTACGTCACCTGCTTAGCACTAAACTGTTAGCGTCGTTAAGATTCCGAGGAACGGCTCTCGGGAGGTAGTGATGCGGTTAGGCGATTATTTGAACGGTTATCGATGTGGTCGATAGTCGGTAGGTTAAGTTTTTTTTGTTCAATGGTGCGACGGCAAAGACTAGGTTTTTAAAAGAACGGAGATAAAAGCTTCCTTTATTTTATATCTATTTTCTAGACGAGTTATCTTCATCTCTCCAGCAAATGGACGTCAACTGGTGACCCCGTTCATCTTCCGAGTTTTGCCACAACGAGTTGATTAAGTATATGAAATATCGAAACTGTTTATACATTTAATAAAAAAAATAAGATCTCGCTAACGAAAAATTTGGTTCTCACAGATGTGTGAATAATACATATTACCTATGTGAAAAAATGTCTGCTTATGTGATCAGATTTCTAAAGAGAGAACATAATATTATTTATCTAGCATAATACAAAAAATTAATTCCAAACACACATTTTATTTCCACTTAAATCATTTTCGACACAAATATTTCAGTCACGTCCCCTCCCTAGGCCCTTTAATAAGGAGTGCCCTTGACGTGTGGTCAAACGTTTGTGTCCAAAGGAAAACATTTGCTCCAACGAGGGCCAACCTCTCGACCGGACGAGAGAGCACCTGTGTGGTAGCGTGTGTAGGGTTACGCGATGTTTCGTATACAAGGCGGGTTTTAAACGGGATTTTTTGAGGACGGAATATATTATGAGGACGGAATATATATTCAGAACCGTCTTCAAAAAAGGAACCTTAATAATATCCTGGTTGTTGAGACAAGAAGGATGATCACTCCCAGAATTAGCGGATATAGCCACTCTGTGCCTCGGAAAGTACGATAATCCGTTGTTCCCGACTGCCATTCGTCGATATTTGACAGTCGTTAAGGGTTGTCAGAAGCCCAAAGTCTGGCAATCAGTCTTACCCAGTAACAGTAGTAAGGTTTGTGGAGGTCAGATAGGCGGTAAAATGCTGGTTGATTAAGACTATGTTTTCCAAAATATAGGTACTTTAAAATAGTCGGCATGAGTCTGTTTTGATTAAAATGAGAAATAAAAGTAAAGTAGTGAACATAACAGACTGCTGAACAGCTATGCAGCCACATTATTGTCGGTATAAAAAACTTTTTAACACAACAAAAAGAAGTTTGAATGGCGAGTTAAAATTCCACTCAGGTCTCCGTTTTCTAAAGCAGGGTCGTTGTGAATCTGCAATTAACCCGTATTTGAATTTGAACCGACAACCCGGCCCACGAAGGCGATTCCGACAACTGCTGGACATACCGTTGGGTGTTTTATACTGTACCACCCTGACGGTAAAGCCACGAAAAGTATTGAGTATTTTTAAAAGCTTTTACACAACTTGTCTTGCTAGTTAGTTAGTTTGTATGAGTCAAATCTTGCAAGCTGAATTAAAACCACTTCCTCTTATAATACGGAGCTTTTTCATACATTTTGTTTCTGATAAAGCTTAGTTACCAGCCTGCGGGGTAATTGCGTAGCATATAGTAATTAATAACCGTGTATTAGTAGCAATAGCAGTTCAACAACATTCATTGCGTTCAAGCAGACAAAATTTCACATGAAAAACAATGGATTAGCAATATCCTTCAAAATGATTCAGATTGTGATTGATAGTGTGTTACGCAATTAGGATGCTTGCCACTGCGGCGAAAGCGTTTTTTTGTTCAGTACCCGCCAATTGCAGTGTGTATAACGCCTTAGCAATGTTCGAATGTTTTCGAGATCCGTCGGTACTTCTTTTATTTTATTTTTTTCTTGAAGATTGAGAATGTTTTGGATGCGCATTGAATCCCAATATGGTATTATTCCGTACACCAGATTAAAAGGATTTTTTCTTGCAACCGACAATACCGACGTCTAGCGGACGTAAAAAAATGTGATGCGGTTAACGTAAGTCTGGCTTCTGAGGTAGTTTACTAAGGTGGAAATTGACTGGCTGAGTTTACTTCCTTAGTGACACTTCAGAAGTCGTCTTTCACACTAACCGTATAGGATAATTATGTCCGTTAGTTAGCGGTAGGCCTGAGTAAGAAAATCCAAGGAATTATTTGCTACATTATGTTTTCAGGAACTTTTGTTTATAATTAAGAGTTTTGAGTACCTAAACCAGATCTTGGCAAGACAAAGGCGTTGTCGACCTAATAGCTGTGCAAAGCCCACCCCCCCCCCCCAAATCCTTCCAGGAACTTTTTCCATTATACTTATACTTTTATTAAAAAAACACTGAACGAATTTTAAATTAAACTTTCATTAACTCTTTAACCTCTTGATTAGGTATCTTAACTACTGCTTATTCTATTCTATCTAAAATCAAGCAAAAAACTGGAAAGACGACAAAACCAAACAGTTTTTTATACGAAATGAACTTTTGAACTTCATACGACCCGTGTGAAACGCTGTGAGAACCGCGGAAGGTCAAACAAATAATAATAAATTATTACCATCAAAACGGTCATGCTCAACGGGTATTTAACCTTTTAGCCATTTAGCCATTCAGCCTCCGATCATTTACTTAGATGGGCATTCAAAAAACCATCTCTACGTAGATCAGACTCCGTTAAAACAAATAAATGTAAATATTTACATGGAGACGCTCACAAAACGATCAGGCATTAAATTAAATGATCATATTGATTAACATTAAAATACTGTTATATCACAGGGGTCATCTACGAGATACGTGGAGTCATGTTTTTTGTTGTTGTTTTATGCTACATTCGGGGAATCATTGAAAGTAAAAAGCTTGCACATGATTTCAATTTAAATATAAAGGCAATGCTTGGCCTGAATTTCCCGATACTGTAATTACACACACTCACACACCTAACATCACGCCTTGCCCGAAGAGTTGGGCAGAGGTGTACTTATAGTACACCCACATTACGCCAGTTAAACTAGTACTGCCAGCTAGCCAGGCAACCAGTTATACTGTAATTAGTTTACCCATTATGCCAGTTGTCTTTAAGTCCCATGTTAAAGCGGGCAAGCCTATTGCCACTAACCAGTAAATGGGTGCAACTCCAGACTTCAGACTGCTACCGAGAAACTCAAACTCAAAGCATTTATAACAAATAAACCAATTACAGGCACTTTTGAATAGTCAAGGTGTCGGTCAATCAGACAGATTAAGCTTGTTGCCCATTCCATAGCGAAGTAGGTACCTGTAGAGAAGAATGGGCGAGAATGTCCACGGACACTCTTTTAAATCAAACAATATCCTAATCCCCATAACACTGCCCGACGCAGGGATAAATTAAACCCCGGAATTCAGAACCCCAAGCTCCGGTCGCGCTTTTCATTTATTATTGTTTCTTAGGGCTGATTTTTCCAACGCCAGATAATTTTATCGGACGAATCATTTTGAATTTTTGACAGTTCTTCCATACTAAAATTGTCAGACGTCAATTTATTCCACGAATAAAAATGATTTGTCGATTGAAAAATCAGTCCTTAGTATCGTAAACATTTAAATGATGTGTTTCCATAATAAACATCAAGATATACAAATAAAACAAACAATAAAAATTTGCATTTCAAATAATTTTTGATTTCTTTCATTTATTTTGTATTAACTGCAGTCAACTTGTTCGCAGAACAGCTTGACGTTTCGCGGCAAAATGTCAGAGGTTGCCAACCTTCGACCGGCAGTGAATCAACAGGCGTCGAACCCGCGTCTCACGACCCGCGTGCCCTTGAACCTGACCTTGGCACTGATGACGATTTTGTGCCTAAATATTAAGAGTTTTGTGCCGAGTAAGATTGGAAGAAATCTTAGTTTTATGCCGAGTAGGATTGGAAGAAATCTTAGTTTTATGCCGAGTAGGATTGGAAGAAATCTTAGTTTTGTGTTAGTTTAGGTAATTGCTGTGTCAGTTCAAGTATTATATTGTTTGCTATGCTTTACCTATGGGCATTACAAGCCACGATCCTAAACCATGATGTAATTAAAGAGTAGAAATATTTTCAGAAACATATCTTTACGTTCGCAGTAATAAATAAATACAACCACCAACCTCCATGACTTAAATGAGGCAAACGATAGAGCTATCCAGCACTCTAATTGCGTAACACATTATAATTCACAATCTTCATCATTTTGAAGGATATTGCTAATCCATTGCTTCATATGTTCGATAAATTTGTCTGCTCAACAACGTAAATAACGCAATGAATGTTGTTGAACTGCCAAATGAAAGCGATTGCTACTATTATGTTGTTACGACATTACCCCGCAGGTCGCTAGGTATGTACCTACGTACTGGTAAAAAGTAAATATGTAAAAAGTCATCGACACAAGAAAAAGAATGACAAGCAACAATCATTCTACAAAAGCTCACTAAACAGCATTCCACTGAATTGAAAAAAAAGTACATTAGAAACAAAAGAATGGAAGAACATTACATTTTCCACGTGCTAAATATTTTCCAATAAATCATCAACCATGAACTTAAAATTTACAATACATTTGTAACTAATACACATTGACAATTACATTTCTGTACAACATTGTATGTGGATGTTCCGTTAAGCGATTACGTAGAAATGTCAGAGGTGCTGAACCTTTGGCCCGAATGAATCAGCGCTCATCTCACGACCCCTGGCCCTGATCCTCAACTTGACCCTGACGGCCAACATTTTTACGTTTTCGACGATTTACATACGTATTCAACTGGTTTTACTGTTTTTGTTGGTTGTGATGTGACGCAAGTTATTCTTTTGAAAGTATGTATTTATGTTTAGTACTTTTCTGTTGTAAATCTGTAATGTCAATGTCGATCTGTGAAGAGTAGATTTGCATTTGTTTGTCTTTCAATAAATTGGTTTTACTTAAATTCAAGAATTATGCTCATGTATAAAACTTGGTCGAACATCACACCTGTTATCGCCGATTGGTTAAGCAGAGGTGCACATGTTATACACCCACATTGAACTGGGTTCAAATTAGTCGGATTTCAATCGTTCTTAACTTTAAATGTGTCTTTGATGATTCATCGCTTGATGATCTTGTGACCGCGGCAGTGAGCGGAATTCGCGCAGCTGAACTTTGGGCCAAAAAAGTTTCAACTTTCTGCTATCAATACGCTAAGGAGAAGAAGATGGTGATGGTGATTGACAAGCTTATTCGACGTATCAAGTATGTAAATAAATGTTATACACAACTTGCATCTCAAGTCACAGTGTCATTGCGAGTGCAATCATTATTTTATACTCTTTAGATGCGTCATAGATGTGAATCTGTAGTTCTTGCAACGACCTTTTGCCCTGACTATAACCTTTACCTTGACTAACGAGTTATGCTTAAAAACATAACGCAGTTTACTTGGTTTTTTATATGAAACAACTATAATTTTGTTGACAATAGTCATCATTCTTTATAATGACACAGCTTTTTTATGTCACAAGCCGTTGCATAATCAGCCTATAATGTCCCCACTGCTGGGATACAGGCTACCTCTCAGTAAGAGGCACTGGACCGTAATATACCACGCGGGGCAGTGTGGGTTCGTAGATGTCACAGTTCTTCGAATATTTGGTTCTAGGACATGCCATTTTCATCACGATGTTTTAGCGTTTCCTTCGCCGTTTTGAGAGCAATGATGGAGAAATAATTTACACAAAGTAAAGCGCCTGTCTGAGTTCGAACCTACGACCTACTACTTGTAAGTCACGGCCGTTATCACTTGACCACCACTGCTCCTCAAGAATAAAATGTCCTAAACGAAAAAATCTAAATATATATAACTCAACGGTGACTGACTGACTGACATAGTGATCTATCAACACACAGCCCAAACCACTGGACGGATCGGGCTGAAATTTGGCATGCAGGTAGATGTTATGACGTAGGCATCCGATAAGAAAGGATTTCGACCAATTCTACCCGCAAGGAGATGAAATAGGGGATGAAAGTTTGTATGAAACTTTGTCAAACTATACTTATTAACACGAGCGAAGCCGCGGGTAAAAGCTAGTAATTCATATACAAGATGTCAATGCCGATAATAATTAAAAATCTGTAGGAGGTATTGCTATTACGTTGGCTTTTAATTTTAAGTCAGCATCCTAAGATTTAAAATAACTGGTCCAACTTGACAAGTTCTAAGATACCGGCAAAAGCAGAGACACTTCTTTTTAATGAACGTCATGTTTAATTTTATCGTCTGTTAATACTTACTCGTAAAATCTTGTCGTGTATAACATTATAAATCTTTTATTACTTGCAACGCTTGTACTGTTAGAGGTGACAAAACATCTTGTTGGATGTTAATTAATACAGGTAATTGATTAAAAACTAAACGTCTCTGTTAAGGATTGCTTTACGCTTTATTTTGCTCGACCAGAATCTTCATGCACTCGGATTTCTACGATTTTCAATAGAAAATAGTACAATAGTGATCCTTATAAAGTAATAAATAAATGTACTATTCATTGTCTGTAAGACACTGCACTGGTGTAACAATGCCACCCATCGTTTTTTTGTAATTACCAAGTCTTTTTTTATTTTATTAACAAACGGAATCCTAAGGATGATCTCTGAGAGACTGCAGTGCTGGGGAGATTCATCTAGCTTCATGTGACGAGATGACACTAGTACTTACTATTTTTAATATTAGTGATTTTATTATTTGAATATTATGAATGATATTTTGTTTTGATTTTATTATTGACTAACATAGTCTTAAGACCTTTGTAAATTTATCCAAATTTGCTCGTTACGCACTTATTTGTAATTAGTATGGACTTATTTGAAATAATTAGTCTGAAATAAATGGATTTAAATTAATTTATAAATATTGTTTAGGTTTTTGAGCTTGTCGGGGGCACTGCCATGCACCCACGTCATTTTTGACTACCAAACAACAATATTATTAACTACAATAATATTCAATTAACTTGAAGTTAAAGTACAAAGAAGACGTCCTTTACTTGATTGATACACCAACTTGTTGATGTTGAATGCAATTAAATAAATTATTACCTTTTAAGTTAAAACTTATTCAGTACTTAGTTTTTGCTTAATGGCTTTTATTATGTTTTAATTTGTGTTGTTGAAGTCTTGATATAGACACCTTGGTTCTTTATTGCTTAAGCTAACTCTTGAATTTTACATTTTTATTAGCCTTTCAATTATATGTATAAACGTCGATATTTTTTTCTAATGTTAATGTAGTTTCTGCGGTAGCTTTATAAGCTTATATTAAGTATAGGCAAATGTATGAATAAATGGAACCATAAACATTCTATCAGTAATAATTTTATTGGGTACTGCAAATAAATACCACTCAGAGAACATTCAAAGTCTGATCTCATCTCTATCTTTTAAAAATACTTTTAATTTCCCTACATTTTTGACAAGTTTTTGACATTGATTGTCGCTGAGATAAGATTGCGACTAGATTTTTGAACATTTTTAATTATGGAAACTGGCCTTCTGATCTACAAGTCTATTTATACAATATAGTTCGCTGAGCAGCTCGTAAAAGTCTAATAAACTTCAGAAAAACTTCAGTCTTTACAACAGTAAAGCACACTTGTGTACCAAGTACAGAAGTTTCCAAATACTACAATATAATATACCTACACAATGTATGTACACTCCTACAAACTGCGTGACTCATTTCCAAAAAGGCGTTTTACGATTCGATCGCACTTTACAATAGATCTTTGCTCCATTGTTAAATGCGCACTTATCCCAAACTATGACCGTTTCGGCCGTATTGTCGCGATTTCCTGCCTATTTCGAAAAAAATACACTATGCAGGTAAGGTCAGGTACCAAAATACCCAGTTTTTTTTAAAACAGGTACATAATTCTCAGAATTTTGCAAAAACTTGGGTAATTTCTGTGTCATTTATATCAATAGAGTAAGGTTTGAAGTTGTGGATTGTTTTCCGTGTAGTTTCTGTTGAGAGGTCGAATGTTTGAGGGTGCAATGTGGGAATGTCAGGTAAATTACGCGTGTTATAAGGAAGTTATACGAACGGTGTTTATAAGAAACTATGAGTGTTTTTCATGGCGTCCCGTGTTGACATTACTGTCGGTTGTCGCTACAACATTCCTCTTGGTATTGCATGAAGTATGCTGTATAGTAAACGGGAAACTTATATTGTGCGTCTTATTCGTGCAGAATCATCAATTGTTCTTCTTTTCATTTCTTTATAAACTACTGCAGTAGCTAAGTACCTACCTATTAATTCTTTACATTATTGGTAATTCAAGTTTAAATGGGTTTTATAATATACTTTTTTCATGACAAGAGGTTTTTGATAGTAAATGATAATCGAACAGCTTACTTTTGTGAACGCGTTTAAAACGTCTGCTATAGATTTTTACCCTGTGTGTCAATTTGCAATGCAACCATATTTTGAAAAGATGTACATCAAAGGGAACAACACTAACCTTTTGATAATCCATCAATAGGGTTTGACACTTGCGAGTAATGTCAACTTCAAGTCAGCAGAAATACGTTTTTAGCCAAAATATGTAGAGTATTGGCTGCCTTCGTTAGCAAAAGATCGTTCGTTTATATACACAGCAAGTTCTAGATCGCGTAATACTGAGTTTTTCTCATCAATAACGTCTCCGATGGTAATTTTCATTTCACCACGGAAATAATTAGGTTAATTAAACAGCTTAGACTAAGCAATTCTGTTGCTGTTGGTTTATTGATAAATCTGCAATATTTAACTATTTAAATCTATAATATTCCATACCGCAAAATCTAAAATCCGTTACACGTTTTTAAACAGTGTGGTGCGTCCAAAAGCCCGAGCCGGAAATCGAAATCTTGCAAACAATTGACCCTATTGTTTAGCAAACCCTTGAACTAATCTCCTGGTCCTTTGTACCTGTCCGTTTCCCTGGAACTTTCTTTGTCTCTAATTGGTCTGGTCCGAGAAGCCCTTTGTACCATTCGAAGGGTAAGGGTTGACCATGAGGAATTTTGTTTCGCATTTACCTGTTTGCTATTAAATTCGAAAGTATGGGATTATTTTGGCTTTGTGCTGCTTTTTTATGGAGTTTCTTTAAAAAGTGCAGATGCACGTACGAGTACCTAAGGTGTAAGGGATAATATTTTTAGTATGAAAAGGAAGTGATAACATTATGTTTGAGTAGTAGTGCTTTTAGCCATAACTATAATCTGTTCTTGCGAATTGCTTCTTAATTTACCAACTTTATTGTATTTAGTTTCTATTGGTTTTGCTGAAAAACGTCACCCGTTATTCAAAAGTTTAGGAACCCTTAGCGGTTCGGTTAAATACCTGGGTTGTTTAATATTACTACTAGGTATTAAAATGTTTTACTCAAGTTAAGTCCGTCAGTTTTAATTTCATTTAAAGTTAAAATAAATAACTTTTATTTTGCTATAATAATTTACTCCCGTTAATAGGGTTTAGAATCAATTTAATAATTACGATGAAACCTATATAACAATAAGCATTTTAAACGTAAATAATAATAAATAACTAGCCATATAAGTATAATAAGACAGTTTGTTACTTTGCCGTCGGCAGCATTACGACGCATACAAAAGACATCAACGCGCAGACACAATGAGAGCTTATGATTTTATCAATAGTTTTATTATTTCTCATTTTAATAACAATCTAATAAATATACCATATGTACAGTGTTTGAAATAATTGTTTAAACATTAAAATCTAGTAAAAGCGCATTATCTCGTTGCTGTGGTTTAAAACCAATCTTAAATGTAGTATTTACTTGTAAATAGATCTTGAATACGTACTGTTCTTCTAGAAATAAAGTTAGTTAAAAGCTTTTATCACTTTTTTTAATAACATAGTGTTATAGTTCTGAAATAACAGGGGTCCGTCATCGACATAATATTGATGTATTTTTTTTTACACAACTTTGTATTCAATATTTAACTATTTTTTTTTCAACATGAATTAATCATTCAATATATTTTAATCCTTCTTTTTATAAATTATGTACTTACGGTCGTCTAATTCCTCTTCATAGTCTGAGAAGCACCTGTCTTCCTTGAGCGCCTGATTGTCAGGCTGTTGGTAGAACCTCTCCGATTTTATGTACATTTTCAGGTACATCCCTAATCACAGCATACGCACATATAGATAATGTTATAAAATCTATTTTATTGTTATTTTCACTGAGAAATAAAAGCACTTTAGTTTTTCTGAGTCCATAAACAGTACATAAACAGTATCACTTAACAGCACGGTTCTACACATAAAATAAGTTTAAATAAAATAATAAACAACACTTTACCACTTCAAATATTAATAAAACGGAATGTCAAAATTATAATCACCGTCCAATGACATCACAGGTCACAACCTTACGTCCTTACGTCCTTAAGTCCAAACAAAACTGTTTGTAACCAAATGTTTGCATCACAAAAATACACTCAAATTAAAAATGTATTACACTTTAAAAAAACACCCACAAACACTAGTAGTGAAAAAATACCGTGTAATAAACAGGGTAGTCGGGAATAATACGATGTGTTCGAAAATGGAACGGTACGCGCGCCCGAGCCGAGGTGCGCGCAAACACTGGCGACCCGCATCACCCGTCGAATCGGACCTTTGACAAAAAAAGCACACAGGTAGTGGACGAGGCTTCGGCCGGCCACAGAAGAGCCTATACGGCCATAATATAGCCAGTGTTTATAGCCACGTTCACGTGGTGTTTTGTTTGCGAGTTTAGGTGACGGTTTTTAATTGATGTGGGAGTATTTTTATATGTTTTGCATTAAGTGAAATATCGGTTTTATATTTTTTGGGATTATGAATGGCTGTGGAGCTCATTGTATTTTTTTTTTTAATATACTGGAGAGCGCCGTAATGATTTCAAAATAAAAGAATATCTACTTCGTTTTTATTGTTATGATTTTTGGTACTCAAGATTTAGTTCGATTAATACAGAATTTCACTGTTATTTCTCATCTTTATGAAAGATTATTAGTTACCCAGATAAATAGAAGCTGTGACCAGCAGTGATTGAATTTTTGTAGTTAGATTGAGTAACGAATAAATCCACAATAACTTAGCATCCTGCTGCAGTTTCGCGACGCTAACAGTATTTTGCATCACTCTTAGTCGTTAACATGTCCATATAAATCACTGGAATGCGACATTTAAACCGAACTTAAACTGTCCAGTTTTTGTGTGAGAAACACATTTGATGATATACGACAGTTATTTAGCTAAACACAATATTAAGTCGTTATTGCTGTGGTTTCCGCCTAATGTTTGGAAAACCAGATCATTTTGTTAAAGATTTGGTTTGTACGCGGTTTCTGTGAGTAAACGCATCGTCGAGAGTTACGTAACGTCATCAAATGAACGGGTAAATATTTACTACCTACTGACTATGGGACTTCCAATGACCGCAACACGGAACGCTTATAAAAAAAACATGCGTAGAGGTAATTAGATCGCTGGTAGACGTATTTTTGACGACAATATATTGCCATTTTTAAACAGAACTTGCAAACATTGAAACAAACCCTTGACAATACACTTCCAGACACCTGAATCGAGCCACCCTGTGTTTTTTTTATGAAGGGCTGTTCCTATTTAGATGGTCGTAAGTTCCAAATAATGATAAATAATGACATCAAAATGATGACTACTATGTGTCATTGGCTTCTCTCAACTGCATACATTTTTTTACTTATTATTATTTTGATGTTTTAGACCTTTAGATTTTCCACGGTGGCTTGATTTAGGAAGACTCCGGGAAAGCGAAGGATTGCAGGTTTAAGTACCCTTAAGCCTGCAATCCTTCGATTTTTACGCGAAGCTTAAAGAACCTCCTCCTTCTCCAATTTGCAGTAAGAGGACCAGCTAAAAAGCATGATGACTTTAGACGATAAAAATGTATGGTTAAACAGTCGCTAATCATTACTTGACGACGTATATAAATAAGAGAGGTAATGTTCAAAGGGATAAACAACTTTGTATTAAAATCATACTTCATTCAACCTCGTGCTGCCGCTAGATTCTGAGTTACAGAAAAACCCACTAGCACTGTGGCCGACTTAGCAATAGAATGAAAAAAAAAAGGTAAGATTTGGTGTATGTTTGTGCGTCCTCGGGCTTGTATGAATAAGGGTCAAAATAACGGGATCTTCCTCTTTGTGAAGCAAGCAAGGAGAGTTTTTTTGGATATCCTATACTACATATCCAGTCAACAAATGAGATAAGTTTTCAGGTCGTCGGATATAGTCGAAGTTTAGTAAGAAACGGATTGATGTTTGGATAAAATTTTATTTAATTAATAGAAAACAAACAGTACATTTATCAAACTAAATTTAATTAGAAAACAACCATGGGTTTCTTACTAAACTTCAACTATATCCGACGACCCTGCTTACTTATCTCTTTTGTTGACTGTACTACTTTACTCTACTCTTGCTACTTTGTATTAGTGGGTGTTTTTTTTTTTTTTTGTAATGTACTATCGCCAAAATCTATATCTGACCACCGTAATGACTATTCCTGCTTGCAGCGCATATTTTATTAGTCGACCTAAAAATGATCCTCTTTTGTTTTACTTAGTTTAATGTGGTCATCATGTGGGATTTTGTTTTCAAAATGGTCAGAGGGGCAATTCTCGTAATTTTAAGAACGATCACAGTCTGATCTCAGTCTCAATCTGTCAAAAAAATTTCCCTACATTTTGACAAGGTTTTGACGTTTGTTTGTCGCCGAGATGAGACTGCGATCAGATTTTTAACGTTTTAATTTACGAGAATTGGCCTTCTGATAAAGGTTTTGGCAATAGAACGTCTTATTTGAAAATATCATGTAATAAGTTTTGCGTATAAATGTGGAAGGCTATAAAAGTAGGGAAAGACCAAAAAAACGATGGATGGACTGTGTGTAAGATGATATGGCTAGAATGGGGGTGACTACCGAGATGACGACTAATAGAGAAGTATGGAAGAAAAAGACATGTTGCGCCGACCCCAAATAAATTGGGATATGAGCAGGAGAATAATGATGGTCGTTTTAATTAAGTTAAGTTTAAAATTAACGAAATTAATTATCATCATAAGATTTTATTTTTGTAATAAATAACGTACTCGTAACCAAATTTTGGCATATCAATTAACAGAATTATCCTTAAGTAATAATATTTATTGTAAGTACTTACTTATGGGATGGAAAATAAATATGTCATAATGTTATGGCGACATTACTGATACCTTCTTTTCTGATCGAGTTATTGCTATGGAAGATGACGTAATAAATCCCATAGTAATTTACCAAATTACATAACATATAATCACGACTTGTTTCGCCGAAGGGTTGGGCAGAGATGTGCCCAAAGTACACCCATATTTCGCCAGTTATGTTTAAGTCAAATGTAATAGCTACGACGAGCCTATTGCCAGCAACCGGGCACAATGCATACTTTGCTGCTACTGAGAATTCCAAAAAAAAAAAATACACTGCCCGACCTGAAAATCGAGCCCAGGACGTCATGCTTACCAGTAGCGCTTGCGAACACTAGACTACTACGCTAGACTACTTCACTAGACTACTACACTAACTACTACACTAGACTACTACACTAGACTACTGCACTAGACTACTACATTAGACTACTGCACTAGACTACTACATAAGACTACTACACTAGACTGCTACACTAGACTACTACACTAGACTGGTACACTAGACTACTACACTAGACTGCTACACTAGACTACTACACTAGACTGCTACACTAGACTACTACACTAGACTGCTACACTAGACTACTACACTAGACTGGTACACTAGACTACTACACTAGACTGCTACACTAGACTACTACACTAGACTGCTACACTAGACTACTACACTAGACTAGAATTACTGTGCGATTTATTACAAAGGTCAGTCGGCACTATTAACACTTTGACAGACATATACATACATAAACTTCATACCTTGTTCCCACGAGGGTAGACAGAAACTACAGAACGCCACCTGCTACGATCTAGACGGACACATCGCGGACAAATATTTACTTCTACGAAACCCTTTCAATTAAAAAAAAGACTGGATAAATAGTAGTTTTAATGTAAGCTATAAAATTGGTTTTCCTTTATTAATCAATATTTTTATCAAGCACAAAAGATCAGTAATAAAAGCAATTTAAACTCCACGGGGTATCATTCATCTATCACATTATTATGTTCACACTCAAATCATTGTCAACGTTAATCAATACTAAATTAATAATCATATTATTAATAATTTACATTATTAGTAACCCATTATTGTCCGGACAACACTAAATGATCAATTTTTATAATTTATTTTGTAAATCAGTGTAAAATGTGTAACACAATAAGGTCGATATTCTATTAAATTATTCGTTTATAAATTATGCATTGGTTCGTAGTTCTGGCTACCGTGTTACCGCCATTATAGATTTATATTGATAACATACTAGGCTTACGTTATAAGAATCGATTTGGTACCGATTGCCGAATAATATAACGATTATCGATCTGGCGATCGTTTGGATATCGGTCCATGGGATGGATGAAGCCAATCGATTACTCGATTTACATAAATACGAGTATGCAGTGTGATTCGGTTCTTAACAATAATATTGTGAATAAAAATAAAACGTGTCTGAAGAAATGCACAGCCAGCTGTTTCGGAGTCGGTGAAAATGACAGGCAAGGTGTATACATACCTGTAATTTTAGGTTTTATCCTTCTGCTTTATCGGGTGTCTGTGTTCGAGACAAAAATTAATACAGAAGTTACATGAATAAATGTCCATGTGTGTCATGTGTAATGTGTGTGTGTGTGTAATGTGTGTAATGTAAATGTGTGTGTATCCTATATGTTAATCCTGGTTATAAACCATCTGTGTGCCAAATTTCGTCCAAATCGTGCGTGAAAGAGTAACAAACATCCATCCATCCATCCTTCCATCCATCCATACAAACTTTCACGTTTATAATATTAGTAGGATTCATATCATCATAGTCAGCCGATCTATTCTGTAAAAAAACGTAGGTGAAATGAACTGTCAGTGTCAAACCCTAGCTTTAGGTGGAACTACAGCTCACTACAAGCTCACCTCGACTAAGTTTTCACGGAGAGATTTTTGACAGGTTTGTCGTGGCGTATACTAAGCATGTCAAAGGCTCTATATCGCTGGTTTATGGTAAAGTCACAATAGGTTGCCGCGTGGGCGCTGTGATACATTCTACAACTTATCAAGGAAACTTAAAATGATATCGATTTTTACCTAATTCGGACAATAATGGCCGGTACGATAAAATTTGCTATTATTAAATCATAATAACTTTGACTTATTTAAATAAATTATAGGTTTTTATAGACAGTTCGCACTCTAGAGTCAAAACAGTTTTGTCTGTGGTAGGTTGAACAGTTTTGTCTTGATGCGAAAGCTCAAGACAAAACTGTTCAAAGATGATTCTATGGATGAACGTGCACGGTGCATCATCATTGGTTTCATAAGAAAGAAATAAAGGAAGAAAGAATAATATTGTATTTGGGACACGTATAGGAAATACAAAAACCAGCCAAGTGCAAGTTGGACTCGCACACGAATCGTTCCGTACCACAAGGCAAAATTGCCGAAAAAGAACACGTTTCTTGTATGGAGGTCTCCATACAAGAAACGTATTCTTTTTCCCTTTAATTTTAATTAAATATTTTTATAGCGGCAATAGAAATACACACTCAGTGAAAATTTCAACTATCTACCTATTACGGTTCATGAGATATAGCCCGCTGACAGACGGACGGACAGATAGCGGAACGGAACTAAGGAACCCTAAAAGGGAACAGAAAAGACACCGTGAATGCCTAGCGTTAGTGAAAACGGAAATTAGTCTAAAAAATCTTGACTCAGCCGCAACCCATTAATGAATCATAATAACTTTGACTAATGAATAAATTGTACTTTTTTGTAAGCATTTAGCGTGAATAATTACTTTAGTTATGTGAAGTTGAGATTGTTTTGTTTTGTCGTGAAGGTCGAAGGTTGGATGTTGCTACAAAGAACTGCTGGCATTTGTGTCGTTAACTGTACTTTTATATTTATTTAGTTGTAAGCATTTTGTCCCCTTTTGGCTGGAATGTTTATGTATTATAAAGTTACTGTTAATGTTAACCTGCATCATCTAGCTGGGCAAAGGAATCTCCCCATGAATTTCAGCTCTTTCGATCCAAGGCTAAAGTAGACCACTGGTCGTTTGTTTTGTCCAGCTCGTCCCGCCATCTTCTACGGGGTCTGCCGCGACGCGTTCCAGCTGTGTCAGGGCTTCACGTGGCGGTTATTTTGGCCCACAGCTTATTGGGCATACGACAGACGTGGCCAGCTCAGTCCCACTTCAGTTTAGCGGCTTTTTGTAGTTTTATCATGAAGTATGTTTAGTTATTGTGTTTATACGATGAAGGTACCTATTACTCATAACGAAATCGGCCTATATCGTTCCCACTGCTGGGACACAAGCCTCCTCCTCTGTGAGAGGGAGCGGGCAAAATTCCATCACGCGAACCCAGTGCGTGTTGATGGATGTCACAATCATGTCTTCGAATGTTTGTTGCTAGGACATGTTGGTTTCCTGATGATGGTTTTTAAGATGCATAGTTGCTAATTTGCAGTTAAAAACTTTAATAAAACACATAATATTATATTTTCTGTAGACTTTCACCTATTAGAGGAAAACTCATGATCTGTTACCACATCGCATACCATTTGTAGTAGTTGTTTTGCGTACTGTCGCTTAGCATAATCAGTCAATAATGTTCCCACTGCTGGGACACAGGCCTCCTCTCGGTGAGAGAGAGTGGGCCGTAATCTACCACGAAGGCCTAGAGCGAGTTGGTCGATGTCACATGCCTTCGATTTTGTTTGGTTCTAGGGCATGTTGGTTTCCTCACAATGTTTTCCTTCACTGTTTTGAGAGCAGTATGGTGCTGGAATTATTTGCACAAAGTGAAACTCCTGTCTGGGTTCGAACCTACAACTCGTACGTCGCTGCCGTTACCATTAGTCCACCACTGCACCACACTCGCATTTCTCATTAATCTCTACGTTATATGACCTTCGTTTGTACAGATTAAGCCTCCTGACGGCTGGTGTCCGGTCCTATTTCCCCTTAGCACGACTCCGCGGGATGGAAATATTACAGGCCTTATTCCTACATGTTTACGACCGAGAACTACCACCAGAAGTAAAACGTAGGCAAGGGATTTTGATACAACGCGACAAGCAACGCGGCAAGCTACGTGACAAGCTTGAATATATGACACTATTGTAACGGTCACTCAACGTAATTTATAATGACACTTTTGTCATTCTTATTAAAATTTAATCAATGTTTCCTTATATCACCAAGTTATATTAGCACATGTCACCTTTTTCCTTGTATAGAAACATAACATTATTATTTTAAAATAAACTACAGAATCATAAATTGATTTCACTCGTTGTGTATAAAACTAGCTGCGCCCCGCGGTTTCAGCCTCACAAGTCTCGATCCCGTAGGAATATCGGCATACAAAGTATCCTATATCCTAACCCAGGTCTATCCATGTGCCAAATTTCATCCAAATCTGTTCAGTAATTTTAGCGTGAAAGTGTAACAAACAAACATACAAAAAATCAAATATTTTCAGTTTATAATATTAGTTTAGATTTAGATAATAATTATGCAGCCTACGTTTTCTATCTCCCGTCTAACTTTTGCTTGACCATTTATATGAAAATCAATTATAATATATTCGGTCAGAGAAGGCAAGACGACATTTTCTAACACTTAACACGACAATAGCCTAACGACTACGAAGCTGGCTGGCGATCGAGAGGTCGCGGGATCAAATCTTAACCCCTCGGTCTAGTATGGCGAAACCACATACTTTGGGGATAGGCTTGTTCATAAGACTATTGCATATTTTACATCAGTAGGTACTGTAAATTGTACTGTGTTGTATATACACAAAAGTAGGTACCTATATGTTTTTTGTCTGGTGTGGTATAAAATTTTTGGCAATAATATTTCTTTATGAATTTGCTTTATGTATTTTTTTAGAAGGCCTGCACTCATCGTGGCCTTTTTTAAAGTTTGGCCATCAATTTGGCACAAAACCAGACTCCGGGCTGACCTGAGATTCGAATTCAGGACCTCATACTTAGCAGTAGAGCTTGCAACTACTAGAACAAAGAGGTATAGCCATTATTTCAACAACATTCTTGAATATCGTCAAATTAGAAAAAAAAGAAAGAAATTACATTTATTTGCGGCAAACAGAACACAAACACAAAAAAAACAAGTTTGGGTTAAACATGCGTCATATCCAGGCAAAACGGCCATCGCTCAGAATAATGCTAAGACCCTATACGAGACAGAGCTGGGGGCTGGCTAAAAGCTGGCTACTCAAAAAACCTCTTAAGTATATGAATGAATCCATGAAATCATCTCAAAGCGCTGTCAAAAAGAAATAATACTTGAAATCATTTCAAAGCGCTGTCAAATTCGTATTAATCGAGTTAGTCTAAATTCTAGCACTCTCTATCCATATAAAAACCGCATTATTTCGTGAATTCCGTCTTAATTGACCCGTCCACCTTCGGAGAGTTCGTCAGTTTATTTACGAGCTGTCAGAATTATATGGAGTGCCTCTAAAATTCGCGATTCCGTATTATTTTTGTGGACTGTGAGAAAGTCGTAAATTTTGATTTCTGAAACTAGGATATTTTTACTCGACAGATTTTTTACAAGTAAGCAAAAGCTTACTTGTATAAAATCGGGCGTGTGGAAATCCTTATAGTTGTCCTCCACCCCCCCTAGGGTACTGTCGGACTCTTATACCACACGGCATTACGAGTATTCAACTACCTCTATCCGGGGCACTGGAGTGCTTGCATAAGCATAATCAGCCTATAATGTTCCCACTGCTGGGACACAGGCCTCCTCTCTGTGAGAGGGAGTGGACCATAATCCAGCACGCGGGCCACGTGCGGGTTGGCGGATGTCATATGTCTTGGGATTTTTGGTCCTAGGACATGGGTGCCGGTTTTTCCTTACTGTATTTTCCTTCACCAGTTTGAGAGCAGTGGTGATAAAATTATTTACACAGTGTAAAGTGCCTGCTTGGATACGAATCCATGACCTACAACTCATTACTCTTGATAGTAATAAATCATTAATCTTAAAAAAAATACAAACTGAGAACTACACAATCATGTATTTATCTATTTTACTTACTATTATTTTAAGAATTCCCCTCTCCGCTAGTTCAATGGCCCGCCTGTCAAAAGTAAGTGGACCGTATTTGGACATTAATGTCAATTTTAGCGGAGGCGTTGCTTTATAGAAAGTATGTATCTTAGATAGCCGATATCCAATACTGAAAGTGTTTATTAAGAGGCTGGGAATTTGAATAGAATATGTATGAGAGGCACGTGGCGATGTAATACTTATAATCATTGGTTATGAGGAACTTTGGCTCCTGAGATATAGGTATATAATAATAATAATAATATCCCTGGACATTTCACTCAGCACCATTTGTCCCAAGCTAAGCAACCTAATGCTTGTGTTATGGTAACAAGATGGCTGATAAACTACTTATATACAATTTTTTCTTGTAAATACATACATATTATAGACAGAAAAACACCCAGACTCGGAACAAATACATGTAGGTCATACAAATATTTGTTCCGTGCGGGAATCGAACCCGCGACACGCAGCGCAGCAGTCAATCGCTTAACCATTGCGCCAACCGTGCCGTCAAATATATGTTTACTTAGTTCAGGAGCCAGCTGATCAAGCTGCTTTTGACAACTGCTTGCATAATAAAATAGTATATATTATATTCAGCACATCTAAACCGCGTTCAAGAGCTGTAATTGTCTAAATTGTTCTGACATGTTGATCTTGAACGTGGTTTAGAAGTGCTGATCGCGTCCATTTCATTGGTAAAATCCGCACTACTGCGTTCTGATTCCTTAAATTGTAATTTGATCGTAAAAAAAGTTACAGCAAAAACAACTTAAAAGCATACTAATATATCATGCTGCCGTAAAATCATACCTTAAAATGCACATTCTAGTTTAAAATCCTAATGTTATTTAGATATCCGTTGAAATACGACATCTTTAGTCTTATCCAAAAATACGACGTTGAATCCATTTCATTTTAATCGTCGTTAAATCATTTTGGTGGTAAATCCGGATTTGTTTGCCAAAAAAGGATGAGTCGAAAGATATTTACTACTTAGAAGTGTTAAAAACGTTGGATTTGTTATGCATAATAGAAATATAATAAGAAAATAATATTGGTTTGAAATAAATAAAATAAAAAATAGTATGAAGATTATCTGATTTTGAAAAACAAATGCACACATAATTTTTGGTTTAATTACCCATTAAGGCGTGTGCAAACTTAATATTTTTCTTATATTTTAAATGTCATTATATTATTATTTGTTCCTTATCAAATAGAAGATCACATTGAAATCTAATCGCGTTAAGATTTTATTGGAACGGACCCGTTACCGTTCTTCAATACTAAGAACGAACCAACTTTAAAGTAGATATCCAACAAACTTGCACCAATACAAGCGTTTAGCATAAAATGTAACCGATTAAATTCATCTCAGTTTATAAATCAGTTCCCCTATAAGGCTTAGAAACAACTTCTAATATATAACCGATAACCGCAATTGTCTTAAGTGTAAAATACTTCAAGATTAGCATCTCGCAGGCAATCACTTATTTACTTTACGTTGCGTCTGTCAAACAATCTATTTATTCTCTCTAACGCCTATACATTTGCCATTATCAATTTTAAGGACAATATTATAAAGTGTAAAATAACCATTATGTTCAAAAGATTATCATTTGACAATTTTATGGTCGTGGTGTGGTTATAAACAATGTGAAGCAGACAACGAAAGTTGTGCTTGTAACTTGAGATTTACGTAAAAAGTGTCTCTTTGACAAATAGACGAAGACGCAGAACGTACTATGTGCGTTCTGTGTTGTCAACCGTCACGGCGACGATTATCGCGGAGTTAGATGGAGTTATTATTTTGCTGTATGTATGTTTAGCTTGCGTGTGTTTTTATAATTTATACGGTTTAAAATGTTGTGTTTATCTGTCATTATCATCATCTGCGGTCTGAAACTACGTACTGCTGGACTTAATCCTCTTTGCACAATTTATTTTCTTTAGGGCTGATTTCTCAAACGACAGATAATTTTTATTCACGGAATAAAATTGAGGTCTGACAGATTTTTTATGGAAGAACTGTCAAAAATTCAAAATTATTCCTCATATAAAATTATCTGGCGTTGGAAAAAACAGCCCTTATTCTGTTGATCGGAATCACATAAATCTTGCGAATCTGTCCCATCGCGTGGCTACTGTGCAAGTATTATCGTCATTTGTTTAAATGTCATAAATCAGAGGGGCAATTCTCGTAATTTTAAGAACGTTCACAGTCTAATCTCAGTCTCAATCTATCAAAAAAATCTGAAATTTCCCCACTTTTGACAAGTTTTTGACATTGATTGTCGTTGGGATGAGATTGGGACTAGATTTTGAACGTTTTTAATTACGGAAATTGGCCTACTGCTATATTGTCCTGAAAGATCCTTCATTTTGCGATGCAATTGATTTTAAGATGGCATAAGTGCTAATGGTTCGATACTCCGCTGTCTTATGACTAGTTCTAGCTTATTGCTTGCTATAACAATAACAGTTTTCATTGTAACTTAACGTAGAAGTGCGACAGAAATCTGAAACTCAGTGCGTAGCAAGTAGCGGTAACATGTCAGTCTTTTAGCTTACATTGTCTTTAGAAAAGATCTTTCTCAAGTGGACGGGGATGACTTAAGCTTTTCCTATAATAGATATTAAAAACAACACTGGTACCTACCTACCTAGATAGGTACTAGTGTTGTTTTTAACCACACGTGAACCAGAGCAATTGAAATTAAAAACCAGACTCTTTCATTATCATTAAACTTTTCACTGGGTTTTTCGTTAGGAAAATTGTAGTGACAGGCTGTGTCCCTAGTTAATTAGTGGCAATGTGCTCGCTCGCCACGCACTTACAAACAACATAGCTGGAGAAATGTGCGTGCAATAAACAACTCTGCTTACCCTCCGGAAAATACAGGCCTAATGTTATGAAGACCAATCAACACTCATCGATTCATACGTCACTATACATTATGCGGCTCCAAATACAGTGCTCAGTGGAAGGCTCTATCCCTCGTAAGGGAACTATGGCAGCGCGCTCATTGTTCCAGCAACTTGCGCCCACATTACATTTCTATAACCTAAACCTGATAGAATTGTTCGTTTGCACAATTCTAGTTTAGTTTATTTTAGTTTACGACCGATATGGGTGAGCTGGATGATTTTAGTTGTGGGTATATTAATGGTGGAATAATAAAGGACGGTAGTTTGAACAGTCACGAGCACCAATATATCAACTTAACAACCAACTGAAACTTTCAATTGTGATTTTTTTGTGAAATAACGAATGCAACGTTGAAATAAGACACATTACGTAAACCCATGGGTTCGAAAATGCTATGTTCGTTACAACATAAAATTTCATCAAAAAATAAAGGAGTAAACAAATCGCTTTTGAATAAAGCCGAGTGTATACATACTTTTGCTGGTGACTGAACATTGGGACTACTTTGGAGCTCAGTTTTGAATTTTTCATCAGATGGCGTAGGAGGATACCACGTTAATAAAAAAGGGGTTAAAAAAATATGTAGTGTTTAAATATAGAATAACAGTTTTTTTTAGTTAGCGTTTACTGTCCCACTACTGGGCAAAGGCCTCCCCCAAAGCCTTCCAGGAACTTGTTCCCGCGCCACCTCGAATGGCGCTGCCGAGGCCGGCCTAGAGAAAGAAAGAGATGGCAAGATGACCTGGACACCTACCGCGAATTACAGTTACTTATATACACAAATATAATTCAAGAACTCTTTAGATTCATTAGCTTTGTGATTAAATATTATTTTCAATAGTTTTGTGTGCTTGGAAAACATTATAAGTAGATGCTTATCACAGAAATAAATTACTGAAGGATACTTGAATTTAGACTAGTCAGACATCATTTTATCCATTCGAACGATATCGCTCTTAAATCGACTATGAAAGTTTTTATAAACTCGAACCGTTCAAACTATTAAAACATAAGGTCACCAATCGCCATAATTTCCGGGTGCAGTGGTGGCGTTCATATGGTCTTATTGTGCGCCTGCGCGGGCGCCGATTAGCATTGAGAAGGTCGCAGGGTGCGTAGGCTAGGCGCGCCGAGGAATGCCGAGCGCGCTTCGTGGCATTTCGGCTGAACCGACTGGTTATGTGATTTAAATCGCCTGTTTACACCCTACTGGACTGGGTTGATTGTCATTTGTTATTATGAGGAAAGGAGAACCTGTTTTGTAGCTGTGACCGCTGATATATGTACATACATAATTACATACATCTGGACTAATAAGGAAGATATACTTTTATCTGCTGGCTGGAATATCTGGCTGTGTTGCTGTCAGAGGTGAACTACATGGTAGGACTAACAAACTGTGCTGACACTAAGCTGAACTGATAAACCATTATTAGTTTGGTTCAAAACTCCTGGACGATTTTCCTGAAGAAATCAGCCAATCAGTGGTGGACTCCCAAAATTACCTGGAACAATAAAAACATGTTGATTTAGTAAATGATTCATTTTAAAACCAATGTTTTTCTCTATATGCTTAGGATGACTCATTGATAGCTCTATTTAGAACTGACCTTCGAAACGAGAGCGGTGAAAAAACCTACTACGCTTTGGAATGGTCAACTAGCTTCATCTTTCTGACTGATCAACTCCTTTGAACATTCAAAAGTGCCTGTAAGTGTGCATACACACGAGTGACCCGCTTCAATGGCAGAGGAAACTGCGGCCATCGACAACGTGCCACTCACACACGAGCGGTATGTTATCGACTCTCGACATGCGTTAATAGCAGCCGTCTACACTCGTAGATGGCTGCAGTTGCCATTGCCGTTATCGCATGACACTCGTATGAAAAAAATATGAAAATAAATATTATATAAATAAATTATAAATGAGTTTGAGTTTGAAAAAAACTGATGAATTCGGGGGTCAGTGTCCAAGTTTATTTATTCCTCCAATTAAATCCTAGCTGGAGGCATTTATTGAGGCACCTCCAGGCAAGCCCGGTTAAGCAGTCGACCACCTTCAAGATTTACTTGCGAGATGCCAATTACAAAAAAAAGGCCTGTGCCAAAGTCTGCTTAATAGTAATACCTATTTACTTTCGCAACGGAGAGGTCATCGTCGTCATTTTTTTGTAACAAAACTACTTGACAAATGTCGAAGTGAAAGTCTCATAGACAGGTCGGCTGTAAGGATTATGTTAATGTGGCCGTTGATAATCTGGTGATGGGCGTCCATTAGCCGTTTGATAAGTAAAGGTCAGATTTGAAACGGCGGTGGCCGCCAATGGATTTTTGTTGTTTTTTTTTCCTTGTGGTTGGCGATGCAGGATTGCATAATGCATAATTGCTGAGACACAGGCCTCCTATCTTCGAGAGGGAGTGGGCTATAATCTATCATGCGGGCCCAGTGCGGGCGCTAGATGTCACATGTTTTTAGAATTTTTGGGGACATGCCGGTTTCCTCACGATGTTTTCCTTCCCCGTTTTGAGAGCAGTGGTGATGAAATTATTTTTTCAAATCAAATCATTTATTTGCATAACACAGGTTCAGAGGTTCTTAAAAAAGGTTCATAAGACACACTGTATTATAACCATGTGAGGTGTGCAAATATATTAGGAACATTATGACACAATTATTCTTATTCAGTTTTCTTATTAAGTTACATTGTCATTGAAAATATAGATAGATAGTAAATTTCGTTACACCTTAGATTAAATCTGAACTAATAAATTATAACAGCAATGTCAAGTAAATTAATAATGTCATAGTAATTGTAATTACAGTTGTATTTACACAAAGTAAAGCGCCTGCCTGGACTCGAACCCACGACCTACAACTTGTAAGTCGGGGCAGTTACCACTGGGCCACCACCCACACGGCACACCACAGGCATGGTTGAGTACAGACACATTGTGTTCAAGCCCTAGTTAAGCGTGACATATATCAACTCCTTCAAGTAATTTAATTTTGACCACGTTCCTATCCGAAAAAATGAATTTAAATTTAAAATTCAAAGTAATTTATTTCACATAAACCTACATGGGTAGTCAATGAAACTTCGGAAGCTGGGTGCACAGTGGCAACCGGTCGTTTTCTATGGAGAAGCACCGGGAAAAACCCACAGAGGAACCGTGGGTTTTTTTTTTAATAATTGTCTTTTATAATGTTGTTATAAAATAGTTTTAATAATTAGGTATGAGAGGACAGAAGGCAGAAGCTATCTAATACAATCTATTTTCACTAATATTTCCTTTGGTTAGTATTTCCATAACTTGGACTTAAGTTAACCAACTTACATATCTTGCCTGCTTTCATTATTAATATCCACCTTGTAAACGCGATGATTTGCATTAAAGATGCTGCAGCATTCATTGTAAATAGTGTTCGGAAATCTGGTTATGAAATTCAAGAAGAAAGTCTACGTTTCTTAGATTGGATACGGATACCTGCATTAATTGGTCCTGTCCTTTTGATCGTATTCTAATTCATGGTTTTGAACCCACAACTTAGGGTATATGAAGCGGATTTGCAAACCTCCGGGTCACCACGACATCCAGTGGATAACGAACAAAATTTATTACGTCGCTTGCCTTCTATTTCGATTTCTATTCGTTAAATTTCAACCTCGTTTATAGCAACTGTTGGACAGTTGGACACATGCTAATCTGTCGCAGTTTCAAAGGTTAATGCCATGCAGTACGCGTCGCCTGTCTTCTGAGAAAAATGTGATCCGACGCTGGACTGCCAATTGGTTTTCTATTGTGGTTGCTTATTAGGAACTAACAATTTTATTTCCTAAAGGTTTTTATTGATGTCGGAATATAGGATGGAGATTTTAGTGATCAATTTGTAAGGTTAATTCATGCAAATGTGTTGCATCAGAAAAAGCAAGTAAATCAATGTGCTTGTGTTTTGTTGATACTTGGTGTCATGGCTTTTTAAAGATTGTTTTGGTCTCTTCTTGCCCTAGCATTGTCACGGCTTATCAGCAACAAACTATGTGGTCTGGAAGATTTCTCAATGATTTTTATCTGATTTCAGTATAGGATAAATACCCTCCGTGAATCGGTCAGTAACATCAAGGTGTTGCTGGCCTTCCTTGAGGAGCTGGGGTGGATTGAATAATCGATTTCCCCACCCGTAAGCAAAATATGCACATTGACATGGAGTTGCGGACACAAGCCCGTATTACCTATATGTATAAAACATACCTACCATCGACCTTTATTATTTAATTTCTTTAATGGCCAACAAACTTTTGTTTACACTGCTATAGTTTAAATAATGTTTTAATAAAATCTATGATTAGTGTCTTATAGCTACCACATGCTCCATAAACATAATTGAGCCACGAGCACTATACTGTAAAGCAGAAGTGATGTCCTTTCAAGGCACACCCACATTTTTCGTAGGTACCCACGACTCCAACGACTCCAACTCATAACTCGGGGCCATAGGCCACACCACTAGGCCACCCACACACCTCATATTTCAATACCTCCCATTCACCATCCGAATCACCCATAAAAGCATTTAACCGATTCCAAACACTTCCGATCAATTAACTACCGTTAAACTTAGTTTATGGAGCAAAATATTCTATTACAAAGCTCTTGTGCCTTCTGTAATCTATTAGATATTTCATTAACCGGAAAATTACGTTCGCAAGCCTAATAATTATCTAAAATCCTTGTTCTGGTGGCTGTTGCAGGAGTTGAACCGTTACCCCCACACTCGTACGGACATAAAAATATCGCGGCGGGATTTTATTGCGCACTGGATTTTCAACTATCAGTGTTGAGCCGAGTGTTGAGAATCCAACAGAACGCATCCCAGCGCGTCTACAAAATACACTGTTGGATTTTCAACTCTCGGCGATACGCAGTGAGTTGAAAATCCAGTGCGCGAGAAAAAATCGTCGCGGGAAAAATGCGCCCGTGCAAACCTGGGCTTAGTTATTGTAACTACAATAGGCTGGAGCGTGGTGAATTGGTTTTGATTAGTGGCCGAGGTCACTGCGGCTTCATTGGTGTTTAATAAGTCGTGGCCATCTCTCTGGGCTGGTGGCACTGTGGTTGAATGCTCTGCTGCTGATCGTGAGAGAACCGATTTGATCCCCAGACTATTAAAACAAACGCCAAAAAATTAAAACGTTCCTTGTATGTAGACCCTCATTAATTTTTAATAGCTTTATTTTATTTTGATTATTTGTTGTTTTAGCGGCAATAGAAATACACACTTTGTGAAAATTTCAGCTGTTTACCTATGACAGACAGTCAGACGGACGAACGGACAACAGAGGCTTAGTGAGAGTCCCGGCGGTATCCTTTGGGTACCTACGTGCCATAAAAAGTACTATTAGAACATTACCTCCATTGTATTGGTTTTTTGCCCAGTGAAGGGTGATAATCTCAGCATTGGCCAGTATTGGCTTTCCTTTCCGACGAATTCTCTTTCTTAGAAGATAAACTTTCTTAGAAAAGATATTTGAGAAGGAAATCCCTACACTCTACGAAAATTTCTAAGAAATTCCTACTGCTACTTGTACACAAAGCAATGTGAACCCCACCATATACCCACTTGTAATGACAAACGCGTCGTTTAAAGATGTTTTAATATGTTTTACACGCAAAAGAGCATATACCTAGGTACAGTCACGCAACTTCAGAGATAACACTTGTACTACGAAAATCGCCCTTACTGCTACAACATAAAGGTGCTGTTAATGTCAACTTAATACCACGTGCATGTGTGGATGACGGTACTTACAGCTTGCTTTGTAGCCTAAGTTTAGTGCTAATAGTTAGAACTAGTGGCGGTTCATCCGTCACGCTCGCTAAAAGGGATATTATTTTGATTAATTTTATTTACGTTAATGTGTCTTTAATGCTAGTAATTTTGTCATGTTTTTGAGATATGTGACTACTTGGAATGTGAAAGGGAATATATGATAGTCTTATTTAAAATGTAATTAGGTAAGTAAATAAAAATATATCTTCATAATCTGCCTATAATTTTCCCACTCCTAAGAGCCAGGCCTCCTCTCTGTGAGTGGGAGGAGTAGGCCTTACGCCACCACGCGGGCCCAATACAGGTTGGTAGATGTCACATGTCTTCGAATTTATGGTTCTAGGACACGCCGGTTTCCTCACAATGATTTCCTTCCGCGTTTTGAGGGCTGTGGTGATGATAAATTACACAAAATAAGGGTATAATAAGGTGCCTGTCTGGGTTCGAACCAACGATCTACAACTCGTAAGTAGCGGCCGTTAACACTGTGCACTGTGCCACCGCTGCTCAATAAATAGAATATATCTTATTAAATCAAAATAATGGCGACGTTCTTGTCAAGACTAAATTACGATATTTAACCCAAGTACCTAATCAGTATAAAATATTCTTTCAAGCCATTATCATTTAAAATTCAATTCCTTTAGATTCCATTCCACAAAGGCACAAAACACACTTTATACCCACTATCAGTAAATATAATAATTTGATATTTCCATATCAATAAGTATTGTAAATCAGTAATGTGTTATGCTAAACGTGTCGTTAATGTATATGGTGTAAAATGTAACGATATTGGTAGCTCTTTGACGACGCCATCTTTAAATGAAGACGGACTTCGTAAAGTACATTTAAATGTAAATTGATTTTAATAAAAGTAATGGATGTAGCTCGTTTGAAGAGGGTTATGTTAGTTAAGTTTTAATAGTTAAATTATTTGAGAAAGTTTGTGTGAGTTTCGTTCCATTCATTAGTTGCGTTATATTAATTTTAATTCATGTAGGTACTATTTTGCAGCTTGTCATTTGTTTTACGACGTCAGTACAAGCTTTTTTTTATTAGCTTGTACGAGTACAACTCACATCTAAATAACTAGTATTTGGAAAATGTCCACTAACTAGAAATTGAGAAAAGTAGGTATGTTTATAATTCATTATGATGTATTTTTAATAGCTTTTCTGTTCATTGTTTGGTTCTCAACCAAAGCACGTGTCATCTTATCTCTTCACCACCCTTGGTTGACTGGTAGAGAATGCCTAAGGCATTAAGTCCGCCTTTGTACCTTTTTGTGCGAAAAGTTGAATGAAACAAGTAAAAGTCACTTATTAATTCACATACTTTTATTGCATTTTGAGATCATTCATAACTATCTACCTTGTTTCTTGACTAACAAAAGTGATGAATCGAGAGCACAATCAATTTAAATAATCCCTCTTTCATAACCTTTTCACTCCTAAATATGTTATAATAAATACAACAAACAAATGAAAGATGTTGCAAAATAATGTTATTTACAAAACTCATAAACGTTTTGCACGTAGGCGCATCGGTCAAAAGTCGTGGACGCGTGGGATCTTACGGTCGGGTCCTGGGTTTGACACCGGGGTGTTGCGTCATCGTCACCCACTGCTGGGCCTCATTCCCACGCCAGCCCTAAACTGTTCTCAATTAGTTCTGCTATCGAGAAGATTGTCAAGGAATTGGTAATCGAAAGTACCATTAAGTTGTGATTAACGCTGGAGATTTAAATACTGTGATGATTTTTGAGTTAAAGGATAAACAATTTCAGTTTTTAATTTTACAAAAGGTTTCATTTCGTAATATCGGTGACATAGAAACACAGGCTGGCAAGGAAAAACGCGCAAACTGTAACCATGAATTCAGTCATAAAAAAATTGATGTTTTATAGAAAAGTGAGATACCTACGCGGTCAAAATGTATGAAACAGTTTTTTTTTAATAATCAGCGAAAATTTTCTCACAGGGGATTCAGAATCATATACTGAATCCATGGTAACAGGATGCGCGTCGATGGCCCTGCCAGCCTGTACACGAGTATTCCATAACGTGTTTAGTGTTGTCTTCATTGTGAGCCTAGGTGTTTCTGCAAAGTCTTAATTTTTGCGAACTCAGTGTTAAAAGTTACAGATTATACCCGTATTATTATTATGTTACTAGCTGCGGCCTGCAGTTTCACCCGCATAAATTTCGATTCCTTGGGAATATCGGGATAAAAAGTATCTTATAAGTTAATCCTGGTTATAAACCATCTGTGTGCCAAATTTCATCCAAATACGTTTAGTAGTTTTTGCGTGAATGAGTAACAAACATCCATCCATCCAAACTTTAACGTTTATAATATTAGTAGGATTATTTACAGAGCATATTAATGAATAGCCACCCACGGAGGTGACAACAGACGAAACTATTATTCTTAAACAAGGGACACACCTCGCGTGACACCTGGGTCATAAAACAAATAAACTGCCGTTATACCAAAATGCTGTCCACATTGTAGTTAACAATCAAAAAGTCATATAATATAACATCGTGGCGCATAATTCTGCATAGTTTATTCGCGACAGACATAATAAGCCGCTAACGCGGTGACCTGCGCCCACGCAGCCGCGGACGTGTTTAGACACGGTCGTGTTGCGCTGGGTTAGGCCGATTGCACGGTGACGACTTTTATAGGTTGACAGATTTGACTGGAGAAAGAGAAATTTCTTCTTTGTAACTTCTTTTAAAGGCTCTGTTGTTTTGGGAAGTCTAGGCATCCTGTATAATTAATAAAAATCATTAAGTGAATTTGAGTCGTTTGGGACGAAACGCTCGAGTCGTAAGGCCCGAGTGCACTCCTCCTTTTTAAGGAAATTTCTCGCTGATTGGTCGACACATCACGTGACGAGATGGCTGGCTCGTTCTTTGGCCAAAAAATTACCATTGCCATTCAACGTGGTAATGCAGCCAGTCTTCTGGGCACGTTTCCGGATGACAGCGATGCGGACGAGTACTTCGACGTAGGCGTCGAAGTACTCGTCCGCATCGCTGATAGTGACGTTCTGTTTTTTGTATCTATTTGTATATTTCGTTAGGTAGTTTTAATTTAGTACCTAGTGTAATGTTAGTTGCGGTATATATAATTATTTTATACGAAATACACGTTAGTCGTTCAGTAAAATAGATGAAGTATTGCTTTTTACTTGCTGTTGACTTTTTTGCATGCACGTTAGTGGGTGGGAATTTCACTTGGCTGAAGAAAAGGAACGATGTTGTTTACACAACAGTCGGACTAAGAGACGTGAAGCGTAGACGCATTGTTCAGTGCGAAATGGTTGTCAACAAACAACGCTACTTAAAGACAAGTAAATATGCCACAAAGTGTATAAAGAAATAATAGGTACTTACAACATTTTTCATCGTGTTGCACGTTCAGGGAAATTAATTGTTAAAAATAACACCCCACGCCAACTTGCCGTACTTATTATCTATAGCAATTTCATACAACTGTCAAAGAGTGACAGTTGTCACTGTCAAAGAATGACAGTTGTCACTGTCAAAGAGTGACAGTTGTCACTGTCAAATAATGACAGTTGCCGCTGTCAAAGGATGACAGTTGTCACGGTCAAAGAATGACAGTTGTTATTTGATTATACAGACTTAAACTTTTAACCTTTATGCCTTTTTCTCATATAACATCTGACATTGGCAGAATTGTCGACATCGGCACCATTGCCATAGAGAAAAATAGAATAGAATAGAACTTTCAACCTGACATTGTTGTCCTACTTTCAAAACATTCACAACACTGAAATTAAACGTCATAAAGACAAAATAACACTCGCAATTTACAAATTAATCTTGAAATATACATTTCGTATACAATTTAACCGAATAACAACACATTGTCGCCGGCGCGGTTTTGCGACAAATCGCCGACAATTATAATTTACTAGTCGCCGTGTCGTGTAGGCGGACGCTTGCGGACGGTTAGCCTATTCAGATCTTAATGTCGCCTAAACAGTCTGAATGGCTTTTCAACCTTTATGTTCAACCTAAACTTAGTTATGTAGATATTCGAGCAAGTTTTGCATCAAGCTAAAGTTATAAATTTTTATGTGTTTTTCGTTGGATATTGGCTGTAAAAATGTCATAGGATACCTAATATATCTATACCTGTTGAAGATTTGTTTTCGGTACATAAATTGTGTGATAGATCGTTTAAAAATAATAAAAATATAGAAAGCAGGTAGGTATCAGTTACCTGTATCTCGTACCGTTTATTTTCCAGAAAACATTTGACGAAATCTTTTTTGACAAAATCAACAAGACTTCGTCAAATGTTTGCATTTCCAACCGGGTAATTTGATAATCTTCACCAATCCATGAATTCCACATTAACAAATATAAACCTATCAGACGCAAAGTTCATCAGATAGCACAATATTAGTAGATCCCGGCAACTATACACAACAAAGCTTACTTCATCTGTGCGACATTACCAGAGATCAACCACGTTTGCCTATAAACGGTCTCTAATAAACTCCTAACATTATCGCCTACAACTACAATATACAACATGCGCTATATGTAGGTACTGTAGGATTTGTATATGTGCGGCGATGACGTCACACGCTGCACTTACGGGGCAAATGTCACGCCCGCGGCCCACGTGCGCGCCCTGACGTGTGCCAACGCACACAGGGTTGGCATGATCAAGTTTATTTTGTTTTCTTTTTTGAATGAATGTTGTGAGTAGGTTGCGAGGTTGTATGTGGGTTTTTTGTATCATGTTTTGTTGGAGTTGTAGGTTAAAATATTATATTTTTCTTTGTTAGTAGGAGTATTAAAATATCAAGGTAATGCAGCTCTCGATACTTAAAGGGACATAATAATGTGACAACAATTAATAAATAGGTATTCTGAGCATCCTACAATTTCTATCTCGATGCCATTTCTTACCTACGCTTAAACAACAAGGTGAGAAATATTCTAGAAATGCTCGTGCCGGAAAACCACGTCTTTTTCGTCTTATTTGCTAAGCTTTTTACTGAATGAAACTCAAATAATGCCGCCTCAATTTGATTCTCAAATTGGAATCAAATCAAATGTGGTAACGGTCCCAAATTACGAGTTGTGGTCGTGGATTCGAACCCCGGCAGGTGCTTTACTTTGTGTAAATAATTTCATCACCTCTGCTCTCAAAACGGTGAAGGATAACATAGTGAGGAAACTGGCCCGCTTGGTAGATTACAGCCCACTTCCTCTCGAAGAGAGGAGGCTTGTGTCAATTTTATTTCCATATTTGTGTGTTTTTCATTTTGTTTTTTTTTTATCGGCACCTTGTTTTTATATTATAATCATGTGGGTAGTTTGGTTATCATCTAATAGTGTACTTTTGTGTGTTGTGCTGTCTTTTTTGTGTGCGCCAAATAAATGATTTATCTATCTCAGCATTGGGGACATTATATGCTGATGATTATGTAAATTGAATTTAACGGCTAAGATGATTTTATCTAATCTGACCTCGTTCAGTGCCAACCCTACAGAATCACCTAAACTCCATAAACGAACATCGTGTAGGATTCAAGAATGGAAATTGAGATGTTTCTTTTTAGATATTTTGATGTTTCGGCTCTTCTGACTCATGTGTTGTCCTATTGATTTCCTCATGTTTTGAGTCATTTTCACAGTTACTATAATGGAGGATGACGTGAGGTTATTGTTAGATTGCTATCCTTTAAAGGTTATGTCGATTTGAGGTTCATTAACCTTTCAAGAACGAAACTGTCATTTGGAGGATAGATCGACAGCATCCTGTTTTCGCTTTGCATTCATGCTGTGGTACATATTTCACGCGTAGGTACTGCAGTTTTGTATGAAACAGCTGTTTTTTTTTTAACTGACGACATGTTTCATCGTAGGGCTCCAGAATCATGTACTAAATCCACGGTAACAAGTTGTGTGTCGATGTCCCTGCCACTCTGTATACCATCATTTTCCATCAATTGTCTCTTGTAGGATCATATACCATCATCATATCCATTATCATCTTGTCCAGGGATATTATTATTATTATTATATAGGAGACCTACGTTGAAAAATGAACGTCTGTTTTTTGAAGATAATCATAACTGCTATAGAAGATATCAAGTCATTTAAATCATCATTAGAGGTACATAAAGTAGTCAATTTTGATTAACCCATACTTCGTGAAACCGTCAAATCGTTTATTAAGTTTATTACGCGATTATATTAGACAGCTGAGCCGAGGTCAAAATACAGCAATTCAGGTATAACGTAATCAATTTCTAGTGCGATTTGTGACTGGACTAAAATATGCCTATGCGCATTGACCCGCGAATTAAGATACAATCTCTTCATTTGTGATAGCATGACTGACAAATTATAACGGAATTAAGTGAGATCTCCAAAAATCTAGGTATGTGCATCACTTACGCTTTCTAGATTAAAAAGTTGGCGCCTTTTTTACGCTTTCTCGAAATTCTGCGCGCTTAGATTTACCGTAATTGCGCTCTGTATCTTTGATTGGGTAATGAAAATACATTTTTGGTAAAAAAAAAGTTAACGCTTCGGAATTATTCCTGAGTAATTTTCCTTAATGAGTAATTTTATAAATAATGAGCAAGCGAGGTGCGAAGTGTTATTAATACAGTAACATTACCAAATAAGTTTGTGTAATTAAATACTCTACTGGTTAAGGCAAACAGTCTGCATTCTTAACAGAAGGTATGTAGGGTTAATATTTGCATTATTATACAGTTTTCAAGTTAAGAGCGAATACGAACATTCTGTGACCACCAATATTCTTCCACACGTGTAGAGTAGGTATTTGAGCTCAGAACAAGAACAAATGAAGTACATAATGTAGGAACATAAACAAGAAATCTTGGCACTTTAATCGATCATAACCACCACCAACACAAAGACACATTGACATTTCTGTTGAAAAATGTCACGATCCATTACCAACGTTATAATCTCGATCTCCTGACGCATGCGCCCTACCGTTCTCGGAACTGCCCGCGCGCACCTTGACATTCGCATGTCAAATGTCAACCGGCCAATGACCCCGTGCGTGATAGTTCACCACAGATTATCGAGACTTATTTTGATTTTTTTTTTACTTTCGATACGTCTCCGTTAAGAGCTAAGACATCGTGTGAAGCTTTTCGATATTTGACATTTTAAGACATGGGGATTAAGTCAACGGTCGATGGATTATGTATATAGGATACATTTATTGATTGGCTGTAATAAAACATTATTTGACACCATTAAAAATTTTGTTCCTCCTCCTCAAATTCCTTTTGATAAATAGTCACCAATGCTACTTTCTAAATTGCTGTCTAGATTTCTAGCATTGCTCTTCTCAGCTTTTACGAGTATATCATAAGCCTAATCTCCACTTTAACTAGAACTGGTTGCAAACTAATTAGCGAGTCAGAATAACAATTTCTTCCTAAGCCAAATGAAGCCAGCGATTCGTAACTGTATCAGAATTGAGGCGGCACGAGACGAATCGAGAATCTTAAACCGATTTAAACCAATTTGGGATAATACTCTACAATTACGTAAATGACTTAATTTTTTATTTGTTTTTACGTATCTGTTATTAAAGCTTTGTAAAAAGGAGGAACTGTGTATTTTCTACTTGCTTTGCGGTGATAACCTGGCCCGTTGAGCACATACGTTTTTCTTTCTAGCCGTGAAAAATTACTAACACCAGTCGAAGTGTAGGTGTTTTGGTGTTTTGCTGGTGTTGGTGTTTTGTCCAGCAGTGGACGTCTTTTGGCTGAAATGATGATGATGATGAAAAATGACGGTTTATTCGCTGTGTAGGACGGTCGTCAGTGTTGTATGGATCGCTATGGAAGCTTATTGACGGCACGGCGGCACTATGGCATGGCACCGTCGCCGTATACTCTAAAACCGTGTCATATACAAGGTCACACGTTTTTTATACAGCGCGGTTAAAACGCCGGACCGTAAAGAAACCGTACCGTGTACAAAGGGCCTCAATTCTGTGATAATTATGATGTTTGTCGATTATTGTCTCCGTACGTAACCCAAACCATAAACCTATTTTTCTTTCTTTCTTACATTAGAGTTTTCTGTGCAGGCTGGCTCTACAAATCTTGTGAAGTATTAACAGTTTAACAGCTATTTACTATTGGAATTGTATTAAAACAACACAATACTCTACCCTACAGTGCTAGATATAGGTACTAATAAAAGATGGCAGAAGAAAGGGGAGGCTGATAATGAAATCCTCAAGTTTTGTCAAGTCGATTAAGCCATGCGAAGCAGGGGCGTGTCACTAGTAGACCTATAAAAATGATACTCGTAGCAGTTATCAACTCCTTTTATATATAAGACCATCAAAGAATTAAAACATCGTACGTTTTCTGGCACTTGAACTAAACAATCAAAAAAACTTGAACGTGAAAAACGTGAACTTTAAAAAAGGTCAAACTTTAAAATATAGCCTGACAAATTGTCACTTAGGTATGTAAATACCGGACTACTTAAGATAAAACAACCATTACATATCACATTCAGATTGTCAATTATATTATAAGTTATTTAGGAAGCTAAGTATTTTACCGTAGTTCAGTTAAAAGGTGAACCAGTTTTTACAGCATTGCTCGGTATATGAACATAAAATGCCTATTACGTGGCTATTTATTGTGACGGGAAGCATTTCTGCGGGGTACTTGCGTAACACACTTACAATGGCAATGCCTTTCATTTTGACAGTTCAACAACATTCATTGCGTTATTTACGTTGTTGAGCAGACGAATTTTTCAAAGATATGGAAGCAATTGATTGGCAATTTCCTTCAAAATCTTTCGGAATGCGATTGAAAGTGTGTAACGAGGTGCTGGTGAAACGTCTATTGGTTGGTATTAGACTAACAGTAGTATACTGCATCCTGTACCCTAATTTCGTAACACACTCTCAATCTGAATCATATGGTCATGGCTCACAAATGGGATACATTTCTTGTAAATCACAGGACACCCTAGTTTAGGCAATTATTTAGCCGGCAGGCTCGACTGTCCATATATCAGACGCTGCAGTGACTTGCACGTTACCTACAGTCGTCGGCTGTTAGTATGAAATGTTATGTGTGGTTATTGTTTTGTGTTGTACCTATTGTAATGTATAATGTATTCAGTGTGTTTTAGTGTAAGATTTGTGCTATATTTATTTTCTGTGTATTAATGAGTCCTTGTTACTTGATAAATAAATAAAATTATTATTATTATTATTTATTCTGTGATTTAGGAGGCGCATTATTACCCTATTTACAGTGAGGTTGACGAGAGAATGCGTTCTTGACACCCGTCAGTTTCATACAAACGAATACGTGGTTTGCGAATATGATCATTATTCGCTACTAGAATTGTCGCACTGACAGGTGTGTCAGGAACATATTCTCTTGACGATCGGACTGTAAGAATTTGTAATAGTTTTAAGCTCACTAAATTTATTTGTTTCATACAATAGTCTTTAATTTACACAATTAAATCGCAAAAGACGTGGAAGGTGTGTACGATTTAATTTGAAATTCATTCGATTTATCAACTTTGATTGGAAACTATCCTTTTCAGTTCGTAATGACAGACTAAGACAATGTTCTACAAGCCACACATGCTCAAAACGACAATACCACCAATACCGAGTAGATCGCAGTAAATTCAATACACGGAATATTTACGATCTGTTGGCAGCGACTACATAAAAGAGGTATTCAATGAGCTATTGTAAATTAGTTGAGCTGAGGTTACGCGGCGCTGAGAAGCTCGCGATATATGGCCGGAGTCGGTGTGGCGCACCATGTAACTTTTGAGAAACGGGATATTTATACGAGGTGTTGTTGAATGTCAGAAAATCATATAGTAGCCTTGATCCTTTATCTGTATGTGTTTTTGTAAATCATATGCGTATATCTGTAATTTATATAGTGTACTTAATAAAGAGTATTCTATTCTATACGAGTGTTCGACTTTCGACCCGATTCGAAGGTGTGCGTGAATTTCGTGATATTAAAAAGATTTGGGTGAAATATTTGTGCAACGATCACTTCTAAAATTTTACAATCAGCATACAAATATAGGGCATTATATTGCTCGCAGAACCGATGGCCGATGGGGCTAAAAGGTTCTGGAGTGGCGACCGCGTACCGGAAGACGTAGCGTTGGAAGGCATTGCATAAGGTGGACCGACGACCTTGTTGAAGCCGCAGGAACCCGTTGGATGCGAGTAGCACAGAACCGTTCGAAGTGACGTCTTCGTCCGTCTTCGATGGCTGAAATGATGATGATGATGAAGAAGATTTGGGTGAAATATTTGTAGAACGATCACTTCTAAAATTCTACACAATTAAATCGCAAATAAAAATAAAGGCACCATAATAAAGGCACCATACAAATATAGAGGGTAAGTAAAGATTATGATTTTTAAAGAGATTTTTTAAAGAAACTTTACGATTAGACATGAAGAAATATGTATTAGGAGACGCCAATTAAAAGGAATAGACCACTTTCGAAAGTAACAAGAGCCAAAAGATAACATCAATTCAGCCGGAAGACGTCCACTGTCAGAGATAGGCCTCCCCCAAGCGCCACTTCGACCGGCGTTTGAGTTTCCTGCGGCCTACACAAGGTCATCGACAAGCTCCCCAAAAGATTACATCGAACTGCAATCTCTAAGAACCACCACCAACATGACTCTCATAGTAAAAAAAACCTGTCCTGCAAAATCGAACCTCATGTCCCCTCAACTCATATAACCACAGTCCTGTATCGCAGCGTCAGTGCGATTGTTTCATTACGCACAATGTGTGGTTACCGTGGTCCCGGGGAGCGCTCCTATTCTATGCTATTGAGTTATCAAATATGGCGATATGGTAGCAGTGTGGAATTCTAGTTTCTTTGTAAACGCTGGCTCTGGAGCCTAAATTGCTGGGATATGTATTCACAAAAAACGAATCGTGTCTACTATGTCAATAGTATTTAGGAGAATAATTGTCAGCGTTGTCATACAACGTGACCATGCTGCCAGTGTTTTGGGCACATTTCCAGTTGAGAATGATTCGGACGAATTTTTTGATACCCTATGAGTCTTTCCACTCCTTTTTTATATACTTGTACATATTATTATTATTATGTATAATTACTTGTGTGAAAAATTCACTACAATTAAAAAAAATCTTATTGTCATGTTCATTAGGTAGCTGAAAAAAATAATTATCTTTGCTGGGACTAGATGTAATTTGTAACGGACCTTATGGCTAAGAAAACCAGATCAGGCATGATCAAACTTCTTCCTCGATATAGATCAGAGCTCCTTTAATCACAATCTAGGGCCAAAAACACGGCTACACAAATTACAACAGTTATGTATCCATGATTCAAGACCGTGTTTGTGTGTAAACAAATTTCGCACATGTTTGGCTCTGACTAAACTTATTGACATAATTCCTACCGTGTCGGAGCCGACGAGCGAGATGCCAAAACATCGTTACCAAATAAGATAACAAACAGTGAGGTAATAATAGATGCTGCACATATAACAATGATCACATGTTATGGCCAAACTTTGTTGGTAAACAATCAAACGTCATGCTTTGATGTAATTTTGTTGAGGTCAATGCTGGTCTATAATCACTTTCCTGTATTATGTTGATCGAAGAATTCTACAGACTTTAAAATAGCTGATAAACATCCCTCTTTCATTGGTTGGCTTACGTTAAAAAATGGATCTGATGATGGATGGATGAGGGGCTGGCGGCTAAGTAATAACAGCCGCACGGGTCGATCGATCAGGTTAAGCTACGCTTACCGCGGTTGGCCCGCACTGGGCCCGTGTGGTAGATTACGACCCACTCCCTCATACCGAGGGAACGCTTCTGTCCCAGCAGTGGGAAACAAAAGCTGATTATATTAAATATTTGATTCAGTTCAGTTCATTTTAAAGCTAAGATATCTTATGTAAATTGACTCCGATTTCACCCCCTTAAATCTTCAACCGCGATGACTATCAGACAGACTACAAGTCAAACTGCATCTTACACAAGCAATGAATCAAAGGAGAACGACCTCGACAGAGTGACAAGCCTTCGATCATTGCACCTCCATTGTTCAGCAAATACGTTATAGGTGTAACCTTTGGGAGTGCGCGTGGGCAGCTCCCGCCCTGGGCGTGACCCGGCCATAGATCAAGTGGGTGCGGGAACCAGTTTGTGCCTATGGAAATTAGGAAGGCTGGAGTATAATGTTATTGTCACGGGATATATTTCAAAGGGCAGAAATAAATAATAGTTTTGCCTGGGTCCTTATAAATTACCTCTGACTAAGTTAGATGAACGGGTTCTTCGCACCAAACAAACCATTCCATGATCATACTTAGCATAACTCAAACTCAAACTCAAACTCAAAGTATTTATTTCAATTAAACCAATTACAGGTACTTTTGAATTGTCAAGGGGTCGGTCAGTCAGAAAAATGAAGCTAGTTGCCCATTCCAAAGCGTAAGTACCTATGGAGAAGAACGGGCAAGAAACTCCATGGACATATCAAGAACCAAGCTGCGAAAACTTTTGTTGGATCACAGCAGCGTCCCATCATTTGTTACGCGCCTAAGGTACGTCCCGTGATTTGAAAAAACTCATCAAATATCTCTTAGGTAGGTATAGTTACTGTCAGTAGTGGTATTTGGTGAGTTTAGAGTCGTCCCTCTTAAGTTAGATCAAGCTGTAGATCGTCAATCAATGAATACATTTGTCAAGTACATTAAATAGTTTTTCGAGACATCGCCAAGCGCTTGGTCGACTCTTCACGTGGCTTGGCCAAAGAATCAGCTTTGCTATACAACGTGGCAATGCTGTCAGCTTTTTGGGCACTTTTCTGATGGCCTTTGATTGTTTGCCCCCCTATTTATATACTTGCACATATTATTATTTTAAATTAAAAATAATAAAAACATGTACAGCTTTTTAAATTATTTAAGTATGATTCAATAGTAGAATAATTTCGTTTGTCAAGTCTAATGTTGATAAAATTCCAAGTTCAAAGACATTAAAACAACTCCGCACATTAAATTCAGACTGAGCTTCCACGGTCTCTAATGCGACACTAATACGCCTCATAAACAAAAAACGACCACAATCAAATCAACATTCACGCCCAACACCTACAAACTAAGTCGTTGTCACAATAAATTCCTCTGTCGTATCTGCGATAATAAAGTCAGCTCTTTGGTAATAAGCTGTGCTTAGCGCGTGGGCCGAATAATGAAGACATTTGTCGCGAGCCCGTACATATGTTATCCCCTTATAGTTCTTATATTGGGATAACTCCAGTTATCCTCGTTTGCTTTCAAATTTTGAGGTTGTATTCAAATTGGGACTTCGGCGGTATCGCATTACGGCCACACACGTGTTTTTGATGCTAAATGTTTAGTTTAGGTGAGAATTTGTGTGACTATGAATGAGTTTAACATAACGTTACGCCTGTAATCTCCGAGGAGTTAGTCAGAGTTCGACCTTAGTTCAGCCACATTTCGCCAGAATTTAATATAAGTCTTTTGCATTAAAAGCCTCATTAGTTAAGACTACAAAGATAGCCTTTTATAGAAGAAAAGTGTAGTGTTTACGCTAAGAAATGCTATTCATCTATCCATAAAGTATAGGGTTGAACCTGACGGAAGAAATGTACGCAATGAACTTAAGTTTTCTATAAAATTATACCTCTGAAACAGGAAAATAGACTGTCAAGCATTTGTCTTGAGTTGCTTAAAAGGTATAAGTTGAATGGTAAGTATACACAAGACAAGCAACGCCCCGGAAGCAGTACGCCAGAGATGGTGAACCTTTTCACAAGTGAGAAACACCTTCATTTTTTTACCCATTTGGTATATGCCACGGACTTCTTAGAAAAGTTTCTGAAAACAAGAATACTTTAATTCCTTTCTTGATTAATCATAAAAGAAATAAAGAAAAAAGTATTTATTGCGACTCGTACAGTAACGACCAAAAGTATGTATACACTCGGCTTTATTCAAAAGCGATTTACTCCTTTATTTTTTAATGAAATTTTATGTTGTTACGAACATAGCATTTTAGAAGCCTTAGGTTTATGTAATGTGTCGTATTTCAACGTTGCATTCGTTATTTCACGAAAATATCGCCATTGAAAGTGGCCAAGTGTTGACATATTGGTGCTCGTGACGTACAGGAAGATCATCGTTTTCATCAGTCTATAGCAAGCATTATTCTTGCAATTGTGTAGGCCTATGTCCGGTAAAAGCCATGTAACTAAATGATGATGTTGCCGTTATTAATTACTATCGTTCTTAACTTACATGTAACACTCCGCTGAACATTTGTGGCATTGAAATTGTATCATTAAAATGGAATGTCGTATAATTTCGTTCTAAAATCAATATCTAGAATTTTCAGCTATGACACACGTTCCATTCACCATCCCTGCCACCATCGATTTTTACCAGGCTTACATAAAATGCAGTAGTATTTACGTCATATGGAGCAGGTATCAATTTTAATGCGACATAATGGCGAGGTTTCACTTATTTGGAGCAAAACCGATCGCTCGGTGAAAGGTGGCGATGGTATCTGCGGTACTTTCGAGCGTCTTTGTCTTGCTGTATACTATATTAACTGTGGACTACTGCGGCTGGACGCTCGGTAAGTGGACGCTGCGGTTTTGGTTGACTGACTGGGTTTTTTTTGGTCGTAAGTGTGCCTAGGTGTATGTGCCACAACTGGTCGTGTCTTGTGTCGTGTTTCTTATAAGTAGCTGCTGATCAAAAAGTTTTGCGGCACTTGGCTTTTTTATTGAAAGAACAGCATGCTTGAACGTTAACACTTTCGTTTTTCGTCGTCGTCAAGATCCTCAACATAATTTTCTTGCTTTATTGGGAAAAAGCAAGAAAATTATGATGACAATTATGGTAGGCCCACAAACACAGTTGTGGTCCTGCCTACGTCTTTTTCTGCTAGTGATCTCATCTTTCACACAATCCATCATCTTCTTTTTAAGATAACAGAAGGCCTATTCTCGTAATTTAAAACTTTTAAAATCTAGTCGCAGTCTCATCGCGGCGATAAACAAATGTCAAAAACCTGTTAAAATGTAGGAAAATTAGAGGTATTTTTGACAGATTGAGACTGAGATCAGACTGTCAATCATCAAGTAAAACAACACTTTCATAAATCCCTCTCACAGTACTTCTGAGATGCCGTCGAAATCTTCGTCCATTCGTCCGCAAACAGATCGTTTGTTGGATTAGAGTCCAAGAGATCATTAAGTGCGGCCAGAGTACGTGGTATTGGGGACTTGGCTAGCGCAAGTGTGCGCCATGAAGGCACAGCAAGCAGCCTGTGCTTTCTGCTGCGGCAGTAGTTGTCTGGCACAAAGAAGCAAGCTAGCACAGCATGTAGATCAGGCGCGTCTATATAGTGCCACGGAGCGTCTTACAGGCTATGGTGAGCTGGTCTAAGACTTGTGTCAATCAGCGCATTTCTAACCAGAAATGCGCTGATTAATGTTACTGACTAATGTTGGAAATTCTGTAAATTACCAATGGTAACCACCATTGGTAATTTACAGAATTTCCAACATTATTTATTTATTGTATATCAGAAAATACATAACAACAAAAATACATTAAACACCACAAAACATACAATGGGCTTTAGCACTTTCTGCGATGTCTTCCAGACAAGAAAACCATTCCATTTAGTCTGCATCAATATGTTCAGTGGTCAATTTCAGCACAACTAGTTTGATCCGTTACCCATTTAATGGCCCTGTTGATTAAGTGTGAAATTGAGATGAGAGCGAACATTCCCCGTTAAACTCAGAAATGGTTTCACGGTTGGTTAGTCAAAGGTCGTCTGACAGCGGGCACGGGCTTTGAACTTTGATGGGCGATACTAAATTAATAGGTACTGGGAAGTTGGTCAAAATATCAGGTTAATTACCCGGCGCTAGGGGGGAGAGGCAAGAGGGCCTCGACAAGGTGGTGTTCTATCTAATCTGCATTCGCGACTTATTTGGCAAAAATGTAAACAAATATAATTTTATGGAAAAATTACTTAAATTCCTACACAAAATAGTTCAGATTACGCTACAATTTCAAACATTTTTATAACTTTTTCAACAGCGCTAGTCACTCAGAAATCAACTTTATTTCCATTGAAATAAAGTTGATATTTTTTTAACTTGAAATAACATAAATTTTAATAGAATTTGTTTATTTATTTAGGATCTCCAGCAAAAGATATACACAATACGTTATACAAAAAATGGGCACCATCAGGTATACAGTCTACCGTATACTCCTCCACTTTTACTACAGCATGCACAGTAAGGTAACAACTAAGCTAACAAAGTTAAAATATTAATAATACTTTAAATGCTCAAAGTGAAACAATTTTGGCTATATTTGGAAAAAGTTAATACGTGAAAATATGGTGAAGAAAAGTAAAAAATGTATCAGATTGACATAAGCTACCGCAACGCTTATGTCAGTCCTGTTGAAAGTCGAAGAAATACGAAACGCTTTGAAAGCGATTGCCCTTGAACAGTTTTAGGTATGAATATATATACTATAAGAAAAAGAGTTAGACCAAATAAAAGTGGGATGAGATTTGTGAAAGATTATATGAATCTGAGACCACGGCTTATTATGGCCGATCCCTATAATTTACGGACTATAATTGGTTAAAATGAACACTCTTGTATCTTTGCCAATAATGAAGCAAATACCTCATAATTTTGCATAGTAGACGCTTCCACCTGGCAGTAGCTATCACTGGTAAAATTACCTTCCGAATCTATCTAATATATAAAATTCTCGTGTCACAGTTTTCGTTGCCATACTCCTCCGAAACGGCTTGACCGATTTTGATGAAATTTTTTGTGCATATTCAGTAAGTCTCAGAATCGGCTACTATCTATTTTTTTTTTTTTTTTTCAAACCCTTAAGTGATAAGGGATGTCCACCCTAGGGTAGGAGTAGGGTAGGAGTAGGGTAGGAGTAGGGTAGGAGTAGTGTAGGAGTAGGGTAGGAGTAGGGTAGGAGTAGGGTAGGAGTAGAGTAGGAGTAGTGTAGGAGTAGGGTAGGAGTAGGGTAGGGGGTAGGACACCACGCGAACGAAGTAGCGCCGGGCAGCTAGAAATAATTTATATATGGCAAAACCACGTTTGCCGGGTCAGCTAGTTTATATATATGTCCCAGTTTGACAATAAAAAATGCTACCATTAGTAAGCAAAACGATTCGTTTTTGTTTATAGGAACCGAGCATTATAGGTGTACCTAGAACAAAAACAAATGCTACGTGGATCCAAAAAACAATGGGATAAGGACAGGGGAATGTTGATGCCAAACCCGAAAGCACAAAGCACCTGTGATGCGATGGTTACTTCATAAAAGTACAAAGTTCCTACCGCGAAGCTGCTGTGTTTACGCGAAAATCCTTCCACACTTAGCATGCTCTGTTTACTTTACTCCAGCATTACCTTATCACTGCAACCGACACCCACAGTATATCGCCATCCAAACTAAACATTACCAGTCTATTAACTATCGACACATGTACCTTTGTACCATAAACTGATGGTGTTTAAGCCCCGAACTAGTTTCTGTCCTATCTGAGGGACAAATGGAATGTACAGTCAATGGGAAAAATATATGGACGAGCACTGACGAGCTGTGTTTTTTAATGGTTGGAAACTTTTATCTTAGAAATAAATATGACAGTTTGACAGCTGTTATGTAATAAAGCCATTTTTATTCTTCAGATCAGAGTTATAATACGACTAGCTGCGCCCCGCGGTTTCACCCGCATAAGTTTCGATCCCGTGGGAATATCGGGATAAAAAGTATCCTATATGTTAATCCTGGTTATAAACCATATGTGTGCCAAATTTCATCCAAATCCGTTCAGTAGTTTTTGCGTGAAAGAGTAACAAACATCCATACATCCATACAAACTTTCACGTTTATAATATTAGTAGGATTAAAAAGTCAGCCGTAACAAAATTAAATAGTAATCTAAGCAAAATAAAATTCTTGTCAGAATGACAGTAGTAGACAATTACTGTGTTTATCCTGGAACAGCTCTTGTGTTATTATATATACTTCTGTAGTTTAATGTATAAGTTGTTCAGATCGTTTAGAACAGTTTGTTTAGGCCATATCAGATACGATACTTCGCAATCGGCGATTCTTAGCATCGGCTATCGGCATTAGTTATGATGATGGCCGAAGCTAAAAATCGCCGACACAGTTGACATCGCACATGCCCATCGGCTATAGGCGATCCTGTAGCGTCAGCTTTTGCCCTTTGTCCATATATTTTTGACGCTGAGTGTACGATCGGCTTACAGACGAAACAATGGGACTGTAGGCGAACTGGATACCTCGGAGTACTTTGTTGGCTCGGGGGGTGATGATAAAATGTGGAGTTATACGTTTAAGTGGATTTGTGCGCGAGTGGGGATTTGAGGATTTATATGCTTAGAGAATGAGGTAATACAATTGATTGGTTTAGATAGAAGACTGATCAACTGAATGGTCATTATGAAATAATAGTAACGCAGCAGGAATAGTGCACAAGATTATATTCTAAGGCAATGATTGATAACAAGCTCTTAATTTTTCAGACGCCTTTCAAAGGCTTTATATAAAACATTTTATTTCACATAAACTTACATAGGCACTTATGAAACTTCAAAAGCTTGCACCTAGGTACAACTAGGTGCACGGTTCCATATGGTCGGTTTCTATGGAGAAGATCCGGCAAATAACTCAACCGTAACGGTAACGCTCTTAAAAAAACGAATTTTACAATTTGTGTTGAAGATGCTTGTGAAGCCTCCGTAATACTCGAAACTTTTGAAGAAATCAATGACGTCTTTTAAAAGTCCAGTCTAATGAATAGTAAAATCACAATAGCCTTTTCCCAACTATGTTGGGGTCAGCTTCCAGTCTTACCGGATGCAGCTGAATACCAATATTTTACATGGAGCGACTGCCTATCTTATCTGACCTCCACAAATAACAAAATCACCTTGGTAGCAAACCCATTGCAACACCATGTGTCTTCCCATGAATCAAATACCACAACATTGACACATCACCGCTCCTAATCCCACGATGCTAGCCTAAATAAATTAATATTTAATTGGCGCGATCGTATCTTCAAATGTCGAGCCGATATAAAAATGTCACTGCTACTGACATTTTGGAAGGTAATCCGAGCCAAGAAAGTGATCTCGTTAGACCTTTAGCCAGCTTGCGCTTGCGACAAAATTTGGCTGTCATACTATCTCGCATCAAAACGAGACATGACTATGCGTAACCATATATACGTGTCTAACGCTTCTCGGTTTAGCGCGAGATAAAGTGGGGACAAAATTTTCTCGCGCTGTGCTATTTGCCTGACATTAATTGACTGACGAGTCTGCCTAGCCTTGGTGGCGATGGATTGAAGATATGGATCGGTCTCATTGTTGTCAAATGTCGGTTCATGAGTGATCGGGTAGCTCAGGGTAGCTCCTAGTGTCGTAAAAGTTGCTTGTGATGAAAAGGTGTTGTGAAATTGCTTCTATATGTTTACTAACCTACAGAAGCAATTTCGCAACACACGCACATACTCACATGTGTGCGCATTTCACACATAGGATTTTTCATTTCATACTTGTGGATTAGGATGTAGAGGGTGTTCTGTGAAAAGAGTACAAAAATACAGGCAGGCAGGGACAACAACGCGAAAATTGGAACTATGAATTTAGCTCATGATTTTAAACACCAAGCGTAGAAGTTGTTTTAATTTTTTTTTAATCTCAGTTCAGGGTGGTCCAGAATCATGTATTGAATCCATGGTAACAGATGAGTCGTTGTCCCAGCCACCCTGAATACTGTTTTAATACTATTAAAAGCAACCCCTCCTTGTTTCGTGCGGGCGCTATGACATGTCAAAACACCAACACAAACTTTCCGGAATAAACGCTCCAATTGATTGGGAAAATCATATCAAAATTCATTTTGCGGCTTAGAAGATCTGAGCGGTCATACTTAATGACACAAAGACTGACTTTGTAAAATACTTTTTTTTTGTGTATGGGATCTCGTAATTCGACCCAGGATATTGTCGGCAGCTTAACCGGACTGTGGATGCCTTAATAAAAGCATAAAGGCCTCGGGCGATAGGTACTGTGGATGCCCTAATAAATAAAGGCCTTTAGCCAGGGCAAATATTATACTTCGTATAGATTACTGTTCTTATTCGAACGAATATGATTCGCGAAACGTTTGCGTTGATATAAGTCCAATGGGGAATACTTCTGCCCTTTTATGTCACACAAGAGGTTATTTTTTACCAACAATCAGACGATATCACCGCCCAACATTATGCATAAAATATGAGTTCCTATTATTCACAAAAGCAATCATATTTCGACACAATAAAGCCATTCATAGCTACCAATAAACTACCTACATACATATATCATTTGCATTGTTTTTTTTTTTTGACTGCCAAACAAAAGTATTCTAAACGGCCAGTTGTCACGTCCTTTATAGTACCAAATAGTCGATTATTAAGTCAAGTCTGGTGAGGTCTCGAATCGATAAAGTTATTCGATTACGTCCATTGTTCCGAATCGATAAATATCTAAATCAATAATTCAATTATACTGTATATATATTCGAAACTGATATTTTGAATTGAGCATCAATACTTCGAATTATGTTAATGTTCAGTAAAAAGACGTTGAAAGGTTTCACTTTTAACTTCAAGGATTTTTTATTTTAATTAGAACTAGGTTTTGACCGAGGCTTCGCCCGCGTGGATGTCACAAAATATTCCACGGGAACGTACTACCGACATTGAATTGTACCCTATCCTATCCAGGTTATAAATTATCTGTGTGCCAAATGTCATCCAAATCCGTTTAGCCGTTTTTTCGCCAATTCGAAACATACATCCAAACAAACGGACAAAAATTCTAAATACGATATTTTCCACATTAGACTCTTTCTCACGCCTCGTAGCAATTGGTTTTTTTCAAAAGTATTCAATGTTCAGTTACGATTTCGTTACTACGTTACTATGTACTATGTACAGAATAAAATTGATACAGACAGTAAAAATTGATAAGTGCAATAGATATTGTTTTAATGTATTGTTTGACACAACAATGAAAACTAGTTTACATTGGATAAAAAAACCTGGTTATTCAAACCTTTTTGTAGTTCTAAACTATGTACGTTTAAAAAACACTGCTACACAACAGATGCTCAATTATATCCAAAAAAACATTTGTCACTCATCAATTCCCTTTTAACTTTTTCAACTACAGTGCGACCGCGACGAGAGAATACGTTCTCGACACCTGTCAGTTCCATACAAACGAATGCGAATTTGATGTTGATTAGTTACTCGAATTTGTGTAAATAATTTTATCACCACTGCTCTCAAAACTGTGAAGGAAAACATCATGAGGAAACGTATCCTATAACCAAAAACTCGAAGATATGTGACATCCACCAACCACGCAGAGGACCCGCTTGGTGGACTCTGGCTCACTCTCTCTCACAGAAAGCGGAGGCCTTTGTCCCAGCAGTGGGAACATTATATGCTGATTCTAGAGGGACAATTCTCGTAACAGTCAGATTTCAGTCTCAATCACTCAATAATACTTCTAATTTCGTTACATTTTTGACAAGTTTTTGACATTTATTGTCGCTGAGACGAGATTGCGACTAGATTTTGAACGTTTTTGATTACGGGAATTGGCCTTCAGTTACGAGAATTGTCACACCAACAGGTGTCAGAAACGAATTCTCTCGACGGCCGTACTATAGGCAAGCGCATAAAACCACAGGATCATATAAAACATTCATTCAATTACAGCTCGTTTCACACTACATAAACTGCAAAACAACAACATTCTATTATTTCCCATTTATCCCTAACAAGTATAATTTGCGAATAAATATAAGGCCGTGTAAACTATGGCTGGCAACCAGCACCCAGGCACCCGTACGTTAGTACATTATATAGCTTTGGGACTAACAACGTTTGAACTTATAATAAAATTGTTTGAAGTGAAAGGGTTGAACGTGGGAAAAACAAAAGAGGTTCTCTGTTAAACTGTCTATTTGAGATTTCGCAATATTTTCAGAATACTTTTTAGATTTCTTAAGGTGAATTTTATCAATGAAACTGAACATGATTAGTACATACATCTAAACCGCTTTTATATATTTTTTGAATATTTACTAATAGCTTTTGCACGTGGCTTCGCCCACGAGGATGTTGGAAAATATCCCACAGGAACGTACGAAAAACATACAAAAATTCTTCGTTACTATTTTAATACGAGTAGTAGGTATTTTAATAGAGTATGTATAGATATAGAAGATGTAGTTTGTAGGTGTAGTTTCCATAATGACAGAGATAAAAAAAGGTTGGTTTTCACAGTGCAAAACAAAATAGAACTGTGTACTGGGCCGGTGTAGGTACACTTTTGCACAGAAATAAGAAATAGGCTTTAAGCAATTATTGTGTAACTTGTTTTATTTACTAACAAATTACTAACACCTTTTTATTTTATTATTTGTGTGTACTACTAACAACCCTAATAATGCCTTCTTTGTAACTATGTAATGGTCAGTGTGTCTGAATCATAATCTGCCTAGCCTGTTCCCAAATATGTTGCGGTCGGCTTCCAGTCTAACCGGATGCAGCTGAATACCAGTATTTTATATGGAGCGACTGCCTATCTGACCTCCACAACCCAGTTACTGGGTAATACGATAGCCCTTGGTAAGGCTGGTTGTCAGACTTTCGGGCTTCTGACGACCCGTAACGACTGTCAAAGATCCACGAATGACAGCCGGGACCAACAGCTTAACGTGCTTTCGGAGGCACGGAGAGGTCTTGGTATGTAAAGATGGTCATCCATCCACGGACAAACCGCAGCAAGCGTAGCTGAACCTGATCGCTCGACCCGTGCGGCTGTTATTACTTAGCCACAAGACACAAGACTGGTTGTCAGAATAAGAGATAAATTAAATTAAATTTCAAAAGCTAGTTGCCATGCGCTACACTGCCGCCCACGCAAATTAAAGAAAAGTAATTTTCCCGATCATCGCTACACCATTATTTACTACAACCAAGTCCCGTACACTGGCGGCCACAGGATAGTATGCCCCGCCTACGCGCACTTCGCACAAGGTGCAGAGCCTCCGGTCAGCATATTACTTACGTAACATGTGATCTTCGATCCTGACCTAGAACTCTGCACACCCGACCCCAGGGTAATATGTTTAACAATAAAATTGTACGCGAAAATAGCTTGGGACGCGGAAGGAGCCTTTTTACTAGATACCTCCATGAAATTATTTGCATTGTTTGCACTTTAATTCGTCCTCTAGTGTAATGTGATTAGGAAGTTGAACTGTTTTAAAGATAAAAAATTCGAGTTTTTTTTTGTTGGTATTTTAGATACGGTACATTATATAATGACTTGCCTCGGGCTACTAATATCACCTAGTTTATCGTTAGAATCGCCGAACTGTTCGAAGTGGAGAAATTCGATAAATATGTTTAAGTTACCAAACATGATGTGTCCTACCTATGCAGCTATGTAATAAAATTGAAAATCCCGTAATTTGTTTCTTCATGTCCTTACTTTAAGAAAACCAGTGAATTAGTTTAGATCCGGTTCAGTCCATAACCTGCACCCTAATTGCGTAACACAAAGTGTGTTAATCACAATCTGAATCATTTTGAAGGTTATTGCGAATCCATTGCTTCATATGTTCGTAATATTTGTCTGCTTAACAACGTAAATAACGCAATGAATATTGCTGAACTAGGAATGGCTTTCATTTTGAAAGCCATTGTTACCGTTGGTGTATTACGCCGCTACCCCACTCGTCGCATCGTTTTAAAATACCTACACTACGTTTAATACTTGTATAATATCAGACATTCAACTGAGGGATCAGGGGGATCTTTATTATGGTCCATGAATCTGGTTTTTCTTCACATTATAAAATGTAAGACAAAAAATGCGAGTTTTGTAGCCGAGAAAAATGACAGTTTTGTCCGTAAGGCCGCGTGTCCACGACAAGAAAAATCGCGGTCATAGACCCGGCGATTTTTCTTGCCGTGGACACGCGGCCTAAGGATCATAGCAGGTGGCGTCCTGGAGAAGCCGTGAGTCTATGTATGTATGGTGTATATAATTATTATTATAAGTCCCCAATTTCCCGCACTAAACTCTGGTAAACCTAGCTAAACTAATAAAGTAACAAAGTATCAGTGCACGAATCGCCTTTGGCCCAACAATATCACCTGCTGGTTATAAATCTACGTCTATTGCCAACTGGCACATACAATCCAGAGTATTGTACAATGTCGAACAGTAGCCGTGATTTGTATCGCTAAGTATCGACGTGATAACAAGAACAGATAGTGGGAACACATCGATAACACCTTGGATTTATGGGCGCAGCACTAGGGCTGATCAATGGGGGCAGCTCTAGCGACTGAGTTTTGGAGAGAAGATCAGTAGAGGGGTACAGGTGAGAATGTTAGGGTGTGGGAATGGGAATCTTAGACTGGATAAGGACCAGTGATATATCTGTATTTGATTAATTAAAGGAACGTTAAATTAATGCTATACAAATGAATTCCTCAGGAAATACGTGATAATGCCAAAGTCAAACTCAAATAATTTCAAATAGGCACATAAAAGGCACATTTGATCGTCAAAATTTCCAAATAAAAATAGAATTGGTTCTAGTTGCCAATTCCAAAAGGTAGTTTCGCATGAATGTTATGTTGTGATGAATTAGTGGGAATCTCAACAAAAGTTGTAGAGAAAATCGGTTTTGACGATCAAAGGAGTTTATTCTGCTTTGGCAATAAATAGCTTGTCTAGGTAGATTAGAGCTTGGTTACCTAAAAACCAACAGCACCAACTGTTGGTTTTAGGTAACCAAGCTTTATTCTACGCTCCACAGCACCAAGTGATCCAAAGCCACCCAGCGTAATAAACCGAAGTGACGATTACAATTCCTGCGAACATTTCCCTCACTTACATAACTTGCTGCATTGTAACAGGTCCCTCCGGTCCCCAGTTCATAACGAGAAGCACAATAATTTGCACCTAACTAAAACCGCAGACATTTTGAATTTCAAATCGAAGTATTTATAATCAGTTTGATCGTTATCCGAGCGAAGGGAAAGTTACAGAAAATGATCTCTCCCGCGAAATCTAAGTTGGTCCTATCATAATTTAGCACTTGATTCTACAATAGCGAGTCCTGTCCGTTAGATAAAGGTCTTAGGAACGGTGCACAGATTAATGTACGCACAGAGAGCGCAGTGCGGACTTATTTCATCAATTCCACGGTTGTCGCAACGATGATTTCTGGTCTGTAACTTATCTATGCATTTTAGCGTACAATGGACGTTGCAATTTGAATTGCAACGTCCATTGTACGCTAAAAAATCAATATGCACATTCATAGAAAAAATACCACAAAAAATCTCATCTAAATAACCTGCCCACACAATACGGGCCATTAAGGCCCGTATTGTGTGGGCAGGTTATTTAGATGAGATTTTTTGTGGTATTTTTTCTATGAATGTGCATATTTATTATTGCAGGTAGTTACTCTGTGTCATTTTGTTGTTAAGCTAAAGGTTGTTGCTGTATATATTTGGAATGATAAAAAAGACTGATTACAGATTAGGAGTATTTTTAAGAAAGATGCAGAAATAAAAAGACAGCATATTTGTGTAAATACTTTACTCCTTGACGATGTCTATTTAATTCTTTATCGTTGTTAGATAGGTATTAATACTTATTTCAATCAAATATTATAATCAAATCAATTGGTTTTCAATTACTAATACGAGATTTATTGATTCCACTCAGAAGGTCGTATGCAAACGATATCTTAGTGCAACTGTTTTGCTTACTCTGCGGTGTTACCCGCCCACGCCTGTCGCGGCCCGCCGCGTAAATATAGCGCAGAATTAGAACTACCCGCGGTTATTTATCGCTTGCGCGCGCGCTGGAGAAATCGACGCACGGACCGCTCAGTGTCACTTCCTGCTCGGACGCCGCCGTGAACGCACGCTCGTGCCGTAACGCTCATGTAATAGTCCTTTATTTGATGCCATAAAACTATATCAGCCTGCCCCGTAATACTGATCGTAATCGTTTATCTGATTGTTGTTTGATGTTCGTTATTTATATTTTCGTGTTTCTTACGAGTTCTCAAGTGAATGCACCCGGTTGTGTAATCCGTGGCGAATTGTGCCGGCAACTTTGTTGTGCTGTAATAAAATCGTTAAGTTCTCCTTATGCCTTAATTATTTTATTGCAATTTGCATGTTTTGTTATTGCAGTCACGATATTGATGGGTCGTGTTCCACGCGTTTACTGTGATGACTAATACCATCAGCTATCTCAAACAATGCCTAACGATTAACCTCAGAAATCAGTTACATATAATTACCGGACAAAATATCATGTTGATTTTACTACGAACTTAATCACAAACATAATTAGTGTAGAAAAATGACTCTAAAACACGGTTAGGACATATCATGTCATACCTCATTTAATTTATTACACTGTACATTAAATTCTACAGTTTCGCGTTATTCGTACCGACTTAAATGCCCATAAAAAGTAGCGCGGTAATAAATCTAAGTGGAGATTTGCACAGTGTAGTTACGATGTCAGAGACAGCTGCCATAGAGTAGTGACGGAAGTAGGTCCTTGTGCACGCATGACCGATGACTTTTTATGTGTTGGCATTTACTCGACATTTAACATTACCGCCCGCCATACGTCTAATTATTATTTGTGGGTGTGGGCTGTCGGTGCTGTCCTAACTGGGTTATTGGGGTCCCACAAGTATTTGGTTCAAGTATTTTAAGTACTTTTTTGGTCTAGTTCCAAGAAGCTCTCTATTTGGGTACTTCATACCTACTTAGAACGAATTGCACCGTACTTTTATATCTAGAATAGGTAAATCTTATTCTGAGAATAAATTTTGAATTTTTGACTGTTTTCCATACTATAACTGTCACAAGTAATTTTATTCCACGGAAAAAAATATCTGGCAAAAAAAAATCAGCTATCATATCATTCTGATATTTTCGGACAATAATAATTGCTCCAGGCAGCTCTAATGCTTTTTTGTTTTCCATCTGCATCCAATAACTGAGATAGTCAAAGAAATAGAGTTCTCTTCTAGTCAACAGGCAAAATGGCGTATCTGCTATGCACATTATTACGAGACCAATACAACAATATTTATGTCGTTATTAAGCCAAACACAGTTTGCATATTTTCGATAAACTTTGAGCCGACACGCGACAGGGGAAATCGAATAATCGTACTGCATTGTACCCCCGGAGGAATACTAAATCGAGTTTAAGGACACTAATAAAACAGGCTGTGGCAGGTTATTAGTTTAAGCCCGCGAACACTTTAGCGACCTAGTTTTATTAATTGTTCAGATGCTGAGCATGCTCAGCCTGTGGCCAGAGAGCAGGCAGTGACAGGTTAGTGGCCAACCGGCGGATTTTATGGACTTTACATTATTTAATACCGAACCACCTCGGGCAGTTTAGCCGAGTTAATGTTGTGTGCCTCTTGAATTTTGATAAGGTGTCCTAAGAGAACGAGCTTCGTATGTGTAAGATGAGAGATATTGAGAGATTTTACTAGTATCTATCGTAGATCGAGTCGTATCGCGTAGTATGTGTGTGTTTTACATAGTTCTATCAACTCAGCCTATCGCAGTCCACTGCTGGACATAGCTGGCTGGGCGACAGCACCCTGTCCTCCGCCTTCCGCATACAGTCTGTCCCAGTCACTCTCTTAAAGACGTCGGTCCATCTGGCTGTCCCACGTTACGCTTGCCGATACGCAGTCTCCACTCCAGGACTCGTCTGCTCCACCGGCCATTAGTCCTTTGACAAACCTGGCCAGTCCACTGCCACTTCAGCTTGCTTACTCTGCAAGCTATTCGGTATTACATAGTTATTGTAGCTAAGCATTGGTTTTTCAAAGATCTAATAACAAAACGAATAATGGGTATTACGTTCGAAGCATATCAGTATAGTTCACGGGTTTTTTTTACTACCAGTTAAGCGACCCCGAAAATTGAAGAAAATCAAAACTACCTACGGAACCTTTGCCCAACTCCAAAACTCGTGTCCCACGACTTTTTATGATGGATACAGTCGTCGCTTTAAAACCTGTTCGTGTGATTAATGCATTACCCGGTGAATGTCATGCGTGTGTTTTGCTCTAATTAAATCTCTTCCTTTGTGAAGCATTGCTTATTATTTATTTTGGCCGATGAATATTTATAAGACCTTCGGCTCCAAGTGTCCAGTGCTGAACGGGTTATAAATCTCAAGTCGTGCTGCTACTGGTCTATTTTGTGAGCTTAAAGTTCAAATATTGATAATGCCAGTATAGTTTATTTCATCATGAATGCAGTTTGATAGTTCAGGAGTGCGGTAAAAATCAAATGAGTTTACTGTTTTCGTCAGCCTGTATGCGTCATTCATTTGTTTAGTGCCGCCATATTGACCAATAAAATATTGACATGTAAAAGTGTCTTAAAACTACTACTTACTTAACTATTAGTTACTTAAAAACATTTAATTTAATTATTAGATATTTTTATGTTAATCCATGTTTCGCACTATTTAATATTATTCAACTGTGTGTGTGTGTTTATCTGGCGAAAAATTAGTATACTATGTGCACCTCTGCCTAACCCGTCGGGGAACACAAGCGTGATGTTATATTATTTAAAATATTAGGCTCTTATTTTTAACCCGCACTCCTGAAATGTCACGAACTGCATCTAACAACTGTCAAGTTTCGAATATAAACTCAAATCCCTTCAAGTGTGATTTATGTTATGATGCCTACAGCAATTTCTAGTTTAACGGCCAATGCAGTAGGCCTTATGTTATACTAAAACGGACTGGGATGTATATGTTATGGGCTAAGACCACAGGTGGTCAGACTTAGTGCTGCCTCGGAAGAATTGACAATGCCCGTTGCCACTAGCGTAGCTGTTTGAGAGTGAAATATTTAGCTAGCTTCAACCGATTAGTTATGGATAGAGTACATAGTTGCTCTATAAGTCTATATGCATAAGCAGTCTCGTCAATCTCCTCCTTAACTATACAAGGTTATTTTAAACTGGCTAGCTAAACTCCGCAGACGCGATGGTTATCGATAGACTAAAGAGCCATCTAAACATGATAAAACCAAAAATAAATTAATTTGACGATTTTTTTTTGAGAGTTCAACGACCGCTGTTAGTGTAGTTAGTCGAGATATGAGTTGAGTTTATTTTATCGTGTTTAGATACCGATACCCATTGCGTCGGCAGACTTTAGATAGCCAATTAAAAATAACCCTGTATGTAGTTTTATGTATAAATACAAATTTCATACTGCTGGTATTTCTAAGCTGCGTAACCACGTGAGCAGCCTCAGTATAAACAGCCGTCGAGGCTTAAGCCATACTGGACAATGTGGTCTCTAGTGGATACCAAGCTCATTGAATAGAATCATTTGAGCTATAAATCGCTAAAATATGTCGCATCCTTCTGGCTGGCATATTGGTCTTATGTTGCAGCGTGCCTCACACTGAGGCAACGTCTCCGCTTGAGGCTGCCTCTAATAGATACTTTATACTGACGAAGAATCTTGTGTATTCGTGCACTATGCCAACATCATCGTCCGATTACATGAGCCCATATTCAAAAGACGAATGATAGGTACTCGTTCAGCTAATCTAATATCGCGATATATTCGCCAAAAATGTAAACAAATATGAGTTTATGGAAAAATAACTTTAATTCCTACACAATAAAGTTCAGTTTACGCTACAACTTCAAACATTTTTATAACTTTTTCAATAGTGCAACAAAATCGACGAAACGAACGAACGAAATAAAGTTGAATTTTGTTTAACTTGAAATAACGTTAAGTTGAAACATAAATAAAATGTGAATATATCTAACTAGCCTGTATTGTCCCACTGCAGGGCCAAAGCCTCCGTCTCCCTTTTCCACACAATTCTGTCTTTTGCTAGTCCTTGCGGTAGGAGTCCAGCTCGTCCCGCCATCTTCGTCTCGGCCTGCCCCGATGGCGTCGTGCGTATAGCGGTCCCAATCGGTAGTTCTCTTAGCCAAATTGTCATCTGACGTCATCCGAATGATATATCATAAATGATAAATTGTTGGTGTAGGACGTACTTAATTATGTAAGTGATTGTTCTTCATTAAAATTGGATCAAATCCGCTGACAGGCACGGAAGTGTGGCGGTGGTTTTTATCACCTGTTATTGAGTTATGTCTGTCGACCTCGGCCGTGTCGCGGGGCCAGCAAAAAGAGGAGATTAGTTTTAAGAGTAGGTGTCGTACGTTTGAGGTTTATTAGTAGACGTTTTTAATGACTTTTATTTTGACGTCAACTTTTGATTGATGAGAGGGAAAGAATAACGTATCACAGGGGATCACAGGATTTTCTCAACAGGAAATTTTCGTCGTGAGATGTAAGTTCAGGTAGATTTTTTCATAATTAATATCAGAAATTGGACTATCTCACACAACCTTTCTATGACCTTCCACGTAATAAATAACCTACTAAAAAAACCAGCTGTCTCCGTGTTTTGAGGACGGCCTTTCTCAGCTGCAAAAAGTAAATATTTGGTGTTCTATATTTTACCTATTACCTAACGAAATTGCTTCTAGACCAATTCTTGTTTATTAATATGGTCACATTACAGTGTTAGTCATAATATAGTTTTTTCAAGTTATGCCTACGAGCAATGGGCAGTGGCCAGTGGTCAATAGGTTTTTTGTTCCAGCATAGTATCGGTTACAATATTATGTATGTACGTAGAACTCGACATGTATCGAGATAAGAATAAAGAATGTATTTAAAATAAATTAGCTTGCATACTTTGTTGTTTGGACCAGGATCTTCTTAATAGCTGTGACTCAGAGAGGAAAAAAATGGTAACATTTTTGAGTTTGATCTGATTGGGTAATTTTATATTGCGTAGTAGCATACGAAGGGATGGTTTTTTAATCGACGGTAATTTTTATTTGTGGAATAAAATTGACGTCTGACAGATTGTGTATGGAAGAAGGTCAAAAATTCAAAATTATTACTCGGATAAAATTATCTAAGCTTATGTATAAACAATTTTATCGAATAAATTAGAAAAATATAATCCTTATTGATTGCATAAATGAAGATGAGCGATACGACTGCACTTAATTCTTTCCGACTTCAATTCACACTATATTATTAAAACATGTTTATTACCCTTAAACAATCTAGTTCACATCTCCATAATATCTCAATATGTATGAAAGCCAGATAATAATTACACATGCTAATATCTTTATCAACGAAGAGACGCGACGGACAACTTTACGGTTCCGATGTTTATTGCCGAGGTAATTGGTATTCGGTATCGGTACCGGTATCGAGGTTGTGGCGCGTCACTAGCCGATAAAGTGGAGTGTCAAACAACGCGGGCTTAATTAAGGCGTTCAGTCAATTTGATTAAATATACATATTATATGTAAACTTTTATTATGTGGGTGGAGTGTGAGATTTTGTTAAAAGCCCCGTTTCGTATGGTAATTACTGTATTTATTAAGTATCTGTGCCCGCTGCACGGAAAGGTGGTAAGTAAAGGTTTTTATTTTCAGGCAATTACCAAATGATGGACGTTGGTTTGTGACGACCTGGTGGCTGGTGTTGTGGTAAAGGTGGCTGGGACAGACTGGGAAGGCGAATAACAAAGTGTTATGGTGCAGCTTGGGAGAGGCCTATGTCCGGCAATGGACTGCGATACGCTAAGTTATCGCTGAGAAAAATAGACTCAATTTACTTATTTCATTGTTTCCAATATTGTGACCGTTCCCTGCTATGAATTCTTTGTTCGTGATGTGAGTCGAAATTGGTACTAAATGAAACCACTAAGGCATGAAGATGGTCTGCAGAATCCTCCAGATTGCTAATATGGTTTAGACAATATCCTTTTTACAGAGCCAATGAGAGCAATGTCCAGTTTTTTTTTTAATATTTATGTTCCAAGTTTAGCAGTCACAAGTAATGATAGATTTGATGATGATGACTATATATACAGAGTATTGTGATTTTTCCTTGATTCGGAATAATAATTGAGCTAAAGGAGTTGCCCCTCAGAAATGAAGATCTCATACATTGACACTAACTAGAGCACGCAACACGAAACAACTGCATCGGAGTTATTTGTTGAGGACAAACACAACAACACGTGTGTGTATGAGACAAATATGGCACAATTATGTTGTTTGCTAGAACGACGGTGTTTAAAAAAAAAGAGTTAACACGAACATTTAAAAAAAAAAAGGTTTTATTCAAAATTTTGTTTTTAAAGAGCTGGTAAGAAATGCTACTCTAACGCACAATAAAGTTTACTATTACAGTTTTTACCTAGTCACACACGTCATCGAATTGTGAACAAAGCATAAAAGGTAATTTCAAATTCATTCATTCCTTTATTCATTGAAATTCGAAAATTAAACTCTGCTCTACAAGTTTTTACCCTACTACGGCATTGCCAAAAGGAAGGGTTATGATTTTAGCAGTCTATGTATGTATGTAAGTATGTTTGTAATTACGTGTGTTCCATCGTAGCGCATAAACTAATGAACCGATTTGATAAGTGAGGTATCATTATATATATATATTTTATCGGAACGAATTACACTAGCTTAATCTGGGCTCCACTCCACTAGTATTTGAATGATAGACACACTCAATGAAATATTCCCATTTCAAACGCATAAAACGGACAAACTCCACAGACTCAATTCAGACTCGTCATCAAATTCCGACCATTCCGTCATTTATCGCCCTCAGAATACAGACCTCACATGAATCTACATGCCACACCTTACGAATGAGGTATCCATTTCCACCGGCACTGTTCAATGAAGTGTAATTACGAATGTTACAAAACACAACCGCTCCAGTTTCCAGAGGCTGTGTGACAGGGTGAGTGTGTGTGTGAGTGAGTCGGGGTGGTGTGAGTGAGGGGACAGTGACCCGAGCTATCTCGAGATCGCAGCCTCCGACCGGCCAGATGCCGAAAGATGTCAGCCAGGCACGGACTAGAGCGGTTGGCTTGATTTTCTTCTTGATAATAAAAATAAATACTTTTATTAATTTTGTTGTTAAAAAAAATCACTTATCCTAAGCTTCATTAACAGCTATAAGTAAGTCAGTTTGTGAATGATATATATTTATTTGAAAGAATATAGGTAGCTAACATAAGTTCTTAAGATCTATGGGTTTCACTATATTCGGCATTTCTGCCGTGCAAATATTTAGATTTTACATCTTGGTGAGGCTAGCGATTCGAAATACTTTTATTAAAGTTAATCAGAAAGTGAGGTGATTCTCCGCTAATTAGTTTATATAACCATAACTGACAGATGTCTAAAAGTCAACTGCTACCGGGCTACATCATATTTTGACTCCTGTGTAAAAGTTGGAAAACTTTACTCACGGAATTTTTGCACTGTAGATTTTTTAGAAGTTAACCTATCTAATTCTCGTATATGATTAAAAAATGCTATTGAAATCACATCACCTTGATAAAATTTATCATCATATCAAAATTAATCTTATTAAAATTATTTTAATTTAAAACATAAAGTTTTTTAGTCTAATTTACATACTTTATAGCATTAGAAGCTTTCAAAGTCAGTTAGTGTTATTGGAAAAATCACATAGAAAAATAATATTAATTATTTTAACTAATTTGATGATACCTATATATCATCAAAAAACGATCCAATTTATAGTCATGTTATGAATTAATCGATATGCTAATATTTTTTCAACGTGTCTATACATAGTAACGTAGAATAAATATTTAAAAAAAATTGAATCTTAAAACAGACGTCACTGAAAGGTTATGCTAGTTGCACAGTTCATTAACACTATAATCAAATTGTATAAACTGGATTTTGAATTAGAAAAACATCCATAGGTCATTCGAGATTAAAATAATTAAGTACATAATTGCAAATGGGGCAAAATTGATTAAGAATTACGTAACTTTAAAAAAATATGTTTTAGCCACCTCACATTCATTTTTCGCGGCAAGCGCGAAGACAAGTTTGTCTTTCAAAATTCATTGAATTGTGGACGGATTGATTGAAAAATAACATACAAATAATAAAAACAAAAACAGTTTCTCTGTAGTACGGCACACACAACTACAGTGCAAACATCGCGAAAGCACAGTCGCAAACCATCAGTCAAAGACTAAAATTAACTTCAAAGATGGAACAGAAATTCCCGACTCAAAAATTCCAAATCGGAATCCGTCTTCAGTTCGCCTCTGGGTTAACCTTTAGCTCGCGGCTATCGCATATAAAAATAAAAGTAGTTGTGTTAATAACGTATTTTTAGTGCGCGTTTGGTAGGGAGCTACCGCAGGTGCGTTGCCCTGCCCCCGCGCAGCCCAGCGACGCCCCCTGCGCTTGCGCACCGCAGTTTTTGTTTGTAATTAATTATGTTTTGGCGATGCTGCACGATTGTCTAGGTGATTGGTCGGGTTGGAGGTTGTTCAAGTATTAGTTTTTGATTGATAGTGAGATTAAAAAGAAATGTTTTATTACTTCTGTAGCCGAACTTAATTAGATTTGTTAAATGGTTATTTAATTAAATGTTGGCGTAAAATAAATCATTTTTGTTATGCTCAATATTCATTACTGGAATATGAATATGTATCTACATGTCTTTTGTAAATTAGTATCTATCTATCGAGCCTTGATATTTTTACGACCGCGAGGTTGACACTTGATATCAATATTCATAGAGTTTTCTAAAATCTGATTAGTAATATTTAAATCACATAAGGAAAACACGATTCGGAGGAAAGCGCTGCATACTTTCGAAGAAAACTCAAGGAAATCCAACTCATCGAAACATAAATATTTATACATCATAAAACAATTTTTAATTAAAATCTATTATTAGTATCATTATCGGCTGTCGTTTGAGAATGGGTAGTAAATTAGTTCAGTGTTGGGGGACAAGATGTCGCTACCGGAGGCACGTCTCAAGCGCGCAGGATGGCAGATATTCATCAGACGGGGACGGACGCCTTCCGGCCTGCGCGTGAGTGTCTTATTAGCCTGGCTTAGAAGTCGCCGTCTACGGAATATGTTGGCGCGATGATCTGCGCGGATCTGCCATGTTTGCATGTGGAAGAGACAGGGTTGAATAATGATTGGCTTTCTTAGATTTTTACGGAATTATGTATGAAGAAGGAATTTGCAACACAGCCGTCGGGGTTGAAAAAGACTTTGGAGACAGACGTATCTTTTGCTCTTATCGATTTAAATCCCTGTTGAAGCATGACAGAGAGATGACAAGCTACAACTAGACATGTCGATGTTTTCGACGGTTTTTAACCACTTATTTTCACTGACTTTTGATTGTAGCAAATCTGTAGCTGTAACAGTTTCCTCGGTGAAACATTAGCGTAAAAAGATTCGTAGGCTTCTAGTAACCTCGATGAGTCTGAGTCCAATCCAGGAACGTAAAGAGACATTGAAAAGTCCGTTTAGAATTACACCAATAATGTGAACACTAGAAAAGGACAATGAAGATGTCAATCAGCGTAAAGCTCGCATCCTTCATGGCGGTTTTTCTCCATAGGAACATACTACGCTTTGGAATGGGCTACTACATTTTTCGTACCGACTGACTGACCGCTTCGAAACACTGTGTTTAAGTTTAGGGGTAGGTAATCTTACGAACGATAAGCCCAGTTAAATATAGGAATGAATGCAATTATTTAGATATATCATTTTCCCATAAATTCCAAAGAATGAACTATGTATCCTTACATTATCTGCGATAATACCTTTCCACGTAACTATACTTTTCAACAGGTATTTACTAAGATTGAATTAACATACACCTTAGTCGGAGATGTTGATACCACTGACTTCTAGCCGTAAAAGCCGGCTGTAATCAAAGTTATGATAAAATTATGATAAGAGTACCACTTAGTACCAAGAATCGTAGATTTTTTCTCGTAATCAGCATCCGATGAGATGATAGTATCCGATGATTTTTCACTTTAAAATCAGTATGGAGATTATGGTAATTGAATTTCTAATTTTAATTGATAATGTTTGCATTAAGTTTGTTTATAGTACTTTAATATGCGGAGGCTTTGAAGGAAGCTACGGATTTCTTTTAGTTTCCCTGGTTTCTAACGTTGAATTTATTCAGTCGTCAAATAGTGAGCTGTATGATGAAAATAATAAAAAAAGGAAAATATCTGTTATCACAGAGTTCATTAATTCAGGAACCTGCACCTTAATTGAATAGCACACTATAAATCACAATCTGAATAATTTTGAAGGATATTGCTAATCCATTACTTCATACATTCGAAAAAAATGTCTGCTCAACAACGTTAACAACTGAATGTTGTTGAAAAAAAAGGGATGCTGGTATTTATCCTGTATAAGACGAGCCGAGAAAGAGTTGGAATTCCATCTCTTTCTTATATCGGCTCGCTAGATACCCAGTAAAGTAAAGTAAGGAAGTAAAGTAAAGTAAATAAGTAAAGAAAGTAGTTCACTATGACACAGCAAAAACCTATTGTCAAAATGTTCAAATACGCAGCAGCCAAATGCGATCTGCAACTTCCTCTTATAAAGTACCTATCTATTATCTAAGTATATGTACGTACCAACATATGATTGCAACGTTCCAATATATAATTGTAGCTGCGATACCAGTAGCAGTTGCTGAGGAAGTGCCTAATTTTATGGCCATCATAGTAATGTAACTACTTTATTGATCAACTAATTTACTTTCAATGATTGCTGCTGTTGGTAGGGTTAGTACTAACCTAGAATGTTTTGTAATCATTACAAGTACATAAAGTTGAAGTAACTCTACTTTGATTTAGCAGTAAAGGTATTACGCAATTATGAATACTTTGAAAACGTTTCAATCCCTAAAAAGTACACTGAAAAAGTATCCTTCAATTCAATACAGGATTTTCCTAGTTTGAAGGGCAGGGACCTTCTCATCTGTAATAGCCATGCCCAACTATTATTGAAATAACACTGATGTCACCTAGGCTAAATCTATTAGTAAAATAAATAATTACTTACTACTAAAAAACAATTACTTAGTTAAAAAAAATATTACTTAATGTTACCCCTGTGAAATTCAAAATTTTTTCAGCGGATGCGTTAGTTTTCTTAAACACCTATAAGTATCATTTATGTTAACCCTTTACATGCAGTGGCGTTGTATAGGTAGCCGCTAAGTGTTAATTATCATTTGATAAAATCTTTTGAATTTTAAATTATTACTTTTTTATTTATCTTGTATGGAGATGAATTTGGATGAGGCATCATAAATATATGAGTAAATCCAATAAACGTTGTGGGAAAGTCTTCTTTGCATTTTTCTTGTTAAGTTTAATTAGCTTTAAAAAATTGGTACATATTTCGAACACCTTCAAATACATGTAAGTACCTGCCAAGTTATAGAAAAAGGAAGAAAAAAGAAAACACGTTTCATTTATTTTTCCATTGCATTTGTTTTCCTTCTTTTGTCTTCATGAGGTTTTTAAAAGGCCTTTTAGCCGGATTTCACACACTACAACGTTTATTTGAAAACCGTTTTTCTTTAAGTTTTCTAGGATAAATGTACCAATTACTATTCAACTTATCCAATACCACTTAACAGCTATCAATATGTAACAAATTATTACGAAAAGCTGCAATAACCAATAATTATTCATGCAAGCCGTCACGCAATATTTATCATAGCTCTAATTATATCTGTTATTAAGATAAATAATGCAAATCTATTGCAATGATAATAAATCTAAGCTTTCTTCGAGTAAAGTGGAGTTATAAGGTTGATAGTTGCGTAACAGTTCCGTCTTAGTGCAACTGAGAAATTGTGTTGCATTTTATGTAATACAGGTCAATTGATGTGTTGTAATTTTTTTAGAATGCAGATTAGTAGAAACCAATATTGTTCATTTATTTCTTAGCACAAATATTAACATTGTAATAATAATAAATGTACAACTGATTGAAGTTTTGCGTGATTGTGACGCATTTACCCCCAACATGTTATTTTTTTTGTGTGTTTATGTTCTTTTTTATGCGTCATGTTGGCCGCAAATAAAATGTATTTTCTATCTTCGTTCTTTCTTTATTATATTTAAACAAACTGCGTGTCTTTAATATTTTGATCTTAGGCGTTTTATTTATTTACGTTTGAGTTTCATTAAACGTACGACGACATCGCGGCAGGCCTAGGTGAAAATGGCGGATCGAGTTAGACTCCTACCGGAAGGACTGGCCGGCTGACCAGTTAAAGACAAATCAACTCAGCTTATCGCAGTTCAGTATCCAGTCTACCCCAGCCACCTTCTGCAGGTCATCCGTCCATCTAGCTGGGGGGCGTCCCACACTACGCCGATACGCGGTCTCCACTCCAGGACTTGTCTGCTCCACCGGCCATCGGTAAAAGCCAGAATTGTGTGGAAAAGGGAGAGAGAGATCTTTGTCCTGCAGTCGGGCAATAAAGGTCAAGTACATTAGATTAGATAGATTAGTTTCAACCAGACAGTCTGATCGGTGGAGAACCAAAGGTATCGACATAGGTCACAGAATAAGCAAGTTGAAGTGGCAATGGGCTGGTCATTTTAGCCGTAGAACCGGTAGACGTGTTCTTGAGTGGAGACCGCGAATCGGTAAACGTACGGTGGGACGCCCTCAGGCTAGGTGGAGCGACGATCTTTGCAGGATGGCTGGTAGCAGCTGGATGAGAGTTGCCGAAAATCGAGTGGAATGGCGTGCAATAGGAGAGGCCTATGTCCAGCAGTGGACTGCTATAGGCTGATGATGATGGTGATGAGACAGTCTGATGTCTATTTATTTGGCACAAACTAAAAGACACGCAATACACCATATACATTATACATCAGATAAAACAAACAATAAAATAAAAAAACATTAAATAAAAAGTGTGAAGTCCGATGTAAGAAATTAGCAGAAAAATGTGCCTCACGGCTGCGCCAAAAAGGCCCAGTTCAGCAAAAATGCCAGACAACTAGTGCCTGACGCTGGTTTTCAATTGGACCTGAATGTGTGAGGTAACGGATGTAAATCAGTTTTATACTGCAACGTGACGTGTGTATGCATACTTAAATAATAATAATAATAATAATAAATCTTTATTGTCAGACCAATTGATCCATAACTTAAAATTAAAATAAATAAATATATAAATAAAATAAATTATGTGAATATGTACTCGTAAATAGTGTGATATTGAGTAACATTGCAAAAATAAACAAAAAAAACGGCGGACGTTTGACGGATCTGATCAGATAGTGAGTGTCTTCCTTCTTGATTTGGATAAACCACAAATACTTTCCACGACGGAACTTTCACAGAGAGCTTAAAAACTGATTAAATCCCATATCCGCGGCTTCATGAAAGACCTCGCCATCTATTGTAAAATAGTACCATGACTTTATTTTATTTTCCCTCTAAACGTAAAGGTTTTATTTCGCGCCATTCAAAACATATTTGCTTATCATTACTTCCAGCTATTCAAAGTTACGCTAGCAAGATAAACGTTCCTCATACCACTCTTGCGCACGCCAGACATCCAGATTGTGCTGTAACCTACACATTAATAGTTCCATTCATTGCCAGGTGAAAGTCCTATTATTTACTGGCAATACTAATGTATTTAGCGACAAAGAAACTATTGCAATTTTATTGAGCACCCAAGTATTCCCGTGCTGTCTGTTTTCTTAGGCCTGAATTATGTGGAGAGTTTCTGAGTTGGAGGCTGTATTTGTGGACCTTGTGTGGTCGTGATAAGGTTGGTTTTAGTAAAAGGTGTATTGGAGAGAAGGATTTTCTAAGGCAAGATTTGTCTGCAAGCGGAGGCGGGGCAAGATAAGTGGCTTAGATGTGATCGCCTGTTAATGAAATGCGTCAATGGAGATGAAGTTTTATAAGAATGCATTGAAAAATCTAAACGTCAAAATGTTGACTTAAATAGTTGCTGGTTAAATTACTTAGGTACAGTCGATTGCACATCGGTGGTATCATTTTAACTTTGAGCTAGTGTAGCATAGTACGGAGTTTCAATAGAACAAGAGGCCAGCTCGTACTGGTTAGTTACCACTGCCGTGCGGCTTGCTGTACCTCAGTCTTAGCTTTGCCGGAATTTGCAGGTATGAATATCAACCATTATCTCTATCTGAATAAACCATCGGTAGATATCACTAATTTCAATATCGCGCAATTATCCCTTTCTTGTGATAATTGCCCGCTTACCTTAGCAATTTCTTGACTGGAAAGGACAGAAAATCTGCTTCGCTCACAGCTGGGCCTACCATCAAATGTAGCATAACCAATAAACCCACACGTTTAATGGTGTACACCCGGTATGTGTGAACTGCTAGCGACCCTGTAAGTACTCTCTAAACGGTAATGTCGCTAATATGATGGTAATATTGCCGGTAAAGCGGCAGCATGCCACATAAGACTAACTCTGTCGGCTAAGTTACGCCAACGCCGCTTTTGACGTTAATTTTTCCGACAAAGTTACGGCTATGTCGCTAATATGACATTAATATTGCCGTCAAAATGATAACCTTATGTTTCTACGTTTATTTTAGAAGAGGTATACCTACGTCTTTTAACTGTTAAGAGAAGAGCAAATTGTTTATCTTATATCTATATAAATTAACTGTTTAGTTTTGATAATAAATTCATTGAATTTCGTACAAGCGACTATTCGTCACTCAGTCAAAGAGTTTATTGAGGAGACTTATGCTAGTTACTACTTAATTTCTGTATGCATTTCGAAAAGTAAAATTATGTTTTCCACGTTTTTAGACCAGCCGATGTATTCTGTACAGGTGCAGTCCTTCCATAGTTATTTTACCTCTGATTTTGAACACTGTCAAAATCGTCAAACACCACCACTGTTGTCATCACTTCAAGCTAACTTCAGTCGATTTTTCACGGTGAGATTTTTACAGAATAGGCCAACTGAAATCTGTCAGTTGTATAACTAGACTTATGATTATGACTGAGCATCTTTGTCGAATAAGGACCTTAAGTAATCTATTTCTAGCTGAACTAATCTTTAATCTAAACCAGGCTCAGCAGACGGCTCGCTTAAAATTCAAAAGCGGTTTTGCATAAATCTGGTACAATTAATACCAATATATTGTAAAATTAATTGGACCACTGATAATATGTAAATGGCCGCGGTACTTTGTTCTCTAATCTGCATAAACATGTGATAATAAAGTCTCCGTATTGAGACTATGTAGCTTATATTGTTATTTACATACTGATCTTGAGGTGGGAAGATACTTATTGTATGTAATAAATATTGTAAAAATATATTCGGCAAATTATTTAACGAGTGTATATTTTTTTTGAACAGGCTTCGGTAATTCTGACACCCGATGTAAAATGTTTACATCGGTAATTTATGTAATTTATATGGCGTACATAATAAAGAGATCTACATAATTAGTTTTTTTTACCACAAGACAAGTTTTTGAACAAGCGTTTTTCTGTTACCGATTTCTTGATTGATGTTTATAATTAATATATGCTACTTACAGCCGAAAACTTGTAGTTAACTGCTAATATTTACCTGTGAACAAAAATAAAAAATTGTTAGTAACATAACAAACATATATTAAGGTCTTAAAACTTAAAACTCTGTTTCACAAACAAAAATTAGGAGTAAGGTAGTTTTTTTTAAGTTACAAAATAATTATTTTAATTCAATAATTAATTTAAAAAAATATTAAGGGCAAATTTTTCAATCGACAGGCAATTTTTATTCGTAGAATAAAATTTACGTCTGACAGATTTTGTATGGAAGAGCTGTCAAAAATTATCTGGCGTTGGAAAACTCAGCCCATAACGTTCTATAGATCTGGTAGACGGTATAAATAACGTTTATTTAAGTAGATAAATAGTTATGTTGCTCTCATGTGGAACTAAAAAGTTACTTATTTTGCTACAATGTAAGTAGTACATTCGACGCCCAAGTGATATTAAATAATTAAAATATTGCCCAACCCGGCATTGCACATTGCAAATGTACATAAATTACTACTGTATAACCTCTTTGGAGCAAGATAGTTTTCAATATTTTATAGTTCATAAATATTTTTCCGCACTAGGCCCGCGTGGTAGATTACAGCCCGCTCCCTCTCACTGAGAGGAGGCTTGTGTCCAGCAATGGAAACATTATAGGCTAATTATGTTTATATTATAATGTTCTACATAGTTGTTGAAAATTTTGTGAATCGTAAAATATTATTTATTAATTGTTAGTTTGACTTGTGCTTATCGTCTTCACATATATTATTATTATATAATTAATGTATGCAACACATTCTAAAATATTTTAAAAGAGTAACGGTGGAGTTTCTTGGCCATTTTTTCTCTAAGCGAAAACTACCATTTGGAAGGGGCGACTAGAATCAATTATATGTTACTGTAATTTTTGATGTTCAAAGGTGCCTTTTATGTGTCTATTTGAAATAAATGCTTTGATTTTGTTTTTGCTATGAGACAAGCAGTTAATCATGATTTATATCGAGCAAGATAATTGCCCGAGACTCCTTACTTTTATAACTAAATACAATTTCCCATTACTCAGATGAACAGTAATGTACCGATTAAAATTGCATTTAACAAGGGAGAGTAACAATTAAAATTTTACAACTGAAAAGCTTAAAATGAAACTCAATCGAAATAATTTCATGCGTCTTAAAATCAAACATTAAATGTTTAATTCATTTATCTTGATCGTGCACTTTCGAAAACATTTTGAGTGCACTTTCTACAACATTTATAATATGTCATAAGTTTCTTTTCTCGTCACGATGCGCGTGTTAACTTTGTAATTGTATAAATTACTAATTAGTTCAAACGCCCTCGTTAACACGTACATCCCTGAAAGTTCAACTAATATTTCTGACAGAGAACTTGAGTTTAGGCGGTTTTGCGCTCACATGTTTGAATAACTTGGTCAATTCAGGATGTCACTTCCGATTCCGACCAACGAAAAAATAAAAAGTTGCACTTCTGTCGTTTCTCTGACGTTTCACTCGTGACGTTTCCTAAGTGCCCATGTAGGTCGCGCGGAGGCACTACGCCGGGGGGAAACTCTGCACCCGCGGCAAATCGCTGCGGAGCGGACGGACCTCCGGCGCGATCTCATGGCGGAATGGAAGGCGCGACTATCGCAACCCAGCGCAGGGCACGCCGCGATAGCGGCGATAAGACCCCTCTTTGAGGAGTGGCTAGAGAGGCGTCACGGCGTTCTCACCTTCCGCTTGACGCAGGTCCTCTCCGGACACGGATGTTTCGGGAGGTTCCTGCACATCATCAGGCGGGAGGAGACGCCCGGGTGTCACCACTGCCAGGATCGCCCGGAGGACACGGTGGAGCATACGGTGGCGGTCTGCCCTGCTTGGGCGGAGCCCCGCCGTGTCCTCGTAGAGGCGATCGGCAACGGCGGCGACCTCTCGCGTCCGGCCCTGGTGCAAGCCATGGTCCGGGGCGAGAGGGAGTGGGAGGCAGTCACCTCCTTCTGCGAAGCAGTCATGCTAGCGAAGGAGGTGGCTGAGAGGCTGAGGGAAAGAACCTCACGCCTCAGCCGCCGCGGGAGACGCTCCGGGCGTCGGGAGCCGCGTGACGACTCCCGGCCACCGTAGGCGCGGGCCTGCGGGCGGTGAGTAATGGGTAGCTCACCGTCCGATCAGGACCAGGCCCGTGCCGGACGGCGCGTTGTGTTCCACGCGCGCCTCAAAGAGAAAATGTCAGCAGAGGACGGGGCCCCATAGGGCCGAAGCCTGCCGGGGCGGCGGGATTTTCCGAAAGGTTAACCGCTGCCCTGGAACAGAAAGGGCTAAGGAAGGAACACGGATGGGTTTTAGTCAGTAAAAGTCTGACACTCCCTTCCGCTCCACCCAGAGCGGGAGGGGTCATTTGATGATTTCCCATCCAAAAAAAAAAAAAAAAAAAAAGTGCCCATGTAGGTTTATGTGAAATTAAATATTTTGATTTGAACCGCTGAAATCGAATAGAGAGTACGATAAGCGTTTATCAGTGAAATGTTATCTTATTATTTAGATCTAATAAATCATTAATTTTTTTCACGGTTTTAAACTAATTAATAGCCGTCAGACACAAAAAAAACTCGCCACCAGCAATTACCAGTTTAAAAAAAGAAAAAGAAATCACCTACAACCTTTTTTTTCAACATGTCATGTCCATGAGTCCATTCAGCTTGTTTTAAGCCTGAGGCTACAACTACGAACAACAGTTGCAGCTCATTGTTAAAAACAATTCATTGTGTCGAAAGTCGCGACACGGCAGCGAGTGGCGGCAATTAGGTGATTACAGTATTATTGTTAGGGCGGGGACACATTGAAGAAAAATTACTACGTTTTTGGAGCGACTTTCGTAAGGTAGGACGCCCTCAGGCTAGGTTGAGCGCCGATCCCCCCCGGTGGGTTCCCGCATTGTCGAGGCGGGGGGGCTCAGTAGCCGTGGTGGATTGGGCCACGGTGAAGCTAAGAGGAACCCGAGGAGCGGCCGCTCGTCTAGGCTGTGCGGAAAAGCCGACGACGTAGCGGCCGGCGGGTAGGTTGCGGTGCCGCTTGGGCGACATCGCAGCCTACCTGAGGCGGGCCGCGATGTCCCCCGTGTGGGAGACATTGCGGCTGAGGATTAGAGGCCGCGGCGGGAGAGGAGTGTGGGTGACGTTGCCGCTCTCCCTACCTTCCGCGGCCTTGACGGGGCCGCCACCGTTCGATGGCGGACGCGGTGGGGCCGCAGGGGAAGAGGAGTGTCGGTGTGTCGTTGCCGCTCTCCCTATCCTCTGCGGCCGTAGCCCCCCATCCTGGGGGGCATGCGGGGCCTGCCAATTAGGCGGGCGTGGGGGCCAGCAGGCAGCGGGTGCGGGGGCACCGTTGCCTGCATTGCACAGGCCTCCACCAGTGTTGGACGGGAATGGCTAGGTGCTCCCGGCCATTCCCGTAGCCCCCCAATGTGGGGGGCATGCGGGGCCCGCCATATCATCTAGGCGGGCATGCGCCGGGAGGGCTATGGAGGTAAAGGCTATGCCTATTCCCGTGGCCCTCCCATCACGGCGAATGAGGGAACACCGCTGAGTTTTAGTGGGTATGCTGTCATTCCGACAGGGAGTCCCACATACCCCGTCTCGTCCCCCGCGAGGCGGGCATGCATAAAGCATTTCTCAGCGACAAAAAAAAAAAAAAAAAAAAAAGGTTGAGCGCCGATCTTCACAGGCTGTTTGCGGCTGGATGAGAGTTGCCGAGAATCGCACTAAATGGCGTGCAATTGGAGATTCTTATGTCCAGCAGTGGACTGCTGTAGGGTTATGATAAGGGGCGACTGTCGTGGGAGGTCGAAAACAGAAATGAAAAAAGGTTTTAACGTAATTAAATGCTCCTGTCATAATATTTTCCAGTTCATATGATGCATAAAGAATACTGCTGGTGTATGTCACTAATCACCGTGACTCAAGCCCTAACTCGTCAGCTACGGGACAAAATAAGCCTAGTTCGGTTTAAAGAAGTTTATTTCTCAAAAAAGAACATACATAGTTCACTTAAATATGAGAAACTTAACGAAAATAACATATTATTGTATTAAACATAGTTGTCGTTCGATCTGTCGTACATACAGTGGTATTCATTTATTATTGTTTGTTAGTTGTTACTTTAATTTGCATAATAAAGTGAATTTTCATTAGGAACTTACTAATTGTATATGAAATCACTTAATAAGTCAGTTAAAATGCGATAAAATTAAGACTCATTAATTAAAATAACATAAGTTTATTTCCTCATTTTATTAAACGTGCCTATTATCATTTAGAATTAATTAAAATGAATGCCCGGCATTCAATGTCCCATAAAAGAACATGCAACATTCAGATTTATCATTAGGTATATATATCTCAAACCTCAATGCAAATCTCGATGGAACATATTAATTATTAAATTAATTAATTTTCTTAAATGTTAATTGAATTCGGTTTCGAAGTGCTGGACATTCTTAAGTAAACATTTAACATGATTTAAATAAATTATCTTTCAACGTCTGACATACAATTATGCTTTTATAAATCATAATCATAACATATTTACCATACCTACTTTATTAAAAAGAAAAGCAGATCAGATAACTGTGACGTTATAATTTCCCAAAAACAAAACCGCAAAACAAGCAAAAAATACCCTACATTCCGTCGAGAGAATGCGTTCCTGACACCTGTCAGTGCGACAATTCTAGTAGCTAATAAATATCAAATTCGTAAGACACGTATGAAACTGACAGGTGTCAACAGTCTCTCGTTGGCCGAACTGTAGGAGTAGTTCTCCTAGTAGGAAAACATTGTGTACTCAGCTTTAGTTCAGCAAAAACACTAGATAATAATATAAGAGGCGCACGTACGGTCAGTAGGAATGATTATCACTAATGATAGTGATTTAAGAGAGAGGACTACTGACTACTGGAACAGGGTTAACTAAAATAACACCTGCTACACAATGTGGGTCAGTTGCATTAGGTGTTTTGACATTAAACTGTGATATTAGTATTTTTTTTTGGAAACGAACGATCGCTTCGATTGTTGCGTGGGTTAGGTACATCAGAAATTAAATCATTTGAAGCATAGTGTAAAATAAACTGAAGTAGGTAAGCACCATTTTATACGCACATAAAATCTACATTGTTTTTTTTTCACACTTAAGGAAGTAACTAAATTATGTGGATCAGTTAATATTTAAGACCTTGTATGTACAAATAACAACCGACATGTCCTAGAACTAAAAATTTGAAGACATGTGATATCTACCAACCCGCACTAGACCCGCGTGATGGATGGATGGCCCACTCCCTCTCACTGAGAGGAGGCCTGTGTCCCAGCAGTGGGAACATTATAGGCTGGTTATGTCATGTTATGTACAAATAAAGATTTTCTAATCTGCATTCCAATATTATTACGTGCAATAGTGCTTGCAGGCAATTTAATCGATGAGTTCAATAGGTCGCTCCATAAAACTAAATCTGTCGGAAGAATAACTGTTGGACTGCAAGTTGAAGAGGCAGTAAAGAAAATAGCCGAGGTACAACACTATTTACGAAGTAATGCAATAAAGGCGCGACCACACTAACGCGTTGGCGGAGCGGCTCGTTACCGCGGATTAGTCGCGCCTCATCGCGACATTTGAGCGCGCGTGAATCACATTTATTGTGACAACAGAATGTTCCTCCATCTTTGACTTTAATATCCGCTTGCTTCAGATAAGTTTCTTATGTCTCCTAAAATTACACGATAAAGATCTTTTATGTTTATTGATTTCATATTACAGGTATAATTTACACATTTTCAGGTTATAAATTGTTACGCGCGGTAGCACTTCGTTGTTAATTAATAGACATGTTCTCTGTCCAATTAAGTGTATTATTTCCTAAAGTTTCAGTTCGGTTATTTATATTGTAAGCAGATACCTGAAGGCAGGATACCCACTCACACAAATCTTACTGAAGTATTAATTACATCATTTTCCCTTCTCCTTTATGCAGAGGCTTACCTAAGCTAAGGTACAAAATAGGACTCTCTCTGTTTTGCATTTTGTAACATTATAATGAGCTGCAATTTGATAAACATGTGTACCTTCAAATCCATCAGCCACGGCTCTTCTAACGAATCGCTTGTAAGGGCTTTAGTGGACACGGACGGTTGTCACGCGAGCGCCGAACGTAATCACGCGGAACCAACGAGATGTGACCACGTAAAATAAAAACTTGCTTTATTGTTTGTGTCAATAGTACTTCCTTTGTTTGGCATTTTTTTTTAATCACCTGTTGTTTTCCTGACCTGTCATCTAGTAGATTAAAATGAGAAAACGTTGTGGAAATTTCTTCATTGTAAATGCAAGTTTAATGTTAATGTAAGTATGATTCATATAAATCTTCCGAAATAATGTATAATAATAAATTCTCTAAATATTGGTGAAAACTACAAAATCCGTTGTGTAGCTTAAAAGAGTTACGTGGTCACACAGACAGACACAAAAAGCGACTTAATTTTGTAATATCTATAGCATTATAGGTTCGTTCAATCTAAAATGGGCACTACGCAGATACAGGAAGAGAGTCGTTACGTTTTAATGTACATGAGAAGAATGTGGTTGTGGTTGACCATATTACTATTAGACATTTTTGTATCGATAAATTACTGCAACTTTAAAAATATTTACAGCACTAACCCTCACAGGGGGTAAATCATGCATGATATATCGATTCAACTACATTAGAATTGATGTGCGACGGACCACGCTGAAAGAGTAATTTCGAACAAATCGCTAGACGAGCGTCGTCGATCGTTCGTCGCGCGTGCGGCCCGTCATAATCATGCGTGTCTGATGCGGTTTGATCGCGTAAAACAAAACTCGCCTTTATGTGCCGTGAACGTCGTGTCGTAAATCATTTTTAATATACGGAAGTTTAAATTTCTATGTCACGCATTTTTCTTTCTGTGATAGAGCATTATTGATGTATTGGTGTGACGATGTTGGTGCAGTTTACTGATATGATGGGTTTAGTCTAGATTGTTGGGACAGACTGGATGCGAAAGGCAGAGGACAGGGTGTGTGACGCAGCCTGGAAGACCTAGAACACTTATGTCCAGCAGTGGACTGCAATAGGCTGAATTAAGTGCAAATAAAAGCTCCCGCAGACAGGTAGGTTAGGTTAGGTTAGTATTTTGGTTGTACAATTCCATGAAGTTTTCATAGAAATTTGTCTACTAGAGTCGCGTCGCTTCTTTCTGCAAGAGCCTTAAGTGGTGCGGATTAAGTTATGAGCTGAAGCAGTTGTAGAGAGGTATTTACTTTATTTACTTTTTTGCATCAATTGGGAAGAAAAACATGTAAGTAAGTAAATTACTTATGACCCGGTAAAATCACTCGGTCAAATGCACCGTGCGGTTAACTAAGATTTTAATTTAATTAAAACATTAAAAATAAACACCGTTCCTTTTCACCGTTTTGCGAAACAATATAATTCACCTAATGATAGAAAGTACTCAGTCATTAAATGAATAACCTTGTAAGACTGCTACCTCGACGAATCAAAAGCAAGATGCGTAAAACTGTAGAATAATCTTCAGAAAAAAACGTACTTAATAAAACGTGTTTTTATGTTTTAATTTCAAAAGTGAATCTTTATGGCGCTTCTGCATTGAGTTTAACTGTTATTTTTTTTGTAAAAAAAAAAACGTGCAAACCGTTACCCGATAATGGATAAAAATAAAAAATATTTATAGTAGCTGTAAATGCGATGTCATCAACTACAAGAATGTGTTATTTTTAACTGTTTTATTGCAGTGTGAAAAGGAATGCCAAATTATATTTTTTGATTAAACATATTTTTCTGTTTTTTTGCAGACTTTCAAGTCATAATGACAAACTATTACACTTTCTCACCAACAGCCTTTACCAACATATTGTAGTCAGATTCAGGCTTTGACATTTAGCGTAATAGCCATCTATTCTCCACAATTCAGATTTGATTTCAATTAAAATTAAACCATTTGTGTATGTGACTTTATATTATTTAAGAGGATCCTTATACTTATAATGAATACTGATGGCACGTGTGTTAAAACTCTAATTAGACGAAATAAGTCAAATTGCTACTTAACCGTCGCTTACGTAACGCTCGTTAAAGTGTTTGTGTAATCGGCTGAATTATGCAGCTCCTCAGATTAGGTTTGTTTCGAGAAATAGAGCTTTTGATATTATAACCTTTTTTTAATGATTAGCCTTGCTAAAGACAGATTACCGTATAGGTATCCAGCATTATACGTTTTTTAAATCAAGAGGCAGCGTATCTTAAATAGTGCAGTGATTACTTTGTCTCAAACAAAACAAAAAAACAAAGGACAATGACCAATACCCTCATGCATCAAGATCAAAATATTATAGTAATTATTTTCATATTTTTTTACGACAATACGCGTCGGGGATTTGATTTTTGAACAGGGAATTTATTTTAAAGTAAAATAGTGTTGATATTGTTGCATTCCCTTTACATGACGTTCCGTTTCAAATTATATGATTATTATAACCTTGAATTTTGAAAATGTCATGATCACGTCTTTCAAAAAACATGTAAAAAAATTAAACTTTGCTGATTCTACATTAATTAAAAACTTTGATGCATACATTGCATTTGATGCATGCATTGTCCTTTACATGTAAGGGCTGATTTTTCAATCGACAGACAATTTTTATTCGTAGAATAAAATTTACGTTTGACACATTTTTTTTATGGAAGAATTGTTAAAAAATCAAAGTAATTGTTCCCATAAAATTATTTGGCGTTGGAAAAATCATAAATAAATGCATTGAAGTTTAATTTTCACCACCGACATTGAATCTTCACATTAATTTTGATAGCCTAAGTTCTACAACTAGTAAACTGCAGCTCTTTTCCCGTTTTGAGTTCCAATCACTTCTAATTGGCGCCATACTTACAAGTATTAATAAAATCCTACTGAACATTAACACTTCACACGCATCAAAGGTCCGTGATTGGCTAACAGCAGGTAGCGAAGTGTTAACAGATTTCTAGATATCAATGTAATTTATTGAGTGAAGAAAAGCGGGGTTATTTATGGCAACATTTTATGAGCATCTCTACCACTCGCCTAGATTGCTACATGATTTGAACAAGCAAATAAAAATAGTCTTAAATTCAAAGAAATAAAGATTCTCGTGTCCACACTTTTATCTTCTTATAACATTTAAAGAACACAGTAATAAAAGAATCGATGTGACATGGAAAGGTTGCGCGGCGTAGGACGCTGAGCGCAGCTTTCACGGTTTATTTGCATCGTAAAAGCCTAAAGAGACATCCCTACCGGAGTCCCCACGGCACAAACTTACTCACGAATAAAAAAAAAACATTTTTACAACCTTACTGCTCGCGTAAACATTCGCAAATCGAGAGAAAATAGTGTGGCTACACTAGCTACAGCAACAAACATCGATTTCTACCTCATATCGATTGCTATCGATACACATATCCCACTTTATTACTAGAAATCGATTAAAGAGGTCAATAATACTTGAAACAGTTTAGTACATCGTAAAATAATTTTGCGTACACCATAGTTAATTGCTTGTAAACTCTGCTACGTTAGTGTCCACTCTCCAATTTAATACGTCCGCAATTGTAAACTTCATTTGTGTTAACATTCTATAAAACTTTATGGTAACACTGTAGCCATTAAAACAAACATGTACTGTCGTATAAAACTTAACGGTTCGCGTGTCAAGAGAATACGGAACAATCTCTATAGTTAAATTAGATTTACGTCGACGACACATCGCGTGGTGTTACGATTACACGAGTTACATAATACGACACTAGGAATAATCGTAAGTGAGTAAACAAAGCACTTCTCTATGCATTAATAAAGCTATACTCCAGTGACGGCCGCCATAACATGTCGAATTTACGACAACCGTTAGGGCTTGACATAAAAGTCGATATAAAGGCGTTTTTATCGATACCCGCAATCCGCGGCTCGTTATTGACTCGATAATTTCTTCATTTTCATAAAATAAGTATCGGTTTATATCGACTGAGTCCAAGTTTGAACCAGTTTGTTTTTATTGTTGCATAATACCTGCCAGACGTATTTGGTAATTAACTAAAATTATCTTTAATGTAATTTTTTTATGAACGCTTTCGCATTAACAAGTCGACTAATAGTGATGTAACGCTAATGTATTCGATGTCAAAGCCATTCGTTATATTTTAACGATTATACAAGGCAGAAAAATTCCTTGATTGATTTTATATACGATTGATATGATGTTTACGCGAATTTTATACGTTACATTCGATTCAATTTGATGTTAACTGACTTGACTGATTTGACTCATAATAACTTTACTATTGTTGGTTATGAATTTATGATAAAATAATTCACTTATAAACAACCAACATTAAAATGATTTTTAGATCCAATTACTCTAGACTTGCTCTTAACTGATTGGCCAGAAAAGGCAGCAGACAAAAATGAATGGAAAAATATGGGGGAGACCTTTGCCCAGCATTTTCAGCAGTGGCCAGTGCACATTGTAAGCTTGTATATTTCATATGCTTGCCTGAGCTTTGATTACCAAATTACATAAACCTATTTTGGAATAATGGTCCATTAGACCGAAGTGCTTTAGCATTTAGGTACTAATTAAGGTTGGTAATTCGATCGAATGATACTGTAATTGTGCTATATAATCGATTGTTCTATCCATACCGGTAGCCACTCTATACGATTAGGTGAAAGTCTCAATTGTAGAGCACTATTATTTTATACAATATTTTGTGAAATTGGGTCTTTATTTACTGTGGACTTAAATGTTGACTGGAAAGGTAATAATAATATTAATTTATTTTCTCACCACAATATTCTTATAAAACAATAACAAAAAAAAAAAACAATATTGGCCAGTCATGGGCTTAAAGAAAAATATTGTGGGAGACTGGTGCCTAAGCTAAGCCGAAGCCTGTATTTCAGGGTGTGGGTGTGTGAGTGTGAGTGATGAAAAAGTTGGTGCGTGTAAAACTGTTTCATGAATGTAGTACTATGTGCTTGTGGTAGATAAAAAGACAGAACGCTGTGACTATTTTGGGATAGAGAGGTATACTGTCAGTAGGCTGTCAAAGTCTTGTATTTCAAATAAACCTACATGCATGCATGCATGGGCATGTTTATTTGAAATTTGATTGATTTTACTACTACCTACTTTACTTAAATCAAATCAATATATTTTATTTCACATAAACCTACATGCACTTATGAAACGTCAGCAGCTAGGCGCACGGTTCCAATTGATCGTTTCCTATGGAGAAGAGCCAGCCAGAAACTCCTTAGTTAGTCTTTTAATTAAAAATAATTGGCTTTTTATAATGTTTTCAAATTACAGTGTTAACTGGTATGGGAGGACAGTGTAGGCCTGTCAATCACTTACTGTCAATGATTTCTTTTGAGAAGTCAATACAAGAGTCGAAAAGTAGTAAGATTTATTAATCTTTGTACAAAGTAACTATGATAGACAATGGTGTGGTATAAATCAAGTATCATAGATTTGTTTCGATTTAAAGATTATTAGCTGTTTGTCATAAAAACTGCTAAATACCCCATGAAACTTAGGTACTGTCAGGGAAATTATTAGTTTATCAAATTGGCATATGTCAATTTGGCGTGTAATATCCGTTTCATACAACTGTCAAAAAATGAGAGTTGTTTTTTGATTATACGGACAATTTAATTTGGTAGTCAACAATTTTTTTCCCTAACTTTACATAAAAGTTAAGGTATACTTTTCAAATCTATGAAACCCGTCAGTGCCTTCTAAAATTAATGTCTCAATTACCTGATTAGCAGCTTTTACTACAGTATACACAAAATAAACGACATATAACGACGCTAGCAAGCACTAGTGATATCCGAAGGCAGTTTGTTATGTTACTATGTTGCAGGACTGGTATGCAAGCAAGTTTCACCCTTATGAACGGAATAAACATACATTATATTAAATCGCTTTTGCTTTCTATCTAAAGTGATAGGTTCTGGCGCCATTTGTATGACAAAGTTTATATCCTGTAGTGCAATCTATAATTAATTGATGTGGCTCAAGGAATGCTGTGATGGGTTTGAAAGCAATTCTACGCAAAATGAGACTGTTTACGGAAACATATCGAGGAAAGTAAGTGACACTAACTTCGGATTCAAACATTATTATCATCTGCCTAGCCTTTACTATGTTTGGGTCGGTTTCCAGTCTAACCGGATGCAGATCCTTATACAGGTGAGGTTGGCAGGGACGTGAAGCACAAACTGTAAACCTGCGTTGAACATTTTCGAAGGTCTAAAAATTAAAATTAGATGTTCCTTGTGTATTGCACTTTACTATGAAACAGTAGTTTTGTTTTTTTGATAACCTACGAAAAATTTCTATGCTAAGGTGTCTAGAATCATGTGCTGAATCCATGGTAACAGTTTGCGCGCCGATGGATATGCCATCCTGTATTGTATGTGGCGAAAGGCATTTAATTATCCTGGTTACTATTTAGTAACTCCTGCATCACTGTTAGGGTCGGCTTCCAGTCTCACCGGATGCAGCTGAATACCAATATTTTACATGAAGCGACTGCCTATCTGACCAAGTCTCAAGTCTTATGGATGAGCATCGAAAATTTTCTACTCACCTGTTAATCTTCTCACGAAAAAAAGTCACCCTACGACTCCCATAAAAATAAAATAATGACTAAAGAACAAATGAACACCACTTATTGATATTTAACGCTCCATAAAAAAACAAAAGCAAGTCTTTGTGAGAAACAGTGAGTTTTTGCAAAGTAAAAGGAATGCCCCCGACTGTCCATATATATAGGTACGTGAACGGGTTCCGTCGAGGTCATTAAGGTTATATTCGGGTTTCCGCGAGTGTACATGAGTCTTTATGTCGCGTTAGTGTGGGGGCTCGGTAGTCCTTGTGGGATTAGGGTTGGCAGTTCTGAGGCGGGAAAAAGTATTGTATCTTTTTTATTATATTTTTTTCTGTTTTGCATAGTTTTAAGGTGTGTTTTTTTGCTTTAATGCTAATAAACGAATTTTTATTTCTTTATAAATAAGTCCAGGTATTTTGTCTGCTGGAAAATAGGCAGTCTATTCATTTTCGCTGGACAAATTCAAGCGTAGCGTAGTAGGAATATTTTTTTTTGTATTAGAAACTAAGTAGATATAATTTATTCGAGTTAACTTATCTTTTTATATGCACGTATTACATTTCTGTGACAGATAAACCAATTTTTCTTTCTTTCATTTTTACCTAGCTGCCAGATAGACAAGTGACCAAAGAGCTAAATCTAATACGAGCGAGATTTACATAATTACCTACCTGAAGGCCTATTCTCGTAATTTAAAACGTTCAAAATCTAGTCGCAGTCTCATCTCGGCGACAAACAAATGTCAAACACTTGTCAAAATGTAGGGAAATTAGAGGTATTTTTGACAGGTTGAGACTAAGATCAGACTGTGAACGTTCTTAAAATTACGAGAATTGCCCATCTGATCGATGCCTCTAAGAATACTACATGTCGCAAGAGACGAATACTAGCCAATTTGATGAATTGTACCTATTATAAAATGTCAAACAAAACATTTGTGACGCTTCTTGTGATACCAATAACTGCAAGAAAAGGATGTATGTAACCTACATAAGTAATGGTGGTCTGGACAAATAACAATAAATTTTAAAATGATAAGCACTAAAAACACTGCGCAGAAACTTTTACTACAGCCCGAAATATAACGTACTCTCGTAAACGCGTATCTTATAATCAAAATACTCCAGTTTACATACAACTCCCTAAGTCCAGCTATAAACAGGGCTATCACCTCAAATGGAGACGTCCGAATACCGGCAAATACCGAAATGATATCAAAAGCATTAAAACGGAACGGATAAAATAAAAAAAAAAACGTCAAAAATTTTAATTGTGTCGTAATTTTTAGTGGCCATTTCGTTTTAAAATATTTTTAAAGTAATGCCTTTCGTAAAGTTACCGAACGATAATGTATCGGAGTTTTCAATTTTTCTCTCGTGTGTTATCGTAATATCGGTGACCTCGATTAACCTTATCGGGTGGTTTGAGCGAACCTTCAGTTTATTATTGTTCTGACTTTGTTATTGATTTTGTTACTTTTTCATTGCTGTAGAATGTGGCGCCTTCGTGATCTGAGTACTTAAAGTAAAGTATGTGCCGTACAAGGATCGGCGTTTATTCAAGATATACACGATTGGCAATGCTGGATAAGACATGATTTATTTTTAGTATCTGTTAAAAACAGAACAAGAAAAGATCATTGTCTATAATTATTTAAAGGCACTGTTAATTATTAAATACATGAATATCGGCAAATTTTTAGGTTATTGACAATAGCGCATCGCGGCAACAAACACGTAAGGTTAAAAACGGCGATGCGGCGATGCGTTTTCTTTCTTTCTTTCTGTATGCGTTTGATGTTAGTTGAATAGAATGACCACCAAAATAAAAGTTATTTTGCAGTTTTAATTAAATCCTACTAAAATTTTTACGTCAAAGTTTGGATGGATGGATGTTTGATACTCTTTCACGCAAAAACTACTGAACGGATTTGGATGAAATTTGGCACACAGATGGTTTATAACCAGAATTAACATATAGGATACTTTTTATCCCGATATTCTCACGGGATTGAAACTTAAGCGGGTGGAATCGCGGAGCGCAGCTAGTAAAATATTAATTGACGGCTTAATGGAATAATATTTAGGTATCTTTAGTTGATTGCCTTTATTATCATTACATAAAATATGATAGTTTACGCTCAACATTTTGAGACTTATACTACGTTTTTTTTATCTTGCTATTTTATATTTATGAAATATTTTTGAATAAGTCTTTTCTTTGAAAATTTGACAATGCACTCATTTTTTTTTCTGGCTCGTACTATGTACCAAAACGCCTAACTGTACAATAAAGAACTGAGCATTTTACGGTATCCTACGTTTGGGTAGTGCCTTAAGGTGACTTTAGTTTAATTTATCTGCTGTAGTATCTACAGCAGATGAATAAAACTAAAGGAATGTCGTTATCTAAACACTAAACCTATCGAACGGCAAGCACGCAAAAAGTGAATTTAATTAACCTTAAAGTCATGAACTTGACCCTTGTTTGTCAGGTACCTACTGCTGTTTATCGAGTCGGTTCTGTATGACTCGACGAAATAGTGTTTAGAGGCTTAAGTGACCCCATGCGTGTGCGTATCTGTTATGAAATAACAGTCCACTCATTCATGTTTTGAGTGTCAATGACAGCGTGGTGTATTGGTGGGTAAGATTTATTTCGGGTTCTGTATAAATTTAGTAACAGTTAGTTTAGCAGATACAACATTAACACATAATTACATACCTACCTACTTGGAAGCAATTTTAAATGTAGCTAAAAATATGAATCGAACGTCCTTTGACTTTGACGTCCGAGGAGTAATTTTGAATTTTTGACAGTTTTTCTATACTATATCTGTCAGACGTCAATTTTAAAAAATATCAGTAGATTGAAAAATCAGCAGTCAATGTAACACTAATAGAGCAAAAAATGATGCAAAAATATTAACTGACGTAATATTTTCATAAGTTGGAAAATGTAGGGAGAAAGTAGGTATACTTTCTCCCTACATTTTCTGAATTACATGATGAGGATATTATAAGAATTCCGTATTTGCTTCAGTGAATATTGTAAGAATAACCCATTCTAAACATAATTCACCAGACCACCTTGATCACCACTACGGAACTCCAAAAAACCTGACCGCGATACTAGGAAATATTTGGCTTTTCCATTGACACTGTCACTCAATAAATAATAGAGGTAAGGTGCGGCGCGTGCGCTGCCCACGCACACATTACCAATGTAAATATCATAGCAATTCATGTTATATGGCAGCGGTAGGAAAAAATGACAGTCGGGTTTTTGTTGAGCTTTTTTAAGTTTAGGTTTCTGAAGAGGTGTGGATTTTTCATCATAAAAAATAGTGGTGAGTTGCTCGAAGAATCTTTTATTGGTAAGAATTGGTAGAAAAGGATTTAGTGGAAATGATTTGTAAAAAAAAAAACTTAAATGTTAATATGACGAGTACTGATTCTGAAAAAGCTTATTCTAGGTTTGCACTTTACTGAAAATAACGTTGTTTATTTACATAACCTACAGTAGAACTACAAGTCATACTTTTCTCAGATATTTGGCTAACACATAGCATAATCAGCCTAAAATGTTCCCACTGCTGGGACACAGACCTCCTCTCTTCAAGAGGGAGTAGGCCGTAACCCATCACTCGGGCCCATTGCGGGTTGGTAGATGTCACATGTCTTCGAGTTTTTTGATCTAGGACATGCCGGTTTCCTCACAATGTTTCCTTCACCGTTTTGAGAGCAGTAGTGATGAAATAATTTACACAAAGTAAAGCGCCTGTCTGGGTTCGAATCCACGACCTACAAGTCGTAAGTCGCAGACGTTACCACTAGGCCACCACTGACCTATTGATCACCTACCTCAACATGTAGATTTTGACAATGAATCTACTTAACATTGAGCAAAAATGCACCTACTCGTTCTCAAAAAACCCCAAGCCTTCTAGTCTAACGTCCTAGACCAACCGGCAGTAGCCACTTAGCCACAAGCACACGCAATCTTACTTTTCATCATTACGGGGGCTCGTAAATCATGGCTGAACATAGGCCTGGGGGGCTCAATGATCGATCCTGCAGAAATATGGCTGTAATTACCACGCTTGGCAGGATCGGTGATTATTGCGTGGTGTTATTACTTCGATTGGTAGCTCGTCTTCACGATCATTATGATTATATAGAAATTGTTCGCTTAATTACTCACTGGGATAAATAGAGGATGACATTAGGAAGGGGCTCATTTTTGAACGAGGGATAGAATAATATAGGAATAGAATAATATAATAATAAAGGAAGAATTTTTACTCATTCAGGAAATATAATAAGCCATTTGTGTCTTGTAATGTTAATTACTTTACATACCTAGTATTGTATACAATCAAATATTTTCTAACTGAACTGAGCTGTGCTGCTGGGGAGTTTGTTGCGCCACTTCTTCTTCCCAGCGAAAGCACTAGGAAGTGGTGAAGGGCGGGCGTTTTTGGGGGTACGGTCTTTTGTAATTTTGACGTTTGAAAAGTGCTGATTCTAAACCTAATTTGATTAAATGAATTTTGATTTTGATTTTATTTCTAATTGCTGAAGATAGATCTCAAAAATAACGTCCCACTGCAGGGCAAAGGCTCTGTTTAAAGCTGTTAAAGACCAGTTCTTGTTGAAGGAGTCCAGCTCATCCCGCCATCTCCGTCTGGGCCTGCCGCGATATCGCTTGCCATTAAGAGGGACCCATTGGGTCGTAAGTTTGGCCCATTGGTCGTCTGACAAGCGGCAGACGTGTCTAGCCCAATTCCATTTTAGCGTGGCAGCTTTCCAAGTGACATCAGTCATTTTTGTTATGGAACGGATGGTCGTATTTCTAACCCGGTCTGGACCTCTGGACATAACATTACTTAATGTTATCAAGGATTGAGAAATAAAATACATTTATTTAGCAGAGAAAAAAAGACACACAGTACGCCAGATATATACATCAGATAAAAACATATAAACGATCAAACAAAAAGTGTAAAGTCCGATGTAAGAAATTAGCAGGAAAGTGTGCCTCACGGCTGCGCCAAAAAGGCCCAGTTCAGCAAAAATGCCAGACAACTAGTGCCTGACGCTGGTTTTCAACTGGACCTGATGTGTGAGGTGACGGATGTAAATCAGTAGGTATGTTTAATAGTAGACCAACCCATTTGTAAACGACTGTTTGTTCATTATCCGTATCAAAACATTTAAGTCTTTTGTGTTAGTTCGTACTTGAGTTATGTTAAATTATCGTCATATTATGCTAATGCACTGTGCATTTAATTTGCTAAAATAACCGTGGCAATCTAAATTATATAACGATAGTATTAAGTAAGTGAAGCAATCGTTTTATTCGGTGCAGCAGTAAACACGGTTTGGTTTTAGAACTTAATATATACTAAATATAAACTATATATAAATATATACTACTAAATGTTGCATTAGGACAAAATTATGATGATAAGACACGATCTGTGTACAACGAGTAAGCATATCACACAGGCATCCTTTCTGTGAGATGGAGTGTGCCGTAATCGGCCACGCGGGCCCAGTGCGGGTTGGTAGATGTCACATGTCTTCGAATTTTTGGTCCTAGGACATGCCGGTTTCCTCACGATGTTTTCGTTCACCATTTTTGTACGATTAAATCCAAACTAATATTATAAAGAGAAAAGATTTATTTTTTTGCACGTTTGTTTGTAATGGATACCTAAACTGAAAAAAAAACTTAACCAATTTTAAATTCTTTCACCTATAGAAAGCTACATTATCAGCGAGTAACGGGCTACATTTCTTTATTATGTTGTGGTGTCTTACGACTTCCACGCAAACCAAGGGTGCAGAAACTAGTAATCGATAAATGTAACATCAACATAGGTATGCAATGTAATGCATCGACATATAAATTCAAGGTTCATGCATGAATCTTTAAAAGAGAGGACTACAAGTGCCACATTAAAAGATGAAGTCAGAACATAGATTATGATGACCGTCATAAATGAATGTTTTGAATGAAAACAAAAGCCGGTCTACTTTACCATTGTATGAGCGCATAGGACATGCCCTAACCCAACCACTACGGAAACACGAAGCTAAAGAAAGCCACCATCCAAGACAAAATGAATATAGGTAGTTGCGTCGTCTTCGATGAATAGAGGAAGACTCTAAGACAGGTTGAAATACCGTTCAGCAACCAAGTTTAGAAAACATTAAGTGTTAATACACTAGTAGGAACAGTGAAAATAAATCTATAATACATGAACGTTTAAACTCGTTTATAGACTTAAAGCGACAAGTAAGCTTCCTCTTGGAAAGATTTCTACTGATTGTTTTCAATGGCTTTTCATGGGGTTTTACTTTGAAATGGCCGAAGAGTTAAATATTAATGATGTTTGAATGGAAGAGGTTTTTGTGGGTGCTGTTGTAATTAGTCGGGGTGAAGATGAAAAGGGGGAAGGAGTTATGAGGCAGAAAGTGGGCACAAAGACTAGTTCGAATGGAAGAGAATCGAATAAATAAAACCGAGGAAAATGGATAAGACAATGAACTAAAGAAACACCGCGCGCAGTGTTAGTTTTTAGGATTCCGATATAACCTTCCGTTTTTCCCCGACAGAGGAGCATCCATAAGGATTTTTTCACGACCAAAAAGGCTGCTAAGTAAGAAGTAATGCTCAACTAAGTTATGGAACTTGACTAGTATAACATTTAATTTTATTTCCCCGGACTAAATAATAATATTATCCTTGATGATATTAGTAATTTTGACGCAGGAATTAGTTCAGACATTTATTCCGAATAATATTTTAGTAAAATGACGTGATGACGTGACCTTTTACCAGCTATTAAAGTGGTTTTACCAAAATTATAAATCAAAACTAAAGAAGTCTTGCCATATAGGAATAATGAATGGACTAGTAAACTTGAAAATACTATGATAAAAATATTAGCTGACAATGCTGTTGATTTTATCAATGATACTAAAGATGATGATGTTTTGAGAGTAGGGTTTTGAAGCAACCAAATGCCAACTGGTGAAGAAGAAGAGATAAATCTGATTTGTATAAGAAAAGATGTGAAAAGTGTTGTGTGACTAGAAGTGGGAATAAAAGTTCTCAATTTGGCATGCGTACCATATTGTTATCATTAACTCTAGCTTATCGCCCAGGTGGCATCACTAGAGAAAAGAAAGAAAGAGAGAAAATACATTTCTTTGACACAGACTTACGGCTGAACCCAATAACCTATTTTCAGTTAAAAGATCGCTACTGATGGTAGCCGGTATAATCATAACTGCCAGTATAACCTGTATAACATAATCAAACATATCCCTACTGATACAGATTATTGGGAGGTTAAAACCAGAGATAGATAGGTTTTTCTACCTGCACTATGCCAAAACTGGTGATAGATACATAAATGGGTTCGGCCGTTAAAAGGGCACAATATTATATACAAATCAAAATCAAATAAAAAGTCCGATGCAAGAAATTAGCATGAAAGTGTCCCTCATGGCTGTGCCAAAAAGGCCCAGTTCAGCAAAAATGCCAGACAACTAGTACCTGCGCTGGTTTTCAACTGGAATGGAAACCGAGATACACTGTCTGCTACAAACGCCTTTATTTACTCTAAAATAATATCCACCAGAATATTTAAACGAGACAGAATAGTCACAAACTCTCAATCGCCGATCAATGTCTGGCTATTGGGCTACTAAACTTCGTTTCCGTGTCCCTGTATCGTAAATATAAAATCGTGTGATGCCAGATGTTCATAAATCGCTCTATGAATACGTCTCGACATTGGAATAAGTTATAAGTAGAACATGGTGAAGAGCTCATAAATAAGTAATCAGGTGATGCTCTGGCCTCGGCGGGATCTTCGGATGACTTAGAACTGTGCTCCGAGATGAGATGTCGAATAATTTAGAGTAAAACGTTGGGCAATATTTTCTTGATCTTTCCTTTTGATTTTAATGGTATTTTTAGACATGTTTGTATGATTTTTGCTAAGATTGTTTTTTGCTGCTTGATTAAGTTTTTTTTTTTTGAAGTTCAAAACAACATAAACATGCAAAAAAATATCTAATCTTATCCAAGTGTATTGTCCCACTATTTGGGTTTTTCGGTTTGCCCCGCTCACTGTCCTTTTTCCACATAGTTCTGTCTTATGCTAGCGACGGAAAAAAATATACTGATTAATTAAAAGAAACAGATAAATGCGTACTTTTCTTTTGTTCTATTATTTTGCCCAACTGGCATGCAATAACCTAATATTATCTATCAACTCGCAAATCTAAATTTTAAGATTGAATGAGTAATAAATTGAATTTATTATATTATCGGTAAACATTTTAAATGCAGAACTTGTTGAAAAAGTAATAAATAACAACACAGGTGTGGCAACACTGGCAACTGATATAATAGGCTGCTAGTTTTGACTGTACCGAATTAGTTAGAACTAGAATACCGCGAAACGAAGAAACGTAATTTGTTAAATAATTACTAGAAAAATATTTATTATAGCTTACCATCAGCCTATAATGTTCCCACTGCTGGGACACAAGCCTCCTCCTGATGAAATAATATACACAAGAGCCTGTATGGGTTCGATTCTACGACCTACAGTTCATAAGTCGCCAGTGTTACCACAGGGCCACCACTTCTGCTATACCTTGTTTAAAGATTTTTTTTTTTTTATTGACAATGTGCTCACTCTTGACCTCAATCCAGCCCAGAGGCAGGGATGAGATCTACGGTGGAACGAGCTTGCCCAGAAGAAGCCTATTCACTCTCGCCCTGAAGAGATTAGGGTTGTATGAATTACTCTAAATAAATGAATTACCTAGAGTAAAAAATAACAATAGTAAGTTCGTTATTGAACAAAGAGTCGTGAAGCAGAACTAGTAATGGTTGGTCTAATTAAACAAACAGAAAAACTGCGTAATTAAAACCACAATTTTTTTTAGATTCACGTCATCATGTTTTTTTAGCAATAAGCCATGTTCTACGTCACACACCTACGTATTACTTTGTTCTCGAATTTTAGTCACGAATATCACGATGACTGTCAAAACTGTGTGAGAATTGATCAGTTCAAAGTGTTATATTGCCTCATTTGCCGCCTAAAGTGACTAGAAGGTGGTACTTTCTGGTACCCACTTAGCACCATAATTGGTATTTATCGGTAATTTTACGGCAATCGATTTTAAGTACAAACAACAAGAACCTTTATAGTTTTAGAGAGAAATTCTTGCTGTAGTTTGAAGTAACTCTCACGATTATTAACTGAAAAGTATGTTTATTGGAGAATGCATGGGAACGCGAGAAACCATTTCGCACGTTATTTTATTGCATTCCTTTTAAAGGAAATAAATTACCGGACTTTTGTGCTTTAACAATTTTCTTGATGACTATGGTTAATGAAATATCTCACCGTAACACATTTAGAAAAAATAACAAAATGGAAATATTCCCTTAACGAAATCAATCATAAAATCCCTGTAACAAGCAAGGCTTTCTAGGCGTACCGAAAAAACTCGAGCGTCGCGTCACTCGCGTCGTCGAGGCGTGCTCTTGCGCACGGAAGACGTATGGAAATGCGCGCGCACCTGCCACTCCGCCACCCACTGCGCGCAGATAAACCAGACTCAGTTACACCACGAAATAGGATGGGGCAGAAGTCTGACTCCGGATTTGCTTCAGGAAAAAGACCACAATTCCACGTGTCGCAGGACAGGAAAACCACTTAAGGTTAAACTGGTGTTCAGTCTACGATGCCATAATCTGACCCTAGCAGTAAGGTGTGAAAAAGGACCTAAGTTTCGATACTAGAGAAATATAAATAAGCTAATTTTTAAGAGATCCTTTAATCTTATTTTTCTGATCACTGATTCTGCTGATAAATCTAGCTCAGAAACCTATAGGAGACATGAAGTCAAAATCACTACTATTCGCTGATCGAATGCACCTTAGTCATCCTTTCGTTCTGATTAGCATTCCAGCAGTGCGATTCTGTAACCATCCCACCGTGAAAACTTAGGTGAAGTGAGCGTGGAGTGAGCTGTCATTCCAAATAATGCTAGGGATTGACACTACGGACAACTCACATCAAGCTCACTTCACTTGAGTTTTCACGGTGAGATTTTTACAGAATCGACCGGCAGTTACGGCTGTGCACTTGAAGTACTTAGTGGATCTTCTAACCCCTGTCTGTCCTGTGACATATCTCCTTGTTGCTAACTACCTGTTACAGAAGATTGCCTACCATTTTTTCACTTACGTCCGCTACCGTTTTCAAGAAACATTTAGATGACTTATGGTGTCTCAATGGTTAGCAGCAGTTTCCTGGGCGTAGTAATTGAGGTTCATTGCCTATTCGTTACCGACATTACGCTGGAAATGGTGGAGAACGAGGGAAACGACGTGAAATGGGTTTTAGAAATTGTTTTTCTGAGTACGCCTCTAGGCGAGATGGATACTTTGAAAAGGAAACTGAGGTAACAAAATTAGTGGATGCGGAAAACCAATCTTGGTATCTAAAGTGACAACTTCCATGTTGTGATGGGTTTTGTTTTACTGTTTTAAAAGCATCTTACAGGATCTTATCTATAACTATACTAATAATAAAGCTGAAGAGTTTGTTTTTTGTTTTGTTTGCTTGAACGCGCTAATCTCTGGAACTACCCCCTCATTATTATTAAAAGCCCGTGATGCCCCACTGCAGGGCAAAGGCCTCCCTACTCTCTTTCCACTTCTCTCTGTTTAAAGCTTCTGAGGACCAGTTCTTGTTGAAGGAGTCCAGCTCATCCCGTCAGCTCCATCTGGGACTGCTGCGATGTCGCTTGCCATTAAGAGCCTACCTCTCAGATTAGAAAAAATATTTTTGGCTTTGTAGCCCAATTTAACACCACGTCACGATACGGCCTTTAGGAGTCGGGGAAAATGAATAATAGTAAAAAAAAAAACGCTAAGCAAAGACGAAGCGACGGGACGCAACGCGGTGGGTAGGGTCCGAAATTTCACGCGGACGAAGTCACGGGGAGAAGCTAGTTTGAAAATAAAAATGCCAGTGGAAGATGGCACCAAGTCGTTAGCTTGTGGTGACTATGAAAATTATCTAATCAGCAATTTGACAACCATCAGCAGTGACGCTGCCTTTTGGGACCCGGGTTTCGAGTTTCAAATCTCAAAATTCAGTTGCTTAAGATCCGTAATTTGTGTTTATTGCTTGGAGACCATTGAAGGTCAATGACTTACAGAAGCAAGTAACAGACGTAAGAATACGTTATGTAACCAAGAATACGTTATATACGTTGTGTATGTAAGACCTACCTAACCTTTGAACCTCTTTCAGATTTTCAACAGCTGTTTATTGTATTCTATTTCCTACTTTTTTTGTTATTCACCATGTTTAATACCTGAATAGCACCATGCGGGCCAGACGACCGGCGTTTCAGCGTCCACGTCGCGGCGAGCCGACAGCGAGGCGATCATCAGTGCTGCATGTCAGCCGCCGTTGCTGCCCGACATCGCAACACCCTACAAATTGATATCATACACTGGTCTTCAATGGCCCATGGACTATGGAGATCCCCGTTAGCTTTATGGTCCTACCCTTAGGTGTAGGGTATATGTTGGTTAGCACATTTCGTTACGTACAATGTGCACCTACTCATAATTGGTATAGTTTCGTGAAGTCCCGTAATTGGTCATAGGTCGAGAGACGTTATGATTCGCGTTTCAATTCAAAACTTTACAACAGATTAGTAAACCACAAGTAACTATGGTATTTGACCGACGATCTGCATTTTGATATGAAAAGGCTGCTGGTGAATTATTAACTAGGTGCAGTTAGTGACATTTATATTAAAGTGACTAATGTTACATTATATAGAACATTACATAATAAACAATGTTTTGTAGAAAATGACAAAACCTACTCGTTACTACGTTATAATTGGTTTAAACTTGAGAATTGAAACAGCTGTAAAAAATAATACTACTTTATCAACAAATTACAGCGTTTAAAGTCGATGATGACAAGCCTCATTGCATCTACAATTAAAAGGGAGTTAAAAACGACAAATTACATGAACAAAAAAAAACACATTTTTTACGTGATGACAAGGCTTATTGAATCTACAATCATAAATTAGTGTCTAGTTAATGTCCTATAACAAAAACACATGTAATCGACACCACTCACACGCTAGTTACACATTAAAAACTACTTATGTACATCGAATTCGGTCCAAGTTCATTTAGATTCCAACATGCGCGTGCACAAGCTACTGTACGATTAAATCGCGACCACAAAAATGGTCTATCGAACTAAATATAAGTGTAGGTAATTAATTATCAAGGCTAGCTGTTTTTCAATTAAAAAGGTATAAACAAACCTGTAATTAAAATTTTAAAAGAAAACTGAGACATAAAAGGAAAAGAAGTTAACGATTTTTTTTATACATTGAAAATTATATTAGGTACGTACATAAGCAAGTAAATTAAAATATTATTATTCAATTAATAATAAAGCATGTAATAATAAAGGTGGTTTTTTGGTTTTTCACCCGAGGAAAAACAGTTCTGGGTCCGACAAGAATGCGTGAAAAATCGATCATTTACGGTTCGGATAAATTCTTTGCCGGTGATACTTTACCGAGACACACTCCATTATTTTCGATTATGATTGGTCAACTGCAAAAAGCTAGCTCCTAGACTAGTTTGGCAGCTTTGAAGTTTAAGTTTATTGTTTTTTTTTGTTGAGTTACGGTTTTTGCTGATTATGGGGTAAGATGAACTATGAGGGTGTTGACCTCTCATTTAAATTGGAGTAAACGGAATCGTAAGCTTCCGTATTTGTTATGTTAACGCCCAAAAACATTATCGTTTCAACATGTCAATCTTTACATAAAAAGAGTTTTTGTTTAACTGACAGAAGTTAGGTATTTTATTTTCTTATGGGAGTTTAATTCTTAGACGTGCATTACCTTATTAGTTAGGGATTTTACGAAAATCTACGGTTTTCGTCACACCTACTAATATGCTTTAAAGTGCCCATTATTAAATACACTCCTTTGTGCTTATAACCCAGAAATTCTTTCTAGCTCATAATCAAAATGAATTCCTAAACGACTTTCATTTGGTTTCGTGGCCTCTGTTTCCGTGACAATGGTCAAATTTAAATGGCGTCGGTCTAGTTTCTGAAGGCGTGTACGACGCACGCGTCGCGCCCGCGCCGCTTGTGTGCCCGCGAGCGTTTGCAGGGTTGCCAGTTACCTGCAGTTGCAGTTTTCTTGGTACTTGAGTAATGTAACGATAGATACAGTAGTAGGTCACGGTTGTTTACGATTATGCTGTTTATGTTATGGGTTTAGACTACCTGTACCAACATAGATATAGTTCGTTTCTGTTTTGAATGAGAAGTGGAAACACTAATACTAGTTAGGGGTTCGTTCAGTACAAAAATCACTAAACATGGCATCTTAATAGAGCTTTTGTAATAAGCATTTCTCGAACCATCCTTTTGGACTTACGGAGCCGAAACATGGGCAATCACGGTACGGCTGGTCCATAAATTCAAGATCTGTGGAACGAGCTATGCTTGGAGTCTCTCTGAGGGATACAATCCGGAATAAGGTGATCCAGCCGAGGACCAAAGTTGTCGACCTAACTCACAGAATAAGCAAGCTGAAGTGGCAATGGGCCGGCCATATTAGCCGTAGAACCGAAAACCGTAAGGTAGACGTGTTCTTGAGTGGAGACCGCAAATCAGCGATTCACAATACTTACAAAAATCTGGTTTTGCACGAAATTAACTAAAAATAGTTTTACTGTTCTGAACCCTATAGCCAAAATTCTATTAAATATCCACAAGTTACAATAGGCGCCCTTGCATCAGATCTTTGCGTCACGCTCCGATCAGATCATAATCTCCAATAAAAAAATACCACCAATGTCAAAACACCGTTCAACAAGAAAAAAATCGAACAGTTCTGTTTCTGTTTCCCTAGCGTGAACCCTGCGCTCGCGCCAGGTGCTAGCGTCGTGCGCAGATCGCCGGTAACTCGCCGCCCGTCAATTGCGCGCAATTGAGGCTTTTTTCCGAGCCGCCATTAGAGACGACACGCGAGCTAGGTGACAGTCGGTGTACAGCATGTTTTATTTATTTTTCTGAGATTTTTCTTACTGTTAGGCAAAATTTTAAACATTTAGTTATGTTGTTGTTGAAACCAGTTACTAAATCGTAACTAGAAAAAACAACTTTTGGTTTTAGCAAAAACTACATATTAATTTGTAAAGATTTAAAAAATAAGTCTATAATCTTTATAAAGCGGTACTTTCTTACCATTAATTTAACTTATTTTAAATAAAATCAAACGTAAATCTTTGTCTACCAATGTAGATAGCATTAGGAACTTGTTATCAAAAACATACCTACAAACCTTAGTTGTGTCAGATGAGTGTAAAGCACGTTGACGTTACGTACACAAAGCATGTGATAAAACTACTCGAGTGATCTTTGAACGCCTTTGAACAACGCAACGGTTACTCGACGAAAAAATCAAAGCACCACGCTGTATACCGGCTGCAAATAAGTGTATAAGTAGAAAGCGGTGCCAATTACGTGGCACTCCGCTGACAGACCACCGCTGCCAACTGTAGCATCCTGTCTTTATCGTGATGCATCTCTATATTCACGTGTTGTCGTATTTACTGATTCATCTATTTTGTTGATGGTTTGGTTAACAACTTAACATAGTTGTTAGGGTTCAATGAATAAAAAAAATAAGAAAATTTGTGTGACAAAGTGGTTTCAAAAATGGATTAAAAAAATGGAGGTTTTTGGTAGATCAAGCTATTACGCTCGAGGAATAGGAATGATTGATAACGAATCATGGCACATTTGTGTTTTATCGTGATGCATCTCTTATATTCACGTGTTGTCATAGTACTGATTCATCTATTTTGTTGATGGTTTGGTTAACAACTTAACAGGGTTGTTTGGGATTGACGAATAAAAAAATAGAAAATGTAATTCTAAGAGTGTTAAGAAAATTGGTGATTTTCTGAAATGGAGATTTTATGCAGAGCGTTTCATTAGATACGAATGATGCTATGGTAAAAGGAGACCAGGTTTATTTCCAGACCTCCACTACCCAGTTACTGGGTAGCACGATATCCATTGATAAGACTGAACTTTGATTGATTGATTGATTGACTGGTTGCCAGACTTTTGGGTCCAGATTACACACGTAACGACTGTCAAAGATCTACTAATGACAGCCGAGACCAACAGCTTAACGTGCTTTCCCATCCACAAACCGACCGCGGCAAGCGTAACTTAACCTTCGATTGACCCGTTGACCCGTGCAGCTGTTAACATTTAACCTCGAGCCTCTCACTGATGTTACAATCAAATATGATACATTTATTTATATCAGTTCTGATGGCCTCTGACATCATACCATAAATTATGTCATTTCACTTTGAAATAACCACTGGAAACATACCTAAAATATTTCAAAACACTGCAATAAATTCAGCTTTAATACGTTAATTTCTATGACCTAACTAATAAATTGGCTTAATTTAAATAAATAAACACTTATGTATATAACTGCAATAATAATTTCGTTTTATTTCTGAGAACACGGTAGCTCACACAACCCAGTTATGTGGGTAGAAAACCACCTGGCAGATTATCTTATCTGCAACGATTTGTTGAACCGAGATTTATGTAGGTCTGCCAAAGATCAATCAATTTTTTTTTTTGACACGTAGAATATTAACATGACAACAACCAATATGTCATGTTGTATTATTTTCATTACAGGCTACATTTTTTTTTACCTATATTTGGTAAAAAACATGTAGCCTGTAATGAAAATAATACAACATGGGAGCATCTGCAGCCGAACTAGGTAAAAAACCTGTATCTCGGTATACAGCGCTATTAATACTTCTCTGATAATATAGACTGTCTGGAAAATTTTAGCCAACATTTACAATTTTGTTAAATATATGAGAATATTTATTAATATACAGTATTTTATTAATTCATCTGGAGTCAAAGTCTTTTTCCTGGTGGTTAACAGACTGATCAAAGCAATTCTATCTATCTTTAACTACATTTTAATTCATCATGTGGAAACCTGGACTTCGGTGTGGATAGTTAATAAAGTCTGAAATCACCAATCCGTCTTGTGCAAACGATGATCAATGCTCATGCCCTTGTATGAGAAGAGGCTGGTGTCCTGTAGTGGGACAATAATAGGCTAGTATTATTATCCCTCACAGGTCGAATCACAATGTCAAAGACACGGGAATTTGGAAAACGTAGATGTTCTAAATTGAAAAAAAAACAACGTTTACAAAGCATGAAAAAACCAGCCATGATCTTCTCCTAAACATCGATTATATGAAAATCTATCCACTCCACAGAAAAATCTATTAGGTACTATCTATCTATTAGGTGTAATACCCTATAGCTAATATTGTAAAGATAGTCTACGCAAATATAATTCCGTAACCTCTTAAATAATGTAACAGGTATAAATGCAAGTAAACCTCACGACTAAATCAGTCGGTCGACAGTCGATATCTGCTAGGGATGTAACGGTGTTGTTCCTGGCCGACTAGATTTATGAATGAGACCTCCAGCGCGGTAGGTTCGACTAACATTAAGATCAGTAGGGATGGGATAAGGTGGAATAAATATCGATATTTGTTTTTTATATATTCATTGCTTAAATGTAGGTTCTATTAATGGAAAACACAGGGATTACGACGGAAACGACGTCGACGGATTTTTGACGGCATGGTTGGCGCAGTGGTTAAGCGATTGACTGCTGCGCTCAGTGTCGCGGGTTCGATTCCCGCACGGAACAAATATTTGTATGACCTACATGTATTTGTTCCGAGTCTGGGTGTTTTTCTATCTATAATATGTATGCGTATATACAAAAAAAAAATGTATATAAGTAGTTTATCAGCCATCTTGTTTCCATAACACAAGCATTAGGTTGCTTAGCTTGGGACAAATGGTGCTATGTGAAATGTCCAGGGATATTATTATTATTATTATTACTGTATTTGAAAAATGTATAAATATTCTAAAATGTTAGGTATATTACTCTGAATCCTACCTGTTTGTTAATTTTAAGTGTTGAACTAAGTAAACAGGTTCTTAAGAAAGTTAGCGCAAGCACATTGCATCTTTGCTAAATCGATATAGCAAAGAATATCCATCATAAATAAAAAAATAAAATCGGAATTTGGTTAAATACCTATAAAAATTATATTGCAACCTGTGTTTTTGTAGAATGATTAATTTCATAGTTCTATGCAAAAACACTAAAGCATTTAGAAAACAAACTCCCATAGGTATTTAATCATGAATAATCATAGAAATGAATCTCCTAATTTACGTGATTTATATTTTTGGAAACTTATAAAAATCTATCACCAGAAACACGCGGATTATTCCCATTACTTATTCAACGAATTAAAAGATAACATCGTTATTCGAATTTATTTTTTCTTAAAATCGTAAATATACAAAAAAAAGCAAAAGAATTCGATTTAATCTGAACCATCGACTAATGTATTCGTGTATTTGCATATGTCGCATCACTACGGGCCCTCACAAGTGGTCGCTACTATAACTATCGCAGGTTGTTAGAATCCTTGTCTTTGTATTTCATTACCCCCCTGTATAACAAGGGGGGAGGTGGGGGGAGGTTTAGTTTCTCAGCTGGTCAAGATAGGAATTAATGTTATAGCGAAATTAGGGCGCGATGTTTTATACTTTACTGTGTAATTAAACTTAGTCCAGTTTACACAAACTTTGGGCCTGAGTTTCATTACACAAACCACAAATCACTATTATACGTTTGTCGGCAATTGAGTTTAAAACATCGTTCTATTTCTGTGAACTGTTTGAAGATGAAAGAGACAGAATGATGTTTTAAATATGTTTAGTGCTAAGCGTATTTAGCGTATTTGGTCTGGATTTGCCTTATATTACATGTGAGTTAAACACAACTGGCGAAATGTGGGTGTACTATGGATAGACGTCTGCACAACCCTTCGGGGAATGCAGGCGTGATGTTATGTGTACATTTGGTGATTGGTGGTGTAAACGGGCTGTAAAGATGGTGCAGACTCTCACACTATAATGACTCGTGTTTCCAAACGCAATGACAAAGGTTACATCTGACGGCTATCTACCTAGAACACCGCTGCTGCTGACAGCTGAATTGAATGAGATCTTGTCTAAATATGATTTATGAGAAGTTTCAATTTTAGTTTGTATCCACTATTGTCCACTTTCTAGTATAAGACTGATCACCACTCATTCATTTTCGTTATAAGGAACTCTTGCGCAAATTGTATGCTTTTCAACCAGATGGTTTAGGTTGTGCATTGTCTGTTAGTGATTGACAGAATTAATAAATTTACGTTTTGTGTTCCGTTTGTCTCCATTGTCCCACTGCTGGGCAAAAGCCTCCCCCATATTCTTCCACCTTTCATTGTGTTGTGCCTCCTCCAATCGGTTAGAAACGAGTCCAACTCGTCACGGCAGCGTTCCTTAGGCCTATTTTTATTACGTTGATTTAAACGTTGAATGTCTAACGTGTGAGAGAGAGACTGCGGATCTTATCAATAATACTAAGAAAGGTTTTATTACCCAATACTTTTCGTCAACAAAATCAATAACAATCCTTATAAAACGATCTAACATAACTTATTCAGTGTGGTCTCCGAACACGCTAATCGTACTCGTAACATAGTCGGCGAGCAATTCATTAGGGCTGTACCGAGATTAATGGTCGGGTCGAAGGTAATACCGGCAGATATCAAAGCGGGTCAGACCGCAGGTGGTCGCGATCTGCTCCGCACGTGTGTCTGATGGAGTAACGAGATGGTAGGGGTGGGCAACAGTTTTTACGTCAGCGAGTATGCTGACAATTGTATGTTTAAGGTAAAGGTGCTCGCAGAAAATAGGGAAAAATAATGACGCAATGAAGTGCTAATTCAATAGAATCTTCGTTTGAGGAGTCAGTCTAAGAAGCAGTAGGTAACTACTTTGGTTTTCGGGGGAACTTTCGCATATACCGAGGCTACAAGCTTATTTCGAATAACTTAACGACATATAAATAAATGACTTAAAGACAAAACTTTTGTCTTCAAGAAAATCATACCTTTTTAGATAAAGCCAGGCAGACATGAATTAGAAGGGTTTTCCGGAAAACAGGTCAGAAAACGTCAATTGTGTAGTAAAGTTTCATTATGTTTAACATCCCTGACTTTTCTTACTCAATACTGTTAACAGAATATTTGTTTAAGCAGAGTAGTTTCCTCGCTAAAGAGAATAAGATTGGACCACCCTGTTGTAGGTACGAGGGGTTATATGTACCAGGAAGATAACTAGCATAGCATAAACCACTTGTCAAATCGATTATCAGCACCAATCGACCAGATATAATAAGATGTGGCTTCGGCGAAGAAGTGAAGATCTTGTTTAAATTAATTGAACTTGTTAATGACAGGCACTTGTCTGAATTTTCCATAGATTAGGAAAAAACTTAAATTAATAATGTATTTTCTATAGGTTCGGAAGAAACAATAAGTTTCTAAACTATCAAGTGCACGACAATTAAATATGGCTATGATTTATTTATTGATTTAGGACCTATATGTATTGTGTACATCTTTTGTTGGAGATAAAAGATGTACAGACGCCAGCAGGTCAAGCTACCCGAAACTGTCAAAATTATCCAATCAACCTTGAACCTTAATGCTTGTACAATAAAGTTGAAAATCTATTAGAGAAATTTGACAGATTGTAGTAACATGATGTGCTGGCGTCTGTACACAATACATAAGCATCGTCAGCCTATAATATTCCTACTGCTGCGACACAGGCCTCCTCTCTGTAAGAGGAAGTGGGCCATAATCCACCACGCGGGTCAGTGCGGGTTGGAGAATGTCACATGACTTCACAATAAAGGGTAACATCAGGTATTAAGTAGGTGCGCTCCTTCAATTATAGGAGACCACAGCATGGACAATAAAATTGACAACTAAGCTAACAAAGCTAAAATATTAATCATAAATTATGTAACATTTGGAAAAGTTAATAAATTATTAAAAGACATAAACATACAACATTTAAAACGAATTAAATCAAATCTATAAAAACTTTCATATATTTAGAGACAGAGACTCGCAGATGTCTAAATATGTAGATTTAATTATATTTTAAATGGCCAGCTAAACATTGACGTTTTGATCAGAGTGGCAATTCTCGTAATTTTAAGAACGTTCACAGTCTGATCTCAGTCTCAATCTGTCAAAAATACCTCTAAAATTTATTTTTATTTTTGACAAGTTTTTTACATTTGTTTGTCGCCGAGATGAGACTGCGACTAGATTTTGAACGTTTTAAACTACGAGAATTGGCTTTCAGCTTCAAAATGTTTTCGGCCAGCAAATATAGTCTATTGAGACGCTACTGGCCAGCAAGAGTAACAAAATTGATCAGCAAATAATATTGGGCAGCACTATTCTAGGTATTGCAGCCTATTTCGATGTAGCTGTGGTTAGTCACAGTTCTAACCGAACCCATTTGGTCGGGGTGCCCTGATCCTTGGAGTGCTAACCAATTATATAAACTGGATTCAGGGCTTCGCTTTGTCTGTACACATATCTTATGCCAATAAAGAATTTGTTATTATTATTAGGTATTATGTTTTTACATATTCCTACTATTATCTCGGGCTGAATAAATATACAGGGTGGAATTTTGTAATGCCACCTGAAGGGAAAGTACTCCTAATACTGTAGATAGACAATTTTACTCAAAGAAAACATTCCTTTATTTTTTAACAGAAAGAAAACTGCATTCAAAGATTTTCAAAAATTCGCTTGCCACAGCCGGGAATCGAACGTACTAAAATCTGTAAAAATTACACCCTGTACTTTTATTGCATTGATCGATAGGATCAATTATAAGGATGAAATCTCTCTAACAAACTTGATAAATAAAATGATAGGAAAACTATAAAATCTTAAATTATTTTAATTATTTACAAAAAATTGTAAATTAGCATGTCATGGTCATTTAAACACTGTCAAGTATCTTGAAATATTGGATCTCTTAAGAAATGAGTTAAATGGTTTCCCCGAGCAAGAGCGAAACCAAATAATTCTACAGCAAGATGGTGCTCCAGCCCATAACAGCAGAATCATTACTGACTACATTAATAACCATTTTAATACCTGGATTGGTACAAACGGCACAATCAGATGGCCTGCGAGATCACCAGATGTCACCCCTTTAGATTTTTATTTTTTGGGGATATGTGAAAAATCAAATTTACTTTAAATCTTATGCGAATGTAAACGAGTTGAGAGTTGAAGTTCAGAATGCGATTTATAACACCACCACAACACGTCATTAAAGGTTACTAGAAATGAATTCGTTAGAAGAATACATTTGTGTATCCAAGAAAATGGAGCCCATTTCGTGCAAATAATTTAAGATTTTATAGTTTTCCTATCATTTTATTTATCAAGTTTGTTAGAGAGATTTCATCCTTATATAATTGATCCTAACGATCAATGCAATAAAAGTACAGGGTGTAATTTTTACAGATTTTAGTCGGTTCGATTCCCGGGTGTGGCATGCAAATTTTCGAAAATCTTTGAATGCAGTTTTCTTTCTGTTCAAAAATAAAGGAATGTTTTCTTTGAGTAAAATCTTCTATCTACAGTATTAAGAGTACTTTCCCTTCAGGTGGCATTACAAAATTCCACCCTGTATATACCTACTTTGTGTTTGTTTTTTTTACGGTCTACAAAAACATAGTATGATGTCAAAATGATTTAATGGCAGACTTTTCTTGCTAACCTGTTTAAATGGCAATTCATTACATATCCATAAATATCTACTATTGGTGGATTTTTCGAGAAAGGCTTTATCTAATATATTTTCCTTAGATTTATTTCTTAGAATAAAACGCAATTCACGATAAGCGGTGCTGTATATTGAAGCAGTACCTATTAATGGAATATTAACATTGCTACGGAAGGACATAACTTACGAGTTAATGAATAATTAATATACAATTTCCTTAATTTATTCAGCGTTGAAAGTTGTGTGAATCTGTTGAGCGGTGTACTCACCATCTATGTGATTTGTTATGTTGCTTTTAGCTCTTTCTTGCATACGCAAGGTGAGTCAATGTTTTATTATAAACTGCTCAATAAAAATAAAAATAGTATCCTAACATAACTAAAACTTTTAATAAACTAAAATATATGGCGTCAAAATATTCCTCCGCATCGCTGTTGACCGGTAGTGTACCCAAGACTGGCAACATTGCCACGTTATGTGGCAAATACTCATCCTGTGGCCATGGTAAAAGCTAGCCACGGTGGTGGTGGTGGTCACGGGACTATAACACAATTAGATAATGAAAACTTAAAAAGTATCTAAGCACAGGCAGGAAAAATAATTGTTTATCAAACTGACACTTTTCGTCAATATGCCGTGGGCCGTTGTGTTTGGGTTCAGAACTGTAGTTGAATATAGGTAGACAGACAATTCAAATACCTATTTGAGTTGCTGGGCGCATTTATTGCGCCACTTCTTCGTCCCAGCGAGAGCACTAGGAAGTGGTGAAGGGGGCGTTTTGGGGGATTGTCTTATGTAATTTTGACGTTCGAAAAGTGCTGATTCCCAGCCTAATTTAAATAAATGATTTTGATAAGCAACAAATTTTCAAGATTTAACCTAATCGTAAGCCGAAGAAAAATAAAATGCAATTGAGTTTGTATTTGACTTAGATACGAAACTTACAAGTCGTTTTATGACTTTGGCTCTATTAAATACGGACCTTAGGACTTAGATACCTCTATTAAAAACCTACTTGTGTCTAAAATAGTTTCTCTTTTGAATAATGATATCTCCATAACACCACACAAAAAGAATCTTACATCAATCAGACATTAACATAGCTCCAAGGCATCATGTATCAGAATAACCATTTTTTATTATACCCCATTACACCTAATTAAGTATTCTCCGTAATACCCGCTTACGTTACGCACATTCACCGGACAAAACAGCTGTCATTATGGTGATTGATGCTGGTTATAGTACGAAATGACCGCACCGACTTTAATCATGTTTCTTAACCCAATTAATAATGATATCTGTAGTCTATCATTAATTTGATGAAAGTAGTCATTGTTCATTTTTGTTAAGGCGGTGGATGTTGCATGGAGACGACTTGCAACAACAAAAAAAAAAAATTAAACTTGAGGTGTAATTTTTTTTTTATGTAAACCTTTTTTGTGTAGTTTATAATGCTGAAAGTGGACCGCCTTTGAGCAGTTAGTTTGGGATATAATTAATTTATTTATTCAGGCAACATTGATCAGTTTTATCTTACAACTACATATGTTAGTTCAGACATAAACGCATGCAATGCTTGAAGAACGGACCGTCATTGCTGTCCGCTATCACAGGTATAACTGCCCGTTCTTTCATACTCTTCACAATAGGACTGACTAGTGTGTAGATAGTATATTCAGGAGCTAATTATACGTCCAAATTATAGAACAAAAGTATACGTCCATACACTTTTTTCTTCTTTTATATAAACAAGCCTACGTAAACCTTACTTAAATAAAATTAAGCGATTGTTCTTGTTCACCTATAGTAAATACTTCCGCGGTCGAACTTCCCCTTAAAAAATCTTTAAAATTATTTTGATAGGCGCAAAATCTATAATGATTTCTATGTGCACGGAATAGAACTTTTATTAAACAACTTATGAAGCCAACAATGGCTCTTTTGGTATTTATCACAGTGATAATTAAGACATGGTTTAACAAGTCAATCCATGGTATAACATGATCATTTGGGAGGTCAGACATTAACGTAATTGTTGTTTTTATGTGCGTAAAAGTTTTGATTTATGAAGATCGCAGATATAGAATTAAATTAAAATATACAAAAATAACAACTGTATAAACTCCTAATACTAAATAAACGAACAAACATTTAAAATAAAAATATAATATAACTAAAACTATTAATAAACTAAAATACGGCGTAGAAAAATTCCCCCGCATCGCTGTCGATTGTCATCAATGTACACAAGAGACTGACAGTATTGCCACGTTGCATGGCAATGGTCTCTGGCCAAGGTAAAAACCAACCCTTGGGTCATGGGAAGTGCCAACTAGCCATTTGGAGATTTCATTGAACAGACCATGAGCAAAATTAAAAATATAATTACCGGTAAGATTATTATACTTACACTGGTTGCGGGTTCCCGCAGCTGCAGCAATACCACCAGCACAGTACAGATGAATTTGGAAAATATTTTCAAGGCACATTGTCTTTTCATTATCTACTTAACTCCAACCCAAGTATCTACTTACAAGTGGGTTAGCTAAATATATTATTCTCTGCGGATACACCTGCTGTTTTCCTGTATCAATAGAATTAAAAGGTGCTAGGTCAAACAGGTATACAGACAGACGCATCCCGCTAATAGCTTGTTTACAGTCATATTATAATATATTCTTAGTTTATTTAAATTAGCAGGCCGGGAGGAGAGAACAAACGGAATGCTAATGCGACAAACGTGTGCAGTAGACATAATATGCACAAACACTGCGTCTGTTGGTGACAGCCGACAACGGAAGCTGCGAACACGATGCTTGTCGTGGCGGTCTTTTAATGGGAAAATTTCTTTTCAATGCCCATGTTAACACAAACCGATTTCATTTAACATTTAATGAGAAAGACAACAAGACGTCTACGTCTTGTTGTCTTTTAAGAGTACCTACAAGAAAAATAGTTGTTTTTATTCTAATAAAAACAACTATTTTTCTTGTAGGTAATCTTCCAAAGTAAATACCAGCAGGTCTTGTAACATGGTAGCTAACTTAAAAGATGCTTAAACACATTATCAAATTGAGACAGTAGATACCTAAAATATTTAAGTACACGTATTACCTAGCAGCTGAACTTTTGTGTGCAGTCTTAGTAACAAGACTAATGATGCAGTTAGCACTTCATTTCTTACTAACTCCGTGCCGCAACGATGCGGGTGCCGATCTAAGACATGGCCGTGCACAATTATCGGGCTAAAGGTGTGTATGTCATAGTTATAATATTATACGTTGACCTCGCGATTTCGCATAGATATTCTTTATGAAGGAGAAGTTATTATATTTCATTAGAAGGACCGTTAGACAGTTGTGGCAGGATATTGTTCAGTAACATGCTATTAAACAGGGAGAGTGGAGACCATTTTCTTTTTCCAAGAGCTATAGGCAAGCTATTGGTATCTATGTTGGATTTTCATGATCACCTATTGCGTAGTGTGAAATTGATTCGAGTAAATGCTCCTTACGTAGCGACACGCATGAACCAGAGGAAACAGCAACCGTCGACGAGTGTTGACGACTGCCGTCGACGTGTCTGTAGCTGCAGTCGCCTCTGCCGTTGACGTGTGTCGCTCGTGTGTATGCACACTAACTATACTTGTTTCACCACATGTATATTTTTAGAAAATAATGTTTTTTTCCAAATATAGTAAGGTATCTTGATAAACTGAAGTGTTATGAAAAGACTAGCAGCGCCCCGCGGATCCACCCGCATAAGTGTCGATAACGGGATAAAAAGGTGGTTCTGATGTAAAATCTATAAGTATTACTGTAAAGAATTATTTATTTATTTATTGAAGAATCCGTTCAATAAATAAATAAATAAATATCCCTGGACATTTCACACAGCACCATTTGTCCCAAGCTAAGCAACCTAATGCTTGTGTTATGGTAACAAGATGGCTGATAAACTACTTATATACAATTTTTTTTTTGTAAATACATGCATTATTATAGATAGAAAAACACCCAGACTCGGAACAAATACATGTAGGTCATACAAATATTTGTTCCGTGCGGTAATCGAACCCACGACACGCAGCGCAGCAGTCAATCGCTTAACCACTGCGCCAACCGTGCCATCAATAGTTTTTGCGTGAGAGAGTGACAAACCATCCATTAATCCAGCCTCACAAACTTTCGCGTTTATAATATTAGTAGGATTACCGATTATGTTAATCAGAGAGTCAGTTCGTAGTGTCCTAAAAATAGAAAAGGTAGCCCGTGCGCAGTTTTAAATTACTACAAATAATAAAAAAATCCACTTCCAATAAGTACGGTCACCAAAGAAGATGTGTAACCAGAGTCGTCGGATATTGTTGAAGTTTGGTAAGAATCCGATAGGGGTTTTCGAATAAAATTTAGTTTAATTAATAGAAAACAAACAGTTCATTTATTGAATTAAGTTTCATTAGAAATTATCCATCGGTGTCTTACTAAGCTTCAAATATATTCGACGACGCTGGTTACTTATTTCTTTTGGTGACTGTACATCTCTGTGTTTTCCACGTAAGCTACTCATCATAGCTTGCCCTCCTGCGGTTTTATCCCGAGTGTAACTTGAGAACAAGCACTAAGTTCCGGTTGTTGTGTCTTTATAGCTCAATATCGAAGAGTTTAGTATAAATAAGTAAGACGTTTTCATATATACCTGCCACAGAACTGCTTTCTGGGGTCGCTACGAGGGCAACGGTAATGTTTTCTCATTGTTTGTCACATTAGTTTTTAGTATATACGTATTTATGTAGGTATATATATTTGAGCTTATATTTATATCATCATCATCTGCCTAGCCTTTTTCCAACTATGTTGGGGCCGGCTTCCAGTCTGACCGGATGCAGCTGAAAACCAGTATCTTACAAGGAGCGACTGCCTATCCGACCTCCACAACCCCGGGCAATACGATACCCCTTGGTAAGACTGGTTTTCAGACTTTTGGGCTCTGACTCGTAACGACTGTCAAAGATCCACGAATGACAGCCGGGACCAACGGCTTACATTTTTTTTGCTTATATTTATATATGTGTATATAATTATTATATTTATAGTTTTAATGGTTTTTAAAAATATTTATTGTTCAATTTTCATAATTGAACCTACCAATGTTTGTCTCTAGATCACCCAAAGGAAACCCTGGTAGGAAATGCCTATGGTATGCGCTTCGGTACATTTCTATGTTCAAAGTATTAAATATGTAATTAAATAAATAAATAACTAGATATTATATTGATAGAAGGTGACAATACATTAGAAATCAAGGTATTTTATTATGTTCGAAAGAGATACCGTGGCCCCTGGCACCACAGGCAACTGAAGGAACACGGGTGGGTTTTAGTCAGTAAAAGTCTGACACGCCCTTCCGCTCAGCCCAGAGCGGGAGAGGTCATTTGATGATTTCACATCCAAAAAAAAAAAGGTATATCATTGCCTGGCAGGGTCGCGGGTTGATCGAAAGAGTTACCGTGGCCCCTGGCACAGGCCACTGAAGGAATACGGGTTGGTTTTAGTCAGTAAAAGTCTGACATCCTGCTCCGCCCAAAGCGGGAGAAATTATTTGATGATTTACCACCCAAAAAAAAGGTATACATTCATAAGTAAAGTATTGTACAATATGTTCCATCTGCACATTTTTCGGTCTTTTAGATGAAGCCTTTCAAAACCGCAACGATTAAAAAAAACTGAAAGAAGCACTTAATCTTGCTTTTGACCAAACAGTGCTAAGTTAAGTGTTTGCTCTTATTAACTAAACGACAAAAGGCCAAATTAATTGAACGATTAATTAATTTAAAAAAATATAATCTATCTCAACATCATCGTGTAAATTACGATTGACTCTCTGATCTCAATCTGTCAAAAATACCTGTAATTTCCTTACATTTTTGACATTTGTTTGTCGCCGAGATGAGGCTGCGACTAGATTTTGAGAAAATTAAATTACGAGAATTAGCCTTCTGATTAAAACCTCACCACAAACCATCGAAAGGAAAACATAACTTAACTAGAACTGAGGATGCTATTAATTATGAATTATTAATTATTATTAAGCAGCTTCACCCACACACAACCGGAACGAACAATGGTGATGTGGAGCGAGGATGCGCGGAGGTCGGGCCAAGGTTCGATGCCGGCCGATGCCTTTTGTTCCTCACAACGCTATGTAGGTTAGACATGAAAACACTTCGTTTTATTGTTTTCAAGTTTCATGGTAAACTGAGTGTCGATGAGGTTATTATTAACATCCAGTATTAAACTGTCAAAGGCTGTATAACAATAGTTCTATAGAAGTATTTACTGTTCAGCTTATATAGCTTCACCCTTGGGTTAAGGGCTGATGACCGTCTCACAGACGATCAAACGACTTGTTCGAAATGGATTATTTTTTCATCCGCTTAGTGAATTTTAGAACAGTTTTTTTATAATAAAATTGAACTGACAGTAGCATAATCAGCCGATAATGTTCCCACTGTTGGACACAGACCTCCTCTCTGTAAATAATAGTGGGCCCAGTGCGGGTTGGTAGATGTCACATGTCTTCGAATTTTTAGTTAGGACATGCCGGTTTCCTCACGATGTTTTCCTTTACCGTTTTGAGAGCAGCTGTGATGAAATAAATTGAACAAAGTTAGGTAACTGCCTGGGCTCGAACTTACGACCTACAACTGGTGAGTCGCGGCCGTTCATATTGGGCCACCACAGCTGCTCTCCAAAGAACTTGCTGCGGAAATAGATTATTTTTTCACCTACTTAGTGAATTTCAGATCACACACAAATAAACTCACGCCATCTTCCCATGGGGGTGGGTAGGCAGACACGCAGAACGCCGATTTCAAGTCAGTCTTTTCATAATAACACTTACCTACCTGATACAACTTAAATTAAACTTCAATATAATGAGTTCTATGAATCGTTTAACGATTAGATCATTAGACAAATCATTCTGAGGAACATTTGAGTAATATATAGTTACTCTTTCCCTATATTCTTAAATAGATCCGTTATACATTCAGCCACATAATCATTACACAACTCTATTACCAACTAATTCAATAAGAGTTAAATTCCCGTGAACATAGCATCACGTTCGAACGACAATCCTATGCGAATCGTCGGCGCGTTCCGTCCTACATTCGACCTTCGATCCTGACAGGTCGCGGCGGTGACCGGCCATCCACTATTAGCATACAGACAAAGCCTTCGCAATGAATAAGAACACTTGACGCACGGCAGTCTGTGAGCGGTAAAATGTTGCTTTACTTTGCTGGTAGATGACTGGCTTGGTAACAGCATTTGTAAGTAAATGTATTTATTTATTTCAGTACAACCAACAAAGCATACACCATAATACACGCTAAAGATTCTTTATATTTTTTTAGATTTTAAAATGTAACCTTAATTAAAGGCTGCCACGGCATGCACTAAACATAGAAGGAGAAAATGCAGTAACAAAACATATTTTACTTATAAGCTAGATAGATTGATTGTTACATAAATGCAGATACATGATACTTTCAATAAAATCCATCATACAAATACAAAAAAAAAATGTAAGAGAGCCAGTTTATTGACCGAACACTCAAAGTAGCTGTCTTTTGATGATGATGCTACTCAGTTAAATTGATAGCCGATGGAACCATTAACTCATTCGTGTTAAATATTTCTCAAGTAGAAAATCACCTGAGATACTTAAGTTGTAATAACAATATGATCGGAAACACCAGAATTTGTGGGGTTAAATGACGAAGCATAAAGGTTAAAAACTGTTGGATAATTTTTCTAACAGAACTGAAACGCTGCAATTCTTAATATTGTTAATGGCCACTAAGAACTTTTCATTCCTGCTGATAAGCGTAAAAATAGAACTTTGAGTTTTGCACAAAGTTCAAAAGCACATGGAATTTTCGGTATTGTTTGTGTGAGTCATCATTAGTATTCAGCATGAAGGCAGTTTTGTTCTTCAAAAATATAATGATATCACACTTGATATTCCCAGTGCATCATTTTAGCGGCGCCATTGTGAATCGGCTGCCTTTATCATGCAAACGCGACACTTTTGGCTCAGTTCAGATTTCTCGGTCGAAACAATGTTACGGTTACGACAACCTCACGGAAAAACCGACCATTGCGTTTCTACAAAATAAATGTGTCGTTATGAAACCATTTTTGGGCTTTGAAATTTGAATTTGGGTGTGGTTTAGAATAGGCTTCTTTGGTTGAATCATTATCTAGTTGTTTTTTCACACAAAATTGGTATCGGTAGGTAGGTAATAGGTGGTAGGTATTGGTATTGGTATCACAAAATTGGCAGACGTACTGCTTGTTTATGGGTATTAAGTTATCTAAATGGCTATAAGAGTAAAGGAAGACCAAAGAAACTATGGATGGACTATGTGAATGATGATTTGGTTAGAAATGGGGTGAAGTATGGAAGAAAAAGACATGTTGTGCTGACCCCAAATAAATTGGGATAAGGGCAGGAGAGTAATGAAGTTATCTATTTGTTAATTTCTCTTCATGCAAAAACAGTCTCAGGCTTTTTAATGTATAGTTTATAATGTGACGAGTAATTTATTCTATAATCGAAACTATCACTCTGATCACTTTACTCTTACTGACTCTCCATTCCTCCTTTTCGAATGTTAAAAACACACGAAGACTCACAGAATAACACAGTCCAGAACAGAAAAGAAAACACACCTCACCTCATATTCAGCCTAAAATGTTACCACGGCTGGGACACAGGCCTCCTCTCGATGAGAGGGAGTAGATTATAATCCACCACGCGGGCCCAGTGCGGGTTGGTAGATGTCATATGTCTTAGAATGTTTGGTTCTAGGAATTGCCGGTTTCCTCACGATGTTCTCCTTCAACGTTTTGAGAGCAGTGGTGATGAAATAATTTACACAAAGTAAATGCGCCTATCTGGGTTCGAACCTACGAACTACAACTCGGAAGACGCGGCCGTTACCACTAGGCCTCCACTGGTCACCTCACCTCACCTTTTACTAATACCTCAGTATTATATTACCTTTCAACAACATCTACATTGAAATAGCAGCCAGAAATCAACGCATACATGTTTATTGCTGCGACCTAACTCCTGACCCCAGGGTCTACGAAGGTGATATGGCTATCACCTTCGTAGACCCTGGGGTCAGGAGTTAGGTGGCGCTGAGGGCACGGCGACGGTAACGCTTCAGCAGAATATACGTATTGTTGGGTACAGTTTGGAATTACCATCCGATTTAGGAAGAATTTTGTAGAAAACCCATTCATATTACAACTAGGGGATGAACAGGTAACGTGTAGACGTCGACGATCTCCGCCGTGTAGCTGGAAGCAGCTGGATGAGAGTAGCCGTGGATCAAGATTAATAGCCTACAATAAACTGGATTGATTTTTCGACGCCATATTTCACAACTCTATTACGTTCTAAGAAGTTTATCCGGTATATAGTTTTTTATTCTCTTTAATAAAAAAGACAGGGGGGTTTGGAAGGAAATAGGGGTGGCCTTTGCCCAATGGGACACAATATAGGCCAACGAAAAACGAAAAAAAATATAAAGCAATAAATTAATCTGATAAGAAATTGGTTCCTAATACTTTTCGACATTACACTCCATAACTACTTACACTCGCTTGGCCGAGGAAAGATGTCCCATACGCATTCCATTGACAATAATTACCCGTTAGAATTAATACATGCGATCAATTAACTCTTGTTCATTGCATCACATTGACTCCGAGCACCTTTGGGTCAAGCCACAGGTTCATAGCATAAGCTAATGGCAGAGGAAGCACTTCATCAGTATACGTTACTGAATGGAATTTGTTTTGTGAAATACTTAATTAATATGTTCTCCATTATGAGTCTTACGATACATCTTGGGTTTTGGTTTTTTTTTTTCTTTAAAATTGTTGGAACGTTTCGGCAAAAAAACTCGTAAATAATTAGGAAATGAAAGATCTTACAACCATAAAAAAAAAACATTTATTCAAATTAGCCCGACAGTTAATATCACTGAACGTCAAAAGTTACAAAACGCACACCCATCAGCACTTGCAAATATTTATCTAGGGAGAAGAAGTGGCGCAACAAATTCCCCAGCACGAACACGAATATGAAACGTGGATGCCTACCATGCATTCCAACCAAAATCTAAGTAATCACGTACTCCTTCAATTAAATCAACACAAGTTTATTGCATCATACCCCAGGTCAGACCGGGGTGCGTGAGGGCATGGCGACGGAAACACTGCATCAGAGTAACGTATTGTCTGGTTCCAAGGGTCCTGGGGGCACCAGCTCCTCGAAAGTGGGTTATTTATTGTCATTGTTGCGATGCTTTGTTATCGTTATGTGATAAGCTTCGGTTTTAGTCGAAAGTGATTGTTTTTGAACTTTTGACATTTGAAAGGCGGTTAGGTTTAGCTACCGGCTTCCGAAGATTAACAGCTGCGTCCCGCGGTTTCACCCGCTTAAGTTTCGATCCCGTGGAAATATCGAGATAAAAAGTACCTATCCTATGTGTTAATCCTGGTTATAAACTAACTGTGTGCCAAATTTCATCCAAATCCGTTCTGTAGTTTTGGCGTGAAAGAGTAACAAACATCACTCCATACAAACTTTCGCGCTTATAATATTAGTAGGATGACGATATGCAAAAAAATAAAAACCGAAATCAAGGCAAACTATTAACAGCTGTTGCAAGAATAGTTCAACAATAATAATATGGCGTTCTTACCTGAAAGACCCATTTGTATTATTATAAAAACATTTTCACACACATTTGTACATAATATAACATGCTTATATACAAACAATGCACAGAAACTAGATGCATTACGTGTCAAACATGAGTGTTGCGACCTTGCAACGGGTGGCGACCGGTAACAAGGCACTGCAAAATACTGTTACAGAAGTTCAATAACGTACAAGTAACTTGACAGGCTTACCTACGCAAAATAAATACAGAGAAGTTAGAACTAGGGTACTTACAAATACACTATCCACTACGACACTACCCTGCCCCCCCCCCCCCCCCCTCTACCCCTTCACTATCCTGTACGACTCGCAATAAATACTTTTTCTTTCTTTCTATCGGTAGCAATGGGTTTTATTTTGACAGTTCAACAACATTCATTGCGTTATTTACGTTGTTGAGCAGACACATTTTTCGAACATATGAAGCAATGGATTAGCAATATCCTTCAAAATGATTCAGATTGAGATTGATAGTGAGTTACACAATTAGGGAGCTGGACGTTGGTCTATAACGAAGTTAAATAATTTCATGTGTAATTAAAACAGTTTCGGAAGTCAGTTCCTTCAATTTAGTTTGATTCTACATTGACAAAAGATGACTTGTAATGAATGTAGTCATGTATGATGTAGGTCATCTACAATATTTTACAAAAGTGCTGATTATAAGTCATCATGATCCACAGCCCGACTTCACCCACTGCTGAGCATCTTTTTTCTTGTCTTCATCTCCACTAATTATAAGGTGTAAGTAGTTTTTAAGTGTAAACCTTGGAATTCAATATATTTTTACAGATTGAAAGATTTGGAACGCATAACAAAAATAGGCGTAAATGACAGCGACGCTGCGATGTGGTCAGCGAGCGAATCCTATGATTTTTTTGCTCACTGATATGCGTTGATCTTATCACAAGTAAGTACTTACAAGTACAACATAAACAATAAACTGAAACTATGTAGAAGCACTGCGTGTCGAACATGAGTGTTGCAACCTTGCACCGTGCGCCTGCGCCGTGCGGTAACCTGCCGCTAGAGAAGTTACTCAGAAGTTTAGTGCAAACTATAGGTATTTACTGGTGTATGTATGATACTGTTGTCATAAAGATATAGTATTTTTATCTCACAAAGCGATGCGCGTTTTACTTGTGTCTAAAAAGTGTACAACACGCTTCGAATGTGTGTGAGCAGGAGCTCTCGGTTCCGTGCGAGACAATGACGAAGTCTGTGTGTGTGTTATATGCTGACACTTCTCCTCTTCACGCATACATTCCCATCGTGTCTGTACACTTTGTTACCACAAGTAAAGCGCGTGTCGCTTCGTCAGATAAAATACTTTACGAGATTAGGTTTCTACTTAGGAATAGGATTATATTCAAAACCAGTTCGTGTCATATGTTCAAGGCTTCAAAAACTGACATGCGGTAGGTCAAATAGAGGTTATTTTTTTATTACGAATTCTCAATCTAGTTTGGCAGGTTTTTCCCTGATGTCCTCGTCAGGGCAAAACCTATGACGCTATGACCTAATAAAAAATGAGTCATGTCATGTAAGTCAGTAGACTTAGAGAAACTCTACAGGCGTGATGAGTGTCTATCTTTAACTAAACATGATAAAACAAAACAAAAATTTGATGAAGTGGAGATGAATGGAGTTTCGCTAGCTAATTTAATTTGACCCTGTATGTAATCCCTGTATGCATCAAAACTATCAGTTAGGTAATATTTTTTTCCGTACGCAAAATACGCGGATTTTCGTGGAGTTGCGTATTACCTAACCTAGGTAATTATTTTCGTCTTTGCAGTGCTTAAATTCAAAAAACACCTTTATTTTCTTTATTAACTTACTGTATAACCTGTTCAGTGTCTAATTCAACATGAAACCACTAACAAACGTCCATGATGAACTATTTACTACCAGATGATAAGCTGCATCGTATTTATAGGAGCCACTGCAAAGGACAATGCCCTACATTTTCCTGTGACCTCTCGTGAAATGGTTTTTACAAGGACGGTTACACTGAAACGGCTAGTACTTGTTTACTGATAAACACAATACCTACAGAACAGAGACAACAAAATAATTGTTATATTTGCACAATAAAATATTTGGAATTATTTTAATTGTGGATTTTCGACATGGGCTTTATAACTAATATGGAAACTGCATGTTATGGCAGCCTAGAAAGAAAAGAAAGAAAAAATACTGTTATTTAGACGCAGAGAAAGAAAAAAAACACAACGAAAAAAAATGTGCCATCGCTCAGCATAATGCTACGACCCTGTGGGAGACAAAGCCCAGCGCTGGTTTGTGACATTTTGCTAGGTAACAGTTTCAGTATCTTCTTACTACCATAAGTATGGTCATCAGATACACAGGTTCGAAAAACCATGGTAATCTTGATTCTTGCTGAATGATATTTATAGAAGTCTTTTGGCCTCTTTGCACAATGAATTATAACCCTCATGACTTGATCTCTTGAAAATGCTATTAAGTAAGTGCAATTAGGATATTTTTTTAAGAATCACTTAAAAAGGATCAAAATCTGCCTTAGCCAAATTAACTATACATTTCAACAGGAACCAGGAACAAAGTCCCTCCTCCTATCTACATGACAGACGTTGGCTCCAAAGTTAGTCGTCGTGTTTAACTGACAGCTGCTTAAATGTATCACCACACCAAAAACAAAACACAAAGCGTTAATGATATCGATTACCTGATAGTACGCACAATGATAAAAACGTGACGTTCGTAGACCCGTCGTGTCAAATAGGGCCTCCTGATCGCGGCATCACGAGTGTCCGTGAACCATAACAGGTATAGGTTTTATAGATACGCGCGGGAGGAAAACGCGCGACCCGGCGACCCGAAGTGCGGGCGAAGGTCGGGCTAGTGTGTGGTGTAAGGTGTAAGCGGTTAGCGGGGGAGACTTTTCTTTTATTATTATATCAGCTCATACTGTTCCAATGCTGGGGAAGTCTGTGTGTTGACATGCAGTTGTGTCGTGTAGTCCTGCAACATCTTTACACTTGAGGATTTTATGCTATACTGCGCCAGGGAATGGAGTTCGCGTGGCTGAGGTTTGGGCTAGACATAATGTATGAATTATCATAAAAAAATTGCCATCAATACGCTAACAAGATGCAGTAGTAACATAATAAAGAGTGTAATAAAGAGTGATTCTTATAGTGTGAAAAACAAAAGCATTAAATGAGATTCACATCAAGACGAATACATCAATGGCCAAAGGCACAATGTATGCTGAATGCAGTGTTATTTTTTGTCGAAAGAAAACTAGTCAGAAAAACTGCCAATATTTCAGCTGTATAAAAACTTCATAATCAATCAAGTATTCTGTGAATGAAAGGCTCTTTAGTCAACTGAGGCCGCTCAAACTTATCCCGCGGGATGAGTTGACCTAATGAATGTTTTGAATCGGTCAACTGATCCCACTAATACAAGTACAAACTTGAAATCAGTATTGTCCTATGACAGTCCTAACTCGTTCACTTCTTTCTTTCCTTCCAAGTTCGAAAGACACTTTTCTACCTTAAGACGAAGAATATCGCTACTCCATACAACTATACATATAAATAGGTCTCGGGTGAAGCTTACCTTAGTACCTACCTCCAATTAAATCAACCCGGAAAACGATTATCATCAAAGTTCATATTTAATTACAAAATGTATCGTTTTTTTTCGCTGTCGCTTCCACCATTATACCCACATATTTATCATTTATCGCGAGGTATGACAACTAACGTCACAGATTTGCATGGTAAAGTATATCAAGCCCCATTAACATAGTACTTTGTGTACTTGTAGTGAAACTGGGCGAGTGTTGATTGGATCAAAAGGTCACGGGTTCAAAGCCTGCATAGTTGAACTGTTGAACCACACCTAGAGCAAGTTCCTGTGTTAGTAATGTGCTAGGTATTGCTGCAATGCCTAGAAGTTTTAGCTAGTTTGTTTTTTATCTAGATCTTATTTCTTGTCAGGCTGGACTAAGTTCAAAGTTGAAAATGGAAATATTATTAGATATAGAGAGCTTGCCAGTTCAACTTATGGATGCTTATGTTCTGGGCCAACTGGATGAAAGCATTGGGTCAACAACAAAATAATACAAGATAGAGACAAAGACATCGGCGCGTAAACTGTAACCATGAATTCAACACAAATTCCTCACCCCATTTTAGGTATAGATATTATTCATCCATAAAAAATTCAATACCTACGCGGTCAAAATCGCGAAATCGGCTTCTGAACCAAAAATTCGTAGACATGTGACTTATACCAACCCACACTGGGCCTGCGTGGTGAATTATGGCTGGAGGCGTGGAGGAGGCCTGCGTCCCAGCAGTGGGAATGTTATAGACTGATTATGCTTATGCTATGCTATTTCAAAGTTATGCGGTCCTTTCGCACGAAACAATACTTAATTTATAATGATATTTTACAGCACGAAAGAGTCAAGACCAGCCCTATTCTTTATTGAGCACATTTTTCTCCGTTTCTACAATACTAGCCAATCGCTTATACCTCATTCATCAGACACGACTGCGGATGCGCTTGCGATGCACCTCGCTATTATGTAACGCAGTAAAATATGTCAATGGTGATGCTAGTCGCAGCTTGTGTGAGCGCGGCCTTAACCCGGTCGGGTCGTCTGTACCGGCCATTACGACAGGCCCGACCCGTTTGATTTTATGCTTATATTTAATGTTGCAGTAAAGATTATATCTATAGGTTATAAGTACGGAGGGTAGTCTGTCTGGGTGGTTGTTCTTAGGTTTTAAGGGCATAGTAATTGGTAATTGGTATGTGTTGACGGCTTCATTGGTACTTGCTACTAGCTTGCAAAGATTTTATATCTTCATCAATAAGATGGTAGCGCAAAACTCGTAGCCAAATTCTGGACTGACTCACTTTAGATTGTCCTCGACTCGCTGGGAAAAAGAGAGAATTAGATACCTAATGGAGAGAAGACAGTTGTTTTCATTGATGATAGCGTTCATAACTTAATAGTCAATGTTCCAGGTGAGATCTATAACTTCTTCTAAGTGTCTACGGTACCTGTATCATACTTTATTTACCTGTAGGAATTTCTGCGATCTGCGTGTCCAATATAATAACGCGTTTAGGATATTGTTGCGGCTGTCGTGGCGTTGTAGTGCGTCAACAATGTTTGCGGAGGCGCGCACAGACGATTTTTACGCCATAATAAGAAACAGGACCGCCTCCATAGCCGGCCGGGTACGCGCCACCACCGACGGTCTCCTGAGCGTGTTCTCAGATCGGTGGGACTCCCCTGTGCTGTGCCATTGGGTAAAGAATCCATACCAGGGGATATTTGAAGTATTATCTCCTTATTACTAACACTAGTTATTAAGTTATTTTGTTGATACTAACACTATGGACTAATGTCTGAAATAAAGAATTTGAACACACAATTTGTTCGCCACATGAGCAACGCATTTGTCAGTGTTCCTCGGTTCGGTTTCTCCCTATTTTGGCCCACTCCAGATCCATAACAAGCATTATCAGAATTCATTGCAAAAATGACCTCATTTTTTAATAAAAAATCTCTGAATGCGGCCTTATCAATCGTTTTAATGGGTAATGCCTCATTTATCAGTCACTACGAAGGTCGGTCGTGGTCACCTTTGAGGAAAATGTTGACACCTACATTATTAGTGTTTATTTAACGACGATTAGCGCAAAATGACAAGTTTTTATAGAGTTTGTTCTGTGTGTTGACACGGATTATGATAGCTGTTGGTTGAGGGTAATTAACTTTATTTCTGTAAAGACTGCCTCGTTCGCTAGTTTATTGTTCGCAAGCAACTTCTAAGCGTGGGTTTTGAGGGTGCGATCACGCACCTTAATTGCGTAACACACTTTCATTCACAGTATTAATGATTTGAAGAATATTGCTAATCCATTGCTTCATATGTTAGTAAAATATGTCTGCTCAACAACGTAAATAACGCAGTGAATGTTGTTGAACTGTCAAAATAAAAGCCATTCCTGTTGTTAGTGTCGAACGCAACAATTACCCCGCAGGTCGAGCAAAGTGTAGTTGGGTTTGACCATCAAGGATTACTTAGAAGCACAGATTCTGGAGTTGCCCCATATCACGTGGGACTCAAAAGACAACAGTAAGTAACTAGCGAATTGTGGGAAGTAGTTAGGTAGGAACTACAGTTACACTTCTTGATGTGTGTGATGCATGTACTGTAGGTATGTTTTTAGTTGACCGTCACGTTTACGTTAGTAATCCATACTAATATTTGAAAGTAACTCTGTCTTTATGTTATCCTTTCACGCCTAAACCACTGAACGGATTTTGATAAAATTTGGCAAGGAGATAGATGGCATCCTGGGGAAGGACATATGCTACTTTTGTCCCGGTAGCACGTTCCCGTGGGATAATTTCCGACATCCACGCAGGCGAACCGCGAGCTGAAGCTAATTGATGAATATGGCAAGAGACGGATTTGAATCCACTGCTGAAAAGCAACGAAAGCCACGCCTACACATAAGAAAACGTCTTCAATCGAGGAATGTTCCCATAAGGTGATAATCCATAGGAAATGGCCACCACACCTCGGCTAACCTCACGAAGCCTACTTACTCGATGTGAGGTCGAAGTTAAGCTGGTGCTAAGGCTAGTCGGACAGGTGCGATTAATAATCGTCATGCGATTATAAAGTCGGCCATGACAGTTGTTTTGACATGAGTGGTGTCGCAACTGGATTACTGAACTGAATGTAAGCTTTTCGATTCCTACTGTGCATGTTATATTCATGCCTACTAGTACACTATCTATCTATACAGTAGGTACAGTATCTATCTATACTGATACTAATAATAAAGCAGAAGAGTTTGTTTGAACGCGCTAATCTCGGAAACTACTAGTCGGATTTGTGTTTTTTTTTGGAATTAGTAGCCCAATTCTTGAGGAAGGCTAAAGGCTACTTAACATCACGCTAAGACACTTACCACAAGCCGAGCAAAAACCAAGAAGTCAGAAACAGCGCTAAGCGAAAACAAAGTTATAGCGCGGGCAAGCGATGCGATGCGACGAGGTTATTATTACCAGCCTGAAACTTTCCCAGTAGATACATGGCAATAGACGCACGCGCATTGCACACCATAGAGTCCAAGATTTCCCACGATTCATCTTTGATTTCCTTTGTTATGTCATTGCTTATACACCACCACCACCACCATACCACCATAACCTACGACCTAAAGCTAAGAAACCAGTCCGCAAGCCTCTACGAATAACAACAATATAAACCGCACTCACTATACAAAATCTCGCTATAGTGATTTTATCTGCTAACACATAGCTATTTACATTATTTTTCTGCAACAAATCCTACTAATTTACCTAAGTCACACATCCATTTAGTCATTAAACATGTATGTAAAGTTAAATACAGCAATTATACACAAGCACGCGTCAGCGGGCTACACACGACGCGACAAGTCGTCCGACAAATCTGTGCGACTGTCGTGTCGCGACAAAGGGTTCAAGTACTAGGTGGGTTCAGGCGATAGGTTGGCGCTGTTTACGAGCGACTCGTTACACGGACATGTTTATTCGGACGCCCACGAATTACCCCACGCGTGGCTCGTGCCGGGTTGAGGTGCAAGTTAGAAGCGGTGGGTGAATGGCTGGCTTTATGGTTGAGAAGATGGAAACTTGCAACGGTCAATAAAGAATTTGAATTTGACATAAAGGTGTCCGAACACTCTGTATTTGGAAATTACGTTCGCATGTAACGGTCACCGCTTTTCTCGGAAACCGTAGCTTTAGTGAGTGCTTACTAACATTTTTTTATTAATCGATTTTTAGATCTTCTTTTGTTTAGAGATCCGCTATTTAGTTTTTCTTTTTTCATTTTCAGAAAGATATAAAAATAAGTAGAAAACCGTTAAAAACTCTCTTGTATTTCATAAGAACGTAATTCATTCAGCCGAATCATTTTCGCTGTCAGTACATACAAAAAATATAAATGATGATATCAACAAAGGTAAACAATCTTAACTGCCCACTGTGACAAAAACATGGAAAAGAAAACAGTAAGATATCTTATCTATTCAACTATTTTACCATTCATACAAGCCCGAACAATGAGCAAGCCTACTCTCTATTGAGCCGTCATCATCACCCACGCAATCAAAAATCACCCAAGTGTCAAATTGCATAGACAATCTTATCTCGAACACTTGGACCACCATAGAGTCCGGTACACAAATACCATAAACAATGCTAATATAGTAATCTAAATTCATCCTAACACCACGAAGGTTTTCTTATTTATAAAGTTGACATAAAACCGTCTAAATACATCTTAATACTGGAAGGCTTTTGTGGAAGCTACGTGTGGGTCCGGCCTTAAAAATGTGTGTGTATGTCTGTCCCGATTGTGCGGGAACGGCGGGATCGATTTGAATGAAGTTTAGCGTTGTGGTTCGAGGGATTATGGTGTAAGCTGGGAATATATAAGAGTATTATTGTTAGATTATGCTTAAAGGTTGTGGAAATGTCAATATTTTGTATATAAGTTGTGTAAAGTGTGACTCAATGTGGCTAATATGGTTTTGTTGAATTACAGTAGCAGTGAGTGAATATGTTTAGGTGTAATGTATGTTTGTAGTACAGGTTATAACAGCTGTATTTTATAAGCTAGCAATCTACTTATATTTGTGATGTATATGTATGTGTCAAAACAACGAGTAAATAACGTAAAAACGAGGGATTTAAACAGAATAAATATCAACAGAAATATATGTATGTATATCTACTAAACTTACTAAAGAGTATTCTTTCACTTTACACATTGAAGCAACATAACGGATATTTTTCTACAAACTAATACTTTTAACAATCGTCAACAACAATGAGTAATAAAATGCTATAATAAACAATATTCCAAATTCAATTTTCCCTACGATTAAAAAGACCAGAAAGGTCAATAATTATTCTAAAGAGCAACGAATACCATACCATTTAGTTTCTAATTAACAACTCTACGCAATTTTCCACTACATGAAAAAAGAGCATTACTGATTCATCTCCAAGCATTTAACGCAGTTTGTTTCCTTTTACAGAGATAAGCACGGAAAATAACTGGAATGCCTTCATTAAAAAATAAAACTACACGAACGATTGAAATTGCTTACAAACACCGACTGAAACGCCTAAAAAGAAACATTACGATAAGAATTGAAAACAAAACATTTTTCAGACGAGGAATTTTCAACTTTAGTACTCTTATTCCAAAGTGTACTTTTGGTTAAAGGTGTGTGGTAATTAAGTCATTTTGTTTCAGGAGGTACAGGTTGGTAAAGGGGTCATGTGATAAGCATTAGTTATAAAGGTTAGGTGGAAATGAGAAAAACCTGAATATGTTAAATGTGTTAATTAAATTATTTATCATGATGGCTTGTTTTAGTGTATTTTGATTATGAAGTCATTGATAAGGTAGGTATATAGAGTATGTATGTGTGGGTAATATTAAATATGGTTGGTTTAGTGTTAACTGAAATAAAAACTGGATTTAGTAATAGGTAATTAGTATAATTTTGTTAAAGTCCTGTTTGGTAAATGTTATGATATAGTACGTAAGTATACTTACTAACTATTTCTTAAAATTTTATCAACTTGTATCGGTTCCATTTTACGGCAAGTAGCACTCTCATAGAGAGGACTCTTTTTCTTTCTTCTCCATCCTCATTTGCCTGTTTTGTTCCAGATAATCGATTCACCATTACATTACACCCACATCTTCTAATACACTTGAATATTTTGGCTTCCCCAGTTCCCCATCGACGTGTGTTAGCAGTTTCCCACGAGTTTATCTCGATGACACGCGGAGAGCCGTTGCCACGCCATCCATCACAAACGTTTGACACTAAAATATTATTTGCACGATTTCACGTCATGTCTCCAACGGAATCCTAATAATATCTAGGTAATACAGTATTTTTAATGGCGTAAAGATTTACTGAAATTCTATGCCCTGTGTGGCTGTTTAAAAAAAGTAGTAGGTAATTTATCTTAGATGATAAACGGGCGAATGATGAAATTGCTAACTTCATTCTGCCCAGTTTGATGCAGGGCTGATTTTTTCAACGCAAGATAATTTTATCGGAGAAATAATTTTAAATTTTTGATAGTTCTTCCATACACAAACTGTCAGATGTCAATTTTAATCCACGAATAAAAATTATCTGTAATGTGCAATTTTTTTATAGAATTTATGAAATGAAAATTGTTTTATGTATTTTGTAGAATCATTATTGTTTTTTTATGTGATATTGTCTTAAATGTATTTTATTTGGGCGGAAAGCTTTGTGCTTGATTTAGGTGGAGAACCTTAAGTAATACTATGTAGCTACGCAAGTTGATTCAGTTCATTCATTAGAATATATTTCTTATTTTTTTACGTTCATTAAAATTAATCTGCTAACTCCTACAGAACATCCAAACCACACGCCACTCGTCATCGCTCATATGAATGCTTTAAAAAACAATTAAAACCAAAACAAAAAAGAAGTTATTTTCAATAAGAAACAATATATCTGTGCAATTAGTTTCGAAGAGGTCGCTCGGACAGGCGTTGGCCTCCGCCAATGTCAATTACCACAATAGCCAAGTGTTTGACAAATCACAAAAGAACAGCCTGTATGTTGCTAGAAATATTATGTAGGGTACGCATATTAACGCTATCGTAGGGATTGTCATGTATTATGACGTACAAATCATAAATACATGTTGTAGTTGCCACCTTGTCAACCAGATATTTTTTTCGTATTTTTTTTATTTCCTAGTACCTAATTTAGTACGGTGCTCAGATACACGGGCGACATGTTGTCGACAGCTGCAGTTGCCTTTGCGGTTGACGCATGTCGCTCGTGTGTATGCCCACTAAACCAATTGTAGATTTTGTGAAAATCCGACTATCACGACCAGCAAAAAGTTCCATCAGAAGTAAATTATACCTACAGTAGGTTCAATTCACCCAGTGGGTAACTAAATGAACTGAACCATGAAATCAAGATAACTTTTCTTTTGGTGTTGACTCGGGCGTGAATCTAACAACAACTATATTCCTAAGTTATATTGTTAAATAGATTGGTTCCATCTCCTTAACTTTTTTCGTTAATTTTTGACCCCCGTTTCAGTAAATAATAATAATTATTTATTTATCCAGATATTAAAATCCAATTTGTTAGTAATTACATGTAACACATCTTAAACACTAGTGTTAGTATAAGTACTTACATTTGGCAAATTTTGGTAATAATTAGATACTAATAATGTCAAAATCACTAATAATTACGTTCAATAATACAATAATCAAATACAAAAAAAGTAAAATAAGTAGCAAGTAAAATCACAATATTTTCAGCTTGTTCTCGATATCTATGGTTGTATATTCCGCAACACACAGAGAGCGCAATTAAGACAAATGTTAACTTAGATGAGGTACGTAGCCTTCGGTGCGAGAGCAAGGTCGGAGCACGACGTTGTATGTCACAACCTATTGTATAGGTACCAGGTAGCCATAACTTTTGTTTGTTACGTATTTACGTCTCACGGTGAAAATGAGTGGGTAGAGACCTTTGTAGTTTTTGTAGGCAAGTAAGTATTATACTTGTGTCACGTAATCATAAAGTATATGAGTATAAAGTAGTACTTCTGCACACGGCTTGTATTCTTATGAGGTTCTCTTTCTAGAGCCCTGACAGCCAGTATCTTGGATCCTGTTTGTGATTAAAAAAAAAAAAAATCTGTGTATTTATAATGTAAATAAAACCATTTTGGTCAAAATAATAATAAAAATTTGGAACCTACTTGCAAACCTGGAAATATCTAGTATCTGAAGCCCTTCCACCCTTAGCCGGTACCATAAGCTATCCCCTATACCAGAGATCCACTATTTTTTTACTAAGTATTTAATCGAATCATGCAGTATATTCCTAAAGTAACTTATTTATAAATTTAGGTACCTATCCAAACTTTAATCATGTCTCAGTTAAAGTTTTCTTTAAACCGGGGAAACAATAATAACAATTACGTGTCAGAACCGACCCAAACCAAGGTTTCCATAATGTTTCCGGCTTATATTTTGATACACATCACAAGACTTTAAATAATATTTAAACAAGATCGGCCTTCACTCATTATGAACCTAATTTGGGGCCAATTCATACTACCGTGTCAACATTCTGGCTTACTTTCCGTAGTTTGCCGAAGTAAATATCGTATTAAATTCGATATTTTTGTTAATTTTCGAAGGTTAATTTATAAAGATGTAATAAAATGATAGTCTTCTAGTCGAATTTCGGTCATGGCAGCCAATCTCAATGGACACTAGCCATCTACGCGATCGGGATCGATAAGATAGCAATGATCCCTTCGTCCGGTCGGTAAGTATAATATATATATAGCCTATAATGTTCCCACTGCTGGGACACAGGCCTCCTCTCTGAGAGGGAGTGGGCCATAATCCACGCGGTCCCATTGCGGGTCGGTGAATGTCGCATGTCTTCGATTTTTTTGGTTCTAGAACATGCCGGTTTCCTTACGATGTTTTCCTTAACCAGGTTGGTTAGTTATAAATCCTACTAATATTATCAACGTGAAAGTTTGTATGGATGGATGGATGGATGTCTGTTACTCTTTCACGCAAAAACTACTGAACGGATTTGGATGAAATTTGGCACACAGATGGTTTATAACCAGGATTAACATATAGGATATTTATCCCGATATTTCCACGGGATCGAAACTTATGCGGTTGAAACCGCGGGGCGCAGCTAGTATCTACATATTCATGATATTTGATCTAGGAGTCTGTTGTTGTATGGCAATGAAATTATTAAACCCGACCCTCATTAGCTGGCAATATCGTCCATTTTTAATATCGCCACATTTAAACAAATTTCTCAATGATTTAACAGATAAACTTAAAACCAATTTTGACATTTATGTAGCTAATTAACTTTTGAATTTAACATATATTAGTTGATAATCGACGGATGTTACAACAGAATATTATGTTAGTTCTTGGTCAGTGATCGTTAGGCAGGGAGTTTGTACAAAATGTCAGTGTCAACCACATTGACAGGACAGCTCAAATTGACGGCGCACGAGTCACCTTAGTCATATGACATGTAAATGTTCGCAAGTTAAGTTTAAAGGTTAGTCGTCACATTACATTTAAGCGATTTCTGCTATACATATTTTTAATTTATTTTGGACTCTCAACTTGTCTAGAGTAGCATGACTGTGTGAAAAGTACCTTCGCCGCAATTATTATTTATTTATTTGTTTAGTAAGCACACAAATGTACAAAGATATACTTAATGGCATCGGCATTTTTTTGCAGTTGACCTTTGGGTCAAGTTTTTAATATCTAATACCTACTGAAAATGTAAATAAACAGGGGACAGAAGTTGAACTGCACTGATTTTTTGTTCTATGGCTAAGCTGCCCTGCTATTAGAGCTGGTGGTAAGCCCCCAGGACGTATTTGTATTTAAGTTCAACAATAAACGACCTATGACCTCTTTCAGAATTACCACATCTGTGTTACGTATAAAATGACTCAACATGGCCGAACCACTATCAAGTTCATACCTAATTTGAACCTTCCTGAAATAGCTCGAGTAGGTAGGTAATTTGATTACATAGTGTTACCACAGCATGTCAAATCACTATCGTGACGTCATTGTCATTGCTTGTCATTTACACAGATACATAGCTACAGACACGCAAATAACATGTCAATGTGTAAGATTTGCGTTACTAGAAATCAAAAACATTGAAACAAAAATCACACTTTAAAAAAAAAAGCCGTTTTTAGATGTTATCTAATTGTCCCGTGACGCTGTCTTCATAGTCAGTCGTTTCTATTATTGAATAATTTTGTAAGAAGAGCTACTCTTTATAAAAAAAGTGAAGGAAAACGGTATGGAGTTTTTAAAGTCAGCGCTAAATAGGGGTTTTGTATAAAAATAGATGCACCCAGGAGTTGGGTACAGACGCCAGCACATCAAGCTACTACAATCTGTCAAATTTCTTTAATAGATTTTCAACTTTATCGCTGAAGCATTAAGATTCAAGGTTGATTGGAAAAATTTGACAGATTCGGATAGCTTGATGTGCTGGCGTCTGTATAACACAGGCTTTCCCTTTGTTTAGGGTAATAAATATAATTCAAATTCAAATCCTCGTATATAATTATATAGCTCACATGTGATGATAAAGGTATTACAGTTTTAATTCCAGCACCTGATATGGAACCCAAAACCCCACACCCCTAATTGTTTTACATATAGATAAACTACAGCAAGTGATTCTTTTTGTCCTACAAATCAATTAACTCCTTACATAAATACCTCAAGATCAAACAGCCACAATACATCACAATAATTATTTAACCCACACCGATATTTTTCAATGTAATGCCTTTTTAAAGAACCATAAATAAACTAAACGTACTGTCTAAAGGACATGAGGAATTATTAGTTCGGTGGCTGAGGTTATAGGAGTCACAGAGGTCGTCTGCGCGTACGCAATGCAAAAACGTTGGAAATCAGTGTTACGTCGGTCTGTGCTGCGTCATGTTGAACGACTGTTTTAGTTTAAATTGGGAATTGTTTGAATACATTATTATGGAAAAAAGAAATATGGATCCAAATGTTGTTACCCTACGCTATTTAGATAATGATAAATCAATAATAAATTAAATAATAATTATATCTTTTATAAACATAGCAATAAACAGTACTTATCGTATGTTGTTTGTTTACTTAACGGACGTTAAGTACTGTAAGGTAAGATAAGATGTTATGTTACCTGCACATTTGAAAAAACTTTGAAAACAAAATTTTAACATTTTTTTATTCTATAAGTGGTAGTTAAATCGAATTCATCTTGCACGTTTTCAAAAACTTAGGGATTTCCATATACGCGGCATTTTTTTAAAATTCTTTATGCACTTAGTATAAATACACACTTTTATACATGGGTGTTTTTCTATCTATAATATGTATGTATTTACAAAAAAAAAATGTATATAAGTAGTTTATCAGCCATCTTGTTACCATAACACAAGCAAGGTTGCTTAGCTTGGGACAAATGGTGCTGTGTGAAATGTCCAGGGATATTATTATATTATTATTATACATGAGAAAATAAATCGGTTTTTCTACATAAATATCACAACATATGAACTACAAAGTTATGAGCTTATGACTGATAGATATATCAAATAACCACGTTTACTTCAACAAAAACTAGCATTGGACCGCGTTGGATTTTATATCAGAAATAAATCAATTATAATTTTCATTTTCAATCAATTGGCGAGCATTAGTGCTTGAGGACCTCCCACCTGGACATGAGTTGCCTTGGGCAACCTGGAAGTCTTTAAATAGATTCCGGACCCAGGTTGGCCGAAGCAAAGGAAACCTGTTCAGGTGGAAATTCATAGACGACTCCGCCTTGGAGTGTAGATGTGGTGCTGTTCCGCAAGCGATGGGACCTTTAATATCGTGTCCTGCGTGTCCTGTCAGCTACACGTTACAGGAACTGATGGACGCTCGTGATGGTGGTATAGAACTGGCCGAATAGGATAGATTCCTAAAAAAAACTAATTAGTCCGTCAGTTAGATTATCAAAAAATATTGGACCCGTATTTTTTCTTTTGTCAATTATATAAAAAAAATATGAAGATATCGCCCGTTAAAGTTCCGCGTGACGTCACGCCTTGCTACACTTTTTAGCATGACGTAACGTTACGACCCCCCACTCCCAAATTTTGACGCGCTATATCTTTGTCATTTTTTTTTAGTTTGATTGACAAAAGAAAAAATACGTGTCCATTATTTTTCGATAATCTAACTGACGAACTAAATATAATTATTATTTTTTTTACCCAGGAATCTACCCTATTCTGGGCTGAGTCCATTTAGATTGCTGGAAGAAGGAGAAGAATAAGAAGTGCCAGTATCAATTTAGCCTCCACTCGGTTCACACGTGGCCACGTGGCCTTTCATTAGTTATGGCAGCTACCTCATAATTGTATATTTCATGTCTGTATGTACTTTTGCGCGTAACTCGAGAATTGCTAGCCCGTCTCACATGCGATTTATACTAATTATACATAGATTTGTTTGTTTATATTTGTAATTATCGTTTAGTTTTTAAGCTGTATTGCTCATTCACGATTCACGATGTTTTTATATTGCAAACTTTGCAGCGTCTTATTTCGTGTATGATTAGTATAATTAATAAGCATTCAAATAACTTTTTTTCTGTACTTTTACTTTTCTAAAGAAATTATTTGCATAAAATAGTATCCAACGATTTTATGCAAATACTAAGATAATTACATAAAAACTGGCACATATTTACAACTAAATATAAAAATCGTGCAGCAATTCCACTTTCAAATCCTATGGTAGGTACAGAGATCGTGAAACCATTACCAATACACTTGCGGCTACAATTACCAGCACAGTTTTTATTAGCTCCATTTATTAGTACGTTTGACCTGCAGTGAGAGAGCAGGGTTACGTTGACAAGGTCAATACACAAAGGTGTTGCTGTCATTTGTCAAGCTGTGCTCGCCGATAATTACCTGTCAGTGTTCACATGATGGCGAATTAATGGCTATAATTAAATGAGGAGACATAAAGTTAATGAGGTTAGGGTACTACCGGCTTTCACTTTAATCACATTTGATTTTTAAAAGGAGCTAATTTGATCTAAGTTCCTTCCTTACCTAGGTTTATTAGTTATAGTTTTTATAGTTTATTAACAAAAAAATCATCTCGAGATTATTCAATAGTAGGTAGATAACTAATGTTGAAGAAATTCCTGATAGAATACTTTTTATTATGTACACTATAAAAAATACAGATATACATGTAATTTTTTTTAAGGGGTGACACAATGAGCTGTCTTATCGCTAAAAGCGATATTTTAAAGACAACCTTTGGATGGATTAAGGGAGAAAGAGTTGTCTCTTTCTCCCTCTCTCTACTGAAGGTCTGTGTGGTCATGAAACGTTATTTAACGGATATAATTTGCGCTACTAAACCATTTTAATCTTTATTTATAAATCAATGACATTATATGTTGACCTTTTAGAAATAAATAACCCTGCTTCAACCTAAACCGCGACTTGAAACAAAAATAAAATTAATTAGTTTTCATTTTATTTTTGTAGTTACACTTCACCTCCGCCGCAAGTGTGTGAACTGTGAATGACATAGATTTTCCGTCAGTTAATTATTTCTTGAGCAACTGGATGGCGTTAATAATATAATTATAATCTTTATTTCTTTTTAAATTACTTTTATTAATATATATATATTATTAATAAATTACTTTTATTAATATATATTAATAAAAGTAATACATAACGTTACTCTACATTTTAGAACCGGGGGTAATTGAATAACACACTAACAGTAGGAATGGGTTTATTTTGACAGTTCAACAACATTCATTGCGTTATTTACGTTGTTGAGCAGAAAAAAAAATCGAACATATGAAGCAATGGATTATCAATATCCTTCAAAATTACTGATTTTAATTGATAGTGTGTTTCGCAATTAGGGTGCCATCTAAAAGTTAAAAAAAAAATACAAAAAAATCGGCAAAAAACGCAAGATATGTAACGATATTGTAAAAAAATCATGAGTTAGTGCCAGATATGAGACATCAATGACATCATAATATCGGTACTCCAATGTGAGCAGATTTCTGCATACCACGAAATAAAAAAGCGTGAAGGAGAAATTCACAATAAATTACTTTAGAATGCTTACTTGCAAGATATTACTGGCTGGTCATAAGTCTACTACGCAGGACTGAGACAGTGTAGGTCTACGGTATTCTTGGCTAAAATCTAGCCATCAGACCTATAAGACCATTGCTTGTAACAAATATTTGTGAATTGTTGGTGCAGATGTATATGTATCTACATTGCTTACTGTACTTAGGGGACCTTTATCTAGGGCTGTGCACTCTGACCAACTATTTAGGTATACAAAAAAAAAGTGGTCGAAAATTCCGTAGTTTTCACATTGACTTCCGGAATTTCTGGTCGCGCTGAAGGCTATATTTACCTATGTTTTTATGAAGAGGCCTTTTGTGGTTCCAACAATTTTCTGAGAAAAGTTTCTATAGGAAAACCTGTAAATGTCTTGCTATAGAAACTTTTCCTTGAACCGTTCCTTGGAAGTTCTCAAAACAATAGCAAATCCGGGGAAACGCGATCTTACCTAACCCTTCCGGTAGTACAAACATGTCTACCATTTAACTTCACCCACGCCTTCGCCCACGTTCACACGGACGCAAAAATATCGCGGCGGGATTTTATCGTGCACTGGATTTTCAACTCTCGGTGTTGAGCCGAGCATTGAGAATCCAACAGAGCACAACCCAGCGAGTCACAAAAACACACTGTTGGATTTTTAACTCTAAGCGCTAAGCAGTGCGTTGAAAATTCACGAAAAACCATCGCATTGGGAAAAACGGGCTCGTGCGACACGACACCCGTGCTTAATGCCATTTTCCTCTTTTATTACCTCAAGTTATCAGCTGTGAATATTCAGAAGAAGATGTACTTATTGCCAATGAATCCATTTCACCAGTCCGGATAACGATCAATTTGATTCTAATTCGTTACCCACTAAGTAATTTATCACTTGCACTAAAACTTAGGCAAGGTTTTACCTAATTAAGATTCACAGAATTACCTGTGATAAGTGATCGGTTAATTTTTAGTGGTACTAAAGATTTTATGCTTGTAAATAGTATGTTTTCACTAAGCATCAGAACTTTCAGGGTTAATGAAAGTGAGATGAGTATTTTTTTTAAAGTATTACGGATGCTATTCTACATCAGACCTTGCCTGTAATCCCCAAAGAGCAGTTACCAATAGTAGGGTATACACATATTTTGTGACAGTAATGTATAAGTACGAGTATACATGTCATATATAAATCATTGAGTTTCAAAAATCGCAATGAATGTGCGTAATATGGAAGGAGTGATGGGGGGCTATGAAGAAATGCTGCACTTGCACGCTGCGTGAGCGTACATCACCACCCGTTCGATGTCCACCGCGCACAGGATGGATGGAAAACAGCACATGAAGTGATTTTTGGCTCCGTTGGTGTAATTGATGTATGGCGTTCCAGTGTGAGGTGTATAAATAGTAAATAAATAAGTCCCATGTAACAGGGGACGAGCCTACATGCCATCAACGGGGTACAACCAGACACGGGGCTGCTAATGAAAAATTCCTGATGGAAAACCCAAGAACACTTTTCTGTTGACTTTCTTGACTCTTGCTGAATGATAATGCAGCGATAGCACTAGGAAGTGGTGAAGGGCGGGCGTTTTTGGGGGACTGTCTTTTGTAATTTTGACGTTCAAAAAGTGCTGATTCTCAGCTTAATTTGAATAAATGACTTTTGATTTTGATTTTGAATGAAAATAGTACTCAAGGTTTTATTTTTCTAGAAAATAAACGAGCTTATTAAACGCTAAAAAGTTTTTACGCAAGTACGTAAAACCTAAGGAATACGGTATATTGTATATATATTTCATCCACGTTAGACCTCGTGGCAAACCGCAAAAAAAATCATTCCACTCAAAAAACACCTTTAGTGTTACAGGGATCTGATCTTTTGACACGTGAATGATATTGACAGGGGGCGCTGTTAGTAAACGTTTGTGGAATCGTTTTGATAAACAAGATAAGTAAGTAAGTACATAACAGTAACAGTAGTACATAAGTTCCAATTTTAGCCACGCGCCAAAAAAAACTTGTACTGGTAAGTACATTTCACACATTTTGTATCAAGTGAGAACCCTATGAAAATAGCGTTTGTGCAGCAGCTCACTTTCTCTGATATAAACGGTATTTCACTAATGCGATCGGTCCTGGCGGTAGTTCCATTATCAGCACTTTGTAGGCGGATCCATGATTATAGTGTAGTGCCTGCACAGACACGGTGCATGCTGCTACTTGAACAGATATCCTTTTAAAACTACCTAGAGGCTGGAACTTTATTATTTGTAAGTGCAGTTAAAATTGACTGTGCTTATAAATACCTAAGTCTATCAGTTTGATGGAGCCTCCAGCCGTAGCAGTAGACTTAATAACGTCCTGGGTACACTGACTGACCGGGCACTAGCTAAGCCTTTGCCATGGTATGAGTAATTGAACCAGCCTATTGCTGTCCCACTGCAGGAAAAAGGCTTCTTATCATACAGAGAATTTTTAGGCACGAGCATTGATCACCACGCGTGTTCCAGACGTGTTGGCGATTTCAGACTTTAGAACTTTGATTTTGAGTATACTTTGTAACGTTGCATAATTATAAGAAGAATAACTCGCATTTCCTTATTCTCTTAATCACAAAGCCTTCTACTTGATTTTCTTTTCCAAACTTCCTTCCTGTTTCAAACCATAGATTCCACTGCAATATCCTACCTACTGCAGCCAAAATAATATTCTAATTAAGTAACTAACTTAGCTGACACGTCAATCAACACCAGGTGACTGCCCTTTCACCGGTGACATGCACCAAGCCTAATAATTATCCGTTAAGGTCACACCACACGATATTCGTTCTGTTTGTTAAGCAGCGCACGCGCACACCGCTTGTGGAATGTTACGTTTTCTCTGCGTAAGCGCGCATTATGCGAAAAGATAAACGTTGCTGATGTCGAATTGTGGGTTTAGAATTGAAGGGAGATTTAGCTGTAGTTTTGTTGTTATGTTAGTCGGTTTTCACTTGTGCTTTAGGAGCGTTATTAACACAAGTCTTAGCACACACTTGTATCATTTTGGTGTGTCAGATCCATCTCGCGGCACCGCCTTGGATTATTATCACTAGTTTGGACGCAAAATGGTACGCGATCCTGGCCGGACGTGCACAAATTTTCATGCACAATTCTTTTTTACTGCTTTTTCTTCAGCCATTTTGACATTTCCTGTTACCCTTGCTATTTTTTAAGATCGAAACAGGAATACAGGTGAGAATATACGAATAGACATTGATTTACAGTACAATCATGAGGATAAAGGACTAAAGAATATCTCCTGATACTACATAACTACAAATCTAAACGTTATACAACAGCAAAAGAAACCACATTCTAATTCTAACGTTCACAAGAAAAGTTACTATGAAAGATTTGAAATATCACACTCATGTTTACTCAAAGTATCACGTAAGATTAAATATCAAACATGGTAATAGGCCATAATTATAGAATCTATTGAACATAGGTTAAATGGCATAGGTCTTATACACCTTGTCACATACTTATTACGAGAATTATTCTCCGCATGAATTAAATTAATAATCTCCATGAAGTTAATGAAGGTAATTAATATAAAAACAACAGTGAAGTGTGAATCAGAATCAAATTACAACGGGGCTCTTCAAGTTACAAGTGAATAGTTGATTTTAGGCAAGCTTTCGCTATCTTCGAGTACCATTAGTGTGTATCATCTGGACAGATAGTACTCAAAGGCAGGTCAATCCAGTATGAAAAGAAAGGCACAACCGTTATTTTAGAAGACTTGGGAAATTACGTAACTAGCATTATCATGGTATGAGTGCAGTGGTAGCCCAGTGGTATCCGCCCCAACTTCCGAGCTGTAGGTCGTGGGTTCGCACCCAAGCAGGAGCTTTACTTTGTGTAAATAATTCATCACTACTGCTCTCATAACGGTGAAGGAAAACATCGTGAGGACACCAGCATGTCTAGAACCAAAAATTCGAAGACATGTGACATCTGTCCCATCAGTGGGTACATTTTAGGCTGATTATGATATGATCATCTTCTATAATATAAAAATGAATCGCTGAATGTGTTGCTAAGCGCAATACTCGAGAACAGCTGAACCGATTTCGCTAATTCTTTTTTTAGAATATTTCTTGAAGTACGAGGATGGTTCAGAGAAAAATTTAAAAAATTGCCTGAAAAAGTCTAAAAACTACACTTTTCTATAATCCCATACAAACGAATACAAATTTTGTTTCGGAGTGGGTCGGGGGTACATGAAATTTCACGCGGACGAAGTCGCGGGCAGAAGCTAGTTATCATTAAAATTATTGCTAGTTATTAAGATGTAGCTCCGTCTCCTTCCTCCTTCTGTCTTCTCCGCATTGTGAACGTCAAAGTATTTAAACTAAGTTAAATCTCGATGCCTCATGATGCTTTCTCAGCTGCGATGGATCCCTTTCACTATTTTTTTTATGCTATCCTACACTGTCTCACTGAGCAAAGGCCTCCCCCAAATCCTTCCATGCATCCTTTTCCAGGGCCACCTCGATCCAACCCTTGCGGTACGCGTCTTGGTCATCTCACCATCTCTTCCTGTGCCGGCCTCGGAGGCGCCGTCCATCCTCACTCCGTCTTACACAATATGACATCTTTTATCCTACAAAACCAGCAAGATAAGAATCGAAATAAACATCATTTCGATAGTTTCACGCATACAGGAATTATTATCTAAGAAACTCGTTTTGTTTTGATACGTACAGATGTCAAATATGCAATAAAACATATTTTATGTGTCCTGTATGTAATGGTTTCCGCCAAGCAAATTACGTTTTAAACAAATTCATTAGCAATGCGAAATATATCGTTGCCAAACATAATTATTATTAGCGCCGATGATAATAATCGATTCAAATTAATCGATCACAAAAACTGACTAAATGTACTAATCGATTAAAAATGTGTATGATAACGATCTTAATTTGACACTAGGGTTTAGAATTGAGGTCAAGTTTGTTGGATGAGCATTAAAAAAACATCTGAGGGGCAATTCTCGTAATTTTAAGAACGTTCACAGTCTCAATCTGTCGAAAATACCTCTAACTTCACTACATTTTTGACAAGTTTTTGACATTGATTGTCGCTGAGATGAGATTGCGACTAGATTTTGAACGTTTGAATTACGGGGATTGGCCTTCTGGTATTCTAGATATTAATTTCTTTATTATAGTTCACATTAAAGTTATTTTATCTTGACTTCGCTTCAAAGTTCAAATAATTTAAATTTTACTGTAAGGAAAATTTTGGGACCTAAATATTGACTCATTGCTGAAAGAAGCCTGTTACGTAAATGTTTACATTACGAAAAACCAAAGAAACATAAAAACAAGTGCTAAAAGCTTCAGCTACTTCGATCTACATTGAATTGCCATTTCAAATCATCAATCGCTATCACGCTGTAATCAAGAGCTGCAACTGGTGCAACGCACTCCATGTCCACGTCCGCATCCAGGTGACACGACTAGTCGCTTCGTTACCGACCAATCGCGATTAAACGTCAATTAGACCCATTGTCGCACGATCCCCTCATAAATAACCTAACAGTCAATCCGCTGCAATCCGGTTCAATCTAGTTCGATCTAGTTGAGTTTGCTCGCGTTAACGACTTCGTATCCGACACTGCTGACACCCAGCGTCCTTAAGCGACGAACTGCTGTCTCATTTACTTTGTGAATGAAAAATAAATTGAGCTGTGACTAAATTACAGTATCTATATTGTTATTGGGTGGAATGCGGCGGCCTTTACAGGAGCGCCCAGTTGATGGATTGTTTGAAATTGAGGAATTGATTTTGTGCTGTATCTGGTTTTCCACGTTATCATCGTTAGGTACGTCTAATCTTGAATAACAAGGTAAATTATTTTTGAGGTTCATCATCGTGGTTTACCTGTAAACAGGGGTTTTTTAATCAAAACTCAGGAAATACATGAGCGAATAGATACCCACTGCAACATCCAATGCAGATAAGATTTAGGAGGAAAAAATGTAGAGATATCTAATATTATTGAACGGCCTAGTAATAAATAAATGTAACTATTTAAATAAATGTGAGTGCACTATAGGTAAGTACACGTCTGCCTTACTCTACAGGGGATACAGGCGTGATGTTATTTGATATAACTTTTCATTGTTATTTTAATTCTGACTGATCTGATCGAACGGTTTCCATAAAATCTATATTTTTCCAATAAAAATTTTATATCATCATGGATCGTTTTGTAGAATACTAAAATTTTAGGCAAAATAAGATCGTCGTAAATATTATGGGCTATAAAATCTAAGCGAAAAGAACCAACTAAATTATTTCATTGAGAAAACCCCTTAAAATATAAAGGTTTTGATTATAGAATTAATTTTTAAACCTATAAATTCGCCATGAAAATGTAATAGTTACAAAAAGAATTTTGTTCAAAGCCGTTTATGTCATAAACTTAATATAATTGGTATATAAACCTACAAGGTGGCAGGGACGTCGACGCACAAACTGTAACCATGAATTCAGCACATGATTCTAGACCCCCAGAGCGCAGAAATTTTTCGTCGGTTATAAAAAAAAAAAACAGTCGTTTTATAGAAAAGTGCAATACCTACGCAGTCAAAATGTATGGAAGAGCAATGTTTTTTTTTAAATTACCGACGAAAAATTTTACGCTAGGGGGTCTAGAATCATGTGCTGAATTCATGGTTACAGTTTGTACGTCGATGTCCCTGCCACCCTGTATACAGAGTTTATTAAAGGATTTCTAAAAACATAATCTGACTCTTACGAGTATGTATAGGTTTTATAAAGATTATGTAAATTATAGTGGGGTTCACCTTTTTGGCCAGCACGATATTTTCAGTAGCAGTTTTTAATGTAAATCATCTCCAAATCTTATCGCTCATAATCAGCCTAATATAATGTTCCCATTGCTGGGACACAGGCCTCTTCTCTTCGAGAGGGGGTGGGCTGTAATTTACCACACGGGCCCAGCGCGGGTTGGTAGATTTATGGTTCTAGGACATGCCGGTTTCCTCCCGATGTTTTCCTTCACCGTTTTGAGAGCAGTGGTGAAGAAATTACTTACACAAAGAAAAGCGCTTTCCTGAGTTCGAACCCACGACCTCCAACTTGTAAGTAGCGTTACTACTGGACCACCACTGCTCCAATTTAATCACTCACACATTCACATCATACTCACATCAAACACACGGAAATAGAAAACAGCAAAATAAGTAATCTCGATCACCAACCTACCAAATATCGCCACGAATACAACAATGTAAAGACAATCTCAAAGCCTATATAAATGAAGACAGTATAAGAGAAACTACGTTTAGTTCAATGACCGTACGCAGTTTTGTGCAATGCAAGCAAAAGTTGCTTAGGTATTCTGGTCAGTTGCGCTTGCGTCGGTGACATGGCGACCTCGATCTGACCTGCTAGGTAAACGACCGACTATATAGAGCATTATCGCAATAAGGACATTCTTGACGTAGCTGAATTGGAGTTTTGGACGACTCGACTGTCACGCTTTTTATTTAATTTTGTTGATGAGCTAGATTGACTAAGGGGTGACGTTTGTGTTTTGTTTCGCGAGTTGTTTGTATGAATGGTACGGAAGTGTCAGGTGTTGATTAATCTATACTAATAATAATCCTGAGCCCCCTTATTACAAAACAAGGTTTTTCTTTTGATCAGGTTTAAACCACTAACCCAGTTATTGAATTAAGAACCCAACTGTTATAGAAATGCAGTTCTTTATACAAAACTGACAGCTTAGTTCGGTGCTAAGTGGTCATTTTAGTATTGAAACTTTGTCTAAATCGAAATAAAGTTCGAAATACAAATACTGGCTCAATAGTTTAGGCTAGAACTAAAGTAGCAAGAACTGAAGTAGTGGTTCCGGGTCTGGCTATTTGTGTATGTGAGTTTAAATGTTTGTAAACGCACCCACGATACAGGAGAAATGCCTAGTGTGGGGAAACGTATAAAAATAAAAAGTAAAAAGAAAGAAAAGAAAGATAAAGAAAGTTAGGTTTCGTTTTGTAATAAGACGGGAAGAGTTTTAGGGCCCTTAGGAACCGAGCAAAAAGAAGAGAAGTCAGGAAAAACGCTAAGCGAAAAGTAGAAGTAATAGCGCTGGCAGGTGATGCGATGCGATGCGACGGGGTCGAGGGAGCAAGAAAATTCACGCAGACGAAGTCGCGGACGGAAACTAGTTTATGATATAGTTAATTATACCAAACTCATTCGAGTAAGTGTGATTCATCTTTGGGGTTGATTTGAACTTGAATCAGAGGGACAATTCCCGTATTTTTAGAAACGTTCACATTCTAATTTCAGTCTCAATCTGTCAAAAATACCAGTAATTTCCCTACACTTTTGACAAGTTTTTGACATTGATTGTCGCTGAGATGAGATTGTGACTAGATTTTGTACGTTTTTAATTACGAGTATTGGCCTACTGTTATCAAAAACTGTCGGCCCTGCCGTGTCTTGGAATCTAAACAAAATCTTCATAGTCATAAAACTCATAATGGCTCTTCTTTAAAGCCAGCCATATCCGGAGTTAGTCCAGGTTTGACAGCAGATATTAATAATCTGTTATGATGATGCTTGACTCCTACCGTATGGTCAATTTTCTGAAATTTGGGGCCACTATTTTGCTCCTGCAATCTTCAAGTTAATAACCTAAGTAGAAAGACCTAAGTATAGGTTTCCTAGAGAAAGTTGTTCAGTATGACGGGTGAAACTACCCCCTTAAAGATAGCAAATGACTGAATCAACAGGTTATGTACTTAACTTTAGTAGATATATGAGTTTATTATCATTACCCCTTAGTTTTATAACAGCTGTTAAATTTTCCAAGCAGCATACAAATCTTATGAAGATATAAACCATGTAATCTGATTTTCTAGTAAAGTTGTTCAAATGTTTGGACGGTATAAGTTTTATGATTAAGACATAAAACGAGAAGACTCTCCGTTAACAACTTTATTATTTTGTATCGTAAAAATACATAACAGGTAGGTGATTTTCTGAGGGAGGGGGGGAGGGGGGCCCAGTTTCTCTAAAAGTTTCTAGTAAAGTAGGTACGTTAAGCCGTTGGTCCCGACTGTCATTCGTGGATCTTTGACAGTCGTTACGGGTCGTCAGTAGCCCGAAAGTCTTACCCAATAACTGGTTTATGGAGGTCAGATAGGCAGTCGCTCCATGTAAAATACTGATATTCAGCTGCATCCCGTTAGACTGGAAGCCGCCCCCAACATAGTTGGGACAAGGCTAGTGATGATGGACATTATACGAGAAGATTCTCCGCTAACAACTTTATTATTTTTTTGTATCGTAAAAATACAGAACAGGTATAAGTATAATGTTCCGATGGTTTCCATAGTAATCGTTACTGACATAAAGGCAACAGTAACTCAATAGTAAGAAACGGTATAATATATGTTAAGATTCAATGAATGTCACAGAATTGTATTGTAAAAACAATTAACGGATGATATGAATGAAAGAGAGCGTGAATGATAACGCGTTACCTGACGAAGAATAGTAAAACATTTTACGCCAAACCTAATTAACAAGGGCTAAGAGAAGAGAGACGAAGTAACTTAAACTATGGAGATATAGTTTTGTCGGCGGCAAGAAACCAATAAGTAAACATAACAAAAAGAAGTGACATTAAGATACCCCAGGTAGATACCCCATAACTACACATTTCCAAATCATCTCCACGAACTCAAACGCACACAGCTTAAAGCCAACAATGAAACAAACGATACACGGTTTCTAGTTTTACAAAATCGCAACGACACAAACGATTACCTTCACAAAACGATGCAGCCAATTCTCTTAGTCCATCTAACATAACTGTCGCGGTCTGAAGCCGGTGACATGAGCCATGAGCCATGAGCCATGTGTGGATAATTGTGAGCTATTACGGCCTGACAATAGAATTGGGCGGGCTACAACCAACTCCCCATGAAATTGCGTTCTTTTTTAAATACTTTCTACGGCGCACGCGACGTTTGTCGAGTTGGCGGATGTCTTAGTAAAAATATTGTTGTTGGTGATAGAGATGAAGATGCTAAAGTTGCATGAGAAGATAAGGAAAAAGATGACATAAAGAAAGAATAAATTAGAATAATTAAAAACATATTGCATCACCAGAATATGGAAATTAATTTTAGTCACAATAAATCTTCGTGAGGCCTTACTAATTAGTGTTAGACTTGGTTAATCTGCATTGAAAATGAAGATAATCACTTACTAAATCAGAAAAAAATATTATTCATCGCTTGTACTCTGCACTCTATTATGTATTTAGTCGATAGTGATGTCATAGTCATTATCGGCAGCAACTCGTGAACTTTTAAGGAAAACGGTAACCTTTAATTAAAATCTCAAATCACGTGACACTCTAATAAATCTAATCAAGCAACATGACAAACAGGCCAATTTAAAACTGAGCCAGTTAAACAATCGCTCTATATTTAGGCGAGCGCAACGTACAAGGCTTATCATTCAATCTAAACGTGTCCTAAGCCCAGCAAATTAAAATCGACGACAAATAACCCGAGGTAATTGGAGCACGGTTTTAAAATAACGTAATTATTTTATTATTAAAACTGGAATGACGTAATTTTAAGCAAGAAAACGTAATATTTACTGGTTCATTTCTCATCCATTTTTGGAGTGTTTTCGATGAGGCCTTCGATCGCTCGGGTCGAGTTCCGCCAATCACTTCGGTCCACACTACTTTCGCTCAGATTTTTCTCGACCTCTATACGTCTTGTAATCTCAAAATGCTCTTGTTTTGACTGCGGTAACTTTCAAAAACAAACTGTATCGTGTTGGCTACCAGTTTGCGTCGATATTTTAATTTATGTAACGAATTCATATCGTGTGCGGTTGAACCCAGAAGTAAATGTCTTATCTTTCATGCTCCCTTACCTCAAGGATTGGACATGTCGTCAGCCGACAACGGGTCATGGTCTTGCTAGCGTAGTAATCTACAGCTAGATCTAACATTACTGTTGTCTATATCTAAGCGTACACTGTTATAAGTAAATCTACTATCTTTATCAACTGATCTACCATTGACAAAACAGATTCTATTCAATAGAAGAAAAATCATTAATGATATATAAAAGTTACAGCCAACTTTGCAAAACAAAATCTAATAATATTTGCGTAAGACACCAATAAACAAAGTTACAACTTTTATTATCCAATTGATGATCATTGAAACAGTAAAGTGCTATGAAACAGTTCGTGAGATGCAATTCTGTACAGGTCTTAGAGCAATCATGAATAAGCGTTTATAAATGTAATAAATGATATGTGTGCGCATCGTATGAGTGAAAGCATCATGGATATATAGTATGAAGACATACAGATATATAATAACATTGTTTGCGACATATTGGGAACATTTACGAAATAAATGATCTAAGCCGCCTTTTTGCAAATAATGTAGCCTGTTACCCAATATTTAAATGGCTTCCTACGATGAAAAGTTTTAACAAAACATTCACTACTGTGGCTTCACAAACATTCAAATTTTCTCTTTGTTTGTCTCTTAATTTAGTTGCTATTGTTTATTAATTACCCTCAATTTTCTTTTCCTTATTAATATATTCCCCAAGTCTCTGTTTGTATAATTTATGTTCGTGTAGTTTATCTTACAAACTCACAGTTTCTTCTTTGTGATGTGACAAGCCTACTTCATCTTTCTTGCCTATTTTACATTCTTCAATATTCAAAATCCATTCAAAATTAACGGCATCATCATTATTTATACTCGTATTCAATTTTCCAATAAAGCCAGCCAGTGTTTTTAAATATCTCAAAACTAGAGGTGTAATAAATGAAATGGAGCACGGCCCATTGATCCGTGTCATGCGATCGGTCCGTAGGTATGTCTCGATGATTTTTTACACGGTTTCCATCGAAACCAGTTCAAAGAGCACACGAAACTTGAGATCATAAAAAGAATGTAACAAGCATTCGTCTTTTGTTTGGTTCTGTATAAAAAGTGGAGTGAATTAAGACGGAGTTGAAAAAAACTTGGTAGATATTTTTTCGGTAGAAAGAGGTGAAACTTGCCGAATTATTGAGTACATAGGATGTCTCAAGACTACTGAACTTATAAAATGGAGGTATGTGTGCAGGATACTGAGGTATAACAACACACGACCAATAGTAACTAACATTCTAATCGTTTTCCTAATTTCAACCTGTTCGGAATCTAAATAGATCACGTATCTCCATAAAAAAAAACAAAACGTTTAAAATCGAATCCTCGATCACACTCGAATTATGAATGGGTTACATCCCAAATAACCCTAACGTGGCGTTACAGCCAGTTACAGCGCATATCAACGATTCGTCGCTCGTGACTTCGTGCACTTGTCGCGACCTCCACCTGTAGCCGCGACTAATCGCACAAAAATGTCTTTTCACTTGACAAAAACGCGATCCGATGCCACTTGTCGATGGTGACGGAGCTTTTCGTGACGCTAGAACGTGACCCGCACCTGCTATGGGACTCTCAAATATGTCCCGTGACAAAAACAGCCCATGGGACAAAAACGTCCCAATTGTAATTGTGTCACGTTTTGGATCAAATGCTCCAACAACATTTAGTAAAACATGAACAAGTGTTGACCTTCGTTGTGGTTTCTTTTTTGGACCTAATATCACTTAAACCGAGAGGCTGGTTAGTGCACTAGTATATGTACCTACTACATAGAGAGACATATACTGTGAAAAAAAGTTAAAACTTGACTTAGAGTCGTCCTTCAGTTAGTCGCTAGTATGCTCTAAAGACTGCCTATGGACTAGATAAAGATTTTTAAAACCTGGATGCTCACAGCAAAGAGTACCCAATGTTTACATTAAAAAATCCTACTGATTTTCAGTATTGACACTTCAGGAAAACCAGGTAATTTCAGAGAATAATTTTATTTCAAGCTCAAACAAAACGATTTTTTCTAAACAAAAAGCCTAAAACCTCTGGTCCTGAATTGGTTGCGCAACCAGGAAGCGATCATCAGGTGCACCGTAGCAAGAGTTCCCATCGTTCGTTCACGTCGTGCGGTCGCCGTGCGGTCGCCGCGCTGCCGGACCGCGGTCGTGACCTCCTGCGACCGACGGGCCGGAACGACTCGTAAAAAACCTATCATGTTACCACTCAGCAGCCTTTTGCTCTTATTTCGAGACAGTTCATCAAGCCCAAGTTTTTTTTTTCTTTTTCCCAATCGAACGCAGAACAAAAAATTGCGTTTGAATTCTAAAAATCTTGTTTGAAGTAGCTTAGTGAGTAATCGTGTTCAGAAAAACTGCTGAAAATTGATGGCATGCTTACTTCCTAATCTTTTGTTAGTACATGACCGAGCTTGTTACGTTCTATATAACATAATATAACAAGTTTACTAAATCGATAAACGAGTGTTTTTTGAAAGGATATGTCAATTTCGTTTTTTATTACAAAAAATAGCGTAAAATGACCAATGTATTACAATAGCAGTCTTGTAATTTCTAACACAGTTTATATTTCGTCGACGTCGTCTGCCTCTTGTATTCTATTTGTTATTTGGAATGCAGGTTACTCCGAGAAAATAAATATGTTAGATAACAACTGATCCATCCATTCCATTCCATTTTTATGGTGTACATAAAAAAGTAGATATTCTATCAGATCCAAAGCATTTTATCAGCCACTACCACTAAGTATTAGTTAGCCAAGCAAGCTTCCCTACTGCACAAAATATTTGCTGTCAATATAGTAATCTTGCTGAAGAGGATCTCTTTGTGATCAGTTTTCTGTTCATTCTAAAGGATTTCCTCAGGATTTCACTGCAAACTGGCTCTTTGGTCTAGTGGTCACAAGCGCTACTGCTGGGCTTCCTGGGTTCAATTCTCAGGTCGGGCAAAATGTTATTTCGTTTTGTCATGAGGAATTTCTCAGTAGCAGCCAGGAGTCTGGACTAGTGCACTATTAATGGCACTGCGTTCGCCCCCTACAGCATGAGACTTAAACATATCTGGCGATATTTGTGTGTTCATATATGTACACTTCTGCCTAACCCCTTAGGGAAATACAGGCGAGATATTATGTTATCACTGCAGACAAAACTCTCAATAATTATCATTAGGCCTGGGTTCTTCACGTCTTGTTTTATGGGACCTTTTAGTCTGATGAAGCACTAATTACGGAACTAGGGTCTCAGTATATTATATTTTTCGTCTCTCAACATTCCAGTAAGGTCATTCAGTCACATACTCGGGCACAGTGCAGTCGTCTAAGGTTATGCGGATGCCGCGGCGGCGCGTGCGTCGACTGCGAAGCGTCGCCCGAGGTCGCGGCCAGGAATGTTTAACTTTACATTACTTATCGGACACGAATCGATGTGGAACTTGGAAGGAGCTGCTTTTTGTAATTCGTTAGGGTTGTGTGTTCGCCCTGACAACTGACAAAACGCAGGGAACTTTGGAGGAGGATTGGGGTTCAGGGTGAAGTTTAGGCAGGCTAATACTCTAATTCTGTTTTCGACTACTTACTGATAAAAGAATACGATAGAGCTGGCTGTGTAGATCGACAGTAATGCAACGATGTTTTAGTAAAAATGATTATGTGTAACAAAATAGTAACTGATTTAGCAAGCTGAAAGAAAGAAAGGAAATACGTCTATTTGCGGTAACATGACGCAGAGAAAGAACACATAAAAAGAACAAATTGGGGGTAGATATGCGTCTCGTCAGCATAATGCTACGACCCTATGCAAGACAGAGCCCCACCTCAGGTTTTCAGCAACAGCAGCAGCGTTGACGTGATGATGTCAACCGGTGCAGCATACGATAAGATAAAAATAATAAAATAAGAAATAAAATAACTACACAATACCTACTGCGGCACACACTACGACTAAAATGTAATTATTTTCCTGTCTATGAATATCTGTTATCATGCCAGTACTGTAGGTATTTTTTTTTGTTTATTGTAAAGATAAGTGAAGTTAATAAATAAATAAAAATAAAATAAAAAACTTTTTAATTCAGATTTTTAATTCCATGGAATATAGTCAAACTTATGAAACATAAATAGGAGAACGGTGGTTGCCCAGTGGGTTCAAACCACGGCAGATGGCTTTACTTTGTGTAAATTATTTCACTACTGCTGCGCCATGTCTTAAAACAAAAAATTCGAACATCACACATTTGTGACATCTACCAACCAACGCACTCCCTCTCACAGAGAGGAGGCCTGTGTTCCAGCAGTGGGAACAATATAGGCCGATTATGCAGATAGGGAGAAAACTATTACAAGTAAAATATTTTATTTTCTCTTTGAATTACAAACCACTTTTAACCACAAAGTCTTCAAAAAACAACCGTTCACTTTGCAACACTTTCTTTCATTTTTATCTTTTAATAAAATATCGAGTGACACCGCAGCAAGTGCGTTTCGCGGTGCAGTAGCGAAAACGCGATAATAATAAAATCGTGTCTTTACTTGAGGCTTACGGTGCGGTGGAACTCGACACCTCGCGGTTTGAACCCGGGACATACGACCACTGTTATCCATATGTTATGAATTTATAATATGTTGAATTTTGTGGGGATTTTTATAATACTTGTGTATGAAAGGAAACACTTTTTTTTTAAATAAGCCTACGCCGTCCTACTCCAAAGTGGTGTAACAAAATTAGATGTTTCAGTAAACAGCCTTTTTAGTTTTGCCAAATGAGAACTAGGTCGTCAAGAGCTGTACCAAAATATATTACTGTGAACATAAACCTGACAATACCTAAGAATACATGCAGAGCAAAGAGAAGATACAGAAGCAAAGTTCAACTGCAAAAAGTAAAGGAAAACTATACAAATGTAGAATTCTCGCCAAATTCAATGCAAGTCAAACTAAAATAATTATTGTACAATTTTTTCTTTTACGGAAATCTAACTTTTATTATCTGTGGGTTTATTAATGTAGTAGGTATCTCTATCTTTGTAGATACTTCCTTCGACCTTCTTTGTCATAAAATAAACAGTAGCAATAACACCACTTCACTACGGACACTTGAAGCGCACAGGCCTACTGCAACCTGACACCTCGCGGTTTGAACCCGCGAGTGTGACTGCCGCATGCGCGATTATGTGTTTATCCAACACCTTGTTGAGTTTATTGAAGAATATTATAACTACTGAGTTCAATAATGTGTATGGGTTTATTTGGTGCAGGCATGTTTTTGTATCGTTTTGATGTAGGTAGACAAAGTGGTAGTTTGAGGCTAAACCTTGAGCAAATAGTATTCTATTTGCTCAAGGTTTAGCCTAGGTTTAGGACTAAACCTAAAACCTAATAAGGTTTTATTACTTATTTGATATTGCAGTCATATTATATTTTCACAGGGTACGACCCCGTACTAAAAATAAAGCTGAAGAGTGTGCTTGCTTAAACGCGATAATCATAGGAACTATCAGTTGGATTTGCAAATTTATTTTTGCATTTGGTAGCCGATAGCATACATAACATCACGCTAGGACGCTTAGAAACCAGGTCAAACAAAAAAAAACAGGAAGAACGTTAAGCGAAAACGAAGTAATAGCGCTGGCAGACGATGCGATGCGAAGGGTTGGGTCGGCAAAACCAGAAACACGCGGACGAAGTGGTGGGTAAAAGCTAGTGATATGTAAATACTTACGCATTTTTGAAACTGGGTCCGAGCTAAACTTTTGCTGTGCTTCAAGTTAAAAAAAGTCATTTAAATTTCAATCCTGACGTAAAGCGCTAACTTCAACCCTATACTTATTTTAAGATCGATTACAGGAACCTCTTTAGCATTATTTCCAAAATGATACAGTAAGTGACGATTCCATGTGAATAGTAACATGTGTGAGCGTTCCAATATGTGATTTACTAAAGGTAATTGTTTCCTGAAAACATAGTTACGGTGACATTGTAGGGGAGAGAAAATTATACTTGCTTTCAAAATAATTTACTGGGTTTTTTACATTGTTAGTCACTATGAAATGATCCATTAGAAGTGGTTTTGTGATGCTCTTATATGAAAGAAACCGGGGAAATTAGTTAAGTAAATTGACAGAAAAGTTAAGTTAATACCCGGTTTCTTAATTGAGAATTCGAAGTTGAGAACTCCTCAAATTCTACTTTAGCAATACTTAAGGTGATCCTTTCAATGTTTTGCCCGCGAAATTCAAAATGTTCACCTTAAGTGTAAGGTGACCTCCCGAAAATACCAAAGTTGAGTTTAAAAGTTTTCACCTTCAAATTCTCGAACCAAAAACCGGGTGATAGTCAAGTAGTCCTACAAAATTCCTAGTAGTGAACAAAAGGACTTGAACAGTGTTATTCTGTAAAAAAAAACTCACCGTCAAAACTTAGGTGAACTTAGGTGAATAGTGTCAATCCCTAGCATTAGGTGGAATGCCAGCTCACTTCATCTATTTTTACGGTGAAATTTTTACAGAATTTATCGGCTGATATCATTCTATGCGTGACCATTCAAGTGAGAACTCTACGTTTTGTCCTACTATTACATAAATATGACGAATAAAGGCACATACGCCTATCATTATATTCCTTTTATACTTGCATGGTAATAAACTAGATAAATCCGACCACATCGTAAGCTCCTGTTTACCATAAGACTAAACGTTTAGAAATAACACAAGAGGATGAAACATTATGTGGACTCGGCCCACATCCGAACCGAGCCATCATTGTTTGTGCCTGGCGGTTAAGGGTGCGTTCTGATAGATAAACGATATAAAAAAGGTTGGTGAACTGTGAGGTGATATCGCCAGCCAATTTAAAATGGCAAAAATGTTGAAGTTTGAAATCTTTTGCTACATTTTTTTATTTCGATTTTAAAATACATGCTCCCGCGGGATAATTTTCGACCTTTACGTAAGCAAGCTGCGGGAAAAAGCTAGAGCTTATTATATATTAAAGCTGTATTGGCGAAGAATGTATAAAAGGTACCAGGAGGCTGTCAGTACTGCACTAACCTGTACCTTAATTGCGTAACACTCGAACAATCACAATCTGAATACTTTTGAAGGAGCTAATCCATTGCTTCATATGTTCGAAAAAAAAATCTGCTCTACAACGTAAATAACGCGATGAATGTTGTTGAACTGTCAAAATGGAAGCAATTGCTAGTGTTGGTGTATTATGAAATTATCCCGCTGGTCATTTTTCGGGGAAGTGTTTTTGATTCTACAGTCACTTGTCAATAGCAATACTCACTGATGCCAAATGGCATGTAGCATGAAATTCGTGATCTTAATCATATCGTTGTCATACTTAAATCATTCGTACCAGAACTAGTCATAAGTTTAAATAAACATTGCACGAAACATAATATTGTTTATTTTGACCTAAGAACATAAATACGTGAAGATAAACACGAAAACTAAAGAAAACAATAATTTTCAGTAGATGGGCATTGAAATAAAATGTAGTTTTGTGCAACAGGACTGTTTACAACCCAGTCACGCAAAAACAATTAATTTTAAAATGTTAATTTAAGTGAGGTGTCCGCCTAATGTGCACATTAGCAGCTTAGGTAGCTACTTGGCAATAAATATTACCTACTCTTGGTTCTAGGAGATGCTACCTACCTACTAGTTACCTTCTAGTCTAAACGTGAGTTCTAGACTTCTAGAATTTTCCAAAATAACCGTTATTATTATATCTCTAAGGGCTTATTTTACCAAATTCGGATATCTTTTATCCGTGGATTAAAATTGACGTCTGACAGTTCTAGTATGGAAAAAATCTTGGAAATTCAAAATTTATTCTCAGGTTAAGACTTATTATAGGTATAAATAAAAGTTTAGTGATATTCGCCCTAAAGCTAATAAATAATAATAATAAAGAAGGTTAAAAGATAGTAATTTAAGCGAAGTTGAATAATTATTGTATAGAATAAAATAAACACAGAATTCAAATAGAAAACATCATTTAATTATTTTTTATTTATTTTTCAGGGCAAGTTTAATTACACTGTAAATAAGTCTCATTTTCTTTAACAGTCAATGAAAGTAAAGAAATCCTAAATAATAACTTATTCTTATTAATTTTATGTTTGACGTGAGAACGAGCCCTTAACATTGAATATTGAAGACGTGCTCGGGAGGTGACACGCGTGTCAGTCCCGCGCCCGGCGTGTCAATGAGCAGCTAGTGTTGTCACTTCCGGGACGGAGCGTGACCGGCCCTGATGGTAATAAGCAGCGATCATCGTTGTACGGCCTATTAATGTCTTGTAAGTATTTATGGAGACGACACGGTTGGCGCAGTGGTTAAGCGATTGACTGCTGCGCTGCGTGTCGCGGGTTCGATTCCCGCACGGAACAAATATTTGTATGACCTACATGTATTTGTTCCGAGTCTGGGTGTTTTCTATCTATAATATGTATGTATTTACAAAAAAAAAATTGTATATAAGTAGTTTATCAGCCATCTTGTTACCATAACACAAGCATTAGGTTGCTTAGCTTGGGACAAATGGTGCTGTGTGAAATGTCCAGGGATATTATTATTTAAAAAAAGACGACTGTACTTTGAATCAGCTTTGTTATAGACACATGCCTAAGAGCAGATTATTATGGTGCCTATTATATTATATGATACAATAACTGTGACTGCCCGTTCGTCTCGAGGTCCCAAACGCGACTGATAAGCGTGGGTTAAAAGTCCTGGGTTTGATTCCCGGTAAAGTGTTATTGGATTTTGTCCATTAGGTATTTCTTGGTAACCGCCTAGAGTTTGGATACCCTCGTGCCTCGGAAAGCAGGGGGGTCTACTCCGAAATAGTATCGGCCGAATGTTCGGCCGTTTCCTGCTACGAAGTTACTATTTGGTTCGGTCTGTTCCGATCCTACACTCCTACACTCTTTCGAATATTGACTATGGTCCCGACTCAACTGAGCCGATCTGAACTTTTTTCGCATTTTTTAATAATATTCGGTTCGGCTATGTGTCGGTCCGATCCGAACAATCGAACTTTGCACTTCGGAGTAGACCCCCAGGATATGCCGTTGGTCCTGGATCCTGACTCTCTCCGATCGCGCCGGATTGCCGTCCCATCGGACAATGAGAGTGAGAGAAGAAGGAGTGAACCTATGTGTGTGTGTGCGGAAGAAGGAGTGCACACACTTGTGCATAATATGTTCCTCGCCGAAGGCTAATCTCCGTTGAGATTGGCCGCCGTAGCCGAAATACGGTGTGAGGGACTTTATATCATACCATAATTATGTGTTAAGACGTACAGTCGACAAAAGAGATAAGTATGCAGGGTCGTCAGATATATTTGAAGCTTAGTAAGAAACCGATGGATGTTTTCGAATGAAATTTAGTTTGATAAATGAACTGTTCGTTTTCTATTTTATGCGAAAACATCAATCCGTTTCTTACTAAAATTCAACTATATCCGACTACCACTATACTACTACTACTATATACTTATCTCTTTTGTTGACTGTACTTATATTTTTCACATTAATTCTTTGAAAAGTATGCTAATGATAAGTTGCAATTAACGTCAAAGTGAGGTAAAGTAAGTATTTAATTAGAATCATCAACACTTTTTCCCTATTAAATGGAAATAAGTTGAGGTACCTAAACATTTTATTGACATCAGTTTTCACATAGCAGACGCACATTTAGCATAACATTACGTCTACAGAATTACCGAGGCCTTTTCGGAGAAAAAGTACAGATGCCAGCAGGACAAGCTACCCGAAACTGTCAAATTTTCCCAATCTACCTTGAACCTTAATGCTTTAGCGATAAAGTTGAAAATCTATTAAAGAAATTTGACAGATTGTAGTAGCCTGATGTGCTGGCGTCTGTACATTTAGGTATTATCAGTTGTCATTCGTAGATTCTTTGACAGTCGTTACGGGTAGTTAGAAGTCCAAAGGTCTGACAACTCTCAAGGGGTATGATGTTACCCAGTTACTGGGTAGTGGAGTTCAGATAGGCAGTCGCTCCATGCGTATTCAGCTGCCTACAGTTGGACTGGAAGCCGAGCCCAACATAGTTGGGAAATTGCTAGGCAGACTGAATTTTTTTTAATTTCTCCTAGGTAGGTAGTATCCTTGATGATGAGTTAATTATTTCTCTCGTATAGCTGCAGCGTGCAGAAACTAGCAGTTTTTATCCATATTTAGATGTGGTAAATACTTCAGATTCTGTTTTTTTTCATGCAATGCGGCCTCTATATTTTTCAGGAAAGTTCACGTGGTAAAAAGTATAGCGATATTCCCTGTCGTCATAATGAATTTACCACAATATCATTAATGAATGTAATTCCCACAGTATTAATAAAAAATCCTGCAATTGAGTCATTGGTTTTTACTTTCTAAGAATACTATACTAACAAGGTTACGCTACAGACCAAAGGTTTGATTCCCGTAAAAGCATAATATTCATAATTTCATATGGCTATTATTCTTCCAAAAATATATGTTTCTGGCTCTCAGATTTATGCCTGTAGCCGCACTTAAATAAAGGAAGTCCTCATGTAAGTTAAGATAAAAAAACTGTATATAATTTCTAAAAAACTGCCTTTACACAGCTTAACTTTCTGTTAACCTTAAAAAGTGTAAGTAAAACACATGTCCCAACTCTCACAACGTCATTAACAAAAGTTTTGACACTGTAGAAACAATTCATCACGCACTTATCGTGTAAAAAGAAAAAAACTTGACATTTTTGACTTACATTTGACACATGACGTCTCACTAATTAGCTGGTAATGACACCTTTACATAATGGTCCATGTTGGCGGTACTTCGGTTCCATTCACAGATATTTTATTTTGAATATTATCTATATAATTTACGGTTAGGTGGGGATTGGATTTTGGTTCCCATACTAATTATAAGAACTGGACTCGTCTTGAGTATCTACGAGCATATTGTTTGGAAATATCCGAGTACCGGAGCCGAACTAGCTTCCGAACAGTGTTTGGTTTTAATCTACTGAAGAATACCTTGTAGTCCTTTTCACATACCCGGCTACTTTTTCGCTAGAAATCTAAATCAGTTAGGCAATGTATAAAGTAAAACGTTTAAAAAAAACAGAGACCGCATAATCATTAAGATCTGTTGTTAGTATAATATGTAGGTTTAATACATTATGTTCACAGTCAGTCAAAAAATCATATTTATGCCAAAAACAAGGCCTCTGAAAGTTTTTCAGCGATATTTTGAACGTCTTAACTTAAACGGAAAGGTAGGACCTACTCACGTTCGAACTTAGAGGCTTGAAAAAGATAATTTTAGGTATAGACATCTTGGCCTAGTATATCCAGCGGTAGATAGGGGATAAGTGGAAGGAGGGAAGGGGAGCAGTTGGATACACATGGCTGATAGATAATAAATAATATAAATCCTGGCTCTATATAAACAGCCAATCAACCCATCACATTTCAATAACGATTCTAATTGTAACTGTTCTCACGCTGACGTACATTGGCCCACCAATTACAGCCAATTACAATTGTAATCGAACGGTGACGTCAAAGAAATACCTTCATAACATTACCTCCTTAAGGTTTTATGACTAAGGAAAATATATAAGATATTAATTCTTCGTAATGACTGCGATGTGGCTATTGAATGATGCGAGGTGTTAATGGTTGCATATTGTTCTTTGAACTCGGTGTGTTTGGTTGTTACCTATGGTCGTTAAAGGGTTGAAAAATAGTATTGTTTTTAAAATGTTAGTTTTGTAATAAAAATATAAGTTTCCTTTTTACAAACTATTATAATATAATATCTTCTAACTAAAACTATAAACAAACTTAAATATGTCATCGATATATTCCTCCGCATCGCTGTCACTTGGTAATGTATTATAGGTGAGACTGGCGGCATTGCCACGTTGTATGGCAATACTTATCCTCTGGCCAAGGTAAAAGCCAGCCCTTGGGTACATTACAAAAGATAAATTGCTTATTACACCAACCGGTCTATTCTGTAAAAATCTCACCATGAACATTTTGGTGAAGTGAGCGGTCAAAAGTGTCAACCCTTAGCATCAGCCAGTCGATTCTGTAAAAATTTTGGTGAAGTGAACTTAGAGTGAAATGTCGATAGAGTCAATCCCTTGCATCAGGTGAAATGACAGCTCACTTTAAAGCTCACTTCACTTACGTTTTCATGGTGAGGTTTTTACAGAATAGGCCGGCTGATGTAATCACAGCTCACTAAACCTAAGTTTTCACGGTGATTTTTTACAGAATAGAATGGTAGGAGAAAAATTAAATAATTCGATTTCAAGCAAGTCTACTGGGACTAACATCACACATACATTGAAACTAAGAAAAAAGCTAAGAAATAAAAACTTGAATTTATATATCACTGACACATAATACATATATGTACACATTGTCACTATAATTATTATCAATTTAACTTGCAAATATTGTTTGCATTGAAGTAAAATCTCCCGCAAGCAGAATAGTCTACGCTACGAAGATTGTGCTACGAAGACTACGCTACCTACGAAGTTTGCGCTACGAAATTACGCTACGAAAATTTTGCGAATGGTACGCAGCTAACTTAGAAACTGAAGAAATATTGTAAAATCGAATATTAATAAACACATTGTATTACAGAGCATGTGGCTAAGACCAATGCTGTAGGTACGAGAAAAAAATCGTAAGATGTAAAAAAAGAAATTGCTGTTCTTGATTAAGTAGGTGCTTAGTATTAGATAACACATGCCTTCTTTCCTCTTAAAAATACTTAAAAAAAAATACCCGGGGACTGATAGAAGAATTGTTTAGTATTAGCAATTTTCTGAAATGAAATAAAGTTAATAATACGGTTTTACATCACGGCTTCGCCAAAGAAGCCATGATGTAAAACCGTGTTACATATTAATTTTTATTTATTTTTCATAGATTTAGAGCTAATTGGTCCTACATTCTAAGGCGTGCTTTCACCAGAAATCTCTAAATTAATATATTTAGCGCTCAACAGAATATTTAAAACATCATACTGTCCGCGTCAACTTCAAACAACTCGAAATAGAGCGATGTTTTTAATTCGTCGTAGCGCTAAAAAAAATTAGCGATATATGGTGCAAGTGAGAAGTTTCTTACATTATAGGCATATTAAATGTTCTATGTACAGTGTAGCAGAATAACACTTCCAACATTTTTCGTAAAGATTTTTACTTATCGAGTTAGGTAGTCATTTGTCTAGGTAAAACTGGCAGTACGTAGGTCGTTATGTTAGCAAGCCACTAAATTGTTTTCGTAAACAACTGCCTTATTTAGACGTCTACAAGGATGCTTAATAAACCAATAGTAATAATATAAATATCAGTCCAATTAGAAGGATTATAGAGACTTAGCAATAAACTCGGTAATTGATCGTCACTAATTTATTGTACCATTAAAATCAATTGGAGCCCTATTAAAATCCTACCCCTGTCACACTGGGCCGACTCTAGCCAATTTATAGCTTATTAATTAATTCAATTGATGTCATATAAATATGACATTAGCGATATTTCAATGAATTACGACGGTAATTATATGCCATGTCGTGCTATAAATTGTAAAGGATTACGTGCTAATCATAACCACTTGATGTATTTACAACTGAGAAGAGGTAAAGTAACATTGTATTCGCAATAACATTCAAAACTTGGACCGAATTCACTAACAAATAACCCCAAAAACAAAAACATACCTTTTATGTATTTCCAAATGTATTCTTCGGTCGAAATATTCCTCAGTTTGGATAACGAAACGTCCAAAGTCACTGTAAACACTTTCTATCACTGCCCACTTAACGAAAATTCTGTCATTCAATAAGAGCAAAAAACAAAAAATGGCTAAACAATGGTTTCACCAGGACATAGGCACAATGTTATCGCCAGTCAAATGTCAGCGCGCACTTATCAGTACAGTCAATTAGCATTCAGTGCGCACACGTGGGTACGAAGCGCGGAATGTCCCAGGCAAGACGATACGACCAAAGCGCGCCAAACAGACCGACCAACTGAAACACTACGCGCGCACCCACACACGCGCGCCGCTCAACAGGTGAAAACGCAACAGTGTGCTACAAATGAACTCGCACGCGACCCTATGTGGAGGTTACTCAGGTGAACCGCGCCGCGTGTGTGCGTGCACCATTTTGTTCGTGTTGTTCAGATTTATTACCGCGCTCGTGCGTGTGTGCGAGACGCTCTACAGGTGATACTCTTTTGTGTTTGTTAGTAATCACACTTGGTCACATGTCATGTGCGTATGTATGCTGCCTACCTGTTGTGCCCCCGCGACTTACCACTTTTGCTCTTTTAGGGCTGTTCACAAAATATATTGCCTTTAAAAACGTCCATCTTCACCATTGTTTTGACGGAACAGAGGCTCAGCCATCAGTTTATTGTTAACTAAATCTGACCTTTATGGGTTGATTATGTTATTCTGCACTCACACAGACGTAACAATCATTACATGTTTACATAGACGAGTGCAGATGATTAAGCGCGTAGCGAATTTTCCGACAATTTTCCAACGATTTAATTCGGTAGCGTTATAATAGTGTTCACCGGTGTGGGTAAATCGTGCCTCCTGCACTTAGTGAACTTTGTACATCGTAAGGTCACGGATGTTTAGCACCAATACAATAGGTATTAACATCTCATGTCACCTTGACGTAAGCGCAAAGACACTGCTGTTGCGCGAAGCATAGGAACGTAACACTCGGTAACAATGAAGCATTTTTGAACTCTACGGCTCTAATTTTAGAAATCTAAATTATGTAAACATTACGTAGTTGATAAAACGTTTTGAGGAAAAACATCGATTTAGGGCAGAACGTTTGAATTGGATTCCTATTTCAATCGATTCTAGCTCATGCTGCCTACGGCTGTAAGTCTTTTTTGCGAAGATGCTTAACAAAAACTTAAGTCATTTTTTTCATCAAACATTTAGATCGTGACTGGTCTATTTGTATTGTAATTTGCACCTAATCAGATGTAAAACTAGATTGATTATCGTAGTGCGGGCCACTTAAGAGTGGACTGTTGTTTCTTTTGTTATTTTGTGTGACAATTCGAGTATTGTAGACAGGTTCATTACTATTGTTTGGGCATCGATTCATTTTATTACGCCTACTTGTGACATTTTTTTGTTCAGATAATATTATTTTTTCTGTTGTGTTCTGAATCAAAGGTTATGGCGTGAGTTTGGGTTTTGCCCTCGGTTTTGTTTGGTTTTATTTCTCAATCGTGTCTGGTCAATTATATTATTAGCTAATGTCATATATTTCCATATTAACTGCGTCAACTGCCTACATTACCTACATCCTACTTCCTACTTCTACTAATATTATAAACGTGAAAGTTTGTATGGATGAATGGATGGATGGATGGATGAATGGATGGACGGATGGATGGATGGATAGATCTTTGTTACTCTTTCACACAAAAACTCCTGAACGGATTTGGATGAAATTTGGCACGCAGATGGCTTATAACCTGGATTAACATATTCCCACTATCGAAACTTACGCGGGCAGCTAGTACATACATAATTATGCATTATTCCATACCGAATACTTCTAATTACCTTAATCTTATAATTTGATAAGCGTAGATTTAGACAGACTACGACAGTCTTCGAGACTCCTACGCAGCACGCTTAGCAATTTTTTTCGGTCACTTTACAATATCACCCGACAATTTTACAAGTTATCCGTTAGTCAAGTATGGTGGTAAAAGAGCTAGTTTCGGTTAGCTGACTTTAGAAAGAAAGAAATACGTTTATTTGCGGTAAACATAACGCAAAGAAAGAACACAAACTTAATTTAATCACCGTGCTTACCTTAGCTTTACGTTTGTAATTGGGCCAGCAATCTCGAAAACAATCAGATATCGGGCCATATTAAGCTCAGTACGTAAGCTTACTTGTTACTCTTTTGATAACAAATAATAGTATGTATGTTTTGTTATGATATTATAGGAACGATTTAACTGTACTGGGACATTGTAGAGTTGCTTGTGCTAATATTATTTTAGCAATATAAGAATATTCTGTTATTAACGTATAATGTTATGGCCTATAATGTTCCCACGGTGAAGGAAAGCATCGTGAGGAAACTGACATGTCCGCGAACCAAAAATTCGAAGTCATGTGACATCTACCAACCCATAAGAATAAAGTGCCTGCTGATAAAGTACCAAATTTTCACTTACTACAACGTCGAACAATATAAAATACAAATTATGTTTTCAGCGATCCCTCATATCGTCGTTTTATTTCGACATTACTAACACTAACCCCAGGGTTAAAAGACTTCACTCTCCCACATCGATCGGCTTTTTTATTATTTTATTTTCTTTATTTTCGAAAGGCTTACAGACTAATAACATTACAATAACAGTTAAATATAAATACATTTCTAATTAAAAGCCTCCACAGATAAATACAAAAAATATTACTGCTTCATAGTCTAAGTTACATTGGTTATTTCCTCACAGTTGGTTCATTTATATAGGATAACCCATGAACGCGCAAGTGGGCCGAAGCTAATCAATCGTATAATGGAAAATTAGATTTATAAATATTTGCATGCATATCATAAGTTATAAGCGACACAAGTTATCAGTAGTTAGTGTACTCTTAGGGGTTTATTCATAAACGATGACTAAAGTTAAGTAACGTTTAAACGTCAAAAATGTATGGTTAAACAGTCGCTAATCACTGCTTAACTTTAAGCAACGTTTATGAATAAAGGGGTTAGTGTATCAGCCTACTAATATTATAAACGTGAAAGTTTGTATGGATGGATGGATGCATGGATGGATGTTTGTTACTTTTTCACGCAAAAATATTGAACGGATTTGGATGAAATTTGGCACACAGATAGTTTATAACCAGGATTAACACATAGGATACTTTTAATCCCAATATTACCACGGGATCGAAACTAATGCGGGTGAAACCGCAGCCGCAGCTAGTAAGTTATAACAAAAATCATAGCCGGTTTTGATTAAGAACTATAATTATGTCCATCTATCATATCCTTGCTTAAATGAGTAAATATCTTACTATTAATGATTATACGTATCATCATAAAAGTTAACAGAGCGTTAAATGGTAGGTACACTAAAGGTAGAAGGGTATGCTATCTTGATATTCAGAGATTTGACAGTAATTGCAATACTTAACTACGGTTAAGATAAGCTTAATTAATTTTAACGAGAGTTAAACTAAATAAGAGCTGTGGTGGCCCAGTAGTAACGGCCTCGATTAACGAGTTGTAGGTCGTGGGTTCGAATCTAGGCAGGCACCTTGCTTTGTGTAAATTTCATCACCACTGCGCTCAAAGCGGTGAACGAAAACATCGTGAGGGAACCAGCATGTCTTAGATCAAAAAATTCGAAGACATGTGACATCTGTATGTTTACAATCTAGCTTCTAATACATTTATTGTTGTCTTCTTTTTAAATGTTTGATGTAAATTGATGCCCTGAAACACAGGTTTTTCATAAACCTAGATCAGAGGAAAGTTAAATTCTAACTGTAATGTAGACCACATTACAGTTAGAATTTAACTTTCCTCGTTAGAATTTAATTAATGTAAATCATATTTTTACTTTACTTTATACTTGATTATTTTTTTTTTATTAATAAAATTAATGACACTTAGACTTTACATCGTCATCACATTATAACTATAATGATATAATTAATAAACACAAAACATTGTTACTCTATCTACCAACCCGCTTGGGACCACGTGGTTAGTTTTCAGCCCACCCCCTTTCGTAGACAGGAAGCCTGTGTCCCAGCAGTGGGAACATTATAGGCTTATTATGCTCTACTAAATATAATCTGGTAAAGGTTGATTCACACAAAAACAAACTCATGAAATAAGTTTAGAAGATATTTTATCGAATAGGCTTTAAAAGGAAACCAATAGCCTACTCAATTTATATGCGGTTTTCCTAGTAAATAAAAATAAAATAGCGTTATTTCAGTAAAGAAAAAAAGAAAGAAAAAAGAAAAAATAGTAGATTATTAACCAAGGCGATAAAGCAGTGTCTTCTGTCGCGGGTGACGATTTAAGTTCACCCAAGACTAAGACAGCTTTATCACCGAGGAAAATACTCTACTTTTCGTACCATTTGCGAAAAAATTAACTTAACGTTTATGTATTTGAAGAAAACAAAAACGCGGCAAATTCCTAGATTAATATTTTTTTGTCGGAAAAGCAAGGGCATCAAGCTCATACGGCCTCGTCGGTTTTCGTAATTTTATTTAATAATCATAACTGCATAATACATGCGTATTCCTTTTTCAAAAAGATGTATAATGCTTTATATACAAACTCAATGGTGTAAACACAGATGTAATTCAGTATAAATTTCGGTAAGTATTCCAAATTTAAATCACATTCTCCCCCTAGAGGATGAATGAAATTCAGTACAATTTTCTTTCCCTGTTTTTAACAGATTAAAAATGACTATTGTTATGTTCGCTTTTTGTGGCATAGAATGTCACTTTTTCGAGCAAGTGGTATGAAAATACATTTATTTGCGGCAAACATGACGCATAAAACAGAACAAACACACAAAAAAAAATAACAATTTGGGGGTAAACATGCGTCACATACCTATAATGTTACTACATTATAGGTATGTGACGCATGTTTACCCCCAACTTGTCCTATAATGGCCACATTTTCATTTACCTACATCAACAGGTTTGATTTTTTGCTATTTTACAAAGCGTTCGTATTTTCAAATACAATTTTATAAACGTAAACTGTTCGGGATACAAAAAACTTTGCAAAAAAAAAAAAAAAACACCATCACAAAAAATCATAAAGCTCAAAAAATTACATCACGCCTTGATTTCCCGAAGGGTTAGGCAGAGGTACACTTATCACCCACATTTCGCCAGTTTAAATCCCATGTGACAGGGGACGAGAGTATCGCCATCAACCGGGCACTAACCCAGACTCCAGGTTGCCACTGAGAAATTCCAGCTGGAAAAACCCAATAACACTTTGCCCGACCTGGCGATAGAACCCAGGACCTCATACTCAACAGTAGAGTTTGAGACCACTAACCCATCGAGCCAGTCACAATACACAACAACTACTTAAATACGTGTGCAGGTACTACAACTTACTACATTTACAAAACCTTTACCAACATAAGCAACAAGTTATACCAGACATAAATATTATGCATATTATAAAACAAACGCAGAATTGGCGTAGACAGCGACAGTGCCCTTAATAAGCCTGTTTCATAAGAGAACCAATGCAGCGAATATTTACACGCATTTCAATTAACAAGCTGGCCAAACAACGAGGGATTACCACTAGAAAAGAAACGTATAGAAGGTCTACAATTTACTCTAATTAACAAAACCGACCAACGGTGAGTCGGATTCGCACACGAAGGGTTCCGTACCACCGTACAATAGATAACACTTATTCTTTTTAGTAATTTAGTAAAAAAAGACACGTTTCTTGACATTTTCAACTTTATTTTATTCTAATTATTTGTTGTTATAGCGGCCACAGTAGTACACACTCCGTGAAAATATCAAGTGTCTACCCCGTGAACCTCGCGGCTCGTTCAAAAGATACAATCTTACGGACGGACGGCGGACGAAAAATTTCTACGCTTGGAGTCTAGATGCATGTGCTGAATTCATGGTAACAGTTTGCTCGTCGTTGTACCGGCCACCCTCTTTTTACTATACTGTGACTTTTGCGCACCGTTCGAGCCCTCATAGTCTCTTAAAATCTATCACTTGATAGATTGACGGCACGGTTGGCTCAGTGGTTAAGCGATTGACGGCTGCGCTGCGTGTCGCGGTTTCGATTCCCGCACGGAACAAATATTTGTATGGCCTACAAGTAGTTGTTCCGGGTCTGGCTATTTGTGTATGTGAGTTTAAATGTTTGTAAACGCACCCACGATACAGGAGAAATTCCTAGTGTGGGGGCAACGTTTTGTTTAAAAAAAAAAAAAAGATTCTCGGCTATCACTGACAGTCAAAGCTTTTAACGCTTTAAAACGTCTGAAACGCAAAACGATGGCGTTCAAACCCACAATTTATGCGTAAATGGCAAAGATTGGATCTTCTGCCCCTCTCTAATTTGTGTTATAACTGTTTGCGCGCGCGCAGGATTTGTGGCAGAGCTACGAGCGTGTAGGAATATAGAGTGGGAAGTCAATAAGTTTCATAGTAAGTGTTACGTGATTACACGCAAATTATGACTACTGTAACATGGTTAGAAAGGAGGTAGCTATAGTTACGGCCGTCCTTTCACGTAATCGGCATTCGCGATTTATTTACCAAAAATGTAAACAAATATGAGTTCATGGAAAAATAACTTGAATTCCTACACAAAAAAGTTCCCTTTACGCTACACCTTCAAAAGAAATTATAACTTTTTCAATAGTGCTAGTCGCTCTGAAATCAACTTAATTTCAATCAAGATAAAGTTAATATTTGTTTAACTTGAAACAGCATCAATTTAAAACATTAGTTTGAATAGACTTTAGGTTCAGGACGGTAGCGGTAACTCGTTAAAACCTAGATTTTGCAATTGGGTCATCATAAGGCACTAATTAAATCATGAGATCTTATCATATTAAACTAGTTACTAAGCCGTAATTATGACAGTCATAAAAGTCATCCATAACGAGAGGAGATTTAAGTTGTGATGTATGTACATACACACGTGAAGAGTGTCTAATATAATAATAATAATAATCTTCATTCATTCAAACTACAATGGCGGCACGGTTGGCGCAGTGGTTAAGCGATTGACTGCTGCGCTACGTGTCGCGGGTTCGATTCCCGCACGGAACAAATATTTGTATGACCTACATGTATTTGTTCCGAGTCTGGGTGTTTTTCTATCTATAATATGCATGTATTTACAAAAAAAAAAAAAATGTATATAAGTAGTTTATCAGCCATCTTGTTACCATAACACAAGCATTAGGTTGCTTAGCTTGGGACAAATGGTGCTGTGTGAAATGTCCAGGGATTTATTATTTATTATTATTATTATTATTATAATGGTCTATAGTGTTAGTAACAAAAATAGCTTAGCCTATGTTAGTACTTAATAACTAAAACAGAACGGGTCCGGTTTGTAATCGCCCACACTAGCGGGCTATCTGTCCGGGCGGATAATAATTTCAGCACACATTTTAAAAACAACTAAATCATATCAAAATAAAACAAACAAAACCACACACACAAAATAAAAAGCAGTTAATGACACAGTTAACACATTAGGACCGGGAGGAACTGTCCACTGCACACAGTGCAGTATGCAAACGAATCCAGTGGTGGAACAGTGGAGAGTCCCATCTGTCCGCGAACACGCTTATTATACCGTTTAAGGATCAAGGTATTTTTTTTTAATATTAAAAAAAAAATACCTAATATTGCCCAATTGAAATGAAATAAAAATGTATATTTAGATTGATTAAATAAAATGTTTTCGTATGAGTAGTTCGACGAAGTACTCTCTGCTTTTGCAATTATAAAAACTTTTCGCGATTTTTGCTTAGGTATGCTGGATTTTTCACACTAATTAATCCTGACATTAAAATGTGACAAAAATAAGTTTTTAAAGGTTTTTATTGCATTATATAAACATTTAGTACATTAGTAGTATTTCTGTCGTTAACGTTACAAAAAATATATTTAAAACAACCTGATTTTATTCACCAGAACCAGTCATGTCCGCTACTGATTTTTCTAAGCTATTCAAGAAAAACTCGCGATAAAAATAAATTGTATTCATCAGTATCAAAATATCCAACACATTTTTTACAGGAAACTAACTTCTTTATCCTTAACGTTGGTCAAACTAAAGAAGTTAAACTTACTTTCTGACTGTTAAACCTTACATTTTGACGTATAAACGTCACTAACAACAACGACAATCGATCAATCGATCGATCAATTTTAACAATCGTTTATAAATAAACCCCTAAACGAACAACCACCTGTCTATTGAACAACATACACTACACTATCTAAAACCGAACTACGTGTACAAATACATAACAACATTAGTACCCCTAAGCGGTACAAGCCGTATGCGATAGCATTCTTGTTTTAATTTATTCGGAGTGGCAATTAAGGCTGTGTTCTCATAGCACAATAGCTGGTCAGATGCGACAATTGTGCACAAACCAGGCTATCGGCATCGGGTCGCGCTGCTCTCGGTTAGATACCCAGCCTGTTTTGGGAAGATTAAAATGTGGGTACATTGGTAGATGCGTAAGTGTAGCCTTAGCTTTGGAATACATTGGAATAAAACTGGTTTACACTGTTTTCAGTGAGTCGATTGTTAGTTTATTGTTTGTTTTATTTTAGTGTTGTGTTGAGACTTTGAGAGTAGTTTTTACGGTTCCCTCCCCAAAGGGTGCCAACGGAACCCTATTACTAAGCCTCCGCTGTCTGTCCGTCTGTCAGCGGGCTGTATCTCATGAACCGTAATAGGTAGACAGTTGAAATTTTCACAGTGTGTATTTCTACAGCAGCTATAACAACAAGTAATTAATAAAAATAAAATACAGTCAATAAAAATTAAAAAAACACACTTTTCAAAAGTGTGTTTTTCGGCGCTTTTTGCGTTGTGGTACGGAACGTTTCGTGTGCTCGTCCGACTTGCACTTTGTCGGTTTTTAAGCTATTCCTGACAATGGAACGTCATGAAATTGAATGAGACGGGAAGTAACCTTTAACTACTTGATGTAGTACCCTGCAATGTTCAGTTAAACAAAAGGGGAAATAACCTTATAACCACTTGATTCCTAACAATGTAAGTAGGTAGGTAGCTATCAATTGCGTGAATCAGAAGTCATTGTCGTGTACAGTCACGAGCACCACTATGTCAACACTTGGCAACTTTCAATTGCGATTTTTTCGTGAAATAACGAATGCAACGTTGAAATACGACACATTACATAAACCTATGGATTCGAAAATGCTATGTTCGTAATAACATAAAATTTCATTCAATAAAAAAGGAGTAAATCGCTTTTGAATAAAACCGAGTGTATACATACTTTTGCTCGTGACTGTACCGAGTTTAGTAGATACTTAGTTATTAATTGTAAAACAGCTGACAAGCACTTTTGCCATTAAACCTTGCTCATATCTATCTACACGAATAAGTTTGTTTGTTTGTTTGAACGCGCTAATCTCTGGAACTGCCAGTCGGATTTGAAAGATTCTTTTTGCATTTGATAGCTCTGTTCTTGAGGAAGGCTCTAGTTAACATTACGCTAGGGCACATAAGAGCCGAACAAAAAAAAAGTCAGAGAGAGCGCTGAGCGAAAACGAAGTAATAACGACAAAGTTTTATAAAAATATGGTTGTTATTTTGGTATCTAGGCATTGTGTTTGAGTATCTTACGACTTCGACGGGAACGAAGTCAGGGCAAAGCTAGTTTTATAATGGTTTACAACTTAGGCACATATTACAGAAGTGAACGTTCTTAAAATAACGAGAATCACTCTCTCGTAATTTCAAGAACGTTCACACTCTGATCTCAGTCTCAATCTGCCAAAAATGATAATGATGATAAAAATTTAATTATGATAATTTCCCCACATTTTTGACATTGATTGTCGCTAAGATGAGATTGCGACTAGATTTTGAACGTTTTTAGTAACGGGAATTGACCTTCTGGCTTCTTGTTTTGCTCATCTACCTCGACTGTTGTTTAGTTTATAAGCTTATCATTCGCAAGACCAGTTCTAGCATGATATGGCGAATTTCTGGTTACACGAGCAACCTGACCTTCCCAACCCATGGGGAAATCAGGATATACTGTATAATGTTATCGGTATTACAGATGAATTTGCTGCCCAAGACCTAATCCTATCCCATGGGAACAGATGAGATGGCATTTCCACGGACAAGAAGTGGTTGGTATTAGAACTACATTGCTTTTCCCGCGAGTTGTGTGGAACTACCGCACGTTCTTTTGGTTTATCAGGATTGAAGTCTGACCAAACTTTATAGTCATATGCTGATATGACTTATTAAAATAAACTTAGGCAATAAAATTATAAGTGAAACTATAAATGTAGAAGCAGATTATGGACTGCAACCACCTTCTGCTGACCGTAAGATTAGTGTAGTTAATACTTGTTAATCTATTAAATTCATAGCTTGGTGATTATGAGAACGTTTGACCTTAAAGAAAAAAGGAAGAATGAAAGAAAATACGTTTATTTGTGGTAAAAATGACGCAGAGACAACACTAACACAAAAAAGAACAAGTTAAGGAAAAAATATATAATTACGTCACTCACATCCACACAAAACGGTCATTGCTCAGCATAATGCTACAACCTTATGCTACAGAGCCCCAACGCTGGTTTTCAGCGACTGGCGTTACTTTGACTGTTCTTTATACCTATCCTCTTATCTCGAATCGATGGTTATAACCAAATGCTTGGGCCCTCGTGGCATCAGTGGTGTTTTTTATGTCCTCTAAAGTCAATTTAAGATGTAGGGATAGGATGATAGGATAAAAAAGTGGGCCATCTTCTATCAATTACGACTACGACAAAATTAACTTATTAAGAAATACGCTTGCAAGCTAAAAAATATGAAAGAAAAAAATCTCATACAATATTTCAACCCTGTAGGTTGAAATATTGTATGAGATTTTTTTCTGTAGCATAAACACCTTACAATATACAAACTAAGTAGCAGGCACAGCTTAGCAAAAGATTGCTTTATCTCGCCGCTAGTAAATCAGCTGAGCAGGAAGCGGGTGGACGATGAAAAATGCCCTGGCAGCTCCTCGGAAGGCAAGCGTGATGATACGTGTGGATCGCACCGGACGATTTATTGGTAGCCGGCCGATAACCGGTCGTAGGGTGTACTTAGCTAAATACTTTGTGAGATTTTCATAGTAGGTCTGGCGTCATGGAAAGAGACTTTATTGACGGCTTGAAATAGATGGAGGTACGCCCTTTTTTAATGGGTTTGAAGATTTTTATATGGAGTCATGCCTACTGTCACGCCACTGTCAAAGTTGATCACGTGACATCAACTTTGAACGCTAATATCTTGGAAACGTGACACTTTACGGCGTTTGGTCATAATAATATGTTTTCTATTTACCTACATTTATGTCAGCTATCGATTTATATACATAGGTCTCATGCGTGGCCGCCATTTTCAAAATGGCGCGACAGTAGGTCTGCCACGGATCTTCAAAGAGCTTTGGCAGTAGTTCTACGAGGCCAGTTGTTTTTTTTTTTTTTTGTAAAGTTGAAATAGTTTATTTCAGCGGCAGTTGGTATATCTTGTGTTGCCATCTGACATTATGCTGAGCTGATTCCCTTTTGGAATTATAAGCATTGTTTTTTTTTAAATAGTTTTAAGGTGTTTTTTTTTATCTAATGATGATAAACTATTGAGATGAATCTGTTGAGTATGTAGTCTCTTCTGAATGTGCAATTATAAACTATGCTTGAAAATGTTTCTTGAGGTATTGCAATGAAGTATTACAATATTGGAAGCGCGTCAATATTTTTTATTTGCATTGTTTAATATCTAATTAAGAGGTCAAAATGGAATTTTAATTTCTAATTGTAGTAGTAACCTAATCAAGAAACAATACAACCTCAGATTTAAATCCAATTAGTCTGATTAAAACTGTGATTTATTATTTCCAGAAATTAACATAGGTTCACAATTTTCCAATCAAGTATTTTAAAACATTCCGAACAAGAGCAATTAAAACGAAAACAATAAACGCTAACAAGAACAATGAGCGTTTAAATTACCATAATCGGGATCATAAAACAGTGTCACCGCAGAATTATTCCAATAAATGTGACAAAATATCACTTCAGAATAAATCTACCTGCAATAAATTTATAGGCCCAGACTAGAATTTAAATCCTGTGTTTGTAGAACACAAAACATGGGGCAGGGTCGTTTACATTACACACAAAACGACGTAACAACCACATTGATATTCAAACCAAAACAATCTAAATTATACTTATTATTAATTCTATAGGGCTGATTGTAGCGTGTATGGTTCGTTAGAACGGTCGGAGAGCGAAGGTCGTTGAAGGTTGGCGCGCTTTTCCGCGATCAACGGCACTAGATTAAACAAGATGGCGGGAGCGGCGCGTGCGCAGTGGCCGCAGTAACTTAGCTGGAACGATAAAATGTTGCACGCACTAATTTATTTGTTTTAGTGCGAAATTGGTCCACATAATTATTGTTGTAAACTGTTTGGCATTCTTCAAATATCTGGTGTAACTATGTACAGAGATAAAACGCAAGGCTTCTATTGTCAACATAATTGTACTGTTTAGTTTTAAGTTTATTATTCGTGTTTATAGAATAGCAACCCCATAAATATGCCAACTAACTTTATGCAGCTACATTTGTCAGCATTTTATCTACAGGTAACCTTAAGCCTAATCTGTACTTGTCCATAAATACTTCGATGTTTTATTGGGATCGTCAGCTTATCTAAAAGGGTTAAATACGTTAATATATATTCTGTGCATACCTTTTTATACTATTACTAATGTTTGATTATTTCCCCTCCTTTTTATATACTTGTACATATTATTATGTTAAGACTGTTAGCTTTTTAAATGTTGTTAATTATGGACAGCGTAATTAGACTTCTAGAAATACAGACGGGTGTATTACTAATAATAAAACTGATGAATCTGTTTGTTAGTTTGTTTGAACGTGCTACTCTCTTTTTTTGCATTTGATAGCCCGATTCGTGAGGAAGGCTATAAATTAACACTACACTAGGACCCTTAAGGGACGAGCAAAAAGAAAAAGAATCAGACAGAGTGATGCGATGCGACAGGATGGGTCGGAGATCAAGAAATTTCACGCAGACGAAGTCGCGCCCAGAAACTATGTAGTTAAATATACGCTTGCTAGACTAAACAAACTTCCTACTTCAAAAATCAGCTGCGCCATCTTAGCGGCCCTGATTTAGCTCTAAGTCGCCATTATAAATGTGCTTTTAATGTAACGATACTATGGCACGAGCGGGGCCCGATACCATTATGAATTTCGTCCAATCCACGTTCAACTTGCACTTTAATTTTATTAAATATACTTTGTTTAGTTTAAGTTTTGTTACACGAGCTTAGGGTAAGTGATGCTGTGATTTCTTACGTGATTGTTCGTTTGTTGCGCCGGAGATAGAAATGAAGTTAACTTCCTACTAATATTATAAGTAAATGCGACAGTTTGTATGGATGTTTGTTACTCTTTCACGCAAAAACTACTGAACCGATTTAGATAAAATTTGGCACACAGATAGGATACAACCAGGATTAACACATAAGATACTTTTTATCTCGATATTGCCATGGGATCGAAACTTATGTGGGTGAAACTGCGGGGCGCAGCTAGTCCTTCATAAGAAGAACAATTGAGTAGGTATTATAGTAGGAAATCGAATGGAAATCCACCGAGAGTAGGTGCAGTCAAATAGTGACAGTGGCTATAGCTTTTATTGTGTGTGGATTTTAGTGGGTCCGTTACTAACGCTAACTACTTGGGCAATAAATTAATAGTTAGCTTTTTTTTATCGAGCTACGTTAACTTGCCAGACTCACTGTCGCGTATTATAAGATTTATTCCCCTTTATTCATAAACGTTGCTTAAAGTTAAGCAGTGATTAGCGACTGTTTAACCATACATTTTTGACGTTTAAACGTTACTTAACTTTAGTCATCGTTTATGAATAAGCCCCAAAGTGACTATATAAACAGACACTTGCGCAGTTTGATTTTGATCGACAATTGATGTGTACACATAGCCATGGAAGAAGAAGGTATATCCATACTTAAAAGAAGGCCTCTAAAATGGACCTATGTATATGTTTAAACCTGATTACAAAATAAATCAACTTATAAAAACTTATAATTGATCCTGGAAATTGAAAACTATTTTCCTTTCCTCGGTTTCTATGACATGTTTTGTCCTTTACTAGCTTTTGTCTGCCGCTTCGCCCGTGTGGAGGTCTGAAATTATCCCACGAAAACGCACTACCGGGATAAAAATACCCTATGTATTAATCAATAATTCTGTAATACATTGTTTTCATATATATTTCATAATATTTCATTGTTATCTTTATTTGATTTACGCGGCGCACGCCAGTAAAGCTCCCATGATTTTTTCCGAAATCTTCAACAATCATCGTCATATTTCAGCCAATATTCAAACAACACCCTAATGAATTATACACTTAAACCTTCTTCATGAATCACTCCGTCCATTGGAGAACACTGTATGAAAATCCGTACGGGAGTTTTCAAGTTTATCGCGTTCAGACAGACAGACAAAGCGGTGGAGCTTTGTTTTATAATATATAACTCTACTATAATACTCGTACCTACTAATAGTGACGATCATTATGAGGATAACCGGAAATCAAGATCATAGGTGACAAGGAAAAGATTAGATAATTATGATGACCCGACATACTCGTATATGCCGTGACATAAGGTTACGAGGAAAATGGATATTGTTCTGTAAAATTTCCCGAGAAGCATTGTATAAATAAACATATAACATAACATCACGCCCTTATCCCGAAGGGTTATTCAGAGGTGTACAGTCAACAGCAAAAGTAGATGATCAAAATTATAAATTCAATACTAATGAACGGAGTTCGCGTCAGAACTATGTGGCGTGCTAGTAGTAAATGTTTGGTATAATTTACAATCAAATACTTTTGAATCACTTCGACGCCACACAGTTCTGACGCGAGCTCCGTTCATTAGTATTGAATTTCTGATTTTGATCACCTACTTTTGCTGTTGACTGTACCTAAAGGACACCCACATTTCGCCAGTTATTTTTAACTCCCATGTAGGTAATGGGGGCAAGGCTATTGCCCCCAACCGGGTAGGTACATCCCATTGAGAAATTCCAGATGGTAAACCCTAATAACAGTTTTCCCGACCCCGCAATCGAACCCAGGACCTCATGCTTAGCAGTAGCAAATTAACTTTTATTATTTTCTTCTTTTATCTCCTTACAGAATCAGCCAATAATGTTCCCATGTGCTGGGACACAGGCCTCCTCTCCTTTTGAGAGGGAGTGGGCCGTAATATACAACGCGAGCCCAGTGCGGGTTGATAGATGTCCTATGTCTTCGAATTATTAGTTCAGGAGTTTTTGGTTGGTATGACATACCGGTTTCCTCACTATATTTTCCTTCACCGTATTGAGAGCAGTGGTGATGAAATAAATACTAACAATAATGTAACCACCACCACCATGTCTATGTAACACCTCTACCTTTTTGGTTTTGAAATTTTTGTCGTAGTCCAGGGAAGGTTTAAGCGGTCAGAAAATATGGAAAAGGGAGTAGGGTAGGAGTAGTGTAGGAGTAGGTTAGGAGTAGGGTAGGAGTAGGTTAGGAGTAGGGTAGAAGTAGGGTAGGAGTAGGGTAGGAGCAGGGTAGGAGTAGGGTAGGAGTAGTGTAGGAGTAGGGTAGGAGTAGGGTAGGAGTAGGGTAGGAGTAGGGTAGGAGTAGGGTAGGAGTAGTGCAGGAGTAGGGTAGAAGTAAGGTAGGAGTAGGGTAGGAGTAGCGTAGGAGTAGGGTAGGACACCACGCGAACGAAGTAGCGCCGGGCAGCTAGAAATAATTTATATGGCAAAACAACGTTTGCCGGGTCAGCTAGTCTGCTAATAAAAACATACTGAAATCATAAATAATCTGCCAGTCAATAATAGCGATTATGGCAATATCCTCTATATCCATATTTATCTCATGGAGCTCAATTAACTTAAGAAAAGCAAACAATCTTTCGTTCGATACGCTCCTACGCATCCAAATATTTAATTTCAAGCGAACGGATGATTTCTAAATATAATACTTAGTATAATATCGGGTCGTAGTTCTGAAGATAACAGTACTGTGGACGAGTAGGAAGTTTATTTGTTTAGCGAGATCATTAATCATAGGTCGCACACAGTAGGGGAAAGAACAGAAGGTACAATGTTCACAGTTATTTTACGTCTCACAGCAGCAATCTAACAGCAACCTTATGGTGACGAGACTAAAGATCACAATGATTTTGACAGACGTGTCAATGGCAGCTCCCAACAGCAACCTTATTAGAATGAGAATATTAAACAGATCACTGTGATTTGGACAGTGATGCAAACTCAGAGGTGTAATAACTATGACTGTACCCCAACTCATCATGCTCATTCATTCACATTCCTAAACAAGGGCATGAATAGCTCTACAATAACCATAGCTTCTTGTGATTCCTATAAGCCTCTGAATGTTATCAATAAGCTCTGTAAAGCCAGCCCTAATGACTTAACACACTATCAATCACAATCTGAATCATTTTGAAGGGTACTGCTAATCCATTGCTTCCTAAGTTAGTAAATAAATACCGCAATGAATGATGTCGAATTGTCAAAAGGTTCGTAGGTTCGTACCCAGTTAGGCGCTTTACTTTGTGTAAATGATTTCATCACCACTGCTCTCAAAACGGTTAAGAAAACCCCTAAGGAAACTGTCATGTCTTAGAACCAAAAATTCGAAGACATGTGACATTTACCAACCCGCACTGGGCCCGCGTGATGGATTACGGCCCACTCCCTCTCGCTGAGAGGCGGCCTGTGTCCCAGCAGTGGGAACGATAGAGGCGCATTATAATTATCCTAAGTAGAGGTACATATAAATTCACTATGGCTGAAAGCGTAGTTGTTCAAAGGGTGAACTGTTTTCTGGCTCTGTCTGATCTCTCTTGAGCCTTCTGCATCAACTTGTCCTACAACACAGGTTGAACTGTGGCCTAATAGAATTACCATTGATTAAAAAATATCACGATCACGTTCAATTTCTAGTTTATTATTGTTTTAATTTAATTTATTACTTAAATTATTAGCTATTCAAGTTTTGTAGGTTAATAACAGTTTGTCTGACCTAGTAGTAAGTTCTATTCATAGGTTTTGCATTTCTTATTATGCTGTTCAATGATTTATTATTCCTTTTGATCATGGCTTTAATATTTTTGGATTGTTAGTAAGGCCCTGAAAGAATAGCGCTCTATTAAATGGGACTTAAACAAAACTGGCTAAATGTGGGCGTACTATAGATACACCTCTGCTTAACCCTTTGGGGAAAGCAAACGTGATGTTATGAATATAGTTAAGTTGTTGAGTTGTTGTTGTTGTTGTTGAGTTGTTGTTGTTGTTGTTGAGTTGTTGTTGTTGTTGTAGTTTAGTTGTTGAAGAACAATCCGAGTGGTATTTAGCGGGCGTTTTCTCTGATTGTGGCTCGCAAACGTGTATATTTTTCGCACAGATACGGCACTTTCGGAATATTTTTTTCTTTTTACCTATACAACGGAGTTATCATTTGTGAATTCCGGCTCAGATTTGTGCCTATCCTAATAACAAAGATAACTGACGTTACTGCCACGCTAAAATGGAATTGGGCTGCACACATCTGACGCCTGTCAGATGGTCATTGGGCCAAACCCACGACCCAATCAATGGGTCCCTCTTAATGGCAAGTGATATAGCGACAGGCCCAGACGGAGATGGCCGGATAATCTTGGCTCCTACAACAAGAACTGGTCCTTACCAGCTTTAAATACAAATAAATGGAAAGAGATTAGAGAGGCTTTGCCCTGCAGTGGGATATCGCCGGCTTTTAATAATTGAATAATAATATCTTTTCAGGGGCCATCTTTACATACCAAGACCACTCCGTGTCCCGGAAAGCACGTTAAGCAGATGGTCCCGGCTGTCATTCCTCGAACCGTTACAAGTCGTTGTCCTCAGAAGCCCAAAAGTCTGACAACCAGTCTTACCAAGCAGTATCGTATTACCCAGTAACTATGTTGTGGAGGTCAGATAGGCAGACGCTCCATGTAAAATACTGGCTATCTACATCTGGTTACACTGGAAACCGACCCCAACATAGTTGGGAAAAGGCTAGGCAGATGATGAATACCTTTTCAAGGAGGTCTTTTATTGAATAAGAACTAAACCTCAATCATAACACAAACAACTCATCAGTAAGGGTATTGCGTAATAGTCGTCATAAAGTTATAAAACAATGACGTTACGTTATGCCGAATTATAAACACATCGCGCTGCTCGACATCCCTAGTTACGTGGTACAATGAGTTAATACTAACACACTGAGATTACGCTACGTAATGGAATCAATTTCGGACACACTTTAAGGTGAGATGATTATTCTGGATATGCTTAGGCGTGAATTTCGATTCAAAACCGAAATGTTTGGAATCGAGTTCAATTAATGAATTCTATGGTTTAAGAATATGGCCTTAGTTTTGTATGTTATCCCTGTTACCACCGTTGTTTTAGTATTTTTCATTCCGTGTGAAAACGCGGATTGCAATTAAAGATTAATTAAAATAAAACATTAAAGATTAATTGAATTGAATCCATGGTAACAGTTTGCACGTTGGTTTCCCTGCCACCCTATACTATCACATCATTTCACTTTACCGTCACAGTCACCTGTAGTCCGGTTGAATATGCTACACACGCACAAATAAGAACACTTCCCATAACATAAGCTCAACATGTAATAATTTTACAATATAAGTGTTGTGTCGCTCGATGTAATTTCATAAAATTGACGTCTGATTTCTCTCACTCTTCCGTATTAGTTACACTCATTCGCTGTCGATTAACTGGAACCAGGGTACAAGCAGAGAAAGCAATGATTGTTGGTAATGTAGCAATGTTGCACTAGTTAATGTGAATGGGAGGAAGTGTAATGTATTTGTGTTACATGTTGAGATAACACCCTTTGGCTACGGGGTAGGCAGGTACAGCAGTGCGATTCTGTAATCATCTCACCGTGAAAACTTAGGTGAAGTGAGCGTGGAGTGAGCTGTCATTCCAACTAATGCTAGGGATTGACACTATTGACAGCTCACTCTAAGCTCACTTCACTTAACTTTTCACGGTGAGATTTTTGCAGAATCGATGGGCTGAAAGCCGTGCTGTACCCACTGCTATCCTCAAATATACAGTGGGCGTACCATGAACTCGAGAAGTTAACGTAACGTCATTTCTAAAGGTTTTTAAACTGGACGTGCTAACAAGGATTCAGTACATGATTCTGTACCATAGTAATTTTTGAAGGCACTAGTTAACTCATCGTAACACGCGTTTACGCTGAGCTTGCAGCCACCGCCAGCATGCGTCGTATTGCAACTATGCATTTACCGGAAATTCAATAGAATTATTTTTCTTTGCATTGTATTCAGTCTTGCATCAGCCATCAGCTTAATATCCTGTATTTTTATAATTAAATTAATATTGTAATAAATAAATATTTTTTTAATTAAAATCCCGACCGCCGAAACATAACTGGCGCAGTCGGTAGGATCGCGACGTTCTAAGATCGAATCTAACTCTTCATCTTAAGAGCGACGGTTCTCAAATCGTTCTTTCGCGATCTACAAAGAACCTATCGCGCGGTCGGACACCTCTACGGTCATCGGGATACATCTCCGGAGAATTGGAGGAAGCTGCGCTGGCCGAGACTCGACTCGACAGGAGATGCAGTGGCTGCTTTGGTAAGTGCTCTTATTTACCAAGTGTCCTTGCTCGATTTCCTGCCTTATTTTAATTTGTGTATTTTATGTTAATCTATGTGTGTCTGTCTATAAGCTAAAATCGCAGTAGGCAACCGCAAAGTTATAATAAGTAGCGTTAAGTATCCCACGAGTAAATTCCAAGTGTTTAATTTGACACCTCTATTGTTCTACGTCAAGCGCCACTAGGCAGGCAAGCTACAGAAAAACAATGTCGCTCAGGGATTACGATGCCAACTATAGACCGTACAAACTAATCGCAGATTTAATGCCAAGATACGATGGCAATCCTAAATTACTCAACTATTATATTAGGGAAGTAGAAAACTTATCACAGTTAACTTCTGAGACAGATCGCTCGCACCCAGCATTCATCTGCTTAATTAAAAGTAGGCTCAGTGGTCCAGCCATAGACGCAATAGCGTACGAAGGTCACTTAGATTCATGGTTATCAATTAAGAACGCATTAACTAGGCGCCTTGGCGAACCACGAAACGAAATACAAGTAATGCAGGAGCTAACGCGAGTGCGTAAGTCTAAGGCAGAAGACGCCGAAAGCTTCGGCAAACGCCTCCGTGAGCTGTTGGATACTCTGTATTCTGTAGGGGAGCATGGTAATAAATCGTATTACGAAAAGATGGTTATTGAACAGTATATAAACCAGTTAGACTTCCACGTCTCGTTGGGCGTTCGAATCGCTAAACCAGACACCTTCGAAGCAGCCATCATAGCGGCTAGACAAGAAGAAGCTAGACTTTCATATAATAGAGCTAATTACATTAATCCTTCAACGTCACAAGCAAAGCCAAAGGAGTTATCTAAACAACCAGGCAATAATAACTCCATCCGTAATACAGTAAACCCATTTGCACCTGGCTTTATTATCCCCTCGCAAAACTTTCTACCTCAACAAAATAATATGACCCCCGAGCAACGCCAACAATGGGTACAGTCCGTATTGCCCTGGAAGTCCAGACCAGCATCAGGTAACTCTAGACCAAATGGTTCTAATAACTTTAGGAATCAACCTAACATTCCAAAACCACCGGTTCCCGCACCAGTATCATCGGACGTCACAATGCGTACGGCAGGTAAGCCAGAAAAACCACAGTTCGCTCAGCAGTTGTTCTACATTCCAATTCAGATGGCCACTCAAGATCAACCAGGACCCAGTGATATAGGTCTCTTTAACGATGTCACAGACGCTAATGGCATATCGGTCGAGCCGAATGCAACCATGGACGAACAAGAGGTAGGTGGTGACCAGGATTTTACCTTGGACACCAACCGAGACAGCCAGACCTAGTTTCAATAAATTTCCAAACTAAGAAATATTTACCGTACATAATACTTCCAGAGTTTGACGGTAAGTTTCTATTAGATACAGGGGCCAGTCATTCAACTATAGCAACTGACGTAATTGCAGGCACTATATTTGAGTACTGCGTAGAAACAGAACCTTTTCAAATTAATACGGCACACAGTTCATCAGTTCACGACAAGGTAGTTTACCTTCCCTTACCTCCTGCGTTTAATACCGAGATAACACATAAGTTCCTAATATTCGACTTCGATCCTAAATATAAAGGTCTTATCGGAATTGACCTTCTGCAAAAACTAAAGAGTAACATTGATTTAAATAATAATGTTTTACGTACATCTACAGCGGAAATACCAATACACTTTAGTTCTCCACCTCAAAAGATAAGTATCGAACCCAGATGCGAAAAGATAGTCAAAGTAAAAACAAATTACTTAGATGGACAATACCTTCACGACGATTTAATCTGGTCAGATGGTTTAATGTCCCCAGCAGCTATAGTTAACGTTACAAAAGGTTCTTTTAAAACATCAGTAATTAATCATAGCGATCACAAAAAGTGTATCCCACTTAACCCCTCAATTGAATTAGAGACATTAGTCAAGGCCAACATAAATGATAATCATGATATTAATACAATACAGGTTCAAACTAACATTGACAAAATATTAAATGAAAACCTTCAGAAAATCCGTACAGATCATATGAACGAAGAAGAAAGGCGCGAAATTACCCGGTTATGTTATCAGTATAGGGACTTGTTCTATGCAGAGGATATACCACTCACTTTTACACACGCTGTTAAACACGAGCTCAGATTAAGCGATAATACACCAGTTTTCGTACGTAGTTACAGACAAGCTCCTCAACAACGCGAAGAAATTCGTAAACAAGTAGATAAGCTCCTTCAGCAAGGTATCGTGCGAGAGAGCATATCTCCTTGGTCATGTCCCGTGCATATCGTACCCAAAAAGCCCGACTCCTCAGGCAACGTCAAATGGAGACTTGTAATCGATTACAGACGACTCAACGATCGTATCATTGAAGATAAATACCCCTTACCAAACATACATGACATACTAGATAGATTAGGACGAGCACAATACTTCACAACCTTAGACCTTGCTAGTGGTTATCACCAAGTGGAAATGCACCCTAATGATATTGAAAAAACCGCATTTACTACTGAACGAGGACATTATGAGTTTCTTAGAATGCCCTTCGGTCTTAAAAATGCACCAAGTACGTTTCAAAGACTAATGGATCATATATTGAGAGGCATAGATAATGTTTACACCTATCTAGATGACGTCATAATAATATCTACGTCATTGCAGCAACATATAGAAAAATTAAAGCAAGTATTCGATCGATTCAAAACACATAATCTAAAGATCCAGTTAGACAAATCACAGTTTCTACAAAAACAGGTTAACTTCTTAGGACATGAACTAACAGATGAAGGTTTAAAACCAAACAAAGACAAGATAAAAGCCGTACTTAACTTCCCCCTACCTAAGTCTCAGAAGGAAATAAAAGCCTTCCTAGGTTTAGTCGGATATTACAGAAAATTCATAAAAGATTTCGCAAGACTTACGAAACCAATGACCCTTTGCCTTAAGAAAAATAGTAGAGTCATACACTCCCCGGATTTCTTAGAAGCTTTCAATAAATGCAAACAAATTCTAACTAACGCCCCAATACTACAATACCCGAATTTTGATGAGCCCTTCATCCTCACCACCGATGCTTCAGATGTAGCACTAGGTGCGGTGTTATCCCAAGGAATAGTAGGATCTGATAAACCAGTAGCATTTGCATCCCGAACACTATCAGATACCGAATCTCGTTACTCTACAATAGAAAAGGAGCTACTCGCCATAGTATGGGCAATAAAATACTTCAGACCCTATCTTTACGGCAGAAGGTTTATCATCTACACAGACCACAGACCTCTCACCTGGCTAATGTCATTAAAAGATCCTAATTCTAAACTAACCAGATGGCGTTTAAAACTCTCGGAATACGACTATAAGGTTGTATACAAGAAGGGTCGTCAAAATACTAACGCAGACGCTCTATCACGTGTTAAAATCTTCCATGGTAGTGTCGACTCTCTAGCTGTTAATTTAGATGATAACGAAGATGATGAGATAATTAATAGAATATTCGAAAATGCACGTAGGGAAGCCGAAAATCAAATAGACACAGTAGCACCCAATGAAAATATACAATCACAAAACCCAAGCATTCCCGAATCTCACATAGGTACAGATAGTATGAGTATAGTGTCAGCCGAATCTGAATTAGTGTCTACAAGACATACACAGCCTGACAACGAAGCCAAAGGCATACCCATAATTTCAGACGCTATTGATAGGCAGTTGAAACAGTTCCATGTTAGGTCAACGCCCGGATCTACGTATAGAGTAGATAACAGATCCACTAACTCAAAAGTAGTTATAAAAGATGTCTTTATCCCAATAAACAATACAGAGTCTGAGATAGTTAGATTCCTTAAAGAACACACCATCGCTGACCGTGTATTCCATTGTTACTTTTATAGTGAAGAATTATACCATGCCTTTTCTAGAGTCTACACAACAATATTTAACGACAGAGGCCCTAAGCTACTTAAATGTACAACACGCGTAACTCTAGTAGAAAACAAACCTGAACAACAAGAGTTGATTAAGAAATATCACGAAGGTAAAACTGTTCACCGTGGTATCCAGGAGACATACAAGCAGTTGCATAGAAATTATCATTGGCCAAATATGCTCCTTACCATTCAAAGCTTCGTTAATCAATGCGACACTTGTTTGAAATCTAAATACGAACGCAATCCTCTTAAACCACCTTTAGCTATAACCGATACACCTCGCAAACCGATGGAACACATATTTATGGACCTATATTCAACCGGAGGCGGAACGTTCCTTACAGTTATTGATAACTTCTCTAAATACGCCCAGGCAGTCCAACTAACAGCATGCAGCAGTGTACATATAGCTGAAGCATTACTAAACATTTTCTCAGTGTTAGGCCTACCGAATAAAATAACCACCGATTCAGATACTAAATTTGACAACGATGTTATTAAAGAAATATGCGCACTACATAATATCCATATACATTTTACAACGCCCTATAATCCTAATTCCAACTCCCCTATTGAACGTTTGCACTCTACCCTAGCTGAAATAATTAGGATACAAAGAATGACCAACAAAGATGACCCTATACACCTAATCATGAAGTACTCTATTATAGCATACAATAACGCTATCCATTCGGCAACCGATTATACACCTCATGAGTTACTATTCGGACACACAGCATCCAGAAACCCATTGGAGTTATACTACCCAAAAGAATTTTACCAGGACTATGTTATTAAGCATCGTGCCAATGCAGAGGCAGTTCAAGAGTGCATCGCTGCACACTTATCCAAAAACAAGGAGCAGGTGATTGCTAAACGTAACCAAGAAGCAGAAGAAATGAAATTCAAGGTAGGTGAAACTGTCTATAAACAGGTAGCAAAGTCAGCACGCAGTGACAAAACGAAGCCAGTCTTCAAAGGGCCATACAAAATTATACACCTTCACCCAAATAACGTGGCTGAAATAATAGGTAACCATCCAAATTCTAAGTCCATTAGGGTTCACTTCAAGCTACTACGGAGGCCTCATCTTGTTGCAGGACCTTCATCGCAGGGGCCGTCGTGCTCAACGCAACAGCAACCGTAACCATTACCCATGTAGATAATGACAATGGGATCCTCCTTCTAAAACAAGGTCAACTCCTTAAACAAGACAACTACTTTAGCCTTGCTTGCGTTTACAACATCACCAATCTGCACTTTACATCAACCCAATTGATGGCTCTATATGCAAGCACGAAAAATGCTGAGAATACAGCATCTGGAGATTTACATAAAACGTATAGAAATCAAATAGAATATAGCCTTAGTATTATAGCGAAGAAGATAATGTTTCTAACGCCGCGAGTTAGAAAGCGACGCGGTCTTTTAGATGGATTAGGTACTGTCGTTAAGTCTATCACAGGAAACCTCGACCACGAGGATGCAGTTAAATTCGAAGAAGAAATCTTAAACATTAAAAACAGAGTTAAAAACGTCCAGGATTCACAAAGGAAATCCTTAGTATTAGCACATAATACAATAGACGAGTTCAGTAAACAGTTAACAAAGTTAAACAATAATCAGAAACATTTGGTTAGTTTATTACAAAATATTACTAATAATTCCAACGACTTATCTAACCATTTACATTTCTTAGATATTTACATACAGATAGATTTTAGTTTACAGATAATTTTAGATAGGTTAATGTTATTAGAAGATGCGATGACTTTTGCTCAGATGGGCACCATGCATCCTAGTATTATAAGCCCTCAGAATCTAATAGAAGAGCTAAGAAACTTAGAAAATATGTTTTTGTTTAAACCAGTAGCTAGTATTAGTATTAGTAACATATACAGGATAGAGAAGTCAATTAAAGTTAAAGCTTACAGCACAGAACACTCGGTTAATTTTATCCTCGAAATCCCCTCAATTAACCCAAAAACATTTGACCTTATCCACCTTTATTCAATCCCGAATAAAAATAACCTTACTATCATCCCTAAATCCAAATACCTAGCACTTGGTAACGATGAGTACGCTTACCTGGAAGAAGACTGTCGGCCACTGACCGATAACACCCAGATCTGCAAGCTCCTCGACACCAGAAGAATTGAAGATACAGATGACTGCATACTATCACTCATCCAGCATCGCCCAGCTAATTGCACTCACGCTAAGATGAACTTAAGAAGAGGGAAAGTTCAGAAGATCGGAGACAACAACTGGCTACTAGTCCTCAGAGAAGACGAAGTCACCAAAACGCAATGTAACACCAAGACAGACTACAAGAAGCTATCTGGAATTCATCTCGTTGCACTCACAGAAGATTGCCAGATGAACATCATGAACAAGACACTGCGATCTCACACTGACACGGTCGTCATCAACGAAGTCATACCGTTACCAGAGCAGTTTCAAGTCGCAGAACAATCAATACAATACGAACTCCAACTAGAAGACATCTCACTAGACAGCATCCATGAACTGATCAACAAGGCAGGCGACATATCCGTACCAGAAGAAGATAATTGGCACATCATAGCAGCTACACCTAGCTGGAACACAATCATCCTATATATCCTACTGGTCGCTGCAGCATCCTGGAAGCTGTATCAATGGAAAACTAAGAACCCCCCGGAGGACACAAAGGGCAGCGCGGACGCCGCCAGAAGCAAGAGTTGCTTCTATCTTATGGAGGGAGGAGTTAACTCATCGTAACACGCGTTTACGCTGAGCTTGCAGCCACCGCCAGCATGCGTCGTATTGCAACTATGCATTTACCGGAAATTCAATAGAATTATTTTTCTTTGCATTGTATTCAGTCTTGCATCAGCCATCAGCTTAATATCCTGTATTTTTATAATTAAATTAATATTGTAATAAATAAATATTTTTTTAATTAAAATCCCGACCGCCGAAACATAACTCACTCCTGCGTTAAAAAAAATGCTATACTATACATTGCTGAAAACAAATGCTATTCCAAAAATGCTGTTCCATACATTTTGACCGCGTAGATATTGCACTTTTCTATGAAATAACTGTTTTTTTTTTTTAAATAACCGACGAAACATTTTTACGCTAGTGGTTTAGAATCATGTCACTAACTGAAGGCCAATTCTCGTAATTTAAAACATTCAAAATCTAGTCGCAGTCTCATCTCGGCGACAAACAAATATCAAAAACTTTATGTATTTTTGATAGATTGAGACTGAGATCAGACTGTGAACGTTCTTAAAATTACGAGAATTGCCCCTCTGAATTCATAATCGTCTTCAAAAAAGTATTCCACCGGCGCGAGTTGTGTGTCTATACTACTGAACCAATTTTATTTCATTACTCTTAAGTTTGTCAAATCTTAGTTACTTTGTTACTCCGGTTAGACTGTAAACCGACCCCAGCAGACTAGTGAAAAGCTTAAGCGAAAAGGATAAGCAAATTATGAAGATTGTCTACATTGTATTTTGCAGATGTAATTAATAAATACCTACAACCATTTCACTACATAAATTAATTTACAATGATAACCGTAGTCAGACACGTATCAATGGAAACAGTAGTAATAGTTACAAAGTTAAACAAAACCACTTGTAAACTTGAGCACGATTTCGCTGTCATCATGAACACAACGACTGCCATTCTGCCAAGGTGCCAACTTTGTACTGCAACTGACAGACGGTTCGGTTTCTCCACTTATCTCTTTAGTAAATAGTTACAATTCATAACATTGAGAAAATATTATGTTGTTATTATAGAATAACTATATTTCTTAACATCTAAAAGCCTGAAATAAAGAAGACGCCCTCAGGCTATGTAAAGCGACGATCTTCGCAGAGTAGCTGGTAGCAGCTGGATGCGATTTGCTGAGAATCGAGCTGAATCAGGGTGCACATGGAGAGGCCTATGTCCAGGGGGTCTACTCCGAAATGCAAAGTGCGAATGTTCGGATCGGACCGACACATGGCCGAACCGAATATTATTGAAAAATGCGAAAAAAGTTCGGATCGGCTGTTTGGTCGGGACCATAGTTCCGACCAAACAGCCGATCCGAACTTATCTGTCAATTTTCGAAAGAGTGTAGGAGTGTAGGATCGGGACCGACCGAACCAAATAGTAACTTCGTAGCAGGAAACGGCCGAACATTCGGTTTCCGATACTACTTCGGAGTAGACCTCTAGCAGTGGTCTCTAAATCTAAATGAATCTTCAACTTGTTCTCTAGAGTTGTCAATCTATATTATACAATCTCCATGGTGTTACATTATCTATAAGCAATGATAACTATTACCATCAGTTGAGCCGGTTGCCCCATTTGTTAACCAAGATTACTGCTTACAAATTAATTATTCCACCTCACATTTTGCAAGCTAACGCGACAATAACCCAGATACGAACGGTTATCGGTAATCAACAACAATCATTCAAGCCATCGGCTGCACGGCCTTCAGAGCTGCCTTCAGAGGCTGGTCCAGGCACATTCCAACTAAAACAAATGCTAATTATATGGTAATGAGCCGTTTGAATATTGCAGCATCGGTATTGTCATGCGCTGTGGTATGTCAATGAAATTGTTTGTGTTGTGGTCTATCTCGGAGATTGCTGCGAGGGTTTTGATTGTTAAAAGATTACAGCTTTTTGTTTTTATAATTATATATTTCATGGTACAGCTACTCCTACAAGGTGGACCGATGACTGATGACCTTGTGGAGGCTGCGGGAATCCGCGAAAAGCGGGAAACACAGAACCGGTCGAAGTGCCGGTGCTTGAGGGAGGTCTATGTCCAGTACTGGACGTCTTTCAGCTGAAATTAAATAATAAACAACAAGTACTGAAGGCCAATTCCCGTAATTAAAAACGTTCAAAATCTAGTCGCAATCTCATCTCAGCGACAATCAATGTCAAAATTGTAGGGATATTAGTGGTATTTTTGACAGATTGAGACTGAGATCAGACTGTGAACGTCCTGAAAATTACGAGAATTGCCCCTCTGAAGTGAACTCAAGTCTAAACAAGATGTAAGTGAATGGCCAGACTTAAATTGGAGAAAAATGACAGAATGGACCAAATATCGTCCCCAGAAATAGATTTAGTTCTGGGTGCAAGTTCAACCTTTAGCCGCCTTTCAGTCCTCCACAGATATAAATAACACGCTGTATATTAGAATAAAATACACAGGACATATTTAGAATATAATTTACAGGACGTACTATCTACAGCGACATCTATAAATCCACTGAGAGAACACCACATAATTCCCCATATACTTACACACAGCACCCCACATTACACCACCCTAACACAATGATTACGACTACGTGTACAAGCTAAGATAACACCGAGCCCACCATATCTTCCACAGTAAATACCAATCTACACATCCAATTAATAGTAAGACAAGAGCAGAGCCTTCTCGCCCTCGTAAACTAGTATCGATACTTTGATAGGTTCGCTCGCCGATCGTAATTATCGATAGCGCAACACTAATTGTGGACGTCGATATCGAAGTATCGAGTGACGATGACGGGTGATGGGTTCTCGATAAGGTGTCGATAGAATGGTGTTTGATGAATCTCGTTGGTGCATTTTTAGATGGTGTCCATTTGAAGGGTTTGTAACAGAATATTAGTAAAGCAGATTGAAGTGTTCATTTGTAGGTAACTTAGGTACTTATGGCTCAAACAGTGTTTTTACTTTACTTTCCCTCCGCAGCGTATTATAAGTATTATAAGGGTAATATAAATAGTCTGTTCTTCCTAAGATCCTTGAGCTTCTTCTTTTAAGAGCTGAGAAGAAATGGTGTGGTTTGAGTTTGTTGGAACTTCTTTTCTTTTTTTCTTCGAAATATATCATCCATTCTCATCGGTAAAAATGTCAACGTGTAAACTTAGCTAAAGTGAGCTTGAAGTGAACTGTTGCCGAGCGATTATGTGATAATCTCACCGTGACTAAGGTGAAGTGACTGCCAATAATGTCAATCCCTACAGCTTCAGGTGGAATGACATCTGAAGGCCAATTCTCGTAATTTAAAACATTCAAAATCTAGTCGCATTTTTGACATTTGTTTGACAAACAAATGTCAAAATGACAAAATGTAGGGAAATTAGAAGTATTTTTTGACAGATTGAGACTGAGTTAAGACTGTGAACGTTCTTAAAATTACGAGAATTGCCCCTCTGATTTCCAGCTCACTTCACCTAAGTTTTCACGGTGAGATTTTTACAGAATAGTTCGACTGTTAATCAGATGGGATGACAGTTCATAGCAAGCTTCTAAGGTTCCAACTTCCTAGACCCTTAGCATACCACTAAACACATCCAGACATGTGTACATAACTATAATTATAACGTCAGTAAATATATCAACATCATAAGATGCACGCACATCACTTCGTCACATCCCTACATCATTGTTTTACTCTCATTGCGCGCTACCGCAGGAAATTGTGCGCGCGCGCAGCTTTTTGTGACGAAAGGCTTTAATGTTCTATGAAATAGTTTTATTGTTCGCCTGTCATTACCGGCGTCATAAAAATGAAAGCTATCATTAAGGTATAAAAATAAATATTTTGTATAATTGTGGTGAACTGCGCAGGTAATTAATAAAAAGAATAATTAGGTTTTATTGTGCATTACTGTAAGTAGAACATTAATTAGAAATGGAGGATATTGAGAGATGTTGATAGTTAATTGCATTTGAAAGTTATGTAGGGTTTACACTAGAACGCTATAAATATGGCAACACAGAATAGTGCAGACTAGTCAGTTATTATTTATTTATTTCTAGCCGTTAATGTCCCACTGCGGAAATAGAGTAGAGGAGGCCTTTGGTCATAGTGCACTGTGAGCAAAGGCCTCTTCTACTCTATTTCCATCTCTCTCTGTCCAGAGCTGCCAAGATTATATCATTTTATTATTATTAATTATATTATGTATTAGCCAGTTATACATATAATTAAAAAAAAAGTTTTATTGACAGTAATAGAACATTTTATTGTCTATAATAATATACTTACAATGAACCCTTGACCTCTGAGCATCAACTTAGGCCATATCCGCTTCAGAGAAGAAAAAGGATTTGACTGTGTGTCTGTGTGTTTGTTACGCTTTCACGCTAAAACGGCTAAACGGATTTGGTTGAAATTTGGCACACCGTTAGACCATAACCTGGATTAGGACATAAAATAAATTTGATCCCGATATTCCCACGGGTTCGTGACTTATGCGGGTGAAACAGCGGGACGCAGGTAGTTGCTTACAAAGTCAATACACCGATTCACTACTATGTGACCCGCGCTATTCCTCATGATTCTCTCATAATTAAATCTCCATCGTCATTAAACATACTATCAGGCAAATACTTTGTAACTTAGCTGTAGGTAATATTTTAAAGTAGTCATATTAATAATCTGTGTTTCTCTAATCCTGTGTTTAACCTGTACCCCTGCTATATTGCCGGCGGGGTAATTGCGTAAGACACTAACAGTAGCAAAGACATTCATTTTGACAGTTCAACAACATTCATTGCGTTATTTCCGTTGTGGAGCAGACAACGTTTTCAAACATAAGAAGCAATGGATTAGCAATATCCTTCAAAATGGTTCAGATTGTGATTAAAAGTGTGTTACACAATTAAGGTGCTGGGTAATAATTTATTCTATATTTCTATCTGAGCTCAGTGAGTACTGGCACAAATCACTGTACTCGTGTGAACTCAGCATAAAACTCAACTAAGTAGGATATTGTATAACCATAGTGACAGGTTCTGGTACAAGTCTTACAGATAATATGTCCCATTTGCTTCAGGTAGTGTAACGGACAGCGTGGGTAGGTAACAACTGATGCTATTAATATTTATGCTACGTACTTCATTAATAAATCATAATTTAATACTGTAAGAACGAAATCCGGCAAAATATGATGCGAACGATTGAAATAATTATGGAATTAGTAAGTATGCTTTCTTAAACGATGCGTCTAAAGAATAAGAACGTACTTCTTTACCGCGGCTTCCGGTAGGAGTAAACTGGTATAAATTGTCACGTTACGAAAAACGTAATGCCCCTGCACTCAAGCCACTAAAGAGGTCAAAATGAAAATCCAAAATGACGGCTGCGAAAACTTTTAAATTTTTCATCATGTGTGTCGTTTCCATGGTTTTTGAGGGCGATAAAGCCGATAGCGTTGGGAAAAATTATTATTAAAATAAATACACACTTTCTCTCTCTTTTTCTCTATTATATATACGAGTGTGTATGCGATTATCACGTTATCACGTCCCTGTTGTGATGGATTCTCTTTCTAAAGACTGCCAGGAGAAGGTTTTTGTGCAATAATTAACTTCATTAGCCTACTGGTGACATGAATTTATCAAACATACAGCGGTCTAACCCAATGCAGGAATCAATTCACGCCTTAACAAGTATATTTTAGACAAGAGTGTGTTTATACAGGAAAGCAAGGTTGTAAAAACAAAATCTTTTATGAAGTCTCATCCTCTAATTCAAAACGATTAGATCTTATCTTGTTTATCTAAGCACATCTCAGCCAGCAAAAAATAATTGCCTAGATCCGTTTGCAAAACATCATCACGGTACTTACAAAATCACCAATAACCAGTCAATCAAATATTACTTTGTAATAAGGCCGGAACCACACCAGCCTAACGTCCGGCGTCCGTCCGGTCAGTGTGGCAACGCCTTAATAAAGCTCAGTTCACATCCTTCCGACAATTCGTCACTTTGGAAGGAAATGATTTCGAAAACTTGTGGGAACATTTGAATTTCGAACGGCGTTTAAATGTCAGCCTATTGAGTTCAGAACTTTTTTATTTTGAAATTCGAAAGAGTGAGTAACTTTGTGATAATATTATGTTGTGAGAAGATTTTTATCGTTTGTAAACGTTAAGATTCTTCGATAAGAAAATAAATCTGTTTTATTGATTGCACATAAATATAAATATCTACACACTTAATTTTCTAAAGGTACATTTTTTTAGAGACTGGAAAATAGAATCTGCTGTTTAACATAAACGACGCAATGACACTAACAAAAGTCTCGTCTAGTAATTTGAAAAAAAACATAAATGAAAGTCTTGTACTTATAGTAATTTGCAAAAAAAAAAACATAAACCTACATGGGCACTTATGAAACGTCAAAAGCTAGGTGCAACATTATCTTACTCTGTCACGTCATAAAAGTCCTGCCTTGAAGGGACTTCCCAATGACAATTCAAAGTATATTAAAACTAATTATTGGCAGAAGCCACCACTTAGCCGCCAGCTGGCCTTGACCATTGACCGAAATCACTAAATGAGTAAGCACATTTTTTCTACGTAAATCATACCTAACGCATTGCAACTGAAGCAGTCTGACAGTAACAGCTAAACGTCACAATATAAGAAAAAGGTTAATCGTATTCTAATTTTAAACGCGAACTATAAGCTCCCTGCTCAACCAGTCTACTCCCATATCAGTGCACAGAGTACATAAATAGAGGTAATCTCTGTGCAACCCCATTACTTTTACCTTAAGATACCGTGTTCCGTTACTACATGATACATTAGCTCGGCTGTGACACGGTAGCCATTAGAATATCCCTGTCCACCAGGATATCGTAATGGCCGCTGTGTGTACCAGGCTTTACAGTTTTTGTGGTACAGGTGGTTTAGTAAACTTGTGTAGGTTATGAAGCGGGTTTGACGGCTTCCGTCTCCCGATGATTATGAATACAACGGGAACTAAGGGGTGGAGTAATGCGATCTCTAGCTGCTGCGGAAAATTCACAAAACTAAAAATTGATTATTTAAAAAAAAAACTGAAGTCATTTATTCTAATTAAGCTGAGAAATAGCAATTTACATAAAACAGCAATAACGTAATAAATGATCCTGTATTGTTCGATCAATGATGAACGTAGCATAACATGTCACATTAATCGTCTCGTATTGGACCACACCTGTACGAAAACATTAACAAAAAGCTTAAAATCTTATCCTTGACAAGGTTTGGGTGTAAAAAACGAGTTCAGGATTGGCTGCTTGGGCTAAATTATGCTGAAACTGAAAATCTTTTATTATACAATTATTAAAGTATTCATCATCACATACACACTAACAATCAACATGCATGCTTACTTACACTCATCACACACATACCTACTTACACTCATAACACATACACATACATTTGTTTACCTTTTAGATCTAAGTATAATTTTTATTATTAACCATACTGAATCCGTTGCATTTGTTAACTATTTTTGTTTTATTTTTTAAGTCACCCTATTTGTCGAAAGAGACTGGATCCTGCGACACAGGGTATCCTAGTGCGGGATCCAGTGTCAAACCTATGTCACACTTGTATTTTGAAATCAATAAACTTATTATTATTAATCAGCCTATAATATTCCCACTGTTAGGACATAGGCCTGCCCTTCATCACTTCCTATTGTTTAAACTTGGAAGAAGTGATGCAACAAACTCTCCAGCAACGCACCCAAGGTAACCCAAGACTGACCCAAGAATGGATTTAAAACTCACTAATTTAAATCCATTCTTGGGTCCGTCTGCCAAGCGTAGCTACTGAGCGTTACTTAAGACACTTCTTAAGTAACGTTCAGTAGGTACGCTTGCAACTTACACCAATGTACCACCAAAACAAATAAGTTTTACCCATTCAGTCTTTAATTTTCTTTACCTTTCACATTGACTAAACCCAACAGCTATAAATATCAAAACAGAAACCCAGATCACAATACAAAATCAACGAGAAAATAAACAGACCTTTCTAAACATTTCCCTTGACACCACCAATGATAATATAAAGGTAAAGAAAGCAAACCACTTTAATTCGATCAGCTATTACGCGTAGAGGAAGCAAGGCAAGTGTGTGTAACCCGGCTAATTGAAGGAGGTTGGTGTCCGGTCGCGTTACAACCGGTCAGGGCGACAACGCAAATGGGCCGGGTGTTACGACCCGAGAGCGCTGAACTTGGCTGACCATTAGAAAATCTAATCTCACGCCGCTTCTGTGTGGGTCGCTGGGTGCGGGAGCTGGAAAGTCCTGAAGCATATTTTAATAAAACATTTTTTTTTTCTTTCGTCACACCATCTGCGTCCACTCACTTAGCCGTGTTTATACCTACATCTAGAGATAGAGGAAGATCTCCTTGCCTATTTTTAGAAAGTCTTCCTCAAGGGATTTTACCTCTGCCGCGCGAGCCAATTTTTGCTTGGACTCTGCATGCAACGAACCATATAGCATCAAACTGGACAAGAGAGATTTCTAAAATTAAATACCTACCTTTACAGGGATCCACTTTAACCGGGTTCCAACATTTTTAAAGAAAAAAAAAAAAAACAATAATAATTTACAATTTTTTTATTTGATAATGTTATTGATGATTCCAATATAATGCAGTGCAATGCGCAAGTCAACAATAGGCAGAGTCAAAATAACTTATGTGTCTGTAAATTCGCTTTCAACGATGGTTAAAAACACGCAATACTACTAAGGGCTGGTTTTACCAAAGTCAGATATCCTTTATATGTGGAATACAATAATTGACGTCTGACAGTTCTATTATGGAAAAATGGTAAAAAATTCAAAATTTATTCTCAGGATAAAACTTATTCTAGCACAAAAATTTTGTGATATTCGCCCTAAGCTGCAAAAATATACAGGTATTTTACGAGTTCCTATACGAAAAATCAGAGGGGCAATTCTCATAACTTTAAGAACATTCACAGTCTGATCTCAGTCTCAATCTGTCAAAAATACCTCTAATTTCCCTGCATTTTGACAAGTTTGTTTGTCGAGACATTTGTTTGTCGCCGAGATGAGACTGCGACTAGATTTTGAACGTTTTAAATTGCGAAAATTGGCCCTCTGTTGCCTACATTTAAATTCCTTCACGTTGCCAGTACTTTCTTGTTTCCATGCAATTGTCGGTGGCACCTGGGCCCCGCCCAATCGCGACTGCCCCGTCCGACATTTACCCTGATTGAAACTATTAAAATGGGCGAGGTGAAAACCAAACACTATAGTTTAGCTTTCCACTCGATAACTACACGTTTACTGCTATGAATATTATGTTAGTGCTGATCATTTTAATGGAGAGCCTGTTTGTGCACTACAGTGGAACTTAAACGGTTAAATCAGAAAAAAAAGGGTAAATTTTTGATAAAAATGGGGCAATTTAGGAAAAATCTACGATGACATAACATAACGAAGAGATTTATGAAATAAGCATCACCTTTGTACCTATTTTTCTGTTCTGGTTTTATCTTGTCTGTGTATATATATGTGTGTACATACATACATCGTAGAATAAAAATCACACCTTTTTACGCGAAGGGTTGGGCAGAGGTGCACCTATACAGAGGTGCTAGTTATGTTTATTAAGTCCCATGAGATAGGGGGGAATAGCCTATTGCTATCAACCGGGCAAGAATCCAGGCTCCGGGCTACTACTGAAAAATTCCGGATAGAAAAACCCAATAACTCTGCCGGACTTGGGAATCGAACCACGGACCTCATGCTCAGCAGTAGCGCTTGCGACCACTACACCAACAAGAGAAACGATAAAAAAAACATAATTTATTCAAAGTGTATGTAAGGATCAAAGTGTATAAAGGAGGTAGGTAGGAGGCGTCCTAAGTTTCTGCTTACCTCCAAGGGAAGAAGGTGTGATTTTATGTATGCACTAGCTGCGCCCCGTGGTTTCACCCGCATAAGTTTCGATCTCGTGAGAATTCCGGGATAAAAAGTATCCTATATGTTAATCCTGGTTATAAACCATCTGTGTGCCAAATTTCATCCAAATCCGTTCAGAAGTTTTTGCGTGAAAGAGTAACAAACATCCATCCATACATACTTTCACGTTTATAATATTAGTAAGATAATAGGAAGTAGGATAGGATTATTAAAAGAGGCAACAGATGAACACGTATCCTAGCACGGGGCATCCCATACTTTTTGTTGTTAGTTAGGTACAGTCACCAAAGGAGATAAGTAACCAGGGTCGTCAGATATAGTTGAAGTTTACTTAGAAACCGATAAATGCTTTCGAATGAAATTTAATTTGATAAATGAAGTGTTTGTTTTCTATTAATTTAATTAAATTTTCATCGAAAATATCCACAGGTTTCTTACTAAACTTCAACTATATCCGAAGACCCTGGTTACTTATCTCCTTTGGTAACTGTACACCAAAAAGTGTGGTGAAAAATATTTATACATATATGTATCTCCAAAAATTTAAATTTAAAGAAAAGAATGAAAATACATTTATTTGGCACAAACTAAAAGACACACAATACACCAAATATATACATCAGATAAAACGAACAATAAAAAAAGATTAAATAAAAAGTGTGAAGTCCGATGTAAGAAATTGTTAGTCTTATCATATTTTATTTCTTCAAAATCTTGACCAGTCTAGCAGTTTCCTTTTCCAAAAACTTTCCACTTTTCCTCCTTAAAACTGATCCTAATACCTACCTGAAGTGTATACCTATCGCCGAGTGTATCCGAGCAAGTGACAGGCGGGCCGACATGCAGATATTATAGCGCTGCGCCCGCGCCGGGCGTGGGCAGACCTCCGAGTTATTGCTTGTTCCACTGCCTGTTACTGTTATCTTATAGCCCTTTATTATATAGGACTTGGGCTGGTTGAGAATTGTGTTTTTTTAGTTGACTGCGAGGTACAAATTAAGGGTTGAGAAGAATGTTGGGTCGTAAAACAGATGTTTACGTAGCTTTTATGGCATAAAAATACAACCATTAGATATTTGTATTGAGGGGGATGCGCTGAGGTAGCCCGCGATTTTTTTTTTTTTGCCCGTTGCATGTCGATTAAAATATGATTCGCGACCGTAACAAATATGACTTTACAGAGTTCATTAAAATCAGCAATACAACTCTCTATAAAGTTCATATTACCCTATTGTATGGTAAAAAAAGGTAATCTATGTCACTCAAGTCTAATCATTTATCAACTCGGCAAACATAGGTAGGTAATTGGTAGGTACATAGATGTTTTCAACTTTTCATAATAGTCGTAGTTCTCCATCTTCGGCATATAAGCATGCAAGTAATAATTAATTACAAATTAAAAATAATTGACTGCGTCGTTGGTCTAGTGGTCGCAAGCGGTACTGCTGAGCATGAGGCCCTGGGTTTGAATTCCAGGTCGGGCAAAGTACCTAATATTGGGTTTTACTATCTCGAATTTCTCGGTACACTACTTCGGAGTCTGGATTTGTGAACGATTGATGGGAATAGTCTCGCCCGCTTTTACATCATAACTGGCAAAATGTGGGTGTTCTTTAGCTACACCTCTGCCAATCTCTTCGGGGGAAAAAGGCGTGATGTTATGTAAAAAATAAATAACAATAGGGTCAATGTGCCAGTTACCTTAATTAAACTTTCTTACATTTAGGAAATCGACGAATCCATATCAAATTTTACAACACAGCAGATTAGAGTGAGGTACATAATAACTTACACACTGGAAAGAGTAAGTACAACACATAATTGCTTACCTCACCTCGAAGTACTTACGTAGACCATTAATTAGATGCTGATGTTTAGATAAGCCGGTAAGTATTCATAAAGTTTATGTGTTGTTATTTATTTACACCGTACTTAAACAAATCGTTATTTACATAGATCATAGGAAGAGTTGAACCTGGGGTTATTAAAGAACCTCGTTAGCGTTTTAAATACTAAACGATGCGCGTAAAGTATATGCGTACGTAATTATATCGTTAAAACATGAGTAATATGTGTGTTTTTGTAAATTAAAACTAGAAATTAACACGTGATTAATGGCAGGAAACTCGCCTTTTCTGTGGTTAATACTTCTATTGGTGGTTAAGTAGCACCGTCTACCTCACCTTTTCCCAACCATGTTGGGGTAACCTTCCAGTCTAGCCGGATGCAGCTGAGTACCAGTATTTTACATGGAGCGACTGCCTATCTGGCCTCCACAACCCAGTTACTGGGAAACACGATATCCCTTGGTATGACTGGTTGTCTGACTTTCAGGCGTCTGACTACCAGTAACGACTATCAAAGATCCACGAATAACACCCGGGACCAAGGGCTTGGCGTGCTTTCCGAGGCACAGACGGGTTTTGGTATGTAAAGATGGTCAGCCATCCACGGACCAACCGCGACAAGCGTAGCTTAACCTGATCGATCGACCCGTGCAGCTGTTATTACTTACCGTTACCGTCTAAGCATCTCATGATCCAAATTTTCTTTCGTTTGTGCAACTCCTCATTCTGCTGGAAAAGTTCTATGATTCCTATTTCTCCCCTAAAATGGTTCAGTGTTCTTGTTTTAAGGGTAATTACATTATTTTCGCAGAGATAAGTGCCTACAATATTACGATGGTGACAATCAGAAGTCAGGCCAACACGGCACTGTTTCTTTACGGTACGGCGTATAAAGTGCGTCTTAGAAAAAACGTGTCCTTCAACAAGCTTCCATACAACACTGACGGCCGTTGTCATACGGCGTACAGTTTTTCACGGTAAAAACACGTGAATGTTCAAAGGGCCATAACCTTTTGTATCAGATAAATCTAATATATATCACGAAAAAGTAAAGACCCTCTCCATCCTATATATTCTCCACTAAAGCACAGATTACTAAATAGTTACTACGACTAAAGTTATTCCCTTAACACACAGCCCTGCAAACAATATAAATTGATTCATCTCATTCCCATATCATAGGCTTCCTGAAATCGTGCCTCCAGAGGTCGAAATCTTAGAAACTATTGTAAGGGAACCGAATATCGTACATTGTTAGTCAGCGGTGCTCAACCTTCATAATTTTATCAAAGTCTTATTAACTATTTGAAGGTTTTTTTAGAGCAAGAAATGTGGCATATTCTTATTCGATTGATCAATGTATATCATGCAGCATTGCTATAATAACATTCCATGTTAATAACGTTCATCATCGATACATCGTGAGGAAACCGGCATGTCTTACAACCAAAAATTCCAAGACTTGTGACATCTACCAACCGCGCCTGGCTGGCCCCGGGTGGTAGATTACTGCCCACTCCCTCTCGAAGAAAGGAGGCCTGTGTCCCAGCAGTGGGAACATTATAGGTTGATTATGCCACGTTATGCTAATTGATTGCTCTTAGCTGTTAGAGTTCAAAGTTTAGTTATTTGTTTTGGTCTCTATAGATGTAATAAAACAGAAAGGTAAAAAGTTGGCATGATCTCAGAATTTTAGAGGTACGCTAAGTATTATACATTAGCTTTTTATCTGCAGCATCATGGTAATCGCCAACACGTCTTGAGCAACCGTGATAATAATTCAAGTCTCTGAATGGGCAAATGTATCTTGCCTTTGCCCTTCAGTGGGACGATAATAGGCTGGTATGATCATGGTATCGGAAGCTGGTTGTCACGCATAACCGTCTCCAATGAATGTTGAGCCTCTCTGGTCCAGATATACCGTGTGTACGGGCCACAAGGCAGTCGACAGGTAGGTTGACCCCGCGCGCGGCCGCGTATAAATCCCATTGTTTCAGCGGATAGATATTATTTAATATGTACGGGAAATATATAATAATGTGTGTTATAGCCTTACATTGTAGACCCTTTCACACCTCCGTATTTATGTTTTGTTGGGTCTGAACGGATGGCTGAATTGTGTGATTGTCGTCTGTAGAGGGGTGATTATGGGTGATACGATCTGGGAAGAACTATCTACTATCGAGCTATCGATTATCGAGCTTTACGTTTTGGTGATATCGATATCGATAAAATGCTTAAGATCATGCGTCACAAGTAAATGATTGTTGTTTATGGGGGATACGCTACATAGCCCGCGAAATTCAAATTTTCATATAATCCTTTTGATTGATATTTCAAGAAATAGTCACTCATTAGGATTATATGAACTTAGAGGGTTGTATTGACGATTTTAATTATTATAATTCTGTAAATACATACTTGTTACGCTCGCGAATCATATTTTGTTCAACATACAACATGACACTGCCCTGCAAAAACGGAAGAAAATTTGAATTTCGCGGGTTACCCTGGCGCTTCCTCCTTAAAAGCTAGAAAATAGATTGTCTAATAAAACTCATAATTTATGGTAAAGAACTTACAAGAGAGTAAATATCGACGCTATTATAATTTCAGAATACTGTAAAAGTAGTTGAATTTTGCTGTTACTTGTACTTGCTTACGTATGTCTGAAATAAATGTTTTAACGATTACGTTCGCAAACAGTAATTGGGTGCTAGTAACTACATAGTTAACCGAGTAACTAACTCCCTGAGGTTTGATACAATCTGTACGATGTATCATCGGTTTAATCGATTACGATACAATCGATTGTCAACTCGGTTGGAAGGCGTAAAGGGCGTAAAGCGAGCGTACGCCCACGTGTTCAAGTCATCTCGGGTAGTATCGGAAGCTGCGGTGAACTATTACGACGCATCTTGAGGCTTTAGATAGCCGCAGAAGACAGAACTGTCAGGAGTTTACTTAATTTCTTTACTATAACTACTGCATGGTGCATGAATATCCTCACAAAATACTGATAAAACTCCGTATTTATCTAGTACGTTTTCAAGGTATATTTCCCAATCCAATATTATATTTCCCTCTCGAAGAAAGGGGCCTTTGTCCCAGCAGTGGGAACATTATAGGCTGATTATGTGTACGTGCTATAACTCCAGTGCATCATTTGAAAATTCCTTTTCTATTTCTACTTTTCATGCCAGTGTTGAATTGTTTTACTTGTGGGATAGCTGATAGAACAAAACTTGATTTTTCTTTCTGAAACAAAACTAATTCTGCTAGATTATCTCTCAAACCAACACACAAATATTTTAATTTGTTAGGTTTTTTTTTGTTATTTAATGTATATAAAGAGTTAGTTAGCTATAATTCACGTAGGTATAAGTAGTTTTCACAATGTACATATATTTTAATTGTAATCAATAAACTCACAAACAATAAAATTACCTTAAAAACTTTACATTACAAAACTGCAAAAGTTTCACGAACGCATTCGTAATTCTTCCGAAGCTCCACACTACATACATAAAGACAGTTATTCTTTAAGTAACGTGGACATATCCAGAGCAGGATTCCAGCTTTAATTAACCACATCGAATGTAATTGATAAGTCCATGTGATATCTTTTGGGATAATTAATATAGTGTAGTTAAGTTCGACCCGTTTTGTAAGAGAATACAGTAGCGGGAATTTTGGTATGCTTACGAAAATGGTAGTGACGGTGGTATAAGCTGCTGGGGTTTGTAAATCAGTTAAGCTTTAAGGTTTTCTACACATTCCCAGGCTACGTAAGCAGCGGGCTAATTGCGTAACACCATTATCAGTAACAATGGGTTTAATTTTGACAGTTCAACAACATTTATTGCGTTATTTCCGTTGTTGAGCAGACTAACTTTTCGAACATATGAAGCAATGGATTAGCAATATCTTTCAAAATGATTCAGATTGAGATTGATAGTGTGTTACTCAATTAGTAAATTCTCTTCAAAAGCTTGGAATTCAGCCCGTTAAAAAGAAGGAATACACGTTGGCAGGAATAAATAACGAAGCGCGAAAAATTTTTTTGCCCTTTAAATTGCACGTTTATAAGAAACAGCAGATTTTTTTTAATAACCGACTAAATCATCGCGGGTTGGTCCAGAGTCTTGAACTAAACCCATGGTTACAGGTTATGCGTCGATGTCCATGCCATCCCGTATGTACTCGAAGAACTATTTATAAGCTGTTCAAAACTTGTCTATTAACAGTTGGCGTCGAACAAAGTGTTTAATATTTTAGGTAAAAATTAGTAAGCTTTCGTTTGTATTTGTATGTTGGATTTTATTGAAAGTATCATGTATCTGCATTTATGTAACAATCAATCTATATCCTACTAATATTATAAATGCGAAAGTTTGTATGTATGGATGTATGGATGTTTGTTACTCTTTCACGCAAAAACTACTGAACAGATTTTGACGAAATTTAGCACACAGTTAGTTTATAACCAGGATTAACATATAGGATACTTTTTATCCCGACATTCCCACGGGATCGAAACTTATGCGGGTGAAACCGCGGGGCGCAGCTAGTATCTTATAATACGTAAAACCTGTTTTGTTACTGCATTTTCTCCTTCTATGATTAGTGCATGCCGTGGCAGCTATAAAATGTAAAAAAATATGGAATCTTTAGCATGTATTATGGTGTAAGCTTTGTTGGTTGTCCTTAAATAAATAAATAAATAAAACATAAGCTACGGTGCAGAAGTCAAGTACTACACTCGTGCCTATAAGTAGTCTATCATTTCTATTCGCTACAAATTCCTAGACAAAACTACGAATTGAACTCCCGACCTCTGGACCGCAAGTCGACGGTTTACTCGTTGGTCAATTATCACCTCCATCTATCCTAGTTCATAAAAGTATCCGCCTTTCTAACACAACACTTAAAGCTCTGCTGACACCATAAACGATAACCATCTTGAAGATAAAAGTTTTAAATAACTTATCTGCATCACTCGCACCATTACTTGCAGACTTACATATATATGATGTGCTCTCAAATCTTAAAAGGCTATAGTCCAAACGTTAACGGTACCTACATGCATAATTATTGTTATTGCACAAAAATGTAATTACTTGCAGCGATATTTATTGATAAAAACATATAAAATATGACAGGGCGACCGCTGCGGCCGGCTGAGATAAAGGGGGATCTGCACTTACGCGTCTCGTATGTGTAGTCTTGACCTTAGTTTGAGAGTCTCTTAAACAAGACTTTCTTGCAATGTACTTCCCTGTCCAATGCCACTACACATCGTAATACCACGCATAAATCAAGATCCTAAGTGCCATAAATATAGATTGCGTATCTCATTGTTTTAATTACCATTTCAAATTATAATTACCGTCTTAGCTCTAATACTTCATCAATAAAGATTTTAGATGTAAATAGTTAATCACTTCCTTCTTTCATGTACTAGTAAACCCCTGTCCTTCCGTATCCAAAGATCTGTTTTCCACTTCAGTCTCATAATTTAATTAAACATAATTACAGCACTTATACTGTACGTACATTCTAGCCATTCACCTTTCATTTCCTTGCAGCGGTGCAGTCAACGGCTCCAACCATACTACACTCTCATAACCTATAAACAATTAATTATAACAATTTATCGCGCCTGACTACAGATACGCGACAAGCGAAGGAATGTGCTACAGTTTAAATGAGGCTGCGCGGGAGTTGAACCGGTCGGGGGCGATCGGCCGCCTCCGCGCAACTTCGGGGAAAGGCCGACCATGATTTATAGCTAAAATTAAACTCCGAGTACAGGTCGCAGCAACCGTCGAATGCAGGGAAATGAGATCACGACCGAAGTAGGGATCGATTATATCGATAATTTGACGGCTCTGTTGGGAAATATCTTAATCGTGACAAGTGGGGTATATGGTATATACCGTGATGTAACCCGGTGCTACCTTTTTAAGGCTTTAAAAGTTCGATCCAATTAACGGTTTTCTCATTTCCTGTTTAATAAATGTGAGTAAGTAATGCCTTCCAAAATCAATTAAAAATTAGGCGTTAAAAGGCTCGTAAGATACCGTTCTTTAAGTAAAGGGAGATACCTTAAGATCTCGGAATTGTTTGAACTGCGAACACCGCAGAACTGCGGACGTCGTAAAATCTAGTTCCATAAAAGGGTGACAGAGCATTCGCAGATCATTCCCACCTAGCACGAATATCAATTTGAAACCAGAATATTATCTGATCTGTCATCGTGAAATAAGACCTCTAAACACTCATGCACATTATCGTATAATTCCCTAATTCGCATTGTTCTTATTGGTCCATCAATCGCCGGCGCATGCGCTGTACAGTCCAACGCAGGGTATATATTGCGGGATGAGATAAAATCGCGCCAGTCGAGCTGCGGCAGCGGTCGCGTTATCTCGATCTGGGAGCTAGTAACTGCGGCCCGCAGGTCGTTCCATACAAATTGTATGGCATATCTACTGCTACTTTTGGGCATAGTTAACCTTATAGTTTTCTTGTAGCATGTTCTCGGCCGCTAATGGGAGCGATTCATCGCGTCAATGGTGTGAGAAACGCGTAAATAGTCCTGCCCTGAAGATGGAGCCTGCTGATACTATTCGAATTGTATAGGTGTGAATGTAGGAAATTGGATTTAGTTGCTCGCTGAAAAATAATAAATGGACATATAGGGAACTGACCAACGACCATTTAGTACGGCATGTTCACATGTGAACTGTTAAAAGGGCAGCGAGTTGGTTTACCCATTCATGACACGTATTAGATAAACACTACTTTTTTCTAAGTAAGAGTTACCAAAGTTGCATCCTCAATGGTATTCTTCATGCCACAACTTCATCAAACATATGCAACGACAGTTCATGACACACAACACATAAAGAAGAAAGAAATACGCTTATTTGCGGCAAACATGGCGCATAAACAAGAATACAAAAACACAAAAAAAAATACAAGTGGGGGGTAAACATGCGTCACATCCACACAAAACTGCCATCGCTGTACCTTGTCTATAATACCAATAGACTAAAAACGAATGAGAACGATGAAAATGAAAATGAAAATCATGCTCATGATTTTCATTTTCATCGCTCTCATTCGTTTTTACCAATACACATGTATACAATACGCATACATGTATGCAATACGCATGTTTTCGACTATGGTTAATGCTCATTAACCATAGTCGAAAATATGCGTATTCACAATCATAGCATTCAGAAACAAAATGTGTTACGCAGTTAGTTGGTTGGGTTACGCAGTTGGTTGGTAGTAAGTTGGGTGAAAAATTATCATCTGCAGATGCTTCCGAATGTTTCTAAGGTCTACTTTATATACCCTAAATAACTGATAGGTGTTAAAGACCATGGTTTCAATTTCCAGCATAAGAAAAGTTTTCATGAGGACTTTTTGATAAGAAAGTCTTCCAATATAAGCATTCCATAGAAATATAATTTCTTATATCTATGGGATGGACCCTTCCGGGCACAGCAAAGTAAATCACAGATGAAATTCTCTCCATACTTCTACGAACCCTTCCGGGTAATACGGTGTTGCTGACATAGCTACTTTTATTCCAAATTCTCTGAATCAAATTGACCCTATAAAGCACCATGTCAAAAACTATTTCAAAAAACTCAAAACACAAATTCTACTTAGCCACCGCGTCTCACTCGTCCTCTCATACAAGAATAAATTTACACAGCAATAAAAAGCACATAAAGTGACATAATAGCACTGCATCTGCCGTCCCTCCTGCTTCTAAATAGCTTCATAATACGGTTGATAGTCATATCTAGTCCATCTTACATTTACATATAAAATACAAGCGCGCTTTATGCGTTTATAACTCGAGAATCGCTGAACGAATTTTGATATAAGTTTGGGTCTTACTTTTCTTATTGTTATGCATGTTTTGGTGTTAAAAGAAATACCTACATTATTAAGATGACTTTATCAAAATTATAAGAGCTAAAAATATACATATTTTTAGCTCTTATAATTTATTGGCTGGTTATAAAAGGAGTGACTACTGACATGACGACTAATAGAGTATGGAAGAAAAAGACATGTTGTTTAAATTATAATTAATTGTACTTCGTTATATAAAATGACATTTTAATATTTGTACACCATATGCTATGGTAGAATGTATAGAACTTAAAAAAAAAATTAACAACTTACTATGTAAAACTACATTCTTACAAATAAATAAATTCTATTCTATTCTAAATTGGGATATCGGCAGGAGAATGATGACGAAAGGCTGCAAAAAAAAAAAGTGTATTTGTTATTATACACTCGAGAGCAATGAATCCGGGTCACTTAAAGAATGTTAAAAATCTCGGAAACTAAAAATGATAGGTTAATGCAATAAATTGTATTTAATAGACAATGTAATACTCCTTAAATGAAAGTAAAAAAAATATGAGTCACCATACATTTTATTAACACAAAATTACATAAAGAAAAAAACTGCTGATCTCTCCTTAAAACAAAATTAGGAAACATGAAATTTTTGAACTTTATTACGATTTTCTTGAATTTTAATACTTCGTATTGCCTCCTCGTGCTTCCATTACTGCGTTTACGCGGTTTGGCATGCTGTACACCAAGTTCCTTATACGATTTTGGGGAATATTCTCCCATTCCTCTGTGAGAGCAATTTTGAGCTCACGAAGCGTGATTGGGGGAGGGTTTCGTTGTTTTACGCATCTGCCTAGCTCGTCCCAAGCATGCTCGATCGGGTTGATATCCGGGCTGCGCGCTGGCCACTCCATACGAGTAATGTTCATCTCTTGAAGGTAGTCATTCACAATCCTGCCTGTATGAGGTCGGGCATTGTCATGCATAAATATAGCATCCTCACCTAAATTGACCATAAATGGACCAACGTGATCATTGAGGATTTCTTCCACATATCTTACGCTAGTTAAAGAGCCGTTTTCTATGATCACCAGCTCTGTCCGACTTTCAGAAGAAATTCCGGCCCACACAAGTACAGACCCACCACCGTAGGCTACTTTTTCTTCGATGCATGCTTGCTTGAATCTTTTCCCTTGGTCTTCGATACACTCTGTGTCTTCCATCGTGCTTGTAGAGCATAAATTTTGATTCGTCGGAGAACATAACTTTTGACCAATCTTCAATACTCCAATTTACGTGGCTCTGGGCATATCTTGAAAATATATATGTCTTGAAATACGATGCCCACGCTCCAGTTTAGGGCCGTTTGCAGGTCTAAGGGGTTTTAAGTTAGATTCAGCAAGCCGACGTCTTACTGTCCATGCACTTGGGTTACTTCCTCCGAGGCGTCGAAACTGATTTGTGAGTTCAGTTCCTGTGAGAAAGCGATTTCGAAGCATGGTGTTCACCAAGTATCGGTCTTCTCGTGCTGTGGTACACCTGGTTCTGCCCGTTCCTGGTCTGCGTAGGTTAGAACCAGTTTCTTCGTAACGTCGGAGAACTCTTTGTACTGTTGACAGCGACACACCGACAGTCCTGGCTGTATCGCGCTGACTCCGGCCGGTTTCCAGCATTGTAAGTATTCTGGTGCATTCTTCAGGCGTAAGCGACATAATTTCAGCTTGAATAATGAATATAGAGCACTATCAACATGGTTTATGTACCCACATAAATGACAGATTACAAACAAAAGCAAAACCAAATGCTGTAATTTCGTAGTTCCATCTTCGAAAGTGGCCCTTTTTCAAATTTGATTTTTTTATGATATAACTTTACAATAACTAAGAAGTTTTAATAACTTCATTTAAGGAGTATTACATTGTCTATTAAATACAATTTATTGCATTAACCTAGCATTTTTAGTTTCCGAGATTTTTAGGATTCTTCAAGTGACCCGGATTCATTGCTCTCGAGTGTATTTAAATACGAGTACGTGAGAGTATGCTGACAGAAGACTGGATTTTATTTTTGCACTCATTTTAAACTAGGTGCACCCCGCGGTTTCACCCGCATAAGTTTCGATCCCATGGGAATATCGGGATAAAAAGTATCCTATATCAATCCTGGTTATACACCATCTGTGTGCCAAATTTCATCCAAATCCGTTCAGTGGTTTTTGCGTGAAAGTGTAACAAACATCCATCCATCCATCCATTCAAACTTTCACGTTTCTAATATTAGTAGGATAGTTGAACTGTTTATTATGTAATTTTTTGGCGTGTTTTAAAATTCCGAGTACGGGCTGCTATTACACGATTTAACGATATCAATCGAAAAAAAAAACTTTTGTAAATAGTACAACAGTTCAGAATTGACCAAAATTTCTACTTACTTCTTTGAATCTAATTCCAACCAAAAAATCCAATTCCAATCCAATTTCCAATCCATACCATCCAAAATCCATCCCAATCCAACCACCAATTCCAATTCCAATCCAATTCCATTCCATTCCATTCCATTTTTTTCCATTTCCAATTTCCATTTTCAATTCCAATTTTTTCTTTTTTTCTAATTTTTTTTTATTTCATTCAATTTTCTACTAGAAAATATAACAGTATGGAATTCCTGGGCCTGGGATTTCTGGGGTTACGTATGTAACATCTGTCTTTAGAACCTAGTTATAAAAGCTAGTCAAAACTAGACCCAACAATTTAGACATAACGTGTAGAACATCTTATCTAGCCATAATCGCAAACATAAGCAGATAAGCTAGTTAAAAATCTGAGAAAAATTCAACATTACAACAATGCTTTCTCGCTAAAAACGGGTGTTTTAACTTTTCACATCAAGATTACCAATGAAGATAGCACGGGCGAATTAATTCGCGACATTGAGAGTGTATGCGACCTCTAAGCTCGTAAAAAATATGAGAAGAGCTCGGGTTCAGATCTCAAGAATACTGAGTCTGGGTTCTGAGAAACTGCAATGTAAGATCTTGCATCATGTGCGAGTCTGTGCGAAATTATCTAGATTTCGAGTATCTTTCGCGCGATAGTGAACATTCGAAATGCAAAAGCGATTTTGTTTCAAGATCCGTTAAAAGATAAGTTGTGTAATATTTTGTGCCAGTAGGATTATTGATGTTCTAATTTTGAATCGATAAATTGAAATAAAACTACTTTCGTTCGTACTTTTTTTATAGGCAATAAAAAAAGTACGATCGAAAGTAGTAAGTACAAATTACAAAAACTGTAACTTGTAACCCTGAGGGCGTCTCATTGATTAAGCCATTAAATTAAATGCGTCTAGACATAGCCACGAAATGTGTCTACAACGACTTTACGAATACAGAATTATTATGTAAACGTCTCTCAAAAAAAAGCGTTTAAAAATGACCTTTTCATTTTTATTCTCAGATTTATCTATCAAACCCTTTATAAAAGAAAATACTGAGACAATTGAAACTTTTTCATTTTGAAAGAAGATCATTTGCAAGAGGTCAAACTTTTAATACTAATGAAACACTGGCAAACTGATCAGACCATACCACATAATAAACATATGATATAAAAAACTTTTCCAATAAATTGCCTTGGGGACCGGTTGAAAGGTACCCGGTCCGAACAATGTCCCGAACGAGATGCGACCACTGATTACCAGTAATTATACCAAACGGCTTCTTGTTAACACGCATTCAACGAATAAAATAAAAAATAATTTAGGCTACTGTCCCTTGCCGTACATAATGTTAAACTTTATTTGCGTTGTGTTTGTTTTACCTACATATTATTATATGTTGGAGGAGAGTGCTGGTTCCTTGATATAAGAGGGGTTATGTGGACATGAACTAATTACATCGCATTTTGCAGGTCTCTTCTTATTGAAAGACGCTTTTTTTTCGCGAGATGTAGAGTGCAGTACTTACCACCCTTAGGTATACCTACTGGAGGCTGGTCATCCAGTCATGATATTATGAAAGTATGCTACTAATGGCTAATAGTATTAGAGAAAGGCAGCTACACATGAACAATTAGATATAATAGTAATAATGATCATAATAGCTTGGACCCTGCTCCCGACACCGGTGGATCACATTTTTTTTTTATATTTTTAATGTTTTTTTTATACTAATATTTAAAAATGTATTAAAATAAGAAAACGAAATAAATAAACGACATAATAATAACAGTACTATTGGTATCAACAATACAGCTATTTAACGTTATATGATGTGACGGTGACTATCACGATGACAATGTTGGTGTGATTTAAAAAACTGCATTACCTTCAAGTGCAGCTAACTCTGGCACAACAGCAATTTTTAATTATTAATGACAATTTGCCTTGTAATTTGACATCTACTCTAAATCAGCAAAATGTAATTTGACATTTATTTTAATTAACAGTAATTTGACATTTGTAATTTGACATTTATTTATATTACTTATCTTTTAAAAATTTCTTAACAGTCAAAATGTATTTCATGTCAATTTAGGGATTATACCGTATAATTTTGTGAATTTTGTATGCCTCAATGGCGGGACATAGCTGGCCTATGTAATAATTGTACCTAAGACATCCTATGAACCTATGATCCACAATAAATTATTTTGAATTTGAATTTGAACAGTACTTTGATAAACTATGACCACATTCAAGACGCCAAAAAAGTAAACATAATTTTGATTAATGCAGTTACGCCACACTCTAAACCTTTGAGTATCCGGTAGCTCCAGCAATGTAATTCAATAGACTTAAGGACACTACCAAATAGATATCTAGACTAATAACGATCTAGAACAGCTCCATATCTATAGAGAACAAGGAAACGTATGAAAAGATGTAGATTAGAGCGTATAGCGCGGGTAGCGGCGGGTGAAAGGTTTCATTGTGGTGTCATGCGCCTGCGCAGCGACGAACAGACCAAACAGTGCGCGCCGCACAAGTGTAGTCGACATGTTGGTGAGGCAGTGAGGTGGGTTGAAACATAAGTATATTCTATTTTAATGCGTAAATTACGTTTGGGCTGCATGACTTCTACAAAAGCCTGACGTATAAATAAACGTGGGGTAAAGTTCCACCCAGGAGTCGTAGATTCTTGGTTGAAGTTTGACGTAACTTTACTCCATCTTTATTAAATAAGGGCTAACAGCAGAAGTGGCCTAATGTCCTGAAAATTTTGTCAAAAGATAAGGGTTTAACTTAGTCACGAAGTTAATTTTCTGCGTCTGAGTTCTGACGCAGTAGTCAGTCATACAACCGACTCCTGCTAAAATGCTGTTTCTCTTTTCTTCTTTTTCGAAGTCGACGAAAAAAATATTATTCTTACCAAAAACTATTAATCTAAAATTATTTATCTTACCAATAGGTATAGTATGTAAAGTTTTTCAATTATTCGATACCTACGTGCTTTTCATTGTGTTACATACTTACAAAGTACAGTGTGAGGAAAACTTAACAAGGAGTGAAATATTTGTTATTTATTATTCGATTTAAAAAATATATTGTACTCAATAATAATATGTTATATTTGTATCCATTTTACCTGTGTGTACATAATTAATAAAATAAAAAAATAAATAACAATGCTTAGGTAACTATCACTTACCGTTACTTGTAGTGAAGGCAAAACTGTCTCGAGGTATGTTTCCTGAAAACAAAAAAAAAACAGTGTTATTTTTCTGTGTGTTTTTAACATGAACTAAAAAAAATATTAAACTAATTATAAAAGATTAAGAGGTTTATTTATAAACGGTGCCTAAAGTTAAATAATGGTAATGTAGTAGTTTTAAATAAATATGATTGACGTGTAAATGTGTTTGTACAAACCTACTTACAGAAAATAAAACATTTATCATTTATTGATCAGCGATTGTTTAACCTTACATTTTCATGTTCGTCTTACGAACGTCAAACGTCACTTAACTAGCAACGTTTATAAATAAACCCCTGATGCAATATAGATTTTTGGGTGCGTACTTATTTAAAAACAAACACATATTTATACAAATTGTAGTTTACAATTGTTTAGTAATTTCCGATTAACTCTTCAATGGGGAAAGAACTTTTTTTTATTTGAGTTAAATTAATTTTGAATGATGAAATGTTATATTCGTGAAAAACCTGAAAAAAATATTGTCTACAAGATATAGGTAATATTAATAAGGCATCATAAAAACACCGGTTACCTCTAGTAAGCAACTCGAGCAGTTTGCTTGAAAAATGAAACTCCGGTCTGAACATATCTTTACACATAAATTACAACTAAATCACCGCACACCAAATAAAAATAAAAGCACTGGCACTTAACACAACCCGAAAACCACAAATTTTCAAACTTGCTGACTTCTTTTTCCGCCGAATTAAAAATCACGAACCGAACCTGCGTTTTCAAATTCCGATTTCGAAACTGGCTCTTCGAAAATGGCGCGTTCCAATACGTTTTAAATTTCAAAGTTCGAAGTCAAAGTTTGAAGTCTGACGTCACGCGTGTTATAATGTTATGTCAAACCAAATATTAGTGTAACATCGACCGACCGATTGTCGCCAACTGTTTAATTATGCCGACTGTCCCGATTCATTAGTGCACTATGGCTTCAGGGACGGCTTTCGCATGGGATTTATTTTAAGAAAGCAATTGTTCAGTATTGAGAATTACACAATTGCATCGCATTGCTTCTGTTTTGGAAACTTCATCTGTTAATTATTTTCTTAACATATTTTGTAGATTGAAAATAAAATTAAAGTAATTTTGTTTACCAAAAAACGTATTCGAACCATTAAACACAGATGTGACAAACAATAAATTAAAATTACAGAAAAAACATTAGAAATGGCAAAAACTATATTTACTAAACTAATAAAATAAGGCACTGAAAACATTCTATGAAATTTATCCATTTTTGTAAGTCCCAAGTACGGCCCACGACTCGTCTGGAGAGGTCAGGGTTGCCGACGCTCGTCTTTTGACCCTCATACTTCCCTCCCTCACCAACACACGATAAAATCATACATCCGTCTCTCTCCCACAGGCCGCGACACTTTGCTTGACTTTTAACCCTTCACGTCATTGTCAGTACTATCCTTTTCTCACATACCGACTTTTTAATATTGCCGTTTCATTCAAACAGGTTACGACATATCGGTCGACATATGACCCGAGCATCGGTGTGTCTCTGTCCTTTTTTATCGTTTTGTGTAAGTGTATGTGTGTCCTTGTCTGCAGTGTCACGACCCTTACGACTAGCCACTTCAATAGATTAGGTGTTTTCGTACGAATGCGGGTTCAATATTCATTGATAATCGGTTCGTTGGCATTTTATATGCAAGGCATGTATGATTGTTTCCTTTAGCATTCGTTGTAAGTAATGGATTTATAAATCGCAGTACCGACAATGTTTCTTTACTTTAATGATCACTGAATAATTTGTACAGAGTTGTTGTAAGTTCCGACAAGATCAAAGTTCAATCCTAAAACTGCCGGTGACGTCACTTTCAGTCTGTAAAGTCTTATCATACATAGCCGTCCACCGCGCCTCGGAAAGCACGTCGTTAAGCCGTTGGTCCAGGCTGTCATTCGTAGATTTTTGACAGTCATTACGGTTAATCAGAAGCTCGAAAATCAGACAGCCAGTCTTGCCAAAGGGTATCCAGTAAATGGGTTGTGGAAGCCAGATAGGCAGTCGCTCCAAGAAAAATACTGGTATTCAGCTGCATCCAGTTGGATTGGAAGCCGATCCTAACATAGTTGGGGAAAGGCTTGGCAGGTGATGATGCTTTTTTTTTTGTGGATGGGATATCATCAAATGACCCCTCCCGCTCTGGGAGGAGCGGAAGGGAGTGTCAGACTCTTACTGACTAAAACCCACCCGTGTTTCTTCCTTAGCCCTTTCTGGTCCAGGGCAGCGGTAACCCTTTCGGACGATCCCGCTACCCAGATGATGATGCTCACTGCAGAATTTCAAAGGGACTATAAGTTTTGGCGAGATCAAAGTTCAAGCAAAACAATACTGGTGACATCACTTTCAGTCTGTAAAGTCATTCAAAGATAAGCAGCACGTTCACGTTAATAATACATGGAGAATAAATAATAAGCGCAACCTCTTAGCTTTAATAACCGACGATAACGACGACAACGAGGTCTTCAGAATCATGGTCTGAATTCGTGGTTACTGTTTGCGCTTCGATGTCCTTGCCACCCTGTATTAGTTATGGTATCTATGCTTTCAGGAACGTTGCAGGAGAGACGACCGAGAAACAATAATTCTTAGAAGTTTTCTTCAATGATATTACAAAAAAATCGCAGTTCGCAGTGCAACAGTACAGCTGATGCCAAGCTACCCGAAACTGACAAATTTTCCCAATCAATCTTGAACCTAATGCTTTAGCGATGAAGTTGAAAATCTAATAAAGAAATTTGACAGATTGTAGTAGCTTGATGTGCTGGCGTCTGTACCTACTCGACTTGCTTGAGACTTACTAATTATCAAAACAAATACTGCATCGAAACAGGTGATAAAAAAAACTGAAATTAGAATCTCCTCCTTTTTTTGAAGTCGGTTAAAAGCCACGCACCGCTGAAAAGTATACCTACGAGCATTTTCGAACACGATTTAAAAACTGGGCCAAGTGCGAGTTGGACTCGCACAGGAAGATTTCCGTACCACAAGGCAAAAAACACGTGTCTTGCATGGAGACCCCCGTTAATTTCTATTAAATGTATTTTATTTTTATTATTTTTTGGTATAACGGCAATATACGGTATATTGCCGTTATACCAAATATTGACGGTATAGTACCTATTACGGTTCATGAGATACAGCCCGCTGACAGACAGACGGACAGCGGCAGTAGGGTCTCGTTGGCACCCTTTGGGTACGGAACCATGAAAAGCAAAGAATTGGGAAAACGTCTTTCATTTGCTATAGGTCCCTTCTGCTGTAAAATTTCTGAATCTAGACCGCAAACACAACTGTTTTCCAAATACAAGACATGTTGAACAACTCATTTTCTTTAATAAAATGCTATTTTCCCCGGTGAATACCTATAGAGTGGATAGACCTGCCGTCATTGATACTTTATATCTTCCAGAAGTGTCGAAGAATCCCGGCCTGTACATTTCACTCGCTCACACCCGCGGTGGCTGGTTCAACGTTTTTCTAACAGGTGACCTGAGACGAGACGGAGCATTCCGACCAACAACCGTACGGTAGGAGCTGGGAATAATGTGGATACGGTGTTTTTTTTTTACTTTTACTATATGTAACTGTAATATTGTCGAGTAAGTTTTGAATCGCGTCTCCAACATGATTTAAAGAATTTATTTATTTATTCTTCGGAAAGCTTACAGTCTAATATTTACAAGCTTAATTTAGCTTAAATAATGTACAAGCTTCCACAAATTAAAAACTAGGTACTTACCTAAAGTTAAAAGAAATAAAAATATTTTGAACAAAATAAATTCTTCTTTCTACAAAAAAAAAAAAAAACAAAAAAATCTTCTTATGACTCTTCAATTTGAAGGCGTCGCCGTCGTCGCGTCGGTCAGATTTTTTTTTTTAATATCGCGTGTTGTGTTGGCCGCCAATTTTACACCATACCATGAAAGAGTATCAATATTCTGGTTGACTAACACAAAATATTACATTCAAAGACCAGCATAAACGATAACCTCTCCGTCTCGTGGGTAATGAAAACTACACTATTCTTAATAGTGACTCTTTTTGGTCCAGTTCTCCAGCTCTTGTGTATATAAAGATAATTATTATTATTTGGTTCTATAAAGATATCTGGAATTGATCACAAATATTTATCTAAATAAACCTCCTCATCTCGTTCCTACATCGCCGAGAAGAAAGCGCGCTGGCCATCGCCGCGCGTGCGCTGCTTTTTTGCCGCGATGAATATTTATCGGCCGCCGCGGCCATTAGCAAACACAAGCGATACACTTTCAGACTGATTGGTGTCTCACTGGTTACTTTATACTAGTATATATTACATTATCTAGAACTACTCGTATCTCATCTGTTGGGGGTCTATAATAATGGAAGCGTTTAAAACCTAATCTAATCCTATACGTGTCTTCGCTCGACGGTACGGTTGGCGCAGTGGTTAAGCGATTGACTGCTGCGCTGCGTGTCGCGGGTTCGATTCCCGCACGGAACAAATATTTGTATGACCTACATGTATTTGTTCCGAGTCTGGGTGTTTTTCTATCTATAATATGTATGTATTTACAAAAAAAAATTGTATATAAGTAGTTTATCAGCCATCTTGTTACCATAACACAAGCATTAGGTTGCTTAGCTTGGGACAAATGGTGCTGTGTGAAATGTCCAGGGATATTTATTATTATTATTTGATTTTTTAAATTGAATTAAGGATATACAAGACTGAAAGACTACGGTAGTGTATTGATGAAGCTTTGACTTACAACTATGTGTAATAAATCTGGAGTAATACTGCGACTTTGTGAATTAAATGAAAGAGGAGAGTTATTTGAGTAATTATCTCTCCTCTCTCATTTAATTCACATCCGGTTATGAGTATAACCGGATAGCGGGAATATAATTGTGTCCGTCATCTAGGAAATCTCAGAATGTATGAATATACCACAGGGATTTGTGAATTTTATGGAATTCTGTTAGTGCTCATATACACGAGCAGCCCGTTGTCGACTATATAGTGTCGATGGCTGCAGTTGCCTCTGCTATTTTCAACGTTCCGCTCATGTATGTGAGGACTTAGACGGAGACGGTAACAAGTTGCATCTATTATTCATTCAGTAATTCAAGTAGCCTCCACGACTGACGATAATCTTTTCACCATCACATTACACCTCTTGTGTAACTCGTGCTAACATAATCAGCCTATAATGTTCCCACTGCTGGGACACAGGCCTCCTCTTGGCGAGAGGGAGTGGGCCGTAATCCACCACGCGGGCCCAGTGGATTGGTGCTCGTGCTAATAAGAAAGAAAAAGAAGAATTTAACGCAACCTGGAAAAAGAACCGTACCTATATAGAAAACATTGACTAGAGAATATATCTACTACGAGTACCAAAGTTTAATTATTCCTTTGCGTGTAAAACCTATATAATTTACCTAACACTCATCGTTGTGAATAATTATTAACACATGTATCCACTTCATTCATCATGATAATATCCAATTTAAATTCGATAACTACCTATGTAATCATCTAATCATACATACTAAGCGGTAACCGTTGTTCTATGTAGTAGCGTGGACTAGACAATAGACCGGAAAATTAGAAAAAAATTGATTATAATGGTAATTCTACTTATTCACTGACAGAAAACGTACAGTATAAAGCGGATCATACACTACAACGCTACACGCGACGGGGCGCGGGAAACAGAGCCAAATTCCATGCGCGGGAATGCGTTTTTATTGAATTTCTATGTAAAAAATCACGCGCGAGGGCGCGATTTCTGCGCCCCGTTGCTTGGCGCATTGTAGTGTGTGATCCGCCTAAATCGTTGGGTCTAGACGCATCAAACTTTGCATGAGATTTCCTTTTAAAACAAAAGTAAACACTAAGAAAGGATTTGTGAAAATTAACCCTCTTTAAGGGGTGAAATAGGGGATGAAAGGTTATATGGAAGTTCGTAAGTTTTGCCGATCAGTAATCCCATCAGCCAAACGACTGCCAAAGGTCCACGAATGACAGCCGGGACCAACGGCTTATTGTACTTTCTGAGGCACGCAGGGGTCTTTGGAGGTAAAGATTGTCAACCATCCACGGACCAACCGCAGCAAGCGTAGCTTAACCTGATCAATCGACCCGTGCGGCTGTTATAACTTAGCCACAAGTCCCTTCCTAACCAAGGTACCTACAATAATCTAATTATTCTAAGTCCATCGGAACATTTTCTTCCTAGACCGCTTTCTAGCCAGGAACTATTTCCCCGTCCAATAAAATGTATGCTTTGAACTCTTTATGCGAATTCACAGTTAAAATCACTATTACTGTTATTAATAGGACCATCTAATGATCATTTTCTTAATTGGACTAACGTATTATGAGGCGATATTTTATCCAAGGATTGTATGGTAAAATGTCTGTGGGTACTTCTGTGTGCTCGTCAGAAACTGGAAATGGACTGGGTTCTATTCAAATTTATTTATATTGACGTGATAAGAATTAAAAATATTCTTTCTGAAACCTAGTGAAGTTTATAAACTAGCGACCCCGCCCCTGCTTCGCACGGTTTGTACGACTGGACCAAACATCGAGATTTTTTTCGAGTTCTAATCTAATCGAAATTTAAAATTAATGGATTACTCATAAACCTTCCGGAATAAATACTGTAAATGATAGTGAAAATCGCATCAAAATCCGTTGCGTAGTTTAGATGAACAATGCGATCATACAGACACGAAAAAATAAATAAATATATATATTATATCTCACACTTTATAAACTAATCAATCTTTTGGATACCTGTGTGATCTCACCCAGGAAAGTGTATTATAGAAGTATCTTCAACAGACTGTCCTTATGGAGACTATCCTCTATGCATTTTCCTGGTTTTCACACTTTCCAATAACTAACATTGAACTTACAAACAAAATAACGCTTCATGAACCAAGGAATAGTCAGGTGCAACACCTAGCAACCAACGTCCCTGCCCGCAATTTGAATTTGAAATCAGAACGCAGGTCATTACGCGCTGCGCACACGCATAACTTTTTCACAGTCCACCGAACAAATCGTATAGGCCCATTATATTTGCATTTTACTTGTAAAACCTTTCATTAGATATCTCATTAATATTGACGATGACGATCGCATCTGTAGAGCGAAAAGATACTAAGTCACAGTTTTGCTATTTTGAGAATTTTGAAATTAAGTATGTAATGAGAAGTTGGTTTCATATTTTGATTTTATAGGAAATCAAAGATGATATATAAACTTATTAAAATTAAATATAAATGCCATTTCAGACACATATCTTCATGACCCTCACACGATCTGACTCTATATGACGTGTAAAAGTGATTCTGATATCCTATTTACAAAATAAACAATTTCATTTAATTTCATAGAAGATTTATTTTTACAAAAAATTGTGGTATCTAAGTACCTACCTATACTTTTTTTTCTTCACTAATAAAGCTAAATAACTGTCCGTCTTGGAAACCTCTAATTTTTTTCACGACTGATACGTGTATAGTTGTTGTATTATTATTTGATTATGGTAGGTCTGGTTTATGACTTAGTGCCTTTTCCCAGCGGGAACAATTTATCAGATATCATTTCAATTATTTTGCAATAAATGGTACTTAGTATTTTAACATTGGAGGTTGGACCACGCCCTCGGAATCAGGTCACAGACTAGATTTTGTGCCGGTTCCGCTTGCAAGGTTTTAAGATAAGCCCGGCCGGCAGTACTATCGTGTTTGATAAAGTTACTTATTACGATTGGTCATTCAAGCTTAGTTAATTTATTTGCTCTATTATAATTAAGTAGGTACTACAAACTTGTAAAAGGTTCTATTTTGTGTTGGTTAAACTTTAAACGTCGCGTCGAGTCCTATCAGAATACCAGCGCTGTGGTATTATTTTTTTAAATATCGCAGTATTATGTTGAGATAGGAGCTTTTTTTTATATTTTTTTTTAATGTGACTTTGTTAGTTTTAAATTTTACTTTTTTTTCTACTTTCTGGTTCTTTCTTTTCTTAGTTTTTTATTTTCCTTATCATGAGGATGTACTTTGTTTTGCGTAGAGACTGATTGTAGTAGGTAATGATAACTAAGCTGGACTTTCTCAGTAGCAGCCCCGAGTCTGAATTTGTACCCGGTTGATAGCAATTGGCTCGTCCCCTACTTCCTAGTAGCGAGATATGGGTGTACTATAAGTACCTACACCTCTGCCCAACCCTTCGCTGAAATTCGCGGGAAATAAGACGTGATCAAAAATCAAGTCGTTTATTCAAATTAGGCTGAGAATGAGCACTTTTCGAACGTCAAAATTACATTAGACAGTCCCCCGCTAAAATGCCCGCCCTTCACCACTTCCTAGTGCTATCGCTGGGAAGAAGAACTGGCGCAACAAACTCCCCAGCATCACATTTGTTGATGATGTTGTGTGTAATTAAAGAAATATGAAATGCTTTAAGTTTACCTATATTTTCTGGCCTCAATGAATAAAACTAACTAGTCCATTTCATTAAATAACTAACGTTCAACAACACTACTTAATCCATATACACTTTACATGACTACTGGTCTAACTTACAGTGATCAAATATAGTCAGCAATAGTGCTTCATCGTGCTAAAACCGCAGTATCCCTGCCCACCCCTTTTGGTCTAATAGCAGCCAGTCAGCTTAGTTAGTGCATGCCCATATTAACACTTAACAGCTGTATCAACGACCAGATTTTCTCGACATGTTATGGTCTACGAACATGTTCGAATCTATGTAGTTCCTCCTTTTAAAAATAAATTTGTTAGACTCTTCAATAATTTTTTTGCGTGTACTGCGAGGCAAATTGCTTCAGCGAATCTAATTATCTCTTGCAGATGGAAAGGATTGATATAGGCTGTGTTTGATTGAAGCTGTCTTTCTGCTGATCTCACAGGATTCTACAATTCTAACTGGTTTTTCTTTTCGCTTTTCAGAACAAAATCTAATATAATAGTCATCATCATCATCAGCCTACAGCATCCACTGCTGCAGGTAGGCCTCTCCTATTGCACGCCATTCAACTCAATTTTCGGCAACTCTCATCCAGCTGCTACCAGCTATCCTGCGAATATTGTCGCTCCACCTAGCCTCAAGTCGTCCTACCTTACGTTTGCCGTGCGTGATTAATAGTGCAGCGGGGTATTTGTGTAACCCACTAACAATAGCAATGGCTTTCATTTTGACAGTTCATCAACATTAATTGTGTTATTAGGTAACGTTGTTGAACAGACAATCTTTTCGAACATCTGAAGCAATGGACTAGCAGAATCCTTCAAAATGATTCAGATTGTGACTGAAGGTGTGTTAGGCAATAAGGGTACAGATGATTTTAATGTTGTCCATTTTATTTATTTAACGGTCATCTGCACGTGTGTGATTAGTAACACTTGAACTACCAAAACCACTCTAACTGCTACGAAATAAAGTTTCTGTCAAAGTCGAATTGATGCTATCGTCGGGCAGTTGACTCTACCCGGGGCGCCGGAATACATCAGAAGGGCAAGTCTCGTAATTTTAAGGACGTTCCCAGTCTGATCTGTCTCAATCTGTCAAAAAATACCTCTAATTTCCCTACATTTTTGACATTTGTTTGTCGCCGAGATGTGACTGCGACTAGATTTTGAACGCTTTAAATTACGAGAATTGTTACACATCCGGACTTAACCAATGACAGCTGCTATATCTCCCAGGTCTACAGCACATTGTGTTTCAAAACCCAATCGCAAAGACTCGACCTAAAACTCACTGCTAACAAGCCACGATAAATTTCCTCATCCCAAAGCTTTCCACCACAAATGTCTTAGAACGGAAATTAGTTCCACAATAGCATCTAATAAACTTTTATATAAATGTCTGAGGAATAACCGGCTACTTTCAGAAGGCTTGCTTTCATTCCAGCCTATTAACAGGTTTAGGTTACGTCCAGTTTTTATCGGTTATCCGGCGAGGTGTAATAATTACTGTTCGGAGGCACTGACGGACGTTTCCGCTGGTTTTTATGGCAAAGCTGTGTGGAAGCGGAGGCGACAGCGATTAAGTCGATGAGTGAGTGAGCTAGCTTGTGTTCTTGTTCAAACAGTCAATGTAGAAGTACATAATCAGCCTTTAATGTTCCCACTGCCGGGGCACAGGCCTCCTCTCGGTAAGAGGGAGTGGGCCGTAATCCACCACACGGGCCCAGTGCGGGTTGGTAGATGTCACATGTCTTCGAATTTTTCGTTTTAGAACATGTCGGTTTCCTCACGATGTTTTCCTTCACCGTTTTGAGAGCAGTGATGATGTAATAATTTACACAAGGTAAAGCGCCTGACGGGGTTCGAACCTACTACCTACAACGTCGCGGCCGTTACCACTGGGCCACCACTGCTCACCAGTGTAGAGTACTTCTTATGAATCGATTGTTTACTGATATAATGCCATCCGCTTTTCTTTGTGGGCGCCGAAAAATGGGATTATCTCGAGGTTATTCTGCAACCGCAAACTAAAACGAATTGTAGACAAAGATTCAGTATCTAATAATTTCAAAGGGTCGCCGCTATCGAAATCGGTAAGGAGGACTATATACATATGTATATATCTATCTATATACCACTAGCATTGTAAAGTAGAACAAAATATAATTTACTGTTGTTACAGGCTTCTGATTGAGATTGTTAAAATCAAAAAGTATGTTACAAAAAATAAATACGGAGGGGCCGTATTTCACAATGTATTTGCAGCGGTTGGGTAGGGTGGAAAAAGGCGGTCATAGAGTGAAAAAAAATACTAATGACAAATTATACTTACTAACGCCAAAAATTGCCCAATTAATTGCACTTCTTTACCTGTTCTTCTTATCAAACCTGTGATAGCAATTCCATTAACAAAAACGCGTCCCATAAGTACAATGCATAAAAGGTGCGTTTTCTTGGTGCAGAGGGTGTGGGGTGACTCCAACAGTGTCTTAAGCATTGTTTCGAGTCGCCTGGACTGTGTGTACGTGGGTCACTGTTGTGCTGTCTCTCATAGGATGTCGCAACGGTGACCAATTGTATGGTTTTCCTTGTTTTTGTTTGGTGTCTGTGCTTACTGACATAGTCGTAAGTTTTACTCACAATCTTGTAGAGTCTTGGTTAAAAATCTATTCTATTCTATAAGTGCGTAATTTCCTTACAAACCCCCTTTATAAACAGTACAGTGATGCTATAAGTATGACAGAGGGGCGTCATCGTCATGGGTCGCATACCATAACATTACCACAGTTATATTATCTACCGTCTTACGCCTACTCATTGTGTTCCGAAGTTTGTGTACAATACCATCATCAGGCTTGCAACCAAACAAACTATTATTGTGTTATGCTGTAGTTGAATCACTTATGTGAGGTGAATGATCGCCTGTCATGAAATGCGTGACGTTAATGAACTGTCTTCGAAGCATGTCTCTTCTCTGTGTTACTTTTTATTTGTCTGGTTATGCAGTAAGTCTTCCGAGAAATGTGGGGGTGAGTTACGCATATTTTCACCTCCAGTTTCCAAAATACTCTCTTGTTTAGTCTAGTTCGTTTTCTTGATTATCTAAACACAGTTGTTCAGTTGTATGATGATATAAGAAACCCAAGATATTACATTACCACTCACTGGTTGCCATTTTATAATTTGGCATTGAATAGCGGGCCCTCCTAGCACAGGTATATATTTTACTTAAAAGGAGGTCCCTATGTAAGATTTACTTTAAAAGTTGTACAAAGCTTCTGTAATAAACCGTTTTCCTCTTATGTTATAACTAGTTTATGCCAAAAAAAATTGCTAAAATCCTACACGATCATGCTAACGGGGCAAAAAGTAACCTACGTACATATGTATATCCTTTCCCAAGATGCCATCTATCTTCTTGCCAAATTTGATCAAAATCCGTTCAGTGGTTTAGGCGTGGAAAGGTTACATACAGACAGAGTTACTTTCGAATTTATAATATTGGTATAGATTACTCTATCCAGCTTAAACAATCTGCATTAGACCTTCAAGGAGTGATTTGCTAGAATAACAATCTAGGGTTGACTTAGATTGTTCTTCTGCACCGTTCATATCAATAAACTCACAACCTTCCTACAACGAGGTAAACAATAGTCCACGTTCTAAGTAGCAGTTAACCCGCTCAGCCGACGTAAACCGAAGGAAGCAGAGATACAAGGGGCGGGTCACCTCGGTACACCGCAAACGTATCATTTGCCACGGTCACTGCCCAGCACTATTGAATTCTGAGGGTTCACTGTGTGACATATGGCAATTGTGCGTACGCCCGTAAGTAGGGGGTAGGGTTAGACGCTTGATGGACTTGTCTTGTTGATGTTTGAGGACACGATGTAGGTACGGGCATTTCTTTTCACCATTATTTTATTAAGCTAGGTTCTGAATATTGCTGTGTCGGGGTGTGTCGGGGCGCGCCAGAACGCAATCGCTTACGTTCATTTACTATGCATAGATTCACATTAGCGACAGAACGCGCCACAACACAACACAACCTACTAATGTGAATCTATGCATAGTAAATGAACGTAAGCGATTGCGTTCTGGCGCGCCCCGACACACCCCGACACAGCAATATGAACCTAGCTTTAGACTATATTCGCTGAAAATATTAATTCCCATACTGTCACGACCCATTCAATCTAACACAGCAGATAGGGAACATCTCAACATCATCTGTCTAGCTTTTTGGGTCGGACCCAAAATTACCGGTATTTTTCATGGAGTGACTGCCTATCTGACCTTTACAGCCCTGTACTGGGTAATACGATCCGCCTTGGTAAGAGTGGTGGTCAGAATTTCGGTTTTCTGCCCACCCGTAACGATTGTCAAAGATCCACCAATGACAGTCGGGGACAAACGCACACACAAGAAAATATCAATAGAACATCTAGGTTTTTTAAATGAATGCTGATGAAGTTCACGATGGGTTGCACACCTCGGGTCTCCGTCTTCATACATACAGGCTGTATGCTGTATTTTTGAGATCGTCTATTCAGTCGCACAAACCTCTGAGTTCGTTACTCATTTCTATTTATAGCAGCTTTATATTATGAGCAAGAATAAAAGAAATGACTCACATAGAAATGTTACACTTCTAGTCTGATCGATTAATCAAAGATCACCCAAATACCAGACAGTGCAATGTATTTAAAGCGATTCATCTATCCGTGTATCGGTTTCATTAGATGTCCAAACACGCTATGTGATCGCACCAAACTTGCTTATTTGCTGCTTGAGCAGTTTTTGTACCACTTTTCATTGAACATGAGAGCTGCATTTTCTATTGATATTCAAGTTAGAATCCCGCTTACTTTACGTAATGCCATGATGATATATCATCCCAGAGTTGATGGCGTGTAATAGTCCTATATCCAGCAGTGGACTTCTGTAGGCTCATGATGATGCTGATGATACTATCCCTGCATTGCTGCAGGAAGAAAAAAAAAAGGAAAAGCAAAATGGAATCGTGATCACAATCTGTTGTTAGGAATAACAACCTGTGTTTGACGCTTTAGAAAGACGGTGAAAAAGTATATATTTCTATGGGACCAATCTGAAAGTATATCCTTTCAAATAAAAAAATAAATTTGCAAATCGGCTTATGAATAATAACGTAGTTCTGAGATACAGGTAACAAACATAAAAAAAAACAACTGAATTGAGAACCTCCTCCTTTTTTTGAAGTCGGTTAAAAATATCTCAAAACTAATGTTACCGGTACAGATACTTAGTGCTAAGATTGATTTGTCAGAGACTGGTGCCCTAAGAAGACAGAATAGATTGGATGATAGAACATCTTCAGAGTTTCCTAGTTATTAATGAGTGACTCCAACATAAATTTTTCACTACCAACCTCAATATCGATATCACATTATCTTCCAATTTTCGCACCTGATTTGATCAACAGTACCCAAACCAGGCAGTAACTCTAATGGCTCGCCATAGATCACAACTATACAAATATGGAGACAGGTTGTTAGCCTATAACCTGGCCACAATACACGTTTCCTGTAGGCAATTTCCGTTGGATGACAAACTACGTATTGTTGTATTAATTGATGAAAGAAAGTTACTAAAGCAAGCCGTTATATCAATATAAGTAAAGCAAAGCTATTTTCGTTTCATTTCATTTTGGGTAATTGCAACGATTCGTCATTCAACTATTGACTTTAGTATAAGCAGCTGTAAATCTAAAATCAATGTTCCTTTCCTTTGTTTTCAGACAAGAACAGAAAATTAGTACGTTTTTTTTCTGTTCTTGTCTATGATGTAGGTGTTTGCTGTGAAAGGTGATGCTTTTTTTTCTAGGAAAGTAGATAAAAAGAGATGTAGACACCGTGTGTAAGAGTAAAATAAAATACATGAAATCAAAAAAAAATATTAATTTTAAATTAAATAAATATTAGGAGAATAAAGTAACATACACACACACATATACTTCTAAAATAAATATCCCAAAAATTTCAAGTTAAAGCAATCTTCCGTACCTCGCTTTTCATGAGCGTTTAATAAGCGTCCATCAGTATTGTACTTCTGATTGCATTTACCATACGCCATGACAGAATATTATGTTTAGCATAATCGGCCACAGCTGGGACACAGGTCTCCTCTCGGTGAGAGGGAATAGACCGCAATTCACCACGCGGGCCACGTGCGGGTTGGTAGATGTCACATGTCTTCGAATTTTTGGTTCTAAGACATGTCGGTTTCCTCACGATGTTTTCCTTCACCGTTTTGAGAGCAGTGGTGATGAAATAATTTACACAAAGTAAAGTGCCTGCTTGGGTTCGAACCCACGACCTACAACTCGTAAGTCGCGGCGGTTACCACTGGGCCACCTGCTCCCTGAATATGTTTAATTGAAAAATAATTCAAAAATACTTAACTACAAGTTTTCCAACTAAAGTGGTTATTACCATAGTAACGTTTTCCGGCCCAAAAGACCAAGATGGCGTCATGGGAGAGCGCGCATGCGCCGAGCCACGGGAGCATAAACCACAACTGACAATAAAACACAGAAACACAGTAAATATTAACGATGGGACTTGATACTTTACTTAGTTATTAATATCTCACTGGCGCCGATTCCCTTGTTCACAAACTAAACTAAATTTAATGTCAGTGCCTCTTTTTCTTACTATTTCATTAAGAAAATGATAGAAGATAAATATTAGTTTAGTCCTGTCAAATTAGTCAGCGCCTGACGTAAATTGACGTATTTTTAGTCGCCATGTTTTTAATCACGTCTAAACTGGTCTATGGAGTATCTTAATATTTATCTTCTGTCCTTTTCTTAATGAAATAGAAAGAAAAAGATGCACTGAACTTAAATTTAGTTTAGTTTGTGAACAAGGGAATCGGTGCCACCGTTTTCCCTTTTCAGAAGCAAGTTAATGCAGGCTGCATTAACTTGCTTCTGAAAAGATGTGGTTTCTGAAAAAAAAAGTGCTTATATATACATGTAGACAGACAAATGAGTCAGGTGCGTTTGAAAAAAAAAACACAATGAAAACTAGCATATACGTAGATTACTTCTTTTTTTTTTGCCATTGAGAACTAAATCCGCGTCCCGTATCTACTTTTAAGTGCTTGAAGAACCCACCAGTTATGTCAGAGAATCATTCACTATTCTCATCAAACATTTGGTAAGCAGACGGTGTAAACACACTCTACAAACACTGATCATAATGCTCTCCTGGCTATTTCACCTCACCAAACTGATGCAAGTAGATGCAAAATAAGCGCATATCTTAGCCCATTCACTAACCGATCAACTTTGTTTGCAAAAATTACAACAGACGTTATATTTGCAAACAAACAGCAATCAGTGCGTTCTTGTGGCGCGCTTGAGAAAACCGGACGGGCGCGCGTTCTCACGGAGAGGCGCGTTTTCCACAGATGTCGACACATCAGGGAAAATGCACCCGAATTTAGTGTGACTTTCCCATTTTTATTTTGTGTTTTCATAATCAGACACATATTTTGCCATTGAATCCTCTTCGTGAAATGGTAGTACAAACTAATGGTTTGTTAGGTTTTCGCATTCTTGAAAAATGAACCTACTTGTATGCTGAAAACCACATAAATATTCTCAATAGCAATTTAGAGACGTTTGTAGGTCTGTTTTTTATGCTTATTTTTTGGAAACAAAACAAGATATATCTTGTAACATAATCGGTGTTTAAAAACGCATAAGAGAACTGTATCTTGTAACATTATAAACACGTCAATTTACAACACGTGGTGTTATAATTGGATTACGAATATAAATGGTTTGGATTAGCATAATCTCATATTAATGTTGCTATTGCATCGGAGTTAGCAGTTTTATAAGACAGTTTATTACTAACAAGACATGTCGATGTTAATAAATTACTGTAAGACCAGCAACTTATTTATTGACAGGAAAAATAAATGTTTATTAGGTATGTGTTCCCACCAATTTCCACGTTACATTTACAAACTTCAACTCTCTAAAAATTTATATGAATACTCAAAGAACATTGTATTTACATGAATAAATACTTAAATATTGTATTTTTCATTTAAAACGTTTTAAAATTATAATAAATCAGCATTTTGTCTAACTGACGACTTCGGTATCAATCCCTGACGCCCACACTGGAGTTTACGGCGTGTTCCACTACATGACAAATGCAACTACTTGCTGACATATGTTATATAAAATGCAAACTTTTCTTCCTTCACAAATCGCACGTCGTGGAAAGCACCCATTTTTCTGTCCCCCGTGATATATGCATTTACTGTGTAATTGCCCGCGAGGACTGTATTTTGTAAAAATGAGCCTCTTCCCGGGGAACTCTACGCGTTTTCATTTCACATTGCCCTGTACTTTGGCAAATTATACACCATTCGCATTGGTATAACGTGCCTGTGAGAAAATATTTCTAGGGTGTGCCAAATTCAGGGGGGCCGCGTCAGTTGTAGGCAGGCAAAAGCATTCAGATTTCTGAGATATCCTAGTCCAAGGCATTTTGTTTTGTTCTTTTTTAATTCTAGCTCCTGGGCTTCCTCGAGGAATTTAGAAACTCATACGAGATTGAGAGATGCTAAATTACGCCGTAATTTGTTAGGAGCTCTTGTTCTAGCTTTGCAATTCCTAAAGATTTTACTATTTATTTAATTCTGATTTTAGGATCGAAACTTTAACCACAGGCCATATTCTCGTAATTTAAAACGTTCAAAATCTAGTCGCAGTGTCATCTCGACAAACAAATGTCAAAAACTTGTCAAAATGTAGGGAAATTAGAGGTATTTTTGACAGATTGAGACTGAGATTAGTGATGTGAACGTTATTAAAATTACGAGAATTGCCCCTCACGTCATACTACATATATGTACGTATGTTGGCATCTAACGAATTGAATACGCAGGCGTAACTACCACGACTGCTACAACTAACAATATTATCAAGTCAACATCTTTTTAGGTACCACTGAACCTTACCGTTTCTTTTGACATCAAAATAACAATTCAATTCTCAGTTCCATACAGTTATTGTTCCGGCCACTGGCTCCTTAATAAAGTGGGTATACCATCGAGCTTGTACCTGTCGGGGTATGGGCACATCACTCACTGTATAACTATGTGATTGCCCAAATTACTGACAGCTAAGTACCGTAGACAATAACTGTTGTATAGATTGAGATGGTTAGTTTGACGACGGCTTAAGTGACGGTGGGTTCATTGAGTTATGGATTTGTAGACTTCCTTTTTTGAGTAAGTTGTTAACAGTCAAAATATTTAATTCGAACATAAAATTCTTAACACCTATCAAACTATAACCCACAACATCTTCATTCATAGGCTCGTCCATGCGTCATCTTAAACAATAAGCGCAGTTCCACGTACGGAACCCGATGCATCATGTAGTGTCAAAATAAATAGCGGCCAGCTGTCCTCAACATAATAGAGTCGTCGATCGTCAAACGACGATGTTACTTTAATGATATTATTCGCTCTGATTCTATCTAGATTTATTGTTTGAGTTTCTGGGTGGAATTGAAGGTGTGTTTGTTTCGCAGGTCTAAGAGGCAAGTTGTGTTTGTTTTTTTATTGTGGTAAGCAATAAAATAATCCAGCCGATGGCTTTGATAGCCGAAATGGATGATGGTTATAATCAGATAGATGAATTGGCTATTTATTTAAAACTAATAAGAATATAAGTGAGCGACTGAGCAACGGTCAAGAAAATTCCTCACAAGTCCGGATTTTTGATCGTGGTTCACTTTTTATGTATTTTTTATTTTCTCTTTATTCTGTACATTTGATTCGATTTGATTTTAAGGGTTCTGAACGGTGGTATAAAACCTTTCGTGTGCAAGTCCGACTCGCACTTTGCCGTTAGTGTAACACTCCTGCTGAGTGTTACCACTCTGTACCATATTCTCTCACAGTGAAACACGGAATTCTCTCATTAACATCAAATTGAAGCAAAATATACACATGCACACAATCTAGTTAAAAAGAACGTGGTGCTATTAGAAAGCCCTGTTGTAATTGGTGGACGGAATAATAAGTTAATAACTATATTTTATACTAAACAACGGACGAGCCGCTCGTGTGCACTCGCTAACTAATCGCTTAAACGCCTAACTGTTCGTTACCGGTAACCATGTGAGTTTAATTTATTATATTATACCCATCTTTCATATGGTAATAGGTGTAGCAACCGGTATTTGATCTAGTTTGGCATGTGGAATTCAATTTGGGAGCTGTTCGTTGTACGTGTTGATTAGAGGGCATAAGTACAGGTAATAATTTTTTTTGTTTTTTTTTAATCTTTTGTTTTAGGGACTTTTGTTCTTGTAAGAACATGTCAGCCCTGTTATGTCACATCTAATTATACAACATCATAAACAACATGGTTTCAGTACAAGGTAAAGGTATCGATAACAAGACCTCACTGACACGTGAACATCTTAAATGTTATAAATATGTATGTAATGGTAGCACTGATCATCTTGTTTCTAGTCTTTTCTTATCTATATCAATTCCTGCCACCTTCATGTTAATGCAGAGTAGTGATGGTCCAGTGATAATGGCCATGACTTACATTATTATAGGTACATTATACAAGTATTTTTTTAAATTGAACAGACAGCTGTGCTGCTGGGGAGTTTGTTGCGCCACTTCTTCTTCCCACCGATAGCACTAGGAAGTGGCGAAGGGCGGGCGTTTTTGGGGGACTATCTTTTGTAATTTTGACGTTCAAAAAGTGCTGTTTCTCAGCCTAATTTGAATAAATGACTTTTGATTTTGATTTTACAAGTTGTAAGTGTACACCCAGACAAGCGACAAGCTTGTATAAATGATTTCGTCACCACTGCTCTCAAAACGGTGAAGGCAAACATCGTGAGGAAAACGGCATGTCCTAGAACCAAAAATTCCAAGACATGTGACATCTACCAACCCGCACTGGGTCCACGTGATGGTAGGCCCACGCCCTCTTCCAGAGTGGAGGCCTACGTCCTAGCAGGGGAGCATGTGAGCAGTGGCTTATTATGCTTCCTGTTAATATTTTGTTCAAAACTAATACAATTTGATTGAACTCTGAAACAATCTACTTGAAAACCTGAGGTAAAACCTAATGCTGCCAGCCTTTTGGGTACTTATTCCATTGACAGTGATGCGGACGAATTTATTTGATGCCCAATGAGCTCCTGCCTTTTTCTATATTTTTTCGTATTATATAATTGTATATAGTATATATTAGTGTTAGCTTCTAAAAATAGTAATTAATCTGTGTATGATAAATGGATAAAGTGAATTTACCTAAGGTTAGATCAGTTTTTAACACCTGGACAAATCAAGGTCACCCGACGAATCTTAATAACCTAGTTCCAAAACTGGTCAATTAGCAAGGTCGGTATCCTTCCCAATTGGCCAGTTTTGGAACTCTTCCTGTGAGTAATCATCGTAGGATAGGCAAACAGCCGCGCTAACAACCTTCCTAATTAGAATTATTTATTAGACATAAGAAGTACACAGATACAAAGTGACACTTAATTTAAGCGTGCAAAGAGCCTGGTACAAAATAAATGAACAGAGACCCCAATGCTAGGAAAAATCCATGTTAAAGGAAACAGCTATCCATCCATTTATGGATATTATAAGAGTAACAATTTAGTAATGTACACTTTTGTAAAAAAAAATATAGGCAGACCGCTTAACTGAGACGTTGCCTGAGGTAACTGCGCGGTGCGGGAGGGGTGATAGTTGTCACAAGTTGACTAATCACTGAGCTCTCGCATCACGTCACCACATCCCTACCGCGCCGCACTGCTACCTCAGACAACGTCTCAGTTAAGCAGTTGGCCTATAGAAGATTGGCAAAGCTTTTCTCAATGGCGTGATCTACTCTCGTATAAAGTACCTATATTATTATGAGAGTTGCCAGCTCCAAAAATTAAAAACATGTTTAGAGTTAATTACTTCTTCGTATCATCGTCCAGGGTCCGCTCTAACTACTCATAATATGTCTTTTCCACATGGCTCACTCTTATTAGAAATGGCATCAATTATAATAAATCACCCTCTTGTAAGTCGGTTACACCGGATGTGGTTCGACCACTGCCTCCGGGTCGCTGGGCACCTAACTGGTCATTTTTGTCAACCGCCTGCAATCATAGCTACCATACAACCCAATGTTTGTACTGGTGCCATGACTGTAGGTTGTTTGTCTGCTTGTCAATAAGTATGGATTTTATACCAGAAGTAAATAATTTTATTCATCAAAAAAAAAATTAAAAAAAAAAAACAAAAATCATTCTTATCAGTCATATTTTAAAAAACTAGATGAGGTCAGCGTTTCCTATCTGACTACTCTGAGAAGAAAGGCCGATAAAACTCAGAGGTCGCAGTCTCTTTTGAAGTCCAGACATAATCTTGGTCAGATCATGTCAAGACCATGTAGATTGGTGTCTGAAAGGGTCCTTTGAGGAAAGGACCACACAGATTGAGAGATATAATTGATATGATTATGAGATACTAGCTAGACGAAAACAGCATTGACCAAAGAGCTGTCATGACAACATACTTATTTTAGCCGTATCCCTGACAAAAACAAAAATAAGTTCGGTAAGTAGAAGTCATAGAAACAGATCCCAAAAAAACTCATTCTTTTATAATCGTAACCTTCTTAACAAGTTTTTTTTTCATCCTAGAAACAAAATCTAATAATCTAACACTAAGCATGAACACAACGAAAATATAAAAACCAACAGAACTACACCAGATACATTATCATAAAAACTGACAGCTGAAGACATATGGAGCTATTTCAAGAAGCAGTGGTTGCGGTCAACCGACCGATCTGTAACCATCAGTTAGGTTAAAAAATGCAGGCAGAGCCGCTAGGCGCGCCTAGTTCGCGAGTAAAAACTAACCGTGTTGACCTGGCAGGCGATACACTCGGGTGCGCATACTCAATCGTGACCTCGGAGGGAAGAAAGGAGGTGGATGTGGCATTTTGAAGATGTAGGGATTTTTGTGGTGAGCTGCGACTTTAGTTCTGTGGGGATATCAAGTGTGTGGTGAAGAGTGGGAGGAATATTGGTGAATGAGGTAAAGGTCTAGTCATATAGCACTACTGCACGAAAATTTTGCTTCTTGATGTCATCATCTGCCAAGCCTTTTTCCAACTATGTTGGGGTCGGCTTCCAGCGCAACTGCTTCCTGCTATGTAGCTAGTTAACACATAAGGTAAGTTCCTGTGCTTTTTGTAAAAGGCCCCCTAATGTGAGACCACTTGCAAAACTTCAAAACTCTGGATGTTGAAAGTCAAGTAAAGTCAAAGCACACTTGACATAAAATACAACACAAAATGTACTTGTAATGAACTATATCTTACACCCAAAAAGATCTCAACAAATAACTTTAGGAAAAAAAGAAAAAATAAATCAAGGAAAAGTAGAACAACCGCATCCCCCACTTCACGACTCTACACCTAAGTCTAATGAGCGTTCTTGTAATAAAGGCGAAGATGTGTAATTGGTCGGCAGGCACGCGCCCGCCACGCGCTGCGCTCGCGCCGACTCGCCTCACCTATCGCGATCCCACTTTTTACTCCAGCACTTTTTACCTACCCGCCGTTTTTACCTTTTTACATCTCTCCCGGAAGAATTGTATATGCAGGCAAAAGTTCATGGCAGTTTTTGCAGCCATTGATTTTCTGGAATGTGGTTTATGGCAGCGGAAGACTTTAAATGATGGGTTTGTAAAGGTCATGTTGTGTTAAATAGGAGGGAAAGAAAGAGCGGAAGTAGTTGGGCTATTTCTATAGGATATAATTGGATACTCGTAGTAACATCTGAAAATTAGTAGGAAAGTTCATATTTTTTGGTATCATAACTTTATCGGGCATGGCTGCAAGCAGAAGGTATTTGTTATCATCAGCCGTTTACATTGTTGTTTAAAGAGCGTGACGATACAGGCATTCTTAACAATCTTGTGCAAAAATTACAACATTCAGAAACATAAAAAAATATAGATAAAGGCAGCTCCAAAAAATAAACATCAAGAGAATAGTGGGTTCTGTACAGACGCCAGCACATCAAGCTACTACAATCTGTCAAAATTCTTTATTAGATTTTCAACTTTATCGTTAAAACATTAAGGTTCAAGGTTGATTGGGAAAATTTGACAGTTTCGGGTAGCTTGACCTGCTGGCGTCTATACATTCATAAATAGCTCCCGAAAGCAACCAAAAAAGAAAAGAAAAAAAAAATATTTTTCCGTTTTTATTCAATAGATTTAGAATGACAGTGGCTGGTACTTCAATTACAGATGGGCAGGCTTTCATAAGGGAATTAAAGCCCGCAATACACATGCTTGTAACATGCACAAAAGTATGCGAGAATCTTGCATGCCATTGTGACATTCTCGAATCAGCTGTTTTGGCATACTGGCATGCAAGCTACTTGTATGTGTATGCCTGTAACTTTCACAAGAGTATACAAGTACGGGCTAATAATAGTTCCCATTTGTCATTAAGCTATAGGATTCTAAAAACATTTGCTACAGTTTCGCCTAATCAATCATTCGCGAAATGATCTTCTGTCAAAAACACAGTCATTATAGGCTCGTTGTTAGTGCTACCAAGATTTTATCAGTTCTGTACATGCAGGCAAGCAACGGATCATATCATCATGCTCTGTTTAACAGACAGGGCAAGCAGAGGTCCGAGTGGTAGTAATATCAGATGAAAACTGATTTACTAGCTCAAAGAAATTTACAGCTTTTCTATTTATTTATATAACAATTGATTGCTACACTTACAGTAAATACCAAAGCATGCAGCAAGTCAACAAAATAAAATTAAACTAAAACGAAGTTCATAAAACATTAAACATAGATTTTTTGATAGCAGAAAATCTATGTCACATTGACTGCCAGACAACAGACAAAATACAAAATCTATTGTTGGCGGTCACCGGTGACCGCGGTAGCAGTCAATGTCTTAATGTGTGTATGAAGTTATTTTTTTATAATTTTATATAGTAAGATACCTAAAATGTGGTCCATTTTAGGTATCAGGAAGCCCAATTTTTTTTTATATGATATTAATTAGTGCTTGACTGCAAATGAAGGCCGACTAAGAAACGTTTAGTTAATCAAGAAAATTTTCATAGTATAAAAGCATAATTGAATTGTGCCATAATTGAATCAAACAAACCAAGATATAAATCACATTATAAAAATAAACCAGTCGACCAAACAAACAAGGTAACAATAAAACTAATTATTGCGTCCAATAAAGGCTTTCTTCCCAGTGCAAAGGTTGTTAGTGCATGCAATTGTTGGCTGCGCACGCGCCGCGCCGCTCCGTCGCTTTCACGATAACCGTATTATTTTATTAGATCTCTTTATTGTTTCTAACTGGAATGGTTATGAATTGGTTTTCTTAGTTAAAGAAATAATGCTTTATGTGCCGTTGCGCATAATGATAAATATAAATCTTATTGTCATTAATTATAGAATGGTACCTATATGCAAATATTTGGAACGGTATGGATTCGAATTTGTAGCCCCAAGCATAGAAACCGGCGGCGAGGTCGTTATTTACACATTTTGGATACAGATAAAGAATGGGAACCGTGTTTTTTTAATCTCTCGTTTTACAGTAGAAAATTTACTATCGCACACATTATATTAGTAACGTTATCATAAGAGATCGCCTACTTCTACAACCCTCAAAGTATGCTTGACTATCAGTGTGTTGACTTTAAAAATAAATTCCTAAATCACATCCTTGAACACCCAAAGAAAAGGATACCCAACTTTTCATATCAATAGACCACATTGTCCAACCATTCGAGCACTCAACTCCGCACTACACCCCTAAACTTAATAAACAACAATAATAACCATTTTCAAATCCAAGAATAGCAACAAAATAAATATTTATTAAATTGATTCCCCAATCGATTTTACATATTCTATAAAGAGTGCAAATGGGTAGGCGTATTCATAGCCCGGCTAGGCGGCGGCTGGCGGCCTGGTGTGCTCGCGGCTCCATAAAGCATATATTCAATTATCATCAGCAGACCCTTCACACTTGGTAATTGGTGAGCGCTTCAACACTTACGATACTGCTGTGGGGTGTACCCACATGTGTTCAGGTTTTTAGTACACCGAGACCATTTTGGGAGATTGCTTGAAATCATTAGGTGGTTGGATTATAATAAAAACCAAATTGAACTTTTTGAATTAAACTAATTTTTATTGTGAAAAGAAAATGATGTGTTAGCCATCTGCACAATATCAGAGAGTACTAGGTATCTAAAGGTTTTTCAATTGCTTTTTCTAAGACGTTATTTATAAGATCCAAAATATGTAGTCTGCTAAGCCGAAATCGCCATACGGGTCCTGTATAAGACAAGAGAAGAAAAGACTAGCAGTGTAACTTATGGAATACACTCGGATTTCTTTCATAAAAAATTACGCCAAAAATCAATTTCGACTATAAAAATTTTCGTATTTCGTCTTCAACTTGTTTAATTTCGTTCCATGTCCCGAGATTATTGCTTGGCCGTCCACATGGTCACCCATACCGGCATATAGCGTTTGAATTATAATGACCACTGGTTAACGATTTCGCACTCTACCCGACTTTCAGAAAACGGTACACACAAAGTAAATCAGAATTGTACTCAAAGATTTTAATGTTTATTAAAATCAACGGCTATGGATATTTCGCGCTCTTTATTGAGACCGTGAAATTAATAGTAAAGACCTCCTGATGATCTGATTTAATTAATCAGCTGACATGAATGTGAAGACAAATCCGATTATGAGAAATAACTTCCTGTCACTGGCATCTATATTTTGTGTGGGGGGTACCCCACACAAAATATAAAGTATACAAATAAAAAGTAAAAAAAAAAAATTAAGAAAAAAATCTTCGACTTTAAAAAAAATAACACTTCAAAGTAAAAATTAACTTTAATTTCGGAAGTCGGTGTCTTTGGTGAGTTTGTGTTTTGGAAACCACGCTAGTTTAAATTAAAAAAGGTTTGATAGATTTTCAATATAGGTACCTATTTCCATTGCAACATTAAGCTTGAGAGAGATCAACCGTCTTTGACGTCATCATTTTAAGGCTTCTAAAACAAACTACTAAAACAGGATATGATAACCTACTTATAAAAAAAACTCGAAAATTCTGCTGGGATTGTAAAGAAAGAAAGAAAGAAAATATACATTTATTTGCGGTAAAAATGACGCATAAAAAGAACACAAACACAAAAAAAAACAGGTTGGGGGTAAATATAAGTCACATCCGTATGTTTGTTCGGACCCACACTCAATATTATTAAGGTCACAATAAGCTAACGTTTTCACGCGTACATTTCCAACAAGCTATAGCCCCAGGCCTTAGGCTTTACCTTGAGAATTTATCGAGCAGCTCCTTCCAAGTTCTAATCATAGGAAATCAACACACTACCATTGTAGCCACTTCTTGTTCTATTTGAGTATCCGGGTCCTAAGTATCACATTCAATTATTATTCCGTCTGGTCTCGTAGCATTGTATTTAGTAAATTAACCAAAAGACACGACTTTATCTATTAAAGTAGAATATTAGGCTTTGTTTGGCATGTTAGCATGTACTACGGAGTAGTTGGGTAAAGCTGTGATCCGCCGGTCTATTCTGCACTGCGATTCTGTAACCATCTCACCGTGAAAACTTAGGTGAAGTGAGCGTGGAGTGAACTGTCATTCCAACTAATGCTAGGGATTAACACTATTGACAGCTCACTCTAAGCTCACTTCACCTAATTTTTCACGGTGAGATTTTTACAGAATCGATCGGCTGTAACAATCTTCAAACTTAGGTGAAGTGAGCTGTCAATAGTATTGATTCCTAGCATAAGGTGCAATGACAGCTCACTTTCACTTAAGTTTACACACTGAGGTTACAGAATAGGTCGGCTGAAGAACACAAATAATATTCATTCATTTATAATCAACATTATTGATGCATTAATGGTGATGTTAATGTTCTTCAGGATGGTCAGGTGTGTAGTAGCACGGCGTGCGTTTATGACCAACCGATCGATTCTGCAAAATGTCACCGTTAAAGCCTAGGTTTTCGGAGTTCGGGTTTCGGTTTTAGAATTTTGCATAATCGATGGGCTTCAGGCTCATTTCGACTAGGTGAAGTGGGCTTGGCGACATTTTGTAGTTTCTGCCTGACCCCCATGGCCATTGGAACCAGATGTTATTTTATGTATTTATATATGTAAAATAGCTACGGCGAGTGGGGTCCAAAATGCCTGCTATCACCTTGCTGATTTACTTTGTACATGAGGAAATAATAACATTATTGAGTATTCAAATACGAAATCCAGCGACGAAACGATCTTTTAGTGGACGGCCACACATTTGAATTCAATATAACAGTATAAAAACATCTGTCAACCTCAACCTGTCAGTACAGCTGGTATAATCCAGTCTTGGATGGACAGCCGAAACGAGAGGCCATGTACCTTTAACGTTATCTCTCAATACGATTACATATTTTGACAGCCATTAAAACCTCACCTTTTACGACCTCCGAAGTTTGGATAGGGTTGGCACGTCAAAATTTGGTAGGGTTCGGATTTTTTTAAATTGTTCTAGAGAGATTTTGAATTTGTTAAAGTCTTTCGTTCAAGATTTAAAGAACGTACAGATTTATCTAGCATAAGGACATTTTGTAACGCTTTAATTATACCAAGCTAGAGGATCTTGTAGACATATTTTAGAAGAAAGAGCAGCACCCTAATTGCGTAACACAATCATTAATCTCAATCTTGAATCATTTTGAAGGATATTGCTAAACCAATGCTCCATATGTTCAAAAAAATTGTCAGCTCAACAACGTATATAACGCAATGAATGTTGTTGAACTGTCAAACTGAAACCCATTGCTACTGATGGCGTGTTACGCAATAACCCCGCCGGTCTACCTAAAAAAAATCCATCGTGGACGAGGCACTGTACTCATTCCTTTATTATGTAAAATGTCTAAAATGATAACCCATCATTAGACTTAGATAACTTTCCTTTTCATTCAGTTGCTCATCATCCTTTGTATACAGAATTATTTAAGTCGATCTCTATTAAGCAATGGTCTAGTTTTAATGACCAGTATAAATCAAATATGCAATTATATCTAAAGGCCGAGTACATTATTCTGTCTGTCATTGACTAAGTCTTTGACTCTAATGGATTTAATTAGATTACCAAAGTTGGTTCCAGTTTCCAAACGATAGTAGGTACCTCTACCTGTTCTTATTTCTATGAAGTAATCGTTAAGCAAACAATCGATATTAGGTAAAACTATAATTTTCCTCGACTCGGAAAAGCTTTGCGACAACCCTAGAGTTTTCGGAGGAAAACTTTAAATGGCGTATTTTTTATTCATATTTACAATTCTCCGCTTTTTGAGGAAGCTTTGAAATGTCCCTATTATTTTATAGGAACTTGAATATGACCATCTAATTGACAAACGCGATTGTTATCTTACGAACTCTTTCCTGCCAGGTCCCAGCCCTTCCTGGAAATACCTCCTATAAAAAAATAAAGCTGATTCTACCTCAGATCATAACCACGGAATCCTGTCAATTTACAAGATCAGAATGTTTCCCTGGCAACCTTAGAGTTGCGTGGAGCAGCCACCGACCGGACGCGGCAGGTGCTACTGCGGGTTCACTCGGGTTCACGCCCTGCCCCCCGCGCGCACCTACCTCACCCCACACCCCCGCGTCCCCGCAGCATCCGTGCAAACCCGTTCCTCTAATAATATAACGTAGAAATGAAAGATTAATGAGAGCAACCAGTGCACGCCTCTTTCACTCGACCGGTAGGGCTGGAGTGCATGCGTGTCGATAAATTATTAGAAGTTGACTGCTGGGTACGAATGTCACAATTTATTAACGGATGATTCATGATTTTAAGGATAGACCCAGTGTTTTATTTTTATTCGTTATTACGTAAATTAAATTGTCACTGTGATACATTTTCAAGAACCATTTTCCCGGCATGGCATCTGTAGGTAATCGAATATGTTTTGTGAAAGTTACTTCAACAGACTAATGGGTTAGCTAACCAAAACTTTAGCTTCAGTTTTTACGCGACAGTGATACATGTCAAAAATGTGTTGATGGTGAAAATTTAGCATTTCAAATCAAGTATGTAAAGAATCATAGTTCATTTTAGTGTATCACTGCAGTCATTGTTCGCACGATGCTAAAAACCCTATACTATGTCAAATTCTACTTTGGCTATTTTTAAGTAACATTACAATTCAACGATCTTCCATCAGATCTTACCACAATCAACATAACATCAAGAAAATTCCCCAAAACCAAAAACTATCGACAACTCACATCCCAACCCTACATCAACAGGTCCCGATCGCAATGAAGACCGCCCATATAAAATATTAGCCGCGTGCCGAGCCGGTAGCGGGTGTAATATATCGACCGATGACAGTCGCATTGTCGCGGCACAACACTAGAATGTAAGCTTTTACTCAGAGACTATCGAGACGGTTAGCGCGTCGTAAATTTAGTTCGGCATTCGTTATTATGTTTGGAATCCGGCTGTGTTTTCATTTTTCACATTTTGGCTCTGAATAAAAATGGAGAAAATTTTGTGTAGACATGTTGTTTCAAAAATCAGTTTTTTTTTTAATTGGTGGAAGCTAATAAAATCGTAATTTGGATTTGGTTGACAGTTTCATTATGATAATCATAACCATTTATTTAATAGGATATGGTACATTATATGGTCTTAAGAGATTTTGAGAGATTATGGTCTTATGTTAAGATGCTATCTGATTAAGCGAAGGTGCATATCATTAATAACTCCTGATGCAGAAGCAATAGACTGTTGTGCGGGCACATAACGGTATTTAGTCAACTCTCATTCACTTGGTAGACTTAGAACACCTGCAGGCTACAACTTTTTTATAGTTAACAATAAATTCAGCCTATTGCAGTCCACTGCTGGTTGTAGGCAGAGCAGAGCTGGGAGAGCCCAGGCTGCGCCACAACACCTCCACCTCCTCCTTCTTCCGCATCCAGTCCGTCCCAGCCACCTTCTTAAGATCGTCGGTCCATTTAGCTGGTGGTCCCACACCAACCATTATTTCACCGTCCAATTTTTATAGTACCTCACTCAAAATCCAAAAATTCAGGAGCTACACTTCCAAACATTGCACCAAAGAGGTATTCTCATATCAATACCAATAGCTAATGACAATACACATGATAAGCAATGCACGATAATAAAGATTAGGTTGTAATATACTCCCATTTATCGGAGCCCAAGAATTTCCTGCCGGAAAACCCCATGTCTTGTGGTCGCCTGCAGATTGAACCAATTTCTAATCAGTTTGCATTCCTCGCTGTAACAATGTAGCTGCTTAGCATTCCCGAGATCGTTAGAACGGAGGCGGAACACATACCTTGGGAAAGACTAGAAGAATGATGACATTGGAGTTTTGTCGCGGATACAAATATCAAGGGATAAACGCCAAGTTTCCGTTAAAGAGAATATTATTTTTGCTTGTTGAAAGCATGAATAGCGAACAAGATACGGATGGACGAATGCAGATAGATTTTACTAGCTCACGGTGGTATGGTTTCTGTAAAATTTTGTGTAGAGGTAACAGCATTCCGATCCTAATATTACAAAAACAGTTTACAGTCGTACTACACAGTTTCACATGGTCATAATTAATACCAAGATTACCAACTCTTCCTCTCCCGATTACTCAAAACTTATAATTACTTAAAGCAAACAATATCTAAGATGAATAGCCAACTCAACAAAAACCGAGCACGCTCTCATTCACCACACGACCCGCCCATAACAGTACCAGCAGACAAGTAGCGTAGCATGCAATAATTAGCATTGCCATAAAAACTGATGATGCACTCCATCGAGCAACTTGTAGCCGCCGACCGGAACTGCGTCAGAAGGTAATAACAGGATATCGCGATATGTTCCCTGAACTGAATTCTGTGCTCATGAATAGTTTAATTAGTGTTAAAGATACGTTGGAGATTGTTTCGCAGTTTCTTTCTTTCTAGCCTGAACGATAGGACATGTTAAATGGTAGCCTTATTTAGGGAATGCATGGTTGTAGGGATACAGCAATTAATTTAATTTCTCAGCTTCTGTTAAGTTTTCTTCTTGAAGCCTAGTTTTCGATAAAGATAACCTACTGTATAATAAGGTTAAGCATTCTTGGCCATCTAGATTGTTGACTCTGACTAAGGAATAGAAGAGAGCCATTATTACACCATTTGTTTTTTCTAGGGAAGACTATCTTATACTACGCCAAAATAAAAATATTGGCAAATCTTATGCCCATAACTCTCGACTTGACAAGTTGGAAGGACATATGATGGAAATAAAAAAACACTATTCTGATATAAAGGATACTACAAGCCATTTAGAAAAGTCTATGACCTTTGTCTCCGATCAACTTTCGTCCCTTGAGAGCAAAATAACATCCTTGGAAAAGGAGCGAAATGGCATGGTGCTCAAGCTATCAGCACTTGAAGAAAAACTTGAAATGTACGACCGAAATAGCATCAAAACCTCTATCGAAATTAGGAATGTACCTAAGCAGGAGAAGGAAACCAAAAAAATGTTGTATGACATGATACAGTGCTTGTCAAAGCAACTAGATATATCTACAGACCCCACCGGCGTTCGCGATATAATACGACAGCCGTCGAAAAAAGAAAACAAGACATCAAGTGTTACGGTTGAATTCTCGAACACACTATTGAAAACTAATTTCCTAGTGGCTGTTAAAGAACACAATAAAAAAAACACAATCGATAAAGTAAGTTCAACCCATCTTGGCATAACAGCTACACCCCAAACGCCTATATACATTGCTGAACAATTGACAACCCTCACCAAGAGATTGTTTTATCTTGCAAGAAATTATGCCAAGTCCAATCAATATAACTATTGTTGGACATCAAATGGACGAGTTCTTCTGAAAAAAGATACAGTTAGCCAATCGATCCTGGTGAAAAACGAACAACAGCTGAAACAACTGGCTCAAACCATCTCTGCATGACTACGCATGTATAACCTTTTGATATTACTTTATTTTTTTCTAACCGTTAACCTGCATAATTATAAGCACGTTAGTTACCACTACTTTAATCAAATACTCATAACAAACACAAATACATTAAACACAAGTTACTACTATCACCATAAAACACAACAATGTAATACCCACGTGTACAATATGAACTGCGCAACACAAACACAATACAACTTACCTACACACACTTTACTACTCTCTCCACATATATGTCTGGCAAACTATACTCTCTTTCATAATCAAGAATATAAACCCTGTAAACCTTCCTACAATCTAGCAATATACACTTATCTTACTAATTATAAACAGTTATTAATTATCCAAATGTCAAACGTAAGCCTATTTCTCAATTGTAATTTATTTTACTGCCAACCGCGACGCTCCTCCCCTCTCAGATTACTTTCATTGAAAAATGACTAATAACATTAGCAATCTTATAGAAAATATTGACCAGTTTTCCCTATCATCCTCTCATACTTGCACCCCAGAGCAGACACAATCTGTTATTAACCATCCTAACAACTACCTAAAATTGCTGTCACAAAATATACGTTCAATTAACTGTAACTTTTTAAACCTACAGATTCTGTTGCAACGTCTTTCATTTGAGTGTGATCTAGTGATTTTAACGGAATGCTGGCTACCATGTTCTAGCAATGGCACTATTCCGCAATTTAAAAATTACACCACATTTAAAACCACGAAACATCTGAACCAAAGCGACGGTGTAGTGGTATATGTAAATGCGGATTTACCGGCTACATGTGAAGAACCCGACTTACATCAATCAGCTTCTGGACTCATTATTAAAATAAAAGCTGAGGTGGCTATAATTTGCATCTATCGCTCTCCATCCATTGATAACATCCAGAACTTTTTAGCAGCTCTTAATATTATACTTCCATCCCTCCAAAATTTTAAAACGGTAATTCTAACAGGTGACATAAACCTAGACATAAAACCTACTACCTCTGATATCCGCTCCCACGAATATCTTAATTGCTTGGCTTTTCATGGCCTTCTAGCAGCACATACCATTCCAACTAGAGGTGATAACTGTTTGGATCACCTTATTTTAAGAACTCGCTCTCCTTCATATTCCTTCGTCTATGATTCCGTGGTCACAGACCACTATCCTTCACTACTCTGCTTGGAAAATCGACGTATACGAAGTAGCTTAATTCCTACCGTCACCAATATTGACTTTGAGAAACTAGATGAAACAATGTCTCAACTAGACTTTAACCCAATTCTCTCCATAACTAATGCTGATGCCGCTACAAATAAGCTTCTGGAACTAGTGACCACAGCCATTAAAAAACACACCTTGACCAAGAAAGTACCTGCTAGGAAGAAACTCCTGAAACCCTGGATCACGACTGGTCTGTTACGCTGCATTAGAAATAGGGATGCGTTACATAAAAAAGCAAAACAAGATCCAGAAAATGAAATATTGACATTAACCTACAAGCGCTACAGAAACTTCTGTACAAAAATTCTAAAGAAAGCGAAACGTCTCTATGATACAGGAGAACTGGACAAAGCTGGTCAAAACCCTAAGTTACTGTGGGAAACAATAAAGCGAGTCACCTATACCAAAAAACCTAATAATGCTTCTACACAACTATTAACCACCTCAACCTCACCCATAGAATGCTGTAACAAAGTTAACTCCTTTTTCGTCAATGTCGGAAAAAACCTTGCTGATAATATCAGAACAACTCCCCTACAACGAACTACAACTTCTTATCCAGTACTCAAAATTACACCCGCCACATCTTTCGTTCTAGAACACACTGATGATGACGAAATCATCTCAACTATATACTCCCTACGGAGCAACGCTGCTACTGGATGGGATGGTATTTCGCCCTATATTATAAAAAAATACTCCACCCTACTGGCACCCATCCTATGCCATATATTTAATCTTTGTTTCGACACCGCTGTCTTCCCTACTTCATTTAAAAAGGCAACTATTCATCCAATCTTCAAGGGAGGGGACGGGACTGTACCTAATAATTACCGACCCATAGCAGTCCTAAGTGCGTTATCTAAGGTGCTCGAACGTTTAATTAATAAGAGATTGGTTAATTACTTGGAACATTATAAGCTAATATCATCTCGTCAATTCGGTTTTCGCAGAAACTTATCAACATGTGACGCAGTCCACGAATTAACTAATCACGTGGTTCAAAGCATTAATAATAATAAAAAAGTCCTAACCATATTCTTAGACCTCGCAAAAGCGTTCGACACGGTCCCCGTCTTTACTCTCCTATCAAAACTTGAAGGAGTGGGTGTCAGAGGTGTTCAATTGGATATGTTCAAGAGCTATCTAACAGACCGATCGCAATTTGTCAATATAAATAATAACAATAGTAATGAACTTCCGATTTATTACGGTGTGCCCCAGGGAAGTATACTAGGGCCGACCCTCTTTCTTATCTTCATTAATGAGCTATGCGACCTCAATATCCAAAATAGTAACATAATATCATTCGCGGATGATACTGCGATAACTGTTGTAGCTGAAACGTGGTCTCAACTAGAAACTAGAGCGCAACTCGCATTCAACACAGCACTAAACTGGCTTAATGATCACACCCTTACACTCAACACTTCCAAAACCAACTTCCTGACATATACAATCAGTGCAGCCTCTCAACCACGCATCCCAATAACCTTAATAGCTCACAATTGCACTAATCAATCCCAAATTCCTTGCAACTGTCCATCACTAACCTCTGTAGACCAAATAAAATATCTGGGTGTGACATTGGACAAAACTCTAAACTTTAAGTCCCATATAAACATTCTCACAGGCAGGGTCCGGAAACTTATTTTCATATTTAAAACACTTCGGAAAATTGCTAATCAAACTGTTATACGCAATGTCTATTTTGCCTTGTGCCAATCTATTGTCACATATTGCATTTCATGTTGGGGAGGTGCAGCTAAAACGATCTTAAAACCATTGGAGATAGCACACAGAGCAGTATTAAAAGTTGCTACCTTTCGCCCCATCATATTCCCTACTAACGAATTATACCGTAAATGGAATATTCTAAACGTAAGACAACAGTTTATCATGCAAGCAGTTCTCTTACAACACCAAAGAACGCCATATAGGACAATCGATAAACGTAGAAAGGACTTAATTTGTACTATCCCACGTACTCGTTCCACTTTCATTAAAAGATTCTTTTATTTTCTTGGCCCTTCTTTGTATAATAAAATAAATAAACATTGTTCAGTTTACGGCTTAACGCACTATAACTGTAAGAAAATGGTCTACTCACTTCTTCTAGACTACACATATGAAGAAACAGAAAAAATACTTACTTAAGGGTAACTTAAAATAGAGCATAGCACACTCAACATAATGTGTAACACAACAAACACACTTACACGCACTTGTACACACAAGCAAACACAGCCTCACACACTCACCCACACTCACTCACACTCACACACACACACACACACACATACACACACCTTCATTTACACACACATACGAGTACTCACCCATCACACACACATCAAAATAGTTTTCTCTTTTCTTTTACACAATTAGTTATAACATATTTTTATAGCAGTCAAATACATAAACGCAAACAGTAAAAATACAAATCCTTGTAATCCAAGGGGGATCGGAACTGTCACTCCTTCATACAGGTTATACTGTAACCTAGTTAGGAGATCAGAACTGCACCCACTACAATTGTAGCAAACCTGTAATTTTACCATGTATAATTTATATACCCATGTACTGCAATACTTGTAAAGGATTAATAAAGATTATTATTATTATTATTATTATTATGCAGACGTAGCCAAATTCCGAGCAGATGCTTCCCAAAAAAGTAGAATGATAAACATCATCATACACCTGCTCTTCCAATTTATTTGGGGCCGCCCAACATATATTTTTCTTCCATACTTCTCTACTAGTCGTTATTTCTAACCATATCATTATACACACAGTCCCTCCATCGTTTTTTTAGTCTCCCCCTACTCTTATAGTCAAAAAAGTAGAAAATATATGTCTTTCAATCTAACCTAACCTATAAAACCGAAGCTCTAAAGTCATGGTTCGGTCATCTTTCCACGTCAACAAGAGCCGTAAAGTTATAATAGACCGATAAAGTTACTGACATAGGAATGGCGATAGTGTTCGTCGTTTTGGCGCTCTGAGCTCCGTAACGGCGAGCCGCGCAGTAAACAAAGTACGCAGATAAGGTAAACTCTAGCTGTAGCTCCGGTTAGCCACTGTTCACATGGGATAAAAGAGATGTTGTTTTATTTAGAAAACTTTGTCGATAGGTTGTATGATTTTGAAAATTGTGAAAGCAGCTTGGAAGTAGAATTTTCGAGAGTCTGTTAGTCTTTTCGTTTCAACTCTGGTGTTTACTTTAATTGACTTATCGGACACAAAAGATATTGACGCGCGATTATTTGAAGAATATTGACGCTACGTATGATTTTGGAAGTTTTAAAGTTATATTATTTGAATTTTCGAGTCTGTTTCATTTCAACTTGGTATTTTAATGTATAGATCCGTATCGACTCATACTGTCTTGTCGTTTAGTATCGTTGTAGATCGCAGTTCAAATGATAACGCATTGGGGGACACCGCTATCTCCATCATAATCATTAAATAATGACTATGATAATGATGATTAAGTAACTTTTGAAGGACAGAGAAAGAGGTAACGCACTGTTTTAATTGCGAAATCAGACGTGTACCAACAGTCTTGCAAAGATTTTTTTTTTTACAAGTAACTTTAACTTAATCCCCAAAAAACCCACCAAATACACACGCCCTAACTCTATTGTGTGCAATACAGACGATAGCATTTCACCTCGCCTATCAAGATGGCTGCAGACACCTCGCGGGGAGATACGGCTAATTGTAACATGTGGTCACGCTTTCTGCAGCGTGTGTCACTGGCTCACTGCATGACTCGACGGATCGCACTCGGCCGCCGCCCGGTGAGCTATCGGACATTCCACGATTACCCGAGATTATAGAACCGTATAGGTATTTCGATTGCTTGTAATTTCGCGCAAATCGGTAGATTCGCGAGGAGAAAAAACTTGTACGTTTTTATGGTGCAACAACCCGTGTACCGGTGGGATTTCCATCGGAAATAAGTACTATACTATAATAATAAAATGCATTTTCAAAAAACCTTCTGAAATGCCCACTTTCGTTATCTAAGAAACCTTAGGAACCTTTGTCCAAAATTTCATTTTACTTCTACACCCAGCAGATTAGGTTGTGCGTTGCTTGTCAGTGACTTTAAGATTTTATTAAGTAGATAATCATATCATATTCCACGTCTTTTTCGAAATAACACATATCATCACGCCTATATCCCCAAAAGTAATGATAAATGATTTTATTTTGTAAGTAGGTTTGTACAAACACTTTTACACGTCAATCATATTTTAGGGGAGTCAATTACCATAAATATAGGCTTGGAGCTGCAGCAGAAAAACCCAGTAACGCAATAATAATAATAATAATATAGCCTGAAATTGATAGATCTAGAAGAATCACTTTACATCAATCTGCAGAAAGCAGCCATCCTAAACACATGCAGAATCGTCAGGAAATTCATGCAGTTAGACGAAAGTGCACTATCACCATAAATTCACCACACGCTGCATTTACTTGGCTTTGGCCCGTAAATGTAGCTAAAACCAGCCTAAGAGCTGAGAAAAAAAAATACACCCAAAATAATAATAGGTAAATATGTTTATTTCTCACCACAATATTATACAGTACATCATTTAAAATGTTATTATAATAACTTCAACATTGTGGGAGACTGGTGCCTGAGCTAAGCTGCAAGCCTGTGTTTCAGGACACCAGGACTCTAGGAGGAACTCTAGGAGGACTCAATATCGGATTAAACCGGATACAAAAGTTTTTTTAAATACATATAATATTTTTTTTTTTGTATCAGCATACTTTTCTAACTTCCACTTCAACAGAAGCAAAAAGGGAATATGGTCGAAATGCGTGCGGAGCCGTCAAGAGCTCTCCTAAGGATCAAGCCCTTGACCCGACTGCTGCGACTAACGAGAGGTGTTGATCTAGCCTCTTAGCCATCAGGGCGATGCCTGTGTGTTACGATTGTCGAGTCTTTGATTATCAAGTATGCGATCTATGATTATTACAAATGTATTTTTGTATGAGTATATACGAGTAACATCTAACCACAACAACATCAGACCTATTTTCCTTACCCAAAATTACTAAATATACGAGTAGTAGTAATCTTTTCATTTTTAGAAGATGTATATGTTTGATAGTACAATGATAATTGAATAGCTAGTTAAACAAAATACACACATAAACTACATAATATCACGATTATTTTCCCCGAAGGGTTAAGCAGAGGTACACCTGTAGTACAGTCACATTTTGCCAGTTATGTTATGTCTAAGTCTCATGTCTCATAGGGGGCATCCCACCAACCACGCAGAAATCCAGACTCTGGACTGTCACTAAGAAATTTCAGATGGAACAAACCCAATGCAACCCAACATTTTGCCCAACCGGGGAATCGAACCCAGGAACTCATGACCACTGGACCAACGAGGCAGTTCAACAAAATCGAATTCAAAATATGCAAAACAAACACAGTTACAGTGTACAGACAAGCACAACCTACGTACACATCGCATGACACTCATCCATACACAATCTTCACTAACGACGTGCTCAAGTAATAGCGCTGAATATATTTTAGCTATATTAACTTGGCGGTTCATAATAATGTAATTATTATCGTCGGATCTCACTCATCGTATGAGGTGAGGTAAATTAATTTACTTAAGTAAAGATCGCTGAGATAGCACCGAATGTGCAGGGCTGCCGACTGTGCCTAGATGTTCTGATCTGAAAGTCTAGACAAGATGACAATCTTCGATCGCTAGTGGATATAGTCGTCGATGAAGTGTGTAGTTTTTGTGTAATAGGTTAGCAAACAGGTCGGACAACCTGATGAAGAGTGGTTGTGGCCTCATTGGGGTCAAATACAAAAGCAAGAATATTTCCGATGTTTTGCGGGGTTTAGGAACGTTTATCATACATGTGGCGGCAAATTTACTATTCCTTACAAACTGGAACATTGTCCAGAAACGCACTGCTAATATTTCTATTTTTGGCTCAATACTTGAGGTTATCAATTGTCACTCATGGGACATTTTTTACATGTCACAAAAGGCAGCAGAAGACAGGTGAACCTTATGGCAAACGATTTAAAGAGAGCTATTACCGGTGGAGAAGTTCCTAATCACCTTCTAAACTCGTTGACCTTTCGAACAGCACTGGCAACCCTACCATCGAATAATTAGACCATCTCATAAGGATTGCCGCGCACTGATTAGCAGCAGTACATGGACGTCTTGCAGTTTCGATTCGCTACCAACGTAATAAACTGTAGGTTTTTGACGTTTTTCACCTTAATGCAACACTAGCACTTTCACATGGCCATTAGAGGTACAAAAATGGCGCGAGGAGAAAATGTTTGGTGAAATGCAGGTCTAAAAAGTTAAATGGTAACCAAATCAGTTACGGTTGCATAGTTATAATTTTGTCAAGTTTGACATTGGTGTTCGGCTCAGCTTCAGTTTGGCTTACCTAAAGGCCATTATATTTTTCATATCGATCATTCCTTAACACACAGATCACGTAGACAAATCAAATCATGTAGGGTAGGACAACCTCAAGTTAGGTGGCGCGACGATCTTCTTTAAAGCAGCCAACGATCGTCTTAAAATTGTTTTTGTATAGATTTATCTCCAGTCGAAAAATTCTATAGCCTGACATTTATTCTAGGTGATGATGAATTCAAAATCAAGATATTTTATTTCACATAAACCTACATGGTCCACTTATGAAACGTCAAAAGCTAGCCGAGCAGAGCAGAGAGCAGAGCCGGCAAGAAATTCCACGGTTACTCTTTTAAAAATACAATGGCTTTTACAATGTTTTCGAATTGCAGAATTAATCGGTATGGGAGGACATTGTAGGCCTGGCAACAAGTACCAGGTATTTAATAAAATAAAAAAAAGGACTACAAATCTACAGTCTACAAGGCCTACAACGTCTGACATTCACAAAATATAAAAGAATCTAACAAAAAGATTTAAAAAAAAAATTAAAACCTATTAAGACTAAATTATATGATTGCTATTACAACCACTAGTACAGAGTTGAAAGTAACATTGACACACCTAATCTCCAAGTTTGGTAGTTCGTAGATAGCAATCGGGTCACAGAAGGTTGCCTAAAAAGGTCAAAGAAATTATCTCTAGAGATTTTTGTCAGAGCTAACTAAATGTTAAATACGTGTTTCCTAGCCAAAATCATCTAGGGACAGCTTATCTCAACAACAAAAGAATCCTGAACGGAGTCAGCAACCCGCGACCCGCGTAACCAGAGCAAGGTCCATTCGTCCGAGGCGAATATCGATCATTATAAATTTGCGGCGCGCGGTAACGGCGCGGGCGCACGCGACCTAGAACAAAGACTACAGGTACGCAGATGGTCTAGTTTAGTTTAATTTATTGTTCTGATATTATGTGAGTTGTGAGAACGTATTTTTATGAACTGCCTGTAGGTAGAGATATTCAGTTTGTTCGGGTAATGTAAAATCGTTCATCTTCTTCGTTTCGTTTTCATCGTTTTTAATCACGTCTAAAATGTCTATGGAGTATCGTAATTTGACAGGACTAAACTAATATTTATCTTGTGTCCTTTTCTTAATGAAATAGAAAGAAAAAGATGCATTGAACTTAAATTTAGTTTAGTTTGTGAACAAGGGAATCGGGGCCATTGTAGTGCACAAGTGTGTGCACAATTACAGATGCACTCTGCACTCTTCCATCACTCTCATAGTCCGATGGCATGTCAATCTGAAACAAATGGAGAGAAAACAGGCGCGGGACCAACGGCTTAACGTGCTTTCCTAGGCACGGGAGTATCACACCTCAAACTTTTAAACTTTTATTCATGAGAACTCCACATCACTTGGCCAGAACTTTAAATCTACTAAAAACTTAATCAGCACACTTTTTAAAATAAAATATTCAAAATAAGCCATATTCATAGAAGTGCATAATCCCTCTCCATATTCCGATGATTATGACAAAAAAAAAACATGAAATACCCGCAATCGGGCGTTGTCTCATGTACGTACGTAAGCACCCCGTCACGGAATAACCATTGCTACAGCGTTATCATTCGTCCTCGTATCACGAATCATACTGATTTGTTCAACCTCAAGTGTCCGCGAGGTTCAGGTGAAAGACTATTGCCATTCGAGTGCTTTATTTAATGTTTGTTGTCCTTATCAGACAGATAAAATAAGTGTATGGAGCTGAAGCCGTGTACTGAAAATAGCTCACCCCATCTTGCTCTGAATGACGAAAGAAGTAGAAGCATTGTCATCACCATCTGCCTAGCCATCTAGCCTTTTTCCAATTATGTTGGGGTCAGTTTCCAGTCTAACCGGATGCAGCTGAATACCAGTATTTTAAATGGAGCGACGGCCTATCTGACCTCGACAGCCCGTTACTGAGTAATACGATACCCCTTGGTAAGACTGGTTGTGAGACGTTCTGACAACTCGTAACGACAGTCACAGATCCAAGAATGACAGCCGGGACCAACGGCTTTACGTGCTTTCCGAGGCACTGAGGGGTCTTGGTATGTAAGGATTGTCACCCATCCACGGACCAACCCGTGCGGCTATTGTGATTTAGCTACAAGCCCTTATTTTCTATTAGGCCGTTTATATTAGTTAGTTAATATTTTTAGGAAAGCAAAATATGAATTATGATGTTCGAGAAATACATGCCATATTAAATTTCGCACGTCAGGGCAGCAGTCTGTGTCCTATCTCATCTATGTCAGGTCTACGCTGCGGCGATAGCAGCGCGCGCGCCGTCTATACATCACTGCGCTTGCTCTCTATATTTGCTCACGACCGATAGAAATTATCGCCAGACCACCTCGCAAGCAAATACCAATCTTATAAGTGGAGATTTGAGTTTATTTTTGCATAGAGGTTAGGTGAGGATAATTTTTTCAAGATGTGGTCGTAGTTGACTACCATTTGCCGTATTTCAGCGCGGAAGGTACATAAATCGAGAGCGCCGATTAACGTTATCTGGCCGGGGGGAGCGAGGAGTGGCGGAGGGGGGCTGACGGCGATTTATTCATTCATTAACTAAACGACCCCTAACCGATGGATTAATTAGGCCGACTTGCAATACCGCTTCTGTTTTAAACCGTTTAATGTGAAAGCTGGCGGGCATTTTAAGGAGAATATTGTAGCGTAAGTAGAATCTCATTTAAAATTATAATTAAAGTTATTTATTTGATTTTTCCAAAAGCTGCAGACAATCATCAAAATGCAGATATACCTCCACCACCACCTTTCGATTCCGAGAAAATTTTAGACTAAATAGTGCAACCCTATTTTTCTGTAACAAGATCTGAATATGAAGACTTCAGACGATTTCCTCGTTTATTCTTCTTAAAGATCGTAATTCGGTTGATTTTACATTTCTATTTTTATTTCACCACATAAATTACTGTTACCAGACACAAACTACTGTAACATTCAATTATTCGCTAAATTACATATATTCCTTGACTGTAATGACAAAAAACAAGACAAATGATCATTAATAGAGCCGGCGAGATGATTGCGCTGATTAGTTCAACAGCAATGCGCGCGCGCCGGTGGCAGCACCGTCGCTCAGGTAGTAGTGCAATGTATAGGGTTGGCGGTCAACCTGCCCAAGTATAGTGATTATTTTACAAAGATAAAATTTAAAAAAAACTGAGAAGGGCTCATGTGTATATATCGAAGACACGATATATACACACGACACCCTTCGACACCAAATAAATTAGCGATTCCTGAAAAAGGAAATAGACATAACATATGTATGAAAATTATTTGTCTTTTTTTGTACATTTTCCTTTAAAAACGTTCCTTTTTAACTTCGTGTACAATAATATAATGAGATGTAACTCATTATCATTTTGAAGTGTGTAGGTATCATTGGCAGTCAGCTTTACATACTCGTAAGTTTTCTCAATTTTCGCGATTTGTAACAACTCATTTTCGGCATTGACCTATACCTATTTACCTACATCGTTAGTTGAATCGTGGTAAAAGTCATGTCAACATCCGTCAGCTATGGCACAAATGATTTTCGGGTTTTTTTTTTTCAATCAATGCAATAAAATTTCTACATAAGGACAGCCCTAAGTTTGACACGCGCGGCGTGTTACACTTCTAGCGCTAGTTAAAGAGACGACGCCTATGTTTCTTTACGAGCTGCAAATACAGCAATTGTATTAGAATGCAGAAATTACTCTGCGTAGGTCATGTTTGGTACTACTGGTAAAAGATACAACATTCATACAAAAACTGAGAGCGTGCAGGAGTAAAGTGTTTTTTTTTTTTTATTGCTATGTCAAAGAACAGCGGGATGATTTCGTAACACACCAACAGTAGTAATGGCTTTCATTTTGACAGTTAAAATATTATATTCATTGGGTTATTTACGTTGTTGAGCAGGTCTTTCAAAATGATTCAGATTGTGATTAAAATGTTGTTATGCTATTAGGATGCAGATCGTCGGTGAGTCTTTACAAAAAACTGATAAAAGGTTTTCCTATTCTAACTTATCCGAGTTACTTGACAGCTCTAGACGCTAGAGTTTTTGGAATACCTCTGGCTTTATCCTATTAAAGAGGATGATTATATTTTGTTCTGTTCTCCCATAGTAAGTCACAACACCAATAACGGTTGGCAAAACATAACAGCATAATCAGCCTATATTGTTCCCATTACTGGGACACAGGCCTCCTCTCTATGGGGGGAGTGGGTCATAATCCACCACGCGGCCCCAGTGCGGCTTGGTGGATGTTACATGTCTTCTGGTTCTAAGAAGAGTCGGTTTTCCCACGATGCTCTCCGTTAGAGAGCAGTGGTGATGAAATTAAATAATTAAATGGCAAAACATAAAAAAAACGTTGCAAAAAACATACATAACAATTTTCACCGCCCCACATCATAATCAGAGCCTGCAAGCCGTGCCTTAACCAAACTAATTCAGAGCAGTTCCCGACACAGATGCGGCGATACCCTATCAGAGATCAGCGCCATTGTTGCCAAGATTTAAGGTGCACACCGCCGAAGCCACTAATTGTGGCCAGCGGTACACGCGTGCCCTTTGTCTGTTGTAATTACTTTTATAAATCTACTAAGCGATTTACATGAACGCGATAAAATCGTAAAGGTTAGTTTTGTTCTCGTCACGGTTGAAGACCTGGTGTGGTTTATGGGAAGTGATGTTTTAGCGGGTTGAACTGCGAACCGTGCTTGAAAGCTTGTGTTGAATCGTGAGCATGAGCCTTAACATTATGCGTCGGTTTTGTTGAATGGAAAAGGCGAAGAAAATCACTTCACTGAGTTATAAAGAAGTACAACTTACTGCTCCAAATTAATGTCTAATAACAGATACTGCCACCTCCTGTGAGGCTTTTAGTCAGGACTATAACTTAGTTTTATCCATTACCCTTGTAGCGGTATCTACAACGCCACATGCGAACAATGCGTCATACTGACGTCACGCAAATCCTGCATCTCGCAAGCAGAGTTTACCGCGCAATTAGCATAGATACAATTTCCCAACATCAATCGTTGGGCAATTGCCCGCCAGACACAACACCCGTCTAGTCGGAGGATCCGTGTAGTATGTAAGTATGTAGGATGAGTGAACTTTACACCCTGTTCCTCATACCTCCAAACCCTCACAAGAGGTAAGTGATAGACTGTAATCAAACTAAATAGACTGATTCTAAAGGTGACGTAGCGTGGGTTCAGACTTCTGACTTGCTCCCGATAGCTGTCGGAAGAGTTTACGTCTTCACATCGAAATTATGCTAAAAAATTCGGTTTTCGATTTGTGAACAGCGTTTAGCGAACTCGTTCGATACAGTTTACAAAGCAAGTTTATTCTAAATAAAAAAAGTTAATGTGTTATTGTATAAAAAGATAATTTGTTATTTTAGAAAACATTACGAATGGTTTCCGTTTTTAATTAATCACTTAATCTTATATTATTATATAATGTATTTTATAGCAGCACTTAAGTTGTGTTGTGAAATATTTGAAAACAGTCATTTATTTACCCGCTAAACAGTTTCTACCATTAACTGTTGTAGTTTTCCCGATAAATGAACCTTATAATCGAATTTGGCACCGAATCCAATGGTTGTGATTGGTTATTCTGGTAAACGTTGAGACAATCGAGTACTGAGTTGATAATTCTTAAAAGTACAGTAGGTATACCATACAGGTTCATCAAATAGGCATTTTACATGGAACGACTGCATGATCTCCAGAACCCAGCATAGGTACATGTTTATAATTCAATTCAGAAACCTTACCTTTCATCTTGCTCTGGCACCGCAGCTGGTCGATGATGCTGGTCAGCCGGTTCTCCCGCTGACTGCCACGACTCAGGACCTCTTCATCATCCTCGATCTTCACGGACACTTCACTCTTCACGTCATCCACATCATCACTGCACTGCACTTTGGGAGACTGACGGTTTGACTGAACTGTCTCCATTTTTTTGGCAAAAGTAATTTGGGGACTTGTTTAGGACTGTAGGGGAGACAGTGTAACTGCAACAAAAAAAAAACATCTTAATAGTTTTGTTTATATAATACCAGCCTATTATCGTCCCATCCAGTGCAGGGCACAGGCTGTTCTCATACAGACACTATGGTTGCTCAAGACGGGTTGGTGATTTCAGTCTTACATTAAGTGTAGATAGGTAAGCCCAGGTTTCCTCACGATGTTCACCGGTGTTAGTTATGTCTGAGACAAACTCAGAAAGTACATATTATGCATTGGAGACTCTCGGCCGGTTTGCCTCGGCATGGATTTGGACAAGATAAAAGTCGTGTACAATTCGCACGTCTCATTCTCTCGATGTCTACCTAGGGCAAGTAATCCAGCTCGGTAGACACAACTTTGAGAAAGAAGCTGACAGAAGGATCTAGTTGGGTTCTGGGGTTGGGCAGCATTTGGAAAACTCCGTCAAGTGTTCTCGTCGCCTATCCCACAGTGGTTGAAGACTAAGGTCTTCAACCAGTGCGTCCTGCCCGTGGTCCTGCCCTTCATGATACATGGTGCCGAAAAAATCACATTAACAATCTATAATTTTCTTTTACTTTATTATTAAGTATTAGAAAGAGCTTCTCATTAAATCATCTATTAATGTGTGTGATTCAGATCGCAACATTAAATGGTCCTAAGAAATAATATAATTCTGTGATAAAGAGATAAGTGATGGTAATATGATTTTAATCTTATAAAGATGGATCCTTTCGACTATGCCCTTGGTATACCAACTCGTTTCAAGCCCTACATCGTACACAAATAATAGACTTAACATCTCAAGAGTTATTAATTTTACTTTCAAAAGGATAGAACAATGATAAGTTAATTTTATTTTGCAAAAAGTATTAAAAAAAAATTGAGAAGTTTATTTTTTTCTGCAGTTTGTAATGTAACAAAACAAATGATTGATGATGATGATTGAAGGTATCAGCGTTTTTAGTAAAAGGCGGTTAACAGGAATACTAGAAAGGCTCAACCAACATTACTGTATATCCCTTTAAAAAATGAATTATTTTCGTAATCTGTGTATCTGTCTGTGTTGTGTGTGTGTCCATGTCAAAATACACATTTTGCAACCGAACTATACATAATCATCCATTGACTTCTTTCAGCAGAAAACCTGTAAGATTTGTAACAGTGCATAGACTTGAACTCACACGATAATGCATTACACACACTCTTAGCATTGATAAGACTATCACAGAATGTCTGACGCGTTTCGATCAATCACTGATCAATTCTGATTGAGAACAATAATTTGCGATTAACGTTACGGGTGTTACACTCGCCAGAAAAAGACGTTCTTAAAACACCTTTTGTACCTAAATAACATAATATCACTCCTATGTTTAAAAAATAAGAAACGTCGTTAATGAATCAAAAAAGGCGTCTCGTAATTTAAAAAGTTCAAAATCTAGTCGCAGTCTCATCTCGGCGACAAACAAATGTCAAAAACTTTTCAAAATGTAGGGAAATTAGAGGTATTTTTGACAGTTTGAGACTGAGATCAGACTGTCAACGTTCTTAAAATTACGAGAATAGCCCCTCAGATAAAAGTTGTGGTGTAAGGTATCAAATAGTCCAAAAAAAAGTTACCTGTGCTTAGTTTCAAATCATTGTTTTTACGTAATATTTTCATATTTCCCGAGTTAAAAAGACAATTTTTTTTTACCATTTCTGATTTTTGGAAGTATTTTGACCCAACTATAGATTTTTTTTTTTGCAGAGTTTCTGGAAGGATTTAGATGTTTGTATTAGTTTTATTAGATTTTTATTATTACCTTAACTTATTATATTAAATAATTTACTACTCGATTCAGTGTTTATCATTCTATTTATATTCCTGTAAGTGTTTTTTTTGTTGCTTTTCGCTAAATGTTTTATTGCGCCTTACGGTTCCACAAAGTCACGTGTCCCAGTTATGTGCACCATTGCTATGTGGATAATGTCTGGAGTACTGCTTACCTTTTACATTGAATAGGGGACACCTACCCATCGCATCATCACACATTACAATAAATTTAAAGCTGACAGCCTACGTAGCGTGCATCATCTAAGTATAAATGATACCTTTACATTGCTTTTCTTTTGTGATATGATCAATTAATTAAAGCAAACATGATCAAGTTTGCTTAATTTCTGATAAGTTTCTAACATGTATGTTCCTATCACTAATGAATTTTTGTCGGAATCGTGGGGAAAAAAGGAGGTTTTTTCCTTTATACCACGGTGTTTAAAAAACACCAACCACTGCCTGAATAATGAAAATTACTACCACTAAAACGTGGAAAACTTTTATACGCTAACGAATAGAGAATACGATGACAGCTACATCACTAAGCATGCACTACCGCCACAAAATAATGTTTTGTCGCAAATTTGGCCCAATAAAACGGACATAATAATAATATTAAAGAATATCTACACATCTTAGAACATCTTAAAATATTGAAAAACGAGCCTTTGACCCTGTTAGGTCATAGTGGAAACCATCTCGCTTGGTAGACAGATAGACGCTCCATCCTCTTGAAGCCCAATATGGTTAACGGTATTATCTACATTTAAAATTTATGTGTTGTTGTAAAACATGCTAAGTATATAGTATCTAGTTAAAACACAAATGGGACCCATAGGCATAATATAATGCCTATATGTATACGACCTATAGGTATAATACACCAAAATAATTTGAATGAAAATGAAAAGACATTTTCAGACGGGCAGACAGACATTCTGCTTTGTTATACCGAAATGAAATGTATACACATATGATATCCAGTTGCATATTATATTTATACATACCTAAGTAAGTATATCACAACAGTTTATCGTTTCCCTACAATGCTGAAATTCCACTGCGAACAATCAACGACACGCGCGTCAAACTTCTAGAGTTCACCACATAACCTTTATATTGTAACAAACACGTAAACTATACGATAACACCCTCGAATGCACTATAACACTTCAATTAAGACGCGTGCACTGTCAGGGTGCAAGAGGGTTTCAAAAACCGATGACAAGACGCGGTTTTTCCGCAAATTATTTCTAAAAAAACACTTAAAAACAACAGTTGAAAAATAACAACAGGTAGACCGTGACGGTGGAGCGGTTATCGCCGTGGTACTGATAACTTGTGTCAGGTCAAACGAACAAATGGGGCGTCACCAAGGTACGCCTGATAACATGTGATAACGGGCTCTTAACCTTCCGACTGTACTCTAGTTGAAACGGTGTCATCAATGTGGCATGCTATAAACACTTATGTGACTGTACCAATAAATGTTAAGTGTTATACATCTATATGACTTCTGAAGGATGAGCAGAGTTCATGTCAACCGATTCCTATAATTAGCATAATCAGCCCTCATTCCCACTACCGGGACACAGGCCTCCTCTCTGTGAGAGGGATTCGGCTGTAATCCACCACCCAGGTGGACCCGCACTGGACCATCCGAGTCCAGTGTGGGTTGGTATTCCTACATTAACCATCAGCTAATAAGTACAGTAGGTACCCCATAACTTTTCATAGTTGATAGAGCTGTTTACTGTTCAACGACGAATTTGTTTACAGGCTCAGTTTTGCTGTAAAAAAAAGGTTTTAATATGGAGTTAATCTTAAAATTAGCAGCATGTTAACTACTTTTGCATAATTAATTACTCGTGTCATGGTTTAAACAGCCAAGTCCCTTTATTACGTATATCTAATCATTCACATTTATTTCCAGCACATCAGAAACCATACGTTTTCTTCTAATTTCAATTACAGTTTTGCATAGCTATCGCTAAAGGTGACGGGGCGGTAAGTGGTGACATACTATCGAACCTACACGAAGCTGTACACTCATAGCAAGAAATAATAGTAATGATTCTTTGCTTATAAAATCATGCTTTATTCTGCCAGTTTCAGTACAATATTATGATCGTTTTGAAATAGACATATTTATATTTACTAATACACAACAGATATAACTTTAATTTGTTGTCCTCGCTGTCCACTTTTCATACTACTTTCTAAATTCCTATATCTATGCCTGATCATAATAAAGGCGTTTTTTAGAGGACAAACACTGTCTCTCTTAAAAATAATTTTCCTGGACTTCAATAAACGGAATTTAGACGTTAGAAACAAGAGAAAGCTCCAAATATAATCTGATCCAGCCTGTCGCTTGCTGCCCTCCCTAGCGACGTCCTAAGTCAAGGTCCATACCGGGGGAGCCCTTGGCGTGTAGTCGCTTAGTTTTTAAACCCTGGCTGAAATTTATTGAGGTAACCACAGGCAAGCCCGTTTAAGTACCCGACAACCTCTTAGGTTCACCTGCGAGCTGCCAATTATAAAAAATAAAACAAACAAATTCACACCTCAATTTATAGTGCAGGACGTACGTTAGCAGCATATACAACGGTTAGGTGCATTAATGTAACTACAAACATACAAGATAATATTCTGCACTATGTTATTTTACACCGCAAATAATGTACAGCTATAAAACCGCCTGTCAAGACACGACCGGTCATGTAGACAAAAGATAAGAGCCGATATGACACACAGATACAAAACAAAGGAAACTCCTATCAGTTCTGAGGAAAATCAGTTGATAATGTTATTTGTAGCACTCTACAAGTGAGCCCTTTAAGTACCGGCTTACTGGTCACGTTGATGAGTGGAATGTCATGGAATAACATGGGTGTGATATCTGAGAACCTTAAAGGTTACGCTAAGGTGTATGTACTTATAACCTAAGTCTTCGATCACGCCTCGAAAGCGATGGGACTTGCGTCAAGCAACACGAGCGCGCGTCTCCTGTTTCAGTTCGTCACTCCGCAAGTCGCGTCACGATGTGTGGCATGCTCTTAACCACTTCTTTCATTTATTTTCTTCCCAGTTGCTGTCGCAAGACACTTGTCGCTTGAGCGTATAGCTCGTGGCCATGGGCTAAAGATTGGATCTCCTTGCTCTGTGTTTATCGATAGCAGTCTTCGTCGAGTGGATAGTTTTCTCTAGGCAACGTGCACCATCGTCGACCGTCGACATTGTCGCTTACCATATGATAAGAAAATAAAAAGAGCTTATCAAATATGTTATGAAAGTAATTGCATTTGCATAATAAAAGCTAAATTAAGAGCAGACAGTTTAACGAAAGACTGATGGCCATTGGACCAGATGAATCTTTGATTGAAGTAAATAAACATTGCGTGGGAATCCTGAAAAAGACTGCAGAGGGCTGGGAATTGGATTTTATTTTGTGCAACAGTAGACAAAGATGTCAAGATATTTCAGTTATCACTTTTCAGGTCACGTTAGTGTTCAAGAAGTAGAGAGATTATCTCGAAATCTTATATCTTAATTGCCCATTATTTAAAGGGTCCCATTTCAGTAATGTGCATGGTTTTAAATTCATCGATTTTTTTACTTCTATCTTTTACTTTTGTGATTGAAATCATGGCTCCCTTTCAACCCACATTCTAGCCCTTTCTCAAGTACAAAATCGTCTTCCAATTGGAATAATCAGTATTTTCGTATCTATAGCCACATCGTGTATATTTGGAGTTGTCATCTACGTCGTGTGTGTACTGGCAGTTGGCAGGCACCTGGCTGTGACGTCACAAGCTAATTCCGGCGAGACGAGGTCGTGACCCGACGCCCTGCGCGCACGCACACACGCTAACCGTGCTCTGCTACCCGAAAATACGTGTCTACGTCTTACAGTGGTGTTTATCTTGGTGGCTTATTGAACATGGTTTAGAGTGGGCTGCTTCATTGTGAAATAGATACAAAATAACAATTTTGATGTAAAATTATTGATCTTGACTTACAGGAAGCTGAATAAAAATACATAATAATATGGAATGCGTAGATAATGTTTTTATTTGAATTAATAGGTAATGTTTTATTTTTACACATAGGGGAAACAGGAGCTTAGGAGTTCATAGCACTTGAGTTGTTGATTATTTGGGCCAAAACATCAGTTCCACGAACGTTAGACTGCGTAGAGCCATATCAGCAATCTACCTCATCATGCTCATCGCTACGAGATCACTATAGCTACAACATCACCACATTTAATTATCCTGCATTAAAAGCTAGTGTCATGCTCTTTCGCCGTTTTTAAATTCAATTCCAATCCATAATAAATAGTTTTTAGGAATTGTTTATGTAATGCTATGATGAAAAATTCTCTTCATATTCCCTTCGCAGGATACACAAAAAGGTATCGAAGCATTAGTCATAGTAAATGCACTGCAGTTGGCAGCAGTGCATCCGCGTCGCGTTGGTAACGATCACAGTAACAGGTGCGGTTATCTGTTGCCGTTTTCAGCGCTTTCAGTGCACGAGCACGTTGGTTTGTATGTGTGTGTGTGTGTGTGTGACTGTGTTTGTAGGTATGAGCTATACTTATTGCTGGAGGAAACTGTTTGAAGAAAATTAAGTTTGTTTTTAGAAGAGGAAAATAATGGTGATATCATTTTGAAAATGTTGGAAATTGATAAGTTTTTTTAGCGAAGCTTGGAAATGGCAGCGGGGCTTTGGCTTCTCTTTAAAATACCATCGTAATATACAGGGTGTCAGGGAAACGCTTCCGAAAACGAAGACAGGTGATAGGGCTACTGATTCTCGATACGATACGATAAAAAAAAATGAACAATTTTACCTATTTTTTTTAGCATTTTTCGTACACTATGCTGTGAGAACAGTTAAATTAAACCATTATTTGCTATTAAACACATTTTTTTTCTTTACAACTCTAACAAGCAATGTATTCGTAAATAAATATCATCTGACGCTTGCGCGTGACCTCAAGTTCAAAGTGCGCGCGCGCTCGCCGACAGCTGTGCGGCTGACGACCCCAAGTCCACGTGACGCGCGAAAATAATCAATTTCAGGCGAAAGGTTAGTGGTATCCGTTTGCATAAAGGTTGTATATAATCTACGTTCTGGCTTCGGAAGCGTTCTCCTGACACCCTGTATATATCTCCTAAAGATATGTACCTAGCCGTAAGATAATATAATATAATATAATATCCCTGGACATTTCACACAGCACCATTTGTCCCAAGCTAAGCAACCTAATGCTTGTGTTATGGTAACAAGATGGCTGATAAACTACTTATATACAATTTTTTTTTTGTAAATACATACATATTATAGATAGAAAAACACCCAGACTCGGAACAAATACATGTTGTTGTTTCTTATATAATAATACCATCGTAATATGTATATCTCCTAAAGATATGTACCTAGCCGTAAGATAGAAGTAACTTAGTCGAAGTCTTCATCAAACTCGTCACAATCATCCAACGCTTACAGAACTATTCATAATTTCTGTTTTGGATCATTTTAATTCCTGTTCAATTTATACGTCAACGTAGTTTGCCGGTTCCGCACCGAGCATCATGATCTATCTAGCCTTTTCCGAACTTTCTTGGGATCAGCTTCCAGTCTAACCGGATGCAGCTTAATACCAGTATTTTACATTGAATGACTGCCTATCCATCTACTGACTCTATCATCATTCTATCTGGTGGTTCCGCACCGACCCAGTACAAAATTACTTGACCCTTCACATGAAAAATGTGTCATAGAAAGGTTCATGGTCTCTCTAGGAAGAAATCTAAAGAGTTTTCGCTTTGAACCTGCTATAAGACCTTATTATGAAAATCCTCCAGAATATAAACCACTTGATATTAAATAGGTAACAACACAACAAAACATAATAACATTTTGATTAGTTATTGTTTGTAATCGCCTCTCATAACGGAACGCTGGCAGTGTTCCACGGCAGTTGGCGATATGTGCCTACTCCACGAATAGATGGTAAGGATGTGACCTGTCCACCTTCGTCCCCGTTGCCCTACCTTGACGTACGAGATTACCTTCAATTTCAATTTCCAATAGCCTTTATTAGCAATCTTTTACAATTTGTTTAAATTAAGGGTTTAGACATCAGAAATCTCCAGAATGCTTTGAATTTTAGCACAGGCCTCCCCCAGACTTTTTCCATAGTTCACGGTCGAAAGTACTTTACTCAATATTATTATGGGATATTATAGGTAAACCTACTTACCATTATAGTATTAAAACCCTGCTACCCGGAAATTTTCAATGGAAAATTTCCGGATACCCGGGTTTTTTAGTTGCCCCCTATTATACAACTGAAGAATGTTTTCCTCGATTATTAGCAATCTTTAAGCTTGCCCTTTCGGGGAATGCAAGCGTGGTGATATTGAATAATATTATGTTATACTACTATATGAGGTATGTAAGAGAGGTAACCGCACGTATCGTTCTACTACGTTAAACTACGCTTGATTTTGTTAGATCGTCGAAAGAGATCACTCTTTCTCCTCTCTGCGAAATCGATAATCCTACGGTTCCGGTTGTAACTGAAAACGTTGACGAAATGTATCGAACTAAACCATACTGTGCCTTTAACAGAACCAACAAGAACATTACAATCCGTACAATACCTATGTATGTCATAACCAACTACCGAAATAAAATCAAAAAGCCAACAGGTAACGTAACCACGAACAATGAGGACTCATAAAGAAAAAACAACAGAACACCTGACCTATACAGTTTGTGTAACCGGTGTAAGGTAGGCATTAGAAACAGTGCTGCGCCAAGTCCCGGCAAACGTCCACTGGAATTATGAAAATCCTCGAGGATATCAAACTGGTACGTTTTGTTTTTTCTTTATTACATACGTTATAATTAAAGCTAAACAAATAACAGTAAGGGCTGTTGTCATAAAGTGGCACAAATTGACTTAACTGGAGAAAAAAGAAATTGAAAAAAGATGCCGAATGCAAAATCTCCTTTATGTTTTTCAAGTACAGTCAACAGCAAAAGTAGATGATCAAAATCAGAAATTCAATACTAACTAAACTCTCAATACTAACTCCGTTAGTTAGTATTGAATTTCTGATTTTGATCATCTACTTTTGCTGTTGACTGTACCTACATATCTTAAAAATAAGCTCTTTAATAATCTAGACCATCTTCGTGCCTTACGCGTAGCAAATGAAGGGTTCACAGGGATGGACGCTGGGTTCTGTTTATTTCAACATTGTTTATTAAATAATTTCTGGAAAACATTACAACAACAAGAAACGTCTTTATTTTCTTAATTTTTATATAATCATGAATGGGCTGATAAAAGCCTTGTGCATCCACAACGACCACAACCAATTGAAAGATCCACATTACGAGAAACCTATATCTCTCCAATTATCGTGCCATTTACAGATTTTGCTGTTCCAACTTATCTACCAGCTTCAAAATGCTCGCTCAAGTTTCGAAGATTCTGGATCCGAGGTGGAGGACTCCAAAGAGAATGAATCTGCTGCTTCATCAGAGGAGCAGAAACACTCTCACAAACATCGCCACGTCCACCGATCGGGACACCGCCACAAGAAGAGCCGCAGTCACAGCCACGACCATGACCATGATCACGATTACACGCATGCTAGGGCTACGAGCAACGAGTATGACGAATGCGAGTGTGCTTGCAATAAATGTGACCCACCCTCCGACTGCTGCAAAAATGCCTGTAAAACCTGTCCAAGCAACCCTTACCAGCAACCATCACGAGGGATGACTGGTCAGTCAAGCGTGGTGTTCGTCCCGTACCCGTACCCTATGATGATGCCGAACCCAATCGTGAGGCCTGCCCCCAACCATCAACTCATGCGTGCGCATGACGCGACTACCACGCAACAACCCACAACCACAACCACAAGCACGACCACGTCCACCACCACCTCCACGACCACCACAACCACAACCACCACCACCACAGAATCTCTGACCGATCTCATTAACTCTGAGCATAATAACAATATGCTAGAACAAGTGCTCAAAAGCGTCGTGGACGACTACTCTAATATAATAGCTAAGACGCCGGACAAGATGCAGAACGGGAACAGTAAGTACATGCTGACGTCACTGAGGAGGACTAAACCCACGTGGATGCCCAAGTACGGCATCGTACCCATCTCTGACAACATCGCCGAGAAACTCATGTCGAAGATGTCGAGGGCCCGGACATCTCTTCGCAGCCAACAAAAGAGAGTCCCTATTTACGATAAGTCGTACATAAGAGCTCTTGGTAAGAAGATATAAGTTAGAGAGTTTTATACGAGTGTATTCTTATATTTTTTTACTTGATCTCATATTCTTCGTTGTTACGTGAAAATATTTATTGCGAGTAGAGAAAATTGTAATATAAGTTTGTACAAAGAGACGAAATCAGTTTTTATACGAGCAATCAAATTGTTCGTTCATAAAAAATATAATAAAATTTAAAAAAATAACCATAATTTTGCAATTTATTGAATTACCCACTCAAACTAGATCCTGTAGTTTTTATAACAATTTCATGATAAAAAAAAACAACCAAATGCGAATAGAAAACAAATAATTTTACGTGCATCAAAATAATCAAATGAATGTAGATACATAATGAATTAATCTTGATTTTGTGATTTAATCATAATAATATAGTAGCAGATAACTATTTACAATGAATTTGGTAAGTACCAATGTTAAACAGCACTTATTCATGGAAATAACACTCCACATTCTAAAACACAACTATATTTTTCAGATGTACAATATCCTACCAATATATCTTCTGCTCGACGTGTGTATTTCTATGAGAAACTTTCATTTACCTCACGGTGGTGGCTACTTCCATCACTCCGACCTGGCGATGCAGCACGACAACAACTACCAGGAGCATTACGATAGCTACAACAGCGAGGAAGTGGTGATGCGCCAGCACCAGTCACCGCGCCGGACCAAATACCACCGCCACTTCGAATACTCCGATTCAGAACATAACTACAAATGTAAATGCAGTTGTACCAAGTGCCAGAAACGGAAGCCGAAGCCATGCTGCGAGGACTTCTGTGCGACGGAGTGCGCCGTACAGAATAACATCCTAGTGGTGCCCTACCCAGTACCGTTTATGGTTTTCAACCAATCAGCGCCGGACTTCCCGATGCCCCCGATGCCTCCGCCAACAACAACAACTACAACAACAACGACTACTGAGGAACCAACAACACTCCAAACGACACCACCGCCTAGGAAAACAGTTCTAGTGACATCTTCCACGGCTCCCTACTACGACAAACCTTACAAACGTTTTCAAATCATAAACGAGAAGAATCTGAGAAAGAACATGGGGATGGGAAACAACGGTAAACGGTCACCTCACAAGTTCGGTAGACTACCGAAATATGGAATTGTACCCATACCTGAGAACTTGGCACTTAGTTTGATGCAACAAATAAGGAAAGATCAAAATAATGATCAATTAAGAAAGAGGCTCTCTCTAAATAAGAATCTTTTGGATTACACTGGGCTACCTATAGCACAATAATCAGGCAGTTTCGTACCTTTTGCTCAGCAATATTTTTGTCAATTTCTCTTTATTTTTTTTAGTTGTTATCTATTCCAAGCCATTATCATATTATTATGTTATGAGATATTTATGAAAAAGAAACCGCTTATTATTACGTCCATAGGGAGGTAGTTCTTCTTGCAACCCTAAAAAGCTGTTGTTTGTAAATTAATAAAAAGGTTTGAGTAAATACCTTGTTACTAAATATACCTACGCTTTAATAACAAGAGTTGAACTGAAAAACCTTTTTATTCAGTTTACTGTGTAAATGTGTGTGTAGGTAATAAAACTGACAATAATTTTTAAATATTTTATGAAATAACTATGTTCTAATTAGGTACTCATGTACCTGTAAGAAATATGTTTAAGGCACTACTGGTATGATTATATTAAAGTTATAAGTTTAACCGAGTACCGTACCTACTTATTTAATGTAAATAAACTTATTTAATATCGCTACTTACTTCCAGTTTATGTGACCGAACACACTTCACACTTCAAACACACTTTTCAGGAGATACTTAAGAATCCACTGACACTGTAAAACTAACAAACACACGTAACATTTAAAACTTTATTACACAAAACGCACGAAATTACTGAAAACTGAAAAACAAGCGCACAACACCGCAATCCCTTGTATTTTTCACACAACTCCGGTATCGATCGCTGATTTCTTTAATTAATTATCCATTTTACTATTGTTTAGACAATAGGGCGCGACACGTTCAGCGTGGCTTGACCTTTCAGAAGTCAGCGAGACTGCGCCTGAGTCGCGCGGGGTCACCAACGATTTATTTTTAGAGTTTAAAGTTCAAAATACGACTGTTTGAAGACGCGATGACCGACGCGCGAGCTTCCGTACATGATCGCGTTACTTATTGGAAATAGATTAAATATGAATGTAAATGATTCTCAGTATTCCATAAATTACATTTTATGGGAGTTTTAGCTTCTCTAAAGTTTTCTTTGAATCGTCGTTCTGCGTCCATGCTGGTGAAGAACGACGATTAATTCTAAACTAAGAAGGAAACTAGTGGTTGATACATATAATTCTAATGTGTATATTTTTTTATACTTTAATTCAGGCAAACGAAATCCGTGCATCTTCGAACAACATTTAATAAAAATATTAAACGCCATCGCGAATCTTCGAAAAAAATCGATCAAACTATGCTAAAATCCCGCTAAAAATGTTTACGTCACTCCAAAGGGAATTCGCCATCATTGAATGCGCGTGCGCAAAGTCGGTAACGGCGACAGGTCAACGGTGGGCTATTTTCGCGACGACCATCCGGGGCGCCACCGTATTTAAAAGCAATATTGCTCGATCAAAACCAAACGAATTAGGTCACTTTCATAAAACTTGCGGAATAAAGTGGCGCGTTCCGTAGAAAGTGATGTCAGATGAAGTATGGGGACGGATGAATGGTTCAGTCTTGATGGGTCGGGAATTAGGTTGATATATTTATTCATATAAAACTAGCAACGTTTTTTTTTTCGTTTTAACAACTTATTAAAGCCTCGAGATTTCTTGAGGTACTATAAGTATGTAAGTTTATATTATTATCCGATGGATGGACTGTGTGAACGATATATGATTAGAAAGGGGATGACTACCGAGATGACGTCTAATAGAGAAGTATAGCCCCCAAATAAATTGGGTCGAGGGTAGGAGAATGATGATGTACTTCAATCCGGAATTCATTCTCATAATTATAAAAGTTAAAATTGCATCAAAATTCATTGCGTAGTTTAGAGCCCGAAGTCGCAGTTTTGGAAATCATTTTGCCAGTAGCCACGCTATCCTTCCTTAACTTAAAAGTGACCTTTTTGTAATAAATACTTTGAAAGGAAAAAGATTTAACCAGATTTATTTATGCATATTTATGCACTTGAGAGTGTCAAAAAACTGTCTCGGTCTCGTTAAGTGGTAGCCAAAAATAGCGGGTATGCCTATCAGCATTAGCATTATTTCATCACCACTGCTCTCAAAATGGTGAAGGAAAACATCCCATAGGCCTAGAACTAAAAATTTTAAGACATGTGACATCTACCAACTCGCACTGGGCCCGCGTGGTGGCTTACGGCCCACTCCCTCTCACCTAGAGGAGGCCTGTGTCCCAGCAGTGGGAACATTATAGGCTGATTATGGTAACAGCAAATGGGTTTTACACATACATTGAAGATTTACGCCACGATACATGGAGAGGAACCCCACCTTTGTCCTCGTTCAACATTTTCAGCTGTCAGAGTATTTCAACAGTGGGAAAAACCCATACTCATTGTCTCTACGCTTTTTCGTGGTCGCCACTGTAATTATGTAGTCGCTATAAAATGTGAGTAAGGGTTGACAAACCTAACAAAAACTGTTTACTTTCAAATATCTCATAGCTTACATAGGTACCTAAACCACACAGGAGATACAGATTCAAAGGTTAACAGAGTCTCTCTTTGAATCTGTATCTCACGACAACGGGGTCGTGTGTTACTTACTAAGTATATGACTAACGTTTGACACCGACGATTATGCTACGTTTACATTGTCGCGATATCGCGAATTACACTTCGCGTGCTCTCTCTTGCACACCACCCGACGTCTCGCTATAAAACAGAGAGCGCGCGAGGTGAAGTTCATGTTATCGCAACAATGTAGCTGTAGCACACTGTAGCATTAGTATTGTACAGAAGCCAGCATATCAAGCTACTACAATCTGTCAAATTTCTTTAATAGATTTTCAACTTTATCGCTAAAGCATTAGGTTCAAGGTTGATTGGGAAAATTTGACAGTTTCGGGTAGCTTGACCTGCTGGCGTCCGTACCTATTCAATTCAATTCAAAACGTTTATTTAGGACAATAACAATCGATATTTTGTTAGCATACAGTATTTTAAACTATGTTAGTACCTATAGTACGTTATATATCAAATCAGATCAAAATTAAATTAAATACCGTTATCTTGTGTATCTAATTTCAATTTAACTGGTACTGGTACCTGTACATACTTGTCGATTACCTTACGATTTATGTTTTAAAATCGTAATTACAAAAACATAAACTGAGCTGAGGAAGACTGAAATGAGATCTTAGATTTTATTTTTTAAGGTGCGTTCGATTTTCCATTGATCGTAGTGTTAGAAAATAAATGAATTATTTCTTTAGTCATCCAGATTAACTAATTCGGTGGATTCTTCACTGAAGTAGGTGCTTAGATATTAAATTAGACATTTTCAACAAGCGCCTGCGAATAGTTTACACCAAACCTTCCGATCGCGATTCGTAGCCCTCATTGAATCTCAGAGCGGAGACGCCTGTCAGGGAATTCATAGCAAGACGTTGAAATTACGCTTATGTTGATATGTTTATGATTTCTGTTTTTGTTTTTTTTTTTTGACGTGACAACGTCTAATAAATCAATGAACGCTGCCTGCACGAAAAAGATGACAGATTGTCCCGTTACGCTCATTGTACGCATGCGCGTTTGCAATCATTTCATCAATGTTTTAACTATCGTCCGTAAACCAACTTTACAGACAACCTTCATTTTTTTTTAATATTTATAGACAGTATAAAATGTGTAATCCCACCGGGCGGTGGGATTTCCCATCGGCAACGTCTCAGGAGCCATAAGGGATAAATTTCCATAGAACGATGGCACCAACGAATGATGATGAACTTTTACTTCCTTATCAAGCTCAACCAACTTCCACGTTACTATCTTCAAAAATTACTCCTATTTTTACCTTCGTATGAAAGGAACACAGCAAAACATACTTCTGTGCGTTGTCTGTCAGTAAATGAATATACCTAAGATTTTTATTATGTAGTCAAGCCGTGTGCCCATTGGGATTTCCCATTGGTTATCTACTTCTATTCTTTAGGAGCCTTAGGGCATGATTTACGACAAACGATGACACATCTAACTTGTACTTACAAACACAAGCGTCAAGGCTAGCTACCACCTTTCTAGCTTCAAAAATGACGAACTTTCATACAAACTTTCATCCCGTATTTAACCCCTTTCGGAGATGCATTTTCAAAAATCCTTCCTTGGTGCTTACTTTCGTTTTAATAAAGAAATTCTAATAATTAAGACCCAGCGGTTAAGGCTGTGCGATGGTGGTGCGATGTCTACACACAGTCTTAAGGTGGATGCTCCAAGGTATTTTTGAGATTGTAATTCTGTAAATACATATATAATTTAATCAACGTACAACTTATTACTTACTGACCAGCAAAGCGCAAAAAACGTAAGAAAATTTGAATTTCGCGGGCCACCTTGGAGTATCCACCTTAACCGATGGGTCCCAAAGAATGAAATTTTGCACAAGGGTTTCTGTCAGTGAATGAATGAATGGATTTAAAATTAGGGATGCAACGATACGGCTATTACGATACCAATACAAATGACGAATACATCGTAATGGCCAAATACGATAACGAATTACGATACGAATGCATTACGATATTTGTTTAATACCATTTTGATGAATTTATTGGAAGCTTTGTTGTATGTTATTATTGTAAGACTAAGTAAAGTAAAAGTATAAAAAAGTTATGCATTTTTAATCAATATATTTATTAATTTTATCAATTTTCATCATTAACTTATATTTTAAATTGTTTATTTGTTACATTTACTGACTATTATTTAATTTTAATTGTAATCGTAATTTATTACTGACAAATTCTTATTCACAAAACACAACATCTTTAAGTTTTTTCCCTTAAGTCGGTTTCTCTCATCACTGTGTATCAGTCCTGCTGTGGAGAATAGTCTTTCAGATGGCACCGTTGCAGGTTTATGGGATAAATATTTCAATGCTATCCTTTTCAAATTAAATGCAATAAAAATTTAAAAATAAATGTATCGTAAAAATAGCGTATCGTAATATTTACGATAACGAATGATCGTAAAGGTTTACGATAATCGCCGATATACGATTATCGTATTGGTATCGTTGCATCCCTATTTAAAATTGTTATTATCTATACATTCGAGAGAAGTTAATAAACATAAAATTAACCGTAGCAGTGTTCAGACAATTTTCATTCCATCGCCACTTAGGGCTGATTTTTCCATCGCCAGATAACTTTTATTCCAGGAATAAAATTGACGTTATTTGTATAAAATAACTGTCAAGTAAGGAGGTCTTAGGAATCGAAAAAATAAAAGAAAATGTAAGCTTAGTAATAATAATTGTATTAACTATTCATAAGAAGTACACAGCCGTTTTTAAATACGTTATGAACTTTACATATTAATATAATCACTTAAAATATGGCGACTAACTAAATAAATAACTATCAACAATATTTATAACGATAAAATTTTACCATTCACATATATTTTATTTGCAATTATATTTTATTAAATTAGGGAGAGAGGTACCGTTGAAGTTTATATTAAACTTTTATAAGGATTACCTACGTGATTAATAAGGACGGCGCCACCGACGTCGGCCCAGAAAGCGGTGGCGTGATGACCTGGACCTGGATGCGAACCGCGAGGGCTGATTCGAAGTGGCGCAGGAAAAGAGTTCCTGGAAGGACTTGGGGGAGGCCTTTGCCCAGCAATGGGACAATATAGGCTAAACAAAAAAAAAACCGTCTTCCTGCGAAGAAAGCAGTTTCCGTCATTGTATACAATTGTTGTCAGCACGAAATTAATTCTAAAATATTTTCTATTAAAAATATCTTCTATCAACTTCAACAGTACATCTCTAGCTCTTTAACTATGTATTAACTATCTATATTAAATCGCTACTCTGTTGACTTAACTTGTCACTAAAATAATACAAGGCTACGGACGAACGACGAAACATAAAGGACAAGTCAGATCAAATGAGTAGTACAATACATTTAACTTACTTTTAAAATTAAAACTAAACTTTCACGTCAAAATCACCAACTTAAACAACGGAACTAGGTCCCGTTTATACTCAAAAGTATACATACACTGTGTACTTAAAGTACCATCACAACAACACAACAATATTATAAAGTTAAATGCACAATCAAAATACGCCTTAAATTCTAATCTGTGCGACGGTTAATAAGGCACAAATTGGCAATCATTATATCACAATTAAAACCAAAAGATTCAGTTGACAACCTTCGTAAACACGAACATCTCCGAATGAAGCCGAAGAAATAACATATGAATTTCGAACGTAGACTAAACTACCAATAGGAAGCAGTGATGTCATTCTTTCGTCCAAATTTCTTCAATCATTCGACTAGTAATTAACACTTGAATTTTATAATACATTTTTCTTTTGACATACTAAGCTATTGCTTACTAACCTTATTATTGTATTACAACATTTGTTAATATAAGAGTGGCAATGTGAGCTCTATGTCAACGTACTTCGGTACGTTTTGCAGCGCACGTATAATTTGTTCTAGAAGTCTTGTAGATTCACTTGGTCTGGATGGTGAGGGATGTGATGAGTTCTTGAAAGTCGGTGACGTACCACGGAGCTCGCTTTTTGACCTCTTCACGGATAACATTGCCTCCGAAACCTGTAAATAAGGAAATATAATGTTAGTTATATACAAGGTAAAATTTTATTCATGTTTCAGAATACCAGCGCTGCGACATTTATTTTTTAAATGTCGAAGCACCATGCTTTTTGGCCTCGTATAGGACTTACCGTTTCATTTTTCTTACTTTTTTTATATAATTTTTATTTTTGACTGTGTTTAGTTTATGGTCTTCCTGTACGAGTCGCAATCAATACTTATTCTTTCTCTTTCTTTCAATTTCGGTCAGAACTGACGACCTTAAGTCTTTGCTCATTTGAGAGGTATATGGTTACAAAGGATTCTAATTGTTCATTTTTTCCCATCTAAATGATGCTCCGACTGCCTCGTTGGTTAACTCATCTAGTGGTTGTAAGTACTACAGTTAAACATTTCTTTTTCCATCAAGAATTTCTCAGCAACAGCCTGGAGTCTACATTTCTTGCCGGTTAATAGTAGGTAATAACATACTTGGGACTTATTGATGAAATGTAGGTGAACTATAACTTCCTGCTAATTAATCCTTTCGGAGAATAAAGTCGTGATGATATACATATAAATACTAACCAATAAAGCCATCAGCGGGCGGGCTAGCCTCAGCATCTGTAGCGCCATCACCGATCATGAACAGTCTCTGGTAGCTATGTTGCTCCTTCAGCCGTCTGACCACCAGGCCCTTGCCGCCGGACCGGGAGGTAGGCTCGTTCTCATCGAAACCAGCATATTCACCTGGAACAAGGAGATAATTGGTTAGACACAGTCTAGAAATTCTAGGCATAGTATTGCAATAGGTACCCAATATTATAGAGGACGTTGCCTTTTTCTTTGTCAGTTCAACAACATTTATTGCGTAATTTACGTTGTTGAGCAGAAATTTTTGGAACATATGAAGCAATGGATTAGCAACTTCAAAATGATTCCGATTATGATTGATAGTGTGTTACGCAATTATACAGATGCGATTTATTATTTTTTCAATCAATTAAAAATGCTGGTTTTCTCTTATATAGAAATTATACTTCCTTTGACTACTTTGCTTAACTGCTAATGGTTTCGGATTTCGCATTAAAGTGCCACCTCAAAAACGCAACTAGTTAAGAGGACCTAAATGCAAAACCGTGTACAGACAGACAAGTTACAAAAGTGATCTCATGAGGAATAGCATAATCAGCCTGTACACATCACTGCTAGGACAGGCCTCCTCTCCGTGAGAGGGAGTGGGTCGTAATCCACTATGCGGGCCCAGTGAGGGTTGGTATCCATGAGGAATGTTATGTGTTTATTCCAGTGCACAAATATGAAGACATATTATGACCCAGATATATGACCCAGATATTGTTATCATTGTAATATAGTTCCATTTCTTTTGATAAAGTGGTCCACGGTCACGTACTTGAAAGCTAAGAAAGATCTTCCTTATTGAGCCACTTAAAGATTTCTTTCATGAAGTGTTCATTGGTTTTCTTTAGATCAATTTGAGCAATAAGCAATTAACACTATGCAATGTTTTGTTCTATTAATTTAATAGATGTACTCATTTACATGTAATAAAAGGTTTATTACATGTAAATCACCGATCCAACCGATTAAAAAATTTAATTCAGTCAAATTAAATTGAAACTTTAAAACCTACTTTAATAGTAAGTGCTATGTTAGAACGTTTGTTATATTTCTATTGTCATTGCCAATAGATGTTTCTGAACCTAACGGTAGTATTAAATAATATTGTGCAAGTCAAGGTAAATATACCTTCGAGGTACCTAATTATGTAAAACACTAACAGTAGCAATGACCTTACATTTTGACAGTTCAACAACATTCAATGCGTTATTTGCGTTGTTGAGCAGACAAATTTTTCGAACATATTATGAAGCAATGGATTTGCAATATTCTTCAAAATAATTCAGATTGTGATTGATAGTGTGTGACGCAAATAGGGTGTTGTTTGTCATTACAAAAAAAATAATAATAAAAAGTTGTTATTCAAGACTAGATAAATAGATACTATCGGTCATCTGTCATCACCGATATGTTGTTCGAGTCGGAACTGACAAACAAAACGATTAAAATTAATCCTGTGTTCACGTGTTTTGGTTGTTAAAATTGCGCATTATAATCTAGGGAAAAGATATCTCAGTGAAGGACGACTGCAGTTATTTTTTTGTCTTGAAAATAATAAGTAGAAATATTTTTTACTAAATACATCAAAAGCCAAAACCTTTTCTGTAATTAATTGAATATTAGTCAAAATAAAAGTAGCAAGGCCCCCAGGCATCAAAAACAATTCTTGTATACTACAGCCGACGTAACAAAAACATAAAATATTTGAAATATAACAAAAACACGCGATTTATTTTCGATTTACCACGCAAATACGCAAAGTGGACTATCTTTACAAAAACATAATGTCATCAGTGCCCCAGTTACTATAAACACAAAACGCAAGACTGCGCGCGCGCCCGTCATAAAGCACGCAGTTTGCGCGTGCGCGAGATACGGACGGATAAGAAAGATCTGAGGCTCACTTTCATAAGTGCAGACCACGCGTGAATTCTTGAACCGGTACATACATACGAATTTTTGGAGATATTAAACTTCTGTAACAATTCATTTTCAGTTAAAAACAAACAATTGACGCGTGACGCATTTAGCTATCTTATGATATTATGTCGATTTTTTACATATTGCGTCTTCGCCGAATGTTTGTAAATCACGCTTCGCGCATCACGCTTTATGGCTTGACAACGGAAAGATACGTGGTATCAAAGTATTATGAGTAATTTTTATTGAACCGAATAAAAAACAATCATTGTATTATGAGAATGATTAAAAATGACATTTATCAGAATTGAGTCCAGAAAGCGAAGTTCTTATAATACGATAGCATACCAAGAAATCGTTCAACAAACAAGTCGCAGGAGCTGTTTGCTTGACGATGCAGACGTGCAGTTATTATCACATCACAAAGAATAACAAACTTTACACCAATGCAAATACAGTTTAATTTATAGTCAGCTGATGTTAAAAAGTGCGTAAACATTATCTATTAATGTGGGGGTGGCGGTGACATTATTGACTCCTGTCTCCGGTCCGAACGAGGACGGAAAATATTACGTCAGAAAGTACTTATCATGTGTATAAAAATAATAATAATTATTGTTATTATAATAATAGCCAGTCACGAGAACATCGTGACTCGTGAGGGGTCTGACGACAAACAACACAATCAGATTAAAACTATATTGATAAGTCTTAATCCTTTGTTAAGCCTAGGTATCTACGCAAACGTAACAATAAGGATTTTTCACTACTTTTCCTCATAAATTAAATATTCTGCCAAGGAAAAACGAATAAGGTATGAACGGCATCACGAATCGGAATTACCTTCATGCATTTTCCTGCAGTTCAATTTAGGTCAATTATCACACACTTACATAACCCGTAGGAGGAAATTATACTGATAATTTCTATGTTCTGACTCAATCTAGGTACCTACTGAGCGTGGCAACAAATTGATATGACGATAATTAAGATAGCACAAAGTACCCCCTGTATCGGAAGGTCAATATTATCAGATTAGCATTTGTTTTTGCTATTTTTATGAATAGGAAAATTCCCATGACCTTATCAATATTCACCGCACTATCCTTATGATATGATAGTGATAACAAGTTGCTATCCTGTTATATGTAGATGCTTGTAATAATTTCTTTCTTTACAAGTCTATTTTTCTACTGACTACAGTCTTTCAACTCAAAAATCCAATACTCCTGTAGCGGTATCTATCTAGTTTGGAGGTATGAGGAACAGGGTGTAAAGTTCACTCAAGCTCCATTGAAAAGGGAGGATCCTCCGACCAGACGGGTGTTGTGTCTGGCGGGCAATTGCCCTAAGACTGATGTCGGGAAGTTCGTATATGTATGCTAATTGCGCGGTAAACTCTGCTTGCGAGATGCAGGATTTGCGTGACGTCAGTATGACGCGTTGTTCGCATGTGGCGTTGTAGATACCGCTACACTCCTACCATCTACCCTACAACACCAGTCACTCCTTAATAAATAATTTCTTACTTATGGGATGTATTTCTTTACTATAAGGACATTGAAGATTGCAGACAAAGAATGTATCAATATTACTAAAGTAGAGAAACTGTCAGATGATACTAACGTCACAAGCTTTCTGTGGAAAAACTGCACATTTTCTACGATATTTTTGTAAAAATTATGCTTACTGAATTTGATGTTGCAAAATATGACTTTGTATTGTTTTTGCGAAACGTTAAGTATACGTAAGTAACCCTATTCTTAAACTTATTTTCTCTCTCAGGATATTCTTAAGTGTATATAACACACTTCCTCTGCCTCAAGCAGTACTTAACAGTGCCCTTACATACAACAACTATTATAGAATTAGAAATCAGTACCTAAAGAGGTAAGTTGCACTACCAGTTAGCACGTGCCCAGGATTTTATATTAGTGCATCAAGTATACCACGAGTATATTCGTCTCTGTATTGAAAAAACAAACCAGCCATTATTTCTACGTGTTGTTGTGCAGTTATATGCACAGATAACACGCATAGACATCCGGTCTCGTGTAGAACATACATACAAAGAAAAATACTGTCACCAGATCTCTTTAGCATAACTTTAAACCCCACAAAAGTAATATCCCTTCAACTCAACCTATCGCAGTCCACTGCTGGACATAGGCCTCTCCCATGCTGCGCCACAAAACCCTGTCCACAGCCTTCCGCATCCAGTCTGTCCTAGCCACCTTTTGGAGGACGTCGGTCCATCTAACTGGGGGCGTCTCACACAACGCTTGCCGATACGCGGCCTCTACTCCTCGTCTGCTGCACCGGCCATCGGTCCTTCGACAAACATGCCCAGCCCATTGCAACTTTAGCTTGCTTACGTGGAGTAAGCAAGCTAAAGTTGCAATGGGCTGGCCGGTAAGCTATGACGGTAACTCCGGGTCATTACCGGATAACTTAATACCCCATAACCCTTCATATATCGGAACGTAGATCTACGCGGGACACAATAGCTTTTTATTTGTGTCTGTAGTTACGACATTCAACGGGTTAAAGCCAATATTTGTACTCATACAGATTTTAGATTGCCACATGCAAGGAACTTTAAATTATCTTGGCCCCATTAGACATGAACGTGACAAATCATAAATAGGCAAACTTTTGTTGCGTATCATTGTGATTGCACAGATGGTCAATTGAGTGATCGTGCCAATCAACCACTTAATAGCTGATTGGTCAATTTTAAATAGGTATGTATGTTCTCGCTAGTATGAATTACTTGCAATTGTAGGAAATATTATCTAGCAACCACAAGATACAAGGAGAAAACATTATTAGTGTTTATTTTATAAGTTAACTCAAATACAACATAATCAGCCTATATAATGTTCCCACTGCTGGGACACAGGCCTCCTCTCAGTGAGAGGGAGTGGGCCGTAATCCACCAAGAAGGCCAAGGCTAACAAATTGTTAGTCGCATATGATATTAAAATAACCTCTGTGTAATAAAAATAATACCTGTAAATCACTTATTGCTATCGTCATGAATACTATGACTCAACAAATAAAATCTTATCAGGCCCCCCGCTACGTACTTACAGCGACTATAATCTGCATGTTACTACACCGAGATTATCAATAGTCAAATAATAATGAAAATAGATGTATTTTTTTAACATTCGTATACCTACATAATCTAATATAATCTGCCTAGCCTTTTCCCGACTATGTTGGGGTCTGCTTCCAGTCTAACCGGATGCAGCTGAATGCCAGTATTTTACATGGAGCCACTGCCTATCTGACCTCCACTACCCAGTTATTGGGTAGTATCACCCAATAACTGGGTAATAGTATATGTATACCCCTTGGTAAGCCTGGTTGTCAGACTTTTGGGATTCTCACGACCCGTAACGACTGCCAAAGATTCACGATTGACAGCTGAGACCAACCGCTTTCCGAGGCCCCCTCCGTGCCTCTTGGTATATGAAGCCACCACCCATCCAGACCGGACCAGCCGCGGCAAGCGTAACTTAGCCACAAGAATCATAAGCTAATATAAATCGATTTTATATATCGCAAGAGAGAAAACAGAACAGTTTAAATGCGAAGGTGAAAAATGAACCGTATTCTTATTAAGCTAGGGTTCTTTTTGCACCACACTCACATTTACATGTCTCAAGGATTAACTGCCCTACATAATAAATCGAAAAGCCTGAGTTCGATGTCAACAAGTTTTAAAAGTAAAAGCTGTTCATGTTCATGCTTGTAAACGTTCTGGACACAATATTGTTTAAAACAAAACAAGTAGTGAACTTATATGTACATTTATATGAGATCGGTGGAGTGACCCAGTTCCCTTCAGGGGCGCGACTACCGACCACGTGGTTTCTGGCGTCATCTTAAAGATGAATCTTTTTGTACGATGTATAAATTATCCTTACATTATATAAAATGTAACTAACATATCTGTATCTATCTGATAACGCGCTTTATAAACATTAAGATTCATGAGTAGAGTTATTGTTACCCTCAAGTTCGGTTGGTTACCCTAATGGGGGTAAAGATAAAAATGCATGTCGCCTCTGAACCAAACATATTTAAAACAAGTTACATTTTTCCAGTGGTTTTCATACTTTAGTTTACTTTATGAGCAGTATTTGAATAATTTTAGTCTGTTTACTAATCTTTATCTCTCACGTTCACGTCATAAAAGTGTAGGTGGTCCGATTCATTAATTTCCTTCAAAGTCAAATGATTGTATTGATACTTTAGGTAGGTACCTACCTACTGTACCTACTCAAGATAATGAGCATGACCGTCTAATCGGTAATGGACAAGCAAAAAGTCAAACATTCACATCACTACGATTAACTGTATACTGTTTAAACGGAGCACGGTACAGCTGCGTGGAACAGGGCTTTCTACATAACAGAACATAGGCTGCCTTTGGTGTCTAACAACCACAGACAGCTAATAAAAGTTTTTTCCTATAGGATTAGGTCGCGTTTGATAACTATCTCACCTGATGTTAAGCAGTAATCCGATCGACTATGGTGCACTCCTGCCTAGAACGAAATTATTTGATCCTAACTTGATGTTATACAGGGTGACAGGAACATCGAGGCGCAAATTGAAAGCATGAATTCAGCACATGATTCTAGACTGTCATGTCAAAATTATCTACTAAATCCAAGGTAACTGATTGCGCGTTGATGTCCCTGCCACCCTGAATTGATCCTAACATACGTATCCAAAGAAAATCGATAGTTACAACGAAAACCAAACATTTAAATTGCCTCGAAATATTATTACGCAACATTTATTTTAATTTGAATCATAAACGATAATTAATCATCATTTGTAAATAGTAACAATCTATGTACCTATTAATAAACTCCTTAATTACTTACTACTAATTCACGAGTTATTTCCGTTCGATGCATGTGCAATTACTTACATCAGAGTTCAATTCCTACTAATAGGTGAGAGTGTGACCTTTGGCCACGACTGACGATATTGTCTCTAACACTAACGCGCTGATAGCCATATCTTGTTCCGCTACACGTGTGTGAGTGATATGATGAAATAGTAATTAGCAATACATGATTCTCTATGTTACGGAAAATTTAGATTATTTGTTATTTTTTGCAATTTTAGCACTACGAATGGCCTAAAGATATATTTTATTTTTAAGATTATATGTAAACTTGTCTTAATTATTCTTCTACAAGCATGAGAAACTTATATTCTCTTAATGATTGATGTAACATGCAATGAATAATCTATTTCGGGACTACAGGATACAGATAATGACAGAGTTCTAGATACAAATTCGACCTCCTAAAGATGACGAAACTACCCACGATAAAAGTATCAGAAACACGTGACGGCTTTCTAAATAATAAATTAAATCATTTACAAAAGCCACATAACCGCTTATATGATGCATTAGTTTCTCTTAAGCTCATGTTTTACAAATAACGGGTCCGAAAACTCGTATGAACAGGGAAACGAGTTATTGCGTGCAAAATTGCAATCTGTTTCCTTTACTTAATTAAAAAGACCACGTTCTGAGATTTCTTGCAATCTCACGAGAACGAGAAACATTTAGTCTCTAGAAATTCCGTTTCATAATATGTCTGCTTTCAGACCCTCATTGATTGTAATTAGGTACAAGGAGTGTTCACCATACCGAACTAATCCCATATAGTGAAAATATCCAAGACAGATACAACACCCTAATACTGAGCACCGTCTGACCAGGACACCTTTGTCAGGCTCTCTTTAAAACGTAAAACAAATCAAACGCAAAAGTACTCACCATTAAAGTAGAATTTAAGTCTGTTAGCGAAGATATTGGTGATTGGGATGCCCAGCAGCTCGGCCACAGGCTCGATAAGACTCCGGAACCCGCCGGACACCAGATACACCTCCACTCCTCTCTCATGAAGCTCTTTTACTAGGTCCCTGGAAAATTAATAGCTAATTAGATGTAAGATTCGAAACTGAGGTGTGGTAAATCGAAATGGAAGAAATGTTGGCGTGACTTAACAGATTGGTTGTATATCAATGTAAAATCAGTGTCAATTGAGAAATCTAAAACTACCCTAGTAGGTGTAAACGGAGACATCTGAAATTACCCTTGATGTAAATTCAGACAAGGGTAACTTAATTACCCCTGTAGGTGTAAAATGAAACATGAGACGTTACCCTTCTAGGTGTAAATCGAGACATCTAAAGTACCAAACAAAGAGAACAGAAGGCCAATTCTCGTATTTTAAAACGTTCATAATCTAGTCACAGTCTCATCTCGCCGACAAACAAATGTTAAAAACTTGTCAAAATGTAGGGAAATTTGAGGTATTTTTGACAGATTGAGACTGAGATCAGACTGTGAACGTTCTTAAAATTACGAGAATTGCCCCTCAGATGTTTGCATTCCTGTATGTCATACTAGTCATACATACTATACATCAATATCGCCTGACCGCTACATATGTAGTTTATCCGATTACCCGCTATATCGTTATCAACAAAGGCTCGCTTCACCTCTTTATTAGCTGATAAAGAACCTAGCAGAAGCGGGGCCATTCTGGGACCCATATTCTGAATTGGTTCTGAAAAATCAGTATCGATTCAAAAGTGACATATTTCATACTCATTTCGACTCAAATCTAATTTTCAAATTAAAATTCAGGCTAATCATTATTCTAGACTATAGGCGGTAAGAAACGAAATTAACAAAATGTAAACAAATACTTAATATAAGGAGCAACTACGCACGCGAATATTATTATCACAAAATGTTTGAGTAATATTGAGGTCAGGAAATTAAAGATAACATGAGGCTCTGAAGTGGAGATAACTAGTTACGTTGACGATTATTATTTTACGGATCACGAGGAAAGCTGATGTTCAATTACTATTTTATGTGTACAGGATTTATCATTGAGAATTCAAACAAAGATTATTATTATAAAGATAGGCGTGGATCCGTGGATCCGTTCAAAAGTTAGGAAACAATAGTCGATTGGTTGTTGACTTTCAAATAAGGCCCACTAATAATAAAATTAAGTAAATGATCTCAGTTTCCAGTTCGAACAGTGTATCAATATTTTTTTAATAAGGAGCAACCCCCATCCATCCTACTATACCGTGATAAAATAAGCAATTAGTAACTAAATCAGTATTAATAAAACAAAACAAAGTCTTAAAAGATTATTTTTGACGTCACAACGATTCTTAGGTCTAAAAATAAACTGCTTATAATAAAAAGCCATCTTGGGTCGTGTCTTCATGAAGTCACGACCCAAGATGGCTTTTTATTATAAGCGGTTTTATAAGACAACAGTATTATAAGCGGTAAGGGGCGGCGGTGTTTATTTACTCATTCTTTGAAACCAGAACGTTTTATGAAAAACTATCGGAACTGTAATGTGGGTATGAAGTTATAGTTACAATCAATGCTTATCAGTTGCCATGCCATGTAAATGCAAATGGCGATATACGAGTTGCTATGACATTTGTATGAGAATCACGTCACACTTGAATCAATTACTAAGTACAGTTACCGGCACGTAAGTTGGCAAAAGATTTAGTAGTGGAGGAAGTTCGCGCATGTAAAAAAAAATGTAGGAAATTGTGCGTGAGCGAACTTCCCCACTATAAAATCTTTTGCCAACTTACGTTCCGGTAACTATACCTACTCTGATTGTAGAATTTTGTTTTGTATGGTACTTGAAACATCTCGCGAAATATATACCTACGTACAACTCTGCCCAATCCTTCGTGGAAAAGGCGTGATGACGATGTTTAGTTACATAAATAATAAACTTACGCTACTCCAGGTGTGAGGTGAATAGGGAAGGTCTCTAGGAACCCTCTGATCTGCGAGACACTGGGCCTGATAATGTCCAGCCTTTTCTTCAGAGCCTCCTGGAAGGTCATGCCACCACCCATAGCCTCAGCAGTCCTGTTGAAAAGACAATTGCTTTAGTAAAATGTTATAAGTTTTCCTACTTTTAATTTTAATATTTAGTAGATTATAGTTATCAAATGGTTGTGTTCTAGTAATTTGATGGGTATTTACGTATTTTATATTTAAATAATGATAACGTAGGTAAAACACACAAAAATATATTATCACCGGGGTATTTTCAAGTAAACAACAACTAAGAAAACAAGATTTACAAAATAAACAAGTCAGGAAACACACAGCCAAGTTCGGTAGCGTTCATAGTAAAAATACTTATTACAAATAATATTTGACGTATCGACTTGTAAATATTTACTTCGTGTATAACAAATTGGATTTTATGATCTGAAAAATAAATGAATTGATTGAGCCTGCTCTAACTCATAAATAGGAAGAATCACTTAACTGCTGGAGTTTTTCTACCATTCACTACTATGTAGTTCATACAGGAAGAATGGTAGGTGCCTAAATACTTTTTATCTTACTTCCCTATCTCCCAATCCCAAATACCTACCTTCCATGTGGAAATGACATGCCAAGTTGGCATCTGCTGCATTCACATTTGATAATTTTGCTAAGGTCACAGAACAGACAAAGAATGATTGAATTACGTAGATTGTACGATAGCAAAGACATGACAAGGTAAACACGAGTAAGAGAATATCAGCTGATTGCAGTTGTCCCTGCAAATGCGATGCCACGCCTACATTTGCCCAATATTTTTTTTTAAAGACGTGCGTAGTTGTTTTGTGACCTAGTTTAAGAACGTTGTTTACGCGTATTGAAGTTGATTACAATCTTCAAACTGCACTAAATCAATGATGAGGAAAAAATATCATCCTTGAAGTTTTTTGTGATCCGATTCGTTAATCATTTTTCAAGTTAAAATTCTACATTATAGTTTCAACAAGAACTTGGCCCTGTTTTCGAATAGATTTTCCTAACTACAGATTGTGTAGGGAAAGCGAAATATTGTGTTTAGACTTATTTCTAGCTTACAGAACTAAAAAGTAAATAAATAGGTACTCACAGCCTCTTAACTTCATCTCCTTTTCCGCAGTACTTGGCCAGCTCGTCAATTCCTTCGTCTTTTATGACTGTGGAGTCCACATCGAAGCAGACGCAGTCAGCCGTACGGAACAACTCCTTGATGGACTGCTGAGGAGACATGACGCTGATGGAGACCAGCGACAGGGTCTTCAGGGTCGCGTACTGGATGTTGGACGACAGACTGTTGACAAAAAAAGTCGTTAGGCGACTGGAAATTTTGCCGCTGCTGAAAATGTTTCACTTCCAAATGTGGACGCGGTAATGAAATGAACGAGTTCTTTTACGTACTTACTTAACAAATTAACACATGCAAATTAGATTTGATATGTTTGGATCGGTCGAGTTGTTATCGGGCAGGTATTTTTTAATGGAATATATTAGTTAGTATGTATGACTACCACAACGGATACGCGATAACAATCGACTGTCCTAGGCAACACAATTATCTACACACTCCACACAATTAAATATTGCGTAGCGGAGTTTCGTCAGTAAGAAACTAAATCAATCACCATTGAGTCAAACTGAGCGAGGCGCGCCATGATGAGACTACTCGATTGAATGATGGCTTCCTAATTTTCAGTAGGTACTTTATAGATACCATGAATTTAGTCTTGCACGCGAGAAACTAAACAGTTTACGTGTGCAAAATACACAAGGAAGAGTGTCAAAAATAATTTATCTTTTTGTTTACTATTAGTCCATTGTCATCACATGATGCTGTCACAAAATAATAGAATAATAGAACTTAGCAAAAAGGTGAAGTTCAATATCGAGTTGCGCTCGGAGCGTCTGAAATAAGTAGTGTGCAAAATGTATGGAGCGCAGTCGTAGTTAAAAGTTTGAATAGTTTTTACAATGTTAAAATAGGGATGTTATAACTGTGTATGATGTAACATTTCTATTAATTAGTAAGCGCTTATAAGTAACCAGTAGGTACATTTTATAAAAAAACGGTGCCATCAAGAAATTATTTTGTACGCCCATGCCAAAAGATAATTATGTTGTTTTTTCACTGATTTACTTATCTGTTTTCTTTATAAACCGTTTAAATTCTAATACTAGTACTACTTTATTACTTCGCAATAAAGTGTTACGAAAAAATTGGTACTTTTTGTAAACTAAGTACCTACCCTTATTATCAAAATTATTTTTTTACCTTACCTTATACCGAAGAATAAACAACACAGTGATAACAATATGAACTTTACTCTGCATTTACAGAAACTGAAATAATTCATATTTCCTTATTAACACTTGCTTTTATTCGCTGAAAACCGCAAAAATAGGGCAACACCCGACACCAAGCAATTGGGGGTACAATCAAGTGCAAAATGTGGTCAGGTGACCTGCTTTTGTCTGACAGTCAGAATATACAAAATTATACTGGACTTAAATAATTACTTTTTATTATAAGAATATGGAATATTTTACTAGAAATTTTAACACACAATATAACACGCGATATTTTTAAAATACCGCGAGCTAATAAAGCCAAAAAAGAGATGCTATTTTGTGTTTCGATTTAAATATTAAACAGCGCACAAGGGTAGACACTAAAGCCAGCCTTTACTGAGAAAATACCATACGAAAAGAGAAAGACACAGTATTAAAAGCAATGAAAATACAAGTCACACAATTTGTTTTGCTTATTCTAGAAACAGCAATGGACTACTGCCTCAATGGCGCCGATTCCCTTGTTCACAAACTAAACTAAATTTAAGTTCAGTGCATATTTTTCTTTCTATTTCATTAAAAAAAGGACAGAAGTTAAATATTAGTTTAGTTAGCGACAGAGTGTAGTCCAGAATCGCTATGTGGACTACACTCTGTCGTTAACTTGACAATGAGTTATTATGAGACAATAGAATATGCGTTCTAAGCATATTCCATTACTAAGAACAAGAAATGCTGAGGTAAAACAATGGATTCTTGTGATAATTATCAGTAAGTAATTAACAAATGAATCCATTACTTTGGACATTTTGAATAAGTACCAAAATAACTAGCTGGTAATATTGTTTTAAATCAGTAAAGAATTTAAATTCATGCGCATGCACATAACTTTTAAAAATTTCTACCTGTAAAGGGCCATCTTAGTTGAGTCTTCTTTTTTACTAACCAAAATTACAATGAGCTGTTGCAATTTAATCGATTTAAATCGATTCTAATTTACTTATCTTCTTTAAAGGTTAATAGAGCAATAAGACCCACTTGACGGGATACAACAAGAACACGCCTCCGTCGAGAGTGACGGCACATTGACGCGTTTATCGACTTATATCCACAAGGCTCGCCGAGATAAACTGTAAGGCGAGCTACAGCACTACCATCTGAGAGCTACGTACTATGAACGACGTCACAACCAGGGTTGGATTTAGGTACGTTGAAAAAGATAGCACAAAAAAATGAAAAGGATAGTATTTAGAAAAAATTATAGTACACTTTCATTATTTTTAATTTAACTTATTATGTAGTCATTAAAATCAACACCAGGTATTCCAGGTATGGCAAAATTTACTCCTCTTCTAAGTTTATCAGTTCTTGAATATTAATAATAGCTAGATCTTCATCCTTGGCATTTATTCTCATCAAAATATTGGATTGTGTTGCCAGTTTATTTCGTATTTTAGTCTTGGTAAGGTTTTTCACCATTGTTGTCACTTTGTTTGAATTTCGAATGAAATGGAAGGAATGAGATTAGTGGAAAGATAGAAGTGTACTGCGGAGGATAATCGGGGAATCCTCGGCCGAATTCTGATCTTGCAATGTTTTCTGTGTCGATACACAGAAAACATTGCAAGATCAGAATTCGGTCGGATACACGCACGGTCGAAATATTCATATGACGTAAAACTAAGCATTTGGGAAAAAACTTTAAATTATAGTATTTTAGCGTACTATCCTTAGATTTGGATAGTATATAGTACAAAGGGCGAAATTATAGTATAAATACTATAATTATAGTACAAAATCCAACCCTGGTCACAACACTGTCTTTCGTTCAAAGACGTACGGCCAGACGAAGAATATGCTGCGAATTGAAGCGCCGAAACGATACCTATCTCGCTCTCACGCAATAGAAGCGTATGGAATATTTTGTGGAACCACTTGTTTTAGAGATTGCGTCGGGTGCAAAAGCGATAAACTATCATGATAAAAATAATATTTTCGTTATTATAACGCAAAAATTAAATACAAAAGGGGAGCTTTGACGCACACGATAATAGCGCAATAAATATTTATGTTTTGGAAACATCCTTCCTTGGGTTAAAAATGTAGAAATACTCGTAAATACCAATCGAAATAAATGATTATGAATCGTAACAATTAAGTACCCAAGTTACGTTTCTTTAACTACAAATTTTCCAAATTAATTAGTTACTATTTATTTTTTGAATGCCATAGAATAATCCTATAGATATAGACCAATAATATAGAAAATGTGTACAAAAACTATGTTCTACGCATTACCACTTTTCTAGCGTCTATATCGAAAAATAAATTAAAACTTTAGTTTGTAAGTATACCATGTATTTTTAGATATATTATATATTTGTATGCTAAGTACCTCCCTACACCATTAAATTACAGTTTTTTAACATGCTTTACAATCATAATTATTCTTAAATCAAGGAAACAAAAAAAAATCCCAAAAAATACAGTTGTGTGGTACTTCTAGCTCTGGTTTGATAAAGTGGTACTTTGTTATGACGCGCAGTCGGCGCAGTGGTACTTTTAGTGACGCGTAGTGGGTGTGTCTAGTGTTATCAAATACAGCTGGTACTCGTTACGCCGGCTTATTGACATAATGATATACAATCCCAGGAATTCCCAGACAGCATTTGGTTACAGACCAAGGACTCTATCTTTTAATTGACCATATTAAATAAATATTATTTTCATATTTTAAGTTAAAATAATATATTATAATGGCAGGAACGTTGCTTTACCAGCTATTTGAGAAACCAAAAACAATTTAAGTAACTAAATTGCTAGTGCCAAGTGACAAGTACCGTTATGACCGGTTTTTTTTTTATCAGTTTGTTAAAAAAGGTCCAAAAGGATGCTAATAAAATAGAGGATGCCCACTTTTCCAAGAAAATTATATTTCTATTATAATTTATTTGTTACCTGATTATTGTCCTCTTATAATTGTTTACACATGAGGTTACCATATTATTATTATCTCCAGTCGGATGCCGCACGCCTTCAGCGCATGACTTTTATTTACAGTTTGTCCATTGATAATTAATTTATTTGAACTGTAGATAATGATGACATGTAATTTTAAACCTTGTTACATGTGCATCTCATGAAATAATAGATTTCATTTGTTATCATAGAGTATAGATGCCTATGGTAAACCAAATAAACGATGGATCGACTGTGTGGAAGATAATATGGTTAGAACGGGGGTGACTACCGAGATGACAAGTAATAGAGTAGTATGAAAGTAAAAGAATGTTGCGTCGACCCCAAACAAACTTTGATAAGGGCAGGAATAATGATGATGATGATGATTGTAGATGTTACACAATTACCCCGCTGTTTTTGACAAGAATCAGTAAGGCAGGTATGCCAGTTATTAGAGCAAACAGATATTATGTTAACGCTCAGTAAAACTATATTAATATATCCAATCAATAAATTGTAATTTTTTTTGCCGAAAAAAATGAATTCGAAATATTATGATGAATATTATTGAATTGAATTATTAAGTTATTTATTACAGTTGTTACTGATTGATTGATGAAAATCAACATTTCAGGTTTTCATAAATGTGCTGCCTGCTAATCTTACTCATTTAAAATCATTTAAATGTGATCATTAGAAGTAGAAGCAATTATACATAAAAACAGATTTTATTGATACTAGGCAACAATAATTTAAGTCCTTACCTATATTCACTTATTTTTTTACGTTTGAAAAATTCTTTATATATTATGTTTTTCCATCTTTGACTAACCCCCTCAAAAAACGTATACACGATGAGTATGGTGAGCTTTTGAGCATGGTGAGTATGCACAATTTCATTTTAAATATGTAGTTATTGCGAAAAGATCAATAATTAATACTCATTACTACCTATATTACCAGCATAATGTAGTGTTTAGATTGAATTTCGGTAATTTGGTAACATAGAAGTGATATCTGAGAAGTGTGCTATCACAAAAGCGCTATAAACAGCATCAAAAAGGCGTAATAATCAGAATCCTGACAATAATATGCAATAATTTTAAAAACCAAATACATCCAGTTTAAATTGGTTTCTAAAACCGTCCGATCTCGAGATGCGACATTATCAGTGTGCAGACAAGAAATTGTGGTAATGGGCCCGCGGCAGATAGATTGTACAAGTAGGTATGCAATAAGAGCTATCTATGGAGTCATACGCACCTAATTAAAAATGTTTGATTGTTAATATTTATTTTGTAAACAATCACATTGAATGTGCCATATATGGGTAGATAAAGTTTTGCACACATCATAATATTTGATACTTCTATTAGGTACCTATTGTTTTTGTTTTGATGATAAAAAAAAAACAAATTTTAAAGTACCATTTCAGAATTTCACTGTTGGACCTATTTGTTTATTATAAATGCTATTCTAATAAAGTGTTGGGTTCTGCACAAATTAATTTCACTTAAGAATAGGTTCCCTTTGTAAACTCTATCTCAAATATTATTTTCGCTTGAATTGTTCATCAACAATTATCTACTTAGATAGAAGTTTTGCTACATTAGAGGACTGAGGACATTGAAATTAAAACCTGTTCCTCCAGGACCAGATTACTTGGGATAAGATTGCGTAAATGAGATATTTTTATTGCTTGTCACTTGTGTCCATCTAAAATGGACTTTTGGTTAAATAGTCAATTGGTTAGATAAAAAATGATAACATACCTCTAAGAGTAATAAATCAGCCTCACCTATTGCGAATCTACGATAAAGAACTTATCTAAATAGAACTAGGCACACTTGGAACACCGACCAATGATTGTCACGAGAGGTTTAGATCATGTTGTAGTATGACCTTTTAAATGAAGGTTAAAATATTCTAAACGCAAGTCATACTTACAATTAAGGTTCCAGATACTTGCAGATGGTAAACTCTCCTCAAATATCTTGTTTCTTTTGCATATAGCTCATTATTTAGTTGTATTCTTCCGCAAATTATTTTGGAGATCTTAAAGGTTATCAACGTAAGGACTTGCATGAGATTATTTTATTCTTTAAACGATAAAGTCCCGATTTAATTTTTTATTACGGTGTATATATTTTAGAGGCTTCAAAAATAAAAATATCATGGTTGTAATCATAAGTAAAACTCGAAAAGATCAATTTAAAATTACGCACCAAACGATAATGCTGGTTTTGACGTTTGCACTTTGACATTGGCAGTCTGAGTGTCTGACACAGTTTACAAGTCACTAGTCAGGTCAAAAACCTCAGAACACTAATAATTGGACATGTTCGAATTATGCACTGTCATACTAACACAGATTAATCAAAAAATTCAGAAAATTATTGAATAAAATATGTCCTCCTATTTCCTCTGACTTTAGTATGATTAAAAGTTAATAATTTTGAGTAATTATTAAACTCGAGTACCTATAACTTTTTTATTTAATACTCACACTAAGCCCACTTAATTTATTTCGTAGTTGGATTCATTTGGCAATGGTAGCGATTAGGATCAATGAAACCAACACATCCTTATTAACGGTGTGGCGGGAAAAATAAACTTTTCAGCAAGAGTTTACTTCCTCCACAAAAGTCAAACAATCAATCGTTTATTCATTATTTTGTTTTATAAATTAAGGAAAAAAGTACAATGAACGTCGTGCCACGAGAAAAGCGAATAAATTGTAAAGCACAACCAAAATTCAAAAATAAAAATGAGTTTATTAGGAAAGACTCGTCGCTAGGTAAAGTTCCTAGACTTACATCATTAAATCTATACGAAATCCTAATACGAAATTGTTGTTACTCGTTAGGTAAGTTTAATGTTATTTTTTGTACGTTTGCTTTAGGTATAAGGGGTGCAATTTCATTGTTACCGCCGCTCCATCCTTTTAGTGCTCCTAAAATTATTTCTACGGTGAATAAAGCGCCCAAGTATCAATTCGATAAAGATGTGGTTTCAACGGGACCACCTAGAAGTCCAACTATGGGCCCACCACCAGGACCACCAAGAAGTTTTAAACGCAGGTACCTAAGCCAATAACCTTTAACATGACCTTCTACAAATCAGCAATACGATGGTCAATGACCAGAAAGCGTCGCACACGACTTTTTTCTGTCATTGATTGATCTGATCTGTCAACGCTATCTACCAACTTTAGATAACTGCTGATACACATATCGGTAGTTAACCAAAGTCGGTAGATAGCGTTGGCGCTAAGCCGAAACAATATGTGCAGTAGGTAGGTATTATACATCAACGGTTTTATCAACATAACATAACATCACGCCGGTATTCCCCGAAGGGTTAGCCTGAGGTAGTTGGTATTAAATTCAAATTCACAATATTTTATTTCACCTCGCAGTAACCATGTAGGTTTATCCTACTACTGCTAGGTGCACGGTTCCAATTGGTCGTTTCCCTTCCTTTGCTAGCCTAAACCGTGAGGTAGGTAATGCAATCACAATAGCATCAGGATGGAGACAGGACACCCTACATTTTAACCCTTGTTGCCAGGATATTACACTCAACATCATCTCGACCCGAGTCGTCATCCAGCGGCCGGCCACACCCAAGAGTGCTGGCCAGCGATTCTGCCGCAGCTGATACGTCACACGATCTGTGCACTCCGAAGAACAGACCAACTGCTCTTAGATACATCAGCAGTAGTAGCAGAGGTATGTATCTAGGTTTTCTACTTATCTATATAACCGCAGCTGAATGAGTCCTCTTTTTCTTTTTTTTTTTTCAAGATTTTCTCTATTATTAGGTAGGTACACACGGCTACACGTCAAGCTATACAAAACCAGTTTGTCTTGGCCTCACTTTGTATGATATTTTCTCACAATGAACGGTCAGCCAATGTGTAGCCGTGTGTACTCCTGAACCCTGTATTCCTGTATTTGCGAGTAGGTACATTATGTATCTCCCTGTACTCCTGTACGTACAAACATCCTGACCAGAAACTTATTTGCAGGTAATTCAAATAATGTTCGGTTGAGTGCAGCAGACCATAGAAATGTACGCACGGCTACACATAAAGCTATACATAACCAGTATAAGCTGACATCTAATTGTACGAAAAACCTATACAATGCGAGGTCAGCTAAAACTGGAAATGTATAGCTTGATGTGTAGCCGTGTGTACCTGCAGACGCCAGCACACCAGGCTACTACAATCTGTCAAATTTCTTTAATAGATTTTCAACTGTTTATTGGGAAAATTGGACAGTTTCGGGTAGCTTGATGTGCTGGCGTCTGTACAAAACTTATTTCTTATAAGTATTTGTGGTGCAGGCCTATTGCGCCAACGGATTCGTTTTCAAGCGAGGTTTCCTTCGATTTAATACCGGATGGAGCTTGCGTTGCTTTGTATATATGTTATATTATACATTGTCAGTTTTAGCTGACCTCTCTTTGTACTACCTATAGGTTTTTCGTGAGAAGTCGACTTATACTGGAAATGTAGTAGGTATAGCTTGATATAATGTCGTCGTGCGTACACCCAGACCAGAAAACATCTATTATAAAATTATGTTTAACTCATTAGTAGCACAAGTTGCTTGAAGCATTAAATCGCTTGTTTCTGGATCTAAGCGGTAGGTACCTACTTAGCTGCCGTCTGACCTCCGCCACCCTTGCCCCAAACTAGATGTAAGCAGTCTAAGTTATCGGTGGTTCGAATAATATGGGCCATGTCATGTATGTACTTGTGTAGGGGGGTAGGTACAGACGCCAGCACATCAAGCTACTACAATATGTCGAATTTCTTTAGTAGATTTTCAACTTTAACGATAAAGCGATAGGTTCAAAGTTGATTGGGACAATTTGACAGTTTCGGGTAGCTTGATGTGCTGGCGTCTGTACAATATCAGTTGAACCGTCCTTGTAAAAAATATTATATGAAGTAGGTACAAATAGATACCTCTAAAACCAGAATTGACATTTCGAGAAACGTTATTTTTCAAAAACTTATACTTACTTACGTACCTACCTACACACGCAAGTTTTATAATAATGGTACAACCACCCGTGGTTGGTGGTGGTGGTTGGTGGTTAGTTGTACCACTATTTTACCAGCACCAACACCAGAATTGTTCGAAAAATTAGTCTGCTCAGCAACGTAAATAACGCAATGAATGTTGTTTAACTGTCAACGTGAAAGCCATTGTGTGTTAAGCTCTTGCTGATTAGGAACTACTAATATGCTAACTAGGAACACTCTAACAGAACAGTTCAGTTAGAACTGTTCTTACTGCGATTACATCTGCCGATTTCCTAGTTAGCATTGCTTAAAATTGGATAGTGTAATAAGCCCTTTAGTGTTACGCAGTTAGTGTTACGTTCATAGAAATGTAAAAAAAATATCTATGGTTACTGCAGTCATTGGCGCTGTAGGTGGTAGCGCCCCGCACCGTAGTCACAAAGCGGTAGATAGATATATTATTTCAAATATTATACCTAACTTTTTCCAGATAAAGTTGAAAGGACTCACGCGATAGTCCACGTTTTTATGATAGTCACTTGTATAACCCTGCCCTGCGTTTATCAGGGCCTAAGCAGCAATGTCGCAACATTGAACCAAAGTAGGTAGTGTGCAAAATGATGCAAGTGTACAATAAAAAATCCACGTCCACGTGTTCTCGGTACGCAAGTACCAAAAAATACCATTTCATTTAGATAAGCACTTTATTTACTGGGCTCCAATTGGTGTACAAAATGTTATTATCGCTCCTTATTTTGGTCAGCCAATCAAATAAGTTTATTACATGTAGGTAGTAGGTAAACTTTCTTACTTCAATGTCGTAATAATTACTTTAATAAAATAAAATTATCACCATTTTTTTTATTAATAAAGACATAATACAAAGACGTCGGATATGGTAGGTACAAAGTTGGCTGGTATTTCATTATAGTATCTCTACTTACCTACACCTACTAACATAATAGTATCACCCAGGATTCACCACATAGCACTGTATTTTGAGAGATAAGAGTATAGTATTTTTTTTTTTTTTTTGCCATGTATGTAGACGTGCCCCTATAAACCCACGTAGCACAGACGCCAGCAGGTCAAGCTACCCGAAACTGTCAAATTTTCCCAACCATCCTTGAACCTTAATGCTTTAGCGATAAAGTAGAAAATCTATTAAAGAAATTTTACAGATTGTAGTAGCTTGATGTGCTGGCGTCTGTACATAAAGGAAAAAGGGTTTCTTCATAAAAGGCTACGTTTTTACTGGGCAGCCTTTACTTCCCCACAGAAAATCAATTTCTAACTTCGCTGATTTTCCTTAAGTAGATATTTGTCCTAAACAATGCCACTACGCAGTGGCGTAACGATAGAGTGGCAGGAGTGGCAAAATGCCACGGGCCCCCAGCGGAGGGGGCCCCAGACCCGAGATGGCCATGAGCACAGGAGTATCTTAACATACCTAAGTATAGAAATGCAAACTATTTTCTACCACTAAACCAACGAAACTGTCAGGTTCAATTTTGTAGGGGAAATTACGAAATCTACGCGGACGAAGTCGCAAGCGAAGCGCCTGTAAAAAAAAATTATAACGTTGGTTAAGCCTTTTTACATTGAGGGAGAGCCCTATCTATCCTAGAGGGGCTTGTGGCTAAGTAATAACAGCCGCACCGGTCGATCGATCAGGTTAAGCTACGCTTCCCGCGGTTGGTCCGTGGATGGGTAACCATTTTCACATACCAAGTCCCCTCCGTGCCTCGGAAAGCACGTTAAGCCGTTGGTCCCGGCTGTCATTCGTGGATCTTTGACAGTCGTTACGGGTCGTCAGTAGCCCGAAAGTCTGACAACCAGTCTTACCAAGGGGTATCGTATTACCCAGTAACTGAGTTGTGGAGGTCAGATAGGCAGTCGCTTCATGTAAAATACTGGTATTCAGCTGCATCCGGTTAGACTGGAAGCCGACCCCAACATAGTTGGGAAAAGGCTAGGCAGATGATGGAGAGCCCTATCCCATGAATTTGCCACGGGGCCCAAAGGGTATAGTTACGCCACTGCCACTACGACAACAGAAGAAATAAATATTGAATGTATACATATCTTGATCCTGAAGAATATGGGTATAGTCTTCAGGATATTCATTCTGGAGAGAAGTCTTGGCCCAATTGTAACGGCCGCGACTTACAAATTGTACATACATTATGCTGATTCGAACCCAGACAGGCGCTTCACTTTGTGTAGGTACAGACGCCAGCAGGTCAAGCTACCTGAAACTGTCAAATTTTCCCAATCAACCTTGAACCTTAACGCTTTAACGATAAAGTTGAAAATCTATTAAAGAAATTTGACAGATTGTAGTAGCTTGATGTGCTGGTGTCTGTACTTAAATTAATTTATCACCACTGCTCTCAAAGCGGTAAAGGAAAACATCCAGACGAAACCGGCATGTCCTAGATCCAAAAATTCGAAGACATGTGACATCTACCTACCCGCACTAGGCCCGTGTAGTAGATTACGGCCTACTCCCTCTCACCGAGAGGAGACCACCTGTGTCCCAGTGGCCCCAGCACTGTAAACATTATAGGCTGGTTATGCTTCAGGATATTTACAAATTGAAACGGTTTTGGCATGGTTACTGACATGACTAATTCGTTTGCCAAATAATGTGACGATGTTGACTCACAAGTCACACACCATGCATGTTAACTTATCCACGAAGCGGTAGGTAGATAGGTAAGTACATATAGTTAATATAAGTGTAGTCATAGAAGAAAATTTAAAATGTTGCTGAAACCATATTTTTTTTAATCGGTAGGTATCTACTTAAAGATACAAACATTGGCGCCGATTCCCTTGTTCACAAACTAAACTAAATCTATGTGCAGTGCATCTTTTTATTTCTATTTCATTAAGAAAAGGACAGAAGATAAATATCTAGTCTAGTCCTGTCAAATTAAGATACTTCGCTAGACGTGATTAAAAACATGGCTATTAAAAATACGTAAATTTACGTCAGGCGATGACTAATTTGACAGGACTAAACTAATATTTATCTTCTGTCCTTTTCTAAATTAAATAGAAAGAAAAAGATGCATTGAACTAAAATTTAGTTTAGTTTGTGAACAAGAGAATCGGCGCCACTGTCTGTCTAAGGTCCTTGGCACACGCGCGGGCGGGACAATCCCCGTGTTGGTACGCGTACCAATTTCATCTTAATCGGTATACATAATTATTAATTTTATCTCGAATGTATTTTGTGTTTATTTGCCTACCTACTTTTTATGTTATTTCCCTTTTACGTTTCATACGAAATTATTTAATAATTATAGTTGAGTGATTATAGTAAATACCCAGTTGTTACTAAACAATAACAACTAGGTAGCAAATGTACTTTACCGCCGTGTACCTATTTACTGTGTATAAAAGGAAGCTCATTTAGATTTGATATTGATGGGATGGAAAGGATCTCTATTTTGCCTTCCAATGGTAACACGCTGATATGCCTATCCTTGGCTATGGTTATCTTTAGACAAAATGCAGGCAGCTGGATCACATTCCTGGGTCTTCTATGCTGAATCATGCAAACTACGCTCCGATGACGATTTCAGCCTAAAATGTGCCCCCACAGCTGGGACACAGACCTCGTCACGGTGAGGGGGTGGGCCGTAATCCACCATGCGGGCCCAGTGCGGGTTGGTAGATGTCACATGTCTTCGAATTTTTGGTTTTAGGACATGCCGCTTTCCTCACGATGTTTTCCTTCACCGTTTTGAGAGCAATGATGATTAAATAATTTACACAAAGTAATGCACCTGTCTGGGTTTGAACCTACGATGTACAACTCGTGAGTCGCGGCCATTACCACTAGGCTACCACTGCTTCGTTGTCGATTTTAATGTATAAATCTTCGTCAGTAGATACTTTTGACCTTTATAGCTGCAGGAACTAATCCTACTAATATTATAAACGTGAAAGTTTGTATGGATGTATGGATGTTTGTTACTCTTTCACGCAAAAACTACTGAACGGATTTGGATGAAATTTGGCACACAGATGGTTTATAACCAGGATTAACATATAGGATACTTTTTATCCCGATATTCCCACGGGATCGAAACTTATGCCGGTGAAACCGCGGGGCGCAGCTAGTTACTCAATAAAACAAAAAAATCCTAGGTGGATACAGCGGGACTCGTTCAGCAAGATCTACGAGCGTTTCAGCAGTTGACGCAAGTGTGATATTAGGTAATCTTTCTTCATATTATACGCATATCAGATAAATTTTGCACACGCTGAAATTAAGTTTATCTGCCAGTTAACTATTACGTCTTGATCTTGAAATAATCAAAGGGTATCATTGACTACCAACCGAGGAATAGGTACCTACCTAGTTCTCTTCTATTCTTCAGAGTCAGAGACTAAATTCGCCCCGAATAGACCCTGGTTCTGGGTTCCATAAACCAACGATTCCAATCAAACCTTATTCAAAAGCGGTGAATGGCACAGACGAATTCTTCCTCCAAGCGAATATTAGACAAACACACTTATTATACAATATTGTAACGATGGTACCCACAAAAATCTAATTAAGATAGATAGGTACTTAAACTTTTATTACTTTTTCAGCTATATCCGAAGGCAGAGGCATGGCTCGTGGAGAAATCGGTATAGCAGCAATAGATCTTAGACATCCCCATCTAGTACTATGTCAATTCAGTGATACCCTACTGTATACCCATACACTAACGAAAATCAACTTCTTCAATCCGGTTGAGGTAAGGAGTTTAGTTTTTGTTTACTGTATTCTTTGACCTAGCACGTTGTTGAAGATAAAGATTTGCACACGTCTTAGCAAAGACTGGCCAAATAACGTTTTACTACTACAGCTCACCATATATGTTTTGGACACACGTTTTAGTGATCGCAGTTTGTTTGTGAATTTAGTTTTCTCTCTTATCGTTCTTCTGCCCTTATCCCAATTTATTTGGGGTCGACGCAAAATGACTTTTTCTATTAGTCGCCATCTCGGTACTCACCCCCCCTTTCTAACCATATCATCATTCACACAGTCCATTCATCATTTCTTGTTCGTCCCCTACTCTTATAGCCACCGACTAGTCTCTATTTAATATACTCCAATAAGGTGTTAACAGTTTTTTACAAGATATTCAGTATTTTACGTCAGCTTTCAAATTATAATGGGTAGGATCTCCCGGCTACCATCAGTGATATACCTCCACGGTCACATGGTGTCACAGCAAACCAAGGGCTCATTACAAAAATCACACTAATTATAATACTTTACCATTCCTTTTACAGATTATAGTTCCCCATACATTTTGCGAAGGGGTGCAACCGAATCAATTATACCAGTTAATAAGGGATCGATATCCGTTAGTTAATTTGGTGACAGTTCAAAGAAGACACTTCAATGATGCAGCAGGTCGTCAACATATACAAACTTTGTGCGCTCCTCAATACAACGGGGTTTACCTTCAAGTAGTACATAAGTACGTAAAACATGGATGAATTGACCTAAACTATAGGAAATCTAGTGAAAATCTATCCAAATATGAAGTTTTTGTTTCGAATTGAAACTTGATGGAGTCCCGACTCTCAGAAGGCCAATTCTCGAAATTAAAGGCCGCTATCCCACTGGCGTTTTACGAGCGTTGGCGCTTGTCCAACGTCTGCGCAGCGCCAACGCAGCGCACATGCTGCGATTTGAGGTGCACATACACCTCAAATCGCAGCATGTGTGCGTGTGACGTTAAGGTTGCGTTCAGCGCATGTAACGCTTACCGCTTACCACTAGAAACTCGCGACGTTAACGTCGCGTCTGCGCAACGTTGGCGCTGCGCAGACGTTGGAGAAGCGCCAACGCTCGTAAAACGTCAGTGGGATAGCGGCCTAAAATGTTCAAAATCTAGCCGCAGTCTCATCTCGGCGACTAACAAAAAATGTCAAAAACTTGTCAAAATGTAGGGAAATTACAGGTATTTTTGACAGATTGAGACTGAGATCATACTGTCAAGGTTCTTAAAATTACGAGAATTGCCCCTCAGGTCAAAGGTTTTGTTCAACAGATTCTATGCCGTAACCGCAGCTGCAGCTGTGCTGAAGTATGTGGAATATATCCAGTGCATAGTATTTGCTAGAGAATCGCTGAAAATTGAATATCATTCTTCTGAAAACACAATGATTATAGGTAAATAGTATCTCAATGGTTTTTCGTACATTTTACGTCCTACTTCCTACCTACTAATTTATTATAAATGTGAAAGTTTGTGTGGATGGATATTTGTTTGTTTCACGCAAAAACTAGTGTACGGATTTGGATGAAATTTGGCACACAAGTTTAGTGGTTTATAACCCGGATTAACATATAGGATACTATTTATCCCGATATTCCCACGGGATCGAAACTTATGCGGGTGAAACCGCGGGGCGCAGCTAGTCGGTTATAAAAAAAACCGCCCCTAACCAAAAAATCTGCTGTTTCATAGAACAGTGCAATACCTAAGCAGTCAAAATGTATGGAACAACCATTTTTTTTTTGATAACTGACGAAAAATTTCTACACTAGAGGTCTAGAATCATATAATTATGCTGAATTCATGATTACCTACAGTATGCGCACTGGCTAAAGATTTATCATTTATAAAGACAATATTTCCACATCGCAATTTAACGTGATCTGATAGAATATAATATTTATGTTTATCACGAGTATAAATGCGGGGGGTCGTCGGTTATACTTCTGTACAGAGATTTACGTTAATCGCAAGATTTGTCGCCCATATCTTCAGACTCGGCGTGATAATGGCACTCAGGGTCAATCGTAGGAAATATATCTATCGATGAAACGTAATTGCATTATGACATCATCCAAATATGTTAAATATGTAGTTCTAATAAATAATACAATTTTCTGATTCGCAAATGCCATATGTTTTACAGTTACACAATCATACATCCCTCGTCAGAGGCTTATCGAAATTATTATCGGTATATACCTATGTTTCCATCACTAATTGTAGCACGTGGTGGAAAAAAAATGCCCATGCATTATCGTCACGACTCATGAGTGCAGATTCACAGAACTTTTAATATACTTACTTACTACTACTTTACTTTTACTACTACTGCTGCTCTGCTTTACTTTTTTACTACTTTTACTTTTTTATGGATATTCAACAGTTCTGACCCTAAGTCACCTCTCACTAGACTTCACAACAAGACAAAGAGTCTTATTAGGTATATGAATGCACTTCTAATAATTATTCCTTTTCTAGATGTAGGTACAGCAACCCAACTCGAACTAGTGCAACCATTAGTACCATCTGCCGGACCTACCTGCTGTCTTCTAGGCGTACTAGGTCCGACTTACACAGTGGGTGGCATAAGAGCATTGAGAGCCTCTATACTTCAGCCTTCGTGCAACAAACAATTTATTGAATCTAGGCTGGATGCTGTACAAGATCTGATAGAAAACGATACGGGGCTGATGGTGGATTTGCAGGTATGTCTAGAATCATGTCTGTCATCTTCGTTCTAGTTAGTACCTACTAGCATATTGAATTACTGATCTACACATCGTAAATAACAATGATTTGACCTCTAATTTGGAAGTAGACCTGCTTAGCCCAAATAATTTTGTAGGATGTGATAAAGAAACTATCAGACATAGATAAAATCCTCCTCTTATGCATGGAGTCGGCAAATCAGAACATGGAGAAGATAGGAGAAGCTCAACTGAATCAAACGCTTCTACTAAAAGTAACGATGGACATGGTGCCAAAGTTGGTAGAAGCACTGAACGGAGCTGTTAGTGGAAGGCTGAGGAAAATTAAATTGGTAAGTACCTATGTAGTTGCCTAGTGCTGGAACTAGAATTGAACTATTTATACATTTGATGTGGTTGTCATCTGGCCACAGTTTAAATATAAATGCATAAGTTTAAAGATTAGAAAACGTAGTAAATAATATATTTACTGTATAATATTTTCTCATTTAAAAGCTTTGATCCACATTTATCTAAATCAGGATTTCGAAAACCCACACTACAATGAAATAACAGAGCGTATAAAAAGAATAATCCAAGACGATGCTCACTTAGAAAAAGGTGCCATGGGCAGTCTTCAAAGATGCTTCGCTGTCAAACCGGATATCAATGGTCTTCTAGATGTAGCTAGAAGAACTTATTCTGAGCTCATAGAAGATATTCAGAAGATTGTGGAACAGCTTAGTGAAACGTATGATCTTCCTTTGAGGCTGAATCAAAATATGATGAAAGGCTTTCACATAGTCTTGCCGTTGGCTCCGAAGAATAGGAGGTGTTTTAATATGGAGGATTTGCCGCCATTATTTATACAGGTGAATCTATCTTAAACATATACGTAATGCTAGAGGTAAAAAATCATAAGAATCTTCTTCTACAACACGTATCCACCCCGATGTTGAATGTACTTAAGTCTCTCCATAATAATCTCATCCGCATTTTCATAAGTCCGGTTTGGCCATGGCTCTCAGAATTAGTCAGTGGGCTTATCTGGCAGTTATAATGAATCTCAATATCTTTGCAACAGGTCCACCACAGTGGTGCCAGTGTCACAATGACTACAGAAGAGCTAGTGGTTCTGAACCAACAAGCAAAGGAGTCGTTAACCGAAATACAGAAAATGAGTAACATGTTAGTGGATTTAATGTTATCGTAAAGATGTAGGTAGTATATATCAGATTGTAATCACCCGTTGATTTTGAAAAAAGTTCCGCTCCTTGGCCAATGACAGACATGCTATAACGATTAAAAATCGCCTAAGCTCTGTAACACGTTTCATTTTTTATCGTCTCTACTTTCAGCGTAATTTCATCGTTACTGAAAGATCTTCGTCCGTTCATGTCGAGTCTCTACACACTTTGTGAAAATGTTGCAGAGTTAGATGTTCTTCTAGCCATGGCTCAAGTACAATTTTTCAATATTATTTTTAATTTTATAACACAGTAATTTAAAAAAAATCATAACACAGTGCTGCACTCCAAAACTCAAATCGCCGATGTCACCCAAAAAGCCAGCCAAATTTAAGTGGGGCTGGGCCGGCCAAATCTGTCACCATGTGGGTCCTGGTGTGGATGGCGGGACGAGCTTGACGCCTACAGACAGGGTTGGTCCACACTAGTTCAAGACAAAGAGGAGTGGCAAGGAGAAAGGGAATCTCTGCAGTGGGACAACCTAGGCTAAAAATATATAATAAAATAAATTCCTCGAAATATTAAATTAAAATAATTAGAATGAAGTAATTTAAAGGTTTAAATAAATATATTCCTGTTTCCAGGCAAGTTCAATTGGTTCCTACATCAGGCCAGACTTCAACACTTTCATGGATGTAAGGAATAGTGTGCATCCTCTTTTGGATTATAACAGTCAAGTTCTACCAGTCCCGAATGATATTGTAAGAAATGTATACTTACCTACACAATTATTTTAATACGTTCTAATCTTAAGGAGTCCTGTTAAGCCCACCTCAAATATAGTATGATGATATTTTTATGCTTGTTTCAGTTTGCAACTCCGGAGCATAATTTTACAATTATCACCGGGCCAAATATGGGAGGCAAAAGTATCTACATAAAACAAGTTGCTATTATACAAGTTATGGCACAGGTCTGTTAAAAATAGTAAAACCTTAGAATATATTTTATTACTATCCTGAAAAATTAATACATAATAATATCCTAAATACTTCTTAAATTACAGATAGGTTGTTTCCTACCCGCAACAAACGCAATTTTGAGACTTTGCGATAGAATATTTTCTAGGATAGGTTTCAACGATAGCGTTGAATTGAATGCTTCCACTTACGTTTTTGAGGTAATTACGGTACAGAATAATGATTATAAAACGAAGCTTGATGGAGGATATTGTAAAAGAATGTGTATTTCAGATAAAGGAAACTCAACACATCTTGAAAGGATTAACGCCTACAAGTTTAGTGATAATAGACGAGCTATGTAGGCAAGTATCAAAAGCATTATACTAAACACCTAATATATGTATTTGTATCATGTAGATGTATGGTATTTTTAAAACAAATGTTAAAACTTTCAGGGGCACTTGTGTGGAGGAGGGTACAAGTGTAGCTTGGGCGATCTGCGAAGAACTTATTATGAGTGCTGCGTTCACATTCTTTACCACCCATTTTATGTATCTGACGAGATTGCAAGAATTGTACTTCAACGTTGTCAAGTAAGAGCCTTCTTTTGCAAAATCTGCTACTACTTTCGAAGTACAAAAATGATATCAGGCTAAAGTAAATATTTTGGTTCTAGTCGACACACAGCAGTTACTGAAGAAGAAGTAGACAATCTAGAAAATCCACAAAAACGACTAGTTTACCAACACAAAATAGAACCAGGTGTAACCAGAATTGAGCATTACGGGCTTGCCCTCGCTACTAAAACGAATCTACCAGAAGACACAGTTAAATTAGCTATGGAACTTGCTGAACTCATTTCGAAAAATACTAATGTAAGTGTAAATTATGTTATATTAAATGAAATTTAGCTTTGTGAAATAATCTGTGAAACAGAGGCAGTTAATGGTTGTAATAAACAGCATTTCAAAAAAAGTGGACGATGGTTGAGAAATTATGGTACAGATGACCCTACTTAGCTACATTTTCGGGGGGCCTTACAACCGAGATACTTATTTCTTCATTGCTATCTGAACGATTACATTAAGCGCGAAGATGTGAAGCACATGTTATTTACGATAGGCAGTTTATATTATTACCAGTTCTCGTAACGAATTAATTGTTACTTTTGGAATACTTCGTTGCAGGCACAAGAAATCAGAACTCCACAGAGAAATGACGCAGAAACTTTTTACAACCTTAATGCAAATATTCAACTGGAATGTAGGAAATACGGTAACTCAGATGAGATTACAATGAAAATATTACAAAAGTTCAAAGACGACCATCCTCAATTGAAAAAGAATGGAAGATTAAATATTCTAAGAAGCAGAAGTGACAATAGGACTGATGTTAGTGCCGACTATACTTTTGTGCCAAATAATTATTCTAAAGAACAAACGTCCATTGAAGTTGTTAGTACCATGAACTCGTTCATAGTTAACAATCCTGCACCCGCCAAATCCCCAATAAACGAACAGTTAGAGGTTACCGATGTAGAAGAGAACACAAATTACGCTTCAGTACGATCATCAGAACAATTACTCAACAGTGTTATAAATAATGAAGATTCTGTTGAAGAAGAAAGTCACAATATTTCAGACGTAGAAATGATTGAAGATGGTAATGATCATTTACCTTGTGTAGAAATGAATGAAACCAATATAGACAGAAGTTCTACTAATGGTTATAACATTGACACTATCACTGAAACTGGCGAAATTATTTTGAACACTAGTCATATTGATGGAGCTGAGTCTATTGAGGATAACGAATTTGGCGAAAACAATGAAAGTGTTACAAATGAAGACCATGAAATAGAAACTTCATCTATTGATTCCGATATAGCGGAAGCTCTAACTCAAATAGTTGAAGAATATTCTGCGATTAATGTAACAAATTCTCAACGAAGCTATGATTTGATGTCTGTTGACGAAGAACTGATGAATGAAACGATCAACGAAATTAATGAAGAACTGTCAAGTAAAGCCAGTGCGGTTGAAAACATTGTTCTAACGCCTCCTTTGAGTTTTCGTGATATGTAGAGTAAATACTTTTGTACAACTCTATGTGTATCACTTAAAGTAGATGGCTTCTTTATATCCTAATCATAACAATGAGTTTAGGTAAGACTGATCAAAACTCGTTCGTTTACTAAATGATCCACAGTGCCGATCATCAAATTCACAGTTGGCTCCTACCGCTCACTGCCTGGGTTCGATTCCCAAGTTAAACAAATGTTACCCGAAAAATCTGTACGATTTCTACTTTTTGGTAAATGTCTAAAAAACAATATTTTTTTACTGGTCTCACTAAACTTTGCAAATCACACCAGGTGAAGTACCTTTCCCTGTATTACACCTTGCTGCACAAGGATATGTTTCGAGGTCTGGTCCTGGAGTCGGGCTAACATAGTAGCGTTTTCGTACAGACACTTCAGCATGTCGATGGTAGTACAACATACCGATAGTCAATCTGGCATCGTTGGAGACTGCAGTACAGCCCAAATATTGATCGAGTCAAAGGCCAAATTAAACAAATGCTCGGAGAGTCTACACTCGAAATTGTGGAAGATTATGTTTACCTAAGACAATAATGATAAGGATGGCCGATGGGGCCGAAAGGTTCGGGAGTGGCGACCCCGTAAGCGCCTACCGCAAGATTTAATGTAGATAGGCCTCCCACAAGACAACCGATGACCTGGTGAAGCCGCAGGAATCCGCTGGATGCGATACGCCCAAAACCATTCGAAGTGGTGATGCTTGGGGGAAATGATGATTATAATGATGAGTGATACAAAAATCTGTGTGTGAACGAGAGATTTCAAAACCGCCAGCGACTAAAGTTGCTGTGTGTACAGACGCCAGCACATCAAGTTACTACAATCTGTCAAATTTCTTTAATAATTTTCAACTTTATCGCTCAAGCATTAAGGTTCAAGGTTGATTGGATAATTTTGACAGTTTCGGGTAGCTTGACCTGAGCTGGCGTCTGTACATTTCGTCCTCACAAACTAACAGGCGGACTTAGTTGGATGCAAACTAGCAAGTTTTTTATCATAATATTCTATTACTTTTTACAACTATTAATACTGTGTAGGTTTTAGTTTTTCAATATTGATTTTATTATCTATGGCGAAGTAAAGTATTAATAAAATTAAAATGCCATATAATTCTCAAAAAAAATTAACATTTTTCTTTTTAAATACCTAATGCTATCACTAATCTAAAATTAATATGGTCTGCCAGTATTGCTTTTAGTCGATTAATTTAAAAAAGATTATCGACTAAACATTAGGTTGAGAGTTAATGAGCGAATGTCACAACTCTACAAAAACAACATTAAAAAAACGAAATTGCAAATGGCTTCCATAGTCGCTTTTGCAATTAGTTTATCGCTAGTTAATTTGCCCTGCAAATACTGTTTTTATTTGTGAAAAGTGAGTGAAATACAAAATTTGGCGCTGAAATAGAAAAAGTAAGTACTATAACCTTAATTAAACCGCTTCTTTTTTATCAACCGGCGTCTGTTTACCACGCTGCCTCGTAGCTTGTATCAATTAAAGTTTGTGGTATATTTACGTGGAATCATGAAGCTGTTTTAGGCAATGTGAGTTTTGTTCTGATAGAAGGCGGTCAGCCATGTCGCTGCCGCCGTACCTGCTGGGGCCCAACCCCTGGGCCACCATGATGGCGCAGCAGCAGTTGGCGGCAGCGCAGCAAGCGGCCCTGCAGGCCCACGCTGCTGCCGCTGCGGCTGCGCCACCGGTGCCGCCCTCGCAGCCCCCAAAACCTCATCATGTACCGGAAGAGAAGATCAAGGAGAAAGGTATGTGGTATTTTATTCGGTTGTTTCTAGGTTATTTATTTTAGTGTAGGTTGATGTTTTTCCCGTGTAGTATAGTGCAAACTTACAAATGGCGCTAATCTAGACAAATCTTGATGATGCCAATATAATTCCTACAGAGTATTGCAACCAAATGTGCAATGAGAGAACCAGAGCTCACCTATCAAATTAATCTTGAGCCTGACCAAGATCCTGTTATTTCAGATCTGTTTTTTTTATAATTGATCATAATTTATGTGTTGAATTTTGTAAGTAATTTGGTTTTTTGTTAGCTTAAAAAAAACAAAATACTTGCTCTATCATAACACTAGTTTCATAAATTTTGCCTCCATAAGGGCATCGCACATTGATTATGACTGATAGACATTTGAAATCAAAAGATTAGCTGCTCCAGGTCCTAATACATTTGGATAACAACAGTAGGGTGATGATATCAGCGTACAATTAAATCATTAGTATATAAACACTTATATGAGTGTGCATAAAATAAATGAAGAGTTCTTTACCATTTTAGTCTGAAACTTTCAGAATCAAATTTATATGGTACGGACGCCAGCAGGTCAAGCTACCCGAAACTGTCAAATTTTCCCAATCAACCTTGAATCTAATGCTTTAGCGTTAAAGTTGAAAATCTATTAAAGAAATTTGACGGATTGTAGTAGCTTGATGTGCTGGCGTCTGTACAAATGCAGTATGGTTAGAAGAAAATACAGCCCGATTCAAAAGTTTATGGCAGGTCGGAACATGAGGCGAGCACTGCACAGTAACAATGTTGCGTGTCAGCTGGGTTAAGGAGTGATGTACTGTCTGCAGTTTTGAATCAAGCTGTACCTTTTATATTTATGTAACCTTATTTAAGGAGAAGTCATTGTGTTTATTTCCTAACATAGTTTGTTTATATTCATAGTATCAACAAACATTGTTTGAAAATTATGTCTAATGAATAATCCCCATATTCATATGTTTTGCTTTTTAAGATATAAAGTTAAACAATTTCCTGTGGGGTACATTATAAACTGCAATTGGTATTCTTCTCCATGATAGACACAATGGAGAATGCTGATATTGCAAACAAATGTAGCTATGATGTAATCATAATCATTATTTCATCCTGGAATCGCCCACTGCTGGGTATTGGGCCTCCCCTTTTATATAGGCTATTATTTGTACATTACACCAAAGGTAACATTGTTATCAATTTTGTGTAAAATGTTAAGGTTAGTATGAAGTTAGTACTTACTAACTACTACTCGTACTTATTGCAATAGTACAGCCTGATTCAAACTTTGTTTGGCTGCTCTGAAGTGGGCTACTCACTGTGCAGTACCTCACCCCCTCTCTGACATGTGAATTTGTTACTGCGCAGCAACTCACCTTCATGTTCCGTATCGCCATAAAGTTTGAATCAGGCTGTAGCTTGGGTAAGCTGCTTAACAATGGTGTGTGTCTATAACTTCAATGTGTAACAAAGAAATGATTGAAACAAAACCTCAGATCAAATTATAAAACTAACATACATAATATTGTGCAATTGAGGAAGTTGTATGTTATAATTTGTACTGTGTGTGTTGTGTGTGGCTTTCTTTAAATTAATTAATATATAATATGCAATCTATTTGCAGCATGATTTTGGTCATTTAGACCAAGATTGGTCAAGTAAGTTAACAGTTAACCTGTTGGCTTCATATGATAGAAAAATTCATCTACTCAACAAAATAAATTTAATGCTATGATTGCTGTTGACAAAAAACTAAAAAACATTGCTATTATAAGAACGCGTGGTAGATTATAGCCCACTTCCTCTTGAAGAGAGGAGGCCAGTGTCCCAGCAGTGGAAACATTATAGGCTGATTATACGCTATTATAAGTGTTCTATGCAATTACCCTGCAGGTGTCCTAATAGAAAGCTGGCTTTATATTTTATACATACATTTATTTTATCATTATCTTATCTTCTTTCGTCTCTAGCTCAAAAATGGATGCAGCTCCAATCAAAACGCTTCGCCGAGAAGCGCAAGTTCGGTTTTGTAGATGCGCAGAAAGAGGACATGCCTCCCGAACACATCCGCAAGATCATCAGGGACCACGGAGACATGACCAGTCGCAAATACAGGCACGACAAGAGAGTATACCTTGGTGCCTTGAAGTATATGCCTCATGCAGTCATGAAGCTACTGGAGAACATGCCCATGCCCTGGGAACAGATCCGTGACGTGAAAGTCCTTTACCACATTACTGGTGCTATTACCTTCGTCAACGAAATCCCATGGGTCATAGAGCCGGTTTACATAGCTCAATGGGGCACCATGTGGATCATGATGCGTCGTGAGAAACGTGATCGTCGTCATTTCAAACGTATGCGGTTCCCGCCGTTCGATGATGAGGAACCTCCTCTAGATTATGCCGACAACATCTTGGACGTGGAACCGTTGGAACCTATCCAGATTGAGCTGGATCCTGAGGAAGATGGAGCTGTAGCTTCATGGTTTTACGACCACAAACCTCTATTAGGTACAAAACATGTTAACGGGTCTACATATAGAAAATGGAACCTGACTTTACCACAAATGGCGACCTTATACCGTCTTGGCAACCAGTTATTGACTGACTTGGTAGATGATAACTACTTCTACCTCTTCGATTCGAAGAGTTTCTTCACAGCGAAGGCTCTAAACATGGCGATTCCTGGAGGGCCGAAGTTCGAACCTCTTGTGAAGGATAATTCGGCGGGCGATGAAGACTGGAATGAGTTCAATGACATCAACAAGATCATTATACGTCAGCCAATCAGGACGGAGTACAGGATCGCGTTCCCGTACTTGTACAACAATTTGCCGCATTTCGTCCAGTTGTCTTGGTAAGTTCATAAATAATAAAAAAATATTTTCACAATAAAACTATAAAGAATGTCGTGTTCTGCTTTACGAACACAAACATTAGCTGAATATCTAATAAAAAGCCTTGTTGAAAGACTCAGCCTTAGATTTTAAAACCTGAGAAATCTTCTTATAATAGTAACCTCACGTAAAATTGCACCAAAAGACTACAACCAAGGTTTTCTACACTAGGTACCACACACCAAACGTCGTCTACATCAAGACTGAGGACCCTGACCTCCCAGCCTTCTACTTTGATCCGCTCATCAATCCTATCTCCCACCGTCACTCTGTCAAGTCCTTGGATCCTCTGCCTGACGAGGAAGAGTTCCTACTGCCTGAAGATGTGACGCCATTCCTGCAGGAGACAGCTCTGTATACCGATAATACGGCTAACGGAATCGCGCTGTTGTGGGCACCGAGACCTTTTAATATGAGATCAGGTAAGCAACCATTACAACATTGAATTATAATTTTCATCATCATCATTATACACAGCCCGCATTAACCCATTGCTGGGCAAAGACCGCACTTTGCTTGTACCAATCTCCACACTCCTGTGCCAGTCTCATCCAGGTTTAACCCACAAAAACAACAACGTCGACCACCAATCTTGACTTTACTTTTTCCACACAGAAAGTATATTGCCAGTATTTTCTTAGGTTCCATAACATAGACCAGATAGTGAGAGGTTATTGCAGCATCCTTTTTGCATAACACCCTCAATATCAGTCAATTTAGTAATTCAACAATCACTGCACCGGATGAATTGCAAATCAGAGCTCCGAGTGCTGAACATCAACGAATCCAATTTATTGCAATTGTGACATAGTTACGTAATTGGATGCAGGAAATGCAATAAAGATACAATGAGTTGTTCGATGCAAGGAGGATTTATTGGATGTTATTGGGCAGTCTCATACTGGTCTCAGATTCTAGAGCAATATTATCAGTACTGAAACGCGTTAGCCATCACACCTGCATTATGTTTCTAAATAAGTGTTCGTTACACAGGACGAACTCGCCGGGCTATCGACGTGCCTCTGGTGAAGACATGGTACAAAGAACACTGCCCGCCTGGCCAGCCTGTCAAAGTGAGGGTTTCATATCAGAAGCTTCTGAAGTATTACGTGCTGAACGCACTGAAGCACAGACCACCAAAGCCACAGAAGAAGAGGTAAGTCATTAAATAACCTTGTTTATTTGATTCAAAATCATTTTTGAGTTTTTCATAAATGATGCCACAGTAAATCACTTGGTTATGGGCTACAATGCGGATTCCTGTGTCAAGTGCCAGATCACAAGTTCCACATTATAGACGATTTTCCGCAACATTTGTTTTCGGTCTTCGAGGTTTTATGCAAACATCATTCAGTAGAATTTCTCCACCCATAGGTACCTCTTCCGCTCATTCAAATCCACCAAGTTCTTCCAAACCACGACCCTGGACTGGGTGGAAGCCGGCTTGCAAGTATGTCGCCAAGGGTACAACATGCTGAACTTGCTCATCCATCGCAAGAACTTGAATTACCTACATTTGGACTACAACTTCAACTTGAAACCTGTCAAGACCTTGACTACCAAGGAGAGGAAGAAGTCTCGGTTTGGTAATGGTAAGTAATCATAACTGTTTCGAAAACTGTGCATTGTCAGCATTTAATTCTAATTATAACTCTCAAATTAAATGTTTATTTGATCCTAATCACAATCATTCTATGAGTTGACGTATTATGATTCGGGATCGGCACCCTAATCGCGTAACACACGATCAATCGGAATCGGTTTCATTTTTACAGTTCAACAACATTCATTGCGTTATTTACGTTGTTGAGCAGACACATGACACATTTTTTGAACATATGAAGCAATGGATTAGCAATATCCTTCAAAATGATTCAGATTGAGATTGATTGTGTGTTACGCAATTAGGTGCAGGTTTGTAGAAACAGGTTTATTTCTGTTACATGAAGAATAATATCACCACAGTATTTATTCCTGTTAATGTTTTCAATTTTATTTTTCTTGATGCGATTCACTTAAAATTCTGGAAGAAATAACCCGACTTTCCTCTACAGCATTCCACTTATGTCGCGAGATCCTCCGCTTGACGAAACTGATCGTGGACTCCCACGTGCAGTACCGTCTGAACAACGTGGACTCGTTCCAACTGGCTGACGGTCTTCAGTACATCTTCGCCCACGTGGGACAGCTGACGGGCATGTACCGCTACAAGTACAAGCTCATGAGGCAGATCAGGATGTGCAAAGATCTTAAACATTTGATCTACTACAGGTTTAATACGGTGAGTTGACGTTTATTTAGGTTTTATTCATTAGATTCGCATTTGACAAGTATCTCACCTGTTGGTAAGGGATGTTGGGCTGGAATAATCGGGAAACAGACCCCACCAAGAAGTTCTACTTTTGAGCAGTCTCACAATGAATGTGTTTGTTAATGTTTATGTTTACGTCTTCAGGTGTTCATCTCCAACCACTGTCTATCTTTAAATACAATGTTAACATGAGAGAAATAGAAGTAGTAAGTAATTAAAATGTTGATTTTGTTCCTAGGGTCCAGTATCCAAGGGGCCTGGTTGCGGTTTCTGGGCGCCAGGGTGGCGCGTATGGCTGTTCTTTATGCGCGGTATCACGCCGCTGCTAGAACGCTGGCTCGGAAACTTGCTGTCCAGGCAGTTCGAAGGAAGACATTCTAAAGGTATGTGTACCATAAGATGATATTTGCTTTAAATATAAGTGGTATTCTTTGGTTGACAACAGCTATAGTAACCCACTTCTGAACGAAAGCCGTGGTACGGCATGGCTGACTTTGGGTCCCTCCCCTGGCTTGGTCTACTAAGGCAACAGACTTAAATGGTGATCACATTACATAATCACACAATACATGAAAACTGGCCTTATCTCCCAAAAAAAAAACATAAGTTATAAAATTTTTCCTTCCCCTTAGGTGTCGCAAAGACGGTAACGAAACAGCGCGTTGAGTCTCACTTCGATCTGGAGTTGCGCGCGTCTGTCATGCACGATATCGTGGATATGATGCCTGAAGGTATCAAGCAGAACAAGGCCAGGACTATCCTGCAGCATCTGTCTGAAGCCTGGAGGTGCTGGAAAGCTAATATTCCTTGGAAGGTAAGAAATATGTATTTGTTTTTGTGTACTCCGTGAATAGAGTATTTTATTATTTTCTTGTAACAATGTTAGCTTTCTTCGAAATATTGAAGAAACATTGGTAGGGTCTGTAACTGGAATTCAGACACCCAACTATTTCTCAAAGGCTATTTTAATTTGTTGACTAATCTGCCAAAGTAGGTATAGTTGTATTTGGGTTTTTATCTGTTGTTTTTTTAATGAATTTTCACACCACACATAATACAGCAGATGTCTTAACCTTTTAAGAAGTTGATGACTAAAGTACCCATAGTTGTAAGCTCAAAACAGTTTAGTCTAATGTTTCATAATACTTTCCTAGGTACCCGGTCTCCCAACACCAATAGAGAACATGATTCTCCGTTACGTCAAGATGAAGGCTGATTGGTGGACGAACACGGCCCATTACAATCGTGAACGTATCCGCCGCGGCGCCACCGTCGACAAGACCGTTTGTAAGAAGAACCTTGGACGACTGACTAGGCTGTACCTCAAGGCAGAGCAAGAAAGACAGCATAACTATTTGAAGGTAGGTTCATCTCAATGAAACTGAATTTCTGTATTTATGAAGAAGTTATTACGTGCTTTTCAGGCTGTATTTCTGCAACTAAGGTTTACTTGTACCAAATATCTCTTGATTATTAATTGAAGTGCTATATTGTGGTGTATTAATTGGTTTGTGCAGGCCCTAAGTAGGGCTAAGTATGTAATCTGGCTTTTGAATAAGAATTGGAATAATCATGAAAGATATTCCCAGTTTAAAGTTCTTGTGTTTCAAATAAAAGAAAGGAAACTCCATTCCAAAATTTAAATAATTTTCCTACATGAAGCCTAGCCCAATTAGTTCCAACAACCATTCTAAAGAATTACATCTTTACAGGACGGTCCATACATCTCACCCGAAGAAGCTGTCGCCATCTACACGACAACAGTCCACTGGCTGGAGTCCCGGCGCTTCGCCCCCATTCCCTTCCCGCCTCTCTCCTACAAACACGATACCAAGCTCCTTATCTTAGCGTTGGAGCGGCTCAAGGAGGCCTACAGCGTCAAGTCGAGGCTGAATCAGAGTCAAAGAGAAGAGCTGGGGCTTATAGAACAGGCGTATGATAATCCTCACGAGGCATTGTCTAGGATCAAGCGTCATTTACTCACGCAGAGGACGTTCAGAGAGGTATGTGTTTACTTATACTTGCAATAGACTTGCGTTTTATACTTGTAATATTGATAGTTTTTTTAGATAATTCATAGCAAGATGGTCTTACTTACTCATAATTTCAGTTGTTAATGTTAAGTTCACACCATTTTGAGTGAAATTATGTATGTTGAATGAATCATGTGTTTCTCTGACAAACCAACAAAATACTTTTTGTGCCTAGTATATATACATAATACCTATTATGAAATAAATTTTATTTAGGTACTTTATTATTAAACTTTGTAACCGATTTTGTTTTGTCAAGAAAAAACCGCGAAGCAGGTGCTGGTCGCTAGTAATTACTAAACACATAATGCTATTCCACCAGGTCGGGATAGAATTCATGGACCTCTACTCTCACCTGGTCCCAGTGTACGATGTGGAGCCTCTAGAGAAGATCACAGACGCGTACCTAGACCAGTACTTATGGTATGAGGCTGATAAACGAAGGCTACTGCCTCCGTGGGTGAAGCCGGCGGATACTGAGCCTTCACCGCTGCTGGTCTACAAGTGGTGTCAAGGTATGTTAACAAACTTAATTATTTATGACTGTGGTATTTATTATGTTATATGTTTTAGATTTATATAAATATATTAGTTTACGCAGCGCACGCCAGTCGGCTTGATTTTTTCCGACGCCTTCAACAATCATCGTCGTATTTCAGCCAATTTACCCAAACTATAATAAATTGACCTTACCTTCATGAATCACTCCGTCATCATCTCCCTACCCTTTCCCAACTATGTTGATCACTCCGTCCATTGCCGAAACCCGTATGAAAATCCATTCGGCAGTTTTTGAGTTTCTCACATTCAGACAGACACGAGGAGGGGCGGACTTTGTTTTATACTATGTAGTGAATGAAGAAAGAAAAAAGGAGCTGTATGCGACCGTCCGGGGTGTGCGTTGTGGCAAAGGAGATCTGCTTCGTCGATCATCCCCTTGTTACAAACCTCACCTCGGTCGGTCGCGCTATCATCAGATCAAGAAGTGAAGATATAAAGAAGAATAAAATTATGTTTGTGCTTGACGAAACTGGATTAACTAACTGGATTTTATTTTATTTATTTATAAAGGTACACCAACAGCTTATGTATATCTTAACATGTTAAACCATTGGTCCCGGCTGTCATTCATAGATCTGCTACAGTTGTTACGGGTAGTCAGAACTGTGTCCATGTAAAATACTGGTTTATTATGTATACATTCAGCTGCATCCAGTTAGACTGGAAGCCGACCCCAACATGGTTGGGAAAAGGCTAGGCAGATTAATTTTAAAGACAAAATTCTTAACATTCCATATTTCTCACTTACCACTTTTAGGTATAAACAACCTACAAGACGTGTGGGAGGTCGGTGAGGGCGAGTGCAACGTCCTCCTAGAGTCGCGCTTCGAGAAGCTCTACGAGAAGATAGATCTGACCCTCCTGAACAGACTGCTGCGTCTTATCGTCGACCACAACATCGCTGATTACATGACTGCTAAGAATAACGTTATTATTAATTATAAGGTAAAATTATAAATTACCTATCTTTCTTTTGATTAAAACTATGTAATTGAAGATTTGAATAGCTCTTGTTTGCTTCTTTTCATACATTAGCCATATCGACAGGCTGTGATGAATGTAGTGACAAAGCTCTCCTAAATGTCAGTACTTCATGGTTTTTGTTTTCCCTATGCAACATAGTAGCGACATAACCACATTTCAAGAGATTTTTTTTGTAGTTACAAACCCTACCTCATAGATTTTAATCATAACATTTTCCTACAGGACATGAACCACACAAACTCTTACGGCATCATCCGCGGTCTTCAGTTCGCCTCCTTCATAGTCCAGTACTATGGGCTAGTACTCGATTTGCTAGTGCTCGGGTTACAACGAGCCAGCGAGATGGCGGGACCACCACAACTGCCGAACGACTTCTTGTCCTATCAAGATCGGTCGACTGAGACCGCGCACCCGATTAGACTCTACTGCAGATATGTCGACAGGATTCATATTTTCTTCAGGTTAGTATAGTGAAAACACAGACGAAACTTTTTTAGAAAGTTATATTGGCATCGCAACTACTTGAAACAAATAACCTTATTTACAACAATATCATAATTTAAAGTTATTGTAATGCACAATATTGAAGTATTCCAACAGATGAGAGGACAAAAAATATTTTTTTCAGAATGATTACTGTTTCATCATCTGCAATAATGTGACTTGTTAACTTGTTGTCCCATTGATACCTTCAAAAACATCAATCCTTGCTAAAGTTTTTATAAAATTCACCAGGAGTCTAACCTAACGTTTTATTGACCAGATTTACGGCAGAAGAGGCTCGCGACCTCATCCAGCGTTACCTCACAGAGCACCCGGATCCCAACAACGAGAACATAGTAGGATACAACAATAAGAAGTGCTGGCCACGAGACGCGCGCATGCGACTTATGAAACATGACGTCAATCTGTGAGTATTCTTGTTTCGTTGAACGGAGAACATTTTCAATGCCTCTTAGAAATAAAGCATTCATGTTAAACTTGATGCTTTACAAAGGAATGCAATTAATTTAATCACAATAACCATAGAGCTGCTAATTAATAATACTGATATTGAGTCTATCACATTTACTACAGATATTATTACAAAATATTGCACCTAACAATGTTTGCTGCATTTATAAGACACCATTGCGTACCCCTTCAGAAAAGATAAACGTGTTTATGTTGTATTGTGTTCCACCATTTTATCCCCGTCTTTCCTCATCAGTGGTCGCGCCGTATTCTGGGATATAAAGAATCGTCTGCCTCGCTCCGTCACCACCATCCAATGGGAGAACAGCTTCGTGTCCGTCTACTCCAAGGACAACCCAAACCTGCTGTTCAACATGGCTGGCTTCGAGTGTAGGATACTGCCTAAGGTAAGAATAGTTTTATACACCATGGAAACTTGTGTAACAGGTTGGTTTACCGCAGAGAAAAGGGTTACTCGAAACGCGTCATTCAACAAAATGCATTCGCAAGCCTTCATTCCATGTATGTTCTATAGACACGACGAAAAGAACTGAACTACCTACCTTTTAGCATTCATAATGTTGGGTCTTCTACTTTTGTTCTTATAATCAATATGATTTTAGGAAATTATATTCCCGTTGCGTGAATTTACGTGTGACGTTAAATCCAGTGACTGATTGATGAGTCTATCAAACAGCCATAATTCTTTCCTCTCTCTCTTTCCCTCTCTAATTAATCTAACCTTTTCCACTCAGTGCCGCAGTCAACACGAAGAGCTATGCCACCGCGACGGAGTGTGGAACTTACAGAACGAAGTGACAAAAGAACGTACCGCTCAATGTTACCTGCGTGTCGATGATGAGTCTCTCGCGAGGTTCCACAACAGAGTGCGACAGATTCTTATGGCGTCAGGATCTACAACATTCACCAAGATTGTTAACAAATGGAATACGGCCCTTATCGGTAAGTTATATGACATTATTTTATGTACTAAACTGTTTTTGTGTACGCCGCTAAATGTTACCTATGCGTGAACGACAATTCTGTAGCACAACTCTAGTGAAGGCTTGGCTGTTTGCCTATATAGCGTAAAAATTAAAGGCATACCTACTGGAGGAATGGAGGAAACTTGTTCCATGTTAAACTCTGATATTCATCCAGATTTGGCCAGACTACAAACTGATGTTCATAGTAGATGATGATGGGGTTCCTAAAATGAGTAATTTGTAATTTGGTACCGAAATTACAAATTACTCATTTTAGGAACCCCATCTTGGCCACGCCTACGCCATCAGTCTAGTCCTATCCACATATTGCCGACAACTAAATCTTCTGCATCAGTTAACAACCTACCATTCCCACAGGTCTAATGACGTACTTCCGCGAGGCTGTCGTCAACACACAAGAACTGCTCGACTTACTCGTAAAATGCGAGAATAAAATCCAGACTCGTATCAAGATCGGTCTGAACTCTAAAATGCCTTCCCGTTTCCCGCCCGTCGTGTTCTACACGCCTAAAGAGTTGGGTGGACTTGGTATGCTGTCTATGGGACACGTGTTGATTCCTCAGGTGAGAAATTTATATTTTTATAGCCTCCAATGTATTTTTTGTTGCAGTGGTTTAGCAGTTTCCTAATATGTAGATTTTTTTTTGCTGGTCCATTATATGACATGTCTCCTAAGAAACTTTTCCTGTTCCTTCTTCTGGGATTCGCAATAATATCTTGGTGGCAACACATGCCAAAGTTTGCACGCCCAATTACTTGCTTTTTAGAGCTCTACATCCAAACGGTCCTTTTTTGGAAATCTAGTATTTTTTCATTAGTAAAACGCATACAGTTGGTTCTATTAGTCTACTGAAAAAATAATAATAATTTTGATATTACAAAACAAAAAGTTAGCCAAAAACCCCAAGCATACTAACTAATAAATCTTTTCCCAACAGTCTGATCTCCGCTGGTCGAAACAAACAGATGTGGGCATCACTCACTTCCGCTCTGGCATGTCGCACGACGAAGACCAGTTGATACCCAATTTGTACCGCTACATACAGCCATGGGAGGCCGAGTTCGTGGACTCGCAGCGAGTGTGGGCCGAGTACGCGCTGAAGAGGCAGGAGGCTAATGCTCAGAACAGGTAAGAGAACGTGAAAGTTAAAAGACAATTCCACAATGTAAAACTGTAAAGGGAACTATTAGGAAAACCTTTTGCTGTTTAGAACCTACAACATTCATAACATACTAATAAAATTATATTTTATGGTAAAGCAAAGTTCAGAAATGTTGTAGCAACGCGTTTTTGTTTTGGCGACTCAGTATTAAAATGTTGCTGGCTGCGTGTTGACAAGTTTCCGAAAACCTGAAATGATGAATCGCGTAGGGGTCCTGAAACCAGAGAGTCTCTGTGCTCTGGAGTGTCGTGAGCGTGTGGCGCTTGCTGATCGCACTGACGTCACACGTCGCGACACTGATATAACGCTAGCTGATCATAACAGCACACAACTACCCTAAATTTATTACTATACAACAGAAAATAAACACAGTTTTTCATTTACAGGCGTTTGACATTGGAAGATCTAGAAGATTCGTGGGATAGAGGTATCCCGCGTATCAATACGCTGTTCCAGAAGGATAGGCATACACTAGCTTATGATAAGGGTTGGCGTATTCGTACTGAGTTCAAACAGTATCAGGTAATTATTATGATTTTTATCTATGGGGTAAAATAAAGGCATAAAAAAGGCAAGTTTTAAAACTCCGTCATTTTTTCGCGGAAAAGTGATGGTGATATATCACCCTCTCTATCGCACTGGAACATTGCTGGCTCTCTGATACGTAATGCGACCCAGGGCTCATATTACCTAATGTTTATGTGACGAAGTTATTCTAAAAACTTCATTTTTCCACCAGGTCCTGAAACAGAATCCATTCTGGTGGACGCACCAGCGCCACGACGGCAAACTGTGGAACCTCAACAACTACCGCACGGACATGATCCAGGCTCTTGGAGGTGTGGAGGGCATCCTCGAGCACACACTGTTCAAGGGAACCTACTTCCCAACTTGGGAGGGTCTGTTCTGGTGAGTAAACATAGCCTATCATAGATTACTATTGCAAACATGTTTGCCTAGTAAGGTTCAATAATTGGCAATTTCCCGCATTCCCTACACCTGTCTGGTCGTTTCTGCTTGATTGGGGATATGTGAATGTGGAACTCATATTCTTTGATATTTCATTTATGTTTGAGCTTGCAAGTTAACTGAATGAAATCTCTCACCCTAATGGTTCAGCAACATTAATTATAGTTTATACCCTGCAAGAAATCCTTTTGGTAAATATAATGATTTGAAATCACAGTCTAAACTTTTATTATATTATTTGTGCAGGGAGAAAGCGTCGGGTTTCGAAGAGTCGATGAAGTACAAGAAGTTGACCAACGCGCAGCGATCCGGTTTGAACCAGATCCCCAACCGTCGGTTCACGCTTTGGTGGTCGCCTACCATCAACAGAGCCAACGTGTACGTCGGTTTCCAGGTAAGACGAAATACAAGAGCAACACTCCGACGATGATTTACGTAGCTCAATACAGCTTGTACAAACCCAACTCTTTTGTTCTATAGGTACAACTGGATCTGACAGGTATATTCATGCACGGCAAGATCCCCACGCTCAAGATCTCGCTCATCCAGATCTTCAGGGCTCACTTGTGGCAGAAGGTCCACGAGTCTATCGTCATGGACTTGTGTCAGGTAAATATTTGGGTAGTCTTGAATTTTTTTTGGGATTCAGTTGAGGCCTTAGAAGACTTTCTTTGGTCTGAAATCGAGGTCTGTTATGGTTTGGCCAAAAAAAATATTTACAATTTATGCACGACACTGGGGTTTTATTGTTAAAGCTTATTGTTATGGAGATGTTTAGGCACGGGGGTAGTGCCATAATCGCCTAAAAGCCTGACGAGTATCACCTATACACATTCTCGTCACAAAACGAATGAGAAACTTCGTGGTGATGAACCTTTATAAGATTTCACAATACTAAGCACCATTTTCTTTCACCCAGGTATTCGATCAAGAGCTAGACGCGCTTGAGATCGAGACGGTCCAGAAAGAAACTATTCACCCGCGTAAGTCTTACAAGATGAACTCGTCCTGCGCCGACATTCTGCTGTTCTCGGCCTACAAGTGGAACGTGTCCCGGCCGTCGCTGCTCGCTGATACCAAGTAAGATGGTGTTATGTGATGTTTTAACTTTCTTGAACTTATTGCTGATGGATGATTAATGTCTCAAAGCTACAATAAAGAAAATTATACTCAATATAAAGTTACTAAACGATTTTTGAAAAATGACAGCTGTCATTTTGGTCTAGCAAATTAAAAATTAGAGTTATTTGCATTTTGAGGCACTTTTTTAGTAAATGTAAAAGTGCCTTGACAAAATAGCTAAAGAGTGTGAGATACTAACAAAGTTTTCAACCAACTACCCTTCTCTTATTGCTCAGTGCACGAGTAGTAAGACGATCTACGTATTTGTAGATGAGGTGCAACCCTATTACCTTCACTCACAGTGTTCCCTACCCACAGAGACACAATGGACAACACAACAACACAGAAGTACTGGCTGGACATTCAGCTACGTTGGGGCGACTACGACTCCCACGACGTGGAGCGATACGCTCGTGCCAAGTTCCTAGACTACACCACCGACAACATGTCCATCTACCCCTCGCCGACTGGATTGCTCATCGCTATCGATCTGGCGTACAACTTGCACAGGTAAGGATTTTACATCAAATTAAGTTTATTTATGGGGCCAAATTCGTGTAGCCAATAAAATTAAAAGTCAAAGAATGTATCCCATCACTCACCCCCAACGATCGTCAAAACAAATATGCTAACCAAAAGTTGTTACCAAAAGCGATTCAATAAAAGAAAATAAATATTTCAGGTAGCTCTCCTTGGTCAATACAAATAACTAATACAAGATTGAACTTTATATATCTTTATTGTAGACACAACTTCTATTACAACGTTTTAACAATAATCCTCTTCGCAGTGCATACGGCAACTGGTTCCCTGGTTGCAAGCCACTCATCCAGCAAGCTATGGCGAAGATAATGAAGGCGAACCCTGCGCTGTACGTACTTCGCGAGCGCATCCGCAAGGCGCTGCAGCTGTACTCGTCCGAGCCCACTGAGCCCTACCTGTCCAGTCAGAACTATGGAGAACTCTTCTCCAACCAGATTATTTGGTAAGTACTAAAAAAATAAGAAATTAGTGCATTTGCATCTGTTAAATTGTGCTGTAACTTGTAGCACATTTTCGGTTCGAGTTTTCGTGTCCTCTTTAAGTGTCTTATTAACGCCAGGGTACTGTATTTTTGTTAGTTTAGTTTGAGGGAAGTAAAAGGTAAATGACACATAAAATAAATGGAATACATAAACGCTTCTTTCATTCTCCCAATTTCGAAAGCAATCGGGAATTAAAAGCGTCTCCGGACATCGTCGGTTCATCGTCGCATACGGCTTAGTCCGGTTGGTTACTGGCCATTTTTGTAAAAGGATATGTTGTAATTATACATTATTTTTACGCTTTTAACTAAACACTTTATGATAACACAAGTTTTACAACTCCAGTTTGTGCACCTACACAGGTTCGTAGACGACACAAACGTATACCGCGTGACGATTCACAAGACATTCGAGGGCAACTTGACAACCAAGCCCATCAACGGCGCCATCTTTATCTTTAACCCGCGTACCGGACAGCTCTTCCTCAAGATCATTCACACCAGCGTGTGGGCCGGACAGAAGCGTCTTGGACAGGTAACTACGACACGACATTCTATATTATGTTTTGCAATACCGTCGTACCTATTTCTTCCAACCAAGATGTACACTGAAGAAAGGAAAACACCAAGCAGACTTGCACTGGTCTGGTTTGAATACTGGTGTAATTACAGGCACATGAGATTACTACTACGAAGACTTCACTCTATAAAGAGTTCACTCAATACCATTAAATTAATAGCATGACCATCCGTCATGCCTAAAGACATGCGTCGTTTTCCACCTTCGTTTACCCATACTCAAATGTGTATTTTGTTTCACTTAGCTCGCCAAATGGAAGACTGCCGAAGAAGTAGCGGCGTTGATTCGTTCTCTACCGGTGGAAGAACAGCCTAAACAGATCATCGTCACCAGAAAGGGAATGTTGGATCCTCTTGAGGTAAGAGAAACATAAAATTCTATATCTAAACCAATCTTTAAGAAAATCAACTAAGTTTACAGTACGCGTTATCATCATAGTTTTCAGCTTGAAGACTCGCACAATAATTGAAGTATTTATGAAAGTGTGACCTTTCTGAAATATTGGGGCACATTATTCCGATTCTCAGGAAACAAGTTTCTCAGGATCAGGAGTTTTTGTAGAGACAATCAAAACTTTTAACTCTGTTGTCTGTTATTAATCATGTTTTGTATTTTCCGTATCCAGGTCCACTTGTTGGACTTCCCTAACATCGTAATCAAGGGCTCGGAGCTCCAGCTGCCGTTCCAGGCGTGTCTCAAGGTGGAGAAGTTCGGAGACCTCATCCTGAAGGCTACCGAGCCGCAGATGGTGCTGTTCAACTTGTATGACGACTGGCTCAAGACCATTTCGTCGTACACCGTAAGTTAAAATGATAATATAAACTTATTCCTATGTGTACATAACACAAACATATTTACCACAATCATTTTACAACCATATTTTTGCGGTTTATGGATTACAATCCATAAACCGCAAAAATATGGTTTCTAAGAGAAGTGATAATGCAGATGGCGAGGTGGAGAGGATTATTATATTTTAAGATAAATGGTTACACACATCGACTAAATGTATAATAGACGACATTTTCCATACATTATAAAAACAATGAATGAAAGAATGCGATGTGAATTTAAGAATATATAGGTACAATAAAATCACACAGTATGTTAATGATAAAAAGGCATGCAAAGACATTATAAAAGTACGTACAGTGTTTATAAGCTAAAAAATATGCGGATTTTTCTCAAAATATACAAATAGATTATTGGTCTTATGGACGATGGCAGTCAATATGAAATGATGAACCGCGTAGGGGTCCTGAAACCAGAGAGTCTCTGTGCTCTGGAGTGTCGCGAGCTTGTGGCGCTTGCTGATCGCACTGACGTCACACGTCGCGGCACTGATATAACGCTAGCTGATCATATTGACAACAAAACAAACATTGGCTCAAAATACCTGCCGTAGTAGCCTCTAGAATACTGCAAGCACTAAAAAGAATGTTCTCAATTGTTTTAATAGGCATTCAGTCGTCTAATCCTGATCCTTCGCGCCCTCCACGTGAACACCGAGCGCACCAAAGTCCTGCTGAAGCCCGACAAGACCACGCTGACGGAGCCCCATCACATCTGGCCCACGCTGTCTGATGACGACTGGATCAAGGTTGAGGTGCAACTAAAGGACCTCATTCTTGCTGATTATGGCAAAAAGAACAAGTAAGTGATAAAAACCTATTGTTTTGTCTGGATAACTATGCAATAGTTAGTATATATCTAAATAAATTTACTTTGCAACATGCCAATTTATGTTGGTCATAATTATGCTTAGCCCAATTTAAAAAAATCCAATTCAATCTTTAGTAATCTCTTGTCAACATAGGCTGATTCATATATTAGCCGACAGTCGACTACCACAGTTAAAATGACATAAAATTACAGATTTACTGCTCAGCAACTTGATTCGAATTTCAGAAACCATAATAACATGGACATTATCTTTCCAGCGTAAATGTGGCCTCACTCACACAATCCGAAATCCGTGACATAATCCTGGGTATGGAGATATCAGCTCCATCAGCTCAGCGGCAACAGATCGCCGAGATTGAGAAGCAGAGCAAGGAACAGAGCCAACTGACTGCCACCACCACTAGAACAGTTAACAAGCACGGAGACGAGATTATAACGTCCACTACCAGCAACTATGAGTCTCAGACCTTCAGGTGAGAATTTGTTCCTTTTTCTTTATCTTGTGGCTACATCAGCATGTTCAACTATCGTATAAAAAACGCGCGGGTCCAATGATGATCTTCCGTTTCCCGTTTACAGCGCTAGATTACCATACCAAGGGAGAATACGCTCATGTTAAGATCTTTTGCCGTCAATATGAAATGATGAACCGCGTAGGGGTCCTGAAACCAGAGAGTCTCTGTGCTCTGGAGTGTCGCGAGCGTGTGGCGCTTGCTGATCGCACTGACGTCACACGTCGCGACACTGATATAACGCTAGCTGATCATATTGACAACAAAACAATCTAGCCAGGCTTACATGTGCGCGCGACAAGCTTTTGTCCTCATATTGTCTCGCGCTGAAGCCAGGTATTTTTATGCGTATGCCTATCCATGTCACTTTACAGCATGAGATGATGTGATGACAGCATCTTGATGCTTGATGATGATCTGGCCTGTAAGCTGGTCCTCATGGTAACTTGTTAAAGAGCAAAACCTGTAGTACCAATGTTTCAATCCAATGTTTCCTATGTCAAATATTATTTAACCCTACATAAAATTTCAGCTCAAAGACTGAATGGCGCGTGCGTGCGATATCCGCCACCAACCTACATCTGCGGACAAACCACATCTACGTGAGCTCGGACGACATCAAGGAGAGTGGCTACACCTACATCCTGCCAAAGAACTTGCTCAAGAAATTCGTCACTATCTCCGATTTAAGAGCTCAGGTTAGTTAAAAATTATAGTAGCTAATCTTCTGTGATATTAGGGCTATCATCACCGTATAATCCCGAAATTCCAGATAGCAGCGCAGGAATTTTCGATCCCGAGTTAAAGCTGAGGGCAAAAAGTGGCACAGCTACTAGTTGGTAACGTTGCTTGCTTAACGTTGTCGTAATTTCACGCAAAAAAATGATGGTGTATGTATGCCAACGTAGTATTAACCACCCACCGTCATTTTTACGACTTTCATTTTGCTACTGCTATTGAACTGAGTCCTCTGTCCCGCAGATCGCGTGCTACCTGTACGGCACGTCGCCGGCCGACAACCCCATGGTGCGCGAGGTGCAGTGCGCCGTGGTCGCGCCGCAGTGGGGCACGCACCAGCAGGTGCACCTGCCGCGCCACCTGCCGCGCCACCCCGCGCTGCAGCACCTGCAGCCACTCGGCTGGATGCACACGCAGCCCAACGAGCTGCCGCAGCTCTCGCCGCAGGTACGCACACGTACATCATGAATAAGAAGTAGAATTCATTGATTCAACATCTAAAGTACTTGTGAATGCAATGAACGTTATTTTGTAGCACCGTGTGGACCTAAACCCTACAATACCCACAAATAATAGAATCATGGCTGATACTAAAAATTTATCCATTCACAGGACATTACAACTCATGCAAAAGTAATGGCAGAGAACCCGACTTGGGACGGCGAGAAGACGATCATAATCACGTGTTCGTTCACGCCCGGCTCCTGCTCCCTCACGGCGTACAAGCTCACCCCGAGCGGGTACGAGTGGGGAGCGCGCAACACCGACCGGGGAAACAACCCCAAGGGGTACCTGCCCAGCCACTACGAGAGGGTACAGATGCTGCTGTCTGACAGATTCCTTGGTTACTTCATGGTTCCATCGCAGGGAAGCTGGAATTACAATTTCATGGGTATGTGTTATTTTGTTAAATGTTACATAACAGTTCAACCGAGCATCCATATCGTCATTGTAATAGCTAATAGCCGAACTGCTATAAACCCTATCCCCCTATACGTACATAAAAAAAAGATCGATAATATAAAACCTATCTCTAGCTGTAACTACAACAATAAATCTTTCCCCCAGGTGTCCGCCACGACCCGAACATGAAGTACGGCGTGCAGCTCGGCAACCCGCGGGAGTTCTACCACGAGGTGCACCGGCCGGCGCACTTCATGAACTTCGCCGCCATGGAGGACGCGGCCGCGCCCACGCTCGCAGCCGACCGCGAGGACCACTTCGCGTAGTGTGACGTCAGTGTTTTAGTTCTAAGGGATAGCATGTAAATAAGCGAAAATAAAACTTTAATAAATTTGATACGCTGCTTTATTTTCCTACATTATTTAATTAAACCCTTTCACAAAATATGTCTAAGGGAACTCGAACACTACGCAATCTTCGCCACAGAAGCTCGGCTATGAGGCACCTATCTCACAGCTATGGAGGGTAGAGACACATACACACACACAAACACACAGACGTACATACTCAAAAGCCGACAAGGAAACTACTAGGAGCCACAAACTAAGCATCGCTTGTATCTTGTGGCTCTGATACTGTAACGAATTATTTTTTTGCCACAGAGACACTCTTTCTCAGTCTTTTGTTTAAGCTGTAACTTTTGCCCACGACTGAACTCTGGCCAATTATTTGAGTTTGAGACTGAAGCGCTTATTACACTATCCAATTTTAAGGAATGCTAACTAGGAAATCGGCAGATGTAATCGCAGTAAGAACAGTTCTAACTGAACTGTTCTGTTAGTGTTCCTAGTTAGCATTGCTTAAATTGGATAGTGTAATAAGCGCTTAACCGCCATAGTACCAAATTATGACAAGTCAGAAAGCTTTTCAACGACATACGTCCGGTCGTTATTGGTCAGTGGGGACAACTTATGACATCTTGTAATTGAAAGCTAGCTATAGGTTTATAGACTATCGCGCCCGCGGCGCCCCATTAATTACTTAGTTTAGTTTAGGAGCTGAGATAGAGTAAAAGGTTTATTTTATTTTTTATTGACACTTTTCGGTTTAAAAGTCACTGGTTAAAAAAGATTGGCAACCATAGACCATTAACGCCTATGGTTGTTTTTGACAGCTTTACCATGATTTTTTTTCGTATGTCATCCTCAATTCCTCATCAGTCATCAGTTCACTGCTGTCAACTGTCAATACTGTACTGTCAAACAACTTTAAAGTACAAGTTGATTCCTGTTGAGTTCTGTGCAGAGTGATTATTTTTCTCATAATCCTATTCTACAATCAGTACAATCTAAATTATTATCTGATTCTGCTTACTTAAAGCACTTGAAAAATGGGAGACCACGATGACTTCGAAGACAACCAGTATCCCGACAATGATGAGTTTGTTCCGTACGTGACAGCCGGTAACCTCGGTAGAGTTGGCGCGAAAGTCACACTCTGGGGCAAAGTCACCAAAGTTACTGCTAGCGAAGGTTTCTATGTAAAAACAGTGGATGACCAGGAGATCCTTATAAAATTGAAACAGCCTTTGAATGAGCCTTTAGAAGGTTGGTACGAGATTTACGGCGTTTCGCAAGGAAAAACAGTGTTATGTGATGAATATGTTCCATTTAATGAAGAACTAACAAAGAATATTGATCTGGATGGGCACAAGGCGTTGGCGAGGTTGCTGGTGGCTATCGACGAACCTTGGAACTTGGGTGACGATTTTGGTAGTTCTATGGCTGGTGTAGTACCAATGGATCAAAACTTCTGAGGTTATTAGAATAAGTTTATCTAAAAGATGGATAACAATAGTTATTACTAATAATAAAAACAGAACTGTAAACCAATTTATAGAGCAATTTTATATTAAACACTTATCTCCGAACCTATTCTGTTGAAGCATCATTGTATATTTCACCACTTAGCATTCAAGTTGTATGGAAATAATATTTTAATGCAAACTTTTATTTTAGGTTATCAAGTAAAATAGATCGGAGTACTAAATAATATGAAGGTTAATTGATAAAAATACTTTCTGTTAATGAATGGTGAATGTTTTCACAATCTGTTTTGTAAATGTTATAATAAGTGTTTTAAATGGATAAAACCAGCAGCACTGTATGATGGTGCCAAAATATAATAAGAATATAGATTATTACTTCAATAAATTAATGCATCAAACCATGTAGCCATTGTATTTGTCATGTACATGACAGATACAATGGCTACATGGTATGATAGCTTGGCATCATTTTTCAAACTGGCAGTCTTTTATATCCAATGGTTTTTAAATAATAGATAGTGATCAATGTTACAGTAAGAGGCAAGTATCGCACCAATTGAATTGGCATTTTGTACATTTTCTAATTAATTAAGCTTTACATAATATAAGTAATTTACATAATTCATGCCTTTTTAATTCCACAAATTCCTTATGTTTATTCCAGCCCGCACTGGGCCTGAGTGGTATATTACAGCTCACTTCCTCTCGAATAGAGCTGTAGGCCTGTCTCAGCAGCAATCAATACATCATAGGTATGCACAGCTACACATACCAGTACAAGCTGACTCCTGATTGTATGAAAAACCTATACAATATGAGGTAAGCTAAAACTGGAATTATATAGCTTGCTGTGTACCTGGATGTATGTCTGGTTTCCTAATACAGAGGTGCCATTTGATTTTTGGGTATAACCAGTACATTTATGTTCTGTATAAATATAATAACACGACTGTTGGCTTATTCCATACACACACATAAAGATAATAAAAAAAAATTGCGTGCTTAAAAAGTTGTTTATAATGTTAAATGATTATTCTGATTAATTATAAGATAGGAATTGATAATTAAAGATTAAGTACCTAATAAAAAAATTGCAGCTAAAATTATCTGTGGTGCACCACATACCAACATTACTTTACAAGTACCTATGTGATGTGATGCAACTCCAATGTCTTACCTACCTTACCTAGATTACAACCTTTGTTTAAAAATGCTAAACGAAAACTGTTATAGTAAATCTTATTACCTACCTACCACAAACTAACATAGTTTGATAAACAAGACTGAAACCAACAAAAGGTCTACATCTAAGTTCCTGTTAGAAATTGATGGAGAGTGGGGCAACTGGGGCAGTATTATGCCGACTCCATCCAGCACTGCACGCGTGGGTACGCCCTGATGTCGCTGTCCCGGCTGCGACGCTGGAAGGTACGCATGCGCTTCTCATGCTGCACCGCGTTCGATAGTGCACCTTCTATGCACGTTACTGGACGATTCCTAGACGGACAGAGTATTTGGGCTTAGTAAACTAATAGTTAGGAAAATGTCAAGAATATTTGTTCTCTCCAATCCTATGTAAAACCATGCCACTATCTGATAAACATATTCATAATAAGTATTATGATATCAATGCTTGAACATTGAATTTATTATTAGGTACGCTTAGCGACTACTCACACTTATTCAGCTCTGTTCAGCTTTTGTCAATAGAAAACAAAACGAGTTTGTATGGAATGCGTACCTACGCGGTCGTAAAGCTGAACGGATGCGTACGCATGCCATACAAGATCGATGTTTTCTATGGACAAAAGCTGAATAAGTGTGAGTAGACCCTTACGCATCTACTTAATCATCGAGACTTAGGTAATAATAGTCCTCTAAACTTAGGTAAATAGGTAGGTACCTAACAGTTCACGTAATGTAGGTACCTACCTAGGCAGCTATAACCTACAGACTAATTTGTTTGCTTGTCATTTTCAATTACAAATCTGCCCCCTTTTCTCCCAGGACAGGACGAAGAAGGCCAGTTAAGTAGGGTCTTCTTCCCGATTGCATTATTGAATAATCAGCCGGTGTCGTCTCTCTGCAAGGCAAAGGCCTCCCTATCCTGTCTCCACAAGTCAATCCTGCGCCAACATGGACTAATTCCGTCTTTAGGCGTCTCGTCCCGCCATTTACGCCTGGGTCTGCCGCGATGCCGTTGGACGTTGCATAAACTTAGCTTTAAAAGATTAGCAGGAGGCAATGAAGAAAAATACATACAAGGCCTTGGTATCGATCTTCGGCACCTCCGTCCTTATCCTCATGCTCAACGGCCTGTCCTTGCCCTTCAGAGCCAGGTCCGTCAGGTATCTCTTGATGTAGTTCTTCAGCTGAACGTTCTCCTTGACCAGCTTGGCTTTCTCAGTCCTCAAGCAAATCGTCTGGACCTTCGCTCTGTTCACTTTGAGCAGGAACTTGTCCATTTTGCTGTATTCCTTGCATTCGTCCTATGACAATAAAATAGAAGCTAATAGGATTCACAATTAAACAAAAGAGTTAAAATGGATATTTGTGTCGAAATGAAATGAAATTGTTTATTTTGTAAATAAGATATCGGGATCACTTTTACAAGTCATGTTATAAAAAATAAGCTAGATGAGGTCGGTGTTTCCAATCTGACTACTCTGAGAAGAAAGGCCGAAGGTACGAAGGGGTAAGTGCTTACTTGTGGTTGAACTGTCCAGTCAGTCTGCCTTTTATTTAAAAATACACATATCTACATACATAGTCATCAAAAACATTAACTACCCTGCTTCTGGGACAGTCGTGTAAAAACATCGTCACGTCTACATCCCTTATAGGGGTATTCAAAGGTGTAAAGTAAATAGTATACAACCTACAGTTACTAGGTACATTTCGTACCTAATGTGTTTATGGCCCATGCGGGCGAGCATATTCCAAATGCAAAAACCCAAAAACACTCCTATCTAGGGATGCAATTCAGGGCCATGCTCCACATTGGTGCTTGTGATCACCAGTTCTGTACTTACGATCATAGCTTTATCAAGGTGTTCGAAGTCAACTGAGTCGAGGTCGTATTCCACGTCTTGGGTTAGCTCATCGCCTGCATGTTCGTATTTACTGCAGATGTCGGCCAGTTGCAGCACTTTGTTTAGTTTTTCATGCATGTTTTCAAGATGCTGAAAAGTGTTTTTAGTTGTTAGTGTGAGTACCTACAGTATTTTTGAAGATTAAAACAATATCTGACTCTTTATTATCCATCTGTGTAGGTACCTACTATCGCCAAAACCTATATATGACAACAAAATCCCGTGCAGATGATGACCACAGCTGCGTCCGTAAATAAAACAAAAGAGGATCCTTTTTAGATCCTTTACGCTGCAAGAAGAAATAGTCCTTACGGTGGTCAGATATACGTAGATTTTGCGATAGTACAGACGCCAGCACATCAAGTTACTACAATCTGTCATATTTTTTTTTTTTTTTTTTTTTTTAATATGATTTTCAACTTTATCGCTCAAGCATTAAGGTTCAAGGTTGATTGGATAATTTTGACAGTTTCGGGTAGCTTGACCTGCTGGCGTCTGTACCTACTGCTTAGGGAGTTCTGCAGTTTTAGTTGCTTAAAGGTGTCGGTATTAAGGGAGTTTAGATATAGCTTTAGGAAACCAATCTCTTTCTGCTTGTACCTTTAGGTACCTACAGAAATTGCGAAGCTTTGGAGTAGAGTTCCCCCCTACCTCCCTATTAGTCCTACCGCCTGTTATGTGATGCTAATTCAACAGGTTAATTTAAAGGTCGAACAAATAACCTCAATTTGCCAATCAAACGCTGCCATGGCCACTGGCAATGAGAGCTCAAACAAAGGACTGAAACCCGACGCTTGGATAATGGTTTTTGCATGGATATTTATGAAAACAATAGAGTGGAACCTTGATAGCATCCTGTCCGGCATTAACCATGATGTTGAGCTGCTGGCTGCCCTTGCTCCTCTCGATCTTGGAGTCCCTCTTCATCTGCAGGTACTTGTGTGCCAGTTCCTCCTTACGATTAGCCATGCGCGTCATTTTGTCTGTCATCGTACTGGTCGTCTTTTGCCATTCGTGTTGCAGGTTTAATAAATTCTCCTGAAATGCAAGGATATTGTAGGTATACCTATTCCTTGATGTGGGTAAAGATAGACAAAATTATATTAAAATTGGTTTTAGTATTCATGAATGAAATTATAGCAAGTTCTAGGCCTTTTAACGAATTTTTAACAAAAACATTTTTTTTACGATTAGAAAAAGGATTGAACGAATAAGTTTGGTCGTAGCGAAGAGATGTGGGTACAGTGAGCAGTAGTGGCCCAGTGGTAACGGCTCCCGCTAACGGTCGTGGGTTCGAACCCAGGCAGGCACTTTATTTTTTGTAAATAATTTCATCAACACTGGTCTCAAAACGGTGAAGGAAAACATCGTGAGGAAACCGGCATGTCCTATCTTCCAACCCGCACTGGGCCCGCGTGGTGGATTACGGCCCACTTCCTCTCAAAAAGAGAGGAGGGCTATGTCCCAGCAGTGGGAACATTATAGGCTGATTATGCTAAGTGATATATCTATGTGTAGGTACCTAAATATCACGAAGGTAAATTATTGTGTCTATTAAAGTGCAATAAAATTCAGTAGGTACCTAAATGGAAGCTATGTTCTCCAAAAGATTTGTGTTATCAATAACACATTAGACCAATTATTCATTAGAAAATCTTTTATTACTATTTAATATCTACGTTTATTAAAAACAAAAAAATTGTTAAAAATTAAAAATTGTGACCCCTAAACGTAAAAATAAACGTAGTAGCAAATAAAGTTTCAAGCGCCATCTTTTATTCGTCTACTTATCGTCTGTCAATTACATTGTGTCACGCTATGCAGCAGGCCATGCCTGGATCATATTTTTGGTTTGGATTTAATTAATTGAGTTTGTTTCGTTTCGTTCGTGGCCGTTTATCGAGGTTCATCCGTGTCGACTATGCATTGAAGTCAACCGAGCTCTTGGCTAATGATTCAGTGATGTCGCGTGCCCTACGGAAATAACAGCCTTGCTTGGATTTATTTCAAAGACATGCCAAATTAGCTTTAGCAGGTACCCAAATAGGATGGGTTATTAAATAATAATAATAATAATATATCCCTGGACATTTCACACAGCACCATTTGTCCCAAGCTAAGCAACCTAATGCTTGTGTTATGGTAACAAGATGGCTGATAAACTACTTATATACAATTTTTTTTTTTTTGTAAATACATACATATTATAGATAGAAAAACACCCAGACTCGGAACAAATACATGTAGGTCATACAAATATTTGTTCCGTGCGGGAATCGAACCCGCGACACGCAGCGCAGCAGTCAATCGCTTAACCACTGCGCAAACCGTGCCGTCAAATAAATGGATGCTTGACTGAATTCTTGTAGCAGTTAGTACTTGGCGATCCAAGGAAGTACAACCTATTCCGTCTCATTCTGTCATTACAAAACAAGTTTTAACTTTAATCCAAGCAGTTTCGGGCCAGTTTTTATATCTCAAACCTTATTTCAATTCTTATAAAGTTTTCCATCCAAAATTGACCACTATAGAATTAAATAGAATTGGAAATAGGCACAGTCGGTTTTTTTTAATTTGTTTACAAAAGGGGCTTTTTTTCCTTAGCGACCACATCGCACAGAACAGTCAGTTTTCGTAATGCGAACTTTTACTTTGTCGTAACTAAGTTGGATATTCAAAACTGGCTCGATGCTTTATACCTGGGTCTAAAATAAACCTTGTTTTGTAATAAAGCCGATTGCTCCACTTGTATTTTTTCAACCGAGTCTGGTTACCAAGTTCTAAGCAATTTCTTACAGTAGCAAGTTGGATCTGGTAGTCGTTCCTGGCGATCTCCTTCTGGTAGAAGTCGTCCTTCTCTCGCAGACTGTGGTAGTGGCCCATGATGGGGCTGTGCTCCTCCTGGTATGTGGTGTAAACCTCGCGGAGCTTGCTCCAGTACATCTCGATGTCCAGCTGCTTCGGGACGCTGAAGCTGCGAAGTTCTTCTTCGTGCTGAAATTGAAAATATATCTTTAACACCTGATTTGTGGGCTTTCGTGGCAGATCAGAAGAAAACAAGAAAATCCCCAACGATTTCAGTAAAAATAAAAGATTAGATTTTTTTCAAGAAGAAAATCTTACGAAGAATCTGTAAGGTGGTACAGTTAATATTGTAATTTTTTTTTTTTTATATTAAAACGTTGCCCCACACTAGGAATTTCTCCTGTGTCACCCAAAATTGACACCCACACAATTTACTTATTAAGGAAATCCAGAGAGTAGCCGAAGTTCAGTCTGTAGCGAGAATGATGTATCAATTATTACTGATTGCCAGAAAGGTGGGTACCAAATCACCGGAGATTGAAATTCTCCATGGCTATACAATTTGGAGCGTCAAATTCATTGAATTAAAGCGATCAGGAGCTCCATGATTGTATTAGCTGTAGATACCTGAATGAATGGTGGCAATACACGTGGCAAAAATAATGACATAGCAAAATAAACTAACAATAAATAAGATATAATCTGAAATGAGACAACTAAATAGACGTAATAAATAGTCCCTGAATCACAACAAGTAGCTTATAGGTACTCATTTTCTGATATACTTGTTATTGTGGTGTTATAATATTGCAATTTCCAATTGGCCACATGAGGTTTTCCTGTAATTAGTGGCTCTGATCCGAACATCCGACCATGTAGGTTGACAGCTTGACAGGCGTGACTGATGACTGATGAGTATTGTTTGATATGATACTGGATAACTCCAGTACGTTTATGTAATATGGAGCAGGATTTATGGAAATTTTAAACATATTTATGGGGTGATCGAAATGTTACTGCAGCTGGCGTCGGAGCCGGAGTGTCTTGACCGTTCTTCTCCATAGATACCTACTGCGCTTTAGAATGGGCAACAAGCTTCAGATTTCTGATTGTTCGACCCATTGACAGTTCAAAAGTACCTGTAATTTGTTTATTTGAAATAAATGCTTCGGGTTTGAGCTTAAGCTGTTATCTTATGCAGAATGTAGGAATTATTATTAAAGGTGGATGAAGACAGATGGCTTATACGTAGATCTTTAAGAGAGGATGTTATTGCTGCTCCAGCGGATTTTAAAGGTCCTTTATATTATAGACAAGATTGCAAAGTGAGCGAAGATTAAACAAATCTTTGAAAAACAAGGAGAGAAAGCGATAAAAATAAAATCAACATTAAATTATCGAGTCCACCTAATTCAAAAGCGCATAACGTTACAGTACGCATGTCATACAACAATTAGTCATATTTGGATGGAGCTTGTCACCTTTTGTGTCTGCGGGAAGTGATGCGTGGACGCCGCTATCATATAAACGGTGTGGCATGACCAGCAGGCGACATTATCAGAGTTGCAGCCGCTATGACCATGTGCCTCGTCAAGTACCACGTCCTGATATTCTGTTTAATACTCGTGGAAAGCTATGTGAGTAGCAATTGATATTATTTTAATTTAAAACCCTAAATATTGATAAGCAACCTAACGATAGTAGTTTCTTTTGCTTCATCTTCCGTAGGAGTTGGTAGATAGGACATGATCGCATGGATAGCAACTTTCTCTTATGGTCTATAGTCCCCTGCAGGAGTGACTTAAGCAAGTAATATAATTAAACTGATGAACCTTAGCTGACGTAATCGTACCTTTCCTCAAAAGTAGTACATCCACAACAGGTACCAATTCTATTGTATTATTAATTCGTATTGTTTCTCTTGCACAGGCCCTGAACTGTCGGTCAACCGGAGGACCGAAAGAAGCCGAGCTCAAGAACATTTACAAAAAATGCTTGAAGATGCAAGAAGGAAAGAATTCAAGCAAAGGAAATTCTGAGCAAGACTATAAGGAGCCACGTGGTCAAATACAAAGGAGTGACTGGGAACGAGGTCGCACTACCGGAAGTAAAGAAAATAAGAATAGCAGAGATGATAGAACGAATGGTAAAGATAGAAAAGGAGGCAGCAGTATGAGAGAAAGAGACGACATGATGGGCAGGAGTGATGATAGGATGGATAGAAATGGTGATAGAAATAACAGAAATGATGATAGAATGAGCAATAACAATGATAGATCGGGTGGGAGAAGTAGAATGGGGGGTAAGAGTAATAGGAATGATATGATGGGGAGTCGCGATGATAAGTATGGAAGGGATGATTATGTCAATGGAAGAGAAGACTTCCCTCAGAGCGACGAATATGGAGGCGTGAGTATTTTGTTATTTACTAAATATTGATAAATGATGAATGTGTTGTTTTCCTTTACTGAAAATGTTGAAACATTATGATGAGATTAAATTTTGTATTTCACCAGGACATGGGCCAAAGCCAATACAATAATTATTACTCAACGACCCCATCGATGAGGAGATATAAAAGGGAGAGACGTCCAGAAAACTCAGGGCAAAGAAGCCAGTACAATCCGAACAGCCATAAAATCTCGGGCTACGAAGATAACTTTCGCTCAGACGAGAAGAACACCACTGAAAATAACTCCAGCAAGGAAACTGATAATAAAGCGTGTGCGCTGCACTGCTTCTTGGAGGACTTAGAAATGGTAGGGATTTTATCATAATTAGAACAAATAAACAAAAAAGATGGCTGGGACAAACTAGATGTGGAAGGCGGAGGACAGGGTGTTGTGGCGGAGCATGGGAGAGGCCTATGTCCAGCAGTGGACTGCGATAGGCTGAGTTGATTGAGAACCAATCAGAAGTTGATGTTACTTTTGGTTGCGTTCAATGAATATAAGTTCTCTTATACCGTGGTCGCACAATTCCATACCATAGTCGCAAGAATTTCCCTGAAAGTTCGTCAATTGTTCTGGACTCTAGTAATTTGGTTAGACCATAATATAATTATTTTATACGTGCTCATCACATGAAGTGATTTTTTGCTCCATTGGTGTAATTGCTATATGGCGTTCCAATGTGAGGATAAATAAATAAAATAAATCCAAATAGTAAAATTCGAGAAATAAATGAACCCAACTTTGTAGTCAAATAAAACAATCTGCCGCTAATTACTTTTGATTGTTTCAATGAGCTCTGAAGCAGCAGCTGTTGAGATTAATTTCTTAATTCCCACTTAGACAGGGGAGGACGGAATGCCGGACAGATATTTAGTGACGCATGCGATCACCAAGGATGTTAAGAACGAAGATCTGAGGGATTTCCTCCAAGAGTCCATTGAAGAGTGCTTCCAGATATTGGATAATGGTAACTAGTTATGTTGTTTTGGTAGTATTGTAATTATTGTCAACAGTTTAATGAAGTTGGATATCGACAACTGTCGACTTCAATCTCTTTGTTTGCATGACCTCTTAAATTAGAGAACCTTTATAGATTAGAGAACCTTTATATTTACTGTGTAATTGTGATTCCCCTTGACCTACACTTTTACTTCTTGACTTATCTACCTGCATTTACTGATTTGCCAAAATGAAGCCAATGATTTATCTAATTATTAATAATTGCAGAAAACACGGAAGATAAATGCGAATTCTCCAAAAACTTGCTGATATGTTTGTCAGAGAAGGGAAGAGCGAACTGTGACGACTGGAAGGATGACTTGAAGTTTTAGCTATACCTAAGGAGTCTCTATAACTATGCTGTATTTTATTATATTTAACAATAAACGCTGTTTGAGTATATCGTTTATTTAATATTTTCTAACATAGGTACAACTGCAGTTGAACAATGAAGATGGAAATCCAAATATGTCATTAGTTCGACAAAAAAGTGTGCGACATGTTCATTAGGTCGTCAGGCCGTTAGATCGACAGGTCGTTAGGTCGACAGGTCGTTAGGGCGACAGGTCGTTTGGTCATCAAGTAAAGTATATGTAACAAATATGACTACGTTGTAGTACGGTGCTCGATACCGATAGGGTTACCGCCTTTATTTTTTTTCATATGAATGTTAAATAAATGTAGATTGAGTTTAATAGACGACTTGACCTAGGATAAACTCATGCGGTGGAAAACTCGCACTGGTGCAAATTTACTCCTCTTTGGATTTTCTAGTGGTATATTGGAATGAATAGCCTCAAGTTACAATGTGAGTATTCGTAGAGTCGAAGAATTTACACTGCAATATTTGATAAACATACATTTTTTGTCGACCTAACAATCTGTCGAACTAACGATCTGTCGACCTAATGGCATGTTGCACACTTGTTTGTCGAAGTAATGACATACACTCATGAAGCTCCTTGTGCTGATCAATTAAGCAATTTCTTAAAAAACGATTCAAACAATACAATCATCAGTTTATATAGCCTTTTCAAATCATTAAAGAGCTTTCATAAAAAAAATGCCTATTACCATAAGTTCACAAACACCAGACTATTGTCAAACTGCCAAAGAGATCTCTCTTACTTCAAGCCTCGCATCATTCTTCTCCGTAGCCCTCTGCATTTCTATGCTCTTCTTCAAAGCCTGGAAGTCCCTGTCATTTATGTATGCAATCAGCTTCAGCTTGAATTCCGCCCGGTCCTGACTGTCTACCAGGTCCATCTCTTCTCTGTCCCAGTTCTCTAGGAGAGTGTTCTTCTGGTAGTCGTATTCCGCTTGCAACTTGTCTAGGCGTTGGGAGCCTATGTCTGAAATGATCACAATAATATTATCATGTAATACAATAGAACAAGCGTGATTATATTCTTCATTCCACAGGTTTGCATCTGAATACCATCCTTCTTATCTCATGGGAAAACTGCAATAGCACAAGGATAGGGCTGTAGGCACCTATTGGCGAGCAAGTGGTCGTGAGTTCGAACGTCACTCGTTGCGATGTTGAGATGAACCTACTAGCAATTACCATAAAAATTTTCTTTTGTTGGAGTAATGAACAGGAACGAGCAATAAACATTAGCAATATTTTATGTAATTCCGTGACTGAAAACCTGACGGTCCATCTGTTCACCTGATAGTAACAGGTGCCTGTGAACATTTTCAGAGCTGCATTGCAATTCGCAGATGAGTTTCCATCATGGAGACAAAATTAAAATGCCGTAATGTCTCATGGCTGATGGTTCTGCGACTATTTACTACAAAAACTAAAATGAAAAAGGTCTTACTGAGAAAATAGCTGACGTTCTCAGTATGCGCCTGGAATGCTCTCCGATGCTGCTCATCAGAGTCATCAGTGGCCTTCATCAGCGTCTTTATCAGCCGGTTCTTGCGCTCCACCAGGAAGTTGAAGCTCGTCAGCATGTTCTAGAAAGACCAGAAGATTTACATATTATATAAGAACATAGCAATAGCTAGCCTTATTCTTGTCCTGTAAGTGGTTATAATATGTTCGGATTATATGACGATGATAGCAATACCCACCATTCTGGATAAACACACAGTTTTAGCGTTGATCGTATTCGAGAATCTGCAAAGAAACATTCTTCTTTTTCTTTCATTATAAGGACTTAGCCAAAGCAAGTCCCAATATCATGTTCAGTCACAATATTTTCCTAAATAACATTAAATCAAGCGTCAGGAAAGATATCGACTCAATAAACCATAAATATCTTGTATAAAAACAAAATAACAACAGATCAGACCAATGATGAGCATACCTGGATATCCACCGCCATCTGTTTGCACTTTATCTTGCGCAGTATATACCTCCATTGTTGATTTATTTTGGCTGTGTTCAGACGACTGAAGGCTTCTTCTTTGTCGAGTTTGTTCTGTAAAATTAAGATAGATTTTTGGAAAGAGAAAATGGCGGTAGGCAATCATGAATCAGTGCTAAACAGGGCTAAACCGTTACTCTATTCATAAAGTAAAGTCTTTAAAAATTGCTTGTTTTTGACAGTTGTCTAGTGGTACGGCGGAGTGGTAACACCATAACTTTTAATTTTGATTACTTTAAAGACATAGATGCTCCCAACAAGTGTGCCGCGTGGCATACGAGCCTGCGGCACGCATCAACGGCAGAGGCAACTACAGCCGTCGACCGTCGACACGTCTATAGCTGTCGTCGACAACATGCCGCTCGTGTATTTTAGCACCGTACTCAAATACACGTGCGGCATGTTGTCGACGGTAGCAGTTGAGCAGTTGCCTCTGTAATTGATGTGTGCTGCTCGTAGGCACACTTAGGACACTTCTGTTGTAGGTAGTTTAACTGTCGTTTAATTGTATAAAAGATGGTGACCTTGATGAACCTATGGATGAGCTCTTGCTTCCTCCTTCGAGCCTCCTCCTCCATGTCAGCGCGATGCTGCAGGTACCTCGCCCGTTCCTCGTCCGACATCTTAGCCAACTTATTGACTTTGCCTTTCTTCCCCATTTTGAAGTTTTAGTTTCTTTGCTGTGGAAAGTGTAAAATTATAACTGGCTGATAGCGTATTAGCAGCGTCCTTGTACTAAAAGGCTATTAATAAAGGTAATACATAACTTAATATCATGGTTGCTTTCCTCGAAGGGTTAGGCAGATGTGTGTGCTTAAAGATTTAAGCTACACTTCTGCCTAACCCTTCGGGGAGTCGGTGTACAGTTTTAAGCTATTGCATAGCTTCTATCGCGGGCCTTGAGCGTGGGGACCGAATCCAGAAATTCCGTAACGAAAAAAACCTAACACCCAAAAAGAAAGACGGTCCAAAAACAAATGACGGTTAATAATTATAATTGCTTAAGTTGATAAAAAATGCTATGCAATAGCTTTACCGCGGCAGTCTCCGAGTGCCACACGTCTTTTTTTCGAACAAGTGTTATTCACACATCCATTTGTCAATCTCACGTGTACACTCGTAGGTACCTAGGTACTGGGATATTTTTCAGACAGTCCAGTTTATTTAGATAAACTGGACTGTCTGAAAAATATCCCAGTACAGTTTTTTTTTCTAACAAGGATTTTTTTATAGAAACATAAATATAGAAATATGAAATAATAATATAGAAGTATTTTATAGCTATCCAGCCTATATAATGTTCCCAATGCTGGGAGTTGGGACACAGGCCTCCTGTTTCTTTGAGAGGGAGTGGGCCGCAGTCCACCACACGGGCCCAGTGCGGGTTGGTAGATTTCACGTCTTCGTATATTTGGTTCTAGAACATGCCGGTTTTCTCACAATGTTTCCCTTCACCGTTTTATAGCACAAGTACAAGCGTACCCAATACCCATACCATATACAATATGTATAAAAAGGTGTGGCCGTATGTTAGTATGCAACAAGTAGGTAGGTACTTAATCTGAAGAACTCCACAGTCCGTACGATGCACATGGACACTAGTTCACGTATATTTTAATTAATAATAAATGTTATCAATTTCCTTACCTTTAATAAACTAATGTATAATGTTGAAGTCGTGGCTTCTATTCTAGACACAGATAGGTACCTATGCAGTTATTGAACAAACTAGGTGTAACACGGCAACAGGGTGTGTTGTTTAAGTATATTGATTATCTAATTTATGAAGGTAGCTAGGTGTTATGGAAAACCTTGACGATATACGTATTATAATTAAAAAATGAAACAGTAGGTACCTATGTACTGATATAATTTTAGCTCCCAAATTTTTTTGTTGCAGCTTTAAAAAAAAAAAAAAATTGTGCGAACGAAAAATCCACCCAACATCCGCCATACATCCTACATTACTACTTAGGAATCAAAATATGTCTATTAATTAGGTATATACTAGCTTTTGCTCGCAGCTTCGTCCGCGTGTATGTCAGAAAATATCCCACGGGAAGTTGCTACCGGGATTCAAAGTTCCCTATGATTAATCGAGGTTATAAATTGTCTGTGTGCCTAATTTTATCCAAATCCGTTCGGCCGTTTTTGCGCTAATCCGGACCATACATCCAAACAAACAGACAAAAATTCTTAATTACTATTTTATAGACTATGAGCATATTATTAGACATTTAATACTATACTTAAACTTTTTATTTTCAATTTCATTCATTTAATGAAACCTTAAATTGAAACAAGATAATTAACTCGAAGGAAAATAATCATAAACATAATAAAAAGTTTATAAATACAACTAAAAAGTAAAAACTCGTAAAAGCCAACCCACTAAACATTCAACATAATCTAACTTATTATTTTATTCAGAAGCTACGGAAAATTCTGTGTGCTTAATTATTTCAGATAAATTATTATGATTAAAGTAATGGCAACTTAGATGGCATAAATATTATTAAGACAGGCAATAAAAAACATTAAAACAACATAAACAAACTAGTTTCCATTAGCAACGGTTACCGTAGTAACCAAATCTGCGACCAGAATCAACCACTGACAAGTATCTTTATAAAAAGCCTGTGATAGATATACAAAGTGAAAACACTATTTATTAGTTTGATGAAGGAATAAATAATCAAAATGGATCCGCCATCAATTTCGGGAACGATTCAGTCCACCTCCACATTATCAAGCTCGAAGAACAGCAGTAATAAGTCTGGCGCCAGTGGTGATCGAGAGGTCGACCTCACGAAAGACAATGGTTAGCTAAAAAAGTCCTGAAGAATTCTTGCTGAATTATCCTCAGCCTGTTTTTAGTTAGGAGCTACGACGTAGGTCATTACTACATAACCATAGGTACATTAACATGGGAATAAACATGAATATGTGCATAATATGTATAATCAATGGGCTAAGAGAATATCGCAGACAGATTTGGTGATCGCAGTATCTGTGTCACCCACGTTTGGTGGTCATGAACTCAAGAGCATTAAGAGCTATCTAGGTTAACTATAACTTTAATAACCCAGAGGATACTAAAACTATATTTTCCAGGAAAGCCAGGAAAAGGTGGGCTTTTGCATGTCGTACGTATGCGTTTTTGGGTCTTTTAAAACGCCCGTCGCAGTATCTGGGTTAATTTTTAGAGAACTCTCTATGAAAGTAATAACTACCTCTTCTTCCGATGCCTCTTCAGAAAAAGTATGCTCGCTTCAAGTAATTTTTATAATACACACTTACACTAAGAACACAACAACTTAACTTATAGCATACTTACATTAAGGTACAGGACATCTCCTGTACCTTAGTGTTCGTCCGGCTCTGGCCTATAATATGATCAGTGGAGAGATACATAAACTAATTGAAAAAAAAAACCTTTACAAGAATTACAAACGCTTCAATACTCCTGTTCCAGTGGCATCACCAATCGACCTGGAGTGCCACATCCAATGTGAGCGCATCACCAAGATCCTTAACGACGCAATTTACAAATGCAAGCTTTCCATCTGTTTGGCGGACCTGGTGCAGGAGTACCGCCTCCTCAACAGTGTCCTGTCGCCTATGCACATGGATGACCTGATCTTCATTTTCGAACAGTACGACAATCCTCTGTTCTCATCCAGTCTATTGAACATGGCGGTTATGGAGGATTTGAAAGCTGTGAGTTTCGATTTATAGTTTTTGCATATGGTGGGTCCAGGCTTTTTAGATTTTAAGTAGTTACAATAGATTAAACTAAAACAAAGAAGTGGTTCAGCGAAGTATCGCGCGTTTCACTGCAATAATATGTTCCTAATATAATGAAGTCTGTTTTGTTCTTTTTAGACAATGTCCAGAAGCTCGAGTTATCTACGTTTCTCTTAGAAATTCCAATAAAAATGGAAATACTGTTTACAACGAGTGTTAAACAATCGGTGACAATTAATTTTGTATCTGTTCTTCTTCTTTTTCGCAGACAGAGCAGTCGTTGTCACGATGAACTGTGTCCAATCGCAGGTGTAGTCGTTGCCTGCCTCACGATCTCTCTCCGTCTGCTTCTGTTAGATGTCATTCTGGCGCATTCATTAACAGGGCCACCAACCGCGGATTTAATTCGATCGTTTCGTCTCATCCGTGGCCTGCTGCCTTCCACTCTGCCCTGCACCACTAGAAGCCCTATGGAGTCATAATTCCGTCCGGAGATATAACCAACGAACTTCAGTATCTGTTCTTATCTGAACTTAACTTCCAGGGTGACATATCGCTGAAAAATCGCCTGAACCCCGAACTGGGGCATCTCCTCTACATCATGAACAGTTATCCTGAGCTCCGCCCCACAATCGATGAAATGATAGCCAAGGTGTGTTATATTCAAACAATTTTCTGATTCATGGTATATAGTACCTACTTACTGTCTTTAAAAAAAAAAAGATCATTCCAAGCTTAGCGGCAATAAACCTGCAACATGGCAAGTTTCTTCGCAAAATGGGAAGAGAAAATCCAACCTGGTTAGATCACGTAAATGTAACCTATTTGTTGTATAGCTTTCGACTTGTCAGGAACCATCATGTTGATAATAGTAAAGTTTACACGAACAAAATCAAACTCGTGATTTTTCTTGTTGATTTCAGATGAGAGAATCAATAGAGAACCAAGCTGGCGACGTAAGTTTGTATATTGTGTCATGTAGGTAATACAAAAGTGAGTGCTTTAATTGTCATTGCTGGAGCAATAGAAATATCCATAAATAGTCTTCGCAAACTTCAATAGACTGTAGGGTTGACCACAGCCAGTGGGATCTATGATCCCTTCTTACACATGAGTAAATATTAAGATCTTACTAATTATCTTGTTGATTGATTTAAACTAATGGACAAGGCGTTTGCATTCTTAACTTTATATGGTCACAGAACACAAAAGCATGCCAATTATTTGTTTCTAGGCGAAAGTAATGCCGCCTGGTTTTGACTTTCTCTTGGAAATGGAGCATTTTCGAGAACTAATGATAAGGCAGATGGAGACCACGGCAGCAGAGGAACTTTCTGCCAAGATTAACACCAAGAAATTGGAAGCTTCTAATGCGCACCTCATAGAGCGTATCACAGGTATGGAGAAACAAGCTCAGGTGGAATCAAACTTACACTTTGCTGTAAACCAGAATGCCAATTCTCGTAATTTAAAACGTTCAAAATCTAGTCGCAGTCTCATCTCGGCGACAAACAAATGTCAAAAACTTGTCAAAATGTAGGGAAATTAGAGTGTATTTTTTGACAGATTGAGATCAGACTGTGAATGTTCTTAAAATTACGAGAATTGCCTCTCAGCTGTCATACGATATGTCCATGTAATAATCTGACCAGCATAGCTATTCACAACCACTCGATACACATCATATTAATATTCAATTCATATTCATTTATTAGCGTTCCGTACTGTATCGAACAAACAATCAAATCACCAATCATCATAATATGTTATCGTAGGATTCGTAGAAGTCCTCTAAACGCAATTTACAAGTCCAAAACCCATCAATTTTGTCTGTTTAAATCAAATAGACGACCGCTATTCTTCCGACAGCTGTTTACTGTCGGGGGCAAGGCAAATCAGGTTCGAAATGTCATTTTCGATACGATAACCTGTCGGATGGTTGTGAATAGCTATGCAGATTAGATTTCCACCAATGCTGCAATGGTGTATGTAGGTCAAAGAACGAAGGGAGGAGTATTATGAAAATGAGACGACACCACTAGATAATTAGACTGACTGTCAGGCTTGGTAACATCTATACCTATTTCCTTACGATTATTTCGTTTTGATTTATCAGAGTGCTCGAAGACTTTGAAAGACGAGACAGATCGCTTCGATCAAACCATGGCGATGAAGACGGAGATCATCGCTAAGTTAGAGCATGAACTAGTGCTGCTCAACAATGAAGCTACTGTCAAGCTTAATAAGAAAATGTGAGATTTTTCTTTGGATTTAGTGAAATATGGCGCTCAGTGGGCGGGACACATTGCTCGAAGAACAGATTGCATAAGGGATCGAAAAGTTCTGAAGTAGAGTCGGCGTACCGGAAATCGCAAGCGTGGCTATAGGCACAAGGTGGACTGACAACCTCGTGAAGGTCGTGGCAATTTGGGTGGACTGACAACCTCGTGAAGGTCGTGGCAATTTGCTTGATCCGAAAAGAACAGCAGTGCGATTCTGTAAACATCTCACCGTGAAAACTTAGGTGAAGTGAGCGTGGAGTGAGCTGTCATTCCAAATAATGCTAGGGATTGACACTACTGACAACTCACATCAAGCTCACTTCACTTGAGTTTTCACGGTGAGATTTTTACAGAATCGACCGGCAGAACTAATTGATGTGCATATAGGTACTTATATACCTATATATATTTGGGAGAGGACTTTGTCCAGACGTCTTTCAGCTGAATTCATTCAACCATTCCCTTTTCAGATAGCCACTTTAGAAGTTTCTAATTAACAAAAATAGTGTAAAAGTTGGGAAATGTGTGTGTGTGTGTGTGTTCGTTTTCTTGTGTGTGTTCTCTTACTGGTAACATTCTTGTTAGCTTGGACTCAGAGCGACAGATGGTGCTGGCGACCCGAAGTCACGCAGTAAAAAATGAGATGTTGAAGGAAGAGGAGGTGGAAAGCCGAGAGGCATACGAACAGCTGTTGAGGCAGCACCTCATTGAGGAGAAGAATCAGAGAGCGCGCCGGTAATGATCGGAGCTTTTTATGTAGAAATCAGATATCTCTTTCGAATATACCTATGTAAATACCCATCCTATCATCATCATCACCCAACTGTACTATTAATAATTATAATTACGATTATGTATCATAATAATCGTATTAAAATTGAGGTACTTAATGTCTGTTTGTAGAGACAGGCTGCTTGCCTTGGCTGCTTTTAACTGTAAATTCTAGTGAACACGATCAAGCTGTTGAAAATTTTCAGAGGATTTCAGGACTGCTGTATCCATTTTTAAATTAGTTAACCGTGTTTCAAGTCAAAGAATCAATTTTTACCATGAATCACCATGAGGCAATTAATTTCACACTTTTTTTATCGCAAAAGGTTCAAAGTAGAGACGCAGCTGTTGTCGTGGCTGCAGAAGTACGACCTCGAGATGAGTGACAAACAGGTGGAACTGGACGAGTTCACGGCGAAGCATGAAGAAGAAATGGAGAAGTGCGAGGAATTGGAGGTGACGTATCAGGCTAACTCGAAAATTACTAACCAAAAAATAAATAAAAGTTATTGTTTGTGTAATAATAACAAGAGAAGGTATTGTGTTCTATTCAGCCCCCAGAGATAAATAAAAATAAAATGACATAAAAAATAATCAATTCTATAAATTTATTTTCTGGGTTTAATCTAAGAGTAAATACACTCACCGGCACGGAAACTTGGCCACCAATAACTTGCCGATAATTTCTATTTAAATATTTAATTTTCACTATATTATGGGTTTATGCACTAAATTAGGGTTTTTTATGGTTTTGTAACTCAGTTATGGAAAAAATGATGCACCAGCAGTAATCTTTAAAAAAATAAGCAGTTTCACAAAAATATTGGTTTTAACACTGTCAATTTAAAAAGAACACAAAATGAAAAATAACCAAAAAGTCTTCGTTGTGTTTGCATTTTAATATCGGGTGTTTCCTCCCCTAGCCCCGATAACAGCTTGCATTCGTTCTGGCATACTTTGGATGATGTTTCTGATCTCAACTTGTGGTATGCTTTCCCAAGCGGTCAGTGCTGCATTTCGAAGCTGATTCAGAGTTTCAGGCGGGTTGGAGGAGGACTTTATTTTTCTTTTAAGCTTGTCCCAGATATGCTCTATTGGATTTAAGTCTGGACTACGAGCTGGCCACTGCAATTTTTGAATACCAACCTCTGTAAGGTATTCCTCCACGCAATGTGCAACGTGTGGGCGCGCGTTATCGTGCATTAGGAGGAATTCGTCAAATCCAATAAACCCTGAATATGGTAACACGTGTTCCTGAAGAATCTCCTCGATGTATCGTGTTGCCGTTAATCGGTTATCGACGATAACTAACTCCGTACGTGCATCGGAACTTATTCCTCCCCAAACCATTATAGAGCCTCCATGAAAACTAACAGTTTGTGTGGTGGTAATGGGTAAAAACCGCTCTCCTCTTCTTCTCCACACTCGCTCCCGACCATCTGGAGCTCGTAAAGCGATTCGACACTCATCTGTGAACAGTACTCGAGCCCACTGCTCATGGGTCCAGTTGACGTGTTCTCGTGCGAATCGAAGTCGAGCTACTCGGTGACTTCTGAGAAGTTCTGGGCCGCGTGCTGGTCTACGAGCTTGTAAATTCACTTCCTCCATTCGTCTTCTCACTGTACGCTCACTAACATTGACACCTCTTGTGAACTGGAGTCGCTGGCGTATCTCAACAGCGGTGAGGTAGCGGTTTCTCAAAATTTCCAGGACAATAAAGCGGTCATCCCGGGCTGATGTGCATCTGACGCCTCCGCTGCCTGGTCTGCGGGAGTAGCGGCCTGTCTCCTGGTATCGTTTCAGCGCATACTGCATCGATGAACGTGGTACATTCAGTATAACAGCAACTTCTCGCTGTGTCAGCCCTTGTTCGATCAATGCTACAGCTTGTGCAACCTGTGATGGTGTTAATGGCATTTTTATTGGAATTAAATCACCTTTAGTTATTGAAGTAACAGTACGATATCACAATAATTGAATAACCTAACAATAAACTTTCACAAAACACAAATTTAAAACAGCAACTTAGTCGCTCAGATGACCGGGTTCAACTAAAACTTAAAAATAATGTCATATTGCACTCAAACATGATAAATTACCCTCTTGAACTAAAGGTAAACATTTTTTAGACCAACCTTCATAATAAATAATCATAGGAAACACTTAAAGCTCTTGTTATCGCGAAATACGCGCTTGGCCAAGATTCCGTGCCGGTGAGTGTATCTACATGACTATAGTTAAATAGTTGTATGCCTTGAACAATACGTGGTCGTGAAAATGTCATGGTAAATAAAACAAACCAAAATGCTAATCAAACAATACTACCAACAGAAAAAGATAGAGGAACAAAACATCGAGTACATCCCGCTGATGGCGGAGCGAGAAGCGGAATACCATCAAGAGATGACGGAAAAGATGAACAAGTTCATGGCGGACCACGCCGCGAGGGTCATACAGACCGCCTGGAGAGAAGTGCTGGCCAATCGCGCAGAGAAGAAGAAGGTATGACATCCAACACTCTTGAGCTAACTCATATTTAAGACAAAGTTCCTTTTAGAATCAAGAGCTAGGATGATAGAGGTGTATTTTAGAGTAGAAAATTCCTGCTCAACCATGGTATGGTCTTTGAACATTGCTATGAAAAGAAATAATGAAACACGAAGATTATTATGAGAACCATAATTATGGGCAAATTAGGTAAGAGGTATGATGGTGGAGATCTATACGATGAAGCAGAAAACGATCGGCAATATTTCCTAAATTATGATTAATAATATGAAAGTGATCCAAGTTGCTAACTATTTTTATCTTTTTTGTTCATGCAGCTAAAAGGAAAGGGCAAAAAAGGAAAGAAGAAAGGTTAATAAAGAAATCATTGGGAATAATATTTTATTTTGATCCTCGACCTTTTCCTAATAATTTTACCAAAAGATCCTATAGTTTAAAATGTCTATACCAACTCCTTCATTTGAATTCTTTAGCGAGATATATTTTTGTGTATACCTTCGGTAAAGAATTTAAAATCCCTTGTTCCTTATCCTGATTCCGTTTCCTTTCTTACAGTTGAGGAAATTATTGAAGAAAATCCAAGCTGCTGCAGTTCCGACGGATCTAGTAAAGGGGAAAAAGAAATAACTACACGAACGGGTAGGTCTTTAGAATTTATCAAAGTGTCGTTATGCATTCAATTTGTTTATTTTTTTACTGCTTTACTTTTATTTGGTTGTTTGTTTGAGGGAAATAAAACAATCTATCATAATCAGAAAACATACATTTTATAATACATTTTATTTACTTAAATAAAAGGTTTTGCTTCATTTAGGATTAATTATTTAATAAAAATCTATAAAGAGACATTGTATAATATAATATATATCTTTGTATTCATGACAAGTCTAAAAGATATTCAAGAGAGGTCGCCCCTGTACTTGACGTTCAAGTATTCGAGGTAATATGTCATCCAAATAAAAAAAAAATAAAAATATTTAAATATCTACATGCGTAATGTATTTGCGTTGCTTTATTTACCATAAAGTCATCCTAACAAGTTTATTAGAGTATAGACATCGAATAAAAAGTCATGAAAATTTTAAGGAAACCGTACACAGTATCGACATCCGATTTGATAAAACGCGTTCTTTTGTATATAAATTTCCCTATCAAGTATACGAAATGCTTTAAATATTTTTCTATCAGATTTCCAAGCGCTTCAATATGAGGGTAGATTAAATATTGCTGCACAGTTTTATTAGTTATTTTCCTAATCATCAGATCATAATTTCTCTTCATCATCGAGAATCTTCAGATGTCGTATGGCTCTGAGATCAATGAGTGTGTCGGATGAACTCTTGGTGGTTGGAACAAAGGATAAAGCACGTCGCGCTCTCTCGCCGTTGCGAAGCACTGGGTTCAGGTCCTGAAAATAAACCATATTGATGAGTTATTATCTTTCTGCGCCTAAAATTAAGGAGAGTGATGTGGCTCAAAAGGCTGCTTAACTTGCAAAGTACTGGGCAGGACATGTCTGGGCACAAATATCACAAAACCGGTGCCGATCGCTATAAGGATCCATACAACGTTCCGGCAAATCACGAAGGAGATTGCTAGAGGACTTGAAAAGAGTATTGGAGAACTTAAGAACTGAAAAGAGTAATGGCTTTTGCCTAGGAGTGAGAAATATATTTTAGAAAAATAAAAAAACTCGTGGTAAAATGGGTGACGGAAGAATATATCTAGAACTTTAAATAGTTTTGAATTGTTCCATCGACTTGAGTAAAAGAGTTACTTACTCTCAGTTGTACCTGCAACGCGTGCGCCGTGTGTTCAGTCTTAGAGATTTTATGTTGAGCTGCTTTTAGTTCAGCATCCAGCAGTTGTTTCTCTTCTTCTAGCTCCTTCAAGCGTTTTTCTGCTTCTGTAAGAAGGAGACATGTTGTAGTTAGTAAAGAAATAAAATCTTTTATTTCTTAGACTTGGTCAAGAACCCATCTTTTTTTTTTTTTGCTGCTCGGTGGTAATCCTCATGCACTTCCTCTATCGTGGGGGTGACGGGAGGGGTGTGGCGGACTCTTACCGGCTAAAACCACCACGGTGTTCCACCTGTGCCTATGCCCGGGAGTGCGGTATTTGCATAAGTATTCACCGCTCCCGAACCCATCTGCTAAAGCTCATAATTAATAATGTACTACCTATTTTAATCATAAGTGTTTGTACTAAATTACCTTTAAACTGAGTTTCCTTCTCAGCCTGCAACATTTCAAACTGTTGACGTTTTAATCTTTCCTCCTCTAGCATTTTGCACTGTTCTTCTTGAAGCCTTTCTAATTCTTCTCGCCTCTCCCATTCCTCTGCTAATACCCTGACAGGACAAAACATATCATTAGCTTCCTTTTTATTTCACTCAATCAACTCACCCTATCGCAGTCCACTGCTGGACATAGGCCTCTCCCAGGCTGCGCCACAACACCCTGTCCTCCGCCTTCCGCATCCAGTCCGTCCCAGCCACCTTCTTTAGATCGTCCGTCCGTCTAACGGGGGGCGTCCCACACTACGCTTGCCGATACGTGGTCTCCACTCCAGGGGGTCTACTCCGAAGTAGTATCGGCCGTTTCCTGCTACGAAGTGACTATTTGGTTCAGTCGGTTCCGATCCTACACTCCTACACTCTTTTGAATATTGACTATGGTCCCGACCCAACTGAGCCGATCCGAACTTTTTTTCGAAGTTTTCAATAATATTCGGTTCGGCCAGGTCCGATCCAAACATTCGCACTTTGCACTTCGGAGTAAACCCCCTGGACTCGTCTGCTCCACCGGCCATCGGTCCTTCGACAAACATGGCCAGCCCACTGCAAACTTCCTTTTTATTTATTTTCCTAGAAATAATGATTCAAATAGTTTTACAACTCACCTAGCCTGTAATGCTCTAACAATTTCTTCGTCTCTTTTAGCTTGTGTTTCTTCCTGTAGTAGTTTTTCAAGTTCTACTTGTGCGTGTTTCAATTCTTCTAACTTTTTGTTGTCTTGTTGTGCTAATTCCACTAATTCCTGAAATAAATTATTATTGTCGTTATTATACTCTGTCCACTAGGTTAACTGTTTTTTGACAGATCGAACTAGTGGGCAATTATATATATTTTTTGTCAAACCACGCACGGTATTATAGTGTCTGTAAGAAGTCATAAATAAGATAATTCAATACGATTAGGCAGTTTATATATTTATTTTACTACGCATTTTAAAGTTAACTTTTATCTGGAATAACAAGAATGGCTAGTAGGGACAGTATTGTTGTGTACCTGTGCCTGTGCCTCAGCGGCGAGGCGTGCCTTGACCTCGTGCTGCAGCCGTGCCCTGGTCTCCCGAACTTCGCGCTCACGCCTTGCACCTGCACCGCGTCTCACAGCCCTCGCGCGCCTCTGGAAACCTTCCACTCCACCAGATACAGCTGCTGCTTGCCGGAGAGCTGATATCCATTGTAGACGACTCCTATGAGGAAATAAAACAAAATAAGCTGATTATGGACTAGTAAAGTTTTTAAAGTAGGTACACTTACACATAACATCACTCCCCAAAGGGTTATGCAGAGGGCTAGTACACATCTGAGTATATTTCTAAGAAACATGGTTAAGCTGGAATACTGTGACAAGCTTTAACTAAGGCAATGTGTCTTTAAGAATTGTACATATCAGAATAGATAGATTATGATTATCCAACGTTACCTACAATCTAAAATAACTCATCAGACCTGAAACAGAAAACGTAGGAGCAAGCAAGCTTCGAGATTTTTTTCCTCGTAACAGACAACTCTGGGCTACAGAGTCAAAGAGATAAAGTAGGTACAGCGACACTTACTTGTGATCCTGAGTGCCGAATTCAAACGTCCTATCCGGCGTGATGAGCTGGAACCTCTGTATCTTGCCCTCCCCGATGGCTGCCTCAACGGAACAGTATTCATCGATGACGACACGGCCACACTGTTCCTTCTGAGAGGAACTCTTGTAGTAGGTGAGGGCACACGGCTGGAGGACGCACCAGTACTCCCGCATGGTTGGGAGAAGGTAGCCGCGTTTGAATAGATAGCCCTGGGAAGAGAGGATAGATGTTTACAGAATAATAAATATGATAATAAATAAATGATGGACAGTTTAGTATTTTTTTTTATTTGTTTAATTTCATAGTGGTTTTCTAATCGGTTTACCTTCTTAATAATATCCTCAATGAAGACATCGTATATCTCATCGACAGCTTCGACAAGAGCCTCCGAATGTAGCTGCTGATCTCCACAGTATTTAGCTTCAAGCACGGCGAGGAATGCGGCCCACTTGAAGTGGCCTATGGAGGAGCCTAGGGCTTCCCAGTCAGCTGTGTCCCAGCGGAGGCCGAGGCAGTGGACTAGTTGTTCTGCTACTATACCCGCTTCTGAGGGTTGGAGTACCACCTGAAGGATGAAGTAGTCGATTTTATTAGCTGCAAATTTAAGTAGAGAACGAGGGATGAGTGCAAGTTATCATGATGTATTGTCACCAAATGAGATAAGTAACCAAGGTTAAGTTTAGTAAGAAACCAGTGGTGTTTTGGAATAAAACTGAATTGAATTAATAGAAGAAAAAAACAGTTAATTTATCAAATTCATTCGAATACATCCATCGGTTTCTTACTAACTTTAATTTTATCCGATGGCCCTGGTTACTTATCTTTTTTGGTGACTGTACGTACATGACGAATAGGGCAGCCCAATATTTGAGTCAAGGTAACATCCGCAAATCCGGGCAGTTAGGTATCTCCATAATACAACACATTCATTCATCATACTGTCTAGTAGTAACTAATTTGGAATAAAAAAACTACCCACGAACCCGGATTCATTTTTAACAAATATAAGAGGGAATTTGAGTTTCAAAATACGCACTCGACAAACAATCTGAAAACGAGTGAAAGTGTAAAATAAAGTTACGCAAGTAGTGTTCGTAAATGACAAGCGTTATGAAACTTACTATTACGAAATTGAAATCTACACACGAGCGTGTTATGTTATTATTCGCGAGAAATTAATTATCCTTTTAAGTGATAACCTAAATCTATATGACTAAGAAGTGTCTTATGTAGACAATGACGAAAGTGCTGATGATGCAAACGATGTACCTACCTGCCGATCGATTCTGAGTTTGTTTGTTTTTTATTTCTTTGTTTGTTTGAATGCGGTAATCTTTTAACTACCAGTCTGATTTGAAAAATTCTTTTTGCATTTGATAGCCTAATTCTTGGCTAACATCACGGCAGGACTTTTAGGAGCCGAGCAACAAGGGAGAGTCAGAAAGAACTTTAAAGCAAAAACGAAGTAATAGCACGGGCAGGCGATGCGATGCGATGCGATGGGGTGGATCGGGCGAATAAGAAATTTCACGCGGACGAAGTTGCAGGAAGCTAGTTTTTAGATATAGTTGGTTGTGGTAGAGGATTCTGCATATTAAAGTTGGTAAGCTCATATTATGAATCCTACGAGTCTGAACTTTTGAGAGAGCCTAACTTCGAGCTCACGTAGGCGAACTAGCCTATAATGAATGTGGTCTACAAATTAGCAAAGCTTGACTTACTAATTAGCACGAGCGCCGAGCAAGCATACCTATTTAATTAAACGAACTGCGTTTGCATACCAGCTTCTAGTCTCCGTATGACCCGAGGGAGTTTCAAAAAGTGCCTTCTTTTGCATCTGTAGAGATGAACCCTCTCCCAATTACTGTTTATTTTATTTATTTAGCATTTTCTACCAATCAACCTTAGAGCGATGCAGATATTAAACATGGCAGGCGTAATCTAAGAAATAAATAAGTCGAAAAAGAATAAATACTAATACATAGATACATGTAAACAGAATAAACTTTGTCCGGAGAAATAACGATAGGTAGAAGAGAAAACGAATCCAGCAAATCAGCGCTGGGATGATTCTACGAATTTCTTACGGATATGTTGTACGTGTTTGTTCTTTTCGGTAGTTTTCTGACTGAATGTTCGATTATTCATCATGTTTTCTATGATTGTTTCAAGAATATATTCTTATCGCTATACCCTGTCCATTAGGTAAACCGTTTTTTGACAGATGGAACTAGTGGTTGCAGCAATACATTGATTGATTGATACACGTACGGTATTATAATGTATGTAAGAAGTCATAAATAAGATAATTGAATAAGATAAGGCAGTTTATATATTTCATTACGCATTTTTAAAGTTAACTTTTACGTAATCTGGAATATATGCGTTCTAAGACAGCTGTCAAAAAACGGTTAACCTAATGGACAGGGTATAAAATATAACACAGCTCTACAAAAAAAGATATTTTTTTTGTTGCCCTGGATTTCTGTGAAAATTCTCATGTTTTCAAGTATCCAGATCAAGAATATATTTATGAAAGCACTGACTGTGCTCTTATTTTTATGATTTTCACAAATCTCAAAATTTGAACAATAATCAGCTTTTCGTTCATAAAAATTGATTTTATCAGTCATAATTTTAACAAAATTAAGAGCAATTCTTACAAAATCATTGATAGTTTCATGAATTGTGAGCATAAATATATCCAAAATCAGTCTTATATCCAGGGCAACAAAACCACTGTATACCAGTGTAATTCTTCTATAGATTCTACATAATACATTTCATGTCATCAATAAATGTCAAGAGTCTAAGAGATAGCCTTCTTGATTCTAATTAGCGCTTAAGTGCTGGGTTATAGATTAGCAAAATACTGTCTCATTTATGTAACAGTATGTAGGAGGCGACTCACATGTAATTCTAATTTTAGGCTATCTGTTAAAAAAAGTGAAAGTTTGTGAATTAGGCCGCGTGTCCAAGGCAAGAAAAATCGTCCGTATGTCTGTCTGTCAATACCCTTTTTCTCAGGAACGCGTGGAGGTATCAAGCTGAAATTTATATCAAATAGGTACTCAGGTCTACTGACCCTTGGAGATGTGAAAAATTCAAACTTCTAAGCCAACGCAATCAAAAGATACAGCCGTTTATGCCGCTAAAATCCGAAAATTTTCGACACTCGCAAGGGAATCAAAACCTTGAGGGTACTTCCCGTGAACTCAGAATCTTGAAATTTGGTACGAAGCAACGTCTTATAGCACAGATAAAGGAAAAATTGCAAAAAACGTAAATTTTTAGCTACATCATTTATAATATTTTTTTTTAATAATTTTAAATTGTACGGAACCCTCGGTGCGCGAGTCCTATTTGCACTTGGCTGGTTTTTTTTTATTTACACGTGTTTCTGTGACAAAATAAACAATTTTTTCTTTCTTTTTCCTCTTTCTAAAGCAATGATTAGCCCAAGATATCAGAGCGTTAACGGTGTTAATAAGAACTCAGTTAACATCTGTACAGAGACGAGAAATGCCACTAATTAATAAGTACAATCCAAGGAGTGTGAATGACCTATTTGTGATACAATACACAGTGGATAAGGCAGCGGCCTTATGCCCACTGTGTATTGTGTCGGTTAAGCGACTTCGAATTTTTTATGGCTCGTAGTACGAATTTTAATTTCATAGCCAAAATGTGGTCTGATAATTTTATTGTCGTCCTATTTTTTCATTAATTGACAAGAAGTAGATACAATCTTAATATTTTTTAGCATAGTCAACAAAAAGGATTTTTTATGAGTCATACATGTCGCTAATCGCTTAGCGATTAGCGACATGTATGACTCATAAAAAATCGCTTAGCGATTAGCGACATGTATGACTCATAAAAAATCCTTTTTGTTGACTATGCTAAAAAATATTAAGATTGTATCTACTTCTTGTCAATTAATGAAAAAATAGGACGACAATAGGACGAAACTAAGGGCGGAATATAAAATAGGACGAAACTAAGGGCGCTGTCATTAGCATAAGCATGCTAATGACAGCGCCCTTAGTTTCGAAGATAAAATACTGTTCGGAAACATGTGGTCAACGCATGAAGTAAATGATGGGTGAAATTAAAATATGTTGATAAGAACTAACTCTTGGTTTATTATTACTTATTTCAAGACAAGCCGTGTGCCCGATGGGATTTTTCATCGACAAAAATGACGAACTTCCATACAAACTTTTATTCCCTATTCTATGGAATCCTTGTCCAAAATTTCATGTTTCTAGACACAGTGGTTTAGGCTGTACGCTGTGTGTCAATGAATGAATTAAAGAATTTTATTATGTAGATTAATTACGATTCAACTTTCGATCCAATTGAATTTAAATAGTGCCCTTAATTATTAATATTTTATGACAGTGCATGGTCAACTTGTGCAGGACTGCAGGTTGGTACTTAAGTGTTATTTGACTTTGCTTTCTCTTCGTAATAAAACTGTGCCAAAATTTTATTACGCGTATTAAAATTTTATTGCAGTTCTTTTCATAACTTTGTACCTTTATGCAAAGTTCATGAACCTTTTATAAATTTTACGCTACACGCTAGGGTGGAAGGGAGGTACGACTTCTGGTTTCCATTAAGTCTTTAGCAATACTTTTTCGTGTGAACTCTTTTGTTTTCTGAGTAGGCACCCAATACGACCATTTCAAAATTGTGCACTAGTCACGGTTGACTCTAAGTTCTAAAACGAAACTTTGCTACTTAGTCCGTATATCATATCCCTCTTACGAGATATGACACAAGTACCTACTCTTGATCAATACCTAAGCAAAATATACACAGAAAATAAATACAATATAATATAAAACCTATACAAAATATATACCATCTTTAAACTACCTGATGAATAATTTCCCTTACCACATAATGTTTGGAGTCATCAGCATCCTGCACCAGATCTCCAAGCAGACAGAAGATCCTGAAGAGTTTGAATACGGAGTCATCGCCGAACACTCCTGGGTCACGTCCCAGTAGACTCTTGCGGCAGACCAGCCAGCAGACCTAGGTAATAGAATAAAAAAGTATAAATAATGGGTACATTCTTCTTGATTGTCCTATTTAGGCGAACAGGCCAGTGTTGAATTGGGCCTATTTGTCGCATTCCTGCAATTTTTTTACAACGCATTATTCATTTTTTTTCACTTTTATTTGATTTGCAGAATATGTTGTGTGCTTTTTATTTTAGTCTGTGAATAAATGTATGTTTCTTTATATAAAAGGACGAGCATTGATCGCTCCTGCGCTTCGCTTAGCAACAACGCTTGCTTACTGTGTGTTGCTGTTACTGTTACCATTGATTGTCCGCACCAGATGTTTAGGTACCGAAAGTCACATCATTGGTAATATTAACTTTGGACCTTAAAGTTGACGACCACCACGACATCATATAAAAATGTTGAGAAATTATAATAAGTGGGTATGCTAGCAGTTACATACCTACGTGACCTTTTACACGGTGGGAAGAATTATGACATGACGGACGTAAAATAATCAAGGAAAACGGTTGCTGTGAAACCGTGAACATCAAATAATACCAAAAGACGACGTTGTGACAAAGAGGAAATTCTCAATGCTAAACAAAATTTCGGAAATTGAATGTAAAACCAATGAACTAACTATTTTTTCGGCCTTTCATTAATATTTTAGCGGTTTTAATTTTACACTAATTTAGTAGTCTACGGACTCATTATTATCACCATCATTGTGTGTAGTGATGTATCCCCGATTAGTCACCGAAGACAAATGAAAACAACTGTTTCTACTGAATGCTACCCAATTTCTCAATCGTTTTTAAACAACTCTGTACACAGAGATACAACACGTTCGATTATTTACTCGTGAAGCAGTAGGTTGCATGTAATTACAACCCATGTGATAGGCATTGCCTCGTCGCGACCTACTTGCACAGCTGCACAAAGAAGTATTGTGCCAAGTTGATTCAATATGGAATTTTGAATAATGTGAAGATAGTGTCTGCTTTTGGCGGGATGCCTGTAACCTATAAAAATAAGTATTGTTCGTACAGCCATGTGGCCCTATTAAGCAGAAACTTGGCAGAAATGCAAGACATAAAAATTCTGGCAACCTTTACTGCCTGGAGAATGTAGGCTCACAGCCTCACACTTTGTTACATTTTTACTGCTGAGTGCAGAAATACCTGTATCTTTGGGGAACCGGTACCATTGGCTTTGGTGTGATACCAGTACCAGAGTAGTACCGGTCGTTACCAGCTGAAGTACCTGTATTGATATTTCTAATCAGCATCGGTATTGTACCGGTACCAAACAAATATTTCCGTAAGTTACTCGTAGAATTGAGAAAACAGATATTTTTTTTTTTTTTTTTTTTTTATAAAAAAACGATGCCCCATACTAGGAATTTCTCCTGTATCGTGGGTGCGTTCACAAACATTTAAACTCACATACACAAACAGCCAGACCCGGAACAACTACTTGTAGGTCATACAAATATTTGTTCCGTGCGGGAATCGAACCCGCGACACGCAGCGCAGCAGTCAATCGCTTAACCACTGCGCCATCCGTGCCGTCGTTGATATGTAGTAAGTAAATAGTTTACTTAAAAAAATAACTGCAAGTTACAAATACGAGATTTGTGATACCTTTTTTTTTTTTTTTTTTTTTTGTGGATGGGAAATCATCAAATGACCCCTCCCGCTCTGGGTGGAGCGGAAGGGAGTGTCAGACTTTTACTGACTAAAACCCACCCGTGTTCCTTCCTTAGCCCTTTCTGTTCCAGGGCAGCGGTTAACCTTTCGGAAAATCCCGCCGCCCCGGCAGGCTTCGGCCCTATGGGGACCCGTCCTCTGCTGACATTTTCTCTTTGAGGCGCGCGTGGAACACAACGCGCCGTCACTACAACATTTATTGATGGAATGTGTCCAATATGAGCCCAGTAGAAATAATTTAGTAAGGTCCCTGAATTTGAACAGAACTGATGTAGGCATGTTTCACACAATTCTATCCCAACCAAATGGCGACGATGCGAAGGGTTTGTTCAAATTCATGGCCCACGTCCTATGAAAGTATTATTGTTTAGGATACGATGGGACTGGCATACGCTATGCGTAAAAGCCCCTATAAAAAAAAAAAAAGAGAAAAAAAAAAAAAAAAAAAAACGCGCCGTCCGGCACGGGCCTGGTCCTGATCGGACGGTGAGCTACCCATTACTCACCGCCCGCAGGCCCGCGCCTACGGTGGCCGGGAGTCGTCACGCGGCTCTCGACGCCCGGAGCGTCTCCCGCGGCGGCTGAGGCGTGAGGTTCTCTCCCTCAGCCTCCCCGCCACCTCCTTCGCTAGCATGACTGCTTCGCAGAAGGAGGTGACTGCCTCCCATTCTCTCTCGCCCCGGACCATGGCTTGCACCAGGGCCGGGCGCGAGAGGTCGCCGCCGTTGCCGATACCGGTATCTACTTGTTAGGTGGAGTACTGGACATAGTAAAAGCCACATAACAAAACATCGAGAGATTCGATCAGAACAATGAAGTCCTCCCATAGTCTGGAAAGCCACCCCATGAATAATCAACATCAATTTTTACGAGTGACGCGGCTGCTCTACTTGGACACACAGATAAACAGATTCATATTAGTTTTGTGGCTAGGGGAGCGAATATTAGGGACGCATTGGGCAGGGCAAGTGTTTTCTGTGTCAACAGACGGACGTAGTACTGTATATCACGCTCCAGACAGTTTTAGCGGAAATCAATACCGTAGTCGCGGGGCCGCGAACCTAGACACTTGAGTACTACGTTTTGCCGACTGCATTTGTAGCTGGAAAAGTTTGGCTGAGTCTTGCCTGCTCTAGACATTTCGTTTTGCTGAGAAAATAATGTTTATTGTGAGTTTGTATGTAGGGGGTGGTACGGGGAAATTTTCGAAACTACTGGTCTGAAGCCTTTTTTTTTTATCGACAATGGTCTCACTCTTGACCTCAATCCAGCCCAGAGGCAGGGCAGTATTGCACAGTATTGCCGAGTGTCATAGGATATACAGACGTAAAGGACAACGTGTATGGAACAGCATTTTTTTTATAACCTAGTCCTCGATAATTTAAAGAAAAATTTGCTTTTCCATACATTTTGACCGCGTAGGTATTGCTTCTATAAAACAACAGCTTTCTTTGAAAACCGACGTATAAACCGCTACACTAAGAGGAATCATGTGCTGAGTTCATGGTTACACGTCGATGCCACCCTGTATTTTATGATAATAATAATAATAATAATAATAAATAATAATAATAATAAATCCCTGGACATTTCACACAGCACCATTTGTCCCAAGCTAAGCAACCTAATGCTTGTGTTATGGTAACAAGATGGCTGATAAACTACTTATATACAATTTTTTTTTTTGTAAATACATACATATTATAGATAGAAAAACACCCAGACTCGGAACAAATACATGTAGGTCATACAAATATTTGTTCCGTGCGGGAATCGAACCCGCGACACGCAGCGCAGCAGTGAATCGCTTAACCACTGCGCCAACCGTGCCGTCAAAAATGATAAAACAAGTAATTTCACTCGGATGAAGTCCTGGGCAAAAGTTAGTTTTGAATAACTTGAATTTCCAGTAAGTCAATACAAAAGTATTTTCCTTGTTTCGGAAAGGTCATCCAAATTATTATGTTAACCTTTAGGATTTCCAAAACGTGTTTTTCTTAATTGATTAGATAAATAATATGAATCATATTTTGCGTGCTGACCCAAAGATTTCTTAGCACTCGAATATCTTACATTTTTATAATGTAGTGTGTATGTGTGTGTTTGTGTTTTTCTATTATATTATTTATATTATTATTATATTATTTATATTATTCACATAAGTAGTTTCATATCATCTAACGTGACTATCCAGCAAACATACAAGACTGGTGTGAGTTTTCCATAATCAGCCTATAATGTTCCTACTGCTGGGAAACAGGCCTCCTCTCTTCGAGAGTGGGCTATAATCTACCAAGCGGGCTCAGTGCGGGTTGGTAGACATCATATGTCTTCGATTTTTTGGTTCTACGACATGCCGGATTCCTCACGATGTTTTCCTTCACCGTTTTAAGAGCAGTGGTGATCAAAATTATTTACCTACACGAAGTAAAAGCACCTGTCTGGGTTCGAACCGACGACCTACAACTCGTAAGTAAGGGCCATTACAACTGGGGCCACCATTGCTCCTGCGTGTGTACTGCACCTACTTGGTATTTTCTGAAGCTAGACAAGTTAGAGGAAATGCTTGCGTTCATGATTCATGATCCTTTATCTTATTGTTAGTCTTAAATTACGTGAAGCACATAATTAATTAATCACTCTCACAAAGGATTGTTTAGCATTAAAATTGTAATGTTTTCCTCATGATTAATCTTTAATGAACTCGACCTTCTCACTGGTTTACATATTAGGTATTTAATTACGAATTTAATAATAAATTATTAGCATATACTTTAAGTCATAAAGAAACCCATATGGTTATAGGCCATTCATGGGACAAAGTTTAATAATGTATTCAGCTAATAGCTTCTACTCGCGACTTTATTCGCGTAGAACTCAGATACACAATATATCTAAGTACTAAAATATCAGCCTCATCTTTATTAAAAAAACTGCCTCGGCCGCCACCGCTATTACTTAGTTTCGCTTAGCGTACTTTCTTACTTTTTTTCTTTGAACGGCTTCTTAGGGTCGTGGCATGTTGAATAGCCTTACCTATACCTAGCCTTCCTCAAAAACTGGCCTATTAAATGCAAAATTATTTTTTCCAATCCAACCGATAGCTCCAGAGATTAGTGCGTTCAAAAAAAAAAAACTCTTTAACTTTATTATTAGTATAGATAAACCCCTTTATCTATAAATGTTGCTTTAAGGTAAGGTTAAGTTATGATTAGCGACTGTTTAACCATACATTTTTGTAACGTATCTACAACGTACGCGTATCGTCGTAGATTAGACTATTAAGTTTATACAGTAACAATCATTGTGTTTGAAACGAATTGTGTATTTTAGCGCTAATGGTTCCATCGCACTAATTGACCTCTGCCTGAAGGAAGGCATGGCCACAGAATAGTACGAAGGGGAAGAGTCACGCCCAAACTCCCGAAGTAAGTAGTCGAAGTTCATTAGTGTCGACCAAACGTATCAATTTGATTGGGGGACCACTAATGAAGAGTGTTGGGACGTCTATTATAAAATACTAGCCAATTATTATTCTACTGCAGGACAAAAGCTTCTTCTCCTACAGGGAAGGCACGAGCATTGGTCCCCACGCTTGCTCAAGACGGGTTGGCGATTTCAGATTTATCTACGAGAATCTATAGGTAGGTACTAATAATAAAGCTGAAGAGTTTGTTTGTTTGAACGCGCTAATCTCCGACACTTCCAGTCTTTTTGCATTTGATAGCCCAATTCTTGAGGAAGGCTATAGGCGACTTAACATCACGCTAGAATCCTTAGGAGGTGAGCAAAAGAAAAAGGCACGGGCAGAAGTTAGTATTAACCATAAGTTCAGGTTTCTTCACGATGTTTCCCTTCACAGATATCTATACTATAACCTCAGAGAGCACGTACGAAAAAAGTCACATTGGTACTTCCCGGACTTGAACCCACAACCTCGTGCATGAGAGGCGAGGCCTTAACCTCTGGGCCACTATGGAGTAATCTACTTATTTTGTAATTGAGAAAATTTAAAATAAACCTTATAGGTTAGTAAAGCTAGTAGCTAGCTAGTAGCTAAAGGTTTTGGTGTTTAATCAGGAACCAAAGTAAATGATGCATTAATGGCGCCGATTCCCTTGTTTACAAATTAAACTAATTCTAAGTTCAGTGCATCTTTTTCTTTCTATTCCATTAAGAAAAGGACAGAAGATAAATATTAGTTCAGTCCTGTCAAATTATTCAGCGCCTGACGTAAATTGACGTATTTTTAGTAGCCATGTTTTTAATCACGTCTAAACTTGCTATGTAGCAAGCAGTACCTATGTTAATTTGACCTTTTCTTAATGAAATGGAAAGAAAAAGATACACTGAACTTAAATTTCGTTTAGTTTGTGAACAAGGGAATCGGCGCCATTTGGAATGTTAAAGGAATAAGAAAGGAAGGAGTATTGAGCAAAGGATCAAGAAATTATCAAATAAGGAGACGAAAACAGTAGATTGAATTTGATGTGTGGCAGCCTATTTCTATGCGCATAACTTCCCCTCGCCCGACTTCGTCGTACGTCGGAATCGGATCCAATATATTTATATTAAGTGAACGCCTACATCTTCGTATTTATTATGGAGAATTTCGCGTCTCTCCCTCTTCCACATTTCCAAAGGTCACTGGAAAAATTCCGGCATAGAATTGTGTTACCCTGCATTATTGTGGAAGACTGGATTATATCAGGAGAATCGGTGGCGGATCTTTAATCCATTTAAAATAACTAAATAATTGTTAATAATAATACCTACATATAAAGGGTGGCAAGGATATATCGACGCGCATACTATAACCATATATTCAGCACATGATTAGAAATTATCACATAGAGTAGAAATTTCCAGTAGTTAATCAAAAAAATAAATTGCTGTTTCATAGATATCTACCCGGTCAAAATTTTGTTTCCAAGTGACATCTCCCAACAAGCACTGAACCCGTGTGGTGTATTACGGCCTACTGGGATCTCACAGAATGGTGGCCTGTGCCCCAGCAGTGAGAACATTATAGGCTGGTTATACATGTCTATGTGCCGTCTTCTCAGTATTCATCCGCTTTCTAGCCATTAGGTAACGCTTTAACCAACCAGTTTTAGTGTTAAAGAAATGTTCAGAAACGTACCTCACTGATTTTCTTCTCATATTCCCTGACTGTTGGCAAGGTGGTGGTCTTCGGCAAGGAGCTGAAGACCTCATGCTGTAGGTAGTAGCGGAACTCGTCGAAGGTCAGCTCCTGTGAGGATCTGAAGTGGTCCAGACCCTTCTCGACTCCGTATAGGTCGAGTAGAGTCCCAATGTTCGCTGTCAACACCTGGAAAGATAAAATAATAGTGTAAGCTACACATTTTTTAGGGCGGGGTAGAGTGCCGCACCCGCAACTTGGATCATTTGGGTGTTAGAACTTAGTATTACAATTAGTAACACTGACCCATGTGGGTAATAGAGTTGATTAATATCTACTTCTTCGGAGAGGTCAATGAACTATATACATTTGCGTAATGAAAAACCGTTGTGTGTTTAAAATTAAAAAGCTTGGGACTGTTAAAGCATGTTCTACATAATGTATAGTCGGTGCTAAAGTAATGTAAAGCACGCACTCACAGTCAACAATTACAACATATCCTAGACTCCTAGGCTACTACTTTATGTATACGATACTTTCGACACCGTAAGAAAGCCCAGAACATCAACTTAATAATCAGAGGTAAGAGGTGTGCAAACATCAATAATATTCCATTGAAAACAGTATTTATCTTCAGTTGCACGTGCCTTTCTTTGGACGACTCTCTGTTGATTTGCCCCAGAAGCTAAAACAAACGCTACCATACTTGTAAACATCTATACCACACTAGAAATATTACAAGTTTGAAGTGGCACTGGTAGCAGTGCCATCTGTTTGTATAGTGCCTTAGTAGTAAGGCACTATACAAACAGATGAAATCACCAGTCGCAAGTTACTACCGCTGACTCATTGTTTCTGCCGCTATCAGCTAACTCAAACGCAAACTGACACGTTTCGAGTTTCAACATCAATCATACAAACATTGTTTGGAGAGTTTACTCTATTATTGCCTTTAGGACTCATGGCAGAACAATGCAGCATACCCTGTTTCCAAAGTTATAGTGATGATTTTCCCTTGATGTGTTTATCTGACAGGTTGAAAATATCATGAGGAGCGTAGCTGAATGCTCTTGTTAAAAGCCAGTCGGAAGGTTGGTAGTTGGTAGCACAAGCTGGGTTCAAGGGTGCATCAAGCGAATGCTTAAAACCTTAACAAGTAAGGTATTACTTAGTGGAACTTTAATCTTAATTTTGTACCTCCAAGATATTGTAATGAGAGCACTCATTAAGTCATTGGACATGCAACGTAAACCGATGCGTTTCGGGTTACGTTTGCTTATCTAATGAGTGGTCATCAGCTGCCTTAATAGTAAACAAATTAGTCATAAAAAAATTATAAAGCGGAGATGATTGTGTGGTTTGATGACGTTATTAATATGTTGTAGATTATGAACTTCAAAATGTTTTAAACGTGATCATATCCTCTATGATCTATGACTAACAATACAAGTACACTAATAGTATTCTTTTTTCTTTGGGAAATTCTCGGATCAGTAGCAGCCCAGACTCCGGAATAGGTTCGCCCCGTATTACATTCAATTTGAGATGTGGTCTATCATCTTGCCAAGTTTTATGTGCTGGTTATGACAACATCCCAGGGGTCTACTCCGAAGTAGTATCGGCCGAATGTTCGGCCGTTTCCTGCTACGAAGTTACTATTTGGTTCAGTCACTCCCGATCCTACACTCCTACACTCTTTCAAATATTGACTATGGTCCCGACCCAACTGAGCCGATCCGAACGTTTTTTTTCGCATTTTTCAATAATATTCGGTTCGGCCATTGTGTCGGTCCGATCCGAACATTCGCACTTTGCACTTCGGAGTAGACCCCCTGGTTTTTTGGGGCTCCCTACGTTCAGTAGATAGTAGGGGAAGCCCGGGCAAGACGAATATGTTAAGGGGTAGTGATAATAAAACCACAATCTAATAATCAATAGAACTCTTTGAACTTTTAATTTGTACTATGTTTAATCATCTTTGGAAAATAATCATTAAAATTAAAAAACTTAAACAATTTCTATAATAATTATGAGCATTAACAAAAAGTATCAATTAACCGTTATCATGTATCCGTTTTGCCCGACCCTACCGGGCAAAACGGATACACGTCAAGGGCAAAAAGGATATGTAGAATTAGTTTAGATCAGACTTCGCATTCATCACAGAAGTAGCTGCCAACTCCTACATAGGAAGTGCAGTCTTCATGCGCCCAACTTTTGCACTGATTACACTGAATCTAATCTTCCGCTGGTGGTTCAGTGTATTTGTCAGCGCACACTAAACAGTAAAAATCTGGTTTCGGATTTTTGTTTCGTTGTTTGACTGAGGATATTTTAGTTTTCGTTTTGCTGGGGCCTGCTAACTCAGAAATCTTGGTCTTTTTAATATTGGCCTTCTCAAATTTTAATGCTTGCTCAGCTTTGACAGGAGTAGACGTCAACACCTCTGATTTCTGCCTCTTGTGTTTGCGGCCTGTTTTAGGAGCAGCCATAGTTGGAACAGGTCTAATTTGAAATGGCGTAAGACTCGCAGCTGGCGGTGGATGTTTTTCTCCTAGTGAATTGGAATCAGGCAAAGGTGTAGTAGGCCTTTCAGTCTCTATTTGACTGACTGGAACTGAACTGGACTGTATGGAAGATTCAGCTACTGCCGCCTCTGCGGTAACAGATGCAATTTCAAATAGAACCGGGTCAGTCGTCATTGTTGCTGCTGGAGAATTATTTAAAGCGCAGTTGGTTATAGTAGACGATGTGCCATTGAATAAATCTATGGCTATTGTCGACGGTGCATCATTTACAGGATCTTCAGTCATAGTAGACGGTGTGTCAGGAAAAGGACGGTCGGTCATAGTTGAAGGAGCGTAATCTTCTTCTCCGAAAACCTTTGGATCATAAGGCCAGATTCCCGGTTTTTTAAACCCATTAACTGCGTTCTGACCCGCGCACTTTTGGCATACGCTCCCCCAAATAGTTTGAAGTATACGGAGATCTGTTTTAAACTAACATTAGTCGTCAAAAAACCTGAAAATATTGAAAGAAGTATTTGAAAAACCTTGAATTATCGATAGGCAATGTGATATTTATTATGTCACCGTGGGCGTATCAGCGACTGATACTTCGTTTGTCATTTCATTACAATGATTGGCACTCCAGTAACCAGATATGTCTGCTAGCCTCGCAAGAAATGTGTGCATGCGTCATGTTTTGTGGTTGTTACAATCACATTTTTAAAGCGCTTGACAACAGATGTTACTGTACTTGTAACTTGTAGAGCGAAGGGATTTCATCGACATTTCAATGAGATAAGAAATGATGACTGTAAAAACTTCCGTGTAGTCGGCTTGCAAGAGAATTTTAGTAAAATATTCTCTAATACTTAGAGTTTTTGAAAGCTTTTGAATACAATGTCCAACGTAACAAAGATAGGATCAAGCGTGTATTCCCCGAAGAAGGGTTGGGCAAAAGTGTACCTATTAAAACAACACCCACATTTTCCGCTAGTTATGCTGTAATATACTGAGCGTACAGCCATTCCCTAATTTATTAAATGTATATTCCAAGATGTTGTTGATGCTTCGTTGGTTACAAAGTTTGACAACCAGTAACTGGGTTGTGCAGGTCAGATAGGCAGTCGCTTCATGTAAAATACTGGTATTCAGCTGCATCCGGTTAGATTGGAAGTCGAGCCCGACATATTTGGGAAAATGTTAGGCTGATGATCGTTGGCAACTGAGTTATTTGCGCAAAATAAATGCACATACAATATACCTACCACAGTAGTTAACCATATTGCTAGTCTTACAAACAACGTGATATCTAGAGTCTTTATGACTCTACTAGCAGTGGCAGACGATGAATAATCGACCGACTTCTATATCAGGGAACACTGACGTCAAATAACAAGGACATATAAAATAAAAAATAAAAGCTAAATATGTAACAAAATGTCGACAGTGAAGGACTGTGTCTCAACTATAGTCAGCGCTTCAAGCGATGCATCCGTTATTATTCAGAAGCTTATTAGTCAAACTGTATGCAATGTCTGTCCTATACTTGTAGGGTTACCAAAGTTATCATTCGGAAGAATTTAGATAGATCTATGATGTACCTATTAACCTTTCGTATCCAACGTGGATCCACGCGAGACGCAATCACTTTTTTTATTTTTTCTGTAATTACGGCATTCAACCGGTTGGTAGATATTATAATGTCAGGCTAGGTTTTTTTTTGAAAACCTATTTGAACTAGAATTGTTCTTAAAGGATTATTTTATAGAAACAAAACCTTGATTGTTTGTAGGTATGCTTAAACAGCACAGCATGCAGTTGGAAATACTGTTTGCCAACCTGTAGTTTACTTTAAATTATATTTTTGAGTTGGAAAAGCGAAATGTATTTAACATTTCGCTTTTTCAACATATACCAAAATTCATTCAATAGGTTGTTAATAGGTAGTTTTTGCTTGCAGGTGCACGCAAAAATCATTGGAGAAAAATCATACTTCTGTTGTCATGCTACAATGTCGTTTAACTTACCGATTTACAATGTCATTTAACTTACCGATTTGGTAAAAAAACATGGTAACCCTGATCGGGTTCAATATCCGACGATAACTTAGTGATTCATGCAATGTTTTGTTGCTCACAGGGCGGTGTCTCTGTCGGTGAAGGATAATTCACCATTTCAATAATAAATATGGACATCGTGTCTTTTATTTCTGTAGTTGTATCTGCAAGAACTTCCTTTTTTCTCTGTTTGCAGAAATTATTCATAGAAAAAGTACCTGGTACCTACATATAAATAGGTACCTAATTATTTATCGTGAAACTTTTTAGATTTAAATAGCATCTGTTATCGTAGATAGGTAGCTACTCTACATGTCGTTCATTCTTTATTTTACTATTGCTATGTTATAACTAGCTGTGACATTATAAATGTTTCGATTCTATCATTTTCCTATTAGGGGACGTGACAGCGCGGTTTCTGCAGAGCTTTTATTTATCCTCTTTACTTTTGGTCAATAGTTTGTAGATGGGTGGCTGGTAGGTAATTTTTGGTTGTTGTTGCTTGAGTTGGTTTAGTTGAGTTGGTTTTAGGTTACTGTGTTAAATGTATTTCAGCACCTGGGTTCTTTGCCTGTCACATTATTTTAACAAGCTATCGAGTTTGTTGTACAATTGCACGCTAAATGCTTGTGGGAGTAATCATAGTTGTGAGTCTCGCAATCATGTTATGAATCATAGCTATTACTACACAAATACTATGCTCACTGGTAATGGGAAGTAGAATGACCTTACACCTACACGTCTGACAACTCTTTAGCGTCACTATCGATTGAATTGATTTACTCCGTTGGCCGTCCGTTTACTCCGTTAGAAATATGATTAAAATCTGCAGCTACAAGTTTTAGTTGAATCACTCTGACCCTGGGGGCCTACTCTTTGAGACCGTCTACGAAGATATGGGCCCGTGCAAAAGTAGTTCAATACTTCGGAGCGATTTATTAACGTTTTCGGACGGGCAGTAACATATCGGGAGTAAGGGCAACTGCCTAATCGTGTTGTCATTCATCCTTATGCAATCTTATACATATATTATATACGTGATACAACTGATACAGACTAGTAAACACCCTTAAATTCGGTCGAATCTACGGACTTCGTGCTGAGAGTTGATTCGCTAAAATGTGCACCCTGTATCCCGCATTCCATGTTAGATTTAAACACCCTTAACTTCGGTCGAATCTACGGACTTCGTGCTGAGAGCTGATTCGCTAAAATGTGCACCCTGTATCCCGGATTCCATGTTAGCAGTGAGTGACTTTCTTAAATACGTACCTAGTCTGTAAGTAGTGTAGAAAGGGTTGATTTGGCATCGACATTTATAGACATGACAGTTATTGAATACTCGTAGGCTAAGTAACATAGCAACACGTAGTCGCCACACCACAATGTTTTAGGCTCAGTTCACACCGAGACGCGACGCGACGCGACGCTGCGCGCACACTTTAAAAGAGTGACTCAAAATATACTTTATTTTCTAGACGAAAAGGTACACATTGCATTGTGAGAGTTCAGAATACGTTGCGCCGTGCAGCTCTCTCTTTTAAAGTGTGCGCGCAGCGTCGCGTCGCGTCGCGTCTCGGTGTGAACTGACCCTTAAGGTAGGGTATGGTGAATGTATACTTATATCGACCATACCTACCCTAGAAAATTATGTGGTGTGGTGACTGAGCTAACCCTAACCTACGATACGATAAAAGAAAATGTCTCATAAATTGAATGTAAAATTATAATGTACAGTCACGAGCAAAAGTATGTATACACTCGGCTTTATTCAAAAGCGATTTACTCCTTTATTTTGGAATGAAATTTTATGTTGTTACGAACATGACATTTTCGAACCAATGGGTTTATGTAATGTATCGTATTTCAACGTTGCATTCACTATTTCCTGAAAAAATCGCATTTGAAAGGTGCCAAGTGTTGACATATTGGTGGTCGTGACTGTACAAGCCAACAGTAAATACAATGTTATGTTGATACTTAGTATAAATCAGTAGAACAAGTAACATTCGGTAAGCCACTACACTCAAGTGGCCGTTGGTCATAGTCTGTAGGGTCACGTCAGGGTCGAACTGACTAATAAGGACAGCTGTTCTCTTTAGGGTCTAATATGGTCACCCGGATGTAACCTTTACGTTTATTATGTCAAATATATTTAAATCACTTTATGGCATGTTCTTTTATGTAAACATTTTGTATTTGTATGAGCTTACGATAAGTAATGATACCTACCTTGAAAAGACTGGCTTAGTGACTGGATATCAGGAGTTGCAAAGGTTGGGATTCCAGGGAGTGTGGCGGCTTTTCCCAAACAAGAAAAAATAAGCCAACTCTCTATAGTTGCGTGCTACTTACATACTTAAATAACATAGGTACAGCCAACAAAAGACATAAGTATGCAGGGTCGTCGGCAATAGTTGAAGTTTAGTAAGAAACGGATTAAACTTTCGGATAAAATTTTATTTAATTAATAGAAAACAAACAGTTAATTTATCAAACCAAATTTCATTCGAAAACATCCATCGGTTTCTTACTAAACTTCAACTATATCCGACGACCCTGCATAATTATCTCTTTTGTTGACTGTACATAACATAAGATAACATCACGCCTGTAATCCCCGAAGTGTTAGGCAGATGTGTGTACCTTTAGTACATCCATATTTTAAAATAAGTGCATCAACAATCAATAATTATCGATCGGTGCTCTGAGGCGACTGATCGCTATATGCGAAGAATATGCGGTGACTCATGGGCTCAGATATAACGTCTGCAAGAGCGAACTAATGGTTTTTAAAGCAGGCAGGGTGACATATTCGTGTATTCCTCATGTCGCACTGTGTGGAGAACCCCTGCGAAGGGTGGATAAATTTAAGTATCTGGGCCACTGGGTCACTGAAGATCTAAAAGACAATTGCGACATTGAAAGGGAACGTAGGTCGCTGGCTGTCCGTTGTAACATGCTGGCCCGCAGGTTTGCACGGTGTACGAAATCAGTCAAACTTACGCTATTCAAAGCTTACTGTCAGTTCTTCTACACGTGCAGCCTGTGGGTCAACTTCACTCAGCGGGCATACAGCGACCTACGCGTTCAATATAATAATGCACTGAGGGTACTGTTGAGGTTGCCGTGGCGTTGTAGTGCGTCAGGGATGTTTGCGGATAATAATATTAATGGTTTTGCCGCCATTATTAGGAGTAGATGCGCATCCCTGATGACGCGTGTTCGCGGCAGCACCAACAGTATTCTCAGTGTGTTCGCAGATCGGTGGGATTCCCCGATGTTGCGGAGGTGGATGCAGCTCCACGCTGAGTTTTAATTGTATGTAGATCTGTGTCTGTAACCTACTAACACTAGAAGTTAAGTAAAATTGTTACTAACCCTATGGACTCCTGTCTGAAATAAAAGTTTTCTATTCTATTTTAATAATATACTATGTATCTATAAAAAATACATCTGCCCTCCACAACTCTTGGCCTCCCCTAAAATCGTTGTATAATTCCTAGTCCTCAAAACAACTAATTCAATACAAATAATAGGTACGTACCTAGTTTAATGTGTCCTGTCTGCTCACCTACTCAAGAGACTTAATGAAAAATAGTGATCGAAACACACAAATCGAGCGATAACTTCAAAATGCTGAGCAAATAGTCTGCGATTATCGTTACAGATATTATCTTTTGTCTAGACTTTATGGAAAACAGTACCTATAGTCTGCTAAAGCAAGAATATAAACAAATTTCTAGGTAAGTAAGTTAATTATGCATATTTAATGGGTATCATTGATTGGTCGCGCAGGTTGCTGTTTAGAATTATGTCGAGCCAGAACCTCTGACTGCATGATAGAATTCCGAATTGATGTAATGTAACTTTGTAACACATTTGCTCGTAAAGGGTCTCTTATTTCACCAATTTCAATATCTTATTGTATCTCATTACGTACTTGTGCGTTATTGTAATGTAAAACGCACGAGTTTCTTTTTAATAAGGAAAAACGCACGGTTTATCAAGATGCTCCGTCTAAAACGAACGGTACTTTTTTAAATCTTAGCAAAGAGTTTTTTATGTCAGAAAAGTGGTCAACATTTTATGAATAAAATTAACTCTGGGAGATAAAATATAATAAATAAACATTAACAAATTTTTTAAATTTTTATAACTGCTTTAACAAGTGATTAAGGATTTATTCGTTTAATAAAGTCCGAGTTTTATTTATTTCCTCGTAAATATGTTATAAAACGTCGTATGACATAGGAACAGTCACGAGTAAAAGTATGTATACACTCGGTTTTATTCAAAAGCGATTTACTCCTTTATTTTTGAATGAAATTTTATGTTGTTACGAACATAGCATTTTCGAACCCGAGGTTTATGTAATGTGTCTTATTTCAACGTTGCATTCGTTATTTCACGAAAAAAACGCAATTGAAAGTTGTCAAGTGTTGACATATTGGTGCTCGTGACTGTACGTGCCCTTTGATAATTACAGCCTCTGAGCTTTCTTGTAGCCTTAATTAGGTGAAGTGTCAACCATGTCTAAATGTGAACTCTAATTTGAAACATATTGTGTAGGATACCAAATTGAAAGTAGGTGTCTAATCTATCAATCCCGAATATGGTACGTTCCTACAATAATATACTTATAATATGTTTCATGTTTAGACAAGAAGCGACCTTCATAGAATGGAAATGTGAACGAAACTGCGGGGTTATTGCGTAACACATTATCAGTAGAAATAGCTTTCATGTTGACAGTTGAACAACATTCATTGCGTTATTTACGTTTTTGTTGAGCAGACAAATTCGAACATATAAAGCAATGGATTAGTAATATCGTTCAAAATTATTCAGAGTATGATTCTGAATTGCGTATTCAAACTTCTGCTGTGTTTTGCTGATAATGATAGACTACAATTTGTTATAGTTTGACATGTATGGAGATTGGAGATAAACATTTTCTATCTTAGGTTTACCTTGGTCGAGCCGCATTACAATGCTAGTGCACATTTTGCATATTTACATTATCCATAGTGTATAATCGTGTGTGTAGCATTTTGTAGTCGCTACGACATAGTGATAATGCAATAATTAAGAAGTTATTAAGATAGCCACATTGCTAGGATATTGTCTGGCATTCATACGAATTTAAGAATTCCTACGTACCTACCTATGATACATGAAAATTACGACTCAAGCATAGATCTAAACCGTCTAAACCTTTACAAATCTTAGAATATTTCCTTAAATTAGAAAAATATCTCATTAATTACTTTTTACCAGCACTAATATTTCCAGGTACCTACTAGGTAAGTATTACCTAATAGATTTCGCAGCACTTAAGTGGGTACATTTTAAATGTCATTTTTCACGTGAAAGTAGGCGTCCACGCTTGACATTTTCAGCAGTGTCAGGGCTGCCCCATAATTACAGATTATAATATTTTAATATGTATTTAATTTCCAATTTACTACTACGATTGCTTGTAATTATTTTTAATATCTTGATCTCAGTGGGTAATTTATTTTTGAGTTTATAACAGTTATTTATTATTGTGTAAACATTGCAGACCACACAAACCGTACCTATAAGAATTTCGTCTTGGTTCATAATTGTATGGTAAATATTCAGTTTGACTTTCATTAAAGTGGTTGAATGGGCACTTTTGATGTAAATAAGTAGGTACCTATTGTGGTTTTCCTTGTTATTTCTCATAAGTAAATAACATGAATGTTCCTAATACTTAACAGCTCACAATCTCCAGGCAAAACCCAGTGACTCGTGTTAAATAACAGTACCTACCTACGCAGGCTAGGGTACCTATGACTGGACACAAGGTAGTACGTAGAGCAAAGAAATTGTTAAAACCAATACATAATCAGCCGATAATGTTCTCACTGCTGGGACACAGGCCTCCTGTCTTCAAAAGGGAGTGGGTCATAAATAATCCACCACGCGGGCCCAGTGCGGGTTGGTGGATGTCACATGTCTTCGAATTTTTGGATCAAGGATATGCCGGTTTCCTCATCACCACTGTTTTGAGAGCAGTGGTGATGAAATTATTCACAAAAGTAAAGCGCCTGTCTGGGTTTAAACCCACGACCTATAACTCGTAAGTTGAGTCGTAAGCTTATTATTGTTCCACTGTAGGGCAAACACATCTTCTCTTACAGAGAAGGCACGAGCATTGGTCATCCACCACGCTTGCTCAAGACAGGAAGGTTTTCTCCCGATGTTTTCCTTCACCGATGTCAGTAATGTCCAAGATTAACTCAGAAAGTACACTCATATGAATTCAAAAGTCATATTGGTACAGCCTTTTTTAGATGACAGGCTTTAATTGGTATCTAGCTTTATGTTTTGTTAAATAAAGCGATTTAATACGACACGGAAGAATTCTCTAGTTTTCGTTTGCAGTGGATATCTTGATATCGGATATCATCGACTTAGCAGATGATTCATGAGTTATAGGGCTGGCCATAGGCTCACAAAACACAACAAAACCTATGTCAAGTCCTTGCTATGAATTAGGTTAATCAAGGCCAGACACATCTTCATCAAACGAATGTGCAGACACATGCAGCTAAAAAAAATTCACCTACCAAAATCAAAATCAAATCAAAATCAAAAGTCATTTATTCAAATTAGGCTGAGAATCAGCACTTTTTGAACGTCAAAATTACAAAAGACAGTCCCCCAAAAACGCCCGCCCTTCACCACTTCCTAGTGCTATCGCTGGGAAGAAGAAGTGGCGCAACAAACTCCCCAGCAGCACAGCTGTCTGTTCAATTTAAAAAAAATACGAATGAATACAATACTAGGTACTTATGTTCGGTAATGAACATTACAAAACCAGAACATAAAATTTAATTATTTGCCATAATATGTCAGCTAGCCACGCCAATATACCAACAAATATAATAAAAACTATACGTACTCAAGCTAAAAAATAATTAATTAAAATGTAAATGAAAAAAAAACTTACTACCCAAATAAAAGCCTCCAGGCATAAAGGGCGTGACAGCTTACACATTTATGCATTGCTGGGTTCTAAGACCAGTAAGCTAATTCTGGAGAAGGAACATAAACATTGTCTTGCGTTAAACTAGGGTGACCAACTATTCTTATCGTCTAAGTAGTCGTTGATGGAATAGTATGCCTTTGAACAAAGTTTGGATTTTAGTTGAGCTTTAAACGCATTAAAAGGCAAGGCTAGAAAATAAGAGGGTATCTTGTTATAAAAGGTTATACCAAGCCCAACAAATGAGTTATGAACCTTATGAAGCCGGTGAAAGGGGGCACGTAGTTTGTCCTTATTTCTAGTGTTAACACTGTGAATATCACTATTTTTAGTGTACAAGTGTAAATTTTGCCTAATATATAAAATGTTGGCAAGGATGAATTGTGATGCAACCGTGAGAATACCAATATCTTTAAAGAAATCTCTTAGAGAAACTCTGGCACCTAGCTGGTAAATTGCTCGAACAGCTCGCTTTTGAAGGACAAATATATTTTGTATATCAGCGGCTTTGCCCCACAGCAGAATACCGTAGGACATAACGCTGTGAAAATAACTAAAATAGACTAAACGAGCTGTATCAACGTCAGTGTATTGTCTTACTTTCCTGACGGCGTAGGCAGCCGAACTGAGCCTTCCTGCTAGACTTGATATATGAGGTCCCCACTGAAGTTTGGCATCTACTGTTAGTCCTAGAAAAATTGCCGAGCCTACAGTTTCAAGCACCTCTTTATCTAAGACGATGTTGGGTCCTAGGTTTCTAACATTCGGTAAGGCGAACTTTACACATTTGGTTTTCTTGGCATTGAGAACTAAGTTATTTGACGTAAACCAATCTGTAACTATTGAGAGTGCACTGTTTACGTCGTCAAAATCTTGTCTATTCCTGTCTACTTTAAAAATAAGAGAGGTATCATCTGCAAACAGTACAACATCACAGATGCCCGTCAAATGGAATGGTAAATCATTAATGTAAACTAAGAACAAGAATGGACCCAGTATTGAGCCTTGCGGAACACCTAACTGAACTGGTAGCCCGGATGACTTCACACCATTAACATCTACACATTGGACCCTATTATGTAAATACGAAATAATTACGTTGAGAGCTTCGTTTTGGACACCGTAATGACGTAATTTACGCAAAAGCGTGTCATGGTGCACGCAATCAAAGGCTTTGGAGAGATCACAGAAAACTCCAATAGCATTCTGTGATTTCTCCCATGCGTCAAATATGTGTCTCAACAGAGCAACACCCGCATCTGTAGTTGAACGACCTTTTGTAAAGCCATATTGCTCATTATGGAGGAGGCTATTTAAATTAAAATGTCTTAGCAGCTGCTTGAGTATTAACTTTTCAAATATTTTGCTGAATGCAGGTAAGATAGAAATAGGCCTGAAATTGCCAACGTCATTCTTATTACCTGATTTAAATAATGGTATGACTTTACTACTCTTCATGAGGTCAGGAAAAGTTCCTAAATCAACACATTTATTAAAAGTAACAGCTAGATAGGGGGCTACGATGTCTATTATATTACTTATAAGTTTAGTGGAGATGCCCCAATAATCACCGGTGTTTTTAGACTTAAGTGTATTAAAAACATTAACTACATCACGCGGGGTTACATGTTCGAAACTAAATAAGGGACTACATTTAGGTACACTACTGTGCAAAAGGTTTTCAGCTTTAGACGAGGACGAATTTAAGGAGCGAGTCGTAGTTATCGGTATGTTGGCAAAAAACTCATTAAATGCCTCAGCTACGTCAGCTGCTTTATTAACTAATTTGTTGTCGACCATAATCTCAAGTAGTTTTTCTTGTTTAACCGATTTTCCCGTTTCATTATTAATAATTTTCCAAGTGGTTTTTACTTTATTAGTAGATTTTTTTATTGTATCGCCTAAAAATTTTGATTTAGCAAAAGCACTAATCTTTTTGAATAATTTTGAATAAGTTTTGACATACTCTAGGAAGGGAGTATCAAACCTGTATTTTTTCAAACCATATAACTCGTATAGTCTCGCTCTACTTTTATAAATACCGGGAGTAGCCCATTGGTTGAAGCCAACAGAGGATCCATTAATGTTAATAGTTTTGGTCTTGAAAGTGGATTGGTACTCTTTTTGCACTACATCAAAAAGGGCACCATAAATTTCATTAGGATTCTCGTATTCTACTATCGATGGTGTAATTCTATGAGCTATATTATTTTTAAAAATTTTGCAACGACTAGCTGTATAAGGCCTGCATTCAAGTTTATGTGGCTTTATATGTAATGGCATGGGGAAGCAAGCTAATAAACCACAGTGGTCGGACGTTAAGTCAGTTAACACTAATTTATTTTTGGCATCACAATCACTAAATATATTATCAAGACAAGTTGACGAAGAAGCTGTGATCCTAGTAGGTTCAAAAAACAAGTTAATTAAATTATAAGACCTCAAAAGATTGAGAAGTCTAATACTTAATGGAGTAACATCTAAAATATTAATATTGAAATCTCCACATAAAATAATACTTTTGTTATTTGATTTTAACCTATTGAGAGTATCTTCCATTACCGATTCGAAACTAATAAAATCCCCAGAGGGGGGTCGATAAACGCAAATTATAACATATCGCTCAAGTTCAACACAAGACAACTCTATAGTGCGCTCGATTGAAAGATTAACTAAATCTAAACGTTGTTTACATTTCAACTTGTTTGAAACAAGAACTAAAGAGCCACCGCGAATAGCACTTTTTCTCACAAATGCACTCTGTACGGTAAAGTTTTCATCATTTATAAACACTACTTCATGTTCCTTCAACCAGTGTTCAGTCAAACATAACACCTGAACATCATAGTTTTCCATAAATAAACTTAATTCTAGCTCTTTGCCGGACAGACCCTGCATATTTTGATGTACAACATTCAACATATGTGGCTGACCCGTTGTCGCACCTAATAGTTTAAACTACAAGGCGTATCAAAAGTAGTATTAGTATCAGTACTAACAGTAATCGATGGTACACTACAATATAACGCGCCAAAGCGTATTAGGAGCCGCAACGCAGATATTATTTCAGACAGAAACAACAGCCGATCGATTTTGTAAAAATCTCACCGTGAAAAGTTAGGTGAAATGAGCTTAGAGTGAGCTGTCAATAGTGTCAAGCCCTAGGTACTGAAGTTGTTTCAAATTTCGAATTTGAATTTTTAACTGTCTCTACTCCAGTGCAATGAGGCTCAGTGTGATCGAGCCGCGCCGCATCACAACGCATTGCAAATATACTAATCTGACAACCCTATTCATGATACTGTCGTATAGTCGTATCGTCTCCAAAAGGGGAATGTCGTCCTTACCTTTAACAATGCGTGAACACGAATGTGGACTTGCGACATTTATTAAATTAAGCAGAAATTGTGACTTTTGATTGCTCCATGAGACTATGTATAGTTCTATGAAGGATTACAGAATCAAATTATGAGCAGTTTATTGACTGACCGATAAACATACCAACCAGATTTAGATTTGTATAATAAATAATATTATTATTATACTAACCCTTTAGTAGGTAAAACTGACCTACCCTAAGTTGAAGCTAGCAATTTACCTAGCGATGCAATGCGTGAGCATATATCAGCAGCTTTATTTTTAGCCAATCTTATTTTATCACCATATCAATCACACCCAGTTCGCAATATAAAATAATGAGATAAATTGATTTGCAGCATGCGAAGCAGGCACTCAGCTAATTTGATTTCATTGTCGAAAGGAATAGTCTTTATGAGCATCCAGCTAGCTTGAATACAATCACGAAGACAGTTTTATGGGTCTTCGTCCTTCTTGGCAAGTGGCACTGCCATTTTCAGCTATTATGTTTTTTATGGTAGTATATTTCGCCACCATAAACCTAGTTTCCAGTTAATGGATGCATGGAGTTTTTGATATCCTTATACTTGTCTATAGCATAAGAATGGACTTCTTCGCTTCCTTGTCGCGATATCTATTATTTTTATAGGCCCAAAACTTTACTAGTTTTACGGTGTAGTGTTGAGCCAAACACAAGGATCGGAATAGAAGGCAAGACCCATCTTCTTCCTACTTTGCAGTTGCACGCCTACCACGTTAAAGATCATAAATGATAAATGATTTTATTTCTGTAGGTACGTAGGTTTGTACAAACACTTTGACACGTCAATCAATTTTTAAAAACTAGTTGAGGTTAGCGTTTCCTATCTGACTTCTTTAGAAGGCCGAAACAAACTCAAAAGGAATACAATTCTTAGATAGGTATCTACTACTGTGGTACAGTTGGCTGCACGTCAGTGATAACACTTTGGCCTTGAGCTGGCCTAGCGTAGTACGCAGTTTCAGTGGAATAAGAGGCTAGCTGTAGATACCAAATACATAGAGCAATAGCGTCTTTCTATTCTGGTCGAAACGCGCATCCTCAAATACTTCGGACAGGTCTCGAGGCTCGAGGGAGACTCTACAGACCGCCTTGTCGGGCAAGGTAGAGTGGAGGGTACTAGACCACGCGGACGCTCGCCCATGAGATAGACTGACCAAATTAAATCCGCAATGGGCGATCGCTTGTATGACTGCACAAAAAATACCAGAAATTGGAGTAGGTGGCGAGAAATCGTGTGGCGAATCACATCAGCCCCTAGCTAGACAAGAAGCTACATGAGGACCACGACCGCTCTGACAAGAGTGCTTCGAAGAACATAGATACCAGCTTAAAATACATTTAAATACTTATTAAGTTAGAATGAATGAATGACCATTTTTTCCTTATTAACATAGCGCGATGTATGTAGACACGTTACTGCTCCATTTTCCTATTCCCAAGAGACAGCAAAACCGCAATAACTTATGACGCAATCGTCCTACTTTAAAATAAATATCAACTTAATTACTTTAAAATAATTACGAGCAGTTTTCGAGCGTTGAAAGTGACAGAAATGCTTTTGGAGAAAGCAACCCCCTGTAATGATTGTAATTTATGTCAATTATTACTTTTTGCGTCTTTGAGCCGGACACGGAATGACAAAAAGATTATATAGCTATGTTAAATATTTTAACTGCAGTCTGTTAAGTAGGTGTTGAGATAACTGCTTGAACTTTTAATGAACAAGATCTTTCGGCAAAATTGTTGCGTACTTTTTGTAAAATTCTTTGCCGGTGACGGTAACCTTCATGGGGCAAAATAAATGCATTTTAAAGCTTTCATGGCATGCAGTAGCGACTTGCTGAAAATCAGAAATATCTGCTAATGACCTCATGCGTGTATATTCCTCGGTCATTTATAAGTTAGAGGTAAAATAATACTAATGACTGCCTCATTGGTTTAGCGGTCGCGAGTGCTACTGCGGAGCATGGAGTCTTGGGTTGGATTCCCAGGACGGGTGGTGTTATTGGGTTTCTCTATTAGGAATGTGTCACTTGTCAGGAGCAGCTCGGAGCCTGGATTGGTGGCCGGTTGCTGGCAATAGGCTGGCTCCTTATACATGGGACTTATGGCGGCTACATAACTGGCGAAATGTGAGTGTAATATTGGTACCTCTTCTGCCTCTGCCGCACCCTTCGGGGAAACAAGGCGTAATGTTATATTAGGTCAAATAATGTAGAGTCAAAAGAATGTGCATATTTTAATTTTGATTTGCCTCTAATGGCTACTCTTGCATTATCAACTCTATTTAGACAAAAAAAGCGTAGGCGCAGATCAGTATACCTCCTTATTTAGTTTAAGTAGTTTCTTATAAAGAGTTCAAATCAAAATCGATTTATTATTTTTGGGTTGTGAGGCAATGGAGAGCCTTTATATTTCGCAATACACTTATTCCGTCCTAGAATTATAATAATTCAATATCCCAAAAGGAAATGATTTATATTAGTTATCTCATTTGTATTCATTTCGTGATTTTGTTTCTTTGAACACGAAATGAATTACTAACAGGCACATAGTTTCGCCGGCGGAAAATGGCGAAGTAGTACCAAACATAAAGAATAGGAAAAAATAAATGACTTAGGTTTTACTGGAATAATATCGACAGTGCGTATTTTTTTTATATGCTGGAATCAAATTATTCAAATGACCATTGCGAGCTTCTCGGTGACATCACTGTACAGTCATGCGTAGTTTTCAAGGGCAAAGATTTCAATACATCACATAATATAACATCACGTCTAGCCTGAAAACCCGAAGGGTTAGGCTGGCTGCTGAGGTGTACCTGTAAGTATACCCACATTACGCCAGTTACGGGGGAGAGCCTAGCGGGATCGTCCGAAAGGGTTACCGCTGCCCTGGAACACAAAGGGCTAAGGAAGGAACACGGGTGGGTTTTAGTCAGTAAGAGTCTGACACTCCCTTCCGCTCCACCCATAGCGGGAGGGGTCATTTGATGATTTCCCATCCGAAAAAAAAAGCCTATTGCCATCAACCATGTAGGTACACATTTAGACTCAGGGCTACCACTGAAATCCTCATGGAAAAACCTGATAACAGTTTTCCCGACCTGAGATTCGAACCCAGGACCTCATGCTCAGCAGTGGTGCTTGCGACCAGGCCAGCGTAACATTATACTTTACTTAGCTCTAGACTCTAAGCACTAAGTTCTAGGCATCTAGAGACTCGAGTTCAGCCTAGATGACGGGGTGTCACCAGCCTGACACCCTTGACCCGGTCACAGCAAATAGCTAGAACGATCGCATACTTCGTAATATAAATGCAAATGTAGGTTTGTTTATTTCAAACTAGCTTTTACTTGCGGTTTCGGCCTCGTGGAGGTCGGACGGAATTTATACCAAGGGAACGTGCTACCGGTATCAAAAGTATTTCATGTCCTGACCCAGGTCATAATATTCTAGCTGTCTGCCTTTTTTCATTAAAATACGTTAAGGCGTGAAATGGTAACATCCCGAGGCAGAGGTACTTTCGCATTTATTATTTTAGTATGGTAGGTATAGAAGTATGGATTACCATTTTACTATGGGCATTGAGAAATACGATTTCATATTGTTATAGATTTATATAGAAACATAAAAATGAATGAATTATTTCTAATATTGAGGAATTTATCAATAACAACACAATGGCATTGATTAACCCTTCGTATGCCGGAACGTAGATCCACGCGAGACATAATGGCGTTTTAATTGTGTCTGTAATTACGGCATTCAACAGGTTGAATGCCTGAATAAGATAAAATGGGGACTTTTATAATAATCAATAATACCAGCCTATTATTGTCCCACTTCAGGACAAAGGCTTCTTCACAGACAGAGAAGGCACGAGCATTGACCACTATATAGGTACACTAAGCTTACTCAAAACGGAGCACTTTATTGAAATAGGTATTTCAGTCTACATTATTTTCAGAGACTTTTCGGCAGCATTTTGGTACGTAATAAAATCCTTTTTTCATTTTTTTAATTTTTTTATTAGAGTATACTTGTCGCTAGTACGCTAAGCTATGCTTTGCCAGCTAATTTATAACCAGCCAATAAATAGATAGTCATGTGAAGTGTTGGCGAACTAAGTAGGAAGGTATCAACCTATTTTGTTGAGGGTGTTTGCGAAGAAATCACGCGGCACTAGCAGTCTAGATAGCCAGCCAAGTGTCTTCCTAATCTAGGGTCGGTGAACTGATCTAGGATCATTTACCTCCTAGATTAAGCGTACGGTTAGTGTACGTTTTCTAATAGGTGGGTAAACAAAGTTTTCAAAGCTAAGTCATGACGTGCAAGCCGTCGACTATTTCTGAGGGGCAATTCTCGTAACGTTCACAGTCTGATTTCAGTCTCAATCTGTCCAAAATACATCTAATTTCCCTACATTTTGACAAGTTTTTGACATTTGTTTGTAGCCGAGATGAGACTGCGACTAGATTTTGAACGTTTTAAATTACGAGGATTGTTCTTCTGATCTCAGTCTCAATCTGTCAAAAATACCTCTAATTCATATTTGACATTTGTTTGTCACCGAGATGAGACTGCAACTAGATTTTGATCGTTTTAAATTATGAGAATTGGCCTTCTGTTTTGTGCCCGTGATTAAGATCTATTTTGTTTGTTTTTATTTTTCTTTATTATCTTTTTGTTAGCATGTGTTTCTGTTACAAAACCTATTTTGCTTTCTTCTATGTTAAAAAAAATCTCTTGAACTCTTGTAAAATTTACGACTTTATGTTTTCACCGTTCCTAAAAATCGTATCAGTCTGATTGACATGTCACACATACAATCAAGCTGTAGGTACCTACAATAAACGTAGATAAACAACATAGTAAATAATAGGTTTATCACCGACAAAATACATATATCTCTAGATAAAACTGCTCAAGAATTCTATGGCATTGGCCTGTCAGGTTGCCTCCGAACAAATCGAATAATAGATAATCTTCAAAAAAAAGCAGATTATCTTTATCTGTCTATATGTAGATCAGTCGCATACCCAGTTTTCGGGGTTCTAAGAAAAGCTGAAAGTTACCCTCTGTACCGTTCCATCAATAGGGAAGGAGTGATGGGGCTATGGAGAAATAATATCCCTGGATAATAATAATATCCCTGGACATTTCACACAGCACCATTTGTCCCAAGCTAAGCAACCTAATGCTTGTGTTATGGTAACAAGATGGCTGATAAACTACTTATATACAATTTATTTTTTTGTAAATACATACATATTATAGATAGAAAAACACAAATGCTACACTTGCACGCTGCGTGAGCGTGCGTGATCCATCGCCACTCGTTCGATGTCCACCGCGCAAAGGATGGATGGAAAGCAGCACATGTGTAGTGATTTATTGCTCCATTGGTGCAATTGCCGTATGGTGTTCCAGTGTGAGGATAAATAAATAATAACTAAATCAATGGTTTTGTTTCATACGGCTCATTTCCATCCCCGTCCTTATCTTACTATTTACCTAATACCTAATAAGTACATTATCTTTACATACATCATTCATTAGTGACGTAATTATTTAGTATTTACTTATAACTGTCTATTATTATCGGCACCTACTTATATACTGATAACGGCTACTTATTTGTAATTAAGTAACGTCTTCCTGCGACTTCTTTTGTTTTGATTTTTGAAACAGGATTATGAAAAAGGAACACAACACATTTTCCCAGGCAAACTGTAACCCGATGCTAGTGGATGATTTTCTGTAGATTTTTAAAAAGAATTAAGTAAGAAACATGAGTCATACACATATGTAATTGGCGAAATGTGGGTGTCGGTGTACGTTACTATTGGTAGGTACATCTTGTGATGTTATGTTATATTATGTTTAAAAATGAATAATGTATTCTTATTTATTAAATATTAGATGTTTTTATTTTAGACGACTCAACGGATTATGAACCGGTTTTCACCACCATACAAATAATATATTCTGGAAGGTTTAAGACTTAAACCTGTGTGTAGGTACATTATTATCAAACTTAAATAATAATATAGAAATCTTTGTAAATAAAACCTTGAAAGCAGGGGTGGGTTCACTATGAAATTTAAGTACTGTGATGCCACATTATGTTTTAAATAAAATATATGAATCAGAGAATCCTACTTAGGGATCACTTGATTATTTTTATGATAAGTCATAGTAAGTTGAATTAGCCAATAAAAACGTTAGTGTAGGTACAGTTTGGAACTAGGAATTTAGAAATCATAATGTGTTGAGTCACAGCTGAAGTGGAAAAATGTCAACTAACTATTTGGAGGCCACTGTATATAAATTCAATTACCTAACGCGATCAGAGATGTAGGTACTTACTTAATTATGATTTATTTACCTACTTATTTATTCATTACTAGCTGTTACCCGCGACTTCTTCTGCGATTCAGGATGAAAAGCAGCTTATGTCCTTTTCCAGGTCATGGTTTTTTTTTTCATATAAATCCACTCAGCCGTTTTAGAGTGAAAGCGTACCTAAAAAACTAACTAATAAAAAAAATTTTTTTTTTAGCTTAGTTTAGATTAGGTCCATATTACAGACGCCAGCACATCAAGCTTTCTTTAATAGATTTTCAACTTTATCGCTAAAGCATTAGGTTCAAGGTTGATTGGGAAAATTTGACAGTTTCGGGTAGCTTGACCTGCAGGCTGGCGTCTGTACAATTAAATTGCCAATTTATTTACACTAAGATTTGTATGAAATCATAGTGTAAGTTATACTATTGATTGAGAACTGTATCGTAAATCTATTATTAATAATTAGAGCTACAATAATGAATCACGCAATGATTCAATATTCCTATAATAACAATAAACTCTGTTATGTTTAACAAACGTTTTTGAGAACACAATGTTTATGTAAGCAAAACATTGCTTGTATGTAAATGCGTGATATTTAATGTTTTTCCTTGTTTTACTAAGAATTCAAGTTAAGTAAAGTACAAAATCTTACCACCCAGCTAGATGATGGACGACCTTAAGAAGGTGGCTGGGACAGACTGGATGCGGAAGGCGGAGGACAGGGTGCATGGGCGTACCCAGGATTGACAGACAAAGAAAATCCTAGATTATATTGTTTTGATCGTCGTTTATTTTTATATAACAAAAAACCTACGCTACCCTTGTCCTTTTATGTGGCATTTTTTAGAGTCAGAAATGATGTAAAAAAAATTATATTAGAGATCACATCCGGCACCCCAATTGCGTAACACACAATCAATCGGAATCTGAATCATTTTGAAGCAAATTGCTAATCCATTACTTCATAAGTTCGAAAAATGTGTCTGCTCAACACGTAAATAACGCAATGAATGTTGTTGAACTGTCAAAATGAAACCGATTCCGATTAATCGTGTGTTACGCAATTAGGGTGCCGTATTGTTGAATTTCACAAACCAGCCTTCAAGCCTGTTAGTTTCTTAGGTCTTATTAGAAGCGTCGCAATTAAGCTATGAAGCTCGTCAGAATTACAGTTTACCAGCGAACAACCGCTCTTCTAAAGGGGTTCCGACACGGTCAAGCGGCTTGACGGCAAGCACGTAGCTGCCTCCCCTTAACCCCGGGGTTCCGACTCGGAACCCCGGGGTTAAGGGGGGGCAGCTGGGCCCGTACTTGCCCGTACCTCGCTACGCCCATGACAGGGTGTTGTGGCGCAGCTTGGGACAGGCCTTTCTCCAGCAGTGGACTGCGATAGACTGAGTTGATTGATTGATAAAATCTTATGGTACAAATTGGCACGAAGAACGTAAATTTTCTCAACATTAACATCTGCTAATGACCTCCACCACCTCTGAATCTTCTGATCAAACTCAGTCATGTATCATGTCCCTTAGACCTTCTTCTTGCCACGAACTTTGTTAAAATAATCTCTCACCATCGTAAAAATATTAGCCAGTGACTACCTGACTCTTGGATACAACTTACATGCACCCCAGCCCCCAGGCATGTCCAGGCAGGATTAGAACACACTACCTATCATCATCCGATAGTTTATTCATTGAAGGAACTTATATCCCTATCACTTAGGAACTTATTCCTTCACACCGAATTTCGGTAAAGGCAGCCAATCTATGACGTTCAAAAGTGCCTTTTATTAAAATCCCTTTGAAAGTGCCTTTTGTGTTTTTTTTTTTTTTGAAATAAATGCTTTCACTTTGGCAATCTCAGCGGATACCATCCCATCTTTGCGGGATGGCTCAAGTGCACTCACACTCATAGTCCGATGGAACGGCAATCCGACACGACCGGGGAGAGATCAGGCGCAGGATCAACGGCTGAACGTGCTTTCCGAGGCACGGCGGTATAACACCACCAGCTTCCATACTCCGGGCTGTTACTGAGAAATTTCTTATGGAAAAACCCAACAACATTTTACCTGGGAATCGAACCTAGGACCCCACGCACAGCAGTCGCGCTTGCGACCACGAGACCAACAACGGGGCGCTTACGGACAAGGTAGTAGGTAGTAGTAATTTTACTATAACTACTAATAAGGACTGATTTTTACCAAAGTCAGTATCCGTGGAATAAAATGGACGTCTGACAGTTCTAGTTTTAGATAATCTATCCAAAATTTGTTCTCAGGATAAGACTTATTCTGGGTATAAAAGTTTGGTGAAATTCGCCCTAAGTAAGTAGGTACTTACTTCTATTACCTACCACAGGGGAGAACCCAAAGTTACATGGGTCAAGGGCAGGGACATGGTGACTTATGCTTGGATAAGCAATCCAAGTATAAGTCACCATGTCCTTTAATTGGCCTAGTTATGCCAATATCTACCTATTTGATTTTTCCTTTATGGTGTAGAACATAGCTAGGTACTGTAGAGGCTATTGTATTTTGTTACACTGTAGGTGAAGTAAATCGTTCCTCTCCATTGACTTTAACAACTTGAGCATAATAAACAGTTGCTGGTTTTGGCCTTCGTAACACAAAATAAGACTTCAACCTAATCTTTATGTACCTACTTATTAAATCCTATCCTATTTTACGCTTTTCCGCAACCGCTTCAGATCGTCTCAAGATTTCCATTATCTACTTAGTTAAATCTCGAGATTTTTGTAAATATTTATAGTGATAGCGTTATTCATAATTTCATACCTTATTTCCCAAATAAAATGAAAATGGAAAACGCTTCAGTAATAGATTATTTTGACTTCTTGAGAGAACAAAAGTTATGAGAAGTATAAATAAACGTACCTTTAACTTGGACTTGTGCACGAAGTCTTTACTTTGCAAGGAATCGAAAGCATGCCAGATGCAATTAGTTACGTTCTTCAACAATGTTGACATTTTATCATTCCACAATTTTCAGCACCAAAAATTATTACTTAGTATTTTCTAAGAACACAAACACATTATTTCTTCAAATGACGCTCCTTTTTTTTCAATTTACTAACACCAAATAAAATGCAAACAACTTAATAAAAATTTATAAACAAAACACGCCTACTTATTAATTTAATCCACTATTCCAATTTTAAAATAAAGCAAAGCGCGCGAAATATTACTTTTTTTTGTTACAGAGCGGTAATGGCAATGGAAGGACACGTTCTGCCTCCGCCCGCTTAAATACCAGACTGGCAAACGTAGTGCGATAACAAGGCAAAGGAAATGGCTCGCGCGGAACGGAACTAGCGCGACTGACAAAGTCGACTTGCTCCGTGTTATGTATGGTAATTGTCGATGAATGCAATGAAACTGAGAACTTTAATAAGAGAACGGTCTCAAAAACTTAAATTAAGTCAACCAGGGTGGCTAAAGCTTGCAAAGGCTACCTGTAGGAAAAAAAAAAAGATAGATGGATTTTAAATTAAAATTTCGATGAAAATAAGATTGGTATTGTTTGAATGGTTATGTTCAAACCACCATTTGAAAACCACTATCTATTGATAAGATGTGTTTGCCATTTAAATAACAACACTAATTTGAAGTTGGTATCTAGGTTCCCCTGGCTCTATCCCTGGGGTTTTAACAAACTCTAATGGCATTCAGAAGCCGTCACCATTTATGCAGAATGGCAGGGCAATAAGTAAACGCCTGATATCGAATAAAGCTTTTACAGTTGTAGGTATTCAGACTAATAAATATGCAAGTAACACAATAATACTCACTGCTGCATATTGACATTAAACATGTGTTACATTATAACGTGGCGTTAATCAGGCTTCCTTACGACCGCGACATGACCTTAAGACTCTACCAATTTGCATGACATGCACAGACCAAGTAGATGACATGTCTGTTGCATTCTAAGCCGGATGTCTTCATTCATTAGTTTAAAAAAAAGTGTATACCTACCTACTTACTTTTTTTTTGTTTTATGTACCTACTCCTGGCGATCAAAATAAGAATAGGTTTGACCTTTCGTTTACGCCATGTATTTGCATCTACTTTATACAGGTAGGTAGGTACAACACATGGTTGGCTTAAGCTATCAATGTGAAGTGAAACCATTAAAGGGTAGTTTTTATTTTTAGTACATACTTACCATACTTCGGGTAGGTAGAATAGATAGAACTATATATACGAGTATCTGGATAAACGAATCCGGTCGAAACCCAACAAGGTTTTGAAAAGGCAGGGTCCAGAGAAGGACACGTGCGACAAGGATGGTTTCATCAAGGTGGAGAAGAAGAAGAAGAAGCTTCCTTGTCAGAACCAGTAAGGTACCGCGCTGGCAGGACCCAACATGCTGCTGCGACCAGAAATCCTGACGACGCAGCTGTACGTGTCCAGACTGCACCACTCCACGAAGGTTGATGAGATCGTGGAGTACATGCGTGTGAAGACCAACTGGACCTTGAGGGTCGAGAAGTTGGAGTCGCGTCACAACACGAACTTCAAGTCGTTCGTGGTGCGTGTTCCGACACATCATCTCGAGAAGTTCCTCAAGGAAGAGTTCTGGCCGAAGGGTGTTGTGTACCGCCGGTTTCGTGGCCGGCTACATGACACCCAGTCAGCGAAACACGACGCAGACACTTCGTGTGCGTTGGTTAGTTTTTAGTGTGATTATAATGTTGTATGTATTTAGAGTATTTTGAAGATATATTAATATTGTATTGCAGGGAACCTGTTGTACACTAAGCTCCAGAGAAACGGAACCCCCCTTGGTTAATGACATCAAACCGCTTAAGTTTTTTGTAGTATAACGTGAATGGCGCGTTGGTCTAGTGGTTAAGACAGCGGCTTAGCAATACGATGGTCACGAGTTCAAATCCGCGAATGAGATGTTTGATTTTTTCTAATTTAAGTTCTTTATTTATTTATTTATTATTATTTTTTAGGTTATTATGTGATTTTCGTTAATTATAATTTAAGAAATCAAATGTTAAATTAGGAATGAGGTTTGTAAGAAAAGCTAGGCATGTTGCATAAACAATATTCATTTATTTCTTTATTTACATTTCTAGGACTTCATGGAATCCACTTCCTGGTTGAGTATACAGTTTTCTATCTGTGTTAAATTGGGGTTATTTACTTAGAATATTAACTAAACACAAAATAAATACCCTGGGTGAGGTATAACGGTTCGTTTATAGATATTTCTAGAAACGTAACTACAATATTTATTTATTTAAAGTTGTTTCAGTTTTTTCTATATTTTTTCGTATTATATACTTGTATATACTAGTATATATTAGTGTTAGTTCGATAAAATGTAAATAAAAGTATATAGAGAAAAATAACGTGCTATATATTTTTAAAGTTGTGAAAACATAATTTTTTATACTCTGTATGATCTTATGGGACAAAAACCCTTGTTAAAAAAATGAAATGTTGTCATTCGTGCCTGTGAATTACAGAGGAAGAACCAACATGCTAAACTATACAGTATAGCAATATACATCTTTCTCTTTTATCACATTTTCTTATAACCCATTTAACACAATATTATAGAAAAATATGTGAGGTCAGATGGTGCATCGTTAACACATTAAAAGACTACTTGTAAACAGGAGTAACTGGATTAATATTAATAAAGGTTGTTTATTTTTGATTAACTACTAATGATCCCACAAATATTGGGAATTATTAACACTTGATCATGTTCCAATGAAATTTTATCAGATAAGTTACACAATGAATCTGCTGAGTAAAACCCTAATAATAACGAAGAGGATGACCGTCACTGTCTATCACTTCTTGAAGAGGACTTCCTGCCCAAAACCATATTAAAGCATGCAGCACACACGCTACATCAGTGCTAAGCGACACTCCAAAAGTTTCAGCACTTGAACGCGTAGTTTTGAAGGGTTCCACCGAGTGAACTTCCACAATGTTACGGTGTCGCTCCGATTCATTAGTGTAAGCAATTGGACGAGGGCCTTGGCGATCACATTTCACATCACCCGTCGCTTGATACCTTTGTATCCATCTACGAACTGTTTTTCTCTGTAATGAAAATGATAATATTAGAAATACATTAAAAAAAAACAACTTGTAAGTAATAGTGCAATAAATCTTACCGTTATGCCCATATCTCGTGCTATTTTCTTTATGCTTTGTTCCTGTTCTCAGAGAACAATAATTTTAGCCTTGAAAAAAGTAGTTAATCGCACCATACTATCGGTTAATAAAATCGACTGTTCAAAAACTTAATAAATCGGATAATATTACGACGAAGATATTACACACAAGCGGATCGGCACGAAAACGAAACGATTTGTAAAGTAATTATACCCTCAATCACAGTTTAGTAAATAAGGCGAAGAAGTATTCTAAATTCAACCTTAACTCGCAGTTCATACAGCAGTTAAGTTTCTGAAGTAAAATGACGGTAGTGCAATAATCGGAATCAAGCACATTCTATTCAACCAAACAAGAAATCTATGCTAATTTCAACCTTATCTTTTAGTTAATTGAGGAGTTACGTGGATGTTGAAATTTAAACCTTAATATCTCGAAGATTAGGCCGTTATCAACCTTGTTCGATAAAAGGAGTAATGCTGTTAGAATTTTCGTTGAGATTGACAACTGAGCCAATAGCCTAGTGGTATAAGGCGCGGTCTAAATGATCGGCTGGCGTCTGATGATGCGGGTTCGTATCCTCAACCGTACGTAAAGTGTCTTTTTGAAAGTTATTCTTGGTATATGGTTCGGCCAGAAGCCGAAAAAAGACCATATTATTAAAAACATGCAAATAATAATATGTGATCGGTGGATCGGTGGATCGGTGGATGCTCGGGCAGATATGGGTGCGGCGGCAGGGGAGGGAGCTGCTCGGGGCCAGTCACGTGACGCGCCTGCCGTCGCTCGGGCGATAATCTTTAAGTGTTGGGATGGGTCGTTTACTATGACGCTCACTGTACCTAGGACAGTTTTTTAGATACTTACCTATTTTTTATTGTGATTTCACGATTTGTATACAAACTATATTTGCATATTTTGAAAGGTCAATTATTTGAGTATTCACCACCAAAATATCAGGCATGTATATTTCATACTCACATGTGTTTTAGAAATTAAAAAAAAATGGTACTTAAGTAAGGCCAAGGTACAACACACCCTATGTACCTACCTGGGCCAGTACTACGGTGTACCTACCTAGGACACAACGAGAATTTGAGGGCAATCTAAGAAAACTATTAACTTTTCTTAACCAAAATCGTTTTATTCGATCTAGTGAAATATTTAACAAAATAACTAGCAAATTCTGAACAAAATCAAAATAATAATCGAAGTTTTTTTCTTAAGAAACAAAATTTTTATACAAAAAAATAACAAACTTTTAATCACTGTTTTATCACATGACAAACTTTAAAATTAATTGGTACCTACATAAACCTAGGTACATTTAAACACATAATGTAACATATTACCTATAGTAGCAAATCAACATAATTATAACCTACCTTACCAATTATAGAAAATAAAATACCTATTTAAACAATCAACTTTATAAATTCTTAAGTATTTCTCTCTTAACTTTTTAATCAGTCATCAGGAGTCAGGACTAGCTTTTATAAAAACACTAGTATTATCTAGGTATACTATTCAGCCTTAAGCATTTAGTAGAAATCCGAGTACTTCTGTATCTCTGGAACATAATAAATTTCTGTTTTTGTTAACTTTTTGCGGGGTTTTAATTTTTTAAGGTAGGGTACTTTTTTCAGTTCGCTTTTGCAAATTGGTATGCAAGTATTTTCACGTCTTTTAGAGTCAATCTAAATTGCATGAGTGCTGCATCTTTAATATAGTCAACCAGACCATGTTCTTCAATACGATCAAAAACTTGATTAACTGCAAGGTATTCGTGTAACTTGCTAACATCCTTACCTATTTCCATACAGTGCAATAGATGACGACGCAAAGTTGTTCTTGGTATTCCAAAACGTTTGGAAGCAGAGAAGGTTGAGATTTTTTTCTCCTTAATCATTTTGACGGCATTTGTCAGATTATCCACATTCACTGTAAGTGACTAACTTCACATTGAATAGTTGGTAGTGAGTGTAGTGACGTACCGAATACCATATATCAGTGGTTCTCAAACTTTTTTGGTGACGGAACCCTTTTGGGAAGCAAAATACTTGATGGAACCCTACAATAAAACAATAGTTTTTAAAAGTGTATTCTTTATTAATAAGCATAATAAAATTACAATGTAACAGTTACTAATTATTACTTACTTTACCACATGGCAAGTACAATAATAGAAGATATTAAAAAAGAAAAAAATCTAACTAATGGGAGGTATGAAACTGTTTTTTATTTTTCATCAATTGGTTGATATCAGGTTTGATAGAAGACAGTTGAAGTCTCATATCAGGTTCGGCGTCCAGTCTATTGCGATATTTTGTTTTCGTGGCTGCATAGGTTGAGAATCCTGTTTCGCACAAATATGTTGTTGGGAACGGGAGAAGAATATTCAGAGCCATTTTGCCAAGCATTGGATATTCATCACGGATTCTGCACCAAAAATCGTTGAGAGGCGTCGTTTTGAACAGTGACTCCATACTTGTGTCTGATGACATTTCTAAAAGAGATTCATATATCTCGTTTGACATACTTTCGGGCTTTTCCAAGTTAGGTAAAAAAGGATTATGAATCCATGAATTCAGTTTCATTTTTGTATTCTGTTCTTCGGGAAAATACTTTTCAAAAGATGCGCGCATCGATCTGAGATATTGGACCAATTCTCCAAACACATCATTTTGAAACATTTCTGAGTCGTTATCGCTAACAAACTCACTGAGTGACGTAAAGCTTTCTATTTCTTTCTTACCAACGCAAATAATCCAAAAATCTAATTTTCTTTTGAAGGCAGTTATTTTGTTATAGGCCTGAAACACTGTTGTCTGTTTACCTTGCAATGATAAATTCAATTCGTTCAGTTTTTGAAAGATATCCGCCATAAAAGACAATCGGAACAACCAAGTTTTATCATACAAACGGTCCTTCAAATTAAAAGAAGTATCTGCTGAAAGAAACATTTGTAACTCGGCTCTAAGTTCAAATAGCCTTGTTAAAGTTTTACCTCGAGACAGCCATCGCACTTCTGTATGGAGCAGCAGTGTTTTATGTTTGCTGCCATAATCTTCACACAATAATGAGAACAATCGGGATTGTAGTGGTCGTGATTTGATAAAATTAATTATTTTTACCGCTTCATCCATAACTAATTTTAGATTTGACGGCATTTGCTTCATCGCAAGTGCTTGTCTATGCAGAATACAATGGCTGGAACTACAATTAGGCGCTTTATTTTTTATTCGTGACACTGCTCCTGCTGTTTTACCTGTCATCGCCTTGGCCCCATCTGTACAAATGTCAATGCAATTGTTCCAACTGATATTATTTTCTTCAAAAAATATATTTATTTTATTAAAAATTTCTTCCCCGGTAGTGTTTGTGAGCAGCGGTGAACACATAAGCATGTCTTCTTTAAAAGAACTTTCATATGGATATCTCACGATAACCAGCAAGATAGCCAAACCAGCGACATCAGTTGACTCGTCCATTTGCAAGGCGAATCGTGTTTTTTGTAGACGTGTAACTAGTTCTTGTTTGACGTAGCTTGCCAGATCATGGATTCGCCGTGAAACAGTATCGTTTGATAGCGGCGGTTTTTTGACTTTCCAATAACTGATCTTTTTTACGAACAAAAAATTCTTTATTCTTGTCTTTAGACTCGGGGTGCACAGTTTCTAAATGTCGGCGCAATTTGGCAGGTGCCATGGAACTAGTAGGAAGCAGTTTACTACATAGCATGCAGAGAGGTGAGCCGTTGGAATCAACAAATCCGAAACTGATATATGATTCATCATACTTCCTTTTTTTCGTCTTTGAAACCGTCGAGCTTGACGTCGCGGCATCATCGTCTGGATCGGTGATTGCTATATTCTCCGTGCGTACTGCTTTTGAACATTCAGCGTCATTAGAAGATGTTGTTGCAACACGTTTAACACCTTTAAGCCAACGTTCCATTCTTCTTTATTTATAATGTTACACGTCAGGATAGTGGGGTCTAAATAATGCACAATCGTTACTGCGTATAAGAGACTAAGTTTAGTACAATGAAGAAATGTATAAAACTGAGACAACGAATACAGCAGGCAGTAGAACAATGAACACTAGTTTCTCGCTAGCAAGCTTATAAGTAGGTAGGCAGGAACTTATCGCTCCGAACGCTAATTGTCAACTGACTGACGAGGCGCGACACGCGATCGCCGCTTTTATACTTAGTCCTAGACTCGATCTCGAATATTCTCGAAAATACTCGAGTCGGCGCCTTTGATAAACAAAAAGCAAAAATAAAAAGAGAAATATAAAAATTACGTTGTAAACAATCTCGACTTTATTTTTTTAAGTTAGAGTCGAAAGTCGCTTGTTGACAACTATAGCGTCTAATACAGAGGCGGCTTTTATCAAAGGGACTGCGCGCTCACAAGTATACCTACAAGTATACATGTTGATACCAAAGTTATGAGATATTGTACCAGTTATTGTAACACATGTTTATACAAATACAAATAAATAAATAAATATACATACGCGCGGCCGCGGTGTCAAAACGTTCGACCAGAGAGAGGTGTTTTGATTTTTTTTCTAAATTCTTGAGGAACCCCTACAGAGGTATCGCGGAACCCTAGGGTTCCGCGGAACACACTTAGAGTATAGCTGCCATATATAATACAATTTAGCATCGCGGCAATATTTGAAACGAGCCTAAAGGCCTAGGTACACATAGTGGCAAGGTTCAACAGGTTCCCTATGTGTTTTAGGGCCTTGATGCCTGAAATAAATGGATAAATAGATAGATTGCACCCTCTTCTAACGGGTAGGTAGATGGTGTACCTACTTACTACACGCATCGTTGTCAGTTATGTAGGTTAGTATCTACAATATCTACGTCCTATTCGACCTACAAGACTAGTAACTACGGCGTCCTGCCTTCACTAGATTTCCGCAAGAAAAACAGCGGGCTTGCTATCCTTTGCATATCGGCAGTTTGATCTCACCGAGTGCACAGTGCACAGCCTCCCTCACATTATAATTACATTACTCATCATCCGAGATACCGCTCGCCTTCAGATGTTTTCACCATAAGTGCACGCGCCGACACTGAGTCATACTCCTGACTGTCATGAGGACACAAGACTCATTTAAATATACCTTGCCAAAGATGCGTTGTGTGGGCATACCAGATTGATATTGGTAATATTTACTTATTAGTTGTGTTCATTTTGGATTTTAGGTTTTATGGCTATTGATTTGTTGAGGACATGGAGAGCTTGATTAAAATAATTCCTTTTCGTGTAACACTGATTAGGTAGGTACATACTTAATTCGTTTTTTAACCAATTACCTATCTCAGAAGCCTAACCCTGAGAGAAATAATGAAGTCCGCATTCGTAGGTAGGTATACACCAACAAAGCAAGCTTATGCATTTCATTTAGATTTAATAATTTTTTAGCCGCGTATAATGTAGATGTACACACGGCTACACATTAAGCTATACTTACATTTCCAGTTTTAGCCGACCTCTCATTGTATATAGGTTTTTCGTACAATCAGCAGTCAGCTTATACTGGTTATGTATAGCTTGATGTGTAGCCGTGTGTACCGAATTAATTGTTTACAAGTTTTTATTTGCGAATTATATTATTTTTTGCAAGAGCCCGAGATTACTTTTGCCTACAGGTTGCAGCACTTCAAGGAAAAAGTTAAACTGACAAGTGACAGCTGTATATCATTTTAAAAGTTCGAAATATAAATATTACCGCGCAAAAACATTCCTTTACCCGCGCGCGTACCCAATGCCGTACCATAAACACAATTACCCTCATTCTCGAGGTCGCCTGTTACCAAACGAGTTGCAGGAATCATCTCTGTCGTGTCCATATGTGTGTAGGTCAGACATGCAAATAACTACTTCTATCGGAAGCAAATCAAGGCTTTGTCCTTATGTGGAGTGGACAGTTCACGATTTTAAAATATAAGATCTTGTTTCTCAAATAAATGTATGAATGCAATTTTTGCAGGCTGTTATATTCAAGTAGGTTCCTATAGCTTTGTTATAATGTAATTAACCACATTGCTTTTGATATTTCTCGGGGCCCGGGGGTCCCAGACCTTTGGAAGGCGGAGGAGGGGCCCAAGCCAACTCGCAGAAGCCCGCTAGACTTTTTAATGAAATAACGCACCAACAGACGATTATCCCTGTTCGCACTATGCAAGTGCACCCAATGACAACCCCCGGTTGGTGTTATGTAGGACTATTGCAGATTTGCAGGATATTGGACCAAAGATATTGGATTATGGGTTTGGGTGGCTAAAGTGAACTGGTTATTGAGGACTATGGAAAGTCTATAGCCCCTGCCTGGCCATTAACCACATTGTTTATTAATAAATATTGACATTTTGTTTGGCAATATTTCTTTTCGGTAATAGGAAAGTCGGGTCAAATAAAACACGTATCTCTTTGGTAAGACTTTATTAAGGTAAATACTACTACACATAAATTACATATAGATAAAAGTTACGATTACAAAAATGTACCGTCCTGTCGATTGTCATCAACCTCCCTCGATAAGGGCCAGCTGCCAATATCTCAGGGTTGTCAGACTTGATAAAAAGCCAGACATATAAGTTGTAAAATCGCGAAAAGCCTGAAGAAGCGCTAACTATTTCAAGTCAACTATGTTAGCTATTCCCTTTTAGGGCTAATTTGGGCATTTTTATATGTATGCCCAGATTAGGTAATCTTTTAAAATTTCTAAAAGCACTTTTGCTTTTGCAAATCTAATGCATCTGACAACCCTGATAATCCCTATTCCTTAAATCTATTGGCTAATAAGCGCCACAAAAAGCCGAAATTATGCTATGCATGCACTAACACTATTCCAATATATATGAGAATAGGATAAATAACCAATATTGTAACGTTTTTCTCGAAATATTCACAAACAAACAAAGTTGTGCAGAATAAGTACTTTTCCCATCCCAAACCCTTCTCGCTCCGAAACACATGAAAGGAGTTTTAAGTATTTCTAAATAATCTCATATTATATACAGAAACCTTATTGGAATGTAAAATTCAACAAACCATTTAAGTTTTTTTTTTTTAATAAACCTAAGTGCAACTCAATAAAATGGCAAGGAATTCTTTTTTGTTAAGGTACACACAAATTATAACTAAAGTAATCGTTTTTAAGGCTTGTTTACAACGGTTAATGTTATGCAGAATGTAACTCCCACTTCTTACTTCATTTCACTAAAATTCAGTGTCCTATCAAACATTGAATTATTGCACTCATGTCTTTATCGCTGGCCTGCCTGTCTGAAACTGGGATTGTCTGACAAAATGTCTTACGAGTGGCAACACCAATTAATATTATATTTTAGGTGTATACTACTTCACTTGCGTCGGAAACACCCACATTAACCGTTGCTCCACGATGCCTTAACTTATAAATTATAAAAGTTTAAATACAGTTATTTAAAAATAATAGCTTTTGGTTAGTGTTGCAATAACACAAAAATAATATGTCAAATTACGATGAGATTTTAAATAGTAGTTTTCTACTTATTATTTATCCATTTTCTGGAAAATAAAATATAAGTAAGTATCACTGAGTTAGGCTTTGTATTGCAATACTTATAACTGGTAGAGATCTAGAGAGATTCAGAAGCTTAAGATATTACAACACAACCTTCGTAAGGAAAATCTAATAAATTAATTATCTGTAGTTTTCTAACTTATTTAATATCTAAAACATACGACACCTGTGTTTTCTCGTCTCTTTCATCCGCTTGTTACAATAAACAAGTCCAAATAAATATAATCTAAATTAAAATAACATTTACTTTGTTTTATATATAAAAATATCGTAATCATATCAAAAAAACTAATTGTACATAGATAAAATTTTAACGTAAAATCGAATATCGAAATAAACCGGACTTCTCCCAAATTATAACGAAAAAAAAAACGTAAGTAAAACTTGTCATGTGACATGAAAATCTTATTCAATCTAGGACAGGTTAGCTATATATGTAATTCTTATTTTAATGACTTATTATACGATCAATTTAATGCAATTTGCCACGATTATAGGAGGGCCATCTTACCAGGGGTAACATGCTACCCAGTAACTGGTTGTGGAGGTCAGATAGGCAGTAACTCCATGTAGAATACTTGTATTCAGCAGCATCTGGAAAGACTAGGCAGATGGATGATTCGAGGGCCATGCATAGAATATACGCGCATAGACATACCATAGACACTTTAAGGTTCTCGCGACCGCGACGCGACGATGTGACGCGATTCTGGTAGAACAATTGTTCTACCAGAATGGCGTCGCATCGTCGCGTCGTGCCTGTCTGCGGGAGCCTTTATACTCATTGTGCAAGAAGGTGTTGAGATGTACATTTTACGCCTGATTGTAGATCGTGAATATTTTGATCTTAGAGCAAGCTACAACCAGTATGGTGGTAGCAGTAGTATGCAGTAGCCGGTGTAGTGTGCGTTTAGCTTAGACTGGACTTTTTGGATATTATAATGTGGCATGATTGAAGCGCGTCACAAGGTAAGGTTGCGAGTTTATACTCAGCAAAATCATTTTTGGTATTATTCAGATCGCATCAAGGAATAGTTTTTCCTACCCGTTTCTTGTCGAAGGCTTTCTTGGGTAGTTTTTGAATCGCTTCTTAGTTCGAATTTATTTCGGGATCTTGTCACGGCTTGCCTCCCATCTGACGCGAATTTACTCATACTAAGACCTTTATTACACGACCTCACTCAAGACAAGCTCTTAAAACGAGTTTCAGCCAATCAAATGGCTTCAAACTAGTTCAAAGTAATGCTTGAGTCTTCAGAGAGTTTCTGTAATACGGGCCTAACTGTCTAACTGTACAAGGCTTTTTTTTTTTGTATTTTTTATTTTTCTTTGAACGTAAATTTAAAGTTTCCTTTGCATTAAATTGACCGAACAACGCAAACATTTGACACGTAGTTACATTTATGATTTTAATTAAATTATGTGGAATACTAGTTTATGATGACTAGACTCGTCACAGAAACGTGCCTTAAGCTAAGAGTACATTCAACGACTATTACATTCATTATTATTATTATTTTGTGCCATCTCATTTTGGCAATAGCTGTTGAGAGATTTGCAGTGTTCGACCAGCGTTTGGAAGTGTTTGAAATTTTGCACTAATAAAATTTTGTTTAAATTCTTTGATCATGCCTAAGTAGGCTCGATACACAAATAACTTGGTATTTTCTGTTAAATTAACGATAGATACATAATTTCATAGATATAAAGATATGTATTGAATTTGCCGCTGAATTTGTAAAATTAGAACTAAATATTTAAAAGTTGTGAGCAGCTTATTAGTATTCCGAACGCTGGTGTGGGTGTTGGGAATGACGTCAGAATGGACATCAACTGCATTACTGTGAAGTGTTCTGAAATCTGTTGCAGTGTAAGGACTATGCCTTAATTTTTGTCTGTGGTTGATACATCTGTGAAGATCGATGCGTGGCGTGCGTAAGATGTGTTTACACTTTGACAAGTACGAAAGCAAATACAATTAGGAGTACCTAGTTAGGAGCAACCCTTTATGTATGCATTTTTTGTTTTTTTGTTTTTGACACCAGGATCTGATAAGAAGTATTAATGAGAGGAGCTATACATGACCTATAGCGTCGTCTTTTTCTCGCAACAGAATCATGACTATCCAATACAGTTTTCCGAAGTCTTTTAACTTTAATGTGCTTTGCTTTTCGCATTTTCTATAAGACTGGTGATGGTGTTAGTGTGGTGAACCATTTACTTCATAATAAGACTCCAGTATTGTATTTGAGTCACTTATCTAAGTGTAAACCGCCCTTTAATTAAACACGCCGCGCTTTTTAATGATTAAAATTGTTGAGATTTTAAGACTATTTTGAAGATTGAGTTCTACTTTAAGATTTTGCGTTAAAAAATAACCATCTACTGACGATTTCCGTTCACAAATAAAATTAATTTAAATATAAAGAGAGTTCAAGTATTTGGGAAAGTTTGGAAGGTACTTAGAGAGATTAAATGTGAATATAATAGGGATTCCTTTCAGATCTGCTATTTCGTTAACGAGTTGAAGTTTCCTAATGGCGGATAGTAATTCGCTAAACTATACAACAACGCTAGTAAACTATACAACAAATTGTATACTTTCTCAATAAAGTCAATATCCACAATGGCAGTGTTGAATTTGGAATTTATTATTCGTTTTCAGTTAATATTGGAGGGATCATTCGGATGAGAGCTAATTTTGCCATTAAGTTTGAAATAGGGCCTAAATCCGACAAAATTGCACAGCTGACTAAAATAATGACAGGGCCAGTTAGTTTAGTCGAAAGTCCTACTATTACCTGGCGTAGGTTAGCAGATTGTTAATCGATATAGCTGCAGAGACAACCAGTATCGTTCGGGTACAACAACGTCGGATTGTTCATGTCATTCTTAACAAAAATAGACATCTGAAAGGGGCCATGATCACTGGTTACATTAGTAAACTAATTTGCAACTAAATTTGCGAAATATTGGCAGGGATATATAGAGTTCAGTGGTCCAATCGATTTTGTCTAAAATTACAGTAGAAAGCGCTCCAAGCGCCTTCAAAAATATAAATAGGATTGGGTAACTAGGGTAAATCGTCAGTCTCGAGAGGTACGGTTCAGTCCGTTTTAGCAAATTAGACCCTGTATTATGATAAAATATCTTTTCAGTCCCCTGTGCAGTCTCTATTACTCTGTTTATTGTCAAATATGTGAACACTGACAATGTAAGAGCGACATAAATAACAATACGTGCCGTTTGGCGTGAATATAAGTACGGTTTGCGCAATTGATATTCAATTGGAAACTGACAGGAGACGCGTAAAATTTTTACAAACGCGGACGGGTCGAACGCGTTTTTTAATAACAGACCTGGCAAAATTTTAGGCTGTATCTTCACAGATGTATTACCGAGGTTATATAGGTGTCGGTCGGCAACAGAGTTCAGTTTAGGGCGACGGGGGTGGCGGGGGCGGCGGGGCGGGGTGGCGGCGGGGCGGGGCGCGGGGCGCTATGCGGCGCGCGGCGGGCTGGCGGGCCGCGAGGGTCACCGCGCAGCGCCGCGCCCGCGCCGCCCCGGCTTGCCGCGCCGGTTGAAGCCGCTGCAACGGAACAACGTCAATTGAGGCTGCATTCCTACTTGATACTTAAACAGAAACCAAGAGTGTATGTACCATAGTAAGTAAGCGATAGATGATTAAAAAAAATTTACTACATTTCTATTCTTCATCACTAGAAGCTCGGAATTACCACCACTATAAAAAAGCATTCACCATAAATATGAAAATATGTAAATTTTTGTTGCGTACGTCATTATATTTTTAAGGCTTCTTTGATTTTCGAAAGCAAACATTTTTTAAAGAGCGCCCTATTTTATTCGATAGTCCAGCCGATAAAAATTATCCTTTTCGAAACATAGTTCTTCCTAAAGGCTGTGCTTACCGGAAAGGGCCGCGGTATGCAGGGCGAGCAGCCGGGGACCCAGGAGCAGAGTTATTGTTGGATGAGTTTCCATTCTGTCGTCCGTTGACGATCCCGTTGCTAGCTTTCGCTCCTTCATTGGAGGCCCCAGGAGTTCCGTGAGTATTCTCCTGCACATAATATATAATTACTTTAACACATAAAAAAATATAATAAATTAAAATAAATAAAAAATCACACAAAAAATGCATTAACTCAAAAAGGCACACTGTATAGCTTAAAAAATCAAGGCTGAACATAACAAATACTAATAATTATATTATTTAATTGGGAATTAAAATATAAATTACACATTAATACATAATTCTAATAACATTCAATGTTTTACATAAGTTGTTAATATTAAATAACTGGTAAGTGGTTAAGTTAAGTTTTGAATTGGATGAGTAAATTTTAGATTTTCGTAGTTAAGCGATCAACCACTCTAAAACTATATAGCTTTAGGAACAATTACATCACTTGGTGTGTCTAGAATGTAAATATTTTAAATGATACCGTATTAGGTACAATACAAGACAATAAAAATTAAAAAAAAATAATTACAAATAGTGCAAAACATTATTTTGGGTATCCCTCGCGGAGGACAATTTTACATTTCGTTTTATGTAACGACCCCATGTTTCGTTTGCGAACAATATAACATGATAAAACCTAAAAATATCTTTGACAGAAGGTCAGCATTATGTTCCGTTATTAATGTACTTATATCTAATAACTCCCTACGATAAATCAGGCTTTCAAGCTAAATATTAACTATTCTTATTTTATTATGATTGAAACTTTCTCGCGCCGATAGATATAATAAATATTTTTATTTTTATATGATAGATGATGAACGAACCTTTTTAGAGCTCGCGTAATCTCTTGCATATCAACATCAACCTGAGATGAGCATACCTGTGACAAATAGTCTAAGTTACTGCGAACCAAACTGTTCGCCACGCATACACCAGGCAACAAACGTGCAAACATTGATGACTAAAAGTCGCGGGACGTTGATTTACCAGACCTGCGGGGTAATTGCGTAAACACTAACAGTAGTAATGTCCTTTCATTTTGACAGCTCAGCAACATTCATTGCGTTATTTACGTTGTTAAGCAAAAAATGTTTTTGAACAAATGAAGCAATGGATTAGCAATATCCTTCTAAATGATTCAGATTGTGATTGTTAGTGTTACGCAATTAGGGTGCTGAATGGCAAGTTGGCTTAGCAACTCAAAAAAGAACAATAAACCGCGAAATTCTCAAACGACACTATATTTAAGCCGTTTTTATGTCTTTCTGTCGCTGCAATACGCTTTGACAGGGACAACAATACTTAAAGGCGAGATGTTTGTCGCCTAGTGAATGTGAAGCTTTGTACACCGTAATGCTTTTATCATTTTCAGGACGCATCGTTTCCCTTACTCTTTATACTGTTTCTGTAATTTCTAGACTGTGCTTTCAGCAGGTATTTTCTTAAAAATTTATTTGATAGGTAATAAGTCTTATTTTAATTGGACTTAATAATAGAACAAAAGCGCCAATGTGGACTGCAACGCACGGGAAAATGGCACCAACATTAATTTGGTTGTAATGTTTATGTGGTCCTATCTCCTACTCCCTAATTGCTTATTTAAATATATCATAAGTGGTCATAGAAATGTTAGTTGTTTGTTTGTGTATATGCAATTTATGTGGTTTACTTACACAATAAAGAGTATTTTATGCTTTATCCAAATTTGACATGGATAACATTTCAATACGTGTCTGGTCTGGAAATAGAGTTTTGGGTTGTACCTACTAACATATTCGGTGTGCAGTAGGGAATGTTTACTGGTTAAGCAGTGAATAATAATGAGTTATGGTCGCAGTTGTGAACCTTGTGGTACTCCAGACATTAAATTTAAGTATTTAATTGTAATCGTATCTTACATCACAATTTACAAAATGCAAAAGAAATACGAGTTGCAACTAGTAAGCTATGTATATATAAATCCCACACCTGCCAAGCCCCAAACCACACCAACCACCATTTTTTGTGTTCTACATTGTCAAACGCTTTGTTAAAATCTGTAAACACTGCGTATGCTTACTTCAGCTTCTTCGAGAATTTCTCCATATAATACCAGTGTATAACATCTTATAAATACGAGCTTTGGCGCGTATGACCGATGTTAATTTATTTTAGTTTATAGAATTAGCCATAGTTTCATTTACACCCACCACCACGAGATACTAATTTAAAGTAACTATACCTTTCGATTTTTTCTCATACACCTCTCCAATTTATGTATTATATTTATGTAGGTAATAAATATTTTTTAAATAAATGTGTTAACTAATATTTCAGGGCTTATAATGATAATTACTATAATGACCCTTTAAAATATGTATAGACGTTATGGAAATCTATTCTAATAAAAAAGTAAGTAAATAAGTACATTATTCTCATTGTCCTCAGGAGTAGTGATGGTCAGCGGTGGTGGTCCAGAGTCGCCACATCCAATCACGCCGCCCTTGGACATCTGGTAAGCCAAGAGCTTAGCCATCTTGTTCTGCAGCTCCTATAAAGAAAAGATATGTTTCTCTGAAAATGCTAGCAGCGTCAACGTGTCAAAAAATGTATATAATTATGGGGATGAAAGGACTGAGTGTGCGAGCTAGAAGGGGTGAGGGGAACGGGGGAATGCGCAGTCTTGTGCAGACGTAAAAAATATAAATACAACAAGTGTTTACGATGGTACCCAAAACCATGTTCGTAATTATTCAAAAACAAAACGCTTTGCATAATCATAATCTAAATGGCAATTATCATGTTAAAAAATACAATAATCTGAAGTTAAAGGTTTAAAGCCAACTATTTCTCCATTTTTGTACATATCAAATAAATTAAGATGCCGACCACGACCCACGAAGAGGTTGCATCTCCTGCGAAACTTGTCCGCTTACTCTTGGCCTACCATTTTTACCTACCAAGTTTAATCAGAACAAAGTGTCAGTTATTAGTATATAATATAAGTCTTTTAGAATTGCGGTTACGGTGGTCAATCTCAACGGAGATTAACCAAGTACGCAGGAGATATTATAATACATAAATATGCACGCAAACACATGTGGACGCCCGCTTCCCTCACTCTCTCATAGTCCGATGGGACGGCAAAACGTGGCGCACATGGAGCGATCAGACGCAGGAGCAACGGATTTATGTTCTTTCTGAGGCATGGGGAGTCATACCACCAATTGCTAAACACTGGGCTGCTTCTGAGGAAATCCTAATGGAAAAATCCAAAAACACAACCCGACCTAGCAATCGAAAGGAGGACTACGCTAGTTGACCTGCTATAACACTTACTTTCATTTCGTCGGTCAAGATGAATGGCGCTGCAGTGAATGACGCCATGGGCGGCGGAGCGTCAGCCAGCGTCTCCACCTCGATGGTAGTCAGTGTGATACGGCAGACCGGGCAGCTCTCCTTAACACATGAAAATCACTTTTAATATTAGTCCAGATTTCAGCGTCACATCTAGGGAGTGCAATCTCGATCTCGAGACATTTTTCGAGATTTAATCTCGTGGGAAGACAATCTCGATCCCACCGGATTGCCTGACAAGATCCCAATCTTGACCCCAGGCTTAGCACACGATCTCGAGTTGCGAATGTCGACTCGAGATCGCATTCCCTAGTTGGATACAATTCTAACCGGAAATATCTACTAAAATAATGTCCTGAAACTAGATTTATTTGATAGCAGTATCCTCAGTCTACACAGTTCTAGTCGGTTCATTTATTGCAGAAAACGGCTTACTTGAGTTATTCGCAAGCTGCAACGTTGTGTAAATCATAGTCAAATTGGATTGTTTGCTTGTTAGCAAACAATCCAATTTCTTCACGCACAGCACTTCTTCTTTTCGAGTCGATGATAAATTATGAAATGAGTTGGGTCCAGTAGGTGGCTACGCTAATCGGCATCAGTGGCGTTTTTTAGGTCCTCAGAAGTGCAGGAATATGGACACTTTGGACATGCCAACATAAGGGTCCTGGTTTGGTCAGAAGCACAAGCACACACGTAGCTCAGCGCAGCACAGCTATTTATTATTTATTTATTTATTCAGCTCAGCACCATAATTTCCCTTCTTGCAATTACCTAATAATGACGATGCAACCAGGTCGATCGACGTCGATTAACGACATTGATACATAATTTTGAGACAATGATGTATGAGATGACGAATTTTGAGTCAACGTCAATCGATCACAGTTGGTTGGACCCTAATCCTGATGAAGTGTGATAAGGACAATATGACGTTCAGTAGTTACTGCAAATGAGACTAACCTTAAATGGTGACCTGGTCGCCTGCTGCCAGTTCGGCAGAAGTTCAAGGTCTTCTTGATAGTACCGCCTGCCAGAAATCAGGTGAGCGGCCAGGCAGTGGCTATGAAAGTAGTGGTAGCATTGGGTCCTGATGAACTCGTCCCCTTTAGTGAAGCCAAATAGGCAGATCATGCACTGACCGCTTGGCAAGTTACTGTCAGTAAGACAGTCGCGGATGAGCTGTAAAATACGTTTATTTCAGGAAAAATGTAATTCTAGGAAGTACTTAGAAAGTTAGAACTAATATTATAAAGCGCACAGATTTTATTTGTTGCATGTTTGTTTGTTGCACTTTCACGCTAAAACGGCTCAACGTATTTGAATGAAATTTGGCACATGCGTAGACCATGACTTGGTTTAGGCCAGGATACTTTTTATCCCGATATTCCAACGGCATCGAGACTTATGCAGGTGAAACCGCGGGGCGCAGCTAGTTATTAAATATTTTTTTAACTTAGTTAAAGTCAGTCTTTGTATGTAGGGGAAATCTTCGGAACTCTAATCCGATTTCGAAAATTATTTCCCTAATGGGGAGCTATACTGTACTGCCGAGTGTCATAGGATAGAATAGATAGACAGAAATTACAGCCATACATTATTTTAATTATCATGCAATCTATCGAACTGCTAGAGGGCGGAGACCTGGTGACCTAAAACACAGGCCCTTAAAGCTTAGCTTAGGCACCAGTCTCCCACAGTAAACTAAACCAAATAACATATCATGTGTAACGATGTCTGTATTGTTTATTGTACAAAAAAAAAATATAGAAAGGACAATGCTCATGGATGTATGGAATCCCGTACCATGCTGCATCAAAGTCAAACTTTGTTTTTTATAGACTTCACTTATCATATTAACTCCTACGATACGAAGCTAGTGTACGTTGCCGTACACTAGCTTCTGTTCGGGCCGAACATGTTCTAAAGCTTTCAAACAGATTCCTTTCCCACAATGCCACACCCTTTTGAGCTAATAAGGTTCAAGTAAGAATTAACTTTCAGATATTTAAATTTGTCATTCTTTGGCTGTTAACATAACACTTTTAAAGAAGAATTATAGACAGATGAAAGAGCTAGCACAAAGGTACTGCTTATTTCGTGAGTTAAGATAATACAAGCAAGAATAGTAAGTAAGTCTTTAGAGAACATTTCTTTGTCATTTCTCCTTTTGCAGGTCGGCTAGAAGAAATTTCTAAAAAAAATAAGCATTATTTGTACTCAATACGTCGTATCTGTATCCATTTTACTGTGTGTACATCCTAACTAATATTATAAATGCGAAAGAGTTTGTTTGTTACCTTTCACGCCTAAACCACTGAACCGATCATTCTGAAATTTTGTATAATATACGTTGTCAGGTGTACAGAAACGGACATAGAGTACCTTTCATCAGAAAAAAAAGCGTTGTTCCCGAGGAAAACCATAATAACGTTATTATGATAATAGATGGCGCCACGTGTCTTTCGAATCATGATTGAATTATATTACAAACTTTAGAGTTTATGGATAGAATTAACGCGAGCGAAGCCGCAGGTTAACTAACGGTGGTTATTGTTTATTTTGAAAACTATCTGTATAATTATATTCTAGCTAAAAGAGATTAAGAGAGTGCATTCTGTAAGTGGGCAACGTCGCAAATAGCTGCAGATATTTCGCTGTTTTGGTTAATTTATCAATATCAACACACATTACATCACGACTGTATTCCCAAAAGGGTTAGGCAGAGCACTTAGAGTGCACCCACATTTCGCCAGTCAACAACAGTGGCAACGGCGCGCAACACAAGCACGCCTATACAAGAGTGTCAACATTTTTATGCTTGAGCACCTACGAGTCTTTTGACTATGGGTATCTTAAGTCTTTTTTTTAGTTGTAATTGTGCGTTTTGTTGGTGCAGAATAAAATATTTTTCTTTCTTTCTTTCAACAAGCGTTCAACGGTTTTTATCAATATGATTAAGGGCTGATGTTTCAATAGACAGATAATTTTTATTTGTGGATTAAAATTGACGTCTGGCAGACTTTATATGGAAGAACTGTGAAAAATTCAAAATTACTCCTCCAATAAAATTATCTGGCATATGAAAAATCAGCCCTAAATGAAATATTGCTCTGTAGTCTAAAATATTGATTATGAATTGTAATAATTATTATTAGTATCATAACATTTAATATTTAGTCTTAGATGCAAAAAATTAGTTTTAGCTGTTACAACTAATTCAGTGTTATTATTGCAATTCATCTTCAATCAAAATAAATGAAATGAACTGTCCGTTTGTAGTGTCAGTTTAACAACCTTTTACTAAATGCATGTGAAAGTATATTCGGTAATTATATCATAACAAAAGAAACAATTTTTAAAATTTATGTCTGTTTGTTTGTTCCGGCTAATCTCCAAAACGACTGGATGGACTTTGATGAAATTTGGATATAGGAACTACGAACTATTTGGACTATGAACCCTAGGCAGGCTCCTTTTTATCGACATACGAGTACCACGCAGTCGAACCCTCGGACCGACGCTAATGATAAATAATAGGTAGTGTACAGAATAGAGAGTGATATTTCATAATTTAATTCAACAATATTGATCAATTTACCAAAATAGTTTAAGAACATATAACTAAGGGTGGCCATTCAAGTATTATGTAAGCAGAAGTTTAGCGTGTAGTTATGCAAAAGTAAGCAAAACTTTTACCCCCCTTCATAATTATGATTACATAAACATTGGTATATAAATATTTTTTTAACAATCTATTAGTTTCTTTATTGTTGTTATTCATGAGTCTAGAAAAAAGAAATTTATAGACTATAAAGGAATTGAATGTCCATTTAATATTTATTCAAGCAAATAATTAACAATATTAATTTATGTTTTCTAAATATTTCTGACATAATCACCATCCAGACCAGAGACCTCGCTCATTTTTGATGACATGGAGGGTGACCACACCCTCCATGTCATCAAAAATGAGTGAAGTAATGACCCCCCCAGCCCCTTTGCTGCTTATGTAATTCTTGAATGGCCCCTAATTACCTTGCTTTGTTTAGGAATAACAACTACCTACCTACTTACTTACTAATGTTTTTAATTATTTTTTTTTTATTTAAAATGTAAGTTTTTTGATCCTATCATTGTGCACTGAGTTACTAATTGTGTATAAATCTTTTAGATTCATAGAAAATAAGTACTAGTGTAATTTTTTTTGTATGTTTTTTATTCTTTTGACAAAATAAAGATCATGATTATGAATTCACATTCAACATTGCAAAAATGACTGTGCCTTTACAGGGTTCATGTCAGCTGCTGAACCCTGAAAAATGTACTAACTTTTTTTTACCACATGAGAGTAATAAATATTTGAATTTGATCTACCATTGCCATGTTTCTATGATTTTTTTTCATCCTTTAATAATTTATTGTGAACTAGGAACCTTCTTAATTTATTCAAACTGGTTGTTTGTACTGCCATAGTCAGAAATGTGCAAAAAAAATTAATGTCATATAAAAAAATAAGAAAACATACTCTTGCTTAAATAATTCTAGATTTTTAAAAATTAAAATCTTTTTGATAAAAGAAGAAAACAAGACAATATGATTTTGCTTATATTGCATAAGAATAATCAGTCCGGGATGCAGTTGTCTCTTTGACACTCAATAAAACTGTGCCCGACAGGGTCCATAATTGTTATTTTACCACCTGAAGTGTATATTATGGATTGCAATAAACAAATTGAGATTAATGGGGAGGTTTGCAGGAGGGACAGTAATAAATAAATCAAAAACCATATTTCCTCAAAAAAATACATTGCAAGTTAATCAGAACCTTGTTTTTTCAATGTTACTAAGGTTCATTTACATAATAGCTGTTCGATTAACATATCTGGCAAAATAAGGTACACTTCTGCCAAACCCTTTGTGGATTACAGGTGTGACATTATTGTTATGTTGTTAGATTTTGCCTAGAGAAACTACTACATATCCCCTCATCCGTTAGGCAGACTTAAGTTCGGTAACAATAGAAACAGCAATTGTGTCTCTTAAGTGACAGTCAAGCTATTATACTTGGAAAAGTCTTCCATCATAGACCTCATCCATCGCTTTCCATCAGGTGTGATCAAGATGTAGAGCAGAAGGCCAATTATCGTAATTTAAAATGTTTAAAATCTAGTTGCAGTCTCATCTCAGCGACAAACAAATGTCAAAAACTTGTCAAATTGTAGGGAAATTAGAAGTATTTTTTGACAGATTGAGACTAAGATCAGACTGTGAACAGTCTTAAAATTACAAGAATTGTCCATTTAGCAATAAAAAAATAAATACTTAATTCAACTTAACATGTTTCAAAGAAGATTCCCTAAGAAATACATTAAAACAAGCAGCCCTAGAAACACTAAAAATTGAGTAAATGGCATTTTCAGTACTTACAGGACTCGGGCAATCAACACTGGATAATAATGACAATTACATGGCAGTTCCTTTCTCAATTTATAGAACAAAAAATGTACTTGAGTCTTATATATAAAAGTATGTTCAAAGCCTTACCTCAATCAGCTCAAACACCACAGGCTCACCACGACAATCAGCCAGTTTCTCACGGATTTGTAAGTGAATGTTGGTCAAGATCTCATCGTCGAGTCCCCGCGGGTTCCTCAGCGTCACCTCCGGGCTACTGTCCGGGTATCCTGGCGTCAGTTTCACGACCAGGGTCGCACAGACGTACTGCCGGTCGACGTCATTTCCCGTCGATGGATGAAGGACGGTTTCGATTATGTGCGGCACCTCCCCAACACGTTTAATCACAACATCGTCCATTAAAATTGCCTCCAGAGCTTCGATTTCATCCGACACTCTGAAAAATGCAAAATATCGATCACTTTGCTCTGGTTAAGCCAAGATCAAGATCTGCACCAAATTACACACCTTTCATCCATGATGGACGACATATTGACTGGCTTATACAAAACCTAGACCCGGGAATCAGGGTGCAATCAGTTCAGACAGGCGCACTGCAGCTATTGCAACGAAACAGCTGGGATTTCAGGGGAATTCTAGACGAAAATCAATCATGACCTCCATAGATTAAAAATATTTTAGTGTTGTGCGGAATAGTTTGAGGCTGATATTCGAGTTACTCGAGTAAAAGTTTAGTCGAGTTTTATATTCTTGGTTAATTTAATAAAGTCATTACAAAATTGAAACTTTTATAGTAGAAAATGTTTAAGTGGTAAATATTTTATTATTCTTAGGAATTTTGTAACAACTTTAAAAAACCAACTCCATGATTTAGTTAGAGAAAAACCAATTTTGGAATTGTATTCTGGAAGAGATAATTTATTTTTTAAATATTACAGAACAGCCAGGTCATTTTTTTATTTAAAACGTTGCCCCACACTAGGAATTTCTCCTGTGTCGTGGGTGCGTTTACAGACATATAAACTCACATACACAAACAGCCAGACCCGGAACAACTAATTGTAGGTCATACAATTACTTGTTCCGTGCGGGAAACGAACCCGCGACACGCAGCGCAGCAGTCAATCGCTTAACCACTGCGCCAACCGTGCCGCCTCTCCCATCTTTGTTTTGTCATTGCACATAGCGTTCAAATATTTATCCAAGGCTAAAATCATAAGGCCGGGTATGCACATTATGTTATAGAATAGATTTATAATTTATAGATTATTTTAATCAATTCAGACAAGATTCAGACCGAGCTTACATCAAAATTAGTATACTTACTAATTCCGTGGTTCACTTCTCTGACGTTTATAAAGCAAGCTACAGACGTCCTGTCAAAATTTCCATAGAAAATGCTCTTTCAGTTTTCCCGTCAACTATAATTTTTTTTTTGGTTTTTTAAACCATTAATAGCTTGTACAATGTAAGCCTCTTAAGTTAATATTATCTTGTTTGAAAACAATTAAATATATTTTATGATAGTACAGACGCCAGCACATCAAGCTACTACAACCTGTCAAATTTCTTTAATAAATTTTCAACTTTATCGCTGAAGCATTAAGGATCAAGGTTGATTGGGAAAATTTTACAGTTTCGGGTAGCTTGACCTGCTGGCGTCTGTACATACTTAGAAAGGAGAAGCTGATATATAAACGCACAGCCCCACACAGCCCAAAGTACTGGGGGCCTAAAAAGGCCACTTTAAGCAACACCTCTAAAAGCTATTAATTTCCTGAATTCCCAGCAGATCATTAGCAATTCCTACATAACTACCTAGTTATGTCAAGTCTCAAGGATATCTTAGAATAATCAGCCTTTAATGATCCCACTGCTGGGACACAGGCCTCCTCTCGGTGAGGGTTGTAATCTACCACGGCACGGGGCCCAGTGCGGGTTATATGTTTCAGGTCTTCGAATTTTTGGTTGATGGCACATGCCTCACGATGTTTTCTTTCACCACTACACTTCTCAGAATAGTCAGGAAAAGCCAACCTCTTTTAGTTTTAAAATATGATTGACGTGTAAAAGTGTCTGTACAAACCTACTTACAAAATAAAATCATTTATCATTGACCGTTTTTAAAGCAATGGTGATGAAATTACTTACACAAAGTAAAGCCCTTTCCTGGGTTCGAACCCACGACCTGCAACTCCTCGGGGCCGTTACCACTGCTCAGGATGTCTTAGCATTTCCAAAATTATCGAGGGCCCTGACGAAATTAAGGATTTTTTTTTCAGATAAAAAAAATATAATGATTAGATGGAATACTCATTGAAAATGATTTAAACATAGCATTCAGTAAGTTTCATGCTTATTCTATACCTAATCTCTGCTTCCCAAAAATAAAGATAGAAGTAAATATTAGGTCAGTAATAATAAAAATAAACAAAATTAGATAAGCAAAGGGCTAAAATGAACTTGCAAAATGAAAAGGACACTACTCAAATTAATTGAAGAATTGTATTTATTCGAAAAAAAAAAACGCTAACAATAGGTATATTACGTTTATAAATATGAGTGACAAATGCAAAGCCACTTGGACAGTTGTAAAAAATGCAAAGATAACGTAGATAACATTACTCGCTCATCACATAAGTGCTCACCCAACTTAGACCTAGCCTAGGTGCTGTTAATAGATATAGAAATTTGAATGAATGCTAAGTACACACGCATTTACTTTAGGTACTTGCCGGCTATTCGCTTAAGATTTCAAAATCTCACGGCGACACACAAATTTTGATAACCTAAACGCATAATCAGCCTATAATGATCCCACTGCTGAGGCACAGGCCTCCTCTCTGTGAGAGGGAGGGGCCGTAATCCACCATGCGGGCCCAGTGTGGGTTGGTAGATGTCACATACCGTTCAAGGTCGAAGGTTCGAACCTAGACAGGTGATTTTGATAACGCTAGCGACAAATCGGCTGTCAAAATATATAGACGTGAGATTTTGAAAGGCCAGCGAGCCGCCGGCGAAGAAAATCGCTGCGTGTGGATTTTGCATAACATCTATAGTAGGTGTATAATTTTACTATACATACTTATTGATAATAATGAATGTTACTATACTAATTTAAAGGTGAGTAGATACTTACTTATACTGTACTTATTTTAATTAACTTAATTTTTAGACACTAACCTTTTTTTTGTCACCGTTCAACTTTTACAATGGCAAATTGTAGGTAAAAGGTCATCATATCAACAAACGATCAGTAGCGACTTAGGTATAACACTTATTTGAAAATAAATATGGCCAAAGAAACAAGCATTTTCCTATTAATAAAATATTGAACATGAAAATGTGTGTAGGTACAGTCAATCGCACATCAGTGTGTATCAATTATTAATTTTGGTAACAATTTGACTTTGACATTGACAGTGCCTTTATGTCGTAGCAGTAAGGGTGGTTTTCGTAGTACAAGTGTTACCATTGATATGCGGTTGACTGTGCTAGTAGTTACTTAGGTAGGCCAAGAAACCTTGGTGTCAAAAATATATGTGCCAGGCGCACATTACAGCCGCGTTGGGCCGCAGTTCAATAGAAACAAGTGCAACGCGATCCGTTTGTTGTATCGGTGGTTCTCTGCGTCAGCTTAAAACTGCTGCAAATTTTCCACATCGGTGTTGAGCTTGTAGCAGAGATTTGCATGAACTATATTGTAGTGTTAGGGTAAGTTTACTAACATAGTTGAAGAAATATTGTTACTAACATATTTGAGTCCTTTGTTACTTGTTATTATCTACCTAAATATAAATACTTATAGCACTGGCCAAACTGAAGGGAATCCGCGCGCAGAATACAGGATGAATTTCGCTCGCGCTAATTGTGTCGACTAACTTGTGTGGATGCTTAAAATCCAAACTGACATGAATAGTCGCGTGACTTTTAGCACGGGCGCGTTTTTCATGCGTTGACTGAATTTTCCACTCGCTGCTCAGAGTCGATAGTTAAAAATCCAAGTGTTTTTTTACGTGCTGGGATTCTGTTGGATTCTCAACGCTCGGCTCGTCACCGAGAGTTGAAAATACAGTACGCAATAAAATCTCGCCGCGATATTTTTACGTACGTGTGGATGTGGGCTTAATCGCGAACGAACAAGAACCGCTGCAGCAAAGCTCATACGGTGCCCGAAGTCAGCTTGCGTGCCGCAAAGCCGAACACACCGGTGTACATCTCCCGCCTATACTACACCACTAAGGCGGAGGACATCGTGGAGTACGTGCGACAGAAGACGAGGTACACGCCGAGGGTGCAGTTACTGGAGTCGCACCGCAACGTCAACTTCAAGGCGCTCGTGGTGCGCGTACCGAATTGTTATCTGCCCGTCGTCATGGAAGAAGGCCGCAGGACGTGGTGTTCCGTCGCTTCCGCTGACAAGTACAGCACAAGTACAAGCTCTAGTGAAGTACTATTTTATAATAAAAATATGTATGTTAAGGTTAAGGTATTTATCTATGGGCCCACGTCACCTGAAATAAATTAATTAATAAAAATAAAATAATCATAAAACATTACGCGCGCGCGGTCGCACCCCGCGAGCCGCGCGGGGTTTACGTCACTGTGGCCTGAGGTGAGCTTAACATTACCTAAGTGCTACTTTATAAATAAATATCTAAATTTAAAATTAACATACCGTACGTAACATACTATTTATTATTAATTATAATAAGATTCTATTAAATACCTAGCGCCCCGGTCCCCAAACGCAGGAGTGAATACAGGGAAGACGCAACGGGTGCCCCTGGGCTTCGACCGAACTTAGATTACATATTTATAAACATATTTTCATACTCCGTATTTTTACTTTAGGTACATACAGTACAGGTATTACTAAGATATATATATAAGTATGTATCATCATCGAAAATGAAACTTTCTTGAGTTTACGGAAGATAGGTGCCGAAGGTTTTTTAAGCTTTCACGGTTTGAGAAATCGTCATCAGAGAGAAACATCTCTCAGAGACGCATTTGCCCATCCTTCAGCGAAAACCTCGATCTGCGCCTGCCCATACGTTCCTCAAACGACACTGTATTCTCATTTATATTTCCAAACTGAATTATCTATGACTGTATTCTAATTTTTCGCGCATATTTAAGTTATTTGTGAACTGTAGGTACTTTATGTGGATGATGCGATTCCCAGAGGTTATAAAGATCCAACTGAACATTAAATTATTCCGATCTATCTAGGTACCTATATTATTTCCTCCAGTAATCACATAGTGATACACGATCAAAGTATAATACTTTCTTCCTTAGGGCAATTTTTTATAACGTCCGTTTCTTCATTACCATCCTTAGGTCTGTTCTTAACGATGCAGCTGGAGGCCCCCGTTGATCTGGTAATTCCACTTTTTGTGGGCTGGGATAATTCTGCTTCCCATTTTTTGGTGAATTTATTCTGTATGTTAAACCTATAAAAAGAACACACAGCTTTGTTATTGAATACAGAAGCGGACTTTTAATTACATTATACTTAGGTACCTGTATTTAAAGATAAAATATTCTGAAATTAAAAAAAAAAAACTTTTTACCAAAAATACACGTGATTTAGGATAGGGGTTAGTTTTAAACCTCACCGAGGCGGAGGTAGGTGGGCTATCACCGGCGGACGCGGGTGCAACGCACTCCGAAACGATCGAAAGTGTAATTTAAGTGAATGAAGATTTCAAAGCGCACGCCGCGTTCATTTCTGAACTGTGCTGAGGTAAGTCTTATGAAGTAACGTGGGTGTGGTGAGGTGGTGGTGTGGTGGGTGAGGTGTGGTGGTTTTGTTGAGGTAGAAAATGTTATTAGGAGCATACAGCTCAACACTTTGCAGAAGGCTAAACGAACTGACTTAACAAAAAAAATACTAAATATGTGTATCCGTAACGAGGGGTCTCATTTCGAACAACTTATCAGTTAAATCATTAAAGTAACAAAATTGTAATTTAAATTGTAAAATTGTAATTCATGTCTGGCGACATGTCGTAGGTACGTCAAAAAATCAACTTACTTTTTGGATAACGATATCAATACTTTTTTGTCGCACACAAACCAGTAGAATATGGCGACCCCGGTGAGTAGATTATACAAATTGGTGAAGATGTAGAGACACATGTGGCCTGTAGCAGGAAGAAGCTCCAAGGACCAACTCAGTCCCATCATCACAGATAACTTTGCGTATGTGGAGGCTCTAAAATAATATGAAATTTATTTGCGTAAGTTAAAATTAATTGTACCTGTTTACCAAAATAATGCATAATATTTGAGTGAAAAGTCCGTTCCTACATAAGTAGTATTTAGTAGTAATTTAGAAAACTGCAGGCTGACTGACGGACAAACTTTCTTCTGAGTAGGTACCTTATATTTTGCTTATTCACTATAGGCTAGATGACAGTAAAAAAAATACCCTCTGAATATTGTTTTGTACAATGGTTCCGAGCTAAAAATATGAAAACTTATCTATGTATATAAATAAAAATTAATCACCGAAATGTACCTATGTACGCGTGTAACTTCCGATCGACTGCACCAAATTGGATAAATCTTTTTTTTTGTGTTTTTTATTGTTAGGACAAGGTTTGTATACACAATTGGACCCGGTAGGTGGCGCTGCTTTTTCGGGCAGGACGACGTCTGCCGGGTCCGCTAGTTATTTATAAAATAAAAGGTCATTGGGCGTAATCTGACTGTGAAAACTCGCAAAAAAAAATCAGCTGTTCCCTACATTTACGTTCGCATAACTCGTCAAAATGTAGGGAGCAGCTGATTTTTTTTCACGATTTCAGTTTTGGTCCTATAGTAAAAGTTGCTCATAATGATGAGTACAATGACCTCTTAAGAGGTTTTTGGTGATTTACAAATAACCCTGTATATTTGTATACTTAAAGGGTGACCGATAAATAAGTACATTTTATTTTTATTCCAAAATCCGTAGCATACCTACTGTCACGCCATTTTGAAAATGGCGGCCACGCGTCAACCTATATGTATAAATCGATAGTTGACATCAATGCAAACAGAAGCCCCCTTTGGGGGCGCAGAGACGACCACGACGAGAAATCGAGAATGCAAACAGAAAACATAGTAGGTAACACCTAACACCGTAAAGTGTCACGTTTCCGAGATATTAACGTTCAAAATTAATGATTTAGTTACGTGATCAACTTTGGACGTTATTATCTCAGAAACGTGACGCGGGCTGATGTGTGGCCGCCATTTTCAAAATGTCGGCACAGTAGGTATTCCAGGCTCCTTAAAAATCTTCAAACCCATTAAAAAGTCTATTCGCGTATTTCATAAAAAAAACAGGTAAGTAGGTACTTACGTTTTTTTTTGCTGGTTGCTATTTTTGGAATCTTGATGTTGGTTTATAGCACGTCTGACTATCCATATGTGGTAAGCAGTCATGAAGAACAGTACGATATCAACAAAAATTAATATCCCTATTGGTATCTTAAAGTAATAATCATAACTCTCTCCTGAAAAAAAAATAACTTGTGTTAACGCCAGCTATGAACAGACCCCAGCAGGTCAAGCTACCCAAAACTGTCAAATTTACCTAATCAACCTTGAACCTTAATACTTTAGCGATAAAGTTGAAAATCTATTAAAGAAATTTGACAAATCGTAGTAGCTTGATGTGCTGGCGTCTGTACTAGTGGCCTCCAAGTTGGTTGATATTTTTCCACTTCAGCCGAGTATAGATCTATATAAATAAAAATTAATCACCGAAATGTATATAACTATAGCGTATAACTTCAGATCGACTGCACCAAATTGGATAGGTAATTCTTTTTTTTTGTGTTTGTTATTGTCAAGGTTTGTATAGAAGAAAATTAAACCGAAATCGGGATCGAAACTTATGCGGGTGAACCGCGGGGCGCAGCTAGTTTAAAAAAAAAATAGGCAAGTACTGCTAAGGGTTTACTTGATTATTTTTTATGATAAGTCATAGGTACTTGTATTATTCAATAACAACGTTATAGCAGTTCAAACATTTGGATCACTAGGATTTTAAATCATAATGTGGTGAGTCAGAGCTGAAGTGGAGAAATGTCAACTATCTTTTGGAGGTCACTGTAGGTGGTGTAAAAATAATAAGGCCTGACGTTCACCAGTGACTTGGTATGAGAGTAAGATCCTTCTACATGATTGTGTCTTCAGATTTCTTCTTCAGATTCTTGTGGTATACAGGTAGACATGCCAATATATACAGCCAGTTATTGAATCAAAAACAAGTTGTACCTAAAAAAACCTTAAAAAAAATATACAAACCATCCATGAAGCAATCTTTGAAGGGTGGCTCGATAATATCCAAATCGACTATGTTATCCAACGCGGTGACAATTGCCGTTATCAGGAGCGGGGTCCCCCAGGCGTACAGATTGTACCACATGAACTTGATCAGGTCAGCACGCTTAGAGCGTTGCTTAATACGAAAAGCTCTGTGAAAGAGAAAAAATAAAGGCGTGAACTCTTAGACCAGGTTCGCACGGGCGGGTTTTCCCTGCGGCGATTTTTTTTTCGCGCATTGGATTTTCTTCGGATCGCGCACTGCTTAGCGCCGAGAGTTGAAAAATCAACAGTGTGTTTTGTCCTCCACTCTGGAGCGGAGGGGTCAGTCAGACTCTTACTGACTAAAAACCACCCCGGTGTTCCCTTCCCACGCTTGGACCGGGGATCATGGGAACTTGTGCGCGTTCCACGATCCTCGGCTGGTGCCACTTGAAGTTGCAGGGGGAGTCAGGTTTAAAACACCCCCGCGACGTCATATAGGTAGTGGCGCGCGTGGAACACTACGCGCCGCCGCCTATGTCTTGCTAGATGGGGGGTAACGGACGTCCTCAAGTGGCTTCGACCTCCCTCAACCTTTCCGCAGCCTCCTTCTGTGAAATGACGTTTTCACAGAAAGAGATCACCGCATTCCACGACTCAGCGCCGCGCCGTGTCCTCCCGAAACATGACGCAGTGATGACACCGAGCGTCCGGCTCCCTGTTTATGTGCTCCTGCTGTTACGCAACTCGATCTCGCGCTGCATCGGTCCATCGCCCCGCGTCCGCACCTACTCGCGCCACCGCCACTGGTACAGTGACACGAGGGTTCGCGCCTTTAGGTCCCAAGGCGGAGATCCAGCCTGTCCAAGATAAACTCCGAAAGTACCTACATATGAATTGGTACTTGCCGGATTTGAGCCCTCGCCTGTACGAGGTTGTGCCTCGTGCATAAGAGGCGAGGGCTTGAGATGTAAAAGGAAAATAAATAAATATTTCGTAAAGGAAAACATATTCGTTAATTACCTTATTCCCGACCAAACTTCAAACGATAGTACACTCAGCCAAAATATACTAGCCATAAACGCGAAATACACGACTGGAGCTGAAATAATAATAAAATCATCATCATCTGCATAACCTTTTCCCGGATACAGCTCAATACCAGTATTTTACATGGAGCGACTGCCTATCTGACCTCCACAACGCAGTTATTGGGTGATACGATACCCCTTGGTAAGACTGGTTGCCAGACTTTCGAGCTTCTGACTACCCGTAACGACTGTCAAAGATTCATGAATGACGGCCCGTACCAACGGTTGAACGTGCTTTCCGAGGCACGGAGGGTTCTCAAACCGTGGGGCGCAGCTAGTAACAAATAACTTTCCCAAAGAAACGATTTTTTTTTTAAATTTACCAAGCGCTTGACCATAATCACCCAATAGAATATTGAGTATCTACATAACAAAATAATACACCATCAGCAGTAATTTAATTTAGTTACTAATTCCACTTTTACCATGCATTATTCTTTTTCATTCATTTAACAACCGTCCGGACCGCGCTCGCGATTCTATTGGGGGGATTTGGGTCCCCCGATTGGTAAATTAAAAATATCTTTTCTTTGGGAAAGTTGTTTGTTATTATGAGTACAATTAGGTGTTTACGTATCGGTCACTAATGAAATGACAAGTCACCCTATATTATTATTTCATTGTTTTGGGACCGTAGAACTAAGTTAGTTTCTGAAGTTTTTTTTTTTGTTGAAATTTTGCCAGTGACCGTAAAAAAACCAAGGCGGGTCAGTCTAAAGAATAATTAAATAATTTGTCACTTACTATATCTTTTGCAGAACCCCTCTGGTGGATTTCTCTTAATGAACGTTAAAACCAATTTATTTATGAAAGCGAAGAGTAGGGAAAATGTGTAGGCCATCAGAACTAGGCCGGAGAGGTTTCTGAGATCGGGTAGCAGACAGTACACCACCAGCACCAACATCAGGAAGAATGATGATATCAGGATGGCTGGAAATTAACACCATTTTAATTTTCCGAGATATTTCCTACGTTCAAAGTTCATCACGTGACAATTTTTCTAACTTGCCTATGTATCTTGTTGCATATAATAATTTGGGTAATTACTTTCAGAGTGATTATTTCAAACATCTACAACAAGATGTACGCAAGTTAAAAAAAATATAAAAAAAAACCAGCCAAGTGCGAGTCGGACTCGCGCACCGAGGATTCCGTACAATTTAAAATTATTAAAAATATTTTCACTATATATGATATAACTAAAAATTATCGGTTTTCGCAATTTTTCCGTTATCTGTGCTATATGACGTTGCTTCGTACCAAATTTCAAGATTCTGCGGACACGGGAAGTACCCTGTAGATTTTGATTCCCTTGCGAGTGTCGAAAATTTGCGGAAATTTGCGGCATGAACGGCTGTATCTTTTGATTGCGTTGGGTTAGAAGTTTGATTTTTCACAGCTCCAAGTGTCAGTAGACCTGAGCATTTGATATAAATTCCAGCTTGATACCTCCACGCATTCCTGAGAAAAATTGTCTTGACAGACAGACAGTCGGATGGACGGACGGACAACAAAGTGATCCTATAAGGGTTCCGTTTGTTCCTTTCGAGGTACGGAACCCTAAAAATGTATGTCCCGTGATCAACTTTCGACTTACTGATCGATTGTAGGTTTAATGCGCGGCCGCCATTGTGAAAAAAAAAACACAATGGCGGACAGGTAGGTATGCCAGGGATCTCTAAAGCCATTTGAAGTATGCGCGCCTTAGGTATGTGAGCGGTGGGACGGAGGGACAGCGGGGGTGAGGCAGTGGGTCCCCGGCACGCGACGCCTGGGGGACCCCGCTCCTGATAACGGCGACGCACGTACGTAGTGCGCCCCCGCCCCGCCGTCCCACCGCTCACATACCTAAGTGTTTAAACACACTATGCCGAAGGTACGCGACCGAAGTTCCGCACGATTACGCCTGCAATGCTATTTGAATTACTGACGGCACATTATGCCGAAATTACGTTGCGTTATAGCGTGCAGCCGAACTTCGGTCGGGCGTAAGTTCAGCGGCAACGTATTCTGTAGAGCACACGTTATACGCGACCGAAGTTCAATTCGATTGCCGAAGAAGATCCGGGGCGAGGAGCAGCGGGAAGCTCGACGCACTGAATAAACACAAAGTTGCGCAACTGAATTAAGGCCGCGTAAGTTCGGCACTTTATGGTGTGTCATATCAGCCGAATACGTCGGAACGTAAAATCAGCCGCGGAACTTCGGTCGCGTACCTTCGGCATAGTGTGTTTGGACACTAAGGCGCGGCCAACTAGTTCCGCGCGGACTATTAGTTCCGCGCGTATAGCTACACGGCTTAAATATTTTTGGTGGGGATTATTCCCGTCGCACGTCGTTCTTTGTCGCACGGTACTGACAATGTATAGCGCTAGATTTATGAAGTTACATAGTCGTGACATCTCTTCTGTGGTACTTACTTTAAAACGTTTATAACTTAGCTTTTTTAAATAAATAAAATAAATTTATTTCGGGTAACTAGGCACATAGAAGACAGTTTACAAAACATTTCACACTAATAACATAATAGAATAAAATAATAATAAAATAAATTCATAATAAATGTCAAAAATTAAAAATATGATAGCTATCAAATTAGAATTATAAAATTACGATACTTTAAATACATACAAAGACACACTCATTAAAAGTCAATTAATAACGACTGATATACGGCTTTGCCTGAACATGCTTGCTGCAGCAAGGCAGCATGTAGGGGCAGTCCAGCCTGGCAGCAATCATCGCCAGGATTGCGTTGGAGCTGGCCCGTACTCACATGTCTCTGAAATTTTGGTTCTAGGACATGCCGGTTTCCTCACGACGTTTTTCTTTACCGTTTTGAGAGTAGCTGTGATGACATTATTTACACAAGTAGAGCCTGCGTGGGTTCGAGTTCCAACCCACGACCTACTCGTAGGTAAGTCAGCCACAAGGTCACCGCTGCTCTCTTAAATTAAGTCTAAAACTCTTACTTACCTACTATTTCAAACACTTCTATCTCCTCCCTGTCTTCATTGTCTCTAACATCTGCCCTGATGATGATTTTAATGTCTGGTGCGTTATTGAATATGACTATTTTGTAGTCTATGCAATAATCAAATTTTTTAATGTGATTCCATTTTTCTTTTGATCTATTTTTTGTATCTTTTTGTAGCCACATAATCGATCCATCCTGTAAACATAGAGAAACTTTCAGTTACCCAGTTGAAGGTAAAATAAATGATAAAAAAACTAGCTGACCCGGCAAACGATGTTTGGCCAATTATTATACCTACATTATTTCTAGGAAATATAAATATACGTACATATATTTTTTTTTGTGTGATAAATAGATGTTGGCCGATTCTCAGACCTACCCGATATGCACACAAAATTTCATACAAATCGGTCCAGCCGTTTCGGAGGAGTTTGGTAACAAACATTGCGACACGAGAATTTTATATATTAGATATGGAAAAGGAGGGATTTTGGGCGAATTTAAAAAAAAACTGCTAGTCCTAACCTGACCCCACTGGTTAGGTTAGGACTAGGAAGTAGGTTTTTTTTAATTCACTTTCAAGTCCTTGTTCTTCGAAAGGCATGAACCGACATAAGCAGGATACATAGGTCTAAAAAGTTAGTTAAGAAGATTTATGAAATGTCTTATTTAGAAAAAGATAATTGGAAATCTCTGTTTCAATGGAAAGTTTAAAATCGGTCGAATTTACATGTAACACTATTTTTCGAAAATGTTCTGAATTAACTTTTTAGACCTATATATCCTGCTTATGCGTAGGAAGTTTCATTAAAATCGGTTTATGCATTTCGAAAAACAAGGACTTGAAAGTTTGTATGATATGCCGTACGTTGTCAACGCTCTTAACTTCGATTTTAAATGTGGCCATGGAAGACCGAGCTTGGGCACAAGCTACGCTTCCCATCCGTATGGCCGAGGCCCCCTCGGCGTCCGCAAAATTTCTAGTATTTGTTTACCGGCTTTTATATCCTCGGTCCACGGCACTGATAATTTAATCAGAAAAATCCTAGCCCCCTCACTGATTAATTCTGATGTGCCGTGCTTCTCCGAGGCTAATGGATGCCTGGAGACTCACTTGCCCGAATACAGATCCACCCGACAGTCCATCTTCCTAGAGACGGTGGTGTGAGCCGTTCGTACAGAACAATTTACTTCACTCGTCTGCTACTAATGCGTAGCGTGCGCGCCTGCTGGCTGTAGGTAAGTGGGAGTTGGGTCTTTGGCTTCATGAACTACCGACGTCGAACATAGGCACTGTTTTCGACGACACTACTTTCCGCCTCGCTGCTTCCTTGCACTAGGAGCTCCTTGCTGTTCTCCTCATCACTGTGGCGTATGTCAACAGCCTCGGACACCACGGCCGGCCTTGCAGCCGAAGTGCGCGTCGCTTAGCGCGGCACGAGAACATTATTGACATCGTCCGACGAGATCTTGTCGCCGTCGGTGTTCCAGCTGTATTAGAACACAATGATTTGGCACGTGACGATGGCAAGAGACCGGACGGCATGTCTTTATTTCCATGGAAGGTGGGTAGACCTTTAGTGTGGGACACAACGTAATCTTGCACCATCCCATCTTCCTGGCTCGGCGTGCTGTGCTGGCGCTGCAACTGCGGCTGCGGAAACCCTCAAGCGGCGAAAATATAAAAACTTTATCGGAAATTATACTTTCGAGCCTTTTGGGGTTGAAACCCTCGGGCCGTGGGGTCCGAGTGCTCATTGCTTGTTCAATGAACTCTCTAAACGGTTGGTTGACACGCTTCCCGTGACCCAAAGGCTGGCTTTTACCTTGGCCAGAGTATAAGTATTGCCATACTACGCGGCAATACCGTCATTCTCTTGGGTACATTACCAATCGACAGCGATGCGGAGGAATATTTCGACGCAATATTTTTAGTTTTTTAATAGTTTTAGTTAGTACCTATAGGATATTACATTTTTATTTTAATAATTTGTAGTTTATTTAGTAGGTATTAGAAGTTTGTTCTTATTAACAACACCATTGCGTCGGAGCGGGCAATGTCTACGGTGCAATAACACTGGCTGTTTTTTTTTAAATCAAAATCTATGCGTTCGATTCCTATCTAGAGCAATTTATGATTAAAAAAATATTGAATGATGTAGTTTTAGTTTTTGACAACGAGACTCCTCTAAGTAGGTACTTTTCGGTTTTTATTATTTACCTGTAGTTCCGGAATTGGTCATCCATGCTGACATAAAACATTCAACTATATATAAAGACGACACACAAACAGACTTGAATCCCATTGAGCACGCATGGGATTTGCTTCAAAGAAGAGTTCTGCTAAATATGGATGCCGTACATACACCAGAACATCTTTTTCGCCTGTTGCAATAGGCGTGAGGCGCGGGCCATTTTGCACCATGATTTGGATGAACTCATATTGAGTATGCCGAATTGCTGCGATTGTGACACGTTAGTGGTGGAAATACAGACTACTAATTTTTTATTTTACGCCATAAAAACTTTTATGTTTATCTTTTTATCGCATTTTAATGTCAGGATTAACTAAAGTGAAAAATCCAGCATATAATTCCAATATGGCAATAAAATATTTTTTTTTAAATACCATGGTCCTTAGACACTTTTGATGTTACATACATCAAAAGTAACCAAACCATAGATATTTATTTTTATTATAACTTATAATAAAAATACATATCTATGGTTTCGTGACTGTTAATGAGAAATCCCGTGTGTTTACAATCCACTGTTATATTAGTTTTAGTGATAGCCATTCATTCTTCAGGAATAATCTGTAAGAATGCATCAGTTAACGTTCATGCCTATGCAGTGGCAAGCAATGGGAAGTTGCTACTGAAGGCTGCGGGTGTCGACCTCAGGATAAGCTGCTTCTCACATGGACAACTGTGCGGTTGGTTGCTCTCGCGTCACCAGTCCTGACTGACCTGACTTATATTATATTTCAGCTGCTGAGACCAAACCTTCAAACGAAGTATACAGGGAAGTTTTTATAAAAATACGGCTTCGCTTCGTGTGTTCCTCTGTGGCCGGACCACAGTTTAGTACTCAGATGCTATAGTTCTAAATAATACCTACCTAAAGTCTACTTTCATCGGAATATATATATATTTTTAGTACCTCAAGAGATATCTTTTTAATTAACAATTTATGTGGTCCGGCCGCCAGGCAGTGCTCTCTGGCCGCGCCACCTCAAATTAAATAGAGTATAATGAACTATTAATAAATCAATATCCCGAAAAAAACTACCTAAAGAGTACCTTGCATACGACAAATATGGTCCAATAAACCCCTTTAGTTAAGGAGTTATATGTCGTAGGGTGTGGTCCGGCTGGAAGGTATACTCTACAGCAAGTCAATTTTGCAATATTTAATATTAACTATCCATAAATCAATTTATATAATAGTACCTTTTCTCTACTCTTCGTTGATACTGTTTTCTCTCAAGAAACTATTCATTTTGATTAATTAATCTTTAAAGTATGTGGCGCGGCTAGGGAGGATTACTTTTAGCAAATATAACGAAATAAGCTTTATTTCTTTATGCCAACCAAAACTGCATATTAAGTACTTTATAAAAAGACCTGGACTTCATCTATAAACTTTTATTTTTATTACCAACAATGATTTTGAAAAAGGTGCACTTTTTGGTTTTTGTTTACCTATCTACCTAAGAATAGGTAGTTAATTTGACGAAGTAACTGAACATTTTGGTTTAAAATAGACAATAAGTATACGAATAACAAATATATTTTCATAATCAAATATTAACAATTGTTAATACAAGGTATTGTAAATCACGGAAAAGTGTTTTATATAACAAAAATAAAGTCAGTAGATTGAATTTAAGCATTTAACCCTTTAAACAAGAAATAACAATGAAAAAAGAGTGTACCAAAACCGCGTATTAAAAATATAGTCAATCAGTATTACAAATAAAGGAGTTTTAAAGTTATTTTCCAACTTTAAAATGCAAGGCCTAAATTAAAAATAAACATTTTGACAAAAATAAGTTATAATTTACAATTTAGCGTATAAAATACAAAAACCAGCTAATGCATGTTGCATTAGCTGGTTTTTAGTCCTTGTAACTTTAGTACTTAAATCATCATTTATTTATGTTTCCCAAGTATCATCCAGAGAATCAAGAAGATCAAAATGTTTATTTTTAATTTCTTCTTCTTTTAAGGTCTTTTTATAAAGTACTTATTATTTATGCAGTTTTGGTTGGCATAAAGAAATAAAGCTTATTTCGTTATATTTGCTAAAAGTAATCCTCCCTAGCCGCGCCACATACTTTAAAGATTAATTAATCAAAATGAATAGTTTCTTGAGAGAAAACAGTATCAACGAAGAGTAGAGAAAAGGTACTATTATATAAATTGATTTATGGATAGTTAATATTAAATATTGCAAAATTGACTTGCTGTAGAGTATACCTTCCAGCCGGACCACACCCTACGACATATAACTCCTTAACTAAAGGGGTTTATTGGACCATATTTGTCGTATGCAAGGTACTCTTTAGGTAGTTTTTTTCGGGATATTGATTTATTAATAGTTCATTATACTCTATTTAATTTGAGGTGGCGCGGCCAGAGAGCACTGCCTGGCGGCCGGACCACATAAATTGTTAATTAAAAAGATATCTCTTGAGGTACTAAAAATATATATATATTCCGATGAAAGTAGACTTTAGGTAGGTATTATTTCGAACTATAGCATCTGAGTACTAAATTGTGGTCCGGCCACAGAGGAACACACCTTCGCTTCTACGAAGTCATAAGCAGAAGTTAGTCTATAATATAAAAATGAATCGCTGAATGTGTTGCTAAGCGCAAATCTCGAGAACAGCTGAACCGATTTCGCTAATTCTTTTTTTAGAATATTCCTTGAAGTACGAGGATGGTTCTTACGGAAAAAAAAATGTAAGAAAGTTGCTTCACGCGGATGAAGTCGCGCGAAAAAGCTAGTAACTAAATAATTTTATAAACTATACATACCTAACCTTCGACCATTTGGCAATTATTTAAGAAGGTAGATTAGATATAAAGAGGTAAAACAGCTTTTTAATACGTTTCTTACGTATACATTTTATTATAATATCAATAGAAAATCAGAAAGACCAATTAGATTATACTATCGCGTAATAAAAAGATCACAATGGGAATTTTCCGTCGGCTAACTTTAAACGTTCACATATTTACAGAAATAAAAAAAAAAACAATAAAGGCACGTTAAAAAATTGCCCGTGTGTACTTGTTTAACTTCCCAATCCCACTCACAGAAGAGGAGGCATGTGACGGAGCTATAGGTAATACTTATTGGTTGATTATGCTTATATTAGAGGCCTGCTGGGCCGCACGTCAATTTATTATTATTATATATTATTATTTAATTTATTTTTTATATTAATATTTTATTATTATTATTACGTTATTTTGCCCTTGAGCTTGCCTAGCGCGATAGATAGCGCACGATAGACTGGATAGCGCAGTTTCAATAGAATAAGATCGAGGCATAATGTACACAGAAGCAATCAAGGCAAAATTGTTACCTTTAAAATGTAATATTCACAAAAACCCGTGCACGGCAGCGCTGTGCACGCGAAGGTATCTCTGTTATTATAAACGAGAGAAAATTGATTTATCGATTCCTTATTTTCGTCCCGGGAAGATAAAATGTTGGTGGAATAACTGATTTTTGATGTGAGATTCGCAATTTTAGGAACTCTTTTAACAATTTCCTCCACCTTTATACATGTATTCTCCTTCAATATAAACATGATTTCACCTTCAGGGCAGCATTTCTCTATGCACAGGTTATTAGAACAATATTTCGCAACATTGTTGATTGGAATATTTTTAAGATTTCTGTAATCATTTTTACACTTAGAGTCGCAGTCCTCGTCACTTTTTGCTACAGATAACGTTATAAGAAACAGAAAAGCAACGAACAACATTTCCTCGACATTCAATTTAACTGTAATGAATATTTGTAAGAACAGTACTTATTTAAGCGACACACAATCAGACACTGAAATAAATATCCTCGAATGTTATTGCATTTGTAATTAACACTGTTATATCTTTTATTTTATTAACCATTATTTAGGTTTAGATGCGGATAAAGTTACCTATTTTTACATTTTAGTTTAAAATCGTTTTTCCTGGATTTACCGCAAGCCATTCATTTATCCTTTTTCTGGACTGCTCATGACTCATGCAAAAACCAAAGTTATTATTTTAACAGGCTATGTACGAGTATGTATTGTGTGTTCATCTCTTTCGTAATAACGCCTAAGCGTCTTGGTATTTTGACAAACGAAAACGAGGTATTGTTGGAAGCGACCACAAGAGTTGACGTCTATCTGACGTCATGTTTAACGTCTGTATGGCCTCAACATGGCGGCTTATATAGAGGGTGACTTGTAATTTGACGTATTCCTTTCAGGGCCCCAATTTTGTATGGTAATTATTATTCGTGGTATTTTAACAGTTCAAACCACGCCATTCTTAAACAACTTCGCGTTAATTTCGCGCGGTTTCGTTCATGTGTCACAGAGAATACGATAATAGCAGATGTCGGGATTAGCTAAGGAATTGACGTGGTTTCGAAGTAAGGAATTATTATGTGGTCATAGTGAATTAGGGCCCTGGACGTGATAGTGTAACCTATTTGCAACAATTAAAGCCTAGGTGAAAATTCATGGGATTCGAGAAAAATCGATTTTTATGATTTTTTTTTTATATTTCCCAGAATTCGTACACACATCAAAAGTGTCTAGGGATCAAGTTCGTTTTAGAGAATCGCCGCAATTGAGGATTACCTATTATTTTAACTGTTTTGGATCGTTATTATTGATTCTTTTTTAGTAAATTTCACCATTTGAATAAAAAGTTTTTAGAATAAGAATTAGGATTCATATAAAAGTGTGCAATAGCGGTTTTAGAAAACCATTACAATTTCCGGAAAAAAATTGCATAGATATCGAGAGACGACATCATTTGACACGAGAAGAGATGATGAGAGTCGTCGGAATGTTGCAAGCTGGTTCCAGTCAACGTACTGTGGCTGTCGTTCTTGGTACTACACAGAGCGTCATAAGCGGACACGCTATCTTATCACGGGCAGCGTGGGCGAGCGACATGGAGGACGATCTCGCATCACTACTCACAGACAGGACTGGTACATCCAAAATACTGCTCGACGGAATCGTACAGTGGAACAATCTAATTGTTTTACATTTTATATGTGTGGGTGAAGTCATGATACTAACCGATAAAGTGGGGGGTTGAACATGGAAACAATTAGGGGTTGAACATGGTCGGGTGTAGAGATTGTGGGGGTCGAACATGGACTAAACCCTGATAAACAACAGTGTTTTATTTATTTATTTTTATTTTAAAGAAAGCTTACAGACTAATAAAAAACTTAAATATCATGCATAAGTAGGGACATTTGCTAATTACAAGCTTCCACATGTACATATCTACTTAATTAAGAGTTACATATTTGCGCTGACCAGTTACAGCGATTTGAGTAAACAAATTAGGTACAATGTAAACATATTAGGTATGTCGAGATATTAGGAAATACATATTAGGAAAGTCCAGTCGTGCAATATCAAAATCAAAATTAAAAACTTATTTATGGTTGATGCCAAAATACTCCTTATTCAAAATCTTTCTTAAATTGTGTGCGCTGGTGCAGAATAGATCAATTCGTTTTACTCATTATTTATGTTTAAAACCAGTTTGCATTAAATCGTTATATCGGCCACACAAGTTTTTTTTTGCTAACATACAGCCCACATCAAATTGAACCTTTAAACAGTGGTTGTTTAAAGGTTCAATTTGATGGAAGATGTAAGGAAGGAACATATTGGAAGAAACGAGACGGATCATTTGCTAATGACCCAAGCGATAAGCTCGCTCATTCCAACCAATACCAATGTCTACTAAAAAAATTAAATGATTTTATTGGTTTTATTTAATTAACTTTCTACTTTTTAGCTTGAGTGATTTTTTTTTACCACAAAATTAACTTAATAATAGGAAAGAAAAATTAAAAAGCAGCAAAACAAAATTCCTCAGTTGGGATCGAACTCACATCAGCAGCTATCGCAGGCGCTTACACCAATTAGCTATGCGAACCTTGTTATATTAGACTAAAATATGGGCCCATATTCCTTCATTGTGAACCCGTTTTATTTTATCTTTACCGCGTGTGCATATTACGTATACCCACACAATAATAATGACAGTTACCGATGTACGCGCTATGTAAACTAATTAGCTGTGCCGACTGTACCATGACCGCCCTGATGTTGGCTACGAGGCTCCACAGTTCTTCAGGCTTGCTGATAAGCGACCAAACCATCCGAAATCGTTTACGTGAAGTGGGTCTGCGTTCCCGAAGGCCGTTGAGAGTTCCACATAAGGTACTCCGCAATCGTAAGGCCCGTTTACAATATGCTCGCTAACACAGGTATTGGAATCCGATGAATCTCGTTTCGGTATGAGGATACGAGACGTACTCAAGTTTGGTGGACCTCTGGACGTCAAGCACGTTTGAAATTGTGTCAGGAAGTTCATTCAGATGGAGGAGGAACAATTATGGTTGGATCAGGGGCTACCACAATGCTCAGATTTATGCGGAGAGGATTTGTTTCAGACGTGATCATCCCTTTGCGAAGCCGGTTGGGTGATTCGTTTCGACTAATGCACGACAATGCACGTCCACACACGGTTAGAGTCGTAACACGCACTCTTGCCGATGCTCGCATCAACGTTCTGCCATGGCCTGCTCAATCGCCAGACCTCAAACCAATTGAGCAGGCATGGGATATGCTCCAAAGAAGAGAACTGATTTTAAGCATGCCAAATCGCTGTGATTGTGTGATTCGTGTCAATGGTGGAAACCCGTAATTTATTTTTTTATTTTTAAAAATTCACCGTAGATCTCATCCCTGCCTCTGGGCTGGATTGAGGTCAAGAGTGAGCCCATTGTCAATAAAAAAAAAATCCTGATTATTTTTTTAAATCTTTACAATAAAAAATTAAAAACTCCTCATTTTTGCCATTTAATTGGTGACTTTAACCTAGATTAATTTCCCACAATTTGTAAAAATTGCAATTTTTCTTAATTTTTACAAAATATAGTGATAAGTTGTTAACTTAAACATAGGAATTAAAGTAAATGCCAGTCTGGAAGACTAGATTTGGTAAATATTAATTGGATATTTTTTTATAGTTAAAAAAGTACTTGATACCTAGACACTTTTGATGTGAGTAAATATCACTTTTGTCGAAACTCTCAAATTGAATGGCCAGAATTCCATGAATTTTCGCTTAGTTTTTATGGGGTGTTTAATTGTTGGAAATGGGTCACACTGTCACGCCCTGGAAGGAATGCGTCATATTACAAGTCATCCTGTTTATCTGATGAAAAGTGTTACCGAAAAAAAGTATAGAATCAGCTTTACCTCTTGTCAGCTTTAAGGTAGACGATGTGTATTTTTAGAAAAGTCAAGAGCATTCCTCTACACGAAGTAAAAATCAATGTATAAGCAAAGATACACACTACATTTAAACGAAAAACTCCACAAAACATAAAACTCCAAATGTGAAAAATAAAAGTTAGTAAAATCTTTTTTACAAAAAGATTTTTTAGTTGTACCTACCCCACACAAATTCATTGAACACTACTTCCTATGTAAGTGACAGTAAGTTATTAAAACCTCATCAATTTTAAATTAAGTGGAAAAAAATCGTATTATTGAAACTAACTCAAAAACTACCCAAGCAAAGTTAATCTTTATATGGGACTACCTCTGAGGCATAGCTTATCTATTAAAATAATATTATTATAACGGAGTCATGCCCGAACATACATAAAAAAAATATACATAAACATCCGAATTGAGAACCTCCTCCTTTTTTGAAGTCGGTTAAAAAGTACAAACCAACTACGACCAAAACGCCAACTAAAAAGGCACAATAGGCAACAAGACACCATAGACCAAAGTTTTTGTCGTAGTTGGGCTTTAGTTTTTAACTTTTCTGTATGAAAGACTATGAAACATTCGTTTTAATTTCAATAATTTGCTACACGTATGTAATGGTTATAAACAACATAATCAACGGCAACGAGGAAAAACCATAAAATAATTTTAACTGGTGTTGTCCTTATTTAAGGAAAAAAATATAATATTCATGTATTATGAAATTCCCAATTTGGAAGGACCAAAAATGTTATTAGTTAAGTAATAACATATGTTAAGGTTATTGTTACTAACCCAATGGATGTACTAATATAGGTTAAGGTCATTGTTACTAACCCAATGGGATCTTTGTTATCCTGAAAATAAATGAAATATATAGTGGGTACTTAAAAATATAAAACTGTGTGCAAATACCAAAATTCAATCTGCCTAGTTTTTCCCAACTATGTTGAAGATCGCTCTTAGCGGTAAGAGCGCCCACTGTGTCACCATTTTGTAAAATGTATACACGGTGACTGGTAATTTGACGTATTCCTTCCAGGACGTGACAGTGGGACCTATTTGCAACAATAATTAAGCATCCCATAATGGCCCTAGGCGAAAATTCATGGGATTCGAGAAAAAACATTTTTTATGTATTTTTGGTTTCTCAGAATTCGTCACTAAATATCTTTATTCTCTAAATTCTCTAATTGAATAGCTTTTATTGCTATTCCGTTAGGTACCTCATACGTTAACACGGGGTAACCAAATTTTCTAAAACATCAAACAGGTAAAAGGATGAAGTTTATTAACTACTTTCAAAAATCATCCACGTACACGAACTTTGACCGCTGCCGCGTGCCACAGCCACAGTTGTGTGTGTTGGTCACAGTTTTTACCTTTTCTTTTTTGTTGTCCACCACCCCGGTGTTCCCTCGTACACCTGCGTCGGGGGTTGTAGGTGCGAATGCGACTTCCGCTGCCCCGGACTGGTGACGGCCCGCGCTATGCGGGGCACGTCCCGTAAGGGGGAGTGAGGTGTTAAACTCCCCCCGTTACCTCTCAGGGTGGCGCGCGTGGAACACTACACGCCGCCAGCTCGGGTCCTGGGAATGGGGGGCGACGGATGTCCTCGAGTCCGTCACCTCCCGAGCCATTCGTCGAGCCCCGACGGTAGCGAGGCCGGCGATAGGGCGCAGAAGTCTGCCCCACCACTTCGCCATCAGGACCTCGCGGAGCCTCCGACGCAGCTCGATCTCTCGCTGCATCGGTCCACCGCCCCGCGTCCGCACCTCCTCGCGCCACCGGTACAGTGACGCGAGGTTCCTAATACTGTGAATCCATTGTTTATCCCAAACAGCTATCAGCACATGTTATATTTAAGTGAAATTTAGAAATGCAATGGTAAGAACAGGTTGCCACTATGATGCGTATTCTAAATGCAACAGAAATATAATTTTATTTCGCGTAGTGCGACGTCAGTTCATGGTTCAGTAGTGTGTGTTATCTGTGGAATGTTGAGACATCACTCATACACGCACACGCGCACGCACTGGCGGTATCGTGCTCGCACAGTTCATAGCAATGTAGTCCTTAGAGTCCACTGGAGTTTTGAGCGATACTGTACGTCACCGTTTTTACCTAACGTAATCCATTTGATCGGGCCCTGGCTTAGTTATTATAACTAAGAGCCACTATGAATTTCCTTTAGAATCTACTATGGTTCTTTTCTAACTGACACAGAACGAGCTACCGTCAAGATCGACCAATCAATCAGGGACGGTCCACAATTTTACGGGTGATAAGCATAAGCTGCCTATAATCTTCGTACTGCTGGGACACAGGCCTCTTCTCTGTGAGAGGGAATGGGCTGTAATCCCACGAGGACCAGAGTGTAGATTATGATCTATTCGGTAGTTTATAATTTATCGTCAAAACGGTTCAATAATCTGTCCGATTTTATCACCCGGAGAGCAGTGGTGGCCAGAGAACAGAGTGGCCCAGTGATAATGGCTCCGACTTACGAGTTGTAGGTCGTGGGTTTTATCCCCGACAGGCACTTTATTTTGTGTAATTTATTTCATCACCACTGCTCTGAAAAACAGTGAAGGAAAACATCGTGAGGAAACCGGCATGTCCTAGAACCAAAAATTCGAAGACATCTGACATTTACCAAAACCGCACTGGGCCTGGGTGGTGGATAACGGCCCACTCCCTCTCACCGAGAGGAGGCCTGTGTCCCAGTAGTGGGAACATTATAGGCGGATTATGTGACACACAAACTCGATCTCAATTGCTTGTACTGTAAGCAATCATTTGCTCTTTATGAACCGCCTATGCCGGTCACAACAGAGTTGAAAAATAAAATAAATAGTGGTTACCTCTGAAATTTCATAATCTTTGGCCCGGGTTTCCTCAGCGGTGCATTTGTTGAAATCTCTTTGATTATAAACGAAACGAACATTCTTCTTCGATTTCTTATACACGTCCAAAGAAGATAAAACATTGATCTCTTTAAATCTACATTCAGCTTTAGGAAACTTTGTTTTTGTTTGTTTAAACAGTTCCGTTGTAGTCAAACAGGTGTTATTAACAAAAAGCATTTTTCCTGGACCACAACATTTCTGGATGCACAGGTTATTAGGACAATATTGTAACACATCGATTTGATTTTTGTTCTCATCCCTATAATCGTTTTTGCACATAGTATCGAAGTCCTCTTCACTTTTTACAAAACATATCGTTATTAGGAATAGAAAAGCATTCAACTTTAACATTGCTATTTATAAGTATCGACAGTTATTCGAGAATTAAAAAGAACCCGCAAAAGCACCTAACGTTACTAAGTTCCTATCGTCGAATAACGTCGATTTGATAATAAGTTTTCCGGGTGGTTATACTTATATGGGTCCCGACATTAAAATAAACAACTTTTTTGATCACTTTTTGTGGTTTAACGTTCTGTTAAAGTTTAAAATAGTAGCAGTCCCTCGACGCGACAACATATAATCAAAAAATTTCATACGCACTTACGTAGGGTCATAATTTATTTATTTATTTTGTGAACATAGGTGACAGGTGTTTTTCAATATAAAATGTCAAGTGCACAAACCATGTTCCGCCGATAGGCATACAAAATCCGGGTTAAAGTACAGTACCAACTTATTTAAAAAAATTAAAACAAAAAAAAAAAAGAATTCATGCAGTAGTTTTAAAGAAATTAACAATGTCAAAAAACATATTTTTAGGCAGGCCAAGTAAATTGTCTTAATAATGTAAGGAAAATGTCATGAAAAATACACAATGTCAAAGGTTTCAAAAACACAGATATTTATAAATTATAAAAATAAATAAAAACTCCTCAAAATTTGTCATCCATATACTCCTTTATTGAATAATATACCTTGTCATTTAGTAGCTTAAAGAGCTCGCTTTTGAATTCATTATTATTCTTACAACTTCTAATATGACACGGTAGTTTGTTACAATTTTGGTGCAATTGCATAGACCCTTTTATAAGCAAAAGCAGTTCTGGTGATTATTGTTTTCAACTTATCTGAGCGACGTTGACTTTCTACATGACTAAACAAGTGTATATTTGTTTTCACAAACATCAGAACCTCATAGATAGATATACAGTGAAGGTACCGTCAGAATATTTAAATCCCTAAAGTGTGGCTTACATGTATCTGTTGTTCTTAATTTGCAGATGGCCCGGATGCATCTTTTTTGTGCCAAAAGCACAGAGGATATATTTGAAGCATTACCCCAGAATATAAGTCCATACCTCAATGTGGAGGCTACATAACCGTGGTATGCCGTTAAGAGGGCTGTTTTGTTTGCAATTTTACCTAGCATATATAGGGCATAAGAGAATCGGTAAAGTTTCAAACAAACACTATCAATTTGATTTTTCTGACATATCATTGTCAATGTGCAATCCTAAAAACTTTGTAGTGTTTGTTTGTAGTACTGCGTCTCCTTTGTACCTAATTTGGTATTGTGTTTGTTTTTTTTGTCGAAGTTTAAAGTCCATTATTTTGGTTTTTGTCAAATTAATTATAAGGGTGTTAGCATTTAACCATTCTATAATTGACACCAGGTTTGTGTTTATATCTAAGTCAATATCTTTAAAATTACCCTGGTCGAGAAAACAATAGTGCTATCGTCTGCAAATAAGCACATCTGATGGCTGGTTACTTTGGGGAAATCGTTTATGTAACAGATAAAAAGTAATGGACCTAGGACAGACCCTTGTGGCACCCCATACGAAATTGTTCTCGTACTTGAGGAGTATATTGTTTCAGTTTTTGTCTTAATGTTTACTTGGCTGATCTGAGTAAGCTGTTTTCTACCTTCTACATACGATTGTCTGAGGTCAAGCAAATTACCTCTAATACCATAGCTATAGAGCTTTTTTAATAGTATTTTATGGTCAACGTAATCAAAAGCGCGGGTCATGTCCTGTCCTGTTTTCTGTTGTCCATGTTGTGGTGTATCTTTTCAAGGAAGTTGTATACTGCCATATTAATAGTTTTGCTTTGCCTGAATCCCATTTGTTCCTTACAAAAAATGTTGTTTTTTTTTTCAAAATAATTGTTAAGTCTATTATAAATTACTTTTCCGAGAATTTTTGAAAATATAGGAATTAACGCTACAGGTCTTTAATTGCACATTTTTGTTATGTCATCTTTTTTGTGTAGTGGCTTGACAATCGAGATTTTTAGAGCGTCTGGAAAAACCCCATTACGATATTTAAATTTTGATTTTTCGAATGTAATATTTGCTGATGAAAAAAGTTGTAAATATTCTCAACACGGTCGAATAACGTTATGGAGAATTAATAGTTCCCGTTATCAAGAGGAGCACTTAATAGAAAATAGATCCAGTGGAAGGATTTCTGTGGGTCTTTGGGGGTGGATTAATAAAAGAGGACCAGGGGAACTGATAGAAATTGGTGGTCGGCTAAATGCCGAAGGCTACAAAGACATCTTGCAAGATGTTTTACTGCCCACAGCACAAATAATGTTACCTGATATGGCCCCATTACATTTCATACATGACAACTGTTCAATCCACATGGCCTGAGTGTGCAGAGCTTGGTTCCGGGATAACGCTGATCACATTGTCGAAATTCCATTCCTACCAAAGAGCCCGGACCTTAACCCCATTGAAACTTATGGGGGCTTATGTTCCAGCCTTGGGATGAAAGCACTCCTTGACCAAGGAAAAATCTACTAAATCACGCCATAGAAATCTGGGAAAATTTTAGGGGACGTGATACTTGTGCAAATATGATAAGCTCCATGCGAGAACGTCTCCAAAATGTCATCGATGTCAATGGGTTTTAATTCTAAGTACCTAGTTTAAGCCTAATCATAATTGTAATTGATAAAAAATTAAACCTTGTTTTTGTTTATAAAACATTGATTTGATTATGAAAGTTTAAATTTGTTGATTTTTAATAAAAATAAATAATAATTATTAAATGTATTGATTTATCGAACCATTTAATTTAATTTTGTTGATAATAAATAAAAGGGTGGTGATTTACATGTGCATGTGTCCAATTAATTTATATACCAAACACATATTACCCACCGAAAAAAAATACACACACATATTAAACCGAAAAAACATTTCATTTTGTTCAGGGACTTTAGAGAGTCTCTGAACAAATTTTTGTCAAAAATAGCATACCTACCATGCTATTTTTGACAAAAATTTGTTCAGAGACTTTAGAGACGAAGAATGTTATGCTTTTTTTACTATAATATAACTTTGTTTAGCGACTTTTGAAAAGTGATGGTCCCCTACTTATGCCCTTTTATGATAATCATTCATTTCTGAAGCTTGTCTTGTTGAGCGATTTAGGTATAATACCTACGGTGTACAGCGATTTTGAAAATTTAAATGTGTTCGACTTTTGATGCTGACTGTACCTGCCACCCTGTCTGTACACCTACTTAGAAGACCTATTTCTTGCACTAGCACCGCCCATTGCGGAACGTAGACTGGGCTTAGTAAAAAAATGGCAGTATCAAACCAAGAGTTCATTGAAAATGTTTCACAGAAATCGCATTCCTAATTATTATCATGGTTTATTAAGAAACTTTGTTCCATACGTTCATATAAATAAAAATTACATGCTGTTCGTTGATACGCGTATCACTTAAGAACGACTGCAACTGGACTTGACTATTTTATGTTTAAAAATGTTCGTAATAGTCCGAATGAAGTTTTTATGGAAAGAAACATTGTAAAATTCCCCGAGAAGAAATGAAATTTAGGAAAAACTGAACATTATTTTTTAATGCGATTTTAGTATAAATTATTGAAATCAGAACACGACGTCTATCGGGTCAGCTAGCACGATGTTTTCCTTCCCCGTTTTGAGAGCAGTGGTGATGAAATAATTTACATACGAACCCACGACCTACAACTCGTAAGTGGCGGCCCTTACCACTGCTCCATATATACTACCGTTACCGTTAGTATATGTTACGTGGTAAAACATAATTCATCTTTCTGTCTGACCGACTCTTTGACGATTCAAAATAAATGCTTTGTTAGTTTCAGTTTGTATTTATTACATGCCTAAATTCCTCTTTATATTTAAGTTAAGAGGAAAAAAATAATATTTTGGTTAATCATTAGTACCTAATACTGCATTGTTGTATCTAATTAAAATTAATAACCTAGTAATATTATTCATTAATATTTCCATTATTCCAATACGGTAAACCGCACCGCGTACTGACGTGCGCAGTGCTGTAGTTAGCAACATTTGAAATAAATTTATAGCAAATACGTGAATAATATATAAAGAAAAGTAACTAAACTAATGGGTCGGCGCTTCCTCAGACGAAACACCAAAAGAAACTCACAGATCTCAGTCTCATTTAAAGTCCAGCCAGAATATGTGAGGACCGTAGATTAGTGTCGTATAGACGGTATTTTGAGGATAGAACCACGCAGATTTGAGTGACCTGAGCAGTCATTGCACGCATTTGTCAGTAATCGACAAACTCGACAAACAATACCAAACAAAGAAAGGACGTTTGGGTAGGCCATCAACATCAAGCGACACTCCACTTCAGATTGATTTCCTAATTAAAGCAGACACAACATGGTACGGTCAGGAACTGCAGTGCGATTCTGTAACCATCTCACCGTGAAAACTTAGGTGAAGTGAGCGTGGAGTGAGCTGTCATTCTAACTAGGGATTGACACTATTGACAGCTCAATCAAAGCTCACTTCACCTAACTTTTCATGGTGAGATTTTTACAGAATCGATCGGCAGAAGTCTACGTTCTAAGGCTAGCTGCACACACGCAATAATATTGTCAATAAAATACATATTTTCAATAATATTATGTGTGTGTAGCCCGTATTTCGTTATTGTTCAATCTATATGACATAATTATTACCTATAATATGTCCGTTATAAATTATAATGACTACAGTGACTCAGGAGGATTATGACGTTGTGTGCGGGACCATATACAGCGTTAATTTCAAAAGACCAGCCAATTTTAAGGGTGGTGGTACAGACCACCCAACTGAACAACTTTCTCTATGGGACCAACATCGTAATCGCGAAAAATTTATCAACTGCCCCATAGAAACTTTCAATACCTACTCGACCTAAGCGTATGGGGGGACGGCTGAATTTTTATTCGCGATTACGATGTTGGTCCCATGGAGAAAAATGTTCAGTCTGATGGTCTGTCCCTTCAATTTGGCTGGTCTTTGAAATTCATACTATTTTTATTATTACGTTGTGTCGGCGGTTTTTTAAATTTTTAATTTAATATTTATTTCATGCTTTTTGTAGGGACTCCTTATTATTTAATTTCTTTTATTTTCTTGTGTTTTAAGATTCAGGTAATTTGGTGTTTAGTCAGGTTTTTTGTAATTCGCCATTTTGTGGTGGCGGCCATCTTGATTTGAAATTTGTCATATTGTATAGTATTCTACTCGTCAAGCCCTTTCATTTGATACCCATATTGAGGGAATTGTGAAAAAAAAAATGTAATTCGCCATTTTGTGGTGGCGGCCATCTTGGATTTGAAATTCATCATAGTGTATAGTATTTTACTAGTCAAGCCCTTTCATTTGATACCCATATTGAGGGAGTTGTGAAAAAATATGTAATCCGCCATTTTCTGGCGGCGGCCATCTTGGACCGATTTTCATCAAACATATTATATAGACATTAGAATTCTTAAGTATTATGAAATTCGGACTTTTGAAAATCGGAACATCGAAATTCGGAATAAAATATTTCGGGGTATTTGGGTGTTCCCACCGTGGAGTTTCTTGCCGGCTCTTCTCCATAGGAAACTTTTTTTTTCATAAGTGGCTCGTTTCATAAAGTGGCCCTGTAGGTTTATGTGAAATAAAATATTTAGATTTTTATTTTGAATGTTTATGTAATAAAATAATGCATTAGAAAAAATAATAAAATTTTATAGTAAAGCAGGTATATAGCCTGGCGTTATAATAAATAATGAACAAGGTATAGGTATTTATAACAATAAAATTATATTATGTTGACTCTTGTCGCATAAAGTTCCTGATCACATCAAGGGTCGAATAAAGGCGTTTGCACACATTATCCGAAGTGAATCCGATCCGAATCTGAGATATCTGAATCTGAGATATCCGAATATGAGATATCGGAAACCGTCAGAATTTCGATCATTTTCAATTCGGATGAATCTCGTATCTTGAATTCGAATTGAAATGCATTAAGTAAACGCTCTTATAGCACACAAACTATCTTAACACTAATATTAAAATTGTATATTGTAGGTAACTTATTTTATAACTAATAAATACCTGTAAAGCCTCTATGTTTTAACTATACATGAATGTATGTACCTACTCGCATCGTATATTACAATGGTATGGTACCTACACGAGTTTAATAAGTGTACCTACTTCACTAAACTTATTGGTACCTATTTCACGATACTGTATAGGTACCTTGATTGACTGACTAATTGTAAATATGTAGCATAATCATTTTTTTTATTACAACATGGATATCTACGTAATTTTTCCATACTGCAATTCTACTTAAACCTTCTCAGTAACTAATCGATCAATGAATCAAACGATCCTGAAATAGGTATGACATCGTGGTCCTTGTCACCGGGCTGCAGGCAGTCCAAGGAAGCCATGCCATCATTAGATGGCAAGCTAACCAAAGATTACTACGCCTAGACAGGAAAGGCCTGCGCCTGGTGACGGGGACCATCACGGGACACTGCTCACTAAACAAACACTTCCACACGATAGGCATAACGGGCAGCCCCCTGTGCCGAGCTTGCATGAAGGCTGATGAAACCGTTGCGCATGTGCTCTTTGAGTGCACAGGCGTCACCCAGATTAGATCAGAAACCCTCGGGACACCCAGATCCTACACAGACGTTCTCGACAGACCAGGAGACCTAATAAGCTTCTGGAGGGAGGTGGGCTGGTTGGAATAACCACCGACGGCTGCCATGGCCCACGCACAATGGTCCACCTGAAGCACTAAGTGCGGAAACCAAACCCGTAACATAGACATAGGTATGACATCAGAATGAAAGTAAAATAAGTCCATTGCTGCAAGCACTCTCTTAAAAATACATAGTATTTAGTAGGATAAAAATGAAGCCAGCACACAACACGGTGCAGTATAGCTTAATGTTAAATATTGATTTATCTAGCATAATGAGCCTATAATGTTCCCACTGCTGGGACACTGGCCTCCTGTCGGTGAGAGGGAGGGGGTCGTAATCCATTACAGGGGCCCAGTGCGGGTTGATAGATGTTACATGTCCCACATGTCTTACTTATCGACTAATGATGATGACTTGTGATGTTGAGTTAATAAATAAATAATAAATAATTAAAATTAATGAGTAATTAAAATAAATAAATGGCTAAGTAAGTGATATGTATGAGACATGCTAGAAGCATGCTGCTAAGACTATACAGGTACCTTAGTAAGAGGCATTTCAGACAGCTCTCAGTACGTTCTAAAATCTAAATTTCGGACAGCAAACGCCACCAAAAACACGACAAAAATGTCTTTAATATCGTTATATTTTTCTAGTTGTTCAATGTTTATAATTATTTACATGACTAAAATATATAATTCTTTGGATGTTGTCTACAACTACATTATTACATCAGTTGATTTATTACTCTGAACCAAAGCACAGTTTTACAATCCATACAGTTCAATACAGAGTCGTGTATCGAATGTGCCTACTGTTTTGCTCAGAGCAACGTTGTCACCAAGCATTGAATGAAAATGATTGGTTTGTGAGGTAGGGAGTGTAGTCTGTAAGGATCGTTATACTGTGCTCAAAGCATGATTCATAACGTTATAATTACAAAAGTTTTGCAACTACTATTTGTATTAATACATTTATAATAGTTATACATTTACAAGGATTTATGCACACTTTATACTTTAGGGCAATGTGTCAAAAGGTCCATTTCATGGTTTTTGCTGTAACTGGTGGAGGCCCCCGTTGTTTTGGTCGTATTCACACTTCTTCCCTGGGATTCTAATCTTCTGGTGAAATTGTTCTTTATGTTAAACCTAAAAATAACACTTTGCTATTAAACTTGCACAGGGGATGCTTACACGAAAATCAACGAGTTGATCTGGCTGTTAGTCAACCGCTCACAGGATTTGACAAAATCATATTATGATGGTGAGGCTGATGCCTACAGCGGTCCCCTTCTGGACAAAGGCCTCTCCAACTGGACGCTATTCAGCTCTATTCTTGGGATATGCTTGGATTTTTTCTCAAGATCGAATCCGTGACAGGTAATCCGGCAGAGAACCAAAGTTGTCGAGAGCTCACATATCCTGGTTATAAACCATCTGTGTGCCAAATTTCATCCAAATCCGTTCAGTAGTTTTTGCGTGAAAGAGTAACAAACATCCATCCATCCATACAAACTTTCACGTTTATAATATTAATTTAAGTAGGATAGGATTAATTCAATATTAGTCGTAGAACCAATGACCATTGAGGTAGACGTGTTCTTAAGTGGAGACCGCTGTTGTTATGCGTTTGACCATTTGTTAGGCAATTTTGGTGCTAGAGTATTATTACATCTTGAAATCCACTATTTAATCTGTCCAGGTCTCAGGTCCCAGGTCTACGCTAGAACAGACTGAGTCAAACCATTTTCGCATACAGGTGCACTGTATATTATACACGACGAACGATGACTTAAAAAAGTTCATACAACTCACCTTTTACACAGCATGACAAATGTTCTCTTATTGAACACGAATAAGAAGAATATGGCGACCCCGATGAGTAGGTTATACATAGTGGTCAAGATGAACAACCATAATTCCATGTCAGGAGGAATGAGCTCCAGGCACCAACTCACTCCCATGACCACAGATAACTTTATGTAGGTAGCAAATCTGAAAATAGATTTATTTATTTAAAATATACATGCACGTATAGAGCAGCCGCAAAGGTCGATCGATCAGGTTAAGCTACGGTTCCCGCGGTTGGTTTGTGGATGGGTGATCATCTTTACATACCGAGTCGTTACGGGTAGTCAGAAGCCCGAAAGTCTGACAACCAGCCTTATCAAGGGGTATCGTATTACCCAGTATCTGGGTTGTGGAGGTCAGGGTGTAAAATACTGGTATTCAGCTGCATCCAGTTAGACTGGAAGCCGACCCCAACATATGTAGTTGGGAAACGACTAGGCATATGATGATACATGCACATATACAATGTGTAAGTGAATAAAATTAATGCACGTTTGTTCAGAATCGTTTACTGAATCGATTTCTGTAATTTTTAATATAGGTAATATTTTATCCCAATATTATTTAAAACTACGTAAATTACTGTCACACTTCCGCCGTACAGTCAAAACAAACCAAAATGGATGAAATCTATCGACTTTTCTCTCGCTCAAGGAACGTACAAACGTCTCGTGTCAGTATAAGAGAGACCTACGATAACTGCACTGCGACGCAACGTGCACTGAAGTTTTGGAAATAAATTACTATTACCTACTATATTTTAATAGTTGATCGCTGATTGTTCACACCACCGGCGACCACTCTGTCGTGCAAATAACACGGTTTTAGTTGCTAGCTCCACTAACTTCTCGCTAATCGCCGGCGGTGGTACCTAACAGATCTAAATATTCTAAGACGTTGAACATTCAAGGGCCAGTTGGTTAACGTAACATACGGACGTCAAATAATAACGAGTACGCAATCATTATTATTTGACGTAAGTCAAGGCCATAATTTTGTGAAACAACGCTGTTTTTCGTTTGACGATAGTTAGCGCCATTTTCGACGTATACGACGACGTATGCGTCAAGTGAACGTGAAACAACCCACCCGAAATCTATTTATCAATTCAAATATCGAGTAAAAGAGCATTACGTTTCCTCAATTTATATATTATACACAAATGACGTATAGAAAGCGATCGTCGCGTATATGTCAGTTTTTTTCGGAGAACCGTACCGCCTGATCGCGCCGACCGAGGAAATCTTCCGGATTTTCGAACAAAAAATGACATATGAACGCGACGATCACGTATTTGCGCGATGATCGCTTTCTAATAGGACGCGGCCTTTGAATGGCCGCCGTGTAATGCGCTCATCGCACTTTCAGCGCCATATACAGGATGATTGGAAGATAAGTGCAAAGCTTTAAGGCAAAGATAGTACAGACAGTTTAGAACCATTTAAGCCGTGGTTGTCTTAAAGGTCGAACCAATTCTGTTTACATTTTTTTTTTAGAAAATTCCTAGTTTTAAGTAAACTGCTTATTTAAAGTAATGTGTAAGTAATCGACATAGATAAATGTTCATGTTTTAGGCCTCTGTGTCATTACACATTTTTTTAAGTCATATAAAGTAAAAAAAAAATTATAATACTTTATTTAAACCTTATTTTAAATAAACAGCTTGATAGGTATGTTGCTTGATACGCAGACGCCGCGGTGATTTTGATTTCTTTGGTGGGTGAGTCTTCGATTATAACCAGAATTAGGTATTGTGTCATGGGTCATAAGGAAAATATACCTACTAAACATACATAAATACAAAACAAAGGAATGACTTAGGTTGTACTTAATTTGTGTCAGGATGAGTCACTGAAAGTAACTCGTAATTAATTATTGGTCCAATCTACTCAATATTTTACTAAGTGACGATTTCACAGAACTTTAAAGTTATACCTATAGTCCAGAACACTAGATTATGATATACTGATCTTTAGATTACTAGAGAGGCACAGCTGATCTATTCTGTAAAAATCTCACCGTGAAAACTTAGGTGAAGTGAGTATGAAGTGAGCAATCGATCGATAGTGTCAACTCTTAGCATCAGCAGTGCGATTCTGTAACCATATCTCCGTGAAAACTTAGGTGAAGTGAGCGTGGAGTGAGCTGTCATTCCAACTAATGCTACGGATTGACACTATTGACAGCTCACTTCACCTAATTTTTCACGGTGAAATTTTTACAGAATCGATCGGCAGGTGTGCCAGCTCACTTCACCTGAGTTTTTGCGGTGAGATTTTTACAGAATAGCACAGCTAAGTGCAAACCCTGCGGGGTGATTGCGCAACACATATAAAATGACACTTGATCGCAATAGATATCATTTTGACAATGCAGCCACGTTGAATGCGCATTATATTTACGTTGCTGAGGAGACGTTCAAATCTATGAAGCCATGGACTATCAATATCCTTCAAAACTCTCGGATTGTGATTGAAAGTATGTTACGCAATTAAGGTGGAGAGAGGAGGCCTGTGTCCCAGCAGTGGGAACATTAGAGGCCGCATATAATGTAGTTTCAACCAACTTTCTATTTACTGGAAGTTTTTGTCAATAGTGGTAAAGCAATAACGAGGTTATATGACTATTCAGTTACCTTAAGGGCCAGTTCGTTAACGTAACATACGGACGTCAAATAATAACGAGTACGCAATCATTATTATTTGACGTAAGTCAAGGCCATAATTTTGTGAAACAACGCTGTTTTTGGTTTGACGATAGTTAGCGCCATTTTCGACGTATACGCATGCGTCAAGTGACCTTCAGTTACCTGTTCGTGTCTTGTTTGCTGCTTTTGGAGTCTTGACATCTATGAACAGCGCGCTTGATCATCCATATGTTGTAGACAGTCAATAAGAACAATATCATATTAACGAAAATGATTACCCCTATTGGTACTATGAAGTATACTTCAACGCTTTTTGCTGAAAATGAAGAAAATATATTATTAAGTAAAATCAGAATTTTTGTCTAAACATTGCCATCTGTGCTGCATTTAATTGCTTTTGAGTCAGCCTATAACATTTCCACTGCTGGGACACAGGCTTCCTCTCTGTGAGAGGCCACCACGCGGGCCCACTGTGATGTGGATGTCTCAAAGTTTTATTTTCGTAAAATTATATCTTAGTAGCGGTTTCGTTATAACATATCACTGTTCCCCAAAGAAGAAAGAACACGCGGCCCATACAAAACTGACCCACGTCACACAGCAAAGAGAAGTATCTAAAAAAAAATGAGTATAAAAATATGGCATACTTCCGAACGCCATCCTTACAGTCTAACATATAAAAAACTTGCTATGAAAATATATATATTTGCTACTATACAGAGTTATTTGTTAAACACCAACAACCTCTTAAGAGGTCATTGTACTCATCATTATGAACAACTTTTACTATGGGACCAAAACTGAAATCGCGAAAAAAATTCAGCTGTTCCCTATATTTATGTTCGCTTAACTCGTCAAAATGTAAGGAGCAGCTGATTTTTTTTTCGCGATTTCAGGTTTCAGGCTTTACTGATAGGGTGCCTGTCGCGAGACCTCAGTCATTCGCCCGCTGACGAGTGTCAACATCTCTATGTACACCTATCTCAGGCACCGTCCCCCGTAGACCTGTATTCTGTAATACTAACATATACTTAATAAAAATCAAATGGGTATGTCTATGTATACACACCATAAACGAAGCAGTCGTCGAAAGGTGGTTTGATGATATGCAAATTGGAAAGGTCAATGTTATCCAATGTAGTGACTATTGCTGTCATCAAGAGCGGAGCCCCCCAGGCATACAGACAATACCACATGAACTTCACGTGCTCGCCTCGGCGGTTGATTTCACACCGTTTACGATGACCTCTGTGAGAGAAAAACTAAACTGTTACTAAGCCGAAGCAAATTTACGGCTGACTTTTCTTAGTTTATTTCCGTCTGGACAAAAACAGGGTATAAAAGGTGAACGGAGTAGAAGTCAATGCACAGATTTTTTTTTTTTCACAAAAAATAAAATAAATAATCTCTTTTTTTTTGACATCCAATTCTTAAAGCCATGCTTTAATTGTTAAAGCCGTCGGCCTGCCTCAATCAAAGTATTGAATGTCGCTACGTGAAGGGTGGCTTTAAGTTAAATGTTTATATTATTTGTCGATTTATTTGTTTTTTTTTAATAAGAAAGAAATTTCTGTGCCATACAGTTCTACTCCGTCCACCTTTTATACCCTGTTTTTGTCCAGACGGTAATAAAACCAGCTGGTATAGGGCTAAATGTAATTAGCAGGTGTAACTTCAGGCGCCATAAAATAAACAAGAAAAAGGTTGTTACAGACTTATAACTAAAATTATCTGCCTAGCCTTTTGCCAACTATGTTGGGCTCCAGTCGGCTTCCAGTCTTACCGGATGCAGTGGAGTACCAGTATTTTATATGGAGCGACTGCCTATCTGACCTTCATAACCCAGTTACTGGGTGACTTATATCTAAAATGCTACAAGGATATTGTGCCGCCTGAATGAAATGGATAAGGCGGCATTGCTGGAAACCCTTGCGAAATTGTCACGTAAATTGTTTTAACAAACCAAGATGGCGGCGGTAGATCCGAACTCTGCCAAAAATATCAAAATATGTCAAAATATTCTTGTACCGTTGTGTAGTAATGTTAGTATTGAAACCTCAATTACCTTAATGACCACCAAACGTCAAAAGACATAACGTTCAACCAAAAGAAACTCGACACCGCAGCGAAATACAGCAATGGAGCTAAAATAATTATAAAATTAGAGTTTAGCTATAATTATACAAATGAGATAACATATAATATATATCTACAAACAGGATAACATCAGACAAATAACAGCGAAATAGCTAAAGTTTTTACGTTGAAATGTTAATAAATGACTACATTTTATTTCAGCATTCGTAGCCAACTGGGTTAATTAGCCGTTTAGTTAACCGCCTAGCCTTTTAAATAAACGCCGGCCGTTCAACTAATGGCCTGAATAATATTCAATAAATTATAGTTTAGGTTGGAACTGTGATCAACCACGTGCGAGCCGAGAGGGCGAAGCGAGGCGAGCACTAGTTCCAAAGGCCAGGAGGTTGACTAATCGGCTAATTTAACCAGTTGTGGTAAATAGATAAGCTATGCTATAAAATATGTCATGTATCCTTATTTTACAAATATTGTCCTGAACGTAAATCCGAAAATATCAATGAGGTAAGCCTAGCTATGTTGGACGATGATATTATATTCTTTAAGTACGTTTGTACACGTCAATTATCTATTAAAACTAGATGAGGTCGGCGTTTCATATCTGATTACTCTGAGAAGAAACACCGAAATAAACTCTGAGGTCACAATCTCTTTTTTAGAGTCCTTGCTCAGATCATGTGAGGACCATGTAGATCAGCGTCTGACGTAGACTGATTTTAGATCGTCATAACTAAAAATAAAAAACATGGCTTACATATAATTTTGCAGTGCTTCGTTGTTAATAATTTGTTGCATAGATGTAAGACGATTTTGACTAAGAATGTGACGAGAATGGATACGGTGTAAGCCATCAGCACTAGGCCTATGAGATTCCGCAGCTTGGGTAGCAGACCGTACACCACCAGCACCAAGATTAGGAAGAACGACGATACCAGCAATCCTGGAAATTAGAAACATTAAATCCGTGAAGTTGACATACCACGTGACTGGGATTATAATGATATCCCAATGCCCAAAATACTTTGCAGGTCCAACAAAAATAGGTACCTATATTTTGGTTGGACCTGTAAAATACTTTGGCCTACTGTGGTAAAGCAGTCTCACTCACCCACTAACACAAATATTGCTTTCGCGTCTTCATCTTTTGGCTCTGCATTATATTCTCTCACGAGGAGTTTCACGGTCGGGATATCGTTTATTACAGTTAATTTGAAATCTATACAATATTCCAGTCTTTTAATTTCAGACCATGATTTTGATCCGCCTGTATCTTGCATCCTTATCGAGCCATCCTGTAAACATGTGAAAGTTTTAGTTTCTCAGTTAAAGCAACAGTTGACTAATTCCAGACCGGCAATCTCAACCAAATACGCAGGCAATAAGATAATAAACAAGTATGTGCGCAAACACCGGTGCTCTCCCTCTCCCTTAGCTCTCGTAGTCTGACGAGACGGCAATCCGACCGCGGAGAGTTCAGGCGCAAAACCAGCGGCTTCACATATTTTCTGGAGCACGGGGACATCCTCGAGCCAGTACAGCCTCAGGAAGTTCTCAATTTCAAAACTACAGGCCGCTACTGAAAAAGTCCTTATGAGAAATCCCAATAACACTTTGCTGGACCTTGGAATCGAACCCAGGACTCCACGCTTGCAGCCACGCGATCAGCAGGAGTAGTCAAGTAGATAGGTAATGCAACTCTATCCCATGTCACACACAGTATGGAAGTACGAGAGAAGGAGAAAAAGAGAATTTCAAGAGGAAAGTGAGAACACCCAAAATTGCCAGTTGAGATTTTGACCGATCTTGAGACAGCGAAAGCCATTTTTGCCGCCTGATTTATTTATTTATTTATCAATTGCTTGCTGCACTTACAGTACACACCAAAGCCAACAACATACATTTAACTAAAAAACTTCATACAAACATTAAACATTGATTTACTGCTATACATAAATATGTCAACTTCCGGCTCTGATGATGTAAAGAAGTGTTAGTAGACCGCGGCTTAACTACTATACTATTTATATACTTATAATACGTCACCTTTGTATCTATTTTTTTGTTCTTTTTTTTTGTAACTGAATTAATGCACATTGTGAAAGTAGTTTGTTTAGAATCGTTTGCTGAATCGATTTCTGTCATTTTTAATGTCGGTAATTTTTTATCCCAAAAATAATTGAAACTACGTAAATTACTATCACACTTTCGCTGTACAACCAAAACTTACGAAAATGGACGAAGTACCTACTACGCTAGACCCTTATACGTGTGCGACTGTGTACATGCGTAGATTTGTAATGTGACCACAATTTTCTACCACAATCAGTATAACTAATTTAATAAAAAAACAATGTTTTATACATAATAATAAAATGTCAGTGTATGTATTATGATTATAACATAATATTCTAATTGGGGTGTTTGGTGGTGTGCGTAAATCCGGGACATGTTGTATATGTGTGCACATAAATTGATTAAGTAAATTAAATAGGTATATATGTTTTGCACAAGAGTCTCTTTTAAAACGAAAGCGAGAACTACGAAGGACTATGCAAGGGTTTTTGGAAAATCATACCATAGGAGTTGAAAGTTTGTATGGAAATTCATCATTTTTATAGAATATATCGATCCGATCGGGTACGCGGCTTATCTACTACCTACTCAAAATCGAAAGAAAAATAAAAATAATTACCTCTAAAATAAAAAAATCATTTGTTATTGGATGCCCAGACGTACAGTTCTTCATATCTCTATAATTTTTAACGAAAACGAAATCTTTGTTCGATTTCTTTTTGGTATTTCCGTCCCACGAAAATAAAATAATATTAGACTTGTTGGCTTTTGCAGCTAGTTTTGCAACCTTTGTAAATTGGTTAAACATTGTCACTATATTTACGCATGCACCATTCGGATGAAACATTTCACCTTCATTGCAGCACTTCTCGATACACAAACGATCAGAACACTCTTTCAACACATCAATTCGATTATTGGCCAAATTTCTGTAATCATTTTTACACATAGTTTCAAAATCCACTTCACTTTTTACAACACTTAGCATTAGAAGAAACGAAAAAGCTTTAAAGGTAAACATTTCATCAAAATCACACTACTTACTAACATAAAACAATGACAATGCAGTATCTATAGTCACGTCTACTGTAGTCTATTGTCGACTATGGACAGTGGACACTTAACGCGGCCTACAGGATAATTAACCTACAATTTTCCTGTTATTATGTCAAAAGTATTTTCCAACCAAGCTTTCCATGTTTACAATTATTATTTTCAATGCGGTCAACACACATGAGAAATAGAAATACCTTTACGTGTACAAACATAAAAATTAAATGCGAGAATAAGACGAAAATATAGATATAAGAGTATAATCACGTTTAGATAACACGATATACACACGCGATAAGACGTTCAACGCGGCCCGTACCAAGTCTTTATTTCAGAAGTAAATAGGTACACACGGCTACACATCAAGTCGGACACCCTATATACCTACCTATATACGCTTAAAGCGTATATAGGTATATAGGGTACGCTTATAGCGTTTATTACACTATCCAATCTTAAGGAATGCTAACTAGGAAATCGGCAGATCGACTCAAAATAACTTAGGTATACACTTACATTAGTTTAAGAACTTAGTTATTAAGGTTAAATAAAAAATGTTTATTATTTTTGCTTTTCAGTGTTTTCGTCGGTTTAATTTGTTTGTTAAAAAGTTTTTGGCAAAAACATTCGCTAGTTTCACTCGTATTAAATTCAGTGTTCTATGCCAGTCAGTTCCTAAACGTCACCCAGGATTCAGGACTATTATGTTACTTTAAGTTAGGCAAACTAGTTAGATTAATAATTGTTAATATTGATTCCAAATTTTTGTTTTTTTTTTTATCTAGATGTTGATTTCTATAATTCTATTACTCATTTAGGAGTTTAAATTTTAAACTATTTTAATTGATATTTTTTTTATTTGTTTTTATTTTTGGCTCCCGAAGTAACTTGAAGCTAGAATGAATGTGTGCACTGACTGGAAAGTGGACAGGTCCCCTCAAATATGAATAGAAATCAATAAAATCTGATAAAACTTAGTATAAATGGCCTAACCAAGATTATAATTATCTAGACTTTAAAAGAAACTGTGATCTCTGAGTTCGTCTCTGTCTTTCTTAAAAGAGTAGTTGGTTAGGAAATACCGAACTCATCGGTCAGTTTTACCTGCCTCGACACAGGTGGAGACAACGACGTGTGTAGGTTCGTCGGCCCCCACACGAGCCTACGCAGCAATAGTAGCCGCTAACAAGCCTGCTGAGTCGCAAAACTCGCAGGTAAAACTAGCGGGAAAACTAAAAGGGGGTAAACGGAGCCGGTCGAAACCCAACAAGGTTTTGAAAAGGCAGGGTCCAGAGAAGGACACGTGCGACAAGGATGGTTTCATCAAGGTGGAGAAGAAGAAGAAGAAGCCTCCTTGTCAACATGCTGCTGCGATCAGCAATCCCGACGACGCAGCTCTACGTGTCCAGACTGCACCACTCCACAAAGGTTGAGGAGATCGTGGAGTACATGAGTGTGAAGACCAACTGGACTTTGAGGGTCGAGAAGTTGAAGTCGCGTCACAACATGAACTTCAAGTCGTTCGTGGTGCGTGCTCCAAAATTTCATCTCGAGAAGTTCCTCAAGGAAGAATTCTGGCCGAAGGGTGGTGTACCGCCGGTTTCGCGGTCGGCTACATGACAACAGTCGGCGAAACACGACGCAGACACTTCGTGTGCGTTAGTTATTTTTTAGTGTGGTTATAATGTTGTATATGTATTTATAGTATTTTTAAGTTATATTAATATTGTATTGTATGTGTTTTATATGGGCCTTGATGCCTGAAATAAATGGATAAATAAATAAATAAAATAAAACACAATTTAATTTTGACGTGTAAATGTGTTTTTTTTAAACTAATTTACTGACATAAATATTGTTTATCATTTAGTCATAGGACTGGTCGATGTAGCGATGCTTGGGGTAGATCTGGGGCTGCAGTCTCGACATTCATTGCGATCACTTTACGACCGGATTCGGTCGCAAAGTCCCGGATTGACAGGTGTAATGTATGGAGTGACAGGACTTTGCGACCGAATTCGGTCGTAAAGCGATCGCTATGAATGCCGAGACTGCAGCCCCTGACCACATTGTCCAGTAGATGTCTTCTGGATGAAATGATGATGATGATGAAACCGGTGCACCAGTCGTGAACTGTGCCCATAATTTATACGTTGTTTCTGATATTCCTACATCAGTTAAATTATTCTATACAATGCAATATTCCTATAGCAGCGTCTGTTTCGATATTAGTCATACACAATTATAATAAAGCAAACACAACTTACGAGAATGGTAAAATTACGCTTTACGTGCCATAAATTGTGTCAACAGCAAAGGGTTTTTTTATGGGTAAACCACACAACACAAACCATGTAAAACCGACGTAATCAACGTGTAAATAGGGGAACGACGTTACATTGTGAGATTCTATTTTTGAAATAAATAACGCTGGAAAATTTTGGTGGGTCAATGACCACTAATGTAATGCTAAAGTGACTCGGGTATAGTTTCACTGCTTTCAAGCCCAAATCATATCAAGATTTTTGACGCGACGGCGACGGTTTGTTATTGCGCACAGGATTTTCAACTCTTAGTGTTGAGCCGAGCATTGAGAATCTAATAGTGTGCAACCCAGCGCGTCAAAAAAATGCACTGTTGGATTTTAAACGCTGGGCGCTAAGCAGTGCGATGAAAATCCAGTGTGCCGGTTTAAAGATAATTTGTTAGATCACCATTTTATTTAGAAATAATCCTTTGTTGTTGTTCCATTTGTGTGGAAACGCATGTTATGACAAATCAAATCTTTATCAGCAAAACACTCCTTTTCCTTTATCCACATTCGTTTATCGTCTTATCTGTACCTACGTCCTACATACATGCACTTATACACCTATCTATGGTCTATTCAAATGCAAGTTTTTAATTGATTTTATGTCAACTTAAACAAATATCAACTTTATTGCATGTATGTAGGTAATTATTTTGATTTCAGAATGACTTTTGAAGTTGCAGGCTGCAGCGTAAATCGAACTTTATTGTGCTGGAATTAAAGTTATTTTACAAAAACTCATAGCTATTAATATGTTCGGAAACTAAAACGCGAACGCAGATAACATACTTATCGACAACTACTTGCTAATATTTACTTTCAGTTAATAAAATTCTGCTTCTTCTTTTCGTGTCAATGGTACAGTCACGAGCAAAAGTATGTACCTATACACTCGGCTTTATTCAAAAGCGATTCACTCCTTTATTTTCGAATGAAATTTTATGTTGTTATGAACATAGCATTTTCGAACCCATAGGTTTATGTCATGTGTCGTATTTCAACGTTGCATCCGTTATTTCGTGAAAAAATCGCAATTGAAAGTTGCCAAGTGTTGACATATTGGTGCACGTGACTGTACTCTTCTCCGATTTTTTTTAATAAATTAAAAAAAAAAAATGCTTTAATAATTATGTTAAAAAAATCAAATAAAAAATAATAAAATCTGGTCTTTATTCCCATTACGTTAAGGTTGCTATTGGGTTGCTGCTATAACAGGTAAAATGACTGTAAACTTTCATTTCGACAGTTCAGTAATATTCATTGCGTTATTTACGTTGCTGAGCAGAACAATCTTTTCGAACATATGAAGCAATGGATTAGCAATATCCCTCAAAATGATTAAAATTGTGATTGAAAGTGTGCTATGCGTTAGGGTTCTGTTTTGTTTTTTATTCGAATTAAGTTATTTTACTTTTTTATATGGACGTGTTTCTCTGCCAAATAAAATAAATTTTCTTTCTTTCATTCTATTATTGGAATCAAGAGACTGTTACCACCGATGCACGATGCCCCGAGTTGATTGTTTGTCTGTCATATTAAATTGACTACAAACAGCTAACATAAATCGATTTGTACGGTACACAGGTACAGTACCAAAGGAGATAAGTAACCAGGGTTGTCGGATATAGTTGAAGTTTAGTAAGAAATCGATGGATGTTTTCGAATGAAATTTAGTTTGATAAATCTAGTGTTTGTTTTCTATTCATTAAATTAAATTTTATCCGAAAACATCAATCGGTTTCTTAGTAAAATTCAATATCCGACGACCCTGGTTACTTATCTCCTTTGGTGACCGTACATGTATAGTTTCATGTATTTATTAGAGTTTAGAGGTAAAATGTGGGTACTGTGTAGTTATTTATACAAATGAGGATAACCTGTGTGATGCGGTCATTTAATTTCACATCAGTGCTGTTGAGTGTATTCCTGTTAGCAGAAAAAGGGGATGGTAGGTATGCTTCGTATTTCTTTTTTGGGTTCTTGCCTTAAGTGTGCCAACGGGACTCTATTACTCCTTAGTCCTTAATAGGGTCCTGTATATGGACGGACGGACCCACAGTGGAGCCTTCTTCGCTCTGCGTCAGTCCGTGCATCCGTCTGTCACTGGGCTGTACCTTTTAAACAGTAATAGTTAGACACTTGAAAATTTTACAGAGAATGTACTACAATGGCCGCTATAACAACAATCAATAAAAATAAAACAGAGAGAATTTTACATACGTGTTTTCCGGCGTTTTTTGCTTAATTGCGGAACCCTTCGTGTGCGAGAACGACTCGCAATTGGCCGATTTTTATTATTCTATTTTGTTTTACTTACTTATATCTCCATGCTGTTATATTATGGTAAAATTCAAGTGAGAGAGTTAAGCTGTAACCTTTTTATTTCCGAGTAATGTTTATATTTCTATGAGCAAATGTTAATACGAGTTACATACTAATGAGAACCTTATTTTCATATAAATAATTTTGATATTCGTTTAGGGGCTGATTTTTCAATCATCTAATAACTTTACTCGAGGAATTATTTTGAAATTTATCTGGCGGTGGAAAAATCAACCCTAAAACGCCCACTTTCATTAGCAAAGTAAATAATTATAAGGCTTACTGGTTGATTCGCGAGAATTTAATTATTTGTAGGCGAATCGACAACTCCAGAAATATGTATTAGGCAATTGGCACATTTTGAATTTTATGCATTTATAAAAAAATACACTGGCGCACAGAAGTGATAAGAATAAACTAATACTTTTTTCTTGAGTCTATTCGCCCGATTTGGGCGAGTAAATTCGTGCGAATTGACTAATAAACCAAATAGGTATAAATTGCGTTCTGTGAATTTGAACCGCGAAAACGAAATGAACGATTTAGGAATAAGGAAATAACTCTAGTGATTTATGCTTGGTACACAGTGCGAAGTTACTGCTCCTTATAAGTATGGTATGTAACTACAGGAAAATACGGGAAATAAATTACGCCCATATTCGATTTAAAACGCAGTTACATATGTCAATTGTGGGAGTGATTTCAACGTTTGGGTTAAAATAAATTAGAACACAACGGGCTAGTTGATAGTAAGAAAAATAAAAAGTTCTGTTTTGTACAATGATTCCGAGGAAAAAAAATATCATAACTCTTTTTTTTTCTGTTATTCTATATTGTCCCACAGCTGGGCAAAGGGCTCGCCCATATTCTTCAACCTTTTTTTTCAACTCAATTTTGTGAATATATTTTTGAGAAACACTACTACTCCTACTAATATTACAAACGTGGAAGTTTGTATGGAGGGATGGATGCTTGTTACTCTTTCACGTAAAAACTACTGAACGGATTGGATGAAATTTGGCGCACAGTTAGCTTATAACCAAATTTTTATCCTGATATTCCCACGGGATTGAAACTTATGCGGGTGTAACCGCGGGGCGCAGCACTGTAAAAATAAAGCCATGGTTCAAGTGACAGTGGCGCCGATTCCCTTGTTCACAAACTAATTTAAATTTAAGTTCAGAGCATCTTTTTCTTTCTATTGCATTAAGAAAAGGACAGAAGATAAATATTAGTTTAGTGTTGTACTATGTGTTGTTTGTAAACACAACCACGATACAGGAGTAATTCCTAGTGGGGGCAACGGTAAAAATATATATTCAGAATTGCAATGGGGATGGGGCGCCCACCTTAGAACTCTTTCAGGTAGATTAAGTTCAGCTGCATATGAAATCCATGAATGTATTTTACGTCAAAAATTTTCGTGTTAGAAGTAAATTGTAAAATTAATATTTTTCACGTATGTTTTGTCTAACAACTAGGGTAACTAATAACTAGGTAAGTTACACGGTGAGATTTGTTCAGAATAGATCGATTGTTCACAGTTTAGGCAGTACTTGCTAGTTAAATATATAAATATAAATAAATATAGTATCCCTGGACATTTCACACAGCACCATTTGTCTCAAGCTAAGCAACCTAATGCTTGTGTTATGGTAACAAGATGGCTGATAAACTACTTATATATATATTTTTTTTTTGTTGTAAATACATACATATTATAGATAGTTAAACTATTGTTGATATTTTCAAATGACCTTGTCCCATGTGGTTATAAACACTACACTTGGCGCAAAATGTTATTCTCACTCTTGCTCATGCAATTCTGCCAACAGCCACACAATACATATTACATAGCTATCTTTTTTTGGTCTTCCTATCCCTCTCCATTCATCAACATTTGTATTCATCCCGCGTTGTGACAACATTACAAAGTTCTAAACTACGTGCGATCTAACACAAATTACAATTCAGAAACAGATCGCAGTCTTGTATTTTGCAAATATACTTTCACAGTAATAAACGCATCATGTGTCTAAAATCAATACCGGCTGTCGGCATCGTTCGACGACTACCTAGATTGAATGTAATGAAATAACCCTTTGATGCCCGGGCAGCCGGGACGTCGAGCTCAGCTGTTGCTATGGATACGGCCGGGGTGGAAGCGAGGGCGTGGTAGTGCATCCCGCCGCTCACGGATCGATATTTGCATAACAATATTATTTACGGCGCAGGTGAGTTGTGAGTTTTCCTACTGAATGCACTGTGCTGACTGTGCACGGTAATGGTGGCGCATAAAATGTGTGTGCAGCACACTCTTGCTTTGTGTTACGGAATCGTGTATGTTAATACTTCATTGGGAGGGGAATACAGGTTGGGGCTCGCCTGAGTCTGTTAGATATACAATGTTTCAATTGGACTTATTGTTAGATTCATGCCTTTTAAGAGGATTCTAATATTTGGTAGGCAGACCACTGACTGACCACAAACTCGCTCTTAGATAGCATTTTGCAAGACTTAAGTACAGGAAAGAGAGGGTGGTCAATCTTTATAAGGAACCTCAAGCAAGTGTTTGAAAACTAAGGTCTTCAACCAGCGTGCCCGTCATGATATATGGTGCCGAAACGTGGACACTGACGCTGGTCTACAAATTCAAGGTCTTTGAAGGATAAAATCAGGAATAAAATTATTCGGAAAACAACCGGAGTTACCGACATAGCTTGTAGAGTAAGCAAACTGAAGTGTTCATGTTTGTCGAAGGACCGATGGCCGGTGGAGCAGACGAGTCCTGGAGTGGAGACCGTGTATCGGCAAGCGTAGTGTGGTGGGTTGTGACGTTAGGTGGCTGGGACAGACTGGATGCGGAAGGCGGAGGACAGGGTGTTTTGGCGCAGCCTGGGAGAGGCCTATGTCCAGCAGTGGACTGCGATAGGCTGAGTTGATTGAACCACAAGCTGGGCCGCATTTAGGGCAGAATCCTACGTTGATGGTGTTGAAATGAATGAATTACTTTGGTCCCAAACCCCGAATTAAATATTTTTTTGTCTATTTTATATTTCAAACGCACTACGGCGACGCGGACGGCATCAGGATCCTCTTCCGATGACCGTTTTCACATTATACGATAGGTTTTGATAATGACACGATAACTACAAGATATGGTCGGACTGGTAGTTGTCGTAAATCTTATGGGAACTGCTAATAAATCGATTTAAAACAGCGTTATTCAAATGGCTTATAGAAAAATCATTCTATTCTGTGAATCTTTAAAGTTTAAAGTCTAAATACTCATTGTATTTAGACTTTAAAGGAGATTGTTCTACGCCCATACATTGTTCGCCCTGGAGCCAACTGCATAGAAAAAATCATTTTCTATTTGTAAATTGCCCTTAGTAACCCATAAGAACAAAGTTTCTTGACGGACACTTTAGAGAACAGATTTATTTAAAAAAAAGGAACAGATTTTGAGGTTATTTTTAATAAAAGAAAACTTAAGTCATTCCTTCTAAAATCGCTATTTCTGGTTTCTACAAAGGATTAAACTTCAAATACAGTAAAATATTACTGTAATTACAGTTTTATTATGCCTTTTAGGTACAGTTATTATTTGTTGAAGTTTACATAATAAGCTAGGATGATTAATTATGCAGTTGATATGAATCCTGTCGTTAGTCGCATACTCCGACCAGACCAACATCAGGTTTTGTAAGTAGCCATATACATATTATGACATTCTCATAGTTAAGAACAGAAATAAAACACTTATTTTGTATTAGGTATTACAGTTTTATTCATTTTCATTATCTTCTACATTTTCTATTAAAATATAGTCTAAGAATTGTGCAGGTGGGGCGATGTTGCCTTCATATCGGGTATAACTTAAATACCATATAATGGTCATGATATGCGCGCAGCATCCTATTGTCCTGCGCCCAACAATGCAGTTGCAACAATATTGTATTATGGATTGTCTTCCAACTTGACTTCTGTCTAGCACTTGCGGTGCAACACGTTGCTGTATTTGCAGAAGAATGGCATCGTCATTTAGTATGTGCCTTCTCAATGTTATTAAATTGATCCCACAATTGGCACATCGCAAGGGATTGCTTCTTGTTGGAGTATGTGTAGATGATGACGGTTCTGAATAATGCCTGGCAGCACGATCTGCTCTCTGCCAGCAAGGATGGCAAATATGGTGAGAAGCACGTATCTAAAATAAAAAGTACATTTTGAGCTGGTATATCAATAAGATATTTCTAAGTAGCTTATCAGAATTAGACAATAATATACCTCCAATGGCATTAATCTTTCTGTGATAATATTCTTGATATTAATATGGTGCTGTGTGTCAGTTCTCAGAGCAATAACTTGATGAGAACGAGTTCGACGTCCTAGTGTGTTATGGCATAGTGCACAATTTCTACCAATTTATTCTGATGTTGTTTGTATGCTTTGTTGTGCCGAAGTCCAGCATATTGTGCATTTAATATCACTTGCTTGAATCTGAAAGAATGTATACTTACTTAAAATGTAGGTATATTTATGATTGCACTAAAAGCTTAGACAAAAATAAATAAACAATTTAGAAAAATATGACACGTTATGTCTTCTACAAAATGTCGTTATGTTAAATACACGTTAACAGTTATTTACCGAAAGTGATGGAGCCCTTTCCTGAATATATCGACGAATCTGTTCATCTTCCAACAACATACAACCACCAGCAGAGCCACAGCTGATACAAAATCCACTTTCCATTTCGTATGCGAAGTCCGTTATCCGTTATCAAAATGCCAAGGTGTCGTGTAAGCAGATCACAGAATCAGTTATTCGAAGCCAGGTCACGTTGAAAGCAATCCAAATCGTAGTCCGTTAAACAGAAACAAAATCGCCAAAAGAAATCGTCAAATAGGTAGGTAGTCACAACAACACATCTGAACGTCTGACGGACTGACGTAGTGACGTAGAGATGCTTCTCGAAGATCGATCATTGTATATCGATTATCAATGACCACTTATTTAATCTGTGGTTTTAATTTAGTAGACCAAAATAACAGATCAATATGTCAAATGTAAATTAATTTGTTCCGTTTCAAACATAAACACGTTGTTGCTATGATTCTACTTCACATTAAATAAAATATTTTGTTCCCAACGAACAATGTGAAACGTTTTAGTTTGCGACATTTAAAAATAGAGTTTAAGTACTTAAAAAGTAAAAATATGGCTATTGAAGTCGTGGAATCGTTATGAGAACAATTCACTAGAGTTGCGTCGTAAATGACATTTCAATCGTTCAATGAGAGATTTTCTGACTAGTGAAAAAACATAGTTCAATAGATGGCGTGGGTTAAAAATACGTCTTTGTTTTACTGGCTACTGATAACAAAAATAAGATCCGTTAATAAGAAAGCTTATTTAATGTCAAAAACCAGAGACAGTGACGTATTTTTTACCAACGCCTCTTTTATTAAACTAATATTTTCTCACTTGTCAGAAAATCCCTCATTCGACTAGTAAGTACATTTTGTGAGTTTGTTTTTTGCATTATATTTTCATCATAATCGTGCTAGGCCATATTTATCATAAGTCCCATTAAAATGATCACGGAACTAATTCCATGAAAAAAATATGCATGAAAAACTTTTATGTTGCACATTTTCAATGTTTTGGAAGTGATAAATATCGAACATCTTATTATTTATCACTAGATATTATAGACATCGTCGCCGATATCGATATTTATGTAATATGAGCGAGAGCGACACTATCAAATCTTTTGTGACATTCACATTGACAATATTTTATTTAATAATTTTGCATGTTAGTTTTATTGAATGGTTTTAGAAACTGTAAAAAAACCAACGAACACTCAAAAAAACTCAAAAACTCAAAGTATTTATTTCAATTAAACCAATTACAGGTACTTTTGAATTGTCAAGGGGTCGGTCAGTCAGAAAAATGAAGCTAGTTGAACTTATTTATATACTACTACTACACTATAATTTCATTTCAGTCTGTGCCCAATTCTACTGACGCAAAATCATGTTTAGCAAAGGACGCATTTAACTAGGTTATAAAGTGCAAGAAACTATTATAAACAAACTAAATGATAAATTATCTATACATATGTTGGCACCAGGCCAGGTAGCGAACTACCGTAGCCTAAACAATGCTTGCAGAACATTTTTGAAGCATGATTAATACATGCTATCTACTGTGTAGAATCCCCCAATATTATTAGATTTCGAGTAAACATATATACTTATACTTGTTGTTATTTTTCTCTTTAAACTAAATAGTGTTTATGTAAACTAGGTATAAAATAATGAAATTATTAAATTTTGACATTATTTCAAGAGTTCTGATGTTTAATACAATTATACAATTTGTTACTACATGTACACACCTTTGTAAATTATTTCATGTTAATATTTCACCAAATTATAATACTGAATAAATATTTACTAAATCAGAGTAGTGGTGGCCCAGTGGTAACGGTCGCGAGTTGTAGGTCGTGGGTTCGAACCTAGGCAGGCGCATTACTTTGTGTAAATTATTTCATCAACACTGCTCTCAAAACTGCTCCGTTTAAGAGAACTGCGTGGCCGCGCAGTTCTCCACGTTTCAACCGCGAGGCCATTGTTAATCCTTTACAACTTTCTGAATATTGGATCTACGAATTTGCGACTTTCATTGTTTTACAAATTCCTTCGTAATGATGACGTAGTCGCTTTTCTTCTACGACACTGGCCAAGCAGTGGAAACGGACACAGGAAATCGGCATGTCCTAGAACTAAAAATTCGAAGACAAGTGACATCTACCAACTCGCACTGGGCCCGCGTGATGGATTACAGTCCACTCCCTCTCGAAGAGAGGAGGCCTGTGTCCCAGCAATGGGAACATTAAAAAAGGCTGATTATGTGTGTATTTTACACTAACGTTTTTCCTGAAGGGGCAAACCAGAGATACCAGAAATACAAACAACATTTATATCGTAACTCTTTAACACAAGAACACTGAAAACACAAGGATCCCTCTATGAATTGGAACACATCCTTTAAACTATTAAATGGGATATATTTATCGTTGTATGTTTTTGATGTTTGTTTGTATACCTATATATAGTGTTTTATGTATTGTAATGTTTATATTATGTAATGTTATTAGCACGAGATTTACGTTCATGCAAAATAGACATGAATACTGGTTGAAGGGTTTAGTAAACATACAACAAATTTTGCATGAGAGCAGTATTAGTCATGTACAGATGCTACACATCAAGCTACTACAATCTGTCAAACTCGTTTAATAGATTTTCAATTTTATCGGTAAGCATTAAGGTTCAAGGTTGATTGGGAAAATTTGACAGTTTCGGGTAGCTTGAGCAGGTCTAATTCAATTAAATTCATTTATTTCAGACGTCCTTATTCAATAACTATTACAAAATTAAAATCAAACAAAACATTAAAATAAATCAAGAATAACAAAAATTGGACAAAGACATTACAATAACATAATTAAATCTAATATAAATAACAATAATGCACTTTAAACATAATCAATTACAAAATTAGACATACACAATACAAAACATACACACAATGTCAAATAATACGAGGAGAGGCGCTAACATGAAGCTGCACCTCTCTATCAGGGACAGGTCCCACCGTTCGGACAACATGGAGGCTGTTCGAGCTGCTTTGTAGGCGATATAATAGTGAAGCTCTCCGTTTCCTTATCAAAAAAATCATCCGCGCCCGCGCCTCAGCAAACATAGTCGAAGCACTACAAAACCGCGGAAGCCCTATACAGCGTCCTGAAAGCATTGTTGTACTGCACGCGCAGTGCGCTGTACGCCCGCTGCGTAAAGTTGGTCCACAGATTGCACGTGTAAAACGATTGACAATATGCCTATGTTACCTTTACAGGTCTAATACATCGCGCAAACCTGCGACAGCGCCCTGCGCTCCCTCTCAATGCCCAAATTGTCACTCAGTGACCCAGTGACAACACCATGTCATCCGCGTAACTTATATTATTCATACACACTCCGTCTATGGAACATCCAATGTTTGTGCTGTTGATTTCACCGATTATACGGTCGCCAACTTTTTGCGCATATAAATCACTCCATATGAGGTCCAACAAAAGTCATACCTATAGTTTTTGTGCTGTGTTTTGGCTAGTTAGTTCAATTACACATACACACACACCCACACACCGGACACACCACACCCCCCACATATGGAATGCAATAAAGATTAAAAAAATCTGCGCTTTAAACGTAAGTCTTTCAGACACATACATGGTTGTTTGTTCTTGAACGTCAGGCTTATTAATTTCTGTTCATAAACACTCTGTAAATTTCACCACATTTCGGCTGAATTTGAACAAGTTATAATATGTGACACCTTTAAATTAGTCATCCAACCTCGTGACTTAAAGTCTGAGCTTTGGCATCTTGGTACTCCCAAGCAGTTTTCTCCCTAACTACTTACTTTTTCTTCGCCGGCCTTCTACTATATCCAACCAACCTTGTCAACGCAACAGCACTCATCATCATCATTCATCGTGCTCCTGCCCTTATCCCAATTTATTTGGGGTCCATCTCGATAGTCACCCTCTTTATAACCATATCATCATTCACACTGCATCCATCCTTATTATCGGTTTAAAGAAGTTTATTTCTCAAAAAAGAACATACATAGTTCACTTAAATATGAGAAACTTAACGAAAATAACATATTTGTATATTATTATAGCACCTTGATTTGGAATTTTGGTAGCAGAGCGTAGTAGTTGGCGATAAGTATGTAGAGAAGGTAAATTCCCCGTTCGTTTAATGTCTTATCTGTACCTACACAGATAAGACGATAAACGAACGCGGACGAAGCAATGACACACAAATATTTCTAAATAAATGTTGGTGTAAAATTACCAGAGATTTTAATGTGCCATCGGAAGAAGAGAATGTCGCGATTAGCTGCCCCGTGGTGATCTACAGTAAACCCTCGTACCCACAGGTGATTTTTAACGCGATACACTGGATTTTATTCGTTCTGCGTAGCGCCCAGAGTTGAGAATCTGACAGCGTAATTTTGTTGGGATGCACTTTGTTAGATTCTCCATGCTCGGCTCAACAGCGAGTGTTGTAATAAGAAATCTTCGCGTTAAAAGTCTCCCGTGTCATTTGGGCTTTGAAGCAGTGGACAGCTTTACCCTTGTCGCTTTAGCGTGGCAATAGCGGTCATTGACCTACTTACCTACATTTGCAAGCATAATTAATTTCAAATACTGAACTAACGTCCGTTAACGCCTTGTTTCAATATCTATCGTGGTAGGTGAGGTAGGTGTACATAGAGATGTTGACACCCGTTAGCCCGTTAGCGCAGCAAATACTAACTATTATTATCTATTGTACTTTGACTGTACGACGACGCCTAAGAATATTTAAATCTGATAAAGTAATATAGCTTATAGGTACACCAGAATAACATATAGAATACTTTTTATCCCAATATTCCAACAGGATGGACACTTACGCGGGTAAAACCGTGGAGCGCTGCTAGTTTTAAATAAATAAATAAATATTTTTAGATTCGTCACCTACATAAAGTTATCTGTGCTCATGGGAGTGAGTTGGTGTCTGGAGCTCATTCCTGCTGACGTGGACTTATGGCCGTTCATCTTGACCTCTACCAATAATCTACTCATCGGGGTCGCCATATTCTTCTTATTTGTAATAAGAAGAAGCGAATATTTGCCGAGCTGTGTAAGAGGTGAGTTGTTTGAACTTTTATAAGTCATCATTTGTTGGGTACCTAACAATAATAATAGTTCTCCAGACCGAATTTCGGCCCCGGTGACCAATCTAAGCGGAGACCAGCCTTCGATGCGGGAGATATTATAGTGCACTAAGTATTTGAGCAGACACAGGGGGTATCACACCGCCAACTTCCGAACTTCGAGCTATTACTAAGAAATTCCAAATGCAAAAACCCAGCAGTAACACTTTGCCCGACGCGAGAATCGAACCCAGGACCCGACTCAGAAGTCGCGCTTGCGATCACGAGACTAAATATTACTCTAACACAAAAATTGCGTAACAAATTGTCAAACACATATCAACTGCGGTTTCCACTCCAGAACACGTCTACTTCAACGGTCATCAGTTCTACGACTAAAGGTCATCACTCATTATAACAGCTCCACTCAGCAAATAACTTGTTATTCAAGTAAGGATTTTAATTAAAAAGAAAATGACAGTAAAGAGTAGCAGCTCGCGCCGAACGCGCGCTTCAGGCGAGCAGCCCACTCCCGGCGAAGAGACGGCGCAAGCGGTTTGCATCCCGGCGCCTCGTAGAACACGCGCGGTCCTCGCGCCGTTTGCAACTTCTCACACTCACTAATGTTCGCAAACCGGTCTGCTAACTGAGAACAAGCCGTTGGCGCCTAGATGGTGAGCTAGTAAGCGGCGCGGCGCGAGAACAGTAAGTTGTCACCTTACCGGGGTGGCGTGCCAGCAGCGAGCGTCAGCTTGCGGACGGCGCGTTGGAGACATGGAGACAAGAAGGAGGCTGCTTTTTATTGCGTTGGACCGGTGCGGTTATAATGAGTGATGACCTTATATGGGCCACTCCAGCTTGCTTATTATGTGAGCTTCGCGACCACTTTGGTTCTCTGCTGGATCCGCTCGTTTCGGATTCGATCACTCAGAGAGATTTTAAGCATATCCCAAGAATAGAGCTGAATAGCGTGCAATTGGAGAGGCTTATGCTTATGAGGCCAGCGTGCCGTAGGCTGATGACGATGATATCAACTGCTGTGAACGGTTGACTGAACTATCAATAGCCAACCTGATCACGTCGTTGATTTTCACTACCCCCTATGCATGTTTAATAATATACAACATGCCGCTACAATGGCGACATTAATTTAACACACGGGTAGGGCTCACTAGCCCTACCCGTGTGTTAAATTAATGTGGCAATTATTGCCACTACCAGTAACCATAAAAATTATAATAACATGAAACTACTTACCGCTCTCACTTTCCTTCGATTCGCCAGTACTCTTTGTACATACGTTATTCGTTTTAATTTCATTGATGCGATGTTATGATCCGTGAGGCCGGCAAATGACCCCTGCGCTACATTTCTTTACGCACAGGTTGCTCCAAGATGCTATTTTAGAATATTGTAAATAAAACAAATCACAATAACGTTTAATGAAATTAAAATACGTTCATAAAACGAAAACGCAAAACCGTATACGTGTGTTAAATTAATGTTGCCATTAAAGCGGCACGCTGTATAATATACAACATACATAGTATACTCGTAGTATAATAGCAATGTGTTATTTTTAGGTTTAACATAAATAATGATTTTCACCAAAAAGTGGAGGCATCCCAGGGCACCAAAAAAAAGACTTCTACCGTTAACTACCAGAACAGAGAGGGTCCCCCGCCACTAACAAATAGATCTTTTGAAATATTGCCATAGATGATAAAGTGTGCACAAGTGTGTAAACGATGTAACTATCAAGAATGTAAATATATATTATACAATAATATTTGCAAAACTCATGCAAAGATAAAATGCAAAAAAAACATGTGTGTGTGTAAATCATACTTTGAGCACAGTGTACAATCCTTAGTAAGACAATGGCGCCGATTCCCTTGTTCACAAAAGAAACTAAATTTAAGTTCAGTGCATCCTTTTCTTTCTATTTCACTAAGAAAAGGACAGAAGATAAATATTAGTACTCCATAGACAGTTTAGACGTGATTAAAAACATGGCTACTAAAAATACGCCAATTTACGTCAGGCGCTGACTAATTTGACAGGACTAAATGATCATATCTTCTGTCCTTTTCTTAATGAAATAGAAAACACAGTTTTACAATCCATACAGTTCAATACAGAGTTGTGTATCGAATGTGCCTACAGTTTTGCTCAGAGCAACGTTGTCATCGAGTATTGATCAAAAATAATCAAAATGAATGATTTTGTGAGCTATGTTAATAATATTGGCACCGATTCCCGAAAAGATTAGTTTGTGAACAAGGGAATCGGTGTTTTAAAACCTTGAATAATTCTGAATTGAATAAAGAATAACCAGAATGTAATATCGTTTTATTTCGTGACGTAATATTACGTTATAACACTTTTATTATTATTTAGTTGTCTTCGACATATCTCGGGACCCTGGGGTCCCGGACCTTTGAAAGGCGTACTAGGGGCCGAAGCCAACTCACAGAGGCCCTTTACACAATTTTAAATGATGAGGAGGCACCAACCGACTATTATCCCTGTACGCACCATGCAAGTGCACCCAAGGACAGCCCCCGGTTGGTGCAGGACTATTGCAGAACATGGAACCAAAATATACTGAGCTATGGATTTGGGTGGCTATAGTGGATCGGTTACCTTGAACTATGGAAGGTCTATGTCCCCTGCTTAACCAATGATAATATAATATTCACAGATGAAATGGCAGATGGTGACTTATTGCACACTCAATAATGGGCCCCCGAAAACGGTCGCTAGCACATAGTGTCGTAGCAACAAGGAGGCAACATATCCTTAGATCTTTTTATTTCCTACAACATTGCCATTTGACTTTTTTTCGATAGGACTTTTAGTTTTGCCGGAAATCAAGAAAAACCGTTTTTTACCCTTAAAAACTCATCCCCATCCCCTTCCCGACCTCAGATCGCCCGTAAATTATTTTTCCTTTCATTTTTATAATATTCCCCTCCTTTTCTAATGGGTTTTATCCTACTATTTTTTTTTTCACTTTTTATTATTTTTAAAGGCTTCTTTCTACCCTGGTCTATTAATGTTAAAGTAGAGTTGTGAAAAGTTCCCAAATACCAATTCTCAATTTACTTAGTTAGCCTAATCTGGGCATCACCCCATACTTAATTAAATAACAAAATCCAGATCACCATCAGTTACTGACATATTAATTTGTATGAAACTAATTATTAGATAGTAATTGTTACAATCCTACTAATATTATAAGCGTGAAAGTTTGTACGGATGGATTGATGTTTGTTACTCTTTCACGCCAAAACTACCAAACGGATTTGGATGAAATTTGGCACACAGATGGTTTAATATTAGGGTACTTTTTATCCCGATATTCCCACGGGATCGAAACTTATGCGGCTGAAACCGCGGGGCGCAGCTAGTTATAAATAAAATAAAGGAAATAATACCTTTATTTCACTTATAAATAGCTAGGTACCTACATATTTAAATATTTTTTATATAAAAAAAAACAAACATATTTAAAAAAGTAAGTATGTACGTTTATTTGTTTTCTTACATATTAAATACAATAATAAACATTTAAAAAAAAAACATTTTGTAATATTATTTATTTATTTTAAGCTTTTCGCTTAGAAACTGGGCAAAGTGCTAGCGCTTTGCCCAGTGGTTAGTACGTAACCATTTTACAACGAGTATTATCAATTTACTTGGTATGTACATACGACACATAACTTAATACTATAACTATACTATAATACTTGTTTTAAGTCAAGAAAGAAATTATATCCTAAAACACTATTGTGATTATCAGCTTGTTAAAATGTATGTATACATCATTATTATCTGCCTAGCCTTTTCCCAACTACGTTGGCGTAGGATTCCAGTTTAACCGGATACATGTCACATGTCTTTGAAATTTTGGTTCCAGGACATGCCAGTTTCCTCATATTGTTTGCCTTTACCGTTTTGAGAGCAGCGATGATGAAATTATTTACTCAAAGTAAAGCGCTTCCCTGGGTTTGAACCCACGACCTTCAACTGGTAAGGCGGGGTCATTACCACTGGGTACCACTCTCCAATAAATTGTTGACAATCAAATGAATTCTTGTCGATGAATACATCTTTTGAGGTTGACATAAACTTTGTACTAATACTAACAGTCATTCATCATTCTTCAGTTGTGGTCTTGTAGTTACATGGAAAGCATTCAGATAAAAACTTGAAATTTGTATCATTTTCGGGGAACTAACCTCTTTACTTAGATATGTACATTTACTAATTATCTACTTTCTACTAAAATATGTCACGTTACACAAGAGTTCGGTATGCAAATGCAATGAAACATCAACATAAATTATTGCAGCGTTGCTGGCAACATGGAACGTTGCAGTGTTGCTAACAACATGCTTATTCTTATTATTATATCATTTAATTTGAGCTTTGCCCATAATTGTGTTAGTAACAATGGTCTTAAATACTAGTGTTAGTAGACATACAAGTTTTATTCAACAATGTGGAGATTCATACAATGTTGCATTGGAGATTTGACGCGCTACATCGCCATGGCAGCCTCAACAGTATCCTGAGTGCGTTATTATACTGGACACGCAGATCGCTATATGCACGCAAACTATAACTAGTCCACAGGCTGCACGTGTAAAATGACGAGCAAAATGATTTAAACAAAGTCCCCCGCCAACTCAACCCCCGTCCCCGTCAACTGCCTCTGTACATATCGCGCAAACCTGCTGGCCAGCATGTTGCAGCGATCTACGTTCCCTGTTAAGGTCCTTGTTATCTTTCAACTCCGTAATGATAATATCCGTAATGTTAATACTTAATTTAATGTTCTGTATAAATGGTAACCGAAGATATGCTATACGTGTATACCTATGTGATATTGTTGCCGGCAACATTTGAAGTTGAGCAATTGCAGCAGGATATTTTTCATCAATCAGGAGGGTTACCACTCAGTACTCATAGAACCAGATGTTTTCACGCTGTAGTAAAGCGCAAATGGGCAAAAATCCATAAAAATGCTAAATGAACTCTGTCTTTCCGTTACCTTTTGCCGCCGGATTTCGATAAAATTTGGTACCTGGGCAATCAACGTTTGTTGTATTAATCCGTATCGAATCTATGAAGATACATCTTATCTCTTTTAAGACCGTATTTGCCTCCTTAGTTCAACTTGAATTTAAAAAAAATTGGCTCATAATGATATTGCAATCTAGCTCTATGTCGGTTTACTAGCTGCCTTCGCAAGGAAAACTCCTTGTCTACGCACGAAGACCGACGCCTAATGAATACACAGTGTATTGATGAGGCTTTTAAGTGAACCAAAGGTTCCAAGGTCTGCATGCCAGGCAGTGTGAGTTGACCAAGATAAAGTGCGAAAGCAAAATCATTTTAACTTATCACCTCCTTTGGCAGTTAAACATACAACCGTTATGTCATTGGCTAAAGGAATGCTACAGGTTCGGGTCGGCATGATTCGGAACAGCCGAGTGGCAAAATAGAATATACTATGTGCCTAGATATAATTATGTTCCGAAAAAGCCGCTCCTCTTACCTCGAATTGTGCCGAGCCGGTCCGAACATGATTCTGTTAGGGTAGATGCCCAACGGAATTTGCTGATCGGCACGAGCCGAATGAGTCATATGGCGGGTCGGCTTGGTTCTTCAACTAAAACAATTGTTTACCACCCCAAAGACCCACCACCCATGTGTCCAGCCCAAGAATATCCGAAATTCCGAATCCCAGCTCACAGTATGTTGTAAAAAGCCTGACGCGCAGTGATTTCGAATGAAAATTAATTACAAACAACATTTTCAGTGAGCGTGGGAAGTTACGAAAGAACTGAGTGGTTTAAATCTTTCAAATATATATATAAGAAATTAAGCAAAGTTTATCAATTATCAACTAAAATAAAGACATTAATTGTTAGTGATGATTTTGTTGAGCTTTGACATATTTCTAAAATTAAACACTAAATTCGAAAAACTTCATCATTAAAAATTTTATCATTAAAACATGAACACACAATTATCATATTATTTCTGACTATGTAAGTATTACATTGAATTATTCTTTTACCTAAGACCTACATTGTAACAATACCTTTTGCGAATAAATGATTATAATTGCGTAATAATTGCGAATTATAAAAGTGGTAATGCAAATTGTTAAACTGAAAATAAAGATTATTATTATTATTAATTTAAAAAAAATTAAGTACTCGAATCTAAACCCTGTCATTTAAATAGGTACATAATTATTATATTATATTATACCTAGACGATAATTCAGGATATTTGGATAAAAATATCTAATATGATATTCGATATAGTTTAGCTCTGTTAGCTTGTCATTAAATTTTTAACAAAAATTCAATTGTAATTTCGTATGCCTATTTCTACTGATATTTGTACGCCCTTAACGGCAAAACATAGAGATCTGATTATACATAATATAACACCTATTTTTACACCTATGTTTAAACTTTTCAAAACTTGGCTGATTAGTCTAGTTGTGTATCGTCTTGTCTCTTTTTCGCTCCCGATAATAACGACATAATGCTGTCCTACTTCCACGTGTCATCAGCTAGTAGCCATTGTGCCGTTTTTGAAGATCGAATGTTGGGTAGGTAACCTATCTTTATTTACTTATAATATAATTTATATTATTATCCAATATTGACGTTTGTTTTTATTTACCAATAGTTATTAGGTCACAGAAGAAGTTCTTATGACACAATGGCATGCAAGCTTAGAGCTTAGATTTGACTGTATTTAAATCACAAATAAGTTACGCTATACAGTACCTAGAACCGTTATCAGACGGGCGGCACGCGTGCCCCGGTTGTTCCATGTAGATTCATGCAGGACTAACGCCGGGGCGCGAGTGCCTCTTCGTCAACTTGTGGAGGCCTATAGCACACACTTCATTGACATAGATATATTCTTTCTTTCCAGTATAAAATTTAAAACCTTAGCGATAAATTCTCTTTTACCGCAACCTTAACTTATATTCACTTAATTCATTTCCGTTCCTAACTCGTTCTTATATTAATCTGTGGACAGTAGTGTGGGTTATATGTTTACCTATTTGTGTAATTAATCATAATTGTTGAACTTAACATGTAACTGTTTTTTGTCCCTAATAAATAAAATAAAATAAAAGCTTCTTGCATAGTTTTGTGCAACTTACAGGCAATTACGGGTTTTAAAGGCTTAACTATGTGCCAGTAACTTGCATAAAATTATGCAAGTAGTTTGCATGCCAACTCGCATATCGCATAACAACTTCTGATTGTTCTACCCATGTCACAATGTCATGCAATCTTCTTGTAGGTATATATACAAACTAAGCTAATTATGCTTATGTCCAAATCGTGACTTTACTTGCCAGTATATGCTTCTTATACATTGATTGTTCCTGGCCACTTTTCAAACTGATCAGTGATCACCGAATGGCTAACCATTCGGTGATCACTGATCAGTTTGAAAAACACAAGTTCATGAAAATACCGAAAGACTAGTCTTTCGGTATTTTCATGAACTTGTGTTTGTTAATCCATTACAGTTTTAGAAACTATTGCGTATCCATTCAGTCCATTTGGTTGGGACGACACCTTCGATTGAAGAGTCGCGGATTCTTGATTGGAATCTGACATGCTGCTGGAGTAACTCTTCGATGATGGATACCAGCGCATTGTCTTCCTTCCCAGGTAGCTGTGAGACCAGAAAATACTGTTTTAATATCGGACCGCAATTTTGAGCAAAACTGGGCAAAGTGTGAAATGACACAAAAACGATGAATAGGTTGAATGAACAATTATTTGGGTAGACAGGGGTTGTCTATTGAGATATATGGACGGCTAAATAGAGATGTATGAAACAAACGGAAGAAGAAGATATGCAGCACTGACGCCAATTAAAAGGATAGAGGCAGGAGGCCGATCACCGTAATGCAGCGCTCCGGTGTGCAAAGGTGAAGCAAATTTCTAATATATTTCACTTACCGTTTACATAGTTTCCTTAGTATTTTCTTCTTGCAAATGAATATGAGAAAAATCGCAGGGCCAACGAGGATGTTGTAGATGTCGGATAGCCACCATATCCTGAAGCCAGGGTACAGGAAACTGATTATTTCCAGCAACCAGTTCAGGCCCATCACTACTGACAGCTTAAGATAGACCATGAGCCTGTAAGAATATATATTTTTGTCATTTACTTAAAACAGGGATTTTAGTGGCATACGCTTAAACAGCTTATAACCCACTGTTGGGAAATGGGCCTCCTCTGTGAGAGAGAGCGGGTCATAATGCTCCACGCAAGCCCAGTGCGGGTTGGTGGATGTCACATGTCTTCGAAATTTTGGTTCTAGGACATGCATGTAAACTAACAAAATTTCCATTCACCGTTTCGTGAGCAGTGGTGATGAAATAAATTACAGTAACGCGCATAAATCTGTTTTATTGCGCATTAATACATTGAAAACACTTTAGATGACGTACATATACAGGGTTTTTTTTTGGATGGGAAATCATCAAATGACCTTTCCCGCTCTGGGTGGAGCGGAAGGGAGTGTCAGACTCTTACTGACTAAAACCCACCCGTGTTCCTTCCTTAGCCCTTTCTGTTCCAGGGCAGCGGTAACCCTTTCGAACGATCCCGCCGCCGCCCTGGCAGGACATATACAGGGTGTCAGGGACATCGACGCGCAAATTGCAACCATGAATTCAGCACATGATTTTAGACCTGCTGCGGGCCTGCGTAGATATTTTTCGTCGGTTACCAATTAATAAATCGGCTGTCCCATAGAAAAGAATCTACATGGTCAGAATGTACTGAACAGAACTTTTTTTCATAACTATCAAAAAATTTCAGCGGGGTACGCTGAAATTTTCAGCGGTTCAGAATCATTATACTGAAACAGGTTGCAAGTCGATGTCCCAGCCACCCTGTATTCGCGCTTCAGCTCCTGCAGTCTGTTGGTTGACGGTTGACATAGTCAGTTAATTTTCCCAGTACAAAAAAATCCAATGACGACAGGAGTTTGTTCCTCTCGGGTACATATTGGATCCTTTTACACCCACTTTAGGTGCCTAATCGGCCCGCTCACCTGTGCCTATGAGTGCGATGTGCCTGTGGGTTGCCTGCAGCAGCAGAGTCCAGCACGGCAGTCCCTCGACTCAAACGCCAGATGTTAAACGCGGTCATCAAGTAAAACATCCAGTTGCAGATAATCAGGATCAGCATGGGTATGTATAAGTACAACAGTTTTACACCCCCTGCGAAGCAAATATGGTTCATTAAAACTTAGTACTTTAAAAACTTCATCACTGTTTTAAAGATATGGTTTTGACAACGAAAAGCTGGCCTTTATTATGAAGATAAGGCAGCAAGCTCTACGCTAATTTTTGTTCATTTAAAATTTATTAGATCAACTTTTTTTTTTAATCGGTAGTTACTAATAATAAAGTATTTGGCTTGTACAATTTCGTCAAAAGGCTGCCAAAACCAAGTGAATGTGCAGTACACTTGGGCATTGATATTTTTGACACTTTCTAGTGATATTTAGGTATCTAAATATCACTAAAAAACTCTGAAAATGTTTTTTTTTACGCCAACAATGTCAGAGTATTTTATCAAATAAAAAAAAATGACATAAAAAAGGTGTTACATCTTAATTTGAAGCCCTGACACCTGAGCTAGGTGGTACCTGTGTTACAGGAGTCAGTGTCTTCATCCATTTTTGGAACATTTCCTAACAGTTCAATTATTTTAATTTTCTAGCATCAAATATTAATGCTACAAACTTAACATAAATTAACTATTATTATTACTATTAGCAAAAAATTCAGTGTGCCAACCTTCAAGGAAGCATCCGAAATCCGGCACGTGAGGAGTGACGAACCAAGGTAGGTCCCTCATCTCATTCTTCTTTTGATTCAGTATCAATAGGCCAACGGTCATGAAGAACGGGACTCCAAAAGCGAACAAGGAGTACATCAGGAACTTAAAGAGCTCTCCTCGCCGATGGATTGGACGGGCCTTCGCATAACCTCTGTAAAATTTAAGTTATGAAATTCAATTTAGGTACTTTCGATAGTACTACATTCAGCCTGAAGCACAGGGTTCAACTTAGTTCAGGCAAATTAGCAACTGTGCGCTATTTTAATTGTTAAGGTGCTCATTGTTAATGTACCTATCCCCTTTTTATAAATAAACGATTTATTATAAAAATCAAAATTGTTAAGGTTTAATTGTAAATCGTTTATGTATAAAAAGGGGATACCTTTTTATACATAAACGATTTATTATTATTATTATATCGTTTATTTATTAAGTTAACTTATTTCATTACATTTTTAAATATTTCTTAAAATATAATTAAAAAAAAACATTTAAAAATATAAAAAAATAGCAATTCACCGATGTCGGGAGCAGGGTGCAAGCTACAGGTGATTAGGGCTCCAGAGACAGGAAGCTCCTCACAATGCGAGCCGTATCGAGGAGTACTGCCTTTTGAATCAGGCCCTTGATCCAACCCCTCTAGTAGCAGTAGTTCGGTTGTTAGTCCGGTTCAACCGCCTAACGAGAGCCTCGATAGATGTTGATCGAGGCTTTCGGCCAACAGGCCATTGATACAAAGGTCAGGCGCGTAGTACTCGCGACCGGCGTGCGTGTATGGACGTAATCGAGGCAATAATAATAATAATAATTCCCGATACCGGTGGGCTACTATTTTTTATATTTTCAAATGTTTTTATACTTTTTATATTCTAATATTTAAAAATATAACTTATATGTGTATAGATGTAAATAAAGGAGATAATAATATATTTATTCAAAAAATTATAAGGCATGAAAATTAGTACAGTTTTGCTTAAATGTAAATTATATTCCTAAGACTTACGTGCCTGAACTAGGTAATCCTGTGTTTCAGGCGAGAAGAGCTAAAATAGTCTTTAAAAAGGTAGGTATACTACACCATATACAAAGTTTAGGCGACTTTTTTTTTTTTTTTTTTAAACCTCAAGCGGCGAAAATCTTCCAACCTGATTGGGAGTTATATATTCGAGCCGTTTGGGGTTGAAACACTAGGGCCATGGGGTCCGAGTGACCACTTGGTTTTTCGAGATATCCCCAAGCGGTTAGTCGACTCTTCACATGACCAGAGGGCTGGCCTGTTTCTTGGCCAAAGAATTAGTATCGCCATACAACGTGGCAATGCTGCCAGCCTGTTAGGCACTGTTCCTGTTGACAGCGATGCGACGACTACGGCGACGAATTTTTTGATGCCCTATGATTATTACATGTTGAGTAGCACAACTCCTAGGAGTATGTAAGGATCATAGCAGGTAACGTTTTGTAGTTTTTGCCTATCCCATGAGAAGAAGGTGTCGGTTTATGACTTTATGTTTGTATGTAAGTATGATACACTTCTGTAGTGTGTAGCGTGCGATATTGATGCCGCAATTGATAAATATAACAGAATATTGACGGGTACTGCGTCTAGTAACTAAATGAAAAATGATTTTATTTTGTAAATAGGTTTATACAAACCATAGAAATCTTCTTTTCTCTATGGTACAAACACTTTTACACGCAAATCATATTTTAAAAAAAACTAGATGAGGTCGGCGTTTCCTATCTGTCTAGTCTGAGAAGAAAGGCCGAAACAAACGAGGTCACAGTCTCTTTTAAAGTCCAGATATAATCTTGGCCAGATCATATGAAGACCAAGTAGATCGATGTCTTAGAAGGACCACACAGATTGAGAGGACCTGTCCAGTCCGCATTAGTAAATAAATAAAATGACCTACATAGTCTTTACATTCACAATACTAATAAATAAGGCATAAAGGCATAAGGTATTAAGTCCGCCTTTGTACCTTTTTTGTGCGAAAAGTTTAAATAAATAAATAGAACCTTCAGCAAGCGCCCGAAAACCGGTAACTCATAGTGGGGAAGAAAGTATTACCTGAAGGTCCACCAGATATCGTAAGACATGACGCTCATCCAGCAGAAAGTAGCGAGGAAGAAGTAATAAATGAACATCGCTAGAATGAAGAAAACATTATGTGTTAAAAATGTTAAAGAAAGAAAGAAAAATGCGTTTATTGGCATTACACAAAATTAATACACCACCATTACCACCACCACCATTACCACCACCACCAGCACCACCATTTAGACACCTGTTAGTTGCAAAAGTATGCAAGGAGCTTGCATGCCATTGTAACATAAGTTGATAGGGCCCAGCATTCAACTTACTTGCATGCTGTCCTAACTACATACATATACTAGCGAACCCAGCAGACGTCGTCTTGCCCGACCGGGTCCAATTGTGTTTTCAAACCATCTAGGAACCCATTGAAATATACACACAATTTTTCATCCAAATCGGTCCAGCCGTTTAGGAGGAGTTAGGTGACAAACACACGTACAGAAGAATTTTATATATTAAGATAAATTCATTAATACTATAAATGTGAAAGCTTGTATGTTTGTTACTCAACCTCGTAAAACCGGCTGGCCAGATTTGGACGAAATTTGGCACACAGATAGACCATGTCCTGGGTAAGGACATAGGCTATTTTTCATCCTGGATTGCCGACAAATTCAAGGGCAACAACTAGTATAATAATTATTATTTCCCTTGATGGTTTCAAGGAAAAGCGCACAGCAATATTCTGCTTTTTATATTGCTATAAATGTGGGCCCGCATAGCAGACAGCCTTTTCCTTACAATTTTATTGGAATTAAATATGTCATGCTTACACGGGCAACTGAATTGCTCAATTCTTGGCAATTTTAGTTAATCACGCAACACTGAGAAATTAACAGCAGTTCCATTTAATAAAACATAACATAAGTAAATAAATAAATAACATCGCCATGTTTCCCCAGTTCAGGCAGGGATGTACCTACCTGTAGTACACCCACATTTCACCAGTTGTGTTTAAGTCCAATGTAATAGAAGCCGAGCCTATTGGCATCAACTGGGTACAAATGCAGACTCCGAACTGCTACTGAGACCAAACGAAAAGCCCATCAACACTTTGCCTGACCTGGGAATCGAACCCAGGACCTCGCGCTCAGCAGTAGCTCTTGCGACTACTAGACCAACGAGCCAGTCAATTTTATCATAATAAATTCCATAATGATCACTTACTCAGACAGATACAAGATAGTGTGCTGTGAATTTGTATTTGAATAATGGCCAACAGCAAAAAGGCCATGAACAGACTGAAGACGTACGCCATCAGGATCATGCCACACAAGTTCTGAAGTTCAGGCAGCAAGAAGTAAACTAACAACACCAGCAGCATAAAGAAGCATGACACCAGCGTAACTGTTGATAAAGAATACATGAAGTTAATTATTTGACTTTTAACGGCCACAATATTTTTGATTTAAGTTATATAAGTATTAGTGTTCGTGGAGTTTCTTGCCCGTTCTTCTCCATAGGTACCTACTACGTTTTGGAATGGGCCACTAGCTTCATCTTTCTGACTGACCGACCCCTTGACAATGCAAAAGTGCATGTAATTGGTTTATTTGAAATACATGCTTTGAGTTTGAGTTAGAAGGCAAGGGTTGCCGAAATTTGTTAATTGTTTTGAGGTTTTTGTGTCATATCATTGACATCATTGTGTGATGATTGGATGAAGTGAGAAATACTGATATTAGCAGCAGCAGCACACATTGCCAAATTGCATGTAAAAGCTATTTTTCTAATAATTGGGGTCGGCGGAACATGTTTTGTCCTTCCATACTTCTACATATATTAGTCGTTACCGCGGTAGGCACCCCCTTTCTGGCCATATCATCATTCACACATTCCATCCATCGTTACTTTGGTCTTCCCCTACTCCTATAGCCATGCACATTTATACTCAAATCTTTCCTCACATATTTTCCTCATTCCTTCGCAATACCTACCATCCGCCTGTCGACCCTTACATACTTAAAGCTACAGATACTCGTACCTACACTACACATGTAAATGCATGTATTAATTACTCAGGAAAGTGTTAAATGTACAGCTGCCAGCAGGTCAAGCTACCCGAAACTGTCAAATTTTCCCAATCAACCTTGAGCATTAATGCTGTAGCGATAAAATTGAAAATCTATTAATGAAATTTGATAGATTGTAGAAGCTTGATGTGCTGGCGTCTGTACAAATGGGGCACAACATTGATATTTGAATGACGCAGAACATTACAATTACAATTCTACAAAAATAATAACAACATTATATATAATAAGAATTATGGACATGAAAATAATCCTGGAAATTAATTCTGTTGTAACTTGTAAACATAGATATTCGAGACGATGGTTCATTTTATGATTCATTTATGTTTTATCTGCGGTTAAATGATGCAGTCGTTTGTAACCTACATACATATTAGTCGTTGAAAACTCCAAGTACCAATTAATATTTATGATGACATGGAACATTTTCTTGGTATTACGGTATTTTACAGTAGTATTTTACACCCCTTAGATTTTATTTATGTATTTATGACTAGCTGCGCCCGTTTCGATCCCGTGGGAATATCGGGATAAAAAGTATCCTATATGTCAATTCTGGTTATGAACCATCTGTGTGACAAATTTCATCCAAATACGTTCAGTAGTTTTTGCGTGAAAGTGTAACAAACATCCATCCATCCATCTATACAAACTTTCACGTTTATAATATTATTATTATAATTAGATTTGATAATTATGTCTAAATTATATTACTGCTGGCTTAGTAGTAGTACAAATAAAATTTAGTAGTAAGTTAGTAGTAGTTAAACAAATATCAACTTTATTTTAATGGCTGTTAAGTTGATTTCAGAGTGACAAGCACCATTGAAAAAGTTATGAAAATGTAAATGCGTAAACTGAACTTTGTTATGTAGGAATTAAAGTTATTTTTCCATAAACTCAAATTTGTTTACATTTTTGGCAAATATGTCGCGATGTTAGATTAGGTAGGACACGTTTAGTATCTACTTTTATTGAAATCTTTTAGTCACTGATCGGAAATCAAAACTTACACCTCAACGACAAACCATTAAAGGTCTATCCACACATATCAGGGCCGTATCCAGGACGTGATAGGGCATAGATGGACAGAGATAGAGAGAGAGGGGTTAGATGGGCAGGAGGGGATAGGGTCCATACCCTATCCCCTCCTGCCCATCCCCCCCCCCCCCCCGGTTTAACCCCTCCGGACGGCGCCGGTCCGGGACGGCGACGGAGCTACACGGCGGGGCGGCATGGCCCTATATGGATAGGGCCGTGGCACACACAAGGCAGTCACTGAAGCTCCGTCGCCGTCCCGGACACGGACGTGTTTGAACGAGTTCATATAAAATGAACAGCCGCCAGCAGGTTAAGCTACCCGAAACTGTCAAATTTTCCCAATCAACCTTGAACCTTAATGCTTTAGCGATAAAGTTGAAAATCTATTAGAGAAATTTGACAGATTGTAGTAGCTTGATGTGCTGGCGTCTGTACACACCGTTAGTTTTTTGAGCCTCACTTTCTTTGAGCGTCCACTTTCCAGACACATTTTTGATAAATTTTTGACATTGACTGATATTGAGATGAGATTGCGACTAGATTTTGAACGTTTTTAATTACTGAAATAGGCCTACTGGTCCAGGCAATAGATTTTCTTGTTTTTTTTAGAGTTCCGTACACAGACTTGGTTCCGTACCTCGAAAGGAAAAAACGGAACCCTTATAGGATCGCTTTGTTGTCCGTCCGTCTGTCTGTCAAGAGAATTTTTCTCAGGAACGCGTGGAGGTATCAAGCTGTAATTTATATCAAATACTCAGGTCTACTGACCCTCAGAGCTGTGAAAAAATCAAACTTCTAAGCCAACGCCATCAAAAGATACAGCCGTTTATGCCGCAAATTTCCGCAAATTTTCGACACTCGCAAGGGAATCAAAACCTACAGGGTACCTACTTCCCGTGAACTCAGAATCTTGAAATTTGGTACGAAGCAACGTCTTATAGCACAGATAAAAGAAAAATTGCGAAAACCGTAAATTTTTAGTTACATCATATATTATAATCTTATCTTATTTCTTTTCTGTAATAAAAATATTTTTAATAGTATTAAATTGTACGGAGCGGTTTTTTTTTTACTTTTTCCTTTAATAAAGAATATTCTATTCGACTTCCAACACTGCGTTGGTCATCATTCTCCTGCCCTTATCCCAATTTATTTGGGGTCGGCGCAACATGTCTTTTTCCATACTTCTCTATTAGTCGTCATCTCGGTAATCAGGGTCCTTTCTAACCATAATATCATCTTTCACACAGTCCATCCCTCGTTTCTTTGGTCTTCCCCTACTCTTATAGCCACCGAAATTCATACTCACATTTTCTACGTTGGTATTAATGTTAAATTAATTTTGTCTTACGGCTTGTTAAGTATATGTTGCTCTGTGGGAACTCTCCTCCCGGCAGACTGGCCCAAAAGCGCGGCGTTGGCTTCTTCGTAGAGTTCACCACAACACGATAGTCTACGCAGTAGTCGGATGGGGGGATTGGGATCCATCGATTGTATGCATTTGGGAGCTCCAATTGTAGAACTCCACTCTGGAATGAATAAACAGTTTTTAGTAAAAATATGTTTTGCGCCACGTTTATTGTGCTTTTGGGGACAAAAGGTTATAATAAAGGTTAGCACTAATTGCAATGCATTACAAAAATCCTCCTTCATCACAATTTTTATTAAGTCTGCTTCTGTACATTTGTGTGCTTAATATATTTAAAAAAATGGGTGCGTGTACTTATGTACGCGCGTCAGAAGTTATACTTTAAAAAAACAATGTTTAATTTCATGCAAATAATTCATTACAAAAAAGGTTACAATAAAGTTCGTTGTTTAGGCTGAATAATGTTGGTAACAAGTCACGGGCCTTTTAAAGAAATTAAAAGCATAATAAAAAACCAGAATTTTATGGCATCCAATTTTTTAAAGTGAAATATCCATTGCCTTTTTTTTAATCGATAAGACCAAAAAGGTTGCTATAAAAAATGCTCAATAGGAACAGGCCGGTTTATGCTGAAAAAAGTGACGTATGTATAGCTTTAAAAATAATGAGTGGTTCTTCGGACAGCTTCAACCTGTGAATTAAAATTTCACTCTCATCATTTTTTCATAACGCGCCTAACCAAGTATAACTTCAATAAATAATAAATGTATTGCATGTTGCACGTTGCTTTCAGCCCCATAATATAAAATACAGGAAATTTATATTTGCTTGCACCTTGCAAACGTACCTTTATGAATTTCCCCATGGAATAACCCAGTTAGCCCGACCCAGGTAGGTACCAAACGTACGACTGCGCAAGGTATAATTTATTCGTAGAATATCTTCAGATATTGTGGAAATATTTTCAGTACAAAATAAACACATCAGAAGTGTCTAGGGATTAAATAAATTTTTAACTATAGTAAACTATCCAATTAACATTTACCAAATCTAGTCTTCCAGACTGGCTTCTTACTTTAATTCCTATGTTTAAGTTAACAACTTAACTATGTTTTGTAAAACTTAAGAAAAATTGTGGGGATCTTTTGATGTGTATATCTTCTTAATACTTATAATTTTGTGATTTAGCTTTTGTATTTAATCGAATTTTGTCATTTAGCTTAAATTCATACATTTACGGACGACGCGGTACAGCGTAAACCTCTGGGTCTAGATGCATGTTGGCACAAAAGTTCCTTATATAGGGTGAACACTTAATTAGCTAGCGAAACTCCGCAGATGTGATGATCAATATCTAATGCCGATAAAATAAAAATTATAAAATATTAATCCTACTAATTATTATAAACGCGAAAGTTTGTATGGATGGATGTTTGTTACTCTTTGACGCAAAAAGTACTGAACGGATTAGGATGAAATTTGGCACACAGATAGTTTATAACCAGGATTAACACATAGGATACGTTTTTATCCCGATATTCCTACGGGATCGAAACTTATGCGGGTGAAACCGTGGGGCGCAGCTAGTACTGAATAAGTAACTGCTGCGTAACACGGTCAACGGCCGCTGTTAGTGTAGGAATTTGACCTTATGAGTATAGAAAATACTTTTTTTTTTCTTTTATTGTTATTCGATATCGATATGAAAAACATCTATGGAGTTTCGCTAGCCCTCTCTTCGTGTGGAAGTGGGCTGTAATCTACCACTCGGGCCCGGGGGGGTTTGGCAGATGTCATTTGTCTTCGAATTTTTTGTTCACGAGGTTTTTCTTCGCCGTTTTGAAAGCAGTGGTGATGAAATTATTTACACAAAGTAAGCGTCTGCCTAGGTTCGAACCCACGACTTACAACTCGTAATTTGGAGCCGTTACCACTCGGTCACCACCGTTCAATGGACCTGACATATACAAGCTGCTGTTTTGCATCCTCGTCAAATTGCAGGAGGCTGTTATGAAAGACATAAATAGTCAAATAAAATTACGATCCCTGGTAAATAATAAATACATACTTGTTGTTTTAGTTATTTAAGTACAGAATCGCGATATGGTATAAGCGGTCGCGTTTTTATGTGTGCTTAAAAGGGCAGTTACAGTGTGGTTTCACACAGGCCGCGTTTTAAAATCGTGTCCCACACATGCCGATTAATTTAGAAAATTAAGTAAAAAAAATTTAAAATAAACCTACTTATTTTATTATTGATTCGTGTCGAGAATTAGTAGCATAGTTACCTCCTTGAATTTGACGAGGATGCAAAACGACACCTTGTATACGGGCTTGTTGAAAAATAGAATAGAATAAAATATTTTTTATTATGTACACCATACTCGTACATATTACAGAATATAAATGTAGACATTTTACGAGGCATGACAATGGGCAGTCTTATCGCTAAAAGCGATTTTATTAATAATGATAACCTAAAAATAATAAAGTTTCCGCCATGTTCCTCTATAAAACATAATAAATGTTAATTAACTGTACCGAAGCCGTTGCTAGAAATTATCCTGTTAATTAAGAGACCTGTAAGTTATTTCTGGGAATGTTGTGTATTATAAAATGATAGACAAAAGGAAATAACAACATATAATTACAAATAAATAGTTATTGTTATTTAGACTATTGAGTTTGTTTTACCGCATATATGAGTCGTTAGCAGTCGTGGGATGATTATAGAAGGAAATACTTAGCGCATTGGGTGTTTGTTTGTTACAATAAATACGTACTTTATTAATAAATAATAACACGAGTCTATAGTGTTCCATTACAGGGCAAAGGCATGTAAAATACTGGTATTCAGCTGAACCCGGTTAGACTGGAAGCTTACCCCAACATAGTTGGGAAAAGGCTAGGCAGATGATGATGATGACAGGGCAAAGGCTTCATGAGGATTGATCAGTACGCTTGCTCAAAGTGGTTTAACGACTTTAGACTTATATTAATTATAAGCCCAAGTTTCCTCACGATATTTTCCTTAACCGATGTCAATGATATCCTAAATAAACTTAGAAAGTACGTCATCATCTGCCTAGCCTTTGAATTTGATTTTTTTAATTAAGACGAGGATGAGGACGAGGTTCAAATCCGGGTATATATATATATATATATATATATATATATATACCTCGCCTCTCGTGCATGAGAGGCGAGGTCTTAACCACTGGGCCATCACAACATTCAATAGGTTTCAGAGGAAAACTAAGTGTAATATGGGTAGGTAATATTATGAATGAGGTCATGGTCATATTTATTTTTAAATTAAAATACAAAAAAGATTTGATGGTTGGTGGGTTTTTGGGTTGGTGGTTTAGTTGGTTGGTTTGGCTGGTTGGTGGTTTGGTGTTGGGATATCAATACCCATCATGTCTGTGAAGTTTACACAATAATAAGCTGATTTTTAAACTGATATTTCAAATGACTACACTAAATGCGGTAGAAGACCCAAAAAAATCATCAAATTAGTTTAATTTTGTTTTATCGTGTTTAGATATCGATAGCAGTCCGCGGAGTTTCGCTAGCTAATTTAATTTCACCCTGTACATTTAATAGTTTTTAGCAGGATAAAAAATGGAATAATGTTATTGTTTCCGGTAATTTGACTTATCTTGGGACCATACATTGTTTTTATCACCCGTTCCCTTCCGGCGGCTGTGTATTCGTGTTTATAAATCGTCCTAAAAACAACTATGCGCTTAATTATATATATCTAAATACCGATGGCTTAGGGGTGATTTTAAATTGGCATAAGTTTTAAGGTCGCACAAAGGCCATTGGGGAAAGTTGTATGGGATTTAGACAATGAACAAATAGCGATGTGCTAGGAATAGGTACCCATTTTAAGCCTGCTAGGTAGAAACCGATTAATGCACGGCAACCATCTCATTTGAATCGTATTCTTCTTGCAGGCAATACTTATTACTCGTTGTGCATAGAGAGGCTTGATTTCCGTCCTGAATTTGTTAATACTGGAGAATTAAAACTACTAAAGGTTCTTATAACAAAAACAAAAATACTAGGCAAATGGTGGGTTAAGTAATAATGGCGCCGATTCCCTTGTTCACAAACTAAACTAAATTTAAGTTCAGTGCATCATTTTCTTTCTATTTAATTAAGAAAAGGACAGATGATAAATATTAGATAAATGTTGTAGTCACATCATAATCAGCCTATAATGTTCCCACTGATGGGACACAGGCCTCTACTCAGTGAGAGGGAGTGGGCAGTAGCACGCACGACGCAATTAACTTGCATACTTTTGTGAAAGTTACTGGCATTAGTATTCCTGACTTACATCTCTATAATCAGCCTATAATGTTCCCACTGCTGGGCCATAATCCTCCTCCGTTCGCGAGGGAGTGGGCTGTAATCTACCACGCGGGCCCAGTGCGGGCTGGTAGATCACACATGAATTCGAATTTTTGGTTCTAGGACATGCCGGTTTCCTCACAATGTTTTCCTTAACCGTTTTGAGAGCAGTGGTGATGAAATAATTTACACAAAGTAAAGCGCCTGTCTGGGTTCGAACCTACGACCTACAACTCGTAAGTCGCGGCCATTACCACTGGGCCACCATTGCTCGCCATTTTTTTTCAAAGCCCAAATTTTTTTAGTAAACAATATTTTACCTTTCTCTCTTTGGGAAATCTAAGAAAAGTAAGGAAAAGCCGTAATAAGAGAAGAAAAAGCACTTCACAATTTATTTTAATGGTATTTAAGTTGATTTCAGAGTGACTAGCACTATTGAAAAAGTTATAAAAATGTCTGAAGTTGTAGTGTAAACTGAACTTTATCATGTAGAAATTAAAGTTATTTTTCCATGAACTCATAATTGTTTAAATTTTTGGCGAATATGTCGCAATTTTATTTTACTTATTCTAATTTCTATAGATTCACAATAACATAACACACACCTGTATTTCCTGAAGAGTTAGGCAGAGCCTATTGTACCCCCACGCGTAATAGGGGACGGACCTATTACCATCAACCGGACATACACCCAGACCCTGACCTGCTACGCTACAAGTTTCTGATGGAAAAACGCAATAACACTTGTCCCGACCTGGGAATCGAACCCATAACCTCATGCTGAGCAGTAACGCTTGCAATCACTAAACCAACGTAACAACTTTTTTCTTCTATTCTAATGCAATGTACACATAATTAAAAAACTCACCTGAGTAACGTAAATGTTGAATTCCAACAATGTGACATCCAGGACGTCACTCCTGAAGACTGTATCTTTAAATTTCCCCGGTTTAAGACTGAATACATCTTCGAGTGACTTATTTGTGAGTCTCATTTCGTTGTCATAAACGGGTATCTTTGAAAATGAAAGCTTTTCGGTGTGTGGAACACAGGCTTTCCTTTTCCCCACATATTTCTCCGCTGGGCAACATTTAAATAAATGATTCTGAACACCACGAGGTTCTGGTTCAATGTCCAAACCATTGATCTTTGTCGCAAGGACTAACAACACGTTAAATATGATTAGCATTTCTTCACGAGTGCTTGTCATGAAGTACAAATGAATTATGACGGATCATTGTAACAACTTCATCTATATATATAAAATTCAAAGTCCTGACTGACTGACTGACTGATAATCGCACAGCCCAAACCGCTGGTCCTAGAGACATGAAATTTGAAGGGTGTGTTTTTCGTAAAGAGTAGGCATCCACTAAGAAAGGATTTTTTGAAATTCCACCCCTAAGAGGGTGAAATGGGGGGAATTAGTTTGTATGAAAAATCTTATTCCTTGAGTTAATAAACTTGAAACTTGGCACGAATACTTATCTAAATAAATTATGAAGTTGGGCATTTTTTGTTTTTATAAACTACCCCCTAAAAGGGGATTGGGGGGTTTCAAAGTTTGTATCGAAGAATTTTAGCGCGCGGTCCGATTTACTCGACACTCAGTATTTATACCTAAAATTGAAAATAAAGAATAATGTGTATCAGGGTTTTTTGAAAATCTACCCCTGACGGGCTGAAAAGGGGTAGTCAATTTTACAGGGGAGGATTTTACAGCGTGGCTCGATTAACTCGAAAATTGGTATAAATAATCTTTGAGTCAAGTTTGAACACATCCCAAACGATTTTTCAAAATTCCACCTCTGTGGGGGTGAAAAGCGGGGATACAGTTTATATGAAAAATCTTATTCGTCAGGGTAATAAACTTGAAAATTGGCATGAATACCCGCCCAAGTAAGCAATAAAGTTTATCATTATAAGTTTTTAAAAACTACCCCTCAAAGGGTGATATAGGGGTGTTGAAGTTTTTGTGGAAGAATTTGAATGCGCGGTCCGATTAACTCGAAACTCAGTGTTTATAATAAAGACCAAAAAATAAAGAATAACATGTATCAGGGTTTTTTTGAAAATCTACCCCTAATGGGTTTAAAAGGGGCAGTAAATTTTACAGGGGAGGATTTTACTGCATGGCTTGATTAACTCGAAAAGGAGTATAAATAATCTTTGAGTCAAGTTATGAATACATCCCAAGCGATTTTTTTAAACTCCACCCCTGTGGGGATGAAAAGCGGGGATACAGTTTATATGAAAAATCTTATTCATTTAGTTATTAAACTTGAAACTTGGTAAGAATGATCGCCTAGGTAAGTAATTTTTTTTATTTATGTTAGCCTACGCTGTCCCACTCCTGGGCAAAGGCCTCCCTCCACTCCTTCCATCTTTTGACGGAACCTATCCAGCTCGTCCCGCCATCTCCTACGTGGTCTGCCGCGACCTCGCCTCGCTGTCTCAGGGCACCAATTCTGTGTTATTTGGGCCAACAGCAGACATGTCCTGCCCAGTCCCATTTCAGTTGGGCAGCCTTTTTTAAAAAAAAGGTAAGTAATAAAGTTTATTATTATAAGTTTTTCAAACTACCCCTCAAAGGGGGATATAGGGGTGTTGAAGTTTGTGTGGAAGTAATTGAGTGCGCGGTCCAATTAACTCGAAACTCAGAACTTATAATACTTTTGACAGAAAATAATTAATAATAAGTATGTAAAGTTGTCGAAAATTGACCCCTGACGGGGAAAAAAGGGGTAATTCGATTTTGAAGGGGAAGATTTGTACTTGAAACTGTATGACATGTATGTTACATTTTCACACTTATACCACTGAACTTCTGATTTGGCAAAGAGATAGATGGTATCCTGGGGAAGGACATACTTTTAGCTGTATTAGTGATGATAGCAATAATACGAATAATTTGATTAATACTACTTATATTTTTTCTGATAAATTTGGTCAAGGTTTTGGTAGCTTGTTAAATCAGTGTTCGCAACAATATGTAGTTAATCATTGTTTACCCGGTGCCAGTATTAGCCAATTAATTAATAATATCAAATTGACAAAAATAAACCCCAGTTCAACTGATATTATTATATGGGGATAGCTTAAATGTAAGGAAAAAGGACTTAATTGAATGTGTCCATTTGATGTTGCATCTTAATGAGACTAATAATTGTAAATTTATTTTTTGTGCCTTGCCTTATTCCCATTATTTAACTGATGAGCAAAATAAGCATATTTATAATTTAAATATGTTCATTTATAATAGGACTTGTCGTCACAGTGATGCTATTTTATATTTTGATTGTAATCAATTCATTACTGATTACAAACTGACAAATTATACTATGTATTTGCCACCTAGTTGTAGGAGACAAATTGCTAATCTTTTAGCATACAATATACTCAGTGACACTGGTACTTGTAGTGTACCATCGATTACTGTTAGTACTGATACTAATACTACTTTTGATACGCCTTGTAGTTTAAACTATTAGGTGCGACAACGGGTCAGCCACATATGTTGAATGTTGTACATCAAAATATGCAGGGTCTGTCCGGCAAAGAGCTAGAATTAAGTTTATTTATGGAGAACTATGAGGTTCAGGTGTTATGTTTGACTGAACACTGGTTGAAGGAACATGAAGTAGTGTTTATAAATGATGAAAACTTTACCGTACAGAGTGCATTTGTGAGAAAAAGTGCTATTCGCGGTGGCTCTTTAGTTCTTGTTTCAAACAAGTTGAAATGTAAACAACGTTTAGATTTAGTTAATCTTTCAATCGAGCGCACTGTAGAGTTGTCTTGTGTTGAACTTGAGCGATATGTTATAATTTGCGTTTATCGACCCCCCTCTGGGGATTTTATTAGTTTCGAATCGGTAATGGAAGATACTCTCAACAAGACACAACAGACAAGAGGCGCTCACGCGCCCGGGCCTCGCGCGAAAAACTTAATGAAGTAACATCTAAAATATTAATATTAAAATCTCCACATAAAATAATACTTTTGTTATTTGATTTTAAGTGGCGTAAAAGCGTATTGGCGTATTTTTTTCGCGGCAGGCCCGGGCGCGTGAGCGCTTAGACTTCTCAATCTTTTGAGGTCTTATAATTTAGTTAACTTGTTTTTTGAACCTACTAGGATCACAGCTTCTTCGTCAACTTGTCTTGATAATATATTTAGTGATTGTGATGCCAAAAATAAATTAGTGTTAACTGACTTAACGTCCGACCACTGTGGTTTATTAGCTAGCTTCCCCATGCCATTACATAAAAAGCCACATAAACTTGAATGCAGGCCTTATACAGCTAGTCGTTGCAAAATGTTTAAAAATAATATAGCTCATAGAATTACACCATCGATAGTAGAATACGATAATCCTAATGAAATTTATGGTGCCCTTTTTGATGTTGTGCAAAAAGAGTACCAATCCACTTTCAAGACCAAAACTATTAACATTAATGGATCCTCTGTTGGCTTTAACCAATGGGCTACTCCCGGTATTTATAAAAGTAGAGCGAGACTATACGAGTTATATGGTTTGAAAAAATACAGGTTTGATACTCCCTTCCTAGAGTATGTCAAAACTTATTCAAAATTATTCAAAAAGATTAGTGCTTTTGCTAAATCAAATTTTTTAGGCGATACAATAAAAAATTCTATTTATAAAGTAAAAACCACTTGGAAAATTATTAATAATGAAGCGGGAAAATCGGTTAAACAAGAAAAACTACTTGAGATTATGGTCGACAACAAATCTATATATATAAAATTCAAAGTCCTGACTGACTGACTGACTGACTGACTGAGACATCAACGCACAGCCTAAGCCGCTGGTCCTAGAGACATGAAATTTGGAGGGTGTATTCTTCGTGAAGAGTAGTTATCCACTAAGAAAGGGTTTTTCGAAATTCCACCCCTAAGAGGGTGAAATGGGGGGATTTTGTTTGTATGAAAAATCTTATTCCTTTAGTTAATAAACTTGAAACTTGGCACGAATACTTATCTAAGTAAATTATGAAGTTGGGCATTTTTTTTTTATAAACTACCCCCTAAAAGGGGATTGGGGGGTTTCAAAGTTTGTATGGAAGAATTTTAGCGCGCGGTCCGATTTAATCAAAACTCAGTATTTATATCTATAATTGAAAGTAAAGAATAATGTATATCAGGGTTTTTCGAAAATCTACCCCTGACGGCCTGAAAAGGGGTAGTCAATTTTACAGGGGAGGATTTTACAGCGTGGCTTGATTAACTCGAAAATTGGTATAAATAATCTTTGAGTCAAGTTATGAACACACCCCAAATAATTTTTCAAAATTCCACCCCTGTGGGGGTGAAAAGCGGGGATACAGTTTATATGAAAAATCTTATTCGGTAGGTTAATAAACTTGAAACTTGGCAACAATACTTGCCTAGGTAAGTAATAAAGTTATCATTATAAGTTTTTCAAACTACCCCTCAAAGGGTGTTGAAGTTTGTGTGGAAGAAATTGAATGCGCGGTCCGATTAACTCGAAACTCAGTAGGAGAAAATAATTAATTATAAGTATGTAAAGTTGTCGAAAATTGACCCCTGACGGGTCAAAAAGGGGTAATTCGGTTTTAGGGGAGGATTTGAAGTTGAAACTGTATGTTACATTTTCACGCCTAAACCACTGAACTTCTGATTTGGCAAAGAGATGGCATCCTGGGGAAGCACATACTTTTTATCCTGGTAGCACGTTCCCGTGGGATAACTTCCGACATTCACGCGGGCGAAGCCGCGGGCAGAAGCTAGTTAGTTAATAAAGCAGCTGACGTAGCTGAGGCATTTAATGAGTTTTTTGCCAACATACCGATAACTACGACTCGCTCCTTAAATTCGTCCTCGTCTAAAGCTGAAAACCTTTTGCACAGTAGTGTACCTAAATGTAGTCCCTTATTTAGTTTCAAACATGTAACCCCGCGTGATGTAGTTAATGTTTTTAATACACTTAAGTCTAAAAACACCGGTGATTATTGGGGCATCTCCACTAAACTTATAAGTAATATAATAGACATCGTAGCCCCCTATCTAGCTGTTACTTTTAATAAATGTGTTGATTTAGGAACTTTTCCTGACCTCATGAAGAGTAGTAAAGTCATACCATTATTTAAATTAGGTAATAAGAATGACGTTGGCAATTTCAGGCCTATTTCTATCTTACCTGCATTTAGCAAAATATTTGAAAAGTTAATACTCAAGCAGCTGCTAAGACATTTTAATTTAAATAGCCTCCTCCATAATGAGCAATATGGCTTTACAAAAGGTCGTTCAACTACAGATGCGGGTGTTGCTCTGTTGAGACACATATTTGACGCATGGGAGAAATCACAGAATGCTATTGGAGTTTTCTGTGATCTCTCCAAAGCCTTTGATTGCGTGCACCATGACACGCTTTTGCGTAAATTACGTCATTACGGGGTCCAAAACGAAGCTCTCAACCTAATTATTTCGTATTTACATAATAGGGTACCAATGTGTAGATGTGAATGGTGTGAAATCATCCGGGCTACCAGTTCAGTTAGGTGTTCCGCAAGGCTCAATACTGGGTCCATTCTTGTTCTTAGTTTACATTAATGATTTACCATTCCATTTGACGGGCATCTGTGATGTTGTACTGTTTGCAGATGATACCTCACTTATTTTTAAAGTAGACAGGAATAGACAAGATTTTGACGACGTAAACAGTGCACTCTCAATAGTTACAGATTGGTTTACGTCAAATAACTTAGTTCTCAATGCCAAGAAAACCAAATGTGTAAAGTTCGCCTTACCGAATGTTAGAAACCTAGGACCCAACATCGTCTTAGATAAAGAGGTGCTTGAAACTGTAGGCTCGGCAATTTTTCTAGGACTAACAGTAGATGCCAAACTTCAGTGGGGACCTCATATATCAAGTCTAGCAGGAAGGCTCAGTTCGGCTGCCTACGCCGTCAGGAAAGTAAGACAATATACTGACGTTGATACAGCTCGTTTAGTCTATTTTAGTTATTTTCACAGCGTTATGTCCTACGGTATTCTGCTGTGGGGCAAAGCCGCTGATATACAAAATATATTTGTCCTTCAAAAGCGAGCTGTTCGAGCAATTTACCAGCTAGGTGCCAGAGTTTCTCTAAGAGATTTCTTTAAAGATATTGGTATTCTCACGGTTGCATCACAATTCATCCTTGCCAACATTTTATATATTAGGCAAAATTTACACTTGTACACTAAAAATAGTGATATTCACAGTGTTAACACTAGAAATAAGGACAAACTACGTGCCCCCTTTCACCGGCTTCATAAGGTTCATAACTCATTTGTTGGGCTTGGTATAAACCTTTTATAACAAGATACCCTCTTCTTTTCTAGACTTGCCTTTTAATGCGTTTAAAGCTCAACTAAAATCCAACCTTTGTTCAAAGGCATACTATTCCATCAACGACTACTTAGACGATAAGAATAGTTGGTCACCCTAGTTTAACGCAAGACAATGTTTATGTGCCTTCTCCAGAATTAGCTTACTGCCAGGTCTTAGAACCCAGCAATGCATAAATGTGTAAGCTGTCACGCCCTTTATGCCTGGAGGCTTTTATTTGGGTAGTAAGTTTTTTTATTTACATTTTAATTAATTATGTTTTAGCTTGAGTACGTATAGTTTTTATTATATTTGTTGGTATATTGGCGTGGCTAGCTGACATATTATGGCAAATAATTAAATTTTATGTTCTGGTTTTGTAATGTTAATTACCGAACATAAGTACCTAGTATTGTATACAATCAAGTATTTTTAAATTGAACAGACAGCTGTGCTGCTGGGGAGTTTGTTGCGCCACTTCTTCTTCCCAGCGATAGCACTAGGTGGTGGTGGTGAAGGGCGGGCGTTTTTGGGGGACTGTCTTTTGTAATTTTGACGTTCAAAAAGTGCTGATTCTCAGCCTAATTTGAATAAATGACTTTTGATTTTGATTGATTTTGATTTTTTATCCAGGTAGCATGTTCCCGTGGGATAATTTCCGACATCCACGCGGGCGAAGTCGCGGGCAGAAGCTAGGTGACAGGGAAATTCAACGTATTCTTTGAAAGGGGTTATACTAGAGGTCATTAGCAACAAATTTAGTCTAGTCAACTAGGGGTCAAAACTGGATGGTAAAAAAAAAATTGCTTTTAAAGACCTTTTGTTTCTGAGATTATGTAAGATTTGCAAACATTTTTTTTAAATGATCACTCTTTTTTTAACTTTCAGAAAAGTATCAATGAAATGTTTGGAGTGGAGTCGTTTTTTCTCATAATTAATTGTTTTTGGTAACGAGTCAGAAAATTTCAAAACAATCAAAGAACCGACACAGCTCGGTAACCATCCTAACACGGCATCAGCTCGGTAACTTTATCACATCGGTTTCTTTATAAACGATGATTAAAGTAAAATGACGTTCATACGTCAAAAATGTATGGTTAAACACCACTTTACTTTAAGCAACGTTTATGAATAACAGCATTGGCAAATGCTACATTATAATTTTATCACGAACGACCTTCTTTTATAACAAATCCAACCTTATTTTTAATCTGAAAGGTTTTTTTCTTGATATTGGTTTTGAATTTAGAATCTAAAAGAGTCATGTCTTTTCTCTTACCAGGATTTTTTCATTGGAAGTTTTTTTTTTGGACACAGAACGGAAGTCCATTATATTATTATGTCGTTTATTCATTTAATTTTCTTATTTTAGTACATTTTTAAATATTAGTCTAAAACAAGAACATTTAAAAATATAAAAAAAATAGTGATCCACCGGTGTCGGGAGCAGGGTCCAAGCTACCGGTGGTTAGGGCTCCAGAGACAGAAACCTCCTCACAATGCGAGCCGTATCGAGGAGTACTGCCTTCTGAATCAGGCCCTTGATCCAACCGCCTAACGAGAGCCTCGATAGATGGTTATTATTACCTTATTATTGTTATATTATTTTCTTTCCGCTTTGTCCATGTAATAAATTGCCACGATATTATCAATAATTATGATATAACGGTTTGAACGACCGAGTTCGTTCGTTGTTCGACTTTATCCAAGGGTTGTGTAAACGTATCACGTACAGCATTAAAAGCTTGTCTCGAGGCGAGTCAGGTTTCTTCATTCAGATTTGATTTGTCCGAAGACTGTAGCACAGATTACTTAATAGTTACTAACTGTAGGCGGATCTTGAATTCGCCTCCACCGCTAGCCTGGGACCAGAGCCAGACGACTGCAAGCTTCCTGTTGGGATTCGAACCCAACGCTGCTGGTGGATTCTCATATCAGCCAGCGAGGAGCCTACCGACTGCCAGCCTGGAGTCTAGGACCGGATTTGCGTATATTTAGTGTTTATTTTATTTTTTTAACCCCCGACGCAAAAACGACGGGTTGTTATAAGTTTGACGTGTCGGGGTGTGTGGGGGTGTGTGAGTGTGTGTGTATGTCTGTCTGTGGCATCGTAGCTCCCGAACGGATGAACCGATTTTAATTTTGTTTTTTTTGTTTGAAAGGTGAATTTGTCGGGAGTGTTCTTAGCTATGTTTGATGAAAATCGGTCCAAGATGGCCGCCGCCAGAAAATGGCGGATTACATATTTTTTCACAACTCCCTTAATATGGGTATCAAATGAAAGGGCTTGACTAGTAAAATACTATACATTATGACAAATTTCAAATCCAAGATGGCCGCCACCACAAAATGGCGAATTACATTTTTTTTTTCACAATTCCCTCATTATGGGTATCAAATGAAAGGGCTTGTTTTTCTTTTCTTCCTCGCTACCTGATAACCGATTGATGAACAGTTGATTGGTGAACAGTTACACATTTAGGATTACTATATATTTAATCACTGCGGAAGTTATACGAACGTTTGCAAACGTACCGTAACCCACGACGCGTAATAGATAAAGTTTTTATAGGGCTCTAACACCAAGGACGTCGCGTCAGGGTTATAATTTAATCCTTTTAAATATCACAAACCGTGCTGTGTCCTAAATTAAGTTTTGTTACCAATATTTTTTATTTGACTAAATTAAACGTGTCACAAGTGAATATTTTTTATTTATTTTGCTACAATACATATTCGGAATCACCGATTTTTTCTGCATCGATCTATTTAGGTAGCATTGCAATCGAAGCACTTTTGTGGAGCTTCAGTAACCCGTAAAAAGGGGTTTTTTTTTTAGATTGCTGAAGCGACACACTTTTTGGTCTATTTTATACGAGTGTCGCATAAGTCATGTTTACTTACTATATAAATAAATAATAAAAATGATTATTTCAATTTGCTTGTATTCGGTGGTTCAGCTCCTCCAGTTTACATTAACTATTTTTTCGCACTTCATCTGCCAGCCTTTTCCCAACTATGTTGGGGTCGGCTTCCAGTCTAACCGGATGCAGCTGAATACCAGTATTTTACATGAAGCGACTGCCTATCTGACCTCCACAACCCAGTTACTGGGTAATACGATACCCCTTGGTAAGACTGGTTGTCAGACTTTTGGGCTACTGACGACCCGTAACGACTGTCAAAGATCCACGAATGACAGCCGGGACCAACGGCTTAACGTGCTTTCCGAGGCACGGAGGAGTCTTGGTATGTGAAAATGGTCACCCATCCACGGACCAACCGCGGCAAGCGTAGCTTAACCTGATCGATCGACCCGTGCGGCTGTTATTACTTAGCCACAAGCCCCACTATTTTTTCGCACTTAATACTAAATAATTAGCAGTGACCCAATTTTGCACCTGCAGTAGGGCGTTATTTACCAGCTTTCACCCCTATATACTCCAACCCAATGAAACGAAATTCGTTAAATCTTACATAAAACGCACACTATGCAGCCAAGCATATTATAAGTTGGGGGCTTACACAGCTGACAAAAATGCTTGGCACAACGCTGGTCCTGCTCCACAAGGGCGCATAAACTAATTAATTAATATTCGAAAATATAGTTGGAGCTGCTGAAGATTGAAAAAACTATCTTTGTATTATATAAATTCAATATCTTAGTATTGTATAATTGCATAGCACACGTGTGAGCACTATGTGCCTAAGCTATAAAGCTACCATTTACTGGGTTCGTCTTTCAATGACTTGAATGTGCCCTGGCGGCTGTCATGCTCCCTCAAATATCTCGCTGGTGGTGGCGTGTGTAGTGGATCATTAAGTTCTCTTCAAAATGGTTGAGCTGAATGGTGCTGATCCATACGTCATGTTCGTGAACGGGCGCCGTCAGTAGGGATTGGTCATCTCTTAGCCGCCACGGCTTATTTTAATTTCTGAATTGTTTTCTTGTTTTTATCTTCAAGTATAATTTCAACATAAATAATGTAACCAATATTTTGTAACCATTTTATGATTTTTGAGTGTCCGTGGAGTTTCTTACCCATTCTTCTCCATAGGTACCTACTACGTTTTGGAATGGGCCACTAGCTTCATCTTTCTGACTGACCGACCCCTTGACAATTCAAAAGTGCCTGGTTTAATTGAAATAAAAGCAAAATAAAGAGTCGGTCGGCCGGATAGAACGTTAAGCCAGCTGCATCCCCCAATAGCGTTAAGATGTATGCCAATGGAAAGAACTTTCGAGGTAAACCTTTGCTAATAACACGAGTTTTGCCAATTGTTAGTCAGTACGGAGTGAATGGACTGAAAAGGTGACAACTGGGGCACCAAAGTTAAGAAATTCTTGGTGCTCACTAGCCATTAGATATACCTACACAAATGAAAAGAGCTTTTCAAGGGGAACCTTAAGGCTATGTCTATATCTTATGGCTAATTGGGCGTCAAGGCAAAAACCCATAGTATGGTCTCCATTCTCCTTTACCCATAGTTTCTTTCGATTCCGAGTTAATTCATTTTCGTGGTTTTGCCTGAACAAAAAAAAAGGCAGGAAAAGTTGTATGGTTTTAATAGTAAGTAAGTATATTCTCAAATAGTATGTTTATATTTAAATTACGGCTGATTTTTCCATCGCCAGATAACTTTCATTCGAGTAATAAAATTGACGTCTGACAGTTTTCGTATGGGAGAACTGTTAAAAATTCAATATTATTCCTCTTATAAAGTTATCTGGCGTTGGAAAAATTAGCCCTTAGCTTAGTGAATTGATTTTTTATTTTATGTATTTTGTTTTCGCTTCTACTTTTACACAGGTTCTACATCTCTTCATTCTTATTAGTCTCCTATCGCACGTAGGTATGCCGAAAGAGATTTTTTAGAATGAGCATCACCTTTGTAGCTATTTTTATGTTCCTTTCTTCTTGTCTGTTTATATGTACATGTGTCTGTGCATCATCATCATCTGCCTAGCCTTTTCCCAACTTCCAGTCTAACCGGATGCAGCTGAATACCAGTATTTTACATGAAGCAACAGCCTATCTGACTATTACAACAGTTTTTACTGGGTAATACGATACCCCTTGGTAAGACTGGTTGCCAGACTTTCGGGCTTCTGACGACCAGTAACGACTGCCGCAGATCCACGATTGACAGCCGGGACCAACGGCTTTACGTGCTTTCCGAGGCACGGAGGGGTCTTGATATATAGGTAAAGATGGTCACCCATCCACGGACCAACAGCGGCAAGCGTAGCTTAACCCGATCGATCGACCAGCGCGGCTGTTGTTACTTAGAAACAAGCCCCTCACTTAGCTACAAGCCCCTCGTGTCTGTGCCTAAATGGTTAAATATTTAATATATAGTTTCCTAGAAGACCGGTTGCCACCATATAATAAGCGCAGAGACGGCTGTCATGAAAATGATGGTAGCGGGGTTTAACTTTACTGTGTCAAAATACGCTTTCTAGGAAACACACTAAGGCGCCATCTCCACGGGCAAGAGAATCACGGCGATAATATCGCCGTGTGGAGACTGCTTCATACAGTTTCTATTGAATTTGATGCCTCGGCGTGACTATCGCCGCGATATTCTCGCCCGTGTAGATGGCGTCTTACTCACTTCCATAAATAAAGTCACAGTGACGTCGTTCGCCGGTAAATTGCGCACGCTATGTACTAAGGCAGCCACAGCTTTTCTTGGAAACCATGGCTGAAGCGGCTAATCGTGGCCGCATGGCCGCGCAAGACTTATTCTAATAAAATAAGTCACAAGCCACGTCTCGCAACCAAACTATTATTTGACTTAAGAATTCGAGATCATTTTCAAGTTATGGAACAACAAAGTGAATGTCATAGTTAACAAAGCTCAAATTCTCAAAGAAAAAAAATATCGTAAATTGTAATTGTACGGAACCCTCGGTGCGCGAGTCCGACTCGCACTTGGCCGATTTTTTTTTTGTTACAAATGATCGCTGAAAAATCAACTTAGGATACATTTCAGTTTCACTAAAGTAGGTAATTGACATGGAATGTAAATTATCTGAGATTATGAACACTGCTTTTATTAGCCGTTAATTGCCACAGAATATCTAGTACAGTAGTGAAAATATGAGATCAGAGGGCCTAAAAACTCCATTTAATTCCAAAACGGTGAAGGAAAACATCGCGAGGAAACCGGCATGTCCTAGGACCAAAAATTCGAAGACATGTGACATCTACCTACCCGCATTGGGCCCGCGTGGTAGCTTACGGCCCACTCCCTCTCACTGAGAGGAGACCTGTGTCCCAGCAGTGGGAACATTATAGGCTGATTATGTAAGCAATTCCTCTAAAAGCGATTTATTTCCTGAATTCCCAACAGATAGAACAATAATATCCTCTAATTTTCGTGAAATGGTGACACATTTACTAGCTTAATCATCTTCTAGAATCATATTTGGTGTAAATTCCGCGTGAAAAGAATAAAGACCGTCATTTACTGTTACTGATAGCCTGCATCATCCCACTGTTGGGCAAAGGCCTCGCACCATGACTTCCAGCTCTTTCGATCCTGAGGGTCTACTCCGAAGTGCAAAGTGCGAATGTTCGGATCGGACCGACACATGGCCGAACCGAATATTATTGAAAAATGCGAAAAAAGCTCGGATTGGCTGAGTTAGGTCGGGACCATAGTCAATATTCGAAAGAGTGTAGGAGTGTAGGATCGGGACCAACCGAACCAAATAGTAACTTCGTAGCAGGAAACGGCCGAACATTCGGCCGATACTACTTCGGAGAAGACCCGCAGGGCTAAAGTACGTTCGGTCACCTGGTCGTTTGTTTTGAAGACCGTCATTTACCGGTTTTTTTTTTTTTAGAAATAGGTCGAACCAAAGAGACTGATTACCTACTTTTTCCTGTTGCTATTGTTTTATTTTAGTAATAGGTAATGTAAAATGATTTATTTCTTTAAGCAGGTTTGTACAAACACGTCAATCATATTTTATTTAATCGTAGTAGTAGAGTAGTCACATAGGAAACGTCAACCTCATCTAGGTTGGCATTTCCTATGTGACTACTCTGAGAAGAAAGGCCGAAACAAACTTATAGGTCAGAGTCTCTTTTTTAAGTCCAGACATAATCTTGCTCAGATCATGTGTAGACCATGTAGATTGGTGTCTGAAATGGTATTTTGAGGAAAGAACCACACAGTTTGAGTGCAGTTCAGGCACTGCACGCATTTGTCGAAAATCGTGCAGCTCAACTCTTGAGGAGCTCAACGATTCGACGAACAATACCAAAGAAAGGACATTTGGGTAGGTCGCATACATTAATGCCACAATACGTGTGTAATGTATAATAAAGACATAAATTCCAGATTACTGGGAATATTGTTCCAAGTTTAGGATATCATGCTTTGACAGCTTGACGAACAACTTTGATGAAATATCTAAAGCGAAAGGAATCTGGTATAAAGCAATTCAGAACGAGCCTCCTCTCGTGCCCTGGATCGAGGATACTAGTTTAAGTAGGAGTTATGTTAAGTTGGCACTGAGGCTACGTTCTGGACACTATCCATCGGCAAAATTTGCTATCCTAATGCGAAAGGCCGCATCACCTAATTGTGATATATTATGCAACAAAATTGAAGATGTGCAACATTTGCTGATGGAGTGTGTTAGGAGCAAGAATGAAAGGGAAGCATTGATTAGAGAGTTTAAATTAAACATTCTGGACGTTGGGCTAATCCAAAGTATTTTAGCAAACCCTACATATTATTTATGTATTTATTATATTTATTAATATAAAAAAACACAAGTGTTTATATTATTTAATATTTTTTTTATTTTTATTTTTCTTCAATGATCGCAAAGAGGTTGGCTGGACTGGTAAAGATATCTGGTCAATGATTCTCTTTCATAGTCCACATTTGTCATATTCCACATTTGTAAATAGTTAATAAGGTACGATGGGGTTGGCATATCCGTATGGATAAAAACCCCCTTTTTTCAACAAACAATTAAAAAAGAATAAATGTGGAGTGGACATGCATCTTCCAACGGCGGTGTAGGCTGTATTGGCAGTCACTGAAGCGAAGGGTTTAGATAATTTGGCTATTGTAGCAGACATAGTAATGGAGGCAACTCGTCCTGTGGAGATAGCGATGGTGACAACTAACCCCGCCACCAAGGACGTTACCAAGGATTCTAGTTCAATGACGGAGTTGGCCGCCACCGTGCAGAATCTGAGCATCGAAGTCGCAGAATTACGTCGTTCGCGTCAAAAGAAGAGGTATGGGCGTGGTACGAGTGGTTATCGTCAGTCAAGGTCGCGCACGAGAGATGGGAGTGGGGGTCGTAAAAATCCCGAATGGTTGTGTTTCTATCATCATGGGTATGGATCCAAAGCTGCTAAATGTGTCGGCCCTTGCAATTGGAAAACATAAAAAAATGTAACCCCAACGGGAAACTAAGTGTGATACAGCCGAGGCGGAGGTTTGTATCGTAATTCCGATTACTAAGTCAAAAAATTTCGCGTGTGATAAATATAAACTTTACGCAGAAAATTGTACCGAGATAAGAACTTATGGTGTACGTTCTTTAGTTTTGACCTGAGCTTTTCGATGGACATTCATAGGGGCAGATTTTTTAACCCATATTAATAGGTTGTTGAATGGTTTAAGCACGCGGAAACTTATACATAGATCAAACCACTCGTTTAAATGTTATCGCTTCAGTCGTGTGTCACAGTGATGGTGAGTTATCCGTCAAAACAATAGTTAATAATGACGTATGGCACGGGATATTGTGTAATTATCCGGACGTGACTAAACCTGTATCTTTTAAAGAAATACCTAAACACTCGGTGTGCCATTACATCGAAACTTTGGGGCCACCGTTATATGCTAAAGCGAGACCACTTCCTCCGGACCGATATAAGAAAATTAAGGCAGAATTTCAGAATATGATAGAGTTAGGCATTTGCAGACCATCCAAAAGCCCTTCGGCCCATTGCATGTCCCGCCCCACGGTGGGCTGAAAATCGGCTTTCATAGACTTAGGGATTTCAATTTGCAAGTGCTTGTTTTTATGCCGGATATCGCTTCTATTAGTCATTATTATGTACAAAAATGACACCCGAGTTAATTCTGCTCAAAACCGAAGGAAATATAATTTTTTTACGAAAAATTTGTATGAAGCTAGTATGAAAAATCGAATTATCTCCTAAACGGCATGTTTAACCGTAATATCCTTAGAGATGGTCATAGTGCTAATTATTTATGATTTTTTGGTTGACGATTGGACAAAAATTTTAATGCCGTTTTTTTTTTAAAAATCGTCAAAATATTTTTATTTGTTTTTACGTATGAAACGATTCCTTTTGGTGTTTATGTTGAAGAACACGGACTTTTAACTACACATAACATAAAATAGCATCACTCCTATATTTCCGAAGGAGTTGGCAGAGGTTTATAGTACACCCACACGTAGCCAACTATGTTTGAGCTAGATATTTATCAACACAAAATGAGTTTTAAAACTTTTCATACAACCAAATTACCAATTGTCTTCTAATGAGTCCAAAAAGAAGTGATTAAGTAACTACACTGATTAGGTCTTCTAATGAGTCTTAATAGGTGATTTAATGATTTTCAATATCTCACGACAATGGATTATATTTAACATTTCCTGATAAGTAAGCTAATTTGTTAATTAGCAGTGCTATGAGTTCTAAGAATAGTTAGTGACAATTATAGATTTTCATTAGCTAATGAGGAGATAACTAATGAGGGTAGTTACCTAATTATTGTCGTTTTGCAATAAAAGGGCTAAAGTTTTGTTTTATAATTTAATTTGTTCACAACTGTGTAACTGCTAACACTAAATCTGCGACTATAAAATCTTAAAATGGAAAGTTTAATCACCAATTTAGACTTGTTTGTTCTTCTACGAAGTGAGAGTACTTCATTTGATCATGAAGTATTGTTTAGTGCAGTTGTATCCCGCATAGGCGATTGCCTGTCTGACGAAGATTATGTTGTTCTCAAAGAATTTTGTCGGAGATTTACGCGAGCCGCTTTACAAAGGTGGCAGAAATCCAACCGATTCCTTGATAATTTCAGGAGAAAGTACGAGAATTGGTTGGGAGCAAATATTGATTGGCCGAGTTTTGTGCAAACTTTAGTTAATCAAGAACCAAGTGTTGATGAGATACCAAGAGCGCCCTCAGTCTCTCCAGAACCGTCGACATCAACGTCCATTGGAACAATGACGAAAAGATCCCGTAAACCATTCGAAGACCTGGGAAGTAAACAAAAAAAGAGAAGATCTGATGAACACACAGGCGAAGGTTCCAGTGAATTGGCATATGCAGCTGCAGCACGTTTAAAAAAAGAAGGGCATGGAGATATCGCCTCTGTCATCGAATACATGATGAAAAATCCTGAAGCAGCCGCTAAATTAAATGAAACGCTTAAGAAACCAGCGAAAACAATCATATTTACGCCAGAAAAGGCGCTTGGATTGCTTCTTTCGCTAAAACTCTCAAAGTGGCAATATATTACATTGCGTGAGGCTGCCATTCGAGAAGGTGCTAAAGATATTTATCCATCTTACTATAAAGTGCAACAAACTAAGCTTGATTGCTACCCTCCGAAGCAATCAGTGACAGTTACTGATTCATCGGCTAGGATTACACTTCAAGCTTTACTTGATATCACGGTTACAAGAATCCTTCAAAGCCTTTCTAACGAAGAGCATAACAAGCAGTTGAAGCTGATATCCAAGTGGGGATTTGACGGTGCTTCTAACCAAAGCCGATACAAGCAGAAATTTGAGGGTGAGGAAGATGATTCAAGCATTTTCATGACCTCCTTGGTGCCACTAAAACTGACAGATGGAGACAACATTTTATGGACGAACCCAAAACCATGCTCAGTTTTGTATTGTCGTCCAGTTCAGTTTACTTTTGTAAAGGAGAGTGAAGCAGTTGTCCTTGGGCTGAAAAAACAAATGGATGAAGAAATTGAGGCCCTTATCCCCACAGAGTGCAATAATAATAATAGGGTGACTCATCAACTAATGATGACGATGATCGACGCTAAAGTCTGTACTTACCTTTCTGAAGCTAGATCAAATGCATCGTGCTACCTGTGCTTAGCAAAGCCTACAGAAATGAACCGCTTAGATGCTGTAACATCAAAAATTGTGTGTTCGGACCTGTATGAGTTTGGCTTGTCATCCCTACACGCCCGTATAAATTGTATGGAATGTCTGTTACACATTGCATACAGACTGGACTTCAAACGGTGGGCAGCGAGAAGTGATGAGCACAAAGAAATGCTACAGACAAGAAAGAAAATAATTCAAAATAAATTCAAAGATGAGCTCAATCTGTTGATTGATATAGTAAAACAAGGCTCGGGAACCACCAATGACGGGAATACTGCAAGAAAATTCTTTGAGTTTCCTAATAAAACCGCAGCTATAACCGGTTTGGATGAAGACCTCATCAAAAGATTTGCTGTAATTTTACAAGCAATTACATCTGGAGAGCAGATTGATATAATAAAATTTAGAGATTATGCTCGCAAAACAGCAGAAAAGTACGTATTACTATACGACTGGTACTACATGTCGTCAACCGTTCATAAGTTACTAATCCATGGGGCTGACATAATCGAGAAAAATAATATTGTGCCGATTGGGACTCTCTCGGAAGAAGCCTCAGAGTCTCGAAACAAAGATTTTAGGAGGTTTCGAGAACATCATTCGCGGAAAAGAAGCAGGCAGGATTCCAATCAAGACATTTTAAATATGCTTGTTGTTTCTTCGGACCCTTTGCTAAGTGCACAAAGGCCTAAGTTAGATGCCAAGAAAAAGCAGAGCTTTTTTGCTGAAACTCTCGATTTAATTCAATTTCAGGAAACTGAGTTAGAATTTTTGGATATATCCAATCTGGATGCTGACTCAGAATTGGAGTCTGACAACGAGAGTGATAAGGAAAATTTGTAAAAAAGATATATATGTACATATTTGTAAATTTGTATTTGAGTGTGTTTGGGTTTTTTTGTAATATTTAATGATATGTTTTATTTTTTTTATTTATTTTACTTTATTTTACGAATGCTTAGTATTAATTCCTTAAATTAACTTATTTTGTAAATATAACTTCATATGTTACTTCAATATAAATCTTTTTTTATTTAAATTAATATAAATGTGTCAAAAACAGCAATTTTTTTATTTTATTTTTCTTGTTTCGTGTGTTCTTAATATTTGGGTTAATAACATATCGAACTTTTTAACTTAGACACTAAAAGGGATCGTTTTACATGTAAAAATAAATAAAAATATTTTGACGATTTTTAAAAAAAAAACGGCATTAAATTTTTTGTCCAATCGCCAACCAAAAAATCATAAATAATTAGCACTATGACCATCTCCAAGGATATTACGGTTAAACATGCCGTTTAGGAGATAATTCGATTTTTCATACTAGCTTCATACAAATTTTTCGTAAAAAAATTATATTTCCTTCGTTTTTGGGTAGAATTAACTCGGGTGTCATTTTTGTACATAGTAATGACTAATAGAAGCGATATCCGGCATAAAAACAAGCACTTGCAATTTGAAATCCCTAAGTCTATGAAAGCCGATTTTCAGCCCACCGCGCCCCTGCGGAGACTATGTTAGACGGCTGAACGCAGTGACGAAACCGGATCGCTATCCTATTCGCCCGTGCGGAGACTATAGACGGCTGAACGCAGTGACAAAATCGGATCGCTATCCTATTCGCCCGTGCGGAGACTATAGACGGCTGAACGCAGTGACGAAACCGGATCGCTATCCTATTCCGTGCATAAATGATTTTAAGTAGCAAAAGTAGTTATTGGCAGGAAAGAAAACCGTATTTATTAAACTTGATTTAAATAGAGCATATCACTTTATACCGGTTGTCATGGAGGACGTCGAGAAAACTGCAATCTTAACGCCTTTTGGGCTGTTTGAATTACCTTAGGGATGCAATTAGTTAAGGCCACGACCACCGAGTCATGGGAATTCACGGGCGTTGTTCGTATCAATCGATCTTAGTTCGTGCCAAAGTGTGTTCGTTAGGAACGATTTAATTGGATCTATCACAGGCATATTTCCACTTAAAAATTTCGAAATCAAACAGGCGCTTCCTTCGCCTTTTATACAACCAAGAACTGTTAGAGATGACCTGCCTTCCATTCGGTCTAAGAACCGCACCCAAAACCTTTTCAATACTAACAAATTGGGTTGCCCAAATATTACGAGAACGCTGAAACATCCGAATCATCGTCTACCTCGACGATTATTTAATAGCACATCAAAATGTACACGTTCTTAGAGATCATGTCGGGCTCACATTGGACACATTACAAAATCTTGGTTGGCAAGTAAATTTCGAGAAATCTGTTCTTTGTCCTCAAAGAACTATTACATATTTAGGAATATTGTGGAGTCCCTGGGACGATTCAAAATCCCTGCCAAAAGAAAAGACTTTATCATTAGTCAAAAAAGTGAGTTAAGTTCTCGAACGAGGAATAATAACTCTAAAGGAATTGTAGAGAATAATAGGACTCCTGAACTTTGCCAGTTATGTTGTTCTTCGAGGCCGGCTCAATCACCGGCAATTATTAATGTTCATGAACTCTCTACCAGACCTTTTATCGAAATTCTACCCACTACCACAAAATGTTCGAAAGGAACTGGAATGGTGGACTCTGAGTTGTCAATCATCAACACCTTTACATTACCCTCCGCCAGTAAACTTCCTGACAACAGATGCGTCAAATCAGGGTTGGGGAGCACAATTGAAAAATTTGGCTGTATCGGGCAGTTGGTCACAAGAGGAACAGGCACTGCACTGCAATCAAAAAGAAATGCTAGCCATATTCCGCGCCCTTCAAGATAACGTTCACCTGCTCTGCAACAGCTCGATCCAGATACAGTGTGACAACAGTACTGCTGTAAGTTACTTAAGGAACGAAGGAGGTACGAAATCATTACCCCTAACATAACAAATTCTGAATTTACTGGACCAATTTCAAATACAGTTCAGCATAAACCATCTCCCAGGCAAGTACAACAATCAAGCCGATCACTTGTCACGCTTTCGTCAACCTCCGGGATTAGTCCGGTCAATTTAGACATAAAAATAGTGGTCAAATAACAAAAATTCTCGGAGAGCCAAATATTGGTGGAGAGCTGGGGTTTACCATTACAAATAAAGTTTTAAAAATCTCCATCGATCCTATGTGTGCTACAGAAGTTATACGGGGTCAAAGGTCAAAATTTGTGTGAATGTGTGATTGCATCTAATTCATAAGTTATCATATAATACAATTCTTTTACATAAATCTGCCATTTCCAGCCGGTGTAATGTTGAAAGATCAAGTCAATTAAGTTCACATGTTCTTGTAAAACATATTTTGAAATCAATTGCTCTGGAAAATCCTAAGTCTTCTAAAACACCAATTTGGGATGTTAGTAAATTGATTAACTTTCTAAGCAATTACACGGTAGACCTAGACAATCCCTTTCAAATATCACGCCATACTGCAACTATATTACTGCTTTGCTCAGGTATGACTTAACGCTGCTTAGAGTTGATTCTGACCATTACATGAGATCAGATGGTAGTGTTATATTAAGGCCTCAATTTGTTTCGAAAACAGATTGCAGTAATCACAGTCTGGCTGGAAACTTCTTGTAAATCCCAACAATTATAACCTAAATCCTGTATTTTGGCTAGAAAGAACTACACAATTTTTAAATGAAAGACGTAATGCTGCAAAATCATTTAATTTCTTTATTACAGTAAGAGGTGTGCCAAAGCCCGCTTCAAAATTATTTTGAAAATAGAAATGTTACATATTATATTATTATTTTTATTTATTTTTTTCTTCTATTCAGGCTCTATGATCAATATAAAACGTTTAAAAAAATAAGTATAAAAGGATCAGATCATACTTTAATTAGAAAAAAAAAGATAACATAATTAAATCATAATACACTCAGTCCGGTTTCATCAAATATCTGTGATATACTTAATATTAAGTCCACTTTTACGCAGCGCGATAATATCTGCTTTCATCTCAATATTTAAACCTTGCATTTCAAAATGAACTACAACACCGCTAAAAGATTATAAACACGTCACTAATCTACAATAACAACCAACCAAAAACAAATAACGTTTTATTTAGTCGCGGTGAATGAGTCGTAAGTTAACTGCATCTGTCGACCTTGTTATAATTTAGATTTCTGGGGGTATAATCATAAAGTTTAACGAATTATGTGAACAAGGCGAACACAATACGGAACTATATTCAATAGCGTGATTATTCGAGTAGGTAATTATAAAAACATTTTAAAAAATTATCATCGCGCGTGTGATTCGAACCCACGGCTCGCTACGCATGAACGTGCTTACCCACGTGTGATAACCGCTAGGCTATCATGCCATATAACCAAATGGTTGAATTTATGAACTACAATCAGTGGCAAACGAATGTGAGAGAGTGTGTCTATTCGTGGTAATTAAGTTGATGTCAGAGTGACAAGCATTATTTAAAAATTCTTAAAAATGTTTAAAGTTGTATCGTAAACTGAACTTTATTGTGTAGAAATTAAAGTCATTTTTCCAATAACTCATATTTGTTTACATGTTTGGCAAATTAATCGTGAACGTAGTATAGGTACAGTTTATTTACATCTAGAAGTCGAATGACAAAAAAAAAATGTGTGTTCGTGGAGCGCCCGTGCCTTCTCTCCAAAGTTCAATATACAGAAGACCAACAGGCAGGCAACAGTGCGCCAATGTACTGGCTGTGGAGCTAACCACCAGCGCCTCGTCACCGCAGCCTTTTCCAACGAATCATCATCCGTACAGTCCATTTGGTTGAGAGGTCACTGTCGATTGCAGAGAGATGTTCTCTTCTTGGCTGGAGTCTGGTACTCTGGTGCGGCTAGTACTCTTGAAGAACCAACGCACTATCTTCATCTCCCCGTATCTGTGAGAAAAAAAGAAAGTTTTTTTTTAGTAAGGTATTTGGAGCTTTTGTGTACCGCTGTCACCGAACATTTCCGAAGTAGTGGGAATATAAAACCTCGGGGACGTGAGCAAAAATGTCTTTGAACTTGATCCACGCGACAAATATTAAATACCTTGTTGACTGACAGCATACCATGCTCTAGCGGAATACCTTGTTGACTGACAGCATACCATGCTCTAGCGGTTTGGTATAATATTTTGGAGTAACTGCACCGAGAGGGAACGAATATTTAAGGCACAAAAGCGTTGTCTTAGGTCAATGACTGGTCTTAAGTTGACAGAAAGGTGTCAACCAGTATTTAAAACACTAAAAATTCTGACATTTCCTTCCTTAAATAATATTAGAAGTCGCCTTATTCGTTAGGACAAATCTGCATTTATTTACTTCAACGGATGATATCCTTATATCATCCGTTGATGTAAATAAATGCTGACCACCTGTGTACAGTAGGAGGTAAAGGGATAACATAAACCAGTTAATTAATTCGATTATCACATCATTTTAAAATATTTCAACAATTTGAAAATTCGACCTTTGCCAATATTATCGACTGTTTCATCGGCACCTTTGAACATTTATGAAACTTTTGTACCTCGTTGCATAGCTGATTAAATGAAAATGTCTTCCCAGAAATTTGTACGCTTAGTGTTTTTGTAAAATTTTGAAGTAGCTGGTGTCAAAGTTCGTGTACGTAGACGATTTTTGAAAATAGTTAATAAACTTCTTACTTTAACTTGTAACTGTTTGATATTTTAGAAAATTTGGTTACATCAATAGGTGTGTTAAAGTATTAGGTAGCCAATGAAATAGCTATGAAAGCCACTCAATTAGAGAATTTAGATATAAGTGATATTTAGTGATGAATTCTGGGAAATTTTCAAAAAAACATTAAAATCTGTTTTTCTCGGATTCCATGAATTTTCGCCTAGGCTTTATGGGGTGCTTAATTGTTGCAAATGGGTCACACTATCACGCCCTGGAAGGAACACGTCGAGTTTCCCTGTCACCCTATATACCTATATATTTTCTGTTTTGTTTTTGTGATGACGCTTAGTTCTTATTATTATTTGTTTCGTTTGACATAGAATTATTTGTTTGACATTATAGCCGACAATTAATTATTTATTTTTAATTTTAGGTAACTTGTATCTATAATATTAATTGTTTGAAAGCCGCACGCCGGAAGGTAAAATGTATTGGGACTATTGACATAAAAACATCCTGCATCTCTGTCCTGCATTATTGGCAAATAAATGATTATGATTATGACAATTCACTCGATCTCACGTCAAAAAAACGTCACGTCGAAAAGATTTGTCTATTTCTGTGACTTTTCTCGTTTCCGGTCAGCGCTACCATACAAAAAAAATCGCCTCGTGTCTGTCAAACGTGATATTTTGTCGATAAACCCTAACTTGACACCTTTATCTAAAATTTTTAAAATTCAACAGGATATAATCTCTAATTCTTCTGTCATCTATTCGTCCTCGTTTTTGAGGACAAAAAGAGTCTGTAGACCAAATAAGATACGTATTAGTAGTATTTAAGTGGAACTCCAAAAGTGGGTTGGATACTGCGGGTTGTCAGTTTCGTAATGTAAGTAACCAACCTACCTACATGTAATTAGTCATAATTTTATTTTAGAATATATTCACAATGAATGTACATTTTTGGTTAACTACTACAAAATATTTTCCTTACCTAATTAATTAGTTGATGGCTTTATATAAGAACAAAGTTAGTTAAGCGAGAAATGCTGTGGCGGTGTGCGGTGGGGAGGAAGGGGTCTTTGGCTACCTAATATTTTATAGTTGGTTGTAAGGTTACGATGTCCACCAGCACCGTCAATAGGATGTCAACGAGAACGAGATGACGGCACCGAAGTAGCGATACATACATTTACTATGGCTGTGTCCACCGCACAATTAAAAAAAAACCGGCAAAGTTAAAAAAAAACTTTTTCGCGCACTGGATATTCAACTCTCTGTAATGAGCCGAGCATTGAGAATCCCTGTTGGCAAAGTGCGAATGTTCGGATCGGACCGACACATGGCCGAACCGAATATTAGGTACTGAAAAATGCGAAAAAAGTTCGGATCGGCTCAGTTGGGTCGGGACCATAGTCAATATTCGAAAGAATGTAGGAGTGGAACCGACCGAACCAAATAGTAACTTCATAGCAGCAAAACGGCCGACCATTCGGCCGATACTACTTCGGAGTAGACCCCCTATTGTCGAGCTTGTTGACACTCGAGACTGCAAGGTCACAGTCCTGGTTTACTGTCTTGTGTTGCCTTTGCGGCGGAATTCCGCGATGGCGAAAATACGTGACCTCTACGTGATGTGGACCTCTTAGATTAAAAAGTGTTCCACAGAATGGGCCCCCGACTGCATTGTCAATTTTATTTATCTATTTAGTCAGGGAATACAGCTTGTTTTTTACTTTTTAGTTCGTTTTTGGCAGGGCTCGTGTTTTTATTGACATTGTTTGTCGCTGAGATGAGATTGCGACTAGATTTTGAATGTTTTTAATTACGGAAAGTGGCCTTCAGTTACAATACGAAAATCGCAGTTACTGCTTCGACATAAAGACGCTGTCAGTGTTAAATTGTATCCAGTGATGGTTCCTGTACATAGGTAAAAAAAGCACTTTCGCACTTACCGTTTACACAGTTTGTCCCATATATTTTTCTTACAAACGAATATGAGGAACATCGCCAGCCCTATGAGGCTGTTGTAAGCGTCGCTTAGGAACCACAGGTTATATCCGGGCCACAGGAAGCTGATTATTTCCAGCAACCAGGTGAGGCCCATTATCACCGACAGCTTCACGTAAAGCAGGAGCCTGTAAATAGTATTATTTTTGCATAAACTCAAAGCATTTATTTCAATCAAACCATTTACAGGCTCTTTTGAACTGTCAAGAGGTCGGTCATTCAGAAAATATGAAGCTAGTTGCCAATTCTAAAGGAGAAGGAGAAGGACGGGCAAGAAACTCCATGGACACTTTTAAATTATATTTTTGTAGTCAGACTTTCGGGCTTCTGACCACCCGTAACGACTGTCAAAGATCCACGAATGACAGCCAACGGTTCAACATGCTTTCCGAGGTACGGAGAGGTCTCGGTATGCAAGGATGGTCACCCATCCACAGATCAACCGCGGCAAGCAAAGCTTAACCTGATCGATCGACCTGTGCGGCTGTGATTATTTAGCCACGGGCCCCTCTAAAGTTGAAAATGCAGTAGACTTAATAAAAACGTCGCGATAAAAAAAACGCTCGTGCGTACGGTCACGAGCACTAATATATCAACACTTAGAAACTTTCAATACCGATTTATTCGTGAATTAACGAAAATAACAGTGAAATACGACACATTGTCTAAACTTATCGAAAGGGTTCGAAAATACTATGTTCATATCAAAATAAATTTTCATTAAAAAATAAAGGAGTAAAACGCTTTTGAATAAAGCTAAGTGTACACATACTTATGCTCGTGACTGTACCTGGCCTAACTTCCACTCTTTCTCACACTGAAGTAAGATTAAAATACTGCACAAAGAAAGCATTATGCTTAGCGCATGGATACTTGCGGTCATGTACAGGGAGAGCAAGTACTCTCCCTGTAGGTAGAGTCAGGGAAATAAGTTGTAAGCAAATTAACACCCTATGTCAATTGGCCTTGCTGCCTAAAGTCATTCCTTACAACTGTCATAGAATGACAGTTCATCATCTGCCTAGCCTTTTTCCGACTATGTTGGGGTCGGCTTCCAGTCTAACCGGATGCAGCTGAATACCAGTACTTTACATGGAGCGACTTTCTATCTGACCTCCACAACCCAGTTACTGGGTAGTACGATACACCTTGGTAAGACTGGTTGTCAGACTTTCGGGCTACTGACGACCCGTAAAAACTGTCAAAGATCCACGAATGATAGCCAGGACCAACGGTTTAGCGTGCTTTCCGAGGCACGGAGGGGTTTTGGTATGTGAAGGTGGTCACCCATCTACGGACCAACCGTAAAGCGTAGCTTAACATGATCGATCGACCCGTGCAGCTGTTATTACTTAGCCACTAGGCAGTTGTGATTTGAATATACGGACGATTTTAGTTGGTAGTCAATTAATTTCCCTAACTTTATATTCACAGGTTTACTGTTACCTATCCTTTTGAGCACGATGTGCCTGCTTATTTCCTGCAGCAGTAGAATCTAGGACTGCAGTCTCTTTATTCCATTTCCAGATGTTGAAAGCGGTCATCAGGTAAAAAATCCAATTGCAGATAATCAGGATCAGCATTGGCAAATATAAGTACAACATTTTCACACCACCTGCATAGAAACATAGTAATGAGCAAGAGAGGACGCTGCACAAAGTTTTCTGACCAAGCTCTGACCAAGATTATGTCTGGACTTAAAAAGAGACTGTGACCTCTGAGTTTGTTTCGGCCTTTCTTCTCAGACTCGTCAGATTGGAAACGCCGACCTCATCTAGTTTTAAAATATGATTGACGTGTAAAAGTGTTTGTACAAACCTACTTACAAAAATAAAATCATTTATCAAATAGAGACTTTAAAATGGGAGTCTTAAGGTGCTACCCTAACGTAGGGCATTGTAAAACGCTTAGTTTTTTATCGTACAGTTAGGCGTATTGGTACACATTACAAGCCGGAAAAAAATTAAATGTAAGTAATCAAATTTAAAAATCCTACTTTATTATAAACGTGAAAGTTTGTATGTATGGATGGATGGATGTTTGTTACTCTTTCACGCAAAAGCTTCTGCACGGATTTGGATGAAATTTGGCACACAGGTTGTTTATAACCAGGATTAACACATAGGATAATTTTTATCCCGATATTATCACGGACTCGAAACGTATGCAGGTGAAACCGAGGGGCGCTGCTAGTATTTCATAAAAATAAAATATTATCATGATAAAACAATCGTAAATCAGAGATCAAAATATATTTTTCGTCGCATAATTCTCAACATTTTATGTAATGACAATGAAGGGAATTCGATCAAGTAAAAAAAAAACCAAAAAATTATACCACTGAGCCGTGCAATTATTTTCGAATTTAATTAAAACTACTTTTATTTTGGTGGTCATGGTCGCTTCAACTAACATCAAACGCATCCCTGTTTCGAACCTTATTTATTGTCGCATTACGCTATTGTCAATTACCTAAAAATTTGCTTCTTATCGCGCCTTAAGTTAGCTTAGGTTACCTACTGCTGGGAGGTTTTTTGTCAGAAGAAATGATGCTCTGATTACAGCGGTCTCCTAGCCTCCAATCAGAGAAATAACATTCAAAACTTAATGATCACCACAAAGTACTGTTCCGTTGATTTATTATAGTCCAAATAACTATTTTAGCTGATCTATTTCAGTACATGTATATAATTTTTGTTTTGTAAAGATTTGCATTAGAACTTTGTTTGGATGTTGACATAATTAGTAATAAGGTAATTAGAAAATAATTGGTTATCTTTTACAAACAACCTTTGGGTGAATTGAAGACTTGAGAGCAGTATAAACGTACTCGTAATGTCCTACATACATATCTATATACGGGAACGGATTAGTGAAACATTCGGCATGCCAACCTTCAAGGAAGCATCCTTTCTCGGGTATGCCAGGTGTGACGAACCAAGGTAGGCGTCTCATTTCTTCCTTGTATGTGTTCACCACGACCAGCCCAATGGTAAGGAGAAGCGGGACTCCACAAGCGTACAAGCAGTACATCAGGAACTGGAAAAGGTCTCCATTCCGATGCAAGCGGTGTTTTATATAGCTTCTGTAAAAATAAATGGTATAAATATTAAAATAAAATGTGCATAGTGCCTGCAGAGAAAGTAAAATATTGAGAGGAATATTGAACTTTGCTTAAAAATATTTGACTACAATTTTAGGAATTTTTATAATTATAAAACTGGAAGAGACCAGATGGCGCTGTTGCCTTGGAAGGTGGGTAGGTCTCTGGTGCGGACGCAACCTTGGTCAACATTATCCTAGCAAGGCGGACTGTGCTGCCACCAAAGAATTAGCATTGCCAATCAACGTCGTGATGCAGCCTTAGGCCGGATTTACATTACTGTGTTGTGTCGTGTCGTGTCGCCTTCTAACGCAGTTTTAGCCAATCAAAACTCGTTGTGATTTGACGTAGTATTGAACAGATTCGTTTGATTGGTGTATTCCGCGTCACGACACAACACAACACAGTAATGTGCCGGTGGCTTTATAGGCACGTTTCCGGAAGACAGCGATGCGGACGAGTTCTTCGACGCCAAAGTGCCCTTTTGTTTTGTATTTATTTGTATAGTTGGTCATTATTTGGTAGATTGTGTAAAGTTAATTTTAAATTATTATAAAACTGTCCCGTTGCCGCATTCAGAGGCCCTAGCACAAACGCACGACGACGTAAACGTAACGTAAATTCGTTCTGATTTTTTAATATAAAATTACAACTTTTTTGTTTTTTTGTTTAAAAAAATATGATTGACGTGTAAAAGTGTTTGTAAAAACCTACTTACAGAAAATAAATCATTTATCATTTATAATATTTGCGACAAGCACATGAATCCAAAGACAGTTCAAGTAAACATTACTTGCGAAACGAGTATTTTCAATTTTAATTTTTTCATTTACGTTACATTCACTCCGCGCATTCGTGCTAGGTCCACAAGAGTGTTACATTTTTCAATACTCTTGCGCTCCAAAAGTTTGTAAAATAAATGAAGAAAAACAATTGAAGCCCTTCTTAGAAGCTAGAAAGGATTTGAAAGAAGGTACAGTTTGTATAACAGGTTTTAAGGTTCAAGGTTTTTGAGAAATTACCTGAAGGTCCACCACATATCGTAGGACATGACGCTCATCCAGCAGAAGGCAGAAAGGAAGAAGAAATAAATGCTGCTCGCTAGAAATATTCATAATGACATTTTGTAGTTTTAGCACTATTATAGGTAGACTGGGTACAGTTAGTGAGACGAGGTATGTCTGCATCATCATCATCATCATCATTTCAGCCGAAAGACGTCTATTGCTGGACATAGGCCTCTCCCAAGCACCGCCACCCGAGATAAGTATCCACTACAAAGTGAAAGAAAAATAAAGAAAGAACATACGTATTATTTGCGGTAAACATGACGCAAAAAAGAACATAATAACAAATAAAGACAAAAACGATAACAAATGGTTGACATGCGTCACATCCATGCAAAACGGCTATCGCTCAGCATTATGCTGCGACCCTATGCAAGACAGAGCCCCAGCGCTGGTTTTCAGTGACAGCCGGCGCCGATGTAATGACGTCGTCCGGTACAGCAAACAATTATTCATCAACAAGTATTAAAACAATTATTTTAATTTTATAAATTCAGTCAAAGTGTAAGTCTAAAAACTTTATTTGTACAACAAAATAGGTAGGTGTAAAAGGTATTGATATAAAATACGTAGAGGTTCACTAAGTTTCGTCGTTAAGAGAAGACTAATCAAAATATTTTTGATGTTAAAATTGACAAAAGCAGTAGTGGTGGCCCCGTGGAAATGGCAGCGACTATCGAGTGGTAGGTCGTAGATTCGGTATCAGGACAGGGGCTTTACTTTGTGTAAATTATTTCATCACCGAACTCTGTTGATCATCGTCAACCGCCTACATCAATTTGTTATTGCCATTTCAAAGAATAACAGCTGTGGTTAGAATATACGGAGAATTTAAGTTGGCGGTTAATTTCATTAACAATTAATTTTCCTGATTTTACCTATGGCCATACTTTTTATAAATAAGAGACAGAAATAGATTTTCAGGGTGGTACTTACATCATATAAATTTTTATATCTATAAGTACTTACCCACACCTAGACACGCTTCGTTGCTGATGTTATCTATTTGACGGACGACCAATAGCGAGAAAGCTATCAACAGACTGAAGACGTACGCCATCAGGATCAAGCCATGCAAGTTCCGAAGTTCAGGCAGCAAGAAGTAGACTAACAACACCAGCAGCATAAAGAAGCATGACATAATCGTAGCTGTTGACAAAGTAAACATAAAATTATTCTATTATATTCAAATTTTATTTGTTTCAAATTAACGTTATTTCAAGTTAAACAAATATCAATTTTATTAAATGGTAATTAAGTTGATTTCAGAGTGACTAGCACTATTGAAATAGTTATACAATGTTTGAAGTTGTAGCGTAAACTGAACTTTATAATGTAGGAATTACAGTTGTTTTTCCATAAACACATATTTGTTTACATTTTTGGCGAATACGTCGCGATATTAGATTAGGTTTTAATACTCGACTGCCACGTCAGTCTAGTGATAGAAAGCGCTACTGCTGTGCATGAGGTCCTGGTCGATTCCGTCGGACATTTGGATTTTCCGTCGCGAATTTCTCAGCAGCAGCCCGGAGTCAGGATTTGTGCTCGGTAGCTAGCAACAGATATTTGATACATAGATAGATGCATGGGATTTAAACAAACAGGCAAAATGTGGATGTACGACAGGTACACTACTGCATAACCTTTCGGTGAAAATAGCCTTGATGTTAAGTCATATGTTTTACAATACAAAACAATGCCCCACTAATAATTATGTATTATCTCAAAGCGCTTTGATTGGATTAATTTAGTCGTTTTAAATTGAAACCAGTCAGTGCCCCGCAGGAGAATGGTGCTACAACGCAACGCTGTCAATTTATTTCAGGTCCTTACAGCACTCTATGCATATGCATTCGAAAAACTTGATTTTGTTTTTGATTTCATTGCATCTGCCGTTGATGCGTCTCACTCGTGTATATGCACACTAGTGTGCAGTTTAATGGTGAGTCTACCACCCTTCCTTAAATGCTATATACCGTCTGTATTTAGATAAGATAAATAAGCTTAATAGTGTTCCCACAAGTCTTACCGATTGTTGTGATTATGTTGCCGGAAGTGCGAGTGAGGTCCTCCTCTTCTTGCAGAATTGCCCAAAACCGTGGTTCCTCTCCCTCACGGTAGTCTAAGTCTATGCAGTAACTATCGTTTGGTATTGTTCTCCGTCGATCGTACGCATTTGGGAGTTCCAATTGAAGCACTCCGCTCTGGAATTAGTAAAGACTAATTTGAACAATAGTTTTGAACTAATTACTAGTCAAAGCAGTAAAGTTTAGCTAAAATTATAAAGTGTTGTGCATATGCACGACGAGACATCAAGCTATACATTTCCATACAATACGAGGTCAGCTGTATACTGGAAATTAATATCTTGCTATAATGCTATCTTTCATTAGTTGACAGTTTTGAAACAGTTTTGAGAGGCGTTACGGAATTCGGATCTTTACTTCATCGTTAAGTGAAAGGATTCATATGGTTGATTTTAACAGAAACATACTACGCGGATCTGTAGTGGGAATTGGGGTCCCCAGGGTCCAATTCTTGGCCCAGTTTTGTTTCGTATTTATAGAAATGACTTGCTTTACCATAGCTTTGTAATAGCGCCTTCGGGAAAGTAATTTAATGGATTGGAAACGCAGGATTAGTGAGGTCGCTGCTGCGAACTTTGTGTACCTACATATATGTGGGGCACCATTGTAAAGGATAATCATGCATTGTAAATAGCGCCTTCGCGAAAGTAGTAAATTGGTTTAATGTTTATAACCTGCTTCTTACCAAGAAGAAAACTAAATGCATAAAGTTTACGATAACCTCATGTTAGACAAGTAAAAATTAGTGTGCCCATAATGGGTGACGAAACCCGAAGATACCACATAACAATGTGGTATCTGAAGTATCGTAATTTTAATGCATTTAGTTTTCTTCCCTAAAAGTAGGTAAATTGAAAATTTGGTTATATCAAAAGGTTTGCTAAAGTATTAAAGTACCCAACGGAATATCAATAAAGGTCATTCAATTAGAGAGGACCTCTCTAATTCCCAGTACTTTTTCTTAGGGAAAAGTGATATTTAGTGACGAATTCTGGGAATAAAAAAAATACTTCAAAATTGGGTTTTCTTGAGTCCCATGAATGTTCGCCTAGGATTTATGGGGTGCTTAATTGTCACACTATCACATCCTCAAATTACAAGTCACCCCAGAAATAGCTTTGTACATTGCGGCACACATATAGATAAATTGTCAAAAAAAGCTTATTCTGCAGCATACGCCGTTGGAAGAATTCGTGATTAGATTTAGAGACAGCCCGTTTAGTACAGGTACCTTAGTTATTGAAATAGTTTAATGGCGTACAGTATTCTGTTGTGACAGTTTTTGTTTTCCAAAAAGGGGCAATTCGTTGAATTTATAAGTTAAGTCATATGACAACTTTAACGAGATTAATATTAATCTCGTTAAAATTGTCTGAATAACTGTGCCTTCTTAGTACTTATAATTATTAAAATCTTTTGTATGCACATGAAATAAATTAATAATATTTTGACATATGTATTAAGTTCTATACAAAAAGTAATATGACATAAGTAGAATGAGAATACTCACCTCAGTAAGATAAGGTACGTGATCCAGTGCTTTGACGTCAATAAAATTCTGATCTTTAAATGCTGTGTCGTTGAATTTGTTTGGTATAAGAGCAAATAAATCTTCAAATGACTTTCTTGAAAGGTAGATATCCTCATCATATACTTTTATCTTGGACAGAGTTAGCGTGAACTTGTAATTCCCGCAGACTTTTCTTTTCCCCACACATGTCCCCGTTGGACAACATTTGTTTAAATAGATTTTTGTACCACTGTTTAGTTTTCTCTGAGAATTTGGTTTATTATAAACAGCATTAGCTCTCGTTGTAAATACTAGCAAAACGTATATGATGATAAAAACGCGAAACATTATATTACGTGTGCTTGTTACGAAGCTTATATGAATTATAAGAGACCGTATTTATGTAAAATAAACTATAAAATGTACTACTAGACTACTAACACACTCTACAAGTGTAAAGCGACTGATTTAATAGGGTTTCCTCATATCGACACCTCCATACAATAAGACGGTGATCATAATACCTACTCGAATTTTACAGGAAAATTTGATGAACCTCTTTTCAAGTCGGAGTATTGAGGACATTGCTTCATCAGGCGAAAGCTAATTATTGTATTTTTCAATAAGGTTGACAATATTAAATTATCTATGTGAAAAACCTTGCAATTTAAGAGAATAAATATTACAAACATAATATGATAGAAATTGTTTCATTAATAAACTTAAAGCAGTTGTTAAAAATGATGATAACTAAAAAAAAACAGCTGTCCCCTACATTTATGATCGTATAACTCGTCAAAATGAAGGGAACACCAAATTTTTTTTGCGATTTCGGGGTTGGTACCATAGTAAAAGTTGTTCATAATGATGAGTACAATGACCCCCTAGAGTCATAACTCTAGGGGGGGTAATAAAAACACGTTGTATATAAACTAGCGGGAAAATCAAAAGGGGGTACACGGAACTGGTCGAAACCCAAAACGGTTTTGAAACGGCACGGTCCAGAGGACACGTGCGACCAGGATGGTTTCATCAAGATGGAGAAGAAGAAGAAGAAGCCTCCTTGTCAGAACCAGTGCGGTACCGCGCAGGCAGGACCCAACATACTGCTGCGTCCAGCAATCCCGACGATGCAGCTGTACGTGTCTAGAATGTACCACTCCACGAAGGTTGAGGAGATCGTGGAGAACATGCGTGTGAAGACCAACTGGACTTTGAGGGTCGAGAAGTTGTAGTCGCGTTACAACTCTAACTTCAAGTCGAGAGGCACATCATCTCGAGAAGTTCCTCAAGGAAGAGTTCTGGCCGAAGGGTGTTGTGTACCGCCGGTTTCGTGACATGACACCAGTCAGCGAAACACGACGCAGACACTTCGTGTGCGTTAGTTAGATTTATAATGTAATTTTATTGTTGTATGTATTTATAGTATTTTTAAGTTAGATTAATATTGTATTGTATGTCTTTATATGGGCCCTGATGCCTGAAATAAATGGATAAATAAATAAATATAGTATGTAGTTATGTTTAAGTATCTACCTGTAGGTAGGTGCGCATTATTGCAGCAGTTGTTGCTAGGTATAATTATACATTATTGCAATACAGTGACCGCAAACTTATTCCTGTTTTGAGTACCTATGTGGTTTCGGACTTTGACGACGTAATGTATAAGGTAATCGTACCTACCTAGATAAATATATTATGGGTTACCACAATATTAAACATGAATATTTAAAATGATAATCCCATGGCCTTACATGGGAATAACATTTTAAGTATTCATATGTTTATTCTATTCTGACATGGAAATAAATTCTGTTTTGGACATGGTATGTAGGTAAGTACAAATAAGTTCAAATATAGGGCGCCCTGTACCAAGTGAAAAGTCCGCTGTCACATCAAACTTAGTGTATTTGGAGGAGAATTTAATGCTCTTTCTATATTGTTATATATATTTTGTACATGGATTTCCGTAATTCGTATTTATTTGCCATTCATCTACTTAATATTTTGAGGTTCGGTTCGAGAAAATGACTGATTTGAAATGGTGGCGTTGGTGACAGATAAGGTGGTAATGCCACATGTGGATGGCCTACACTCAGCATTGGGTTGCGAAAGGCTGAAGAAGAGAGAGAAGAGAAAGTCGTAATATCGGTCATGCATGTTTTATATTCTTGAGCTGGTGCTGGTTTCTCCTAAGGAATGATTATACATTACATCACTCATAGTCAATAATATTCTTGTTGTCAGTTTTTTTGTTAAGAACATTTACTCGCAGTAAGAGCAGCTGGTCGGTTTTTTACCGATTCATAATAACTTGAAAACATAACATCGGGCCTGTTTTCCGAGAAGAGTTGCAACGTTGCAACTGTGGTACAAAACCACCACTGTGGTACCATATCGCACAAACCTATTCAATTTCATCCTATATTATAACTAACTTGTATATAAATATTTACTAATTAGTTAGTAAATAAACTAAATTTTGGGAACTTATAGGTACTTTCTAATAATAAAGCTGAAGAGTTTGTTTGCTTTTTGTTAGTTTGAACGCGCTAATCTCTGGAACTACTAGTTAGAATTTAATTATTTTTTTGCTTTTGAGAGCCTAATTCTTGAGGAAGGATAGCAATTGCAAAATGGACTTTAGCGTGACGTTAGACCCATAGAAACTAGGCAAAAAGAAAAAAAGTCAGAAAGAACGGTAAGCGAAAACGAAGTAGTACCGAGGGCAGGCAATCGATGCGAAGAAGTGGGTCGGGGGAACAAAAAAAGTCGCGGGCAGACGCTAGTAACTAAATAAATAGAAAGAAAGTACGGAAATGCATTTATTTGCGGCAAACATTACGCATAAAAAGAACATAAACACACAAAAAAAATAACAAGTTAAACAACCGTCACATTCACGCAAAAATAAATGTGTGTCTTGACTCTTTTGGCGCAAAAGACTGCGTGTTGGCTGCCTGCCTAATGGATATTTTGCCTGCAACGTTCCCACTGCTGGATGTGGGACACAGGCCTCCTCTCAGTGAGAGGGAGTGGGCTGAAATCCACCACGCGGGCCCAGTGCGGGCTGGCAAATGTCACACGTCTTCGAATTTTTGGTTCTTGGACATGCCGGTTTCCTCATGATGTATACCTTCACAGTTTTTGAGAAGTTCATCAACATAGGTAATTGAAACCTTTTTTCTTTAATTTTTTTTATAATAATTAAAATTGATTTTATAATACTGCCGTTAATAATGCTACTTACCCGACAAGGAAAAAAATAAGGAAAAATCATTGTATTTCAGCTTTGTAAAGTGAGTAGTAAATTATTGATAAACACATTTTATGAGTAGGTACCTACAATATGATAGAATGTGTCTGGATCCAAATATTATTTTCTGTCATTTTATTCATCTGTGAAATCGTGTGAAAAGGCTCGGCAGATGATGATTTGCATAGAGAATGTAGGTACTTCTCTATGCAAATCATCATCTGCCGAGCCTTTTCCCAAATAATAGACCGGTAACTATGTAATTGGAGATTCTATAAACAGCATTTTCAGATTTAATTATCTGTGGATTGGCGCGCAATTCGAGATTCAAATAAATTTTATTCGAAAGACGTGTTAATTTAATTTCAAATTCAATCATTTGTTTTTAGATAGTTTTTTGTTTTTGTGACATTGTAGTAGTTTTTGGCGCCATGGATAAACTGAAAATTCGTACACATTTCGAATATGAGTTCCTACGTGGAAAAGTCGCTGCGCAAACAACACGAAACATTAACGACGTGTATGGGCGTGTCTAACACTGCTTGCATAAACACGGTCCATTACTGGTTCAATCGTTTTAAATCTGGAAATTTTGAGTTGAAGAACGAGCCTCGCGGTCGGCCGGTAATCATTGTCGACAGCGACGAATTGAAGGCGATAGTGGAAGCGGATCCAACTTAATCTGCGGCTGAACTTGCTGCGGGCCTTGAAGTTAGTGTCAAAATAATATTGAAGCACTTGCGTCAACTCGGAAAGATAAAAAAGCTAGATAAGTGGGTGCCACACGAACTAAGCGACCAACAGCGAGATTTACGCGTCGAAGCATGCATAGCACTACTGAATCGGCATAGAAACGAGGGAAGTCTTAATCGAATTGTTAACTGCGATGAAAATTGGATCCTGTACGACAACCGTAAGCGTTCGTCTCAGTGGGTGGACCCGGTACAGCACCTAATCAGTGCGCTAAAAAAAGATTACTCATAGGAAGATGGTGACTGTCTGGTGGACCAGTTCTGGACTTGTACATCACAGCTTCTTAACGAATGGCACAACAGTGATGGCAGATGCCTATTGCCAAGAATTGCAAACAATGATGCAGAAGCTCGCAATTCAACAACCAAGACTAGTCAATCGCTCTTCCCCATTGCTTCTCCACGACAACGCGCGAGCTCACACTTCACGACAGACCATCGCAAAGCTACAAGAGTTACAGCTGGAAGCTCTCCATCACCCACCGTACTCACCGGAACTTGCCCCAACAGATTTCTACTTTTTTCAAAATTTTGTCAATTTTTTAAGTGGGTAAAAATTCAGCACCCGAAAGGCAGTACAAAACGCTTTCGCAGACTTCATCGCCTCCCATCCGGCAGACTTCTACAGTAAAGGGATAAACAAACTGCCATCAAAATGGCAAAATTGTATAGATAATTTGGGCCAGTACTTTGATTAGCTGAAATAAAAAAAATACCAAAATTTTTATATTTTAAAATTATAAATCAACAGATCAAATTACAAACAACAAAGCAACAAATAACAAATGTCATAGGTAAAGACCTAATATATTGGGGTCGGCTTCTAGTCAAACCGGATGCTGCTGAATACCAGTATTTTACATGGAGCAACTACCTATCTGATCTCCACAACCCAATTACTAGGTAACACGATACCCCTTGGTAAGACTGGTTGTCTGACTTTCGGACTTCTGACCACCCGTAACGACTGTAAAAGATCTACGAATGACAGCCGGAACCAACGGTTTAACATGCTTTCCGAGACACGAAGGGGTCTTTGTATGAAAGGTCACCCATCCACGGACGAACCACGGCAAGCGTAGCTTAACCTGATCGATCGATCCGTGCGGCTGTTATTACTTGGCCACAAGCTCCTCCAAATAAACATATTTATTATATTCTATTAAATCGTACTTCCTACTTATAATTTGTTAAGGGAAGCGCACTCAATGAAACATCAAGTCAACGAACCAACTGTTTATTGGCGGCCTATCCGCAACTTATAATTATTAAACAGATACCACACGGCCCCTCTTAAAATAAAAACGGCTTATTAATCGATTCGCACGAAGAGCTGATTTTTCAATCATCTGATAACTTTATTCGAGGTAGGTAATTTTCATAATTTTGTCAGATATTTCATACAAAAACTAACTGTCAAACGTCAATTTTATTCCTTGAATAAAAGTTATCTGGCGATGGGCAAATCTACCCTTAGGCAAATAAAAATATTAATAAATATTTTAAATTTTATGCAATAAAGTACCTACACAAAAAAGACTCCCATTGTTCCTATACATCTGTGAGATCTTTTTCCATTAACGTCAACGCTCTGAATCCTTTTACTCAAGTATGAAGTAAGAAGATCCAGAGCAGTGTTCCGTATCCCTTAGTGGCGGAGTTTCCTGATTAACTTTTCATGGAAAACGCAACCGAATGCCTTAGACAAATCACAAAAGATGCCCAAAACATTGCATCTTCCCATGCATTATAAATATGTCCTAAAAGCGGCGCGATGAGCCTAATGCCATCAATCGGGCACATATAACTCCGGGCTGCTACTGAGAAATTCCTGATAGAGAAACTCAGTAACTCTTTGCCCGACCTGAAAATCGAACCCAGGACGTCATGCTTAGCAGAAGCACTTGCGATCTTTAGACCAACGTGGCAGTCTAATACGAGGCATCCTGATTTTTTAATAGTCAGATAACTGTTATCTGAAGAATAAATATGACAGTTTGACTTATTTTCTATACAAAAGCTGTCAGGGTTTTTTGACAATTGAAAACTCAACCGAAGTTAAAAATATTTTTTTGCTCAATGTGTGTAAACAAACACAAAATAATGTAACTGCAATCGCGACTTATTTGCCAAAAATGTAAATAAATATAAGTTTATGGAAAAACAACTTTAGCTCGTACACAATAAAGTTCAGTTTACGCAGCAACTTCAAACGTTCTTACTTTTTCAATTGTGCTAGTCACTCTGAAATGAACTGAATTACCATTGAAATAAAGTATTTGCTTAACTTGAAATAACACCAATTTGAAACAAATTAAGTAAGTAGTAAATACCTACTTTCTTGAAAGACAAATATATTTTTATAGTCTCTTAACTATTTACACTAGGTACTAAATTAAAATACTAACTCTAATGCAAAAAGGATATATAAGTTTTAATTAAGTAAAATAGTTTTCATTCAATGCATACGCACGGTAAAAATTACTGGAATTCTTAACATTGTTGTGGTTTTATCATTGCGTGTAGGTACCCTGTAGATATTTTTAGTAACTGTACAGTCATCCTCAACACGGCTGTGCCGTGAAAAACAACCTGAAAAAGTTGTAGGTGCATATAGGTATGTCTACGAGGATTAATTTTATTTTGTTCAAGTTCTGTTCAATATAATGGAACAAAACAAAATTATGTACTTAATTGTAGCTTAATTAGTAATAAATATCGCACGGACATAGTTATTTATGCTATGTTACAACTAACTTTTGCTCGGGACTTCGTCAGCGTGGAAGTCGTAAGTCGTAAGACACCACAATTTACTAAAATACCAGCCACATTTTTATAAAAATTTCTTGTATACTACGTTTGTAGTTTTGGTCTCAGCAGTAAAAATAATTATTAAGCTCTCTTCTTTTTCAGTGGTTCGTGTGAGAAGCAGCTCGTCCTGAGGTCACCACCCGCAGCCTTCAGTAGTAATTTCCAATTGCTTGCGAAGTTTTTTAATTTTTGTGAATTAATGAACCCCTGCGTTCCTGTATATACTACCTAATGGTACACCACTGATACACTGACTGATGCTTTCTTCCAGATTATTCCAGCTATCAGTAGAATAATATAACAGAATATTGTAAATACACGGGTTTTCCGATTAACAGTCACCTAACCATAGATATTTATTTTTATTAAAACCAAAGATGACAGAAGAGGCTTTAACTTTATGTTTTTCTGAGTACGTTTTACGAACTATCATAATATAATATTATTATAACAAAATCCAAAAAAGGATTCACAAAAAATATTACCTAATTGTGGGGAATCAAGCAAAGGATGGTACAAAGCAATCAGCAAAGAAGGCAGCAGTTTTGTTGAAACTTGACTAAAATAGTCGTTCTTATAATTATTATGTCATGATTGACTGCATAGCTCTTTAAAGGTATAGCGGGATGATATTTGCTATATTCGTTCCTTATTCAGTACAGTGAAGTAGTGGAATATTTCGACTGTTGTCATACACTAGTATATTGTGTCCTATCTCAACTCAGTCTCATTTTATTAAATTGATGTACCTACAAAATTGTTAAGTTCTGACACCTGTTGGAATTGTTCTATAATTTACAAAATATGTTTTGTAATTACAATTATGCGTTCAATACTCGTAAAACAGTTTTCCTTACAAATATGTAAATTGTCACCTGTAAAGAGAAAATGTTTGTAAGTTGAGTTGATACATTTTATAAGTTGTATTCTTTACTAAACAGAAACTTGTAGATTTGTAGCTTGTAAAATACAATTACAATTTATAACGTATATTAAACAGGACGCAATGTTTCTATGATTGGGAAAACCCGAGTTACCCGAGAGGGACCAACGCCCTAATGCGTAACACACTATCAATCTCAACCTGAATCACGTTGAAGGATGTTGCGAATCCATTGCTTCGTATGTTCTAAAAATGTGTTTGCTCAACAACGTAAATAATGCAATGAATTTTGTTGAACTGTCAAAATGAAAACCCATTGCTACTGGTAGTGTTTTATGTAATTATCCAGCTGTATCATTTTATTGTAAAACAGGACAACAACAATAGTCGTACAGTGTACGGGGTCGTTTCCGCTCGTTAATACCCCATTGTTGTTAACATTATTAACGACTGGGAATGTTTTGTTCCACTCGTTAACAGTGTTGAAGAACGCGACATTTTTTCCCAATCGTTCACCCTCATCTTCATTTTTTAACAAAACATTCCCAGTCGATAATAGTTTTAACGATGGCTGAGTGTACGTGTCACTGTACACGACATATTTTTTCCTTTACATTCCATTTGACGAGTAGGTACCTAACCTAGTAGAAGAAGGTCTCAAGTGCGACGAGCTACGAGGCAATTAACATGAGGCGAAAAAACATTTCGTACGAAATGCTTTTTTCAATATCTGACTTTTCTAGTATACTCAAAATTTCAGTTGGTCTGATAGAGAATTTTGATCCTTTTATGAAGACGGGCATCAATTTTTTCTTTTGTGAAAATTGCCCATAATCTGGCTGACTGTACGGTTACTCGGTAACGGTCATAAGTCGCTGGACTTATGACCGTGACCGAGTGACCGTACGCAAGTGCGACGAGCTACGAGGCAATAGCTTTGTAAGACTGATACTGATCAGTCTTACAAAGCTATTATTATATTACCTATTATACTAAATAATAACAGCCGCACAGATCGATTGATCAGGTTAAGCTACGCTTGCTGTGGATTGGTCTGTGGATGGGTGACCATCTTTACATACCGAGATCTCTCCGTGCCTCGGAAAGCACATTAAACCGTTGGACCCGGCTGTCATTCGTGGATCTTTGACAGTCGTTACGGGTAGTCAGATGCCCGAAAGGCTGACAATCAGTCTTACCAAGGGGTTTCGTATTACCCAGTAACTGGGTTGTGGAGGTCAGATGGGCAGTCACTCAATGTAAAATACTGGTATTCAGCTGAATCCGGTTAGACTGAAAACCGACCCCAACAGTTGGGAAAAGGCTAGGCAGATGATGATGATTTTCTGTTAACCTGTTTTGAGGTTAACTATAGAGTAGGTAAAACATAGCCCTTGTGCTGACCTAGCGTAATAGGTACGAAGTTTCAATAGAAGAAGTCTTAGTGGTCAGCTTACACTGGTTTTGTTGCCACTGGTGAGCGACCTACCGTACCTATCTTATTTATTATGTTTCAAATTTACGTTATTTCAAGTTAAACAAATATCCACTTTATTTTAATTGTAATTAAGTTGATTTCAGAGTGACTACTGAAAAAGTTATAAAAATGTTTGAAGTCGTAGCGTAAACTGACCTTTATTGTGTTGGTATTAAAGTTATTTTTCCATAAACTCATATTTGTTTACATTTTTGGAGAATATGTCGCAAAGCAGATTACAATATATTGTGTTTTGTATTCTATAACTTAGGTAGGTAGGTACCCACTCGTCAAATGGAATTTAAAGGAAAAAATATGTCGTGTATAGTGACACGTACTCAGTCGTTTCTGCTTATTAATACTCCATCGTTAACACTATTAACGACTTTTTGTTCAAAAATGAAGATGTAAAAATGAAGATGAGGGTGAACGATTGGGAAAAAAATGTCGCGTTCTTCAACACTGTTAACGAGTGGAACAAAACTTTCCCAGTCGTTAATAATGTTAACGATGGGGTATTAACGAGCGGAAACGACCCCGTACACTGTACGACTATTGTTGTTATCCTGTTTTACAATAAAATGATACAGCTGGATAATTACATAACACACTACCAGTAGCAATAATATGGGTTTTCATTTTGACAGTTCAACACAATTCATTGCATTATTTACGTTGTTGAGCAGACACATTTTTAGAACATACGAAGCAATGGATTCGCAACATCCTTCAACGTGATTCAGGTTGAGATTGATAGTGTGTTACGCATTAGGGCGTTGGTCCCTCTCGGGTAACTCGGGTTTTCCCAATCATAGAAACATTGCGGTCCTGTTTAATAAACGTTATAAATTGTAATTGTATTTTACAAGCTACAAATCTACAAGTTTCTGTTTAGTAAAGAATACAATTTACAAATGTATCATGATGGAAAACTGACAAAATTGTAAACTAAAACTATTTTACATATTTCGGTTTAATAAACATTTTCTCTTTACATGTGACAATTTAAATATTTGGAAGGAAAACTGTTTTATTGAACGCATAATTGTAATAATATAATTAATTATAATTAATCTAATTATAATTTACATATTTTGTAATATGTATAATACACCTAGAATATTTGTAGATGGTTCGCTAATCATCACAATAGTTGTTCCTTGCTAAAACGAATCCGCATAGTATGTAGACAGAAGTATGTAGACGGTTAGTGGTAGAAAGATGAAACTTGGCATGGATATGTGTATTTTTTATTTCGAAAGTTGATGATTCGACTACGGAACCCTATTCTATTCTATTCTATGCGTGGCCTGACTTGCACTTGGCCGGTTTTTCTAAAGTTTTGCCATGTTGTATCACGTAGGTATTTCCAGTCTTTGTTATAGATACTCAAAGATTTCAACTGTTCCACAATGTCTTTCCACTTTTTTATTTTCATAATTATCGTGAGAGACAGAATCGTGATATATGTTATTGTGCTCCAAGACTTTCGTTATGAATCAAACAAATAGAAAAGTTGGTTTACAGAGTAGGTACCTACCTAAAAAATATATAATATTTTAACATTCTAAGATTTTTTAAATTTACCCTCGATTTAAGAATCTTTAACATAAACTTACATTTTATGTTTGTAACGTACAATTAAAATTTTGAAAATGAAATAAAAAATTGTAATGTTTATTAAACAGTTGTGGCCCAGTTGTGGGCCAGTACTGAAGTAAGGGACTGGACAAATATATGAGTTACCTATATGGCAAAACACTCATACAATGTAAAACCTCCCCCGTTTTTTTTTAAGTTTAAAAATAGAAATACGCGATATACGGCCGTTTGTTCCAAACGGTTGGTTAACGTAACATACGCCATAATTTCATAATTGTAATTTGAACCAACACTTTTTTTGGTTTGACGATAGTTAGCGCCATTTTTGACGTATACGCGTGAGTCAATTGGACGTGAAACAACCCACCCTAAGGCACCTGTCCCACCGCCGGCGATTAACGACAAGCGAGTAGATCTAGCAACCATGAGTTATCGCTATAGCTAGCTTTAGAGCTATAACTAAAAACGCTAGAAATTATAGGTGTTAATATTAAACATAGTTAAGTTGGAACTTTACCTTTTGTCTAGTATTTTCTGTTACCTAGCTAGACGACTGTTATTCGGAACATAAAGCAGCAAGATAAACATGCCAGTCTGACCATGACCGTTTACATAAGCACAGGTTTGACGATAACAATTGAAAACCTGTTCCAGAAACCAGCCATGCCTATATTCAAATTTTATTTGTTTCAAATTGACGTTATTTCAAGTTAAACAAATATCAACTTTATAATAATGGAAATTAAGTTGATTTTAGAGTGACTAGCACTATTGAAACGGTTACAAAAAAGTTTGAAGTTGTAGCGTAAACTGAACTTTATTTTGTAGGAATTAAAGCTGTTATTTTTCCATATACTCATATTTGTTTACATTTTTGGCGAATATGTCGCAATATTAGATTACCAGGCAAGTGGTTCAAGTGCCTCATTTGTGCGTGAGGTCCACGAGGTCCTGGATTCGATTCTTAGGTCGGGCAAACTGTTATTTATTTGGTTTTTCCATTCGTGCCCAGTTGGCGATAACAAGCTCGTCCCCTATTATATAATCAGCCTATAATGTTCATACCGCTGCTGGGACACAGACCTCCTCTCTGTAAGAGGAAGTGGGCCTTATTCCACCACGTGGGTCCAGTGCGGGTTGGTAGATGTTACATGTCTTTGAATTTTTGGTTCTAGGACATGCCGGTTTCCTTACGATGTTTTCTCTCACCGTTTTGAGAACAGTGGTGGTCGTCCCCTATTACATGGGAGTCAAACATTACTAGCAAAATGTGGCTGTGCAGGTTTTAGAAGAGAATAGCTTGACAGACCTGGCAACTGGTATTCCCATATGATGTCGGCTACTTTTACCCGTGGAGGTTAGATGGCATTGATAGCAGTAACTGCATGTAAATTCCGGTTTAGTCCATGTTCAACCACCACAATCTTTACCCCCGACCATGTTCAACCCCTAATTGTTGTCCATGTTCAACCCCTGGGGGGTTGAATTGAGTTCCTATCATTCGGCCACATCTGTTTCTACTGAAAGCTGACCCCAACCTAGCTGGGAAAAGATTTGGGAAAGGATTCTACTAAACGACATGTAACCTTCCTTGTAATGGTGCTTTTTGACAAATGACTACTAACAGCCCCCTCTAATTTCGTAACACACGATCAATCACAATCTGAATGATTTTGAAGGATATTGCTAATCCATTGCTTCATATGTGCGAGAAATTTGTCTGCTCACCAACGTAAATAACCCAAAGAATGTTGTTGAACTGTCGAAATTAAAGCCATTGCTTTTTTCGTTTCATTTTACTGACACCGTGTTACGCAGTTACCCCACTGGGTGGTTGCGGGAGGCCCACCATGGAGAAAAGGGAGGCCCAAGATTAGGAAATGGAAACAATGGAAACGTACACCCAGTATTGGCAGGATATGGGTTGACGAAGAGAATGTATTTATTGAAATAATTTAACACACACATTTAAACATTGCTATAATTGCAAGATTACAAATTGAATTTTTGCGTGGTGAGCGATGAAGGGCTAGAAGCTCTCATCGCGTTAATGAACTTACAGACATAATAAATTGTGTTACACAAAATACTTTATTTATATGTTGTACCTATCCAATTAATCTATATATGTGGCGATTAGGTTATCACATTAAATAATACAGCGGTCATTACAAGTCTTTAAAAGTCTGTTATAATAATAAAATTTAAATTTTACTAACAATAGAAAAAAAACAAATAAAACAATTAGCGTAAAATTTGTCATGAAATAAACCATCCTTGATAATAAGTCACTATATACACGCGTGAGGCAATGGTATCAAGAATTCAACACAAACTTTATGTTGTTGTTACTAAGTAACCACAAATTAAGTTTAATGTTGTTAGGTAAATACTGAACGAAAAAAAAGGTCCCACGACTAAAATGTTAATTGTTATTACTTATTTTAGTTGTGTATGTATGTTTAATATACGTTATGTAAAATACGTGGTTTCAAATCATGTCATAACCTAATCGCCACACTGTTTATATTAAATAAATAAATAAATATCCCAGGACATTTCACACAGCACCATTTGTCCCAAGCTAAGCAATAATGCTTGTGTTATGGTAACAAGATGGCTGATAAACTACTTATATACATTTTTTTTTTGTAATTACATACATATTATAGATAGAAAAACACCGGGAACAAATACATGTAGGTCATACAAATATTTGTTCCGTGCGGGAATCGAACCCGCGCCCGCGACACGCAGCGCAGCAGTCAATCGCTTAACAACTGCGCCAACCGTGCCGTCCAAATATTATAAAAAACAAAAATCGAATTAATTATTCTAAGTTATTCTTGTGATGTATGCACACTTAGCTGTGATGCCACCTTCTTGAGATCAAAATATTGCTATCTAAGTAAATGCTTAGGCTAAGATACGTAGAGCGAACTTAAACTTTTCTCAAGCTAAGTACGGTTCAGACGGAAAATAAACTTATTTGTATAAAGTTAATGTTGTTATTTCTGTAAGCGACTTCTATCAAGATCTTCATACGAATATGCCACATTAACATTTACCGAAATTTAATAAGGTTAATTTTACTGTACTTAGCCCGAGTAAAGGCGAAGTTTGCTCTATAGATCTTGCTTGAGCTTGATGTTAAAATCTAAGAAGTATTTTTAACACCAAGCTGAAAATAAATATATATTAGTTTGTTAATTTTTGATATTTTGTGAGTATAGGTATCTTCCCAATATCTTTATATATATAAAAATCAATGCCACTTTTCGTTGTAATTTTATAACTCAAGAACGGCTGGGCCGATTTAGCTGATTTTGGTTTTGAAATATTTGTCGTAGTCCAGGGAAAGTTTAAACGGTCAGAAAATATGTATGAGTAGGTTAGGAGTAGTGTAGGAGTAGGGTAGGAGTAGGGTAGGAGTAGGGTAGGAGTAGTGTAGGAGTAGTGTAGGAGTAGTGTAGGAGTAGTGTAGGAGTAGGGTAGGACTAGGGTAGGACTAGGGTAGGAATAATGTAGGAGTAGGGTAGGAGTAGTGTAGGAGTAGGGTAGGAGTAGGGTAGGACTAGGGTAGGAATAGTGTAGGAGTAGGGTAGGAGTAGGGTAGGGGGTAGGGTAGGAGTAGGGTAGGAGTAGTGTAGGAGTAGGGTAGGAGTAGGGTAGGAGTAGGGTAGGAGTAGGGTAAGGGGTAGGACACCACGCAAACGAAGTAGCGCCAGGCAGCTAAAAATAATTTATATGGCAAAACAACGTTTGCCGGGTCAGCTAGTATTTAATAAATGTTTGTTCAAATGGTACCCGTTTATTCGGGCTGCCATAAAAAAATCTAACTACTTTATAACAATAACAGTATATTATATCATTATATTAGGCGTTTTAACTAGTAAATGCTTCAAATGTTTATTACACATTAATATTGAGTTGCAACAACAATACAGCTATTGTTAAAATATACTTAATTAGAATAAATCTTGAAGTGCAAGACATAACATATAGCTACCTTATAGCTACGAGTACAGGAAAGTTTGTCAATCATACCTATCATTAACAGCAGCAAACTACAGTCAACACAATAAAGCTAAATACACATGCCTGTAACTTGCACAGGATCAAAATCTGCAAGTGCCAGGTTTTCTTCCCAGTTTAATGTTCATTTTTATTTTCAAACCAGATAATATTCACATAGTATATAGGATGTATCAGAAATGAGTAATTAGTTTAAGGGCCTGGTACAGACCAGCAAACTGAAGAACTTGATGGTCTGTGTCACACTCTCAAATTAACCAGACATTTCTTATACACTCTGCATATAGATTATGACTATAATAATATAAAATGGTACCATACCAAAAACTTCTGATTATCGCAATGAAATGCAAACTACTTGCATACTCTTGTGCAAGTTACAGGCATGTGAGTTTGCGGTTAAAGTTATTCGGTCAGTTTCAAGATCATCAAATTATTTCAAGCAGTCTTGGTAATTCTAAAATTGGAGCGAAAACAGCAATAATTATCGTTTAACTTAGGTACTGTTTAGTAAATATTATATGTTAATGTTTTATCTACTGTTAGTGTTCAAAGGCAAGTTTTTAGGCAATGTTTTACAATAATATATTTTTAATATTTTTATTTCAACTTTTGCCGAAAGTGTGATGGATATTAAAATTCTTAACATAATAATTATTTTTACAAAATACGGACAAGAAAACACTCATTTGTTCTATTGTGACCTTTTAAAATTCGGTTTTGAATGTCATGCGCACATTAAACAGAAGTTTGTTCGGTTTTCTCGGCAGATGGGAATAAACCTAATGGCACTAAACAACATCATATTCTTACCTTCATACTTTTATATGACCACTTCTCATAGACAGTAACTTTGTGCAAAGTGAAGAAAGTAAGCTTAAAAATGTCGATAAAAATTAAAATAGCAAAAGCTATAACAACGATATACAATCTAAAAACACATCTCCCGGTGACACATCTGTTTCACGCACGCTTGTATTATGGCCCGGGTACACGCTCCATCTTACTTGCACAAGCAAGCATATAACGTCGAGACGGCAAAACGGTTACACCATGTAATGTCTTGCTATAGTGTGGATACCACGTGTTGTTTGCGCAAGCAAGCTGCTTCGTGTAGCCGGGCCTTAATATCATTCAAGTTGCTGCCAAATAATGATTATAAGATAAATATTATTTTTGAATGGAGTTCATTTGAATTTCATCTCGGGAATTGGAGTTTGTCCTAGTTGTCGAAATGGTGGTCTGTGTCCTGGACATCGGGTCTCCCCTCAGCTGCCTGTATCTGTGTACAAATAATTATGCTGTTAGCAACACAACATTTAGCAAGCAAAAGGGATGCATCCAGTAGCAATAGTTAGTTAAAAGTTAGAATATTTAAAGTTGAAGACAAAAAAGGCAAACTTGTTATGGAAATTCAGATTGTTATCGCCCGAGGCGTAGACATGACTGCTATTATATAGGCAGTGCTATAAAAATGATTTGATTTTAATTAAAACAAATACTACTGAAAGTTTTTTAAATATTTTTTTTAAATAAATTTAAAAAATGTAATTAAAAGTTTAAAGCAAACATTAGATGCAAAACTATGCAAAAAGTCATCCAACTACGTTACATATGCAAAAATGCCTACATCAAACGATGACCTATGATGACCAATACGATGATACTAGGTTAAAAACTCAGCGTTAAATTAATGAAGATTAACAAATATTCATGTGCTCACTAGCACCCGGTTTCTAAAAGGAAAATCAACACAAAAATTTGATAAAATTCGTTGACGCATATCAACTGCTAAGTCAAATATATATTTTTTTTTTATTATAGAAATTAAACTCAGATCAAGTCTTAGTGATCTCACGTTACTCGAATTTGATTTTTAGAAATCGTTGATTTTCGTTTTGGACCGGGATGTTAAATTCTTAGTGCATTCCAGGCATGGACTGGTCACAATACATCACAATAAACGACAAAATAAGCATTATGAAGCTTTTTATGACATAGTATCCTTAAAATAAAGCGGCACACTTTGATGTTTTAGTCAATAGTCAGCAATCCACGTACTTTGCATAATATCTTCCTCCACCTGTCCTGTTTGCCGTGCACCTGACTTGCTTACATTGTAAAATTAATCTAAAACGCTAAATATTAAAATCTAATTTCGTTCGTGCACACTATTTTTTCCCAAACCAATATTGTTAACTAGAAGTGCAATTAGAAACCCAAATTGGTGTGTAAAATACAAAGATTTTTTTTTTTTATAATGTTTTATTCATTAAATGTTTTATAAATTAAGAGATATTCACAAATAAACCCTTACAAAACTGCGTTATCTACGTCCAAACCGCACACTAATTTACTCAAGCCCTTACAATTAGTTGCCAAACAATCTTGCAAAAGTTAGTATAAAACTACCAGTCACTAAATCCTATAAATTGTGATCAAGACCTTTCTGTACCTTTTCATTCGTATTTTATTCCATATATCTCATAATCTGCCCCAAGATTGATTTGTTCAATGTATTCGCTGTTAATATTACCATTCATGATTTTGTTGCCAACGATGTTCTTAAGCTCCTCAATTTTTTTTTCATCGGTTTCATCTAATGGACGTTGTGATGTTGTTTCTCGATTTAGTACTATTGTAATTATTGTCTTCAGAATGGAAGTCTTAATGTTCGCAGCGATGCCAACGGTTGCAATTAATATTTCTTGTTCACTATAATGGCGTCGCCTGGTTGGATTTACTCTTTTTAGAGTCTCCTTCTACTTCGACTGTTGTTTTTACCGTCTCAAGGCTGGCAGTTCTATCTTGGTTGGTTTTCCAACGGCTTATTTTTTTATTACTGACATTATTTATGTTCATCTCTCTGCTATTCGAATCGGTTCGTTGAAAATCTTTAATCCTGGGTACAGAATGAGTCAACCTTAAGATCTCTTTGGACAGTTACAAATTATAGTCGTAAAATAATACATTTTATATAAATGCAATCATGAGGTGTGTCGCTACACTAACTTATTCCTATATTAAATTGCTAAAACTATGTCATACGTATCCTAAATAAGAAATGCTTCACAGTCAATTTGAATACTTCAGTAACCTATGATTTGATTGATATGATTTTGTTTTTACTCTTTTTTAGGGTTCCGTACCCAAAGGGTGCCTATGGGACACTATTACTCAGCCACGGCTGTCCGTTCGTCGGTCCATCTATCCTTCCATGCGTCGGTCCATCCGTTTGTCTGTCAGCAAGCTGTATCTCATGGACCGTAATAGAGAGGCAGTTGAAAATTTCACAGAGGGAATTTCTATTGCCGCAAAAAAAAATAAGTTAATAATTAACGGGGGTCTCCATACAAGAAACGTGTTTTTTTCGGCATTTTTTACCTTGTGGTACGGAACCCTACGGTTGCGAGCTTGGCTCGCACTTGGCTGGTTTTTATTAAACTGGGTAAAGTATATTAAAAGCCCTATTAAGAACTCAGTTACACATAATTTTAAAATTATCGTATTACTTATTAATTTACGTTTATCCTATAGGTTCACATAATTAATTGACTAAGGACTGATTTTTCAATCGACAGATAATTTTATTCGTAGAATAAAATTAACGTCTGACAGATTTTGTATGGTATCTGTCGTATTTAATATACACCAATGCCATTGTCCAACTGACCTACACAAGAGCCCCATATATATATATTTAGGGCCCCAGTCTGATAGACAGGGACGGCATTGATGTGCATAAAGCACGTAATACACATGCGTAACTTACAACTTTTGATTGTTGAATGTCAGCTACTTGCATACTTGACGGCACGGTTGGCGCAGTGGTTAAGCGATTGACTGCTGCGCTGAGTGTCGCGGGTTCGATTCCCGCACGGAACAAATATTTGTATGACCTACAATTAGTTGTTCCGGGTCTGTTTGTGTACGTGAATAAAATACTCTTGTGCAAGTTACAAGCATGTGTATGTGCGGCTTTACGCTGATGATGGAGAAACTTAAGCTATTATTCATAAACTTAAAATAAGGTCAACTTTTTTGTCAATTTAAGCCACTGCTTTTATCATCTCGTCGAAGACAACTACAAAAAAAGACGAACCTCTTCTTTATCATCGTCCAAGTTTTCTTTTTGCACACGAAGATAATGAAGATAATAAGGCCGACGAGCACGTTGTAGGCGTCAGAGAACTGCCAGAAGAAGTCAGCATCAGGGTAGAAGGAGCTAACCACCTCCAGGATCCAGTTGATACCCATCACGGTGAACAACTTGACGTATAGAGTGAACCTGGAACATTTAAAATTCATACTTTTGGCCACAATGAAATTGTTTTTAGTAAGCTTAGTAGTAAGTGTTACTTACTCACGGGTCGGCCTATTTTTATATTTAACCGAGAAATCATGCCTCTTATTAATACGGGATACGTTTTTAACCAATGCGCAAACTGTTACCATGAATTCAGCATAGGATTCTAGACCCTCCAGCGTAAAAAAAAATCGTCGGTTATTAAAAAAAATTGTTGTTCCATACATTTTGCACGCGTCGGTATAGCACTTTTCTGTGAGACAGCAGATTTTTTTTTAGATAATTGACTAGAAATTTCTGCCCTAGGGAGTCTAGAATCATGTGCTGAATTCATAGTTACAGTTTGCGCACTGGTTAAAAATGTTTCCTGTATCATCAAGTGTAGAATAACCTAAAGAATCAAGGGTTTAATAAAATTCAAAACATTAGGCATAATAATTATCATCTTCTCTTGCACTTTCTAGGACATGCCGGGTTCCTCATGATGTTTTCCCTAACCGATTTGAGAGCAATGATGATATTATAATAATATGATAAAATATATTACAGAAAGTAAAGTGCCTGCCTGGATCCTCTCACAGAGAGGAGGCGTGTGTCTCAGCAGTGTGTAATATATTGGCTAATTAACTATACTTGTTCTTTCTATCATCACCATCATTACTATCATAGTTAGCATTAAATCCATATGTATCATTATTTTTAGTCTATGCTTTGGTTTCTTACTAAGCGTTATTAGACTTATTTGCAGTTCTTTCATCTTTAACCTTTTGAACGCCATTGTCACATACTCGTATATGTGACAAACGAAATCTTACCCTGAACGCCAACGTCACAAATATATGACAAAATACACGTCGCACCATATTATGAATCAATCAATCAATCAATCAATCATTTATTATTTGTAAAACATAGGTAATAAAAAAATACAGCATAATGCGGCGGTACGTTTATACTCTGGCGTTCAAAACGTTAAAGTAGGTTCAGGCACCTACCTCTGAGTCTCTTTCCTGTCCTGATCATGTGTGGAGCTTTCTTTGCCACGCAACATCTTCGTCTCTTTCTTGATCTTCCATATCTTGAAGGCAGTCAGTCCGAAGAATGTCATGTTTGCCACACAGAGAAGCACAATCGGCCCATATAGGTAGAGCAATTTGCTGTTTCCTGTAAATTGTTAGAACAGGGCTTTAGAACAGAAATGCTACACAAAGTCTTTACTTAATTTTAATTTGTTGCTGTTTAATACTTGGTGGATCTCGTAGTCCATCTGCATGGAGTTCCTTATTGATATAAATTACATTTCGGCATCATACATACATATATTCGCAATCGCATCATTTGATACCAGCCAACAATAATTTATATCACGTATACTACTACAGCTGGGAATCCTCCTCACAATACCTTTGCACCTTATGCAACATCTCAGCAATAGTTTTGGCTACAAATAATTTAAAAACCATTTCAAATTAGTATGGACACACTCATTATCATCTGCCTAGCCTTTTGAGAAAAGGCTAGGCTGTTGGGGTGCATTTCCAGTCTAACCAGATTTTAAATGGAGTGACTGCCTAGCTGACCTTCTCAACCCAGTTACTGGGTTGGGGAACAACGTTGGCAAGACTGGTCCTGAGACTTTCGGGATAAAACATCGTCGGTCTTTCTAAATAAAAATAATACGAACCATACAAGAAGCATCCCTGTAGCCTGAGCTTAGGCAGCAGTGGGTGCTGAATGGGTAGGTCAGAAAACTCCAAGGCACCGAGTATGATGGTCAGCGCGGTCGGAACGCCGAACGCATACATGGCGTAGTACATGAAGCGTTTCCTTTGAGACCCTGAACGACCGTGTGCGCGTTTGCCACTGAAACATAAAAATAATAATGAGCCTTATTATAAACCGCCCTATTAGGTACAGGCTAAGACTGGATAGATATGATGCTCACAAAGAAATGATTATTGGTATTTACAATGTGATGTCACACTGTAAAACGTTTTTCTTTGAAATTCCAGAATTTTATAGGGTTTTCCAGAATATGGAGCTGGAGGGAGAATTCGTGATTCAACTAGCATTGTTATTGAAGATAGGATGATCTCTTATCATCGGATACGAGAGAATTAACTTAAGAAAGCCTCTGTACCAGGATAATATTTTTCAAAGGATCAGATCCTTTGAAAAGCACTCAAGATGCAATGCCATGGGCATTAATGAAAGTATTGTAGTTCTGTATTGCATTGCATTATATTAAAAAAGCTATGAAAGCCTACTTTATCAGCTTATAATAATATGCAAAAATAATACAAGAAGAACAGGTAAATCTGAGTAGGTACTAGCCAGACAGGTTCGCTTAGCTGGATTTCTGACCTTGTGTTTATCTAAAACAAAATTATATATCTACCATTTAAATACGAAGAATAGTATACAAATCAAAGTAAAAGATTGCAATAGTGTTTACTCGGCTGTTTTGTTAAGTTTACATAATGTCAAAAGTACAGTCCCAAAGTCACCATTAATATAGTTATTATTATCTTTGCTACCAAACGCTAATAAAACCTGGCTGATATCGGGTTTTTCCGTTCTTCTAATATATCCCCTCGTCTGTTATAGGTCAACCGCTTAACTGAGACGTTGCCTGAGGTAGCAGCGCGGTGCGGGAGGAGTGTGGTGACGTCTCAGACTAGAGGTTACTTAGTCTGAGGGTGACGTGCGACGTGCGAGAGCTCAGTGATTTATCAACTTGTGACAACTATCACCCCTCCCGCACCGCGCAGGTAGCTGCGCGATAACTGAGATGTTGCCTGAGGTAGCTCAGGCAACGTCTCAGTTAAGCGGTCAGCTTATAGGCAAGTTTATTAAGTTTGATAAAAATAAAAAAAGTCTTTGTTTCTAACAGACAGCTGTGCTTTCGGGGAGTTTGTTGCGCCACTTCTCCTTTCCAGCTAAAATATTAGGTGATGAAGAGCGGGCGTTTTGAGGACTATCTCATGCAGTTTTAACGTTCCAAAAGTGCCGATTCTCAGCCTAGTTTGAATAAATGACTCTTTAACCAACAGTCGTTTATTCAAACTAGGCTGAGAATCTTTTGTCTTTTTTCTTTAATGTTTTTGTTACATTAGGAATTCCCCAGCCGCCCAGTCTGGAGTTGTCCCCGGTTTATAGGTAAAGTTAATTACCTAAACGTCCACCAGATGTCGTAGCACATGACGTTCAACCAGAAGAATGCTGACAGTAGAGAGAAGTAGATGATGAACGCTGTAACAAAAAAACACCCAATTTGAGACACAATATTTACAAAATGGTTCCCCCGACTTAAGTACAAGTTGTAGGGCGTGAGATCGAACCGGCACTTTAATTTCTGTATTTAATTTCATCACCACTGCTCTCAAAACGGTGAAGGAAAACCTCGTGAGGAAACCGGCATGTCCTAGAACCAAAAAATTCGATGACATATGACATCCACCAACCCACACTGGGTCCGCGTGGTGTCCCACTCCCTCTCACCGAGAGGAGGCCTGTGTCGCAGCAGTGGGAACACTATAGGCTGATTATGTAATGCCAATCAGCCAATTAAAAAAAATATTTTCTTATTTTATCATGCTTAAATATCGATACTACCTACCTCCATATAAAAAGGTTCACCAGTTAATTTAATTAAAACCTGTATTGAAATCTACCTTCTTATTACAAAACAAGTTCTAATTAATAGTCCAAGTAGAAGCCTTCGAGCCATTTATTGTATTTTGAACTTTATTCCCAACAAGGTACAAAGTTCTAAACACAAAATTGCCAACTTCACACAGGGGTTTCACATCATAAGGCCAATTCTCGTAATTTAAAACGTGCAAAATCTAGTCGCAGTCTCATCTCGGCGACAAAGAAATGTCAAAAACTTAGCAAAATGTAGGGAAATTATTTTTGACAGATTGAGACTGAGATCAGACTGTGAACGTTCTTAAAATTACGAGAATTGCCCCTCAGTTTTGGTAAATATAACTTTAAAAACAAAAGAAACTCGATAGTTTACCGACCTAGCTCTACAGATAAACCTTGTTTTGTAATACGCACGCTACAATTTGTATAATCGGACTAGAAATACCTAATCACACCAAAGTTTATTTTTCAATTAATCATCACGAGTAGCTTACCTACTTAGGTACTCTTCGCGCTTATTAATTGCAGGAAATAAGTCTAATTGAAGACAAGATCACATGGCATGTACAGCATCAGGGACACATGTCAACACACTATCAATCTCAATCTGAATCATTTTCTAGAATATTGCTAATCCATTGCTTCGTATGTTCGAAAAATGTGTCTGGTTAAAAACGTAAATAACGTAATGAATGTTGTTCTACTGTCAAAATGAAACCCGTTGGTACTAGTAGTGTGTTACATAATAACCCCGCAGTACGCATTGATAAATTCACTCAACTGAGGTGTTTATCAATTTAAGAAACAAACGCTAAAATTAACATGAGGAAGCTAATTGGTAAAAAATGGCTTCAAGTACCAAAAATGTGTACCTATACCAAATACATCCAAGCTACATAATTGACAACGCTCCGCTAAGCGCCGAAAGTTGAAAATCCAACAGCATGCTTTTATTTCGTCATTAATTAAATTTTTGCCTAGTGTTAGTACGTAGAAAACTGTCATAAGACCATTTAACTCAAACTCAAAGCGTTTATTTGAATTCAACTATTTACAGGCAGTTTTGAATTGTCAAGGAGTCGGTCAGTCAGAAAATATGAAGCTAGGGTCCATTCCAAAGCGTAGTAGGTACCTATGGAGAAATTACGGGTAAGAAACTCCATGGACAGTCTTTTAAATTATATTGTTACAAAAATAGTAGTGACATCATTATTGTTAAATTTATAATTATACTCGTATTATGTGAGAACGATGTAAAAAATATGTACACGTTAAAAGCTGCCAGAGTAGGTAGTTACATCAAATAGAAACAAGAAAATCGGCCAAGTGCGTTTCAGGCCACGCATAGAATACGGTTCCGTAGTCACCCATAATGGCACATGGATTTAGAAGGCGGGGTTGGTATTTATTACTATGAATAAATTAATTGAATAAAACGGTTTAACCATTATTGTCCGTAACGTTTAAAAACGGGCCCGAATTGGACGATGGATACTAATCATACAAAGTTATCTAAGCCGTTAGGTATAGTTTTCCTTCAAATTTCATCTCATGGACTAGCCGAAGGGTGGGGGACGCCCTATTTTAACAAAAAAATGCGCTTTACAGTTGAATATCTTGCAAACGGATACATAAATAAAACAATCGTCTTAGCAACTTCTCAATGTTTTTAAAATATCTATCTAATGATACCCCACACTTGAACAGGTAACTGTATCGAACCGCAACACAGTGACACTACAATGGATAAAAGGACACAGTGGGTCACTAGGTAACGACGCAGCTGACGAGTTGGCCAGAAGGGCATCCAGCACGCCAGCCTATGGGCCGGAACCAGTCGTACCCATCCCCTTCAATCAACTACGCAGGTGGCTACAGAAGCACACCCACGCACAAGCAGAGAACTGGTGGTCCTCAGCACCGGGCTGCAGGCAGTCCAAGGAAGCCATGCCATCATTAGATGGCAAGCTAACCAGGAAATTGCTACGCCTGGACCGGAAAGGCCTGCGCCTGATGACGGGGACCATCACGGGACACTGCTCACTAAACAAACATTTCCACACGATAGGCATAACGGACAGCCCCCTGTGCAGAGCTTGCATGGAGGCTGATGAAACCGTCGCGCATGTGCTCTTTGAGTGCACAGGCGTCACCCAGATCAGATCGCAAACCCTCGGGACACCCAGATCGTACACAGATGTTCTCAACAGACCAGGAGACCTAATAAGCTTCTGGAGGGAGGTGGGCTGGTTGGAATAACCACCGACGGCCGCCATGGCCCACGCACAATGGTCCACTTGTAGGACTAAGTGCGGAAACCAAACCCGCAACATAGACATAGATACCCCACACTATGGGGTAGACTCGAGAAAAAATCATCCCCACTTTAGGTGTAGGGGAGGAACACCAAAAAAATTTTTTTTCGTGATTTTATTTTAGCACTTTGTCGACGTGGTAAATACACATATCCATGCAAAGTTTCATCTTTCTAGCACTAACCGTTTGGAAGGTAAGCCGAGGATGGACGGACGGACGGACATGTCGAAACTACATATAAGGGTTCCGAGACATGAACTACGGAACCCTAAAAAACAAGCCCTGGCACCTAAGAGATCGAAACAAAGGAATTTCCAAAACAAATACCTATAGTCTATTCTAAAATATTGAGCTGCAGTTTCAATAAGGACACACGACACCCTTTGCACGACAACTTCCTTGTGCCACAAAGGCTTAAAAGTCAAAACAGGTTTTTAAAGTGTGTCGTCCCACTCACTGGCGAACGATCGCAAGAAAGACTGAAGCCGTGCTGCTGTGGCGAGACTGTGCTTCCTAACCCAAACCTTTCGTCCCACCCGCTGAAAACCTCCCACCTGGACATGAGTTACCTCGGGTAACCTGGAAGTATTTATATAGACTCCGGACCCAGGTTGGCCGAAGCAAGGAAAACCTGTTCAGGTGGAGATTCATAAACGACACCGCCTTGGAGTGTAGGTACCTAAATGTGGTGCTGTTCCACAAACGATGGGACTCTTAATATCGTGCCCTGCGTGTCCTGTCAGCTGTACGTTACAGGAACTGATGGACGCTGATGATGGCGCCAAACAAGTGGCCGAATTCTGGGCCGAGTCCATTTAGATTGCTATCGAAACGCTAAGAAGAAGAATAAGGATAGAATACTAAAACAGGAAAATCTAGATTATTCTTGTTAAAAAAAACTCGTAAAATACGGAATTGATAGGATTCACCTTGAAAAGGTGAATCCTAATCATTCCATATTTTACGTTTTTTTTTTAGGTGATCGACGCGTCGTCTCCAAAAAGGTGTCTTTTTGTACTTTTTATCCTGTTTACGAATATTAAATGAGCCAAGCTAAAAGTCAAGACAATAAAAAAAACAACGGTAATGAAATTCAAATGCTCTGACGCAAACATTAATTCAGAATGTAAATAAAACAAAACCTGCAAGTGAGAATTAAACATGTTTTAGAGGCTTTAACAACTAGTTGATTGTTATCACGCTTTAAGAATTAACACATAGATCGTAGATACTCGTATGTTAATAGAATAGAATACTTTTTATTATGTACAGACGCCAACAGCTGCAGGTAAAGCTACCCGAAACTGTCAAATTTTCCCAATCAACCTTAAACCTCAATGCTTGAGTGATAAAGCTGAAAATATATTAAAGAAATTTGACAGATTGCAGTAGCTTGATGTGCTGGCGTCTGTACATCATATATAATACAGACATAAATATAGAAATTTTACAAAGGGTGACACAATGGGCGGTCTATCGTAAGATCGATATTTTAAAGACAACCTTTGGATGCTACTAACTTTCAACTTTATCGCTAAAGCATTATGTTTAAGGTTGATTGGGAAAATTTATCAGTTTCGGGTAGCTTGATGTGCTGGAGTCTGTACCAACGCATTCAGCAAGTTATGCCTGTGACCAGTGTAAACTTGTCTGAATTCAGTTACAAAGTCATAATTAGAACAATGAATTTAGCCAAGCAAAATGAACACGCCCATTTATGCAAACACAAAGGTAATGCATGGAGCTCAGTTGGTGAGCAAATATGTAGAAAACCCAGCTTCACACAGAAAATAAACTGTCTCCAAAAGTACTTACTTAGAATAGTGCAAACATCTTGAGTAATCGTTTTCTGCAGGATGAGGATCTGCATGGTGGCCAGGAACAGGAAACCCACGAAGAAGCAGAGGAGATAGGCCATTAGGACCATTCCGTGAAGGTTTCGGAGGTCCGGTAGCCATGCGTAGACCGCTACCGTCAGTAGAATGAAGAAACAGGAGATCAGCATGCCTGGAAACATTGTGGACGAGTTATTTTGTGGGTAGTAGTGACAGGTTGGTTCTTAGACAAAATAAAACAGATTCTCAACCAAGGGATGATATTACAAACGCCAGATATCTTCCGAGGAATAATTTTGAATTTTTGACAGTTTTTCCGTACAAAAACTGTGAGATGTAAATTTTTATAATCTCGCTTTAGAAAAAATCAGCCTTGTTCCAATTTAACTACATTAGTAACTGATTTCACCTTTGAAATTAGGACGGGTCCTGTAATATCAGAAATACTATCAATCTCAATCTGAATAATTTTGAAAGTTATTGCTAATCCATTGCTTGATATGTTCGAAAAATGTGTCTGCTCAACAACGTAAATAACGCAATGAATGTTGTTGAACTGTCAAAATGAAACCATTACTACAGACTGATAGTGCGTGTTACGCAACGCCAACATTACCAACTGCTTATCATCTGCACGCATCCTGCGGGGTAGTTACCCCGCAGGATGCGTGCAGATGATAAGCAGTTGGTAATGTCCTAGGATCGTTCTAGAACACGCGAGGTTATTTGTTCGCATAACTTTTTTCGTTTATCGATAAAAGTGTTTCTAGTTTTGTTTTTATCCGTTTATTTTTATTTAATATGACATTTACGATTAAAGTATGATGTTATACCAACCGGTTAGTTTAGTTGGTTTGACGTCATTCAAAGGGGTTTGTAGACCCGTGGCGTACCTACCTGTCCGCCATTTTGTTTTTTTTTTCGAAATGGCGGCCATGCAAACAGAAAGCATTATAAGACCAAACCCCACACAAAAGGTATAACGGACAGTCCCTTGTGGGGCTTGCATGGAGGCTGATGAAACCATTGCGCATGTGCTCTTTCAGTGCACAGGCGTCACCCAGATTAGCTCAGAAACCCTCGGTACACCCAGATGTTACACAGATGTTCTCCACAGACCAGGAGACCTAATCTACTTCTGGAAGGAGGTGGGCCGGTTGGAATAATCACCGACGGCCGCCATGGCCCACGCACAATGGTCCACTTGAAGGACTAAGTGCGGAACCAAACCCACAACATGGAACACAAAAGACCAAACCCCGTAATGTGTCACGTTCCCGAGATATTAAAGCCGCGTACGCACGAACGAACAAAACCATGGTGAACACGAACATCGACCACTTTGTTCGCACGTGCGTACCACTAACTAACACAGTGTTTGATGTTCGTTAGTGGTACGCACGTGCGAACAAAGTGTTCGATTATCGTGTTCACCATGTTTTTGTTCGTTCGTGCGTACGCGGCTTCGTTCAAAGTTGATCACGTGATCTGATGACCAACTGCTATCGAAACCTAACAAAACATCGCCAAGTCATAGGCAATGCAACTAAATAACAATTTTTGCAACGGTAAAATAATGAGAAATGCAAACATGATACGCTCAGATATTTTATCATTAAAATTCTAACCCAATCGATGCGGGCAAGCTTATCAACGTTGTAGCTTTCTCCTTTGACGTTTCTAAGGTCTATTAATTTTTTTGCTGTCAAATTTTAAAATCAATCACTTGTTTCGTAACACGAACACTAAAACCCATGTTTTATTGAGCTTATTTTTTTTTTTGCGGATGGGAAATCATCAAATGGTCCCTCCCGCTCTGGGTGGAGCGGAAGGGCGTGTCAGACTCTTACTGACTAAAACCCACCCGTGTTCCTTCCTTAGCCCTTTCTGTCCCAGGGCAGCGGTAACCCTTTCGGACGATCCCGCTACCCTGGCTTTGGCTATGTTTTATTGTGCTTAGGGCTGATTTCACCAGTCAGATTTTATGCGAGGAATAAAATTGACGTCTGACAGTTTTAGACCCAAAAAATCGAAGACATGTGACATCTACCAACCCGCACTGGGCCCGCGTGGTGGATTATGGCCCACTCCCTCTCACCGAGAGGAGGCTTGTGTCCCAGCAGTGGGAACGTTATATGCTGATTATGATTATGATGATGATGTACTCGTATGATGAGTTCTAGTCTGAAAAAACTGACAAAAATTCAAAATTTATTCTTAGTGTAAGACTTATTCTAGGTATAAAAGTTTGGTGAAATTCACCGTTAGTCAAACTTGCTTTATTTTAAAAGGAAGGCGGGTGTCGGTCCACGCAGGCGATGGTTTATTTCGCCTGTCTCAGAGTGACGATGCACCCACAATTGAACGGCTTTTCTATACACTTCCCAATTAGAAAATTAAGAAATTAACATTAGCGACATAGTTTTGTAGTGTGCGAGCTGGTTACTTAACTCCTTTGCAGACTGTTCTATCGCCAAAATCTATATCTGACCACCGCAAGGACTATTCCTGCTTGCAGCGCATATTATTAGTCGAGCTAAAAAGGATCCTGTTTTGTTATACTTACGGACGCAAACTGTGGTCATTTTGTTTTCAAAATGGTCAGATATAAGTTTTGGCGAAAGTACACTTCCTTACTCTTCGTTTTGTATGTGTAATAATGAAAATACTCACAACTGCTGCTCAGACCATAGCTATTGCGTTCAGGTTTCGCGACGAAGCAGATGAGAGCGTTAAGGTGAGGGCCAACTGCGTCCGAGACAAACGTGTCGACGCAATACTTGTCTGGTTCGTAGATGAACACGTTTGGGATACTGGTCGGGATTTCCACGTAGAGTTTGCCATCCTGTGAAATAATTTTGAAAAGTTTGAGTGAAGTAATAGGGATGTCTACGGGGCTAGTACAAGAAATTTAGATAAAATTCCATTTCTTCCATTTTTTACTTTTAAAGATTTAATCGGATTTATTATTTTATTATTTTTATTAAGTCATGAGCAAAAGTATGTATACACTCGGCTTTATTCAAAAGCGATTTACTCCTTTATTTTGGAATTAAATTTTATGTTGTTACGAACATAGCATTTTCGAACCAATAGGTTTATGTAATGTATCGTATTTCAATGTTGTTTTCGTTATTTCATGAAAAAATCGCATTTGTAAGTTGCCAAGTGTTGACATATTAGTGGTCGTGACTGTACATAGGTACACACGGCGACATATCAAGGTATACATTTCCACTTTTAGCTGACCACGCATTGTATAGGTTCTTCATACAGTCAGAAGTCGCAGAAGCTTATACAGCACCCTAATTGCGTTAAACACTATTACTCTCAATTTAAATCATTTTGAAGCATATTGCTAATCCATTGCTCCATTCATTCGAAAAATGTGTCTGCTCAACAACGTAAATAACGCAATGAATGTTGTTGAGCTGTCAAAATGAAACCCACTACTGATAGTAAGTTACGCAATTACCCTGCTGGTTATGTATAGCATGATGTGTAGCCATGCGTACGAATTATGGTACAATTTATTACATCCTGCATAACAACTCAATATTTACAATAATCTACACTCATATTTACAAATGTTAAATGGCCAACAGCCTCGACGGTCTAGCGGTCGCAAGCACGACTGCTGAGCGTGAGGTCCTGGGTTCAATTCTCAGGTTGGGCAAAGTAATATTAGGTTTTTCCAATTTGAGTTTTTCCAGTATCAGCCCGGAGTCAGGATTAAGGCTCAATTTACACCGCCGCGGAACGGAGTGGAATCGAGTTTTCGTACAGACGCCAGCACATCAAGCTACTACAATCTGTCAAAATTATTTAATAGATTTTCAACTTTATTGTTAAAACATTAAGGTTCAGGGTTGATTGGGAAAATTTGACAGTTTCGGGTAGCTTAACCTGCTGGCGTCTGTACATAGCAAAATGATCTTTATGTCAATGTGCAAACTAGATACGAGCTTATTACTGCGGGAATTGCCGAGAATGCGCGAGAATTCTCCAGAAGATGCGCAACCTGTGCGTGTGTACCTATCTAATTTGTGCGTTACACTTTTGACATAAAGTTCATTAGGATTTGTACAAAAAAAAATCGCTTCCATTCCGTTCCACAGCAGTGTAAATTGAGCCTTATCTAGCGAAACTCCGCAGACGTGATATATAAAACAAAAAAGAAATTAATTTGATTATTTTTTTTGTGGAGTCATCGACCGCTGTTTGTGTACTTAGTTTAAATATCAGTTTACAAAATCTGTATTTTTTGTGTAAATTTCACAGACGTGATTGTATCGATGTCTAAAAACAACCATCACGTCTGCAGAGTTTCGCCAGCTAATTTAAATTGACCCCGTATAAGAAGTTTGCAAGATACCGTTGAAAGATATAATTATATGATGACGTGGCTAGGAATTCCGGAAATGATGTTTCTTCATTGATTTGTGTTTGCAGAGAAGTTGTGGATTTTTTCTCTCTCATTGCTTCGTGTTATTGTTTGTATTGTTTACTTATTTTATTATTTTGAGGCAGGTATGAGATGATCATATAGTAAAGGAAGCACTTTAGGTGTGGTCCGTGACCAGCAGTATAGTTTTATACGCTTTGTACTTGTAACCTTGTTGCTTGCTTTGTTTTAATCAGCAATAAAATGTTATATTTTGCCTAATCGTCGTAAAATGTATAAAAGGAACTATTTCGGGAATTTTTGTGGCAATATGCCTGTATACATTTACGACGTGTATGATGATAAATGACAGTTAATAGTTTTATTTCTGTAAGTAGGTACAAACACTTTTACACGTCAATCATATTTTTTTAAACTAGATGAGGTCGGCGTTTCCTATCCGACTACTCTGAAAAGAAAGGCCGAAACAAACTCAGAGGTCTCAGACTCTTTTAAAGTCCAGACATAATCTTGGTCAGATCATGTGACGACCATGTAGAATGGTGTCTGAAATGGTGTTTTGAGGAAAGAATCACGCAGATTGAGTACAGGAAGTACGGCGGTCACCAAGACCCGAATTCACTATGACCACTTAACGACACCTTACATCGAAACCACATCAATTCCTTATCTAATCCCGCCAATCTCGCGTTCATTTCGCGCGATTTTGTTCAATGTGTCACACAGAATACGGTCATACGGTCTTGTAATGCAATGGGTGTCTATGGTCTGGTACTGATACTGATAGAGAGTAGATCTATAGCCATTACGTAATTTTTAAATACTTATTATATGCATATATTACTTATGTAGTTGCCATAAAGGAACAGATCGAAAAATAGTACCAAATATCGATTTTGTAATCAATATAAGTGACTCTTATCACTCTTACTAATGACATAATAAATTAAAATATAGTGGAGTCGTTTATTGTTGTGGTTTATGACTGTTTGGGAACGGAATCATGCTAAAAACCAAATTAACAAGGCGGATACAGTCTAGCTTTTATTTTTCGTTATAACCAGATATGAAAGTGTTATTTGACCAATACCGCTTTATGCCTCGGAAAGCCCGTTAAGCCGTCATTCGTCGATCTTTGACAGTCGTTACGGGTAGTCAGGAGCCCGAATATCTGACAACCAGTCTGACCAAAGGGTATCGTATTACCCACTAACTGGATTGTAGTGGTCAGGTAGTCAGTCGCCCCATGTAAAATACTGGTATATTCAGCTGCATCCGGTTAGAAAAGGGGAATACTACCGAGATGACAACTAATAGAGAAGAACGGCATGGCATGACAGATTAAATATCTCCAAACTATACGAAACACACGCATCAGCTAGTTAGCCGCTAGTGTGTCTAACCAAATAATAATAATAATAATGCTGTGCCCTGAGACAGCGAGGCGAGGTCGCGGCAGACCACGTAGGAGATGGCGGGAGGAGCTGGATAGGTTCCGTCAAAACTGGAAGGAGGACGCGCGGGCTCGCGGACGGTGGAAGGTGTGGAGGGAGGCCTTTGCCCAGAAGTGGGACAGCGAAGCCTAACATAAATATTTTCTGTGGTTATATCTGTGGCGGCATCTACATCGCCACATGCGAACTACGCATCACACGGTCGTCACGCAAAATCCTGCACCGCGACAGAGCTTACCGCCCGACAAGCATATTATACAACGTCCCGACATCCATCGTCGGGCAGTAGGCCACCAAACACAACACACGTCTGATTGGAGGATCGTCCCTTTTCTTTGGAGGATGAGAGAACTTTACACCCTGTTCCTCATATATCTATTAATCAATAGCCCAATCAACTATTTCTTGAATAAAAAAACTGCAGGGTGTCCAATCATTATAAAGATCCAAACGCGCAAACACCCAAAGCAGGAAAGGAAGCGAATATTATTTTAAACCTAATCGCTCTCATTATTTCACTTTCAACATACGATATTACGTGTTTATATGAATAATACACAGATATACTACAAAGAAATCAACATGTTTTAAAACTAATAGCTACGGAAGGAGGTCGCTATCGTATTTATTTATATTTCCCTTCAATTGTTGTGTTACTATGTTTTAAACTCGCAACATACTTGTTGTCTGTGTTGTGTTGTCTTCCTGCTCCCCAATCATAATCTGAATCATTTTGAAGGATATTGCTAATCCATTGCCTAATATGTTCGAAGAATTTATCTGCTCAACACCGTAAATAACGCAATGAATGTTGTTGAACTGTCAAAATGAAACCCATTGCTACTGATAGTATGTTACTCAATTACCTACCCCGCTGTACGAGTCCCAATAAATACTTTATCTTTCTTTCTTTTCTTTTTTGTTTGCTTATCTAATTTCTAAGTATTTGCTTAGCTTGAGATAGAAATGATGGATCATTGAGAGCTCTGTACCTACCCCTAGTAAGGAAATTATTGTAGTCACCGTCAACGCGTCGTGACGTTGAGAAAAAAGTACACATTTAACCCCTATCACTTCTGTGCGCTAGTGTCCTTTTTTCTATATGTGCCCATTCGTGCGAGTTGCGCATAGAAAAAAAAAAAAATTAAAAGTGACCACTTCGCCCATGTCGGGCGAGTAAATTCGTTCGAATCGATAAATAAGCCAACTAAACATAACTTAGGGTTGATTTTTCCAACGTCAGATAATTTTATCCGAGGTATAATTTTGAATTTTTGACAGTTTTTCGATACAAAAACTGTCAGACGTCAGTTTTATTCCACGAATAAAAATTATCTGTCGATTGAAAAATCAGCCCTCACTGACATTACAATTAGTGCGAAAAAACAAGAAACTATAATACTACCATCGTGCCTGCACCGTAATGTTGTCTAATGACAGGTGTTTTTTGCGTAATCACAGTTAACCGACTTCAAGGATGAGGTGTGTTACTAATTGGGGACGAAATGATGCAACAGATTTTTTGTACCGATTTTTTTTGTCGTTTTCTTCTTGGAATTAAACTATGATAAAAGCCTTTTTTTCCGAAGAATATTTTAGTTATGACCTCGACTTACAAAAGTGAATTGCGCGGCAATGCTGCCAACCTTTTGGACACGTTTCCTATTGACAGCGATGCGGACGAGTTTTTTTTACTATTATTTTTTATATTAATAAACTAATTTTAAGCCTGTTAGCTTTTTTAATTATGTACATATAATTTATTAGAATATATTTAAATAATGCAAATAAATATTGCTATAGCATTTACTACATACCTACTAATATTGTGCAATTAAGTATCGTGTTTTTTTTTTATTATTTCAGTTGGTGTTTGTAGCTTATCGCTGTCAAGTATAATTTATACCGATACTAGTTTCCGCCGTCGGCTTCGCCCACGTGGTATGTTGATAAAGAATATTTTATAACCTTCCGCAGGGTTCAAATTATCCCCATACCAAAATACATCTTACCTACTTTCATATGCAATTAGTAAAAACAGACACTTCATTTTTATTTATTTGTATTGTATGTTTATCTACTTAAATAATTATCTATGGATTAGATCATTAATAATTTCGTAACGTATGAACAGGTAAATTTTAAATGTTAATCGGATTCAAAATATTTTATTTCACAAAAACAAACATGGGCACTTAAGAAATGTCAGAAGCTAGGTCCACGGTTCCAATTGGTCGTTTCCTATGGAGAAGAGCCGGCAAGAAACTCCACGGTTACTCTTATAAAAATAATTTGCTTTTACAATGTTTTCAAATTACACTAGGTATGGGAGGACAGCGCAGGCCTGTCAACAAGTACCAGGTACTTGATAAAATAAAAAATTGTCTACAGGTCTAAAGTCTACAAGGCCTACAAAGTCCTCATCTTTACAAAACATAGAAGAATCCATCAAAGGGACAGATAAAATATAAAAAAAAACCTATTAAAACCAAGTGACATGACTGCCATTACAACCACTAATAAAGAGATCCGATTCTTCCTCTTCTAGCTCAAGGTAAGTATGTTAGAATATAAAATCCAATGTAAATTTTGTTATATTCAGCATAGAGTGTAAGGTCGATAAATTCTTAGCAGATTCATTCAAATAATTACCTTATAGGTAAAGTCTATTCAAACGAATGTTTCAAATTGATGTTATTTCAAGATAAACCAATATCAACTTTATTTTAATGGAAATTAATTTGACTTCAGAGTGACTAGCACTATTGAAAAAGTTATTTTGTTTTTTTAAGTTGTAGTGTATACTGAACTTTATTGTGTAGGAATTAAAGTTATTTTTCCATTAATTCATATTTGTTTACATTTTTGGCAAATAAGTCGCGAACGCAGGGTAGGTAAACTCTTAGCAGATTCATTCAAATTATTACTTATTATTATTACCTATTAATGACGAGAAATACCCAGTGGGCCAATTCTCATAATTTTAGGATCGACCAGCATCCCAATTGAGTTACAATAGGTACGAATAATTTGGAAAGAAATTGCTAATTGCTTCACATGTTCCAAAAAATTACCAGCTCGACAACGTAAATAACGCAATGAATGGTGTCTCAATGTCAAAATTAAAAACTTTGCAACTGTTAGTGTTACACAATTGTGTAACACTAACAACAAGTTTTGACACACAATTGTGTAACACTAAGTTTAACAACTCCGGGGTAATTACCCCGGAGTTGTTAAACTTGGTTTCCTGACTACACTTATCGAAGCAGGAAAACGGTTTGATTTTGGTTACACACGTACTACAACTTGAGTAAAAGAATTAAAAACAGATCTTATAGAAGAAATTAATTAAAACAGTACTTAACGATAATTAATGATAATTGAAGCTGACTGCGTCTGTAATTGCAAAACCCACAGTTTTTTTTTCTACATCGGCAATACGAGATAAAGTTTATATTTTCCCGTATAATTATCATAGACCTATAACCATTGATTACAATCTGTATCATATTGTGTAAGGTTATTACTACACAACTACACAAACAACAACAATAGCACCTACCACTGTTTGTCTCTGACGTCACCAAAAAGTTGATTGGTAGAAAATGCCTATGGCATAAAATTCGCCTCTGTATATGTGTGTGCTTAAAGAATTCAATAAATAAATAAATAACTGTTGTTAAGAATATCGTGGGGCTGCCTAAATATCTGGATTCGGATTTATACGGCAATCTTAAAAGATACACGATAATCTGAAGGCCAATTCCCGTACCTAATTAAAAATGTTCAAAATATAATCGCAATCTATCTCAGCGACATTCAATGTCAAAAACTTGTCAAAAATGTAGGGATATTAGAGGTATTTTTGACCGATTGCGACTGAGATCAGTAGGCCAATTATTGTCGTAATTTAAAACGTTCAAAATCTAGTCGCAGACTCTTCTCGGCGACAAACAAATGTCAAAAACTTGTCAAAATGTAGGGAAATTAGAGGTATTTTTGACAGATTGAGACTGAGATCAGACTGTGAACGTTCGTAAAATTACGAGAATTGCCCTTCTGTTTACAAACAATATTATACACAGAGAATGTGTCACTCGAATATTATGAAGCACACCTGTCTTTGAACGATTATATACAATACTAGCGCCCCGCGGTTTCACCCGCATATGTTTCGATCTCGTGAGAATATCAGGATAAAAAGTATGTGTTAATCCTGGTTATAAACTATCTGTGTGCCAAATTGTTCAGTAGTTTTTGCGGCGAAGAGTAACAAACATCTATCCATTCATCCATCCACAAAGTTTCGTGTTTATAAAATACGTAGGATATAACATAATTAACGCAAGACCTCATACACCCCAATTAGAGTATTGAGTTAAAAGCATAATACAATTAATAAAACCAACTAACTAAAGCTAACTATAAATCGTGTTGATCCTAGCATTACTTTATGCATTTAAAATCTTATTGCCTTTAAATAAGATTTAGAAAATTTTCTTTGGCTCAATCGGCAGTCAGTATGGCAAAATACATAATTTTAAAAAAAAAACTAAAAGTTACTGAAATCGATTCAGTAGTCAATTATGAACAAACTACTTTCAGGAGTTGCGTATATTCTGCTACACCTTGTATAAAATGAAATATTCTTATCTTTGTTCTCATACAAGGAAGGCTACACAATAATAGGTATATCTTTCATTACATTACAATAATTATAGATATCCGTAATATTAATTGAGGTAATAGCTACTGGGTTTACTACATACACACATATTCAGCCTATAATGTTCCCACTGCTGGGACACAGGCCTCCTCTCTTCGAGAGGAGTGGGGTGTTGGGGTAACAAGAAATTACACGCGGAGAAAGTCGCGGATGGTGGGGGCGATGCTAGTTTTCTTATAATTTCGATCGTACACCTCGATTCCGAACTTCACGAGCACTTTTTGCCATTTTATTTGCTTCGATATCATGCATGTTTAATTCTAAAGAGTCGTAATCACTGGCAACTCGTCATCAAACCGGATTTGGCCGAAAACGCTTATTCACAACTCAACAGAGTTTTTTGCTAATTTGTGGCAGTGATCTAGGAAAAAATTAATAGTATTTACCGTACATAAACACAGTACTGGGTAACAAGACGATATAACCTAGCACAACACACACAAGCACAATCAAACTATAATGTTCCCACTGCTGGGACACAGGACTCGTCTCTTCGAGAGGGAGTGGGCTTTTCTACCACGCGAACCCCGTGCGGTGTGAAATGTCACATGTCTTCGAATTTTTGTTTCTAGGATATGCCGGTTTCCTCACTATGTTTTTCTTAACCGTTTTCAGAGCAGTGCTGTTGAAATTCTTTACACTAAGTAAAAAGCCTGCTTGAGTTCGAACCCACGACCTACAACTCGTACGGGGCCGTAACCACTGGACCATCGCTTCTTGGACCTAATATTAGAATATGGACAAATCAAAGACAGGCTTCACAACTAAACATTTTATAAACTTGTCTGTGTGACCAAGTTGTTCCTCTCCATTACGCAACCGATTTTGATGCAGTTTCTACCATCATTAAGAGAATTTATTCCGGAAGGTTCATTAAGTATAACACATGAATATCAAACTTATATAAAATAAAGAAATCTTGATGTTTTGTCAAGTAAAATCCATGCGATGCAGAGACGCTAGTCTAAAATATATAACTCGTTTCAATAGATCGACTTTTAGAACTCGTGTCCCTAAGACAGTCTATTTTAATAACAAGTTTGCGGAAGCGGTTTTAGAATCTATTAATTATTGATTAACAATCAAAATCGTTTAATAACAAAAAATATGGCAATGGTTTTCGTCTTACCGTCGTCAAATTAAAGGTCAGTGTAGCCGGAAACACTGGCAGTCTCCTCTCTCCCACATCCCTGACGCAGACCATTTTACCAGTAATGAAAATAAACTCCTTTGTGGCGTTAAATCCTTCCTTGAATTTAAATTCTTTATTTATCTCTTCCAACACAGGTGGATCGAATCGAAAGTTTTCGTTTTCCTTCACACACTTTTTTGAGTCAGCTTTGTACATCATTCCAAAGGGACAGCATTTCCTTGCACACGTCCCCTTGAGGCACACACATCCTCTTTTCATGTGAGACTTGGGATCCACGTAAGTTTCATTGCTCCCGAATGTAAGACCTTCATACGTATCATTTTTAAGTTCTACACTTTTTTCGAATTCGCAAAGTTGCGATTCGGACACAGTCCCAGAAACAATCACGAATAAAATAGTCAATAAGGTCCACATTGCCGTAATATTTTGGCCACTTGTATTTTGGACGACCGTATCGTTCGAAGGCCTTGTCGTAACTGCTACAATACAAATGTGGGATTTCCTTGATCGATACCGACTAATAAGTAGAGTCTGTCTGAGAGAATCTTGTTTAAAACAGGTCTACCACCAAACCAGATTATTTATCCACTATACTAACGACTCGCCCCTGCTTCACTCATGTGCAATACTACCGTCTTACGGTGAATAGCCGTAATAACTTCAAACTGTATTTTGAGTAAATGACAATTTTGTCTGAGTTTTGGTTTGAAACAATGTCGATGTCTTCACTTGATTGAACTCTTATGATAATTCGTTAAATAATCTGTAATCGTAAGGTAGGATGCCCTCAGGCTAGGTGGAGCGACGATCTTCGCAGGATAGCTGGTAGTAGCTGGATGAGAGTTGCCGAAAATCGAGTTGAATGGCGTGCAATAGGGGGATGCCTAGGTCCAGCAGTGGTATGCTATAGACGAATGATGATGATGACATACAAACATAAAAAGCCGTAACAACTATTACGGCTTTTGATTGTAGTAAAATCACGATCGGTAACCGCATGGATTTTGATGCCGTATGTAGTTTGCAAGAATTAAGCGGTCACACAGACAGAAACGAAAAGCGACTTTGTTTTATACTACCTAAGTATGTATGTTTTTTTTATAGATTTGAATTATTATTCTATTCGTGAATTTTCAATACGTTTTTTTTAAATGTCGGATCTCATGAAAATGATTATTATCAAAACCTGACCCAAAGTCTAAGTCAGTTGATATTGGATAAACTAAAATAAACTATTAAATACCTACTTTGGATAAATCGAATGTTGTCTTTCCGAAGCACAAACTAATCTTTGGACTTATTCAAGTAACTGAAGAAGTTAAATTGCAGATCAAAACTATGCTTTTCTCGACCGCTGTCAGTCATGCTTGTTCAACTGCTACGCGCAGTTCAAGGATATACGGTTCAAACTTGAACTCTTCTGCAATGAATCGTAACTTGATGGGCACGTCATAAAAATACGTGTAAAACTAATTACTACAATGCCGACTTACGTCCATCTCCTGAAAAATGATAATTAATATTAATGTAATATAAACTACTCGTAATATGAAGTTTGTGTGTATGGGTATTTAGGAGAAACATACAAAAAAAATGACTTAATCATAACTGTCTACTTGAGGTGCACCTCTACCTAATACCTACACTACCTATATACCTTTCTTTCTTTTCTTCCTTTTCTTTCTTTTTTTCTTTTCTTTGTTTCCTAGGTGATATCAATGATGTTCTGTTTCAACTTTCCAGTTTATAGCCGTGCAAGTGTGTTGTCCAGTGTTTCGCGCACATTACACTTACCAAGAAAAAAATAATATCAAGCCATAGACTTAAAAAAAAGATGGACTCCGCGCCACGCATATCGAAAGTGAAGCAAAGTAAGTTTACAAACACGCCTCACGCACACATTTACATCATAGTATGCCGACCGGCCGCCTTTACATGACACGACAGTGTCTGTGCAGGCACTAATTGCGTCAAGTAATAACATAAAATAATGCCATCTTGTGTTGTAAAAAAGTGTAAAAATAATTCTACATCCCAGAAATTTATAAGATTTAAAGAAATTTTCATTCAGCTGGTATCCCTCAAATTACGCACACATAGATCGGTACAGTGCTTCACTTTCGATATGAGTGGCGCGGAGTCCATCTTTTTTTATAAGTCTATGTATCGTGCTTAAACTATGTACTTATCACAAGTATTAAATATCACGATGTAAATTGATATTTATTTTACCTAATTACCGTAGCGACTTCAATTTGAATTAATTAGTGTTCACTTGTTATATCAATATAATCGTTAATGTTACAATGTTATAACATTAAAAATTATATTGATATAACAAGTTAACACTATTGTCATTATGTATTGACAATAGTCAATTGATGACATACTCGTACATAGGTCGGGTAATTGTGTAGAAATATAAATATTAGTACGTAGTTTTGATTGTATTTGTTGGTATAATGGCGTGGCTAGCTGACATTTATGGCAAATCATTTAATTTAATGTTCTGTGTCTTGCAAAGTTAATTACTTTACATACCTAGTATTATATACAATCAAGTATGTTTAAACTGAACAGACAGCTGTGAGCTGCTGGAAAGTTTGTTGCGCCACTTCTTCTTCCCAGCGAAAGCACTAGGAAGTGGTGAAGGGCAGGCGTTTTGGGGGACTGTCTTTTGTAATTTTGACGTTTGAAAAGTGCTGATTCTCGGCCTAATCTGAATAAATGACTTTTGATTTTTATTGATTGACATTGCAATAATTGCTTTGCACAAAATATTATTTTGTTTTAATTGGTCCGATAAGTTAAGTCGATGATATCTTGATTATACAGCGTGTATTGGAAATGTGTGGTCCATAACAGACCATCAACCTGAACAACTTTCTCCATGGGACCAACATCGTAATCGCGAAAAATAAATGATACCTTTCTAAACCTGTTTAATCCTTGCACGCTGCGATATTTCATGGTCACTACAATCGCTTTTTTTGCAAAACTTGTTCTATTTTTAGTCCCTATAAGGGTTACCTACTTTAACAAATGTTTTGAGATGAAAGTTGACTCGGTCTCGGATGTTAACATCTATGCAGCAACCACTTTCACGTTATCGTTAATAGCTTGATCAAAGCTCATTTCGGTGCGAAAGACGTAGGATGACTGTTATATGTTTCGTTCCAGATTTGAATACCAATCAAGATATTATTATAATGTTTTCATAGATAGCCAAAAAGTGTTTACCAGGCCAGCTAAAAATCTAGTATTTTTTTTATGTTAGATTTTGTGTTTTTGTAAAATGATCTTATTCTGTTGTGTGTCAGCGACATAAAGTCCTATTAAATACTTAGAAGCCCATTAATTAAACATTTAACTTTTTTAACCGTTTTATGCCTACTAAATAACCTTGTTTTTCATATTCTATCACCAAAATTTTTCTCAATCTTAAGCCTCACCGTTTTCAAATGAAAGTCCTCAGCGGCTGGAGCCACAGGCACTCTAATTTCCTGCAGTTCATCTGAGCAATTCATTTTCCCGTACAAAAAGTGGAGCTCTTTCGTGGCATTATATCCTGGTAGCAAACGATACTTTCTCCAAACCGGTGGGTTGAAGGGTTCCGTGATGTTGAGGCATTGCCTCTGCGTCTGATGGTACGCCTGTCCTAGAGGACAGCACTTCCTGGCACACACCTCCTTCATACACACACAACCCCGTTCCACTTTCGTCACGTTATCCACAAAATATTCACCATGTTTATATTTAACTCCATTAAATACCCGATTTTTAAGTTCCACACTATTTCCCACATCACATTGCGATGCAGTACTTGTTATTATTATGAATATAATAAACAGAACAATTTGCATTTTCTCACTGAGTGACTACCTCTGTACGGTCGGCGCGTACGCAGGTCTACGACTGACTGTTAATTCAAGATTGCTCAATGAGGGTTTTCCGTGGTCGCACGGTAAATAACAATTGAATAAGCCTACTTGTAGGTACCGAACACGCATAGGCTTACGAATTTACGAGGAAAATGTTTTCGTTTGTTTTTTTAAATTACAAAAATCTTGTGGCATGGGCTGACTTTTTCAATCAATAGATAATTCTTATTCGTAGAATAAAATTAACACGTCTGACAGTTTTTGTATGGAGAAACTGTCAAAAATTCAAAATTATTCCTCAAACAAAATTATCTGGCGTAGGAAAAACCAGCCGTAATTCCAATTGTATAGTGAACACCTGAGTACTTAGAAAAATAATAACATTTTTTAACGTTGAATATTCACAAATCTAGTGGATTTTTATGTTTCCTTGATAAACATGTTATTTTTTCTTGAAAGGCACAAAGATGTAACGTTTTTGTTTATAGGCCGTAATAAATAGGTGATTTGGTACTATTTTTAACCAACTTGAAACAAAAAACGTATATTCGGACAGATTTTGGCGTTTTTATGATTGTTGACATGACACTGCTATAGGTACTGACTTTAAGCTTCTTTGTGGGGGAGTACACAAAGATATCTGTGTATCAGCGTGTTATTTTTAATTACCTATGTCGAACCGACTGAACCGGTTTTGAAGTGGTTTTCGTTATTTTTATCAAAAGTGACTCATAAAAAATGGTTTTGAATGAAAAGGTCTATGGTGTCAATTTTTTTTAAAAGAGTTTCTTCTAAATGTATACTAACTTTTAAATAAGTTTTCAATCAATGCATTTTGCAGAGTATCTATAGTTTTGAGCCTCTGGATTTCAACAGTGGTTATTGAACTTGCGTTCATGAAAACCGGTTTCATTTGCGAAGTAAATAACACACGTATAATTTTAAGTCGCTTCAACTTGGTACAATGCACCAGATAAAAAGGTTATTACGTTGATTTTTTTATGTTTTAACATAGGTAATGCGGTTTTGAAGTTACTTACAAACTGGTAGATATAATTTACAACAAATTAATTAGGTATAAATGTATTTTTCATTGACGCGATTAATGCACAAACCTGTCTTTATGCAAACTAATTTAAAAAAACAAAATGAATACAATTTATAACGCCACTTATCATGGAAACTTTATATTTCCAATAATAACCCGAATAATGGTGCCAGTTCCACTATATTTAAACTAAGATTACAACATGGTGAGCACACACGACAGTATTGAGTTCCGAACCATGACTGACCAGTGAGTAGTCAAATTTCGCTCAGCGTTAAAATGATTAAACGAAAGTGAAACAACAGGGCCACTAGCCAGGGAGCGTAAACATTGTGGAAACAGGCCCGCAGGGTGACATTAAAATACCACCTACCTTCATCAAAATGTATGACAGCTTCATTTACGAAATTAAATTCAGCTTGGGCATATTTGACGCTTGTAGGGTAACAATGTTGTCGAATGTTTCAAGCGACGCGGGGATTATTTATAAGCGGTGATTAAAGTTATGTGACGTTTAAACGTCAAAAATGCATGGTTAAACAGTCGTTAATGATTATGATTATGCCCATAATGTTATGACTATAATGTGCTCACTGCTGGGAGACAGGCCTCCTCTCTATGAGAGGGAGCGGGCCACAATCCACCACGCGGGCGGGTAATCACTACTTAACTTTCAGTAACGTTTATGAATAAACGTGTCGTGTAAAAGTCAAAATATTGTGATAAGCATTGCCCATCACAATATTTTGACTTGTGCGGTGATAATTTGATGGGGCGAGACATGGGAACAGAAAATCTCTGGAACACAATTATAAATAATTATGAAAAAAAACCAGCTAAGTGCGTGTCGGACCAAGCTCAATGAAGAGTTCCGTAGTTGGGATGAACCACGGGATGAACGTATCCCAAAAACAAACTTAACATTGTAGTTGAAAAACATATTTTCCAATACATCGATATACGTCACAGTCAACTTATTACAACTTATTCTAACTGCAAATGTAAGTTTGTAATCGCAAAACAAAACGACTTTCGGTTATTTGCTTGCTTCTTGCCAAATTTCAAAACTCTAATAAGTCAACGGAAAGTACCCTATACTCGTAAGTTTTGATATTTGCGAGTATTAAAATATAAAGAAAGAAGAAAGAAAGAAAATACATTTATTTAGCACAGACTATAAGACACACAATACACTGGTGTATTGTGTGTCTTATAGCCTATACATACATCAGATAGCAACTAATAAAAACAAATAGAAAATATAAAGACCGATGTAAGAAATTAGCAGGAAAGTCACGGCTGCACCAAAAAGGCCCAGTTCAGCAAAAATGCCAGACAATAGTGCGTGACGCTGGTTTTCAACTGAACCTGCTGTGTGAGGTGACGGATGTAAAACTGGTGATGAAATTATTGACACAAAGTAAAGCGCCCACTGGGCCACCGCTGCTCCATACTATTGTATATTATAATATACTATATTTTACATGGTATAATAAACAGGGTGGCAGGGACATCGACGCGCAAACTGTAACCATGGATTCAGCACATGAGTTCAGACCCCATAGCGTCGAGATTTTTCGTCTGTTATGACCGCGTAGGTATTGCAATTTTCTATGAAACAGAAGATTTTTTTTTTGATATTCGACGAAATATTCTTCGCTATGGGGTCTAAACTCATGTGCTGAATCCATGGTTACAGTTTGCGCGTCGATGTTTCTGCCACCCTGTATAATATAATAGACTCGAAAGTAGCTCTGTCTGTCTTTCTATAAGTAACCTTTTCACGCCTAAAGCACTGAATGGATTTCGATAAAATTTGCCAAGGAAATAGATGGCATCCTAGGGGGAGGACGTAGGTTATTTTTTATCCCGGTAGCACGTTCCTGTGGGATAATTTACGACATCCACGCGGGCGAAGCCGAAATGGGTATTATACACCTCTGTCGATCTCTTCGAAGAAAACATACATAATGAAGATATTTTTTTCTTTCCAGTTAATTAACTCCTATCAGCAGAATAATCAGCAGTTTGTGATTTCTCATCAGATAAACATGAATCAATGCAGAGTAAGTTATTTTTATTTATTTATAAAACAATCGACAGACGTCATGTCCAAACAATAATTCAACCAAAAAAAAATGTTAACAAAAAAGTTTTTTTAATTTTTCCCTTTTTAGTTCTGGTATGTACATTCAACAAAACATAAGTATGCAGGGTCGTCGGATGTAGTTAAAGTTTAGTAAGAAACTGATGGATGTTTTCTATTGAAATTTAGTTTGATAAATGAACTGTTTATTTTATATTAATTAAATAAAATTTTATCCGAAAACATCAATTCATTTCTTACTAAATTTCAACTATATTCGACGACCCTGCATACTTATCCCTTTTGTACCTACCCCACACCAATTCTTGTACCACTAAGTACTTGCTATAAACAGTAATAAATTACAGTGGTGATGAAATAATTTACACAAAATAAAGCACCTGGGTTCGAACCTACGGCCTATAATTCGTTAGTCGCGGCCGTTACCACTGGGCCACCACTGCTCTTTTGTGATAACCAACCTTATTTACAGCATGCCTAATAACATAATAACGAAACAAAATTCTCACCGTCATCACACCAAAGCTTGACATGCTTAACATAATCTTAATACGTTTTTCATACGCCGCTTCGGAACATGTCATCTTCCCATAGACAAAATGGAATTTTTCCGTAGCATTGAATCCTTTGATTGGCTGCGCAATATTATCAGTTCTATATACTGGAAGACCGAACGTCTGTGGTTCAGGCACACAGAGCCCTATTGGCTTTTTATACGCTTGTCCGGCAGGGCAGCATTTCCGAAAACACGTCTCTTTCATACAAACGCATCCTCTCTCCGCTTTAGTAATGTTGTCCACATAATATTCCCCGTCCAGGTACTTCACGCCATTGTATGACCGGTCTGTGAGTTGCACACTGTGGTCATATTGACAGGACTGTGATGCAGTTCTCGTAATGAACACAAATAAAGTAAATGCCGCTAGCATTTTTTAAAACATCTGATTATTTTTATTTCTTGATGATTTCACACTTTGCACTGAAATATTTAGGGTATATTGTTTGGAGCACATTAACCGGAAAATTATAACAATCTTAGTGCAGACCATGTGGAAAATAAAAATACAGATCAAATATCGCTAAACGACCGTCTTTCAGCTAAAAATATATGATTTTAAGAAGACACTTTTGAGAGGTCACTTATTATGGTTGACGAAAGATATCGATGAATTCGTATGAATACAAAAGTCAGCTGGAAAAAGTGGATACTTTTGACGTACGCTTACCGAAGGAGATAATAACAACAGTAACCTGGAGGTCTACTCCGATGTAGTATCGGCCGAATGTTCGGCCGTTTCCTGCTACGAAGTTACTATTTGGTTCGGTCGGTCCCGATCCTACACCCTAAACTCTTTCGAATATTGACTATGGTCCCGACCCAACTCAGCCGACCCGAACTTTTTTCGCATTTTTCAATAATATTCGGTTCGGCCATGTGTCGGTCCGATCCGAACATTCGCACTTTGCACTTCGGAGTAGGCCCCGACAATTTAATTGATCAAATTCAATTTTATTCGAAAACATCCATCGGTTTCTTACTAAACTCCAAATATCCGACTACCCTGGTAACTTATCTCCTTTGGTGACTGTAAAGTAACTTTAATTATTATTAAGCTTAGTGAGCTGTTATTAAAAATATAATGACCTAGTCATCGCTATCAAACGGACCAACCCTGGAACGCTTACGCCAGTGCCGACCTACGCCAACATTTTTGTGCTATATTTACAGTAACGCAATTAATTCATCTTCGAACTCATTAAGATATCAATCGGGTGCTCCCGATTACCGATAATATTGAAGGTGTTTTTTTAAATTCTTACTGAAGTGTGCTAATCATCTTTAAAAACAAACCAAAAAATACTATTTAAAAACTGCTACTACTACGAAGCACTCAATACTCCTAAGGGCTATTTTTTTAAGGGTTATATTATTATTATTATTATATATCTGGCGTTGAAAAACTCAGCCTAAATGAACTAACAAAATAACTTCATACTTTAAACAAGTTCAGTCACGAGATAAAGTATGTACACTCGGTTTTATTCAAAAGCGATTTACTCCTTTATTTTTTAATGAAATTTTAGGTTGTTACGAACATAGCATTTTCAAACCTATAGGCTTATTTAATTTGTCGTATTTCTACGTCTCATTCGTTATTTCACAAAAAAATCGCAATTAAAAGTTGCCAAGTGTTGACATATTTGTGCTCGTGACTGTACCAACCACATTACTATTGTCATAACGCCTTTGTTTATAATGAGTATTTCGCCTGCAGGACATAGGCCTCCCCCAAGCACCGCCACTTCGACCGATTATATACTTCCCGCATTCAACCTTCGCAAGAACTTCTTTAGTAACGAAATAAAATAAAATAAGTACCTACAGTCACGGGCACTATATGTCAACACTTGGAAACTTTCAAAAGCAATTTTTGCATGAAATAACGAAAACAACAATGAAATACGACACATTGCAAAAAGCTATGGGTTCGAAAATACTATGTTCGTAGCAACATACAATATTATTAAAAAATAAAGGACTAAATCGCTTTTGAATAAAGCTAAGTGTATCTTGCAAAAACCTATGGGTTCGAAAATACTGTGTACCTATGTTTGTAGCAACATAAAATTTTATTAAAAAATAAAGAAGTAAATCGCTTTTGATTAAAGCTAAGTGTATACATACTTATGCTCGTACCTAATTATTTGTAATCCGTTCAATTTTACTAAGATTGTTTTTCTTTTCTGGGTATCAAAATCTTGTGTTTTTAATAGAAAATCGGACCGATTTTGTATTAAAAAAACAAGATTTTGGTCACTAGGTACTCCAGTCGACGATGAGCAACATAAAAACTTCTTTACAACGAAAATAAGACACGACTTTATCGCACAAGAAACAACCACTTATCAGCTTTATTGACTAAAATTGAATTCCTTGAAAAAAATTCTTACTAAAACATACGGCACTTTTAGAAGCGACGGAGACACTGAGAAAGCGACAGACTTAATGCGGACCCGAGCACCAACTGAAGCACCCGAAATTAGGACTAATTGGTTCCATATAATGGCAAGGGAATAAAAATTTATGTGACAGCTGACAGGTAATGGTAGAGCGACCATGAGTTCGCAACTGTGCAAACCTTTTCATCATCAATACTTGTAAGTAACTGAAAGCTTCAGTTCAGTGTAAAGAAATGAAGATGATGTGTGTGTTGTAAGATGTTTTTTTTTGTATATCATTACCAACTTGAGATACCAACTAACTGTTGCCTGCGACTTCCTTCGACTAGTTTATGTCCTTACCCAGGTAAATGATAAATTATTTATTTTCTGTAAGTAGGTTTGAACAAACACTTTTACACGTCAATCATATTCTTTTAAAACTACGAGAAGATGAGTTCGGCGTTTCCTATCTGATTACTCTGAGAAGAAAGGCCGAAACAAACTCAGAGGTCACAGTCAAGGGACAAAGGGAAAGGGGAACGTTATAGTATAATTATGCAAATGCTCGGACGCACAATTTTTTTGTTATACTCGTATTGCTCAAGGGCTTATTACACTATCCAATTTAAGCAATGCTAACTAGCAACTCTCTAACTAGGAAATCGGAAGCTAGTGATTACACTACACTAAATTGCATACTAAATTGGATTCTAAATCGGTCAAACGACGCATGCAGATGCATTCGTGAAGAACGATTGTACACAATTTAGGAAGTAGTGCGATTGGACCTCTAATTTACACTAAATTGGATCCAATCTGTTCTAACTGCGATTACATCTGCCGATTTCCCGCCGATTTGCCGAAATTTTTCGTCGGTTATTAAAAAAAAATATTGCTGTTCCATACATTTTGACCGCGTAGGTATTGCACTTTTCTATGAAACAGAAGATTTTTTTAACCGACGAAAAATTTCGGCGCTGTGGGGTCTGCTGCATAAACTCATGTGCTGAATCCATGGTTACAGTTTGCGCGTCGATGCCACCCTGTATATTACCACGATGTCAGCCAAAACCTTTATGAAAGCCACTAGCTTCTGCCCGCGACTTCGTCCGCTTGAAATTTCTTGGTCCTCTCTGACCCACCCCATCGCATCGCATCGCCCGGTATTACTTCGTTTTTGTGTAGGATTCATACTGACTTTGCTCGGCTCCTAAGTCGCAGTGTGGTGATAATAGTCTATAGCCTTCCTCAAGAACTGGACTATCAAATGCAAAAAGATTTTTTATCATCCGATAAGTAGTTCTAGAGATCAGCGCTTTAAAACAAACAAAAAAATAATTCTTCAGCTTTATCATTAGTCTTAGTATAGATAGCATTCGAAACGGTCAATAAGGAGGCCCAATTCAGCAGCGGTTATTTTAAAACCAAATGATCAAGACTAAGTAGATTGTGCTTCCACAAATTATTGATTTAACACCCAATTTTCCTCATAAGTTCGGAAAAACCATCAAAGAAATTTCCCACAAAATAGCAAAGATTTGTTACTCCAGCTAAATTCGATTGATGACGCAAATTCAAGACGCCAAATTAAAAAAAAACGTTTTTTTATTTGGCATCTTGAGCTTGCGTCATGCTGCGTCACGGCCGTGGCTTTGTCATAGGTCACTCGTCACCAATGACTTAACTAGAGGAATATGATCAACAGGTAAACGCAGTTCTAAAAGGCGATGATGAATGGTGCAAGTAGAACAGTTCGTGAAATGTCCTTAGACATAGGACGACACACGAGTCATAAACAGTTTCTGGCGACTGCTAAACGTGATTTTCCCAATAAATGCTTCAATATTAACATCATTGATCCAAAATGACGACGCCACGGTTGACTGCTGCGCTGCGTGTCGCGGGTTCGATTCCCGCACGGAACAAATATTTGTATGACCTACAATTAGTTGTTCCGGGTCTGGCTGTTAGTGTATGTGAGTTTATAATGTATGTAAACGCACCCACGACACAGGAGAAATTCCTAGTGTGGGGCAACGATTTTTTTACAAAAAAAAAAAAATGCCTTCTGTTGGTAGTCATGTTTTTCAGCTACACCATTCAATTAATTTCGAAGATTTACGAAGGTTCTCGATATCGGAAAACGAGTTATGGAACTCAAATGGAGTTGAGAAGGACACCTGGCAAAGCGCAGTGATGGCAGGTGTAGTAAGGCAGAGACCGAGTAGCGTCCAAGGACTGGAAGACGAAGTGTCGGTCGTCCGGCGGCGAGATGGGCGGACGATATTGTTGCCATCGAAGGTAGAACATGGATAAGGCTGGCACAGGAGCGAGGGGATTAGCACAAGGATAGAGAGGCCTATGGTCAGAAATCGGTGAAGTCGAAGTAGTAAGTAGTAGAAGAAGAAGGGTTGTAGATGATTATTTTGTTTCTTGATTTATTTAGGACTGCGACTTCCGAGTCGTAGGTTCCAACTCATTCAAGCGGTGTACTTTGAGTAAATTATGTCACCAACACTTCTCTCAAAAAGGTGAAGGAGAACATCGTGAAGAAACATACTTACATATCGTAGAACCATAAAATTCAAAGACATATGACATCTAACAATAGTACCAACCCGCACTGGGCCCGCGTGGTGGATTATGGCCCACTTCCTCTCACTGAGAGGAAGTGGGCAGTGGCCTCTCAGTGGACAGATTATAGGCTGATTACGATTATTTAGGACTCAAGCCTTCTTGAACTACACGCAGTGTACCCGATGGGATTTCATGATGACATTTAATGACAGCCAGAACCAAAGGCTTAACGTGCTTTCCGAGGCACGGAGAGGCTTTGGTGTGTAAAAATCGTCTTCCATCCACAGATGTGGATTCTTTCTTGATTGTGGGTTAAAAACCTACTAGGTAATTAATGTATCAGATACTAATTTAGGAAGATATGTCCCTTTTATTTTGCGAGAAAACCGTAGCTTCTGGTAAAGGAAAAAGAAGGTGAAAAAACAGTTTGAAATCGGTAACAGACACTGGACTGGCGATGACGCTTGTGATGAAGGTATGGCCATTATAGCCAATACTCGTTCGTTTTCGACATGTTTTCCTTTTGCCCATCCTTAATTAGACTATCACTCACAAATATTATTAGTTTATTCCAAGATGAGTCATATGTCAACTATTATTTTAAGGGAAAAAACACAGCAACAATATAAATAGAAATGATGTAGGAAAGAATCTGTCAAATTACAAGATCCACGAATGACAGCCGACGATGATCTGATTTCAAATTTCTTTATTGGATTTTCAACTTTATCGGTATTAGGTTCAAAGTTGATTGGGGAAATTTGTCAGTTTCGGGTAGCTTGATGTGCTGGTTATATGTAGGTTAGTTTATGTAGCACAGCAAAACAAAAAAATATTTCTATAGAATGTTGATAGACTGGGTCAGAGGTCACGTGTCATCACTTTTGAGATGTATTCGGGAAATACCTACGTGGTAGATACCTTACCTGCATCCGATGATTTGGAATTCTGACTAAAGTGATATTTTTGTTGACAATTATGGAAAACGATTATTTGGAACCCACGCAGTACGTATGATGGTACCTATGTGGCGTGGTAGGTAATGTAAGTCTGGCATGATAACCCTTTCAAGGGCATGGAGCGACTGTCTATCTGACCTGCATAATCCAGTGGTTATGCAGGTCAAAAAGACAGTTGCTTCATGTAAAGTACTGGTTTTACAGCTGCATTCACTTAGACTGAAAGACGTGCCCAATACAGAGTGTACAGACCATCAAACAGAACAATTTTCTCCATGGGACCAACATCTTAATCGCGAAACAATAATCAGTTGTCCCATACAAAACTTATAAAAATACCAACTCGACCCAAGTGTAGGACAGATGATATTTTTACGCGATTACGATGTTGGTACACACGGCTTCACATCAAGCTATACATTTCCAGTTTTAGCTGACCTCGCATTGTATAGGTTTTTCATACAATCAGAAGTCAGTTTATACTGGTTATGTATGGCTTGATGTGTAGCCGTGCGTACCTTGAAGAAAGTTGTTCGGTACAACACCCTTAAAAATATGACGACACATTTCTTAAACACGCTGTATAGTTCACACACAATCAGTAGCAATGGGTCATTTTGACAGTCCAACAACATTCATTGCGTTGTTTATGTTGTTAAGCAGACACATTTTTCGAACATATGAAGCAATGGAGCTAATCCATTGCTTCATATGTTACTGCTTCATATCCTTCAAAATGATTCAGATTGAGATTGATAATGTGTTACGCATTTAGCGTGCAGACTATGGCTGGTGATGATATTTAAACTTGACAAATTGCAATCTAGAACGATTTTGTTCTATAACAATAAAATAGTGTAGAAATATTTATATTCATGATTGCAACCATAATTACTTCGCAGTACTTCACGTTGGCTGCGCAAACGCACTAGTGCAGCTAAGTGTTAAGGTGTGATTCAATATCACCTTATGCATTTTAATAATATAGCCAAGGTTATAAGATAATCGTCTACACATTATTAAATTTTCTTTGTTTTGTATGAAGCTTACTTTATATTATTTATTTTTTTTGCTTTGGAAAATCCTCATGTGGTTATCCAAGAGGTTTCTCAATTATTTCCACCGTCACCTTCCTCCACATTATTCTATCTGGTCAAAACAGATGGTAATGTCGAAAATAAATAAATACCTAATAAATAAATAATACCCTACCCACTAAATCCACACGAGTTCTACCACTACCATGAATCGGGGGCCCGGGAGACCCCCGACTGGTGTCAGCCCGCTATAACCTTACCCAGAAGTACTTGGTCCCATGTTTTTTTTTGTACAATATTAACATAATTTTTAACGAAGCAGGTATATAATAATATAATGGTCATATAAACAAATTTATTGCTAACATAAATATCCATGTATTCTAAACTCCATGTCGAAGTAAATATTTCTTCATAAATTTTCTACGTTCTACAGAAATTATCAAAATAAAAATGGTCCTTGCACCTTGCACCTTGTCTTAAGTAATAAAATACTTTTCATATACGAAGACCCTTCCATGTCCCGGAAAACACGTTATGCCGTTAGTCCCGGCTGTCATTCGTGGATATTTGACAGTCGTTACGGGTCGTCAGTAGCCCGAAAGTCTGACAACCAGTCTCACCAAGGGGTATCGTATTACCCAAAAACTGGGCTGTAGAGGTCAGATAGGCAGTCGCTCCACGTAAAATACTGGTATTCAGCTGCATCCGGTTAGACTGGAAGTGGACTCCAACATAGTTGGGATAAGGCTAGGCAGATGATGAAATAATTAAAAAAAACTGGGAGGAAATAGCTTATTTACCTTTTTTAAAACAAACTTCTGCGTATCTATTAACCAATTACTTATTCCCTGTAACAAAATATGCCTATTTAAAACGTTATTTTTCCCTTTATTGTGTTTTTCCTGCGCAGTGCTACTGTACTTGGGTTTTAAGCGTCATCTTTGTACTTAAACAATTAATTGGATAGAGTAAATAATATGACTAAACAAATTAGTTCCGGCAATTATAATTTTTATATGCCTTTGCTGCATAATTCATCATAATTCTAACAGAATTACAAATAACGTCACTAATATTATTGTAGATAACCTGATTTAAACCTTATACACATAATTTTAGTCAGGTTTCTAGTGATTTTTCCTATGAGTACGTTAGGTCAGTTATATACCTAGGTACCTACCTCAATAGATCATCAAGTGCTAACTACTCTTTGTTGATTTTCCTCAGTATTTACCCAACAAATGCATATGCGTCCTTCCTACTTAAGCCTACTAATATTATAAACGTGAAAGTTTGTATGGATGGATGGATGTTTGTTACTCTTTCACACAAAAACCACTGAACGGATTTGGATGAAATTTGGCAGACAGATGGTTTATAACCAGGATTAACATATAGGATACTTTTTATCTCGATATTTCCACGGGGTCGAAACTTATGCGGGTGAAACCGCGGGGCGCAGCTTGTAATATTATAAACACGAAAGTTTGTATGAATGGATGGATGAATGGATGTATGTTTGTTACTCTTTCACGCAAAAACTACTGAATGGATTGTGATGAAACTCTACAGTAATATAGCTTATACATCAGAATAACACATAGGATACCTTTTATCTCGATATTCCTACGGGAGCGACACTTATGCGTGTGAAACCGCGGGGCGCAGCTAGTTGTACATATTTATTTTTAAGCCGGCTAGTGACTTAGGCTAATCAGTGAATTCGTAAATGGCTGTAATTTTCTTCAATTTGAATAATTGTAATAGCCACTACTAGTCAGTGTTTTTACAAAAGATTTTTTTTATTTTTTAAAGGCATCATATCCTACTTGACTACTAATATTATCCTACTAATATTACAAACGTGAAAGTTTGTATAGAAGGATGGAATGGATGGATGTTGGTTACTCAATCACGCAAAAACGCCTGAACAGATTTGGATCAAATTTGGCACACAGATAGTTTATAACCTGGATTAATAATGGTGTTGTTTTTCCCAGCAGTAAGTTCCCATGGGGTTATTTCCGACCTCCACGTGGGTAAAGCCGCGTGCAAAAGCTAGGAAGTAATAACCTAGCTAGTAACTAATAACTAACATCATAAATTTACTTTTTTACCCCATTACACACGAACACATTAACAGGTTTACCCAACCTTGAAGGAAAAAAAGTCATACAAGCCTCCTTGTTCTAAAATATTAGGCAGATTGATACAAACATTTACTTACGTGACTGAACGCAGCTGTGCCCGCGATTTCGTTTGCGTGCGTGTCGGAAAATAAGATTTTTGCGCGGAATCCTAATTATTTATTTTATTAACCAGATGCGTTTTCTCGACATCCGTGTGTCACTAACGGGATACCTACAGCAGAATACCAGCGTCAGGTATTGTACCTGGCATATGTTGAGCTGGACTCCCATTTGGTGCAACCATGAGACACACACCGCCCAGTAGTGATCGACCATTGTGGACATAGACTACTATTTTGTACTAGAGGTTGTGGATTTGCGAGGTGTCTATGGGTCGATCTATCTTTTTAATCTTTGTTTTTTTTGTTTCCCTTTTTGTTATTGTTCTATTTTTTATTACTTGTATTGTGTGTCTTTTGTTGCACTAAATAAACGTTTTTATCTATCTATCTATCTATTTCTAAAATACCCAAACCTAAGGTACTCCTTATAATATCAGCTATCTGCCAGTGAAAGCCCCGTCAAAATCGAGCCAGAACAAACAGACAGACAAAAAATGTAAATATGGTTTTTTTTTTCTAATAATACCGTATAGGTAAACTTTCATATTAAATTATGCATTTAATAAAACCTGTGATAAACGAGACTTGAATTTATTTTATTTTTGTAGGTATAGATAATGCTGAGTTACGTCAACACAGGTGAAGCTGCAAAACAGCTATCTTTCGATGTATTAATACCAAGTTGCCGGCAGGTGTCCGGGAAAACCATCTTAACTGGTTATTTTACGTGCGTGTGGATGTGGATCCCCGGTTAATCCTAAGGAAGATCATACAAAGTACCCATTAGGTAATACATACACACACACACAGTACGTAAACTTTTTATCAGAAGCCGCAAACCTTTTCACTAAAAGTGAAGACCGCACACGCGACGTCCGAAATTAAAGCTATTTTTCACTTTGTAGTGTTTTGTTTTGAAAGTCGACCTATTTTTTTAAGTTTTTTTTTGTTTCACTTTTTAGTTGTGGCTTGTGGCTAAGTACCTAATAACAGCCGTCCGGGTCGACCGATCAGGTTAAGCTAAGCATGCCGCGGTTGGCCCGTGGATCCGCAAGGCCACTCCGTGCCTCGGAAAGTACGTTTAGCCATTGATCCCGGCTGTCATTCTCTCTAAGAATCTGGATCTTTGACAGTCGCTCCAGACCGTCAGAAAGTCGTCCGAAAGTCTGACAATTAGTCTTATTCTTATCAAGGGGTCGTAACTGGATTGTGGAGGTCAGATAGGCAGTCGGTCCATGTAAAATACTGGTATTCAGCTGCATCGCGTTAGACTGGAAGCCGACCCCAACATAGTTGGGAAGAAAAGGATTGGCAAATGACGACCTCTTAGTTGTAATACAAATTCGTATAATTAACACAAATTGCTATGTAAACAACAGTGACAGGAAGTATTATAACATCATCAACATACACAAAGTTAATGTTATATTTTTATATTTTAATAATTTGTAGTTTATTTAGCATTAGAAGTTTGCACATATTAGATAATATATATTACAAAAAATTACATTAAGTAATTGCAAAGTTAATTAAATACTTATTATTGAAGTTAACTCAAAAACTACAAAACTAAATAAAATTTATATAATTATGTTTTATCACATGAAATAGTACATTACGATACATGCGACATAAGTAGTCCATTATTGCATTTGAGTGATTCAGTAACCGTTCTCCTAAGACTGATTCGCCATTGTACTGTTCGTCGACAGGATGATTCATTTATTTCCGTTTCCCCCGCAGGGTCTTTCACCTATGGACATTTCGCCGACAGAACCTTTGAGTAGCGTGGGTGCTAAACGCCGTGCATGAATATACTACTTAAGTCACACGCATCGTATATTAAGTATGGTATGTTCATGGATATTTTCATAAATTATGCACTGATTTTGTTTGTTTTTTTTTTGTAGCTCGTGTGACCTAAACCCGTACTTTTACAACTTTTTTTAAACGGCGCAGTCGTGAGGTGCACTTTACTGCTAGTTTTTTACATCGGACTTTACACTTTTTTATTTGTTTTTATCTGAGGTATGTCTCTGTATGTGTCTGTGTCTTGTAGTCTGAGCTAAATAAATGAATTTTCTTTCTTGAGTCACGCTTTGCTGTGTAAAAATGGACTAGTTAAGTCACAGAAAAGCGTGACTAAAGTTCGGGTTTAAAAGTGGTAGAAAAATAATTTTCAAAATCAGACTATAATTTATGAAAATATCCATGAATATACCTACATTACGTTTATAGAACCCACGGCCCGTTGTCTGCCAGACCGTGCCAGGTGTTACTTCGCCTGTTTGTTGCTACGCCTGTAAACCCTAAGCCCAGTTTCAACGGGCGCGTTTTTCTCGCGGCGATTTTTTTTAACGCACTGGATTCTCAACGCACAGCTTAGCGCCGAGAGTTGAAAATCTAATACGGGATAAAATCCCGCCACGATAATTTTACGTGACGAATTCATGGGCCACAATAAACGAGAAAAAACTATCTTGTAAAGAAAGAAAATACGTTTATTTGTGGTAAACATGACGCAGAGAAAAACACAAACAAAAAAGAAGTAAAGTCATATCCACGCAAAACGGCCATCAGCATCGGCAGTGGTGGGTGGTGGCGGTGTTAAAGTAAACTGTAAAACAGTAATTTGTAAAATTAATGCTATCTTCTATAATATATAAATTAATCGCTGAATGTGTTGTTAAGAGCAAATCTCGAGAACAGCTGAACCGATTTCGCTAATTCTTTTTTTAGAATATTCCTTGAAGTACGAGGATGGTTCTTACGCAGAGAAAAATTAAAAAAATTGCCTGAAAAAGTCTAAAAACAACACTTTTCTATACTTGTTTCGGGGTGGGTCGGTCGGGGGTACAAAAAATTTCACGCGGAAGAAGTCGCGGGCAGAAGCTAGTACTTAAATAAAAATGCTTTCTTATTTGAAATTAAAAACCTCGGTATTTACCGAGGTTTTTCAGAATCTTCAGAATTCAGAAATTCCACCCAAAATGGCTTTAGAAAAAAAACCGGGTAAGTGCGTGTAGGACCACGCACAATGAAGGGTTCCGTAGTTGGGATGAATTTATCCCAAAAACCAACTTAACATTGTACTAGTTGAAAAACATGTCAAGGTCAATTCTGCAACTGCAAATGTAAGTTTGTAATCGCATTCTTTTTTCATGTAGGTAAGTCGTGGGCAAATATAATATACCACAATAACGAAAATGCTTCATCATCATTCAAATAAGTACATAAATGTTATTCCATATAGGAAGTAACTAACTGGAAAAACCATGTCCATCTAACAGACACACCATTGATAGCATTCTACGAGTACACAACTATTGACCTATAACCGTATAAAAATAATAAGAAACTACTAATTCTACAAAAAGTCATCTGAGTATATAGTTCTAATAATACCTAATAGTTAATTAAAATAATAATCACACCGGCCGGCGCGCGGCGCCTGCGCATACAACACCTATAATTTACTTCCTTGTTTATTCTCGGTATTGTATGAGGCGGTGCAAAAAATGAGCACATCATTATAGCCATTTCAGGCGGAAAAGAGTGCCTCTTTTTTGTAGCACATTTTTTGATTGGGCGATCTCACAAATACTAGGCGTACGGTCAAAATAACTTGTAAAAAAATGTTTTCAACCGCATCAGACAAATTACTGATTACCAACCCTAGTTTACTTGAGATAATAATAGTCTTTTTGAACGCTACTGTAAATTTGATACTTCCTCATAATTTATTTTTAATTCGGTGCAAAAAACAAACGCCTGTAGGTTAACAACTGCAATAGCTCACGTATACGTGATTTATTGCTGTTACATTAATTAAAGGCGCTTCATGTAAAATACTGGTATTCAGCTGCATCCGGTTAGACTGGAAGCCGACCCCAACATAGTTGGGAAAAGGCTAGGCAGATGATGATGATCACATTAATTAAAGGCGCAAAGCACGTTTCGCGAAAGCTGAGCCCGAGCAATGGCGATGACCTCTTCTTTGATCATAGTTTACAGTCCTATGAATGCAAAGCACGATTTAAGTGAAATTAAAAGGAGTATGCCCAATGGAAACAGCTGTCACTTTCGTCTACCATGGGGGCTAGTAGGTGACTAAAAGTGGGTACCTAAACTAAAGGGCTCTTTGAAGAAAAAATAAGCAAAAATAATGTTCTCAAATAAAACTTCCAAACAATTGCTACCCTACTTTGGATTACGTTTTAATCAAATTAAGTAATTACTTAGAATGCGTAAAACTACACGACGAACAAGTACCTACCTACTACGTTAGTTTTAAGTGCTGAACAGTGAAAACGACTACCTATATAAATTGAAATCGTCACGCTAGCGTCGACGTCGTTGTGCTAAACACAGTTGTTAGGAAGTTCCTAAGCGTAGGACGCAGTTATGACGTGTTTTAAGTACCTTACCTACCACAATAACTATCTTATAGCTCTTTCCGGGCAAAGAATAGTACGTAATGGTTTGAAGAAAAGCAAAAAATAGTAGGAGTTTAAAAATACTAATGTGTAGTAATAGCTTGAAGCATAGATAGTTTTCCTTTTAACTTCGTTATATATAGGTATGCCTACTACTACCGTGAATTTTTTCACCTGTCCAAAACTAACCGTTTAGCTGGCAGGGAGTGGGGGGGGGGCACTTGACTCTAACAAAAATTAGCACTTTAAAGCTTAATATTTCAGAAACGGACCCCTTAATCGAAAAATTGTTTTCACAAACCCGCAATGTTTTTGAAAGACCCATCCAACAACATCCTATACCAGGGGTAGACAAGAAAAAAAAATCATCCCCACTTTACGTGTACAGGAGGTAGGTACCCTAAAAACTTTTTTTTATGATTTTATTATACCTACCATTTTGTCGGCGTGATTAACATGTATATCCATGCCAAATCATAGCTTTCTAGTACTAAGAGTCTCTGAGATAAGCTGCGGTCGGACAGACGGACATGGCGAAACTATAAGGGTTCCTTGTTGACTACGGAACCCTAAAAATGAGCATACCACTGGGCCATTACTACTCACTAGGTTACAATATGTTGTTATTTATCAGTGGGCTCCAAACTAAACAGTTCTGTATCTTATGGCTCGTAAACAAAACGTGACGGGTCACAGGTAATGTATTAGTATAACAAATGACCCAGACATTGTAAGAATAAGGAAAACGACTTGTTTGCCATATTACACATGATTTTACACATCATCGTGGTATTTAGGTTAAGGACGATTGCTCTCAAAGAATCCGCAGACGAATCAGTTTATTTTTAGATTTAATCGTTGGAGAGACCACCACGGTTTTTCATTCTTGCCAAGACGATAAACAAAATGTTTTATTAAATACTTGAACCATGTGACATTTTTGCGGAGATTAGCTGTTTTACGAGTACCATTAGAGCCGTGTCTGCTACGCGTGTTTTTTTGAAACATTACACAAAAACATCAAATCAAAGATCCGTGGCCATACACATTTGTATATGAAAACACGATGTTTTTGTTTTCCGAGATGCATGGAAAATATTCCCCGCGCTGGTATTGAGGGGAAGGGTTTGTTTCATTTTCAATCGCCGCGCGCACCGCGCACATCTTGCATTTTGAAAGCTTAATTCCAACTGACACAGGTTTTGAGGTTATATGTGGGCGTAAAAGCAAAAAGGGTCCAGCATTTAGTTTCCGAGATATAAGAAATTTTGTAAAGTTGGTTGAAAAAATTGCATTTCGCGATTTTAATAAAATTGATTATTAATAAATGCTCAATTAACTACAATTTCAAATGTATGTATTTTTTTTTCATAATTTTTAACTTCGTATGTCGGATAAAAAAATATGTGCCAGTTTTTGAATATTTTTTCAATTCAATTCTTACTATCAACTATTCTGTACTACTAGCTGACCCGGCAAACGTTGTTTTGCCATATATACATTATTTCTGGGAAATATATATTATATATTTTTTGTATGAAAAAATAGATGTTGGCCGATTCTCAGACCTACCCGATATGCACACAAAATTTCATACAAATCGATCCAGCCGTTTCGGAGGAGTTTGGTAAAAACATTGCGACACGACAATTTTATATATTAGAAGATATACCTATATCTCGTATATACTATTCTAGATACCGAATCTAGTCTTAACTCAATACCCCAATTCTGGACCTTTTTTGCTTGGACGCCCACATATTGTTTTGTGAGTAGTTGACACTAATCTAAAAATATTTTAATACGCAGGAGACAGCTTGTGTATGAAAACAAATGTTTATGTGTGTAGATTTTTTTTGTAATGTTTCGAAAAAACACATACATACTAGTTGTAAGCAGATGTCCTCTGCTAAAAATATGCCACAATAGATCGCTGTCAGTAATCAGACTAGTAGTGAATAAAATATAGTCTTCTCAATAATCTTGCTTAGGAATTGGATCGGTGATGCTATCGTCTTAGCGCTGGGGCTTTGTCTCGCATAGGGTCGTAGCATTATGCTGAGCGATGACCGTTTTGCGTGGATGTGACATGTGGATGTGACATATACCTATGTTCCCCCAACTTGTTATTTTTTTTTATGTGTTTTTGTTCTTTCCCTGGGTCATGTTTACCGCAAATAAACGAATTTTCTTTCTTTTTTTTTCGTCTGTCCATCCGTCCGGATATCACACAGACATTCTACTTTACTCTATTTTTTTAATTTATTTTTTTTTATTGCAGGAGGGGTTGAGCTTATTATCATTTTTCCACTTATTCAACAACGACACTTGTATTTTAAAACACAGAAATCTATTAACCGTCTAGGAATTATTAGTTAGTTTATTATTAGTAGGGCCCAGGAATTAGTGGTGTTTATAACAATTTATTAAGGTAGGCTCACCGCCCTTTCCATGCAACTTAAATATACTTAAATGGCGAAATGTTGGAGTAGGTACAGGTCTCTGTCTACCCCATCGAGGGATACATGCGTGATTTGCTTTGTTTTTTATAACTACTCGCCACATTTCTAATATATACTCCCTCGGATCTATTAACTCTTATAAATGAGCCATTAAAGTAAAATACGTGTGGGCAGGAATAATTCCATGAAATGTGGTGTAAACTAGAAAATTGCTGGATGACTCAGTTATTTCTGTGAAATTAGATGACGCTGCTGTCACAGTTTTTCAATGTCTAAAATAAATTTATCTGACCAAGATTATGTCTGGACTTTAAAAGAGACTGTGACCTCTGAGTTTGTTTCGGCCTTTCTTCTCAGACTAGTCAGATAGGAAACGCCGACCTCATCTAGTTTAGTAATCAAGTATAAGATTAATAATTGCCTACATACCTGAACTTACGCAGTTTTTTTCAGTAAACAATGACTTTGTGGTTTTCAGTTATTTCAATTACAGCTTGTACTTACAGAACAGCCCGGCCATAACAATCACAGTCAGGACATAAACCCTATAAATAATAAAAAGAAAAGGCTACTCTTTGTCAAATAACATCTTTTTTAATTTCCATTCAATATTTTCACCAGGAAACACAATCAGCGCCATCTACCCTGTGGAGTTTGAACCTTTAAGCCCGAACGGTGATATAAGGGACACCCGTAACCGGCACAACAGCCTGCTTCCTCTTCAATAATAGTAAGCCTAGGATAATAGTCTCAGACGAAAGACAGATGGCAGGACAGCCATCAGTTAGGGCAGTAGTGAGTATAATAGGGTAGTTGCCTGGGTAAAAAAATAATAAAAATAAAATACATCTACATTTCGCCAATTAAGTCGAAGGTAATAGTGAAGTCTATTGCTATCAACCAGCACAAAAAATCCAGACTCAGGACTGCTACTATGAAATTCCTGATGGAACACCCTTATAACAATTTTCGCGACCTGGGAATGAACCCAGGATTTCATGCTCAGAAGCAGTGCTTGCAACAATGTCTTCAAACATCCCTGCTGCCCCCAGAACGGGGCGAAGATTCATTCAGAGTTCTAACAACCAGTTTCTGTCTACTCGTATAAAATGCTACCTACTCACAGCTAGGTCAGTACAGTCGACCGCAAGTCAGGGGTAACACTTTCAGCTTGAGCTAGTCTAGCGTAGTACGAAGTTTCAATAAAATACGATTCCAGCTGGTTTTTACTCCACTGACGTGTGGTGACGCCTACTGTACTATCAGCATTCTGTATAAATAAGCAAGAGTGTGGCTATACCACACATCAGTTTCCTACTAATCATGCGCAGCTGTGGAGTATCAAAGTTTAAAAGTCTTTTGATCTATACTTAGTTTCAGGTTATTTATTAATCTCATGTGTCTCCTAGTTTTGTGACAAACATTATACAAATAATCAACTGACAGCTGAACCAAGTTTAAATTAATTTGGGATTCAAGTGCCGCTCTATTTTTAATTGAAAGGATGACGCGTTACTAAAATATGAACAAGGGGCCACACAAACGCGCCAAGTAAACGTAACGTGTTTTTCAATCGATGTTTGAATCGAAAATTCTATAACAGTTTGGCTTAATGCGACAAGCACAATATTAAACTACGGTTTCCTAGAAGAGTGGCTCAGTAATATGAAAACAGCCGTCACGAACATCTGTAATTTTCACCAGTATTTGACATTTAGGGCCGATTTTTTGATCTGTAGTTAAACTCAACCAATTGTTAAAAATAGTAACTAATGGTAAATTTTTTGCAAAATGTGTTTTTTGATCAATTTTTATAAAACTCAAACTCATATAATGTATTTCAACTAAACCAATTACAGGCACTTTTGAATTGTCAAAGGGTCGGTCAGTCAGAAGGATGAAGCTAGTTGCCCATTCCAAAGCGTAGGTACATAAGGAGAAGAACGGCCAAGAAACTCCACGGACACTCTTTTAAACCATAAAATTGTTACAAAATATTTGATTACATCATTCGTGTTATAATTAACCATGTGAGAGCGATGTAGAAAGACGTGCACGTTAAAAGCGTCCGTTAGAGAAAACATAATTACAACAATTCAGAAATTTAAATAAGCCGTGGCAGCTAAGAGATGGCCAGTCCCTACTGACGGCCCACGTACCTAACATGACGTATGGATCAGCACCATTCAGTTCAACCATTTTGAAGGGAACTTAATGATCCAACACACACGCCACCACCAGCGAGACATTAGAGTGAGCATGACATACTCTCAGCCGCCAAGGCACATTCAAGTCAATGAAAGACGTACCCAGTAAATGGTAGCTTTATAGTAAGTACATAGTGCTCACACGTGTGCACACACAAATATACAATACTAAGAAATTGAATTTATACAATTTAAAGATAGTTTTCTCCAATGTTCAGCAGCTCCAACAATGCTTACTTTATCTAATGATATAATATCATTGATAATGGTCAAATAATTAACTATTAGTTAAAAAAATAACCATTATTTAAACTAACAATTGATCAAAAAAACATTTTGCAAAAATTTAACCATTAATTATACTAAAAGGATTGGTTGAGTTTAATAACGGATCGAAAAACGGCCATTAGGGTGTCAAAAAACTGGGTTGTGGAGGTCAGATAGGCACGACATAGCATAAATACCTACATAAACTCAAGCCTTCTACCCCGGGTAGGCACTAGAGGACGCCGATCCTTACATACACTCCTTTACGCACCCGACCTTTCATGAAAAACATCACCAATAAGGTCACTATAATTATGTCCTTCTAGGGCGTCACACATCTCGTTTCCACTCACATTATCAGCATTGTAGGCTGTCTTTAAAAAATCGCTCGAAGCGATAAGACCATAGTGTCACCCTTTGTAAAATTTCTATATTTACGAACAAAAGTATGCATACCTACACTCGGCTTTATTCAATATCGATTTACTTCTTTATTTTTGAATGAAATTTTATGTTGTTACGAACATAGCATTTTCAAACCCATAGCTTTAGGTAATGTGCCGTTGCATTCGTTATTTCACGAAAAACTCGCAATTGAAAGTTGCCAAGTGTTGACATATTGGTGCTCGTGACTGTACATAATAAAGAGTACCTATTCTATTATTCATTTATTTATTTATTATTCTACGAGGGCGACACTGAAAGTTTTTAGAACTGGCCACTTGTGAACGATATAATAAAAAAATAAGTTCGAATTTTGAAAATGGAACTCTTTGCCAATATTATTGTGTAGGTATATATGTATTTTATTCATTTGTCATTTGCAGTCGAAGGGACCCCCTTTTTTTTGGGTGGGAAATCATCAAATTACCTCTCCCGCTCTGGGCTGAGGGGAAGGGCGTGTCAGACTTTTACTGACTAAAACCCACCCGTGTTCCTTCAGCTGCCTGTGCCAGGGGCCACGGTATCTCTTTCGAACAACACGCGGCCCTGGCAGAAAAGCGTTCAGCGCAAGTTAGGACGGAACTCGAGACATCGAGCGCACAAGGTCACCGTCGTATCCCCTTTTTTTTTTTTTTTGTCGCTGAGAAATGCTTTATGCATGCCCGCCTCACGGGGGACGAGACGGGGTATGTGGGACTCCCTGTCGGAATGACAGTATACCCACTAAAACTCAGCGGTGTTCCCTCATTCGCCGTGATGGGAGGGCCACGGGAATAGGCATAGCCTTTACCTCCATAGCCCTCCCGGCGCATGCCCGCCTAGTTGGTATGGCGGGCCCCGCATGCCCCCCACATTGGGGGGCTACGGGAATGGCCGGGACCACCTAGCCATTCCCGTCCAACACTGGTGGAGGCCTGTGCAATGCAGGCAACGGTGCCCCCGCACCCGTTGCCCGCTGGCCCCCACGCCCGCCTGAATGGCGGGCCCCGCATGCCCCCCAAGATGGGGGGGCTGCGGCCACAGAGGATAGGGAGAGCGGCAACGACACACCGACACTCCTCTTCCCCTGCGGCCCCACCGCGTCCGCCATCAAACGGTGGCGGCCCCGTCAAGGCCGCGGAAGGTAGGGAGAGCGGCAACGTAACACCGACACTCCTCTCCCGCCTCTAATCCTCAGCCGCAATGTCTCCCACACGGGGGACATCGCGGCCCGCCTCAGGTAGGCTGCGATGTCGCCCAAGCGGCACCGCAACCCACCCGCCGGCCGCTACGTCGTCGGCTTTTCCGCACAGCCTAGACGAGCGGCCGCTCCTCGGGTTCCTCTTAGCTTCACCGTGGCCCAATCCACCACGGCTACTGAGCCCCCCCGCCTCGACAATGCGGGAACCCACCGGGGGGGCGTCGTATCCCCTGCGCCAACTTGCAGATGTCGAAGAGACCCCTAAGGACGAGTGGGCAAAGTGCTTTTCTCAGTGGTTCCATCGGATGCAGCGATGTATTGATGTAAATGGAGATGGACACTATTTTGAAAAGATATAAGTAATAAAACTATTAATTTCCTAGTTGGTTCAGTTTTTAATTTTCTAAGAACTTTCAGTGTCACCCTCGTATACTATTGTAAATACCTTTTGTTAGTCACCTTTCATTCATCCTCTCAACATCACATACGAACTGTGCAAACGAATCACCAAACTACCATTATAGCTAGGTAATAATACCCCACCATCTAAAAAAAAGTAACAGCTTCCGGTTAATAGTTTACTACTGTGAACTGAATTCACGGTTTATTTTCAAACAAGCCAATCAACGCCAATGAAAACAGAGTACAACGCCCTTGCGTAAGCGCACATTCACTCATGTAAAAGTCAAAATACGTGCGAATAGTTTAGCTCGGCGCCTGTTATGAGGAACAGTCGACCGCACTTCACACGTGTCAACACTTTGACCTTGAGCTGGGGGCCTAAAAACGCCACATTCCTGTAAAAGCGATTAATTTCCTGAATTCCCAGAAGATCATTAGCAATTCCTCTAATTTTCTTAAAATGGTGACACATATTAGCTAGACGCTAGCTTTTGGCTAAGTAATAACAGTCGCGTGGGTCGATCGATCAGGTTAAGCTACGCTTGCCGCGGTTGGTCCATAGATGGGTGACTATCTTTACATAATCAAGACCCCTCCGTGCCTCGGAAAGCTCGTTAGGCCGTTGGTCCCGGCTGTCAATCGTGGAATTTTGGCAGTCGTTTCGGGTCGTCAAAAGCCCGAAAGTCTGACAACCAGCCTTACCAAGGGCTATCGTATTACCCAGTACCTAACTGGGTTGTGAAGGTCTTACGTTTTCTGACCGAAAACTGGAAAATAGTTTGATATGTCGTCGTGTGGTAGTAATACGAGATTTAAATAAACGTTAAAAACTGACGAGTGAGTTTCAATGAAATGTTCTGGCCTTGATCTGAAAATTTCCTTAGAGTAGGTAAGTACCTATCATTATAATTTATTTCACATGGAATTTTTGTTTTGGTCTTTACAACTTCTAGCTTGCAGAAAGCTTTGAAAATAAAATTTAAAGATGAAAGTCATTTGCTATTTCTCTGAAACCGTCCACTAAAGACAATTTTCTTGACTTCTAGAAAATCCTTGGCGCGAGTTATTAATAAAAAAATCTAATTCTTATTAAAACTCGGACACGTTGGTGCTATTCTGAGAAAATAACTCATTGTCTGCACGACTTTAACCGCCACTGGATTAACCAGATTTGTTCAGAATTGAACTCAATAATATGTAGCTGTGTTTACGAGTTGTCGGAAGCCCGAAAGTCTGACAACCAGTCTTACCAAGAGATATTTTGTTACGCAGTAACTAGGTTCTGGAATGTAAAATACTGGTATTCAGCTGCATCCGGTTAGAGTGGAAGCTGACCCCGAAATTTTCGGGAAAAGGCAAGGCAGATGAAGAATACCTGTGCTTACAGGGACATAACTCTGAAAATGGGAAATAATTCAATGATCCAGAATGTAAATTAAGTATTATGTGACACATTGCAATGATTGGCAAATACATCAGTGATCTCAGTAAGTCAACTGCGTGATGTTGGTGATTGTGGAGAAAGAAAGAAAATGCGTTCATTAGCTGCTCAAGCTAAAATAATACATCACTATGACACCCACTGAATAACAGGGGGTGGCCTGACCTTGGCAGAAGATTCGGAGCGAATGCAGTTCCATTTAATAAAGCAGAGTGCATTTCCTCTGGATCTATTTTTAACTGCTACGTCTGAGCCTGACCTACCTTACTTAGGGAAGCTAAGTCATAATAACTTCTTGCGACACGTGATTTGTAGCTGTATCCAAGGTCAAAGGTACCGTCGTCATATCGATAACCTGTGCGCTTCTAACATAAGGATATTACCGTGGACATCCACGTCCATAAAATGTGTGGAAATACGTGCACGTTATCGTAAATGGAAAAGCGTCTTTATACATATATTTCCACACATTTTACTTCCCTGCCTCATGTTATTGTGATGCCGTAGACGTCCACGATAATATCGTTACGTGAGAAATTATAAAAAAAAACCCATTAGCGCTATTGTGTACAAAATTTAAAAATCTAAGTTTTTCTTAACTTAAATTGTTGTAGTTTGTAGGTTTTAGTTTACATAGCATGGTTTGTAAAGTTTGTTATTTCTTATGAGTATGCCGTGAAAAATGTTGTTGGTTACACATTTGGTCGTATCTTATTTTGTATTTCTTCCTACAAAATGTAATGTCCCACTGTTTGTTTTGCCTAATAAATAAAATAACTTCGGTTCCCACCCAAGTGACCGCACACAATTCAAAAACATTTTTTTTTCCTTTTTTTTGAATTAGTTAAATCAATCATCATCATTTCAGCCAAAAGACGTCCACTGCTGGCCTTCCCCAAGCACCTTATCTTTAACCGGTTCTGTGCTTCCCGCATCCAGCGGATTCCTGCAGACTTCACAAGGTCATCAGTTCACCTTGTGGGAGGCCTTCCAGCGCTACGTCTTCCGGTACGCGGTCGCCATTCCAGAACCGTTCGGCCCCATCGGCCATCTGTTCTGTGAGCAATGTGCCCTGCCCACTGCCACTTTAGTTTGGCAATTCCTCGGGCTGTGTCAGTTATCTTGTTTTGCGGGTGGTCGCTCACAATGGGCCTTATTAGAAAGCTAAAAGTCACCCAAAGGGCAATTCCGATTACAGAGAAAATACTGGGTGAGTTCAGCACATGAGCTTAGACCCCATAGCCTAGAAATTTCGCTATGGGGTCTAAACTCATGTACTGAATCCATGGTTACAGTTTGCACGTCGATGTCCCTGCCACCCTGTATAATAATAATAGTTCCCCTGAACGATTTCGGTCACGGTGGCCAATCTCAACGGAGATTAGCCAGGTTCGCAGGAGATGTTATAGTGCATAAGTGTATGCGCAAACACAGGTGCAATCTCTGTTCCTTTACTCTCATAGTCCGATGGGACGGCACTCCGACACGACCGGGGAGAGATCAGGCGCTGGCCCAACGGCTTTACGTGCTTTCCGAGGTACGAGGGTTATCACACCACCAACTTCCAAACTCCGGGCAGCTACTGAGAAATTCTTAATGTATAAAAGCCCATAACACTTTGCCCAACCTGGGAATCGAACCCAGGACCCCGTACGCAGCAGTCGCGCTTGCGACCACAAGACCAACGCGGCAGCAAAAATATAACACTAGATCATCGTAGTTATGTAATTAAATTAAGGTATTATAATGCTAATTAAGAACCTCCGGGGCTGTTATAGGTAAGAACAACTAAGTATAATTGTACGTATTCATAATATAATGAATAAGCATGAATACCTACTATTATAAATTACTATGACCTCAACGTTTTGCATTGCAACTAGGAAGGCGCGTATTATTTTAGAGAGAATGGCGGCATTCCGTTATTTATAAGTTATATTTAGCTCTCCGGAATTATTAGCCGTCGCGTTTGTAAGAAAAAACAAATTGGAATGTCAGTGATCTCCTAAACGTCTTTACATAATCTCTTCTCTTCAGCATGTCGGCAATCTAAATGGACTCTCCACTCCAGAATTCGTCTACGTGTTTGGCGCCGTCAGTCACACGTGTCCAGCTCCTGCAACCTGCAGCTAACAGGACACGCAGGACATGATATTAAGTATCCTATGGTTAGTGGAACAGGACCACATTTACACTGCAAGGCGGAGTTGTCTATGAATCTCCACCTGAACTTGCTTATTTAGGTAGGTAAACAAGCAAGGAAAACCTGTCTTGGAACCTTAATAGGTAATAACAATCCCAAATACATTCATTCATTCACTGAGACAACGCACAAAATCAAAAACAAGTCATTTATTCAAATTAGGCTGAGAATCAGCACTTTTTGAACGTCAAAATTACAAAAGACAGTCCCCCAAAAACGGCTCGCCCTTCACCACTTCCTAAAGAAGAAGTGGCGCCACTAACTCCCCAGCAGCACAGCTGTCTGTTCAGTTAGAAAATACTTGATTGTATGCAATACTAGGCACCTATGTTCGGTAAATATTATTAGACCAGAACGTAAAATTAAATTATTTGCCATACTTATGTCAGCATAAAAACCCGCTGGGTTACCAGCTGCGAAGCTTTGCACAAGATTTCCTTATCTTAAACTTGCGCAAAATTTTAAAAAAATCCTTCCCCTAAAGGGTTTTAATAGGGGATGATGCGACATTTTTGCCGATGAGAAACACTTTCGGGCACACGGCTTGTTTTTGATTAAATTGTTGTTGTTTTTTACCGCGTACCTGAGTTTATTCCCCAAACCTGCAATCTCATGATTTCGTGTTCAGAATAAACCGCGGAATTCCGGGAAAATTATTCAGTGTATGGGTTAAGGGTCTTATAGCAATGACACGTCATTCTGTTTCAATCAAGACACGTATACCTACTTATGTTGTTACGATGTGTAATTTTAAAAAATATACCAAAAATAATTTCTCGTTTAACGGCTTAATGATCTGCCCTAACAACATAAATAAAGTCCTCCGGACCGAATTTCAGCCATGATTGCACAAGTGTGTGCGTGTGTGTGAGAGTGAGGGAAGAGAGTGTGCACTCTCTCTTCCCTCACTGTCATTGTCCGTAAGGACGGCAATCCGACACGACCGGAGAGAGTGCAGGCACAGTGGACGGCTTAACCACGACGGGCTTAACGTGCTTTCCAAAGCATGGGAGTAACCGCACCGCCAACTTCCAAACTCCGGGCTGATAATAAAAAAATCCCAATGGTAAAATCCAATAACACTTACCCAGGTAATGAACCCAGGACCCCAAGCTCAGCAGTCGCTCTTGGGACCACGAGACCAACGGGGCAGTCCACTCGCTAACCACATACCCACTTACTAATATCACACAAATCATTTTCCAAGAAAAAAAATTACGAATAATGATTAACATGATGATGGTGGACTGCATTAATGAAAAGACAGACAACAATAATATTTGTATAGATGAAATGCTTGCTGAATAAATTGCCGAAGTACTTACTTGCAAATATACTTATTTTACTGTATGTAATTATAAAGATAAATATTTAGTACTAGCTGACCCGACAAACGTTTTCCTGTCCAAATTTCAACAAGTCATAGAAAAATGTCCATTGAAAAAAAGACTTGGTTTTTCTCATTTTCCGGGAAAAAAAATCAAATTTTTCTTTCCATAAATACCTTATTCGCAATATCACAATTTGTTTGTTTGTCGGCGGCAATCTCTGAACCAAACATTTTGTCATTCCTACCACTTCAGGAATGGATTGTAATAATTTTTTAATTATTTATGTTCCTTTGTTGTGTTTTATTTAACTATTAATTTAATTAACTACGTTATTAGTATATTACTGTATGTTATTACTACATACCTACTTCATGTATTAAATATTTACATGCCATCATTACATGGCGGAATTTGCACGACAATTTTATAATACTTACCTATCGTCTTTTGTACCTACCACATTTTATGCAAATAAACGATTTTGATTTGATTTAGGAGCCGAGAGAAAAATAATAGTCAGAAAGAGCGCTAAGCGAGAACGAAAGAAAAAAAGAAACCGCCAAGCGAGAAGTGATAACTCAGGCAGAGGCTAGTGTAAATAGATTTACAATATGTAACCCATCATCATCTACCTAACCTTTTCCCAACCACATATGTTGGGCTTGGCTTCCAGACTGACTGGATGCAGCTGAATACCAGTATTTAACATGGAGCGTTGTCAGACTTTCGAGCTTCTGACGACCAGTAACGACTGTTAAAGATCCACGAATGACAGCCAGGACCAACGGCTTAACATGCTTTCGTAATGTAACCCAACATGAGCTTGAAAAAAACTTTATGACAATGGAAAACAACCAGTACCTACACCCTAGCGTAGGCTATAACAAACTTAATTAAATTGTAATAAAAGAGCCGTAAATGTTTTATTGTGATTTCAGATAGTCAGTAAGTCTATACAGAGCACTAGCTACGTGGAAGAGCCATTATTGGTTTATATATCCCCTATGACTGACAATCCCTCAGGTGTCCTAATTAAAAACCAGTTAATTATTTTTGGTAATTAATAATTGTGGCGGAATTGGGTGGTAAGCTCAGGGAGGCAACCGGTGACTCCCGCTCTGGGTGGTTCTTGGTGCAAAGGTTGGCCATCGCTATTCAGCGAGGCAATGCGGCGAGTGTCATGGGCAACTTTGCGCCGGGAGCGATCAGGGGCGGGTTGTTTAGTGACCTTTGACTGTGTATTTATTTAATTTACACTATCATTTTATGTGTGTTTGTAAACAATCTTTAGACAATAATTAAAAAATAATTAGATACAGTTAAAAATAAAAAATTAATACTTTCATCACTCGTTACCATCGGGGTAATTGCGTAACACACTATCACTGGGAATGGGTTTCATTTTGACAGTTCAACAACATTCATTGCGTTCTTTGCGTTGTTGAGCAGACACATTTTTCGAACATATGAAGCAATGGATTCGTAACATCCTTCAAAATGATTCAGATTGCTAAAAAAAGCTAAATATAAATATTTTCTCACCACTTCATCGTATTTTCCGGCGGAATTGGCATAGTAGGTACAAATTATAATGGAGCCACATAAATAAAATCAAAGCTGCCTAAGGCACACAACTCACGTGTTACAAAATATAAAAAATAAACTGAAAACTACTTATTTTGTCACAGTAGATATTTTTATGATACCTAGATACCACTGCCAAAAACATAAAACAGATGCACATACCTAAATGTTTCAGAAGTGTTTACAGAAAATGATATTATAGTCTTTCGCAAAAAAATGTCGATGGAAAAACCAATTAGATTAGTATCAGTGCTTAGCATAATCAGTATAAATGTTCCCACTGCTGACATACAGTCCTCCTCTTTTCTAGAGGGAGTGGGCTATAATCTACCATGGGCCCGCGTGGTAGATTATAGCCCACTCCCTCTCAGTGCGGGTTGATAGATGTCACATGTCTTCGAATTTTTAGTTCTAAGGACATGCTTCCTCACGATGTTTTCCTTCACCGTTTTGAGAGCAGTGGCGATGAGATTATTTACACAAAGTATACTCAATATATTTGTTGCTTCCACATGTGGTAGGTTTTACAGAATATGTATGATCATTTGTGGACTCTGTCGGGCACAGCAAAGGTAGGAGAGAGCGAGAGGGCTTTTATTTGACTACTTAGTTATTATAATGAATAATGTAATTATTTTATAAAAAACATGTACTTAATTTAAAATTTTATAATAGCATTTATGTAATAGAAAACGTTTTAATTTATTTATTTATAATTAGGAGAACCAACAGCTAAACCAAATTAATAACAATTGGTATAAGCGACACAGAGGAATTACAGGTTCTCACGAGTAGAGTATATATGAATGTATGAAATTTTTTTTCTTCTTCAAAGTGAAGCGCGCCTGCGTTCTAACCCATGAGCTACTACTCGTAAAAAGGGGCTGATAGCATTAGGCCATACCGCTATCATTGCTTAAAGCACGATAAATCATGTAGGAGTAGGCAAAGCTAAAAGCAGATACCCTCACAATTACTAATAGACTTACTTAGTTGAACTTTAAAACCGCTAAAGGCCAAGTCGAAATAATAGTTAATCTTTTGTATTGCTTTTGATTTTGTGTTGTGATCGTGTTTTAGAACAACACAGTAATAACAAAAGACTGTGGAGTATTTTCGTAACACACTAACAGTAGAAATTGCTTTCATTTTGACAGTTCAACAGCATACATTGCGTTATTTACGTTGTTGAGCAACAAATTTATTGAACATTAAGAAGCAATGGATTAGCAGTATCCTTCAAAATGATTCAGATTCTGATTGATAGTGTGTTACGCAATTAGGGTGCAGAATGCCCCCAATTCTCAAAATGGTAATATGAGAAATCTTCATTAATGCTTGTTTTTCATTATCATGCTGACAGAACTAAGATAAGTCGTCAGGTCTTTGACCTATAGTATAGTTATGTAACTTCCTCATCAAGTAAGCAGTAACATCCTCCTTAAAAACGACAGTAGGCCAAAGTAAATGGTATTGCATAAATACAAACCGATATTATTAAACGCTTAGGTATATACTTAAAACCCTGTTGAAAATAAAGTGAACGTACTCCTCTTAAGAAGTTAACCACCAACAATAAAAAATCGTTTACCAAAACAGTCGCACAAAAAATTATGCTTGGATAACTTCGCAATATAGTATTCCCTTGCCTGTTTTGCATTGACATGACACGAGCATTTGTTTTGATAAAGAGCAATGAACTGCATTGAACCGTTAAGGACAAACACCTTCTACCTTGAATGGTAGCATGGTCGGTCGGTATGCAACCTTCTTTTATTTGTGACGTACGTACCTTCCGTTTCACATCGTCAGACAGTGGACTAGCCTTGAGCTTGAGTCATTGTAGTAGCGTCATAAATTATTCGAACTCATGACGTGAAACATCCTTCTTCCTATTGCTTTTCTTTGCACTGTATAAAGGAACTGCAGTGCGATTCTGTAACCATCTCACCGTGATAACTTAGGTGAAGTGAGCGTGGAGTGAGCTGTCATTCCCAACTAATGCTAGGGATTGACACTATTGACAGCTCACTGTAAGCTCACTTTACCTAACTTTTCACGGTGAGATTTTTACAGAATCGATCGGCAGTTCTTATGCTGTTCTATCGGGGGTAAAGATTGTGGGGGTCGAACATGGACTAATCCTTAATAAGCACGCATCTAGAGCTAAGCCTTCGTACCCACGCGCCGATTGTTTATTACGAATTGGATTTTCAACGCACTGCTTAGTGCCCAGAGTTGAAAATCCGATAGAGTATTTTTTGACGTGCTGAGATGTACCATGTTGGATTTTCAATGCTGGGCACAACACTGAGGGTTGAAAATCCAGTGCGCAATACAAAATCGTCGCGTTACATAATCGCCAGAGCGACCATGGGATTTCTTGTGACTTTAGATTCAGTCAAATGTGTCAGGTTATTGGAAATAACCTTTTACTGCTTGCCAGAAACTGAGAGGTTAAGTTACAAGAAGTTAGGTTACAAGAACAGTTTTTTTACTTCTTCACTGTTGCCCAAGTTCGGCGACTTTTTTTCCGCATTGGAATGTGTTTTTTTTACGCGCTAGGGATGCGCTCTGTTGTATAATGCTCGGCTCAACAACGAGAGTTGAAAATCCAATGAGCGATAAAATCCCGCTGCGATATTTTTACGTCGGACGTGGGGATTTTACGAGTTCCAAAACACAACAACAGCGAAGTTAATTTTGCATTGTGGTTGATAACAGGGTAACTAACTACCAAGTCAGTGCAGACAGAGCCGCCATTTAAATTAATTTGTCACCAATACTATATTTAGAAACGATGCAGACAGCAGACGGTTTCAGTTTAATAAATTTATTAACATACATGACAATAAAGGCTAACGCAGTCTTAACGAACACTCGATGCTATAACTAGTTACGAGTCTTTGGCAAATCGTAGGTGTAATTTATGCATGCATCTATCAGAAAAAGGGTTCGTTTATAAAGGAACTAGCGAGTCGCTCCTGCATCGCACGGCTTTTATGACTATGACATAACATCGAGATTTCATTGAAATGTTGTGTAATAAATTTTATACGATCTGTTTGCGGACGAATGAACGAAGATTTTGTCGGCATGTCAGAAGTACTGTGAAAGGGAGTTATGAAAGTGTTGTTGTACTTGATGATTTTGTATTATATCTTTTGAAATATATATATTTAAAATATATCTTCTAGCCGTTGCCCACCACTTTGTCTGCGTGTATTTTGTTCATATTTTTCTAATACAAATATCAAAAGAATAGAATATATATCTTGCAGCCAACTGGTTAAATCAGCCATTTAGTCAACAGCCTGACCTTTGGAAGTAGTGCTCGCCTCGCTTCGCTCTCTCGGCTCGCACGTGGTTGATCACAGTTCTAACCCATTTGGTCGGGGTGCCCTGGCTTAGTTACTACGACCAATTCGGCTCCCACGTGATTGGTTACAGTTCCAACCTAAACTATACCTTATTGAATATCATTCAGGCCGTTAGTTGACGGGCCGCCGTTTAGTTATAGACGCTAACTAGACGGCTAACTAAATGGCTAATTAAACCAGTTGGATGCAAGATATATTCTATTCTTTTTGTTGTTGTGTTTCAGTTGGCTGCGACATATATATGAAAAGTAGCCTCCTCCAGATCCTAGGCTACCCATCTGTCAAATTTCATTATGATAGTTCAATGGTTTAGGCGTGAAAGATAACAGACAGGCCAACAGACACTAATATAGAATTACATTCGCATTTATTACCTAGCACCGTATGGGTGAACGATAAGTATATAAATTCAAACACGCGTAGCATAGCATTATCAACCTATAAGTTCCCCACTGCAGGGACACAGGTCTTCTCTCTGTGAGAGGGAGTGAGCCGTAATCCACCACACAGGCCCAGTGTGGGTTGGTAAATATCATGTCTTCGAATATTTGGTTCTAGGACATGCCGGTTTCCTCTTGATGAAACAACTTCACCGTTTTGAGAGCAGTGGTGTTGAAATAATTTACAGAAAGTAAAGCGCCTGACTGGGTTCGAACCTACGACCTACAACACGTAACTTGCGCCCGTTACCACTGCGCCACCAGTGCCCTCCATATACCACATATTAAAACACATACGTTTAATAATATCTATAGTAAAACAGGGACGGCCCACAACATCCTACATATATCCTGCTATTGACATTGTGCTATCAATGTTTTATCCTTGGCTTAAATTAATGAACACGCAAGGTTTTATGTATTGACATGATGGTATATTTAACCAATGATCTAAATAAATAATATAATAAATGCTTTTCGTTGGTAAGGCTACAGGGACTTGGCTATTTTTTATTCTAAAATATTATTTCGTAAGTGTCCGAATTAGGTTAATATTCAAAGAAAATTGGAAAAGTTTCCCGGAATATTTACAATTATTCGGGATTCCTTTTTTTTATGAGATTTTTGTATGACCTACGGCTGATTCTTCAATAGTCAGATAACTTTTATCTTAACAATGAATATGACAGTTTGACGGATAAAAGTTATTTGACTATTGAAAAATCAACCCTTGTTGATATTTGGACAGGACAACATTTGTCGGGGTTGCTAGTTATTAATAGAACTGGCAGAAGACATTGACCGCCATCCGATTCAGTTTGTTTTTTTCCTGTTACCGTTTCAAATACCATCTGACAACTTACAAATTGACTGACTTCAAATGACCGAACAGTAAAGCTAGGTCAGTCGTACTTAAATGATTTGCAAATAATAATAAAACATCTCTTTTTTTGTGATCTTAACTAATATTATAAGAATAAAAGATTTGATTATTTGTATGTTTGTTTGTTACGCTTTAACGCTAAAACGGCTGAACGGATTTTTGAGTGAAATTTGGCACATGGGTAGAACATGACCTGGATCTGGATATAGGATATCTTTTATCTCGATATTCCTATGGGATCGACACGTTTGCTGGTGAAACCGCAGGTCACGGGTAGAACTAAATAAAATGGTTTACCAAAGATCAACGTTGTTTTTTTTGTTTTGTTTATTGTTTTGTACACAGGCACAGAAGAGACCTCTCATCATCAACATCAATCATATTGCAGTTACATTATACTCTTAATAAACTGGTCTGTTGCGAAGCTCTTTTGTAAGAGATTATTAAAATCAGTCGGTGGCCAAGACGCTACCAAAACATAGAAGCTGTAGTAACAACAAGAATAATAATTTAGTTTTTTTTATTTTTTAAACTACAATTTCTTAAGCGTGGTAATGCGGCCAGCCTTTTGGGCACTTATTCCATTGACAGCGATGCGGACAAAATTTTTGATGAATGAGCTCATGACTTTTTCTTTATTTTTTTTTTATATATTTGTACATAATATAATATATTTAAACAATTACATAATATAATATATTTTTCTCATTTGTTAGCTTGTAAAAATTGTAATTAATCGGTGTAACAACTTTATACATTCCTTTTGGCAAAAAAAGTTAATAAGGAACTTTAAGTTGCTAAACAGGTGTCCACCTGATGAAAAGTGGTTACGACCACTTATGAACTGCCTGGGGAACGGGCCTCGCTAGCCTTGGGAACAAACTTAAAAATCATCATGTGCTAAATTGTCACCACAAAAATTAATATTACAGCATAATCAACCTATAATGTTCCCACACAGACACAGGCCTGCTCTGTCTGTGAGGAGTGGACCACAATCCACCACGCGGGCCCAGTGCGGGTTGGTGAATGTAACATATCTTTGAATTTTTGGTGGTAGGACATGCCGGTTTCCTCACGATGTTTTTCTTCACCGTTTTGAGAGCAGTGGTGATGAAATAATTTGCACAAAATAAAATGTATTTGCTTGGGTTCCACCCAGACAAATACATTTTATTTTCGAACCCAGACGGCCGTAAAATGAAGCTTAACTGGCAGAAATAATAATGAAAGGATCACCTTTCATTATATTTATGTTCCTAGAAGTACTTTTGTAAAAGGGGTATTACCCCTTTGCTATTAGAGAAATGCAATTAAAATTCATTATAGTAATGGGAAACTCTTGTCGGATCATTTTGACAGTCTCTAAGTCATATTTTATTATACCCATGGGAACGGAAAAAGAGAAAGAAAATTAGGTAGGGGTTATGTCATGGAGTTGTTGGTCTAGAATAACCTAACGTTTGCCGTGACCATAGACCATGGTTTTATAGGTTGCTGTGTTTTTTCATAGACGGTGTTTGTCCGAAAAAGGAGACCTTAGGGACTTTTAAAGAAATATTTACGAGCAGGTTCGTTTTTGGGGGTTAATCGTTTTAATTAACTAACTCTTTGGAACTATGAAAATGTAGTGGATACGCTAAAGTTACATCCATTTTTTTTTTTACTAAAATGTAATTTTATGAGTCTGAAACTTCCCTGAATATTCGGCCATTTTTAGAGACTGACCTGGTTTTTAAAACAAAAACAATTTACTTAAGTTTTTTTTTCTACATTATTATATACAGACGCCAGCAGCAGGTCAAGCTACCCGAAACTGTCAAATTTTCCCAATCAACCTTGAACCTAATGCTTTAGCGATAAAGTTGAAAATTTATTAACGAAATTTGACAGATTGTAGTAGCTTGATGTGCTGGCGTCTGTACAAAATACGAAGCTATAAATATTTTAATGAAGATGTGAACTAAAGTCGAGGATGTTAAAACTGCTTGAAATTATTACTGTACAGTGTGTCAGTAGGTACATATCAATTTTTTTGACAGTCATTAAAAAAGTCTTATTAACTAACGAAAAAGTAAAAAAATATATTAATTTTTATTTACCTCCTGAATATACCACGTATTATCTTCCACATACATTGGCTCGCAAGCTTTTCCATAAATCAAGTCGAACCCTTTTTTATTTTTCAGGTCTACATTCTTCATAAACCTTGATTTGTAAAATGTGTTTAATCCATCATTTAGCAGCACATCCTTATGCGGCAACTCCGTACAATTTCTTCCGAAATACACATGTCCTAATGGACAACATTTACGAAAACAATTCTTGGTTTGACACAAACACCCAAATGTTCTGATTTCACCATCAACTTTTTTTGAGTACACATATTTTGGCGGGAACACGACGCCATTTTGCACTATGGAACCGTCTACCGAACTTTTAACGCCACTAATATCGACACTTTCGTAATCCAAACACGGTTGCTCACTCGCGCACGAAGCTACGAAAAACAGAATTAGTAGGAACATTTTCTTTAGTATGTAAAAAAATAAATTTGATTCAATGAGTGCGTTCACGATCTAGAGTATTTGTAATCTGTGCTTGATACCGACGACCGGCTCATGATGTAGTACGTATTGCACTGACCGACAAGTGAGCAACTTTTATTTATTTATATAAAGTTAGTTAGGGCATGAATTAATTAGAGGGATAGTTAATTGTTTCCTATTGAACCCTTGTGTGGCGTTCACATGGTGCTCCCGAAATATGTTTTAATTTTAGTAGGTCGCTGTTTTTCAGGAAAAGTTATTATTAGACTTCCATTGTAATCTAGTTTTGGTAGACTCGTCCAGTTTACTCGGTCAGTTCACGCATGTCATTATTTTTACGCATAAACACTAGTGTTATTATATGTTGACATGATCCACTGAAGAGCTTGGTCTCATTTGCGTAGTTTATCAGAGTGTTAATTTATAAATCCGTTTGTTTATTTATTACTTATATCCGAACATTTTTTATAAAAAACCTAAGAAAAATAATTAAAAATATAAAAAATTGTAGTCCGTCGATATCGATAGCCTCTGCTCTGCTCTAAGCTACCGGTGGTTAGGGCTCCAGAGACAGGAACCTCGTCACAATGCGAGCCGTATCAAGGAGTAGGTACTGCCTTCTGAATCAGGCCCTTGATCCAACTGCCCAACGAGAGCATCGAGAGATGCCTAACGAAAGCCTCGAAAAATGCCTAAGGAAAGCCTTTATAGATGCCTAACGAATTAATAAATTATTAATTACCTAGTTTATGAATATAGGAGAGATAGAGGAAAAACATATACATACCCGAAAATAATAATAATATTATTATTTTCGGGTACTTATATGTTTTTCCTCTCAGCCCTTTGTCTGGTTTCGAGTTTCGACCACATTTACGGGCCAACCCAAGTGAATGCAAAATGTGTGGTGTGTAAGATTTTATAAATGTTTATGTATGGCGATGAGGTTACTAGTATTTATAATTTACCATATTATACTTACTTATTAGACGTGACACCAATATCCTGTCCAATAGGTATATACATAACATCAACTGATATCGCGAAAAAAAATCAGCTGTTCCCATTGTGTATATTTATGTTCGCATAACTCGTCAAAATATAGGGAGCAGCTGATTTTTTTTCGCGATTTCAGGTTTGGTCCCATAGTAAAAGTTGTTCACAATGATGAGTACAATGACCTCTTAAGAGGTTGCTGGTGTTTTACAAATAACCCTGTATTAGTCATTCTAGATGTCAAAAACAAAAAAAAAATTGCTTATACCGATATTCTAAAGTTCTAATACGACTTCTAATGCTGTCAAACGTAAGGTAGGAAGCCCTCAGGCTAGGTGGAGCGACGATCTTTGCAAGGAGGCTGGTAGCAACTGGATGAGAGTTGCAGAGAGTCGAGCTACATGGCGTGCATTTGTAGAGGCCTACGTCCGGCAGTGGACTGCTGCAGGCTACTGATGACTGATGTTGATTGCCTATAGCCGACACCTAAATGAAGGCCTAAAAACAAGCGCGCTGTTGGATTTATAACGCTCGGCTCAGTACTGAAAGTCGAAAATCCAGCAGCACGCTTTTATTTAGGCATTCTTTTATGTGTTGCCTAGTGTTAGTCAAAACGCGCATAAAAACGGTCGAAAATAATTTAATGGTGTAAATCTGGCTTTGAATGTTAAGTTTTTTTTTTTTTTGTTTTTTTCTGATTTTGATTTTTCTTTTGATTTATGTTTTGCTTTTTCTTTCCTTTTATTGACATGAACCCACTCTGCGATGACAAGTATATTCAGCTATACTGGGGGTTAACATAAATACAAGTTATGGGCATCCCACAATTTACTAATGCTATATGTACCTACCTACTACGCTTTGGAATGGGCAACTGGCTTCAGCTTTCTGACTGGTCAGTCAGAAAGCTGACCCCTTGACAATTCAAAAGTACCTGTCATTGGTTTCTCCAATCCTACTACTATATTATAAACGCGAAAGTTTCTATTGATGGATGGATGGATGTTTGTTACTCTTTCACGCCAAAACTACTGAACGGATTTGGATGAAAGGCGCACAGATAGTTCATAACCAGGATTAACACAAATAATACTTTTAATCCCGATGTTCCCACGGGATCGAAACTTATGCGGGCGAAACCGCGGGGCGTAGCTAGTTTAAAACATACATTCGCTTTGAGTTTGAGTTTGAATACGAGAATTGCTCAGAATTGGAGAATGATGAGACAAGACCGTGCGCATATTGCCAATCTGTGCACGTGGACAGCATACCTACCAATGAGTGTCAGTATACTTAAGCGATATATAAAATAGTACGTCTGTAATTCGGCATCCTTATTGAATAATAAGGATTTATTTGTGTCATTTATTTTGGGTTTTCCTTGAATGACGGCTTCTAGGTATGTACGAGAACATACATACATTGTTGTGAGTCATTAAACTTGGGTATCTGACCGATTTTTTCCTGGATTCAGGTACATTACATACAAATATTAAATAGGGTGGACCACAAGGTGGACCGACGACCTTGTGAAGGCCGCAGGAACCCGTTGGATGCGAGAAGCAGAGAACCGGTTGAAGTAGAGGTGCTTGGGGGAGGCCTATGTCCAGCAGTGGACGTCTTTCGTCTGGAATGTTGATGATGATGATTAAACACTAGCTTTTGCCCGTTACTCCGCCCGCGTGGACGTTTGGAAATGATCCCACGGGAACATACTACCGAGATAAAAAGTATTAACACGTAGAATACTTTTTATCTCGGTAGTATGTTCCCGGTAATAACAATTATTCAGGTTATAATCTATCTGTGTGCCAAATTGCATCTAAATTCGTTCAGCCGTTTATACGTGATTGAGTTACCAATATCGCCAAACATACAATTTATTTTTACAAATATTAAGTATTCTACAGTAAGAATGAATAATTGTTATTTTTATTTCAGCTTCACCTTTTGACAGCAATCACGATTTTTCTTTTTTGTGGATTTTTTGTTCAGATCGTAGAAATGGCCTGTCGTTTGGAGCGATGACCTGAAGCAAATAACTAGTTGTGTGCGCAACAACTATAATATAATAATAATATAATATCCCTGGACATTTCACACAGCACCATTTGTCCCAAGCTAAGCAACCCAATGCCTGTGCCATGGTAACAAGATGGCTGATAAACTACTTATATACATTTTTTTTTTTTTGTAAATACATACATATTATAGATAGAAAAACACCCAGACTCGGAACAAATACATGTAGGTCATACAAATATTTGTTCCGTGCGGGAATCGAACCCGCGACACGCAGCGCAGCAGTCAATCGCTTAACCACTGCGCCAACCGTGCCGTCAAACTATTAATTATTTACTACGGGTTCTCGCCTAGGATAACCCTGTAGCGGCATCTACACCTCCACATGCAAACTACGCATCATACTGACGTCATGCAAAATCCTGCATCGCGCAAGCAGGGTTTACGAGCGACTAGCATATATACAACAGCCCAACATGAATCATCGATAATTCCGATTCATCCTGTCCTTTGCTGCTCTCTCCCAACGACGCTCTAAGGCCCCCAGGGGTGCCTTTAGCGTGTAGTCGATTAGTTTTTAACAAAACAAAATAATCATTGGGCAGTTGCATACTCGTATTACCCCGTTGGTCTCGTGGTCGCAAGCGCGACTGCTGAGCGTGTGGGCCTGCGTTCGATTCCTGGGTCGGACAAAGTGTTATTGGGTTTTCCATTAGGAATTTCTTAGTAACAGTCCGGAGTTTGGCGGTTTAATACCCCGGTGCCTCGAAAAGTACGTAAAGCCGTTGATTCTGCGCCTGATCTCTCCTCGGTCGTGTCGGATTGCCGTCCCATCGGACTATGAGAGTAAAGGAACAGAGAGTGCACCTGTGTTTGTGCACACACTTGTGTACTATAATATCTCCTGCGAACCTGGCTAATGTCCGTTGAGATTGGTCATCGTGATGGAAATCGGTATCAATATCGGGAAGCTATTATTAGAGTGCTAGATTCGTGTTTATTAGAAAAGTCTAAATGATAATAAAAATTAAATTCCCTGATAGACAACGCACAGCTTAGTTCACTGGCTCTAGAAGCATGTCTACACAAGAGTTCCTTATTTAACGGAGTGACCACTAAAGAAAGATTTTTGATAATTCATCCACTCAAGGGGAAACGAAAGTGGTGGGGATAAGAAACGAAAGTGTGTAAGGATGTTCGTCAAATTAAAAAAGTCTCTTTAGAAAAAAAAACAAAAACTAGTAGCACAGGTACTAGATTTTTGGAAATGCCCTGGGCCCCACACTAGGATTTCCAATGTCGTGGGGTAATTTTCCGATTGGACATCCCATCATGGCATGGCTTGTCTTCATTTAAAATATGAGAAACTGGCTGCCGGTTCTAAAAATAAAATAAGATATTAAAAGTTATTTCACATTGTGAACGCAGCTTTTATTCGTGACTAAAGTAAATGGTGTCGAAATAAACTAAATTGGCCGAATTATAATGTGACAGCACCTTAGGGAACAACGATAATCTATTAACTATTTGCATAAGGCGTATTCTTGTTCAAATTTGTAACCTTGTTGGTCTCATGGTAGCAAGCGTTACTGTTGTATGTATATGTATTATCTATTCCATTTATGTATATTATTTTTATATCTTACACCCTAATTCCGTAACACACTCAACCACAATTCGAGGGTTTTGACGGATATTGCTATTCCATTGCTGCATAAGTTTGAAAAATTCGTCTGCTCAACAACGTAAATACCGCAATGAATGTGGGTGAACTGTCAAAATGAAATTTATTGCGATCAATTGTCATTTTATGTGTGTTAAGTAATTATCTAGAAGTGAACAGTGGTGGCCCAGTGGTAAAGGCCCTCACTTACTACGCCGGGCCCGCATGATTGATTACAGCCCGATCCCTCTAGTATAGAGAGGAGGCCTGTGTCCCAGCAGTGGGTACATTATAGGCTGATAATGCTACGCAATTACCCCGCTGGGTTCAATTCCCAGGTTTGGTAGTATTTTCAGTAACCAGAGGCTGGGTTTTGGCCGGTTGATGGCAATATGTTCTCCCCCTGAAACATGGGACAAAAACGTAACTGGCGAGGGTCATATTATATGACAACTCTGCCTAACCCTTAGGGGGTTACAGGTGTGATGTTGTGTTATTTTAATGTAAAACATCCTTTTATGCAACATCTGGCTTTTCATGAGAGATCGTCTACACGAATGTTTAATATGTCTCCATCTGAATTTCTCCTTTAGTATTTTGCATGCTTTTTTTTGTGTGTTTGTTCTTATTTTTATGCGTCATGTTTGCCGCAAATAAATGTATTTTCTCTCTTTCTTTCTTTCAAACAGTCAAAACTAGGATTTGTAAGCAAAGCGTATATTTTTGTTCCGTTTGGGGGTCAAACCGACACCAAAGAGCGTAGCAGACAATCGCTCCGCCACTGTGTAAACTATAAAATCAGTAGCCTCGCCCCGCGATTTCACCCGCATAAGTTTCGATCCTGTGGGAATATCGGGATACAAAGTATTTTATGTGTTAATCCTGGTTATAAACTATTTTGTGCCAAATATTCATCCAAATCCGTTCAGTAGTTTTTGCGTGAAAGAGTAATAAACATCCATCCATCCGTACAAACTTTCGCGTTTATAATATTAGTAGGATAGGATAAAGGAAGCCAGTGAAAGGTACAGATATCACTTTGAATCACAAAAGGGTTATGTTAATCATAATCAAAGGAACATTATCATCCGTCTAAGCTTATCTACTGTGCCATCCAAAAGTTACTTGACATTTTCCCACTTCAGTTGTGATCCAACATTATGATTTAAAACAAAAAAAAAATATCAGATACTCCTATGGGGATTACTTGATTATTTTTTATAGGTTACTAGCTGACCCGGCAAACGTTGCTTTGGCATTTAAATTATTTCTAGCTGCCCGGTGCTACTTCGTTTGCGTGGTGTCCTACCCCCTACCCTACCCCTACCCTACTCCTACACTACTCCTACCATACTCCTACCCTACTCCTATCCTACTCCTACCCTACTCCTACCCTACTCCTACCCTACTCCTACACTACTCCCACCCTGCTCCTACCCTACTCCTACACTACTCCTACCCTACTCCTACTCTACTCCTACCCTACTCCTACCCTACTCCTACACTACTCCTACCCTACTCCAGCGTCACCTACACACAACAACGTTATAGCAGTTCAATAACAAAGTTATAGCAGTTCAATAACAACGTTATAGCAGTTCAATAACAAAGTTATAGCAGTTCAATAACAACGTTATAGTAGTTCAATAACAACGTTATAGCAGTTCAATAATAAAGTTATAGCAGTTCAATAACAACGTTATAGTAGTTCAATAACAACGTTATAGCAGTTCAATAACAAAGTTATAGCAGTTCAATAACAACGTTATAGCAGTTCAATAACAACGTCATAGCAGTTCAATAACAAAGTTATAGCAGTTCAATAACGACGTTATAGCAGTTCAATAACAACGTTATAGCAGTTCAATAACAACGTTACAGCAGTTCAATAACAACGTTATAGCAGTTCAATAACAACGTTATAGCAGTTCAATAACAACGTTATAGCAGTTCAATAACAACGTTATAGCAGTTCAATAACAACGCTATAGCAGTTCAATAACAACGTTACAGCAGTTCAATAACAACGTTATAGCAGTTCAATAACAACGTTATAGCAGTTCAATAACAACGTTATAGCAGTTCAATAACAACGTTATAGCAGTTCAATAACAACGTTATAGCAATTTAAATATTTGCATCAACAGAATTTTAAATCATAATGTGGTGTGTCACCTGGGTGAAGTGGAAAAACGTCAACTAACTCTTGGAGGCCACTGTATACACTATGTAACAAAAACCCTGTTGTTCCTTGTAGGAGCGTATATATATACCTATAGGCTTACCATTATTGAAGTTATAATTAAAAAAAAAACAATGGTGGCCGAACATTGTCCATAATCAGATAGTTTTTAAATTCGATGCATTGTTACAAAATGTTTATAACATCTGAATTTACAAGTACTAATGGATGCCTACGGTCGATAAAGATTGCCGCCGCCGGCGGCGGCCCCTTTGATTCGCGATAGCTAGACAGGTTGGCGCCAACCGCCAAAACACAAAGCAGGCGGCACGCACAAACTCCCTTTGAGTACGACCGCCACTAGCCGATTGTCCCCCTCACTGTCCCTCAGTCGCCCGCGCAACTTACGTCCGGACGGATGTATCGTACGTTGACAGAAAAAGAACCAAATTATTGTGATTTTGTGAGTGAATTCTGTGTGTGCGTTTTTTCCAAAATGTCTTATTCAAATGAGGAATATTGTAGTGTAGCAAGAACGTTTCGCAACTCCAAGGAACATAACTTTGCGTCGACTATGGCTTCCCAACGTCTCCACATACGGACGTTCAACATTGGGTCTGTGCACGGTCGAGACCAACATCGTATCGCAGGATAACCGAGGACTCGAGACCATGACATTGAGGAAGAAATCCTCGTGATGTTTGAAGAAGACCCTACGGAAGTACGTGCTTTGTGGGTAAACAAATTAATTTTAAAGTGTTAGTTATGTCCACAAATGACTAAATAGTTACTACGTAACAGATACTTCACTTAGTAGAAAATTAACTACTGCTATAAAAGCCTACTCCGTCTCGTCAGCAACCGCTGCATGCTAAAATGTGCCTAAATACTCAAACGTACAGTTGTGATTGCTTCACACCGCGCGATTCCCGTATTATTATTATACTCTTTGGCGCGATCCCACAGCACTGAATTTGGGCCGCAAACGGCCCGGACCGCTCGGCCGGGCGGTAGGTAATTATAACGTGCAAGTACATGGAGTGACGGAGGCCTGGTTATGTGTTTATTGTAATTATCAATCGTCAAACTTGATAAGGCAACTTTTTGAAAAATTCAAACTAACGTTCCCAAAGTGTTATCTATCAGTCAAACAGCTGAGTGATGTGAACGACACGTGACGAGTTCATGACCTTAGTGTAGTACGGTAGTGTGCGGCGCGGCGGGCGGCGACAAAGCGACCGGTTGCTACCTATTTCTCTTTGCAGGGGTGAGCAATCAGTGTTACTTTTCAAATATTTATTATAAAATATTAATTTTGATTTTTTTTTTTTCAATATTTTTTTAATTGACTTACGTAATTACCATCGGATATCGATTCTGAAAACGTCCCTACTTGGAACAACAGGGTTTTTGTTACATAGTGTATACCAACTAATCATGTTGGTTGGGACAGAGAATAAGGCTTGGTTTGGCTTTCAGCTTGCTTAATAATATCAATATGTATAATTTCGTGATCGAGATGAGCCATCTGACTTTCACAACGTCTATTGCTGGACAATATTGATATCAGCGGGTTAATTCTGTGAAAATCTCACCGTGAAAACTCAAGTGAGCTTGATGTGAGTTGTCAGTAGTGTCAATCCCTAGCATTATTTGGAATGACAGCTCACTCCACGCTCACTTCACCTAAGTTTTCACGGTGAGATGGTTACAGAATCGCACTGCTGATAACAGAGGGGCAATTCTCGTAATTTTAAGAACGTTCACAGTCTGATCTCAGTCTCAATCTGTCAAAAAATTCTCTAATTTCCCTACATTTTGACAAGTTTTTGACATTTGTTTGTCGCCGAGATGAGACTGCGACAAAATTTTGACCGTTTGAAATTACAAGAATTGGCCTTCAGAACTGGAGTCACTGAAAGTCCGACATAGCTTGCAGAGTTAACAAGCTAAAGTGGCAGTTGGCCGCCTAAGTCTTTCGAAGGGCCGGCCGATACCCATTATACCCATCGAAGGGCAGACGAGTCCTCGAGTGCCTGCAGATCACGTATCGGCAGTTATTCATTAGTTATTCATTGATAGTTTCACGTGTAATATTATATATTTACATAAATGAATAACTAAGTCTGAGCCAACCTTCTTAAGGTCGGCGGTCCATCTAACTGGGTGGCGTCCCACACTACTCTTGCCGATACGCGGTCACCACTCTAGGACTCGGCTCCACCGGCCATCGGTCCTTGGACAAACATGGCCAGCCTAATGCCACTTCAGTTTGCTTACTCTGCAAGCTATGTATGACTATATTACTCACGGGTTAGTTAGAAGGCCAAAAAACTGATCACCTCTACCTTTAGAATTTCGGACAGTCAACAACTAACTCAGCCTAAGACATTCACATTACACCACACCCGGTAACACTACCTTCTACTTTTTCCCACTTCATTACTGTACAGACGCCAGCACATCAAGCTACTACAATCTGTAAAATTTCTGTAATAGATTTTCAACTTTATATCTAAAGCATTAAAGTTCAAGATTGATTGGGAAAATTTGACAGTTTCGGGTAGCTTGACCTGCTGGCGTCTGTACATGAATTATTTGAGTTAATTGCGGCATCAGTTGCATTTTTGTGGTCCTCAGGAGTGCGGGAGTATTGGAACTTTGGACACTCCAAAAGATGGGGCACGGTTTGGTCAGGAGCACCTGACAGTCACCCTGGGTGTCAAAGAGATCTACATATAATCCCCAATTTTTCTAAATTGTTTTTGCAGCAACCTATTTGGGCCGCAGTCGATTGAAAGTCCCACTTCTCAGCTGCCGTTTTAGATCGGCGGTACATGTACATGTGTATAAAACCGGATTTACATTACGAAACTAGTTGCGCAAACTTAGTTATTCATTGATAGTTTCACGTGTAAATAGATAATATTGTACACGTGAAGCTAGCTAGAGCTGGACTGACAGACTGGATGCGGAAGGCGAAGGACAGGGTGTTGTGGTGCAGGCTGCGAGAGGCCTATGTCCAGCAACGGACTACGAATGGCTAAGTTGATGAATTATAGTCAGCTGATTAGTCAGGATATTAAAATATCTCTAGTACACATAGGTATGTAAAATAGTTTTCCATGACGTACCTGATTAGCTAGGCACTTTATGCAAAGTTTCTTCGTGATTCCTAGATATAGATGGAATGCATTAATTTTATTGTGATTACTTAGTATTTATAGATATGTTGGTTGTGATGACTATTAAATTGTGCTCGTAAAAAGTAAAGATTTTGCTGTGTGATGATTAGTAACATTATTTGTGACATACCTATCTAGTGGCACTCGTTATCATACTTTCTTTTGTTAATATGCGGATACAGTAGTGCTGCAATATTGTTAATATTTTGTATTATCTTTCCTATGTTCCAACACATATTGTAGTTGTTTATTGTCCCTAAATAAAACATAACAATATAAGTGGCATTATTTTCTAAGATGACATTATTTCGCTCAGGGCACTTAACAATTCCTTACTCGAAACCACGTCAATTCCTTAGCTAATGCCGCCAATCTCGCGTTCGTTTCGCGCGGTTTCGTGCACTGTGTTATAGAAAATAAGGCCATAAGTCGTTTTAAGAGTTGCAATATGTCAAAATCAATCCACGTAGCCTTTTGCCAACTATTTTGGGGTCAGCTTCCAGTCTAACCGGATGCAGTGGAATACCAGTGTTTTACATAGAGCCTGCCTGTCTGACCTCCACAACCCAGTTACTTGGTAACACGATACCCCTTGGTCAGACTGGTTGTCAGACTTTTAAGCTTCTGACTACCGGTAATGACTAGCGACCAGCGAAAGCACTAGGAAGTGGTGAAGGGCGGGCGTTTTGGGGGACTGTCTTTTGTAATTTTGATGAGTGAAAAGTGCTGATTCTCAGCCTAATTTGAATAAATGACTTTTGATATTGATTTTTACTGTTAAAGATCTAAGCATACATGAAAGACTGCCGAAACCAAAGGCTTAACGTGCTTTCCACGGAGGGGTCTCGATATAGATATGTATTTGGACACTTCGATTCACCCGTGCGGTTGTTATTATTTTGCCACGAGCCTCCCAAGAGTTACATCGTATCTATAGGTAAATCATTGGAGAGTGTGCATTTTTTTTATAGGTATTGATGATTCAAAGGATTGTTATGCTTAATAATACACCGAGTCAGAACAGAATACACCTGTGCCCGCTACCCTCCGTAAACCCGACCGCTGTGTGTGTTGCTGTCAGAAGTTGTTCCTCGCCCGATGAAACGAGACGCATCCTTATTGAAACTCACGTCCCTGGACGTATCTTCGCGCAGGTAATCGACTGGCTAGATACTCTTCAAACACCATCAGGACCAGGTACCTTCCATGAGATCGTCAGTAACACCAACGCGTTGTTGGCTTTCCTTGATGAGCTGGGGTGGATCGAAAAATCGACTTTCCCACCCGTACGCATTGACGTGGAGTTGCGAAATCCAGCCCATATTACCTATCGCCTAAGAGCATGTTCCATCGTGGGGGAAAAAAATACATGACATGTAAAAGAAAATAACAGAATAGGGGTGTTAAAAGCACTTTTAATTTAGAGTTAACCCATTAAAGGAATTGTTTGTGCTTTGTTCGCTTAATGCGCTTTGCATAATTAATTTGTAGGCATATACATGACAAACCCAGTGGCTGACACCGCAGAATAATATACAGATATGACAAGTCCATTCCATTCGTTAAATATATATATAGTAGAAGAGTGACGGAAAGAGACGAATTGCCATTTGTATAGTTCACCACCTTTCCTCGTCTGTACCCCTACTTAGTTTAAGATTTTGGTGCGTTTTCCGTAAATTATTTTTCAGTGGCTAAGTTTTTTTTACATGCCTGTTCTGTTCCACACCTGGGCAAAGGCCTCCATCGACTCCTTCCATCTTACCGCCCGCGCGTCCTGGTTCCAGTTTTGACGGAACCTATCCAGCTCGCCCCGTCATCTCCTACGTGGTTTGTCGCATTGTCCCAGGGTGCCAGTTCTGTGCTATTTGGGGTCACAGTTTTTCCGGCATGCGGCAGACCTGTCCTGCCCAGTTATGTTAATTTTATTTTATTTTAGAAATACTCCATGTATTACAAAATGGCTTGTGGCTAAGTAATAACAGCAGCACGGGTCGAAGCTCCTTCCCCTTTTTAATCCATCCAAAGGTGGGCTTTAAAAGATCGCTCTTAGCGATAAGACCACCCATTGTGTCACACTATGTAAAATTTCTATATTTATGTCTGTCATTTATATAGTGTACATAATAAAGAGTATTCGCGCTTGCCGCAGTGGGTCCGTAGATGGGTGACCATTTTTATATACCAAGACCCCTTCGTGCCTCGAAAACCATGTTAAGCCGTTGGTCCTAGCACGTAGTTGGTCGTTGGTTGGTTCGTGGATCTTTGACCGTCGTTACGGCTAGTTAGAACTCAGAAACCCAAAAGTCCTACCAAGAGGTATATTATTACCCAGTAACTGGGTTGTGGAGGTCAGATGGGCAGTCGGTCCACGTAAAATGCTACTCAGCTGAATCTGGTTAGACTGGAAGCCGACATAGTTTGTTTTTAGATCAAAAGGCTAGGCATCAGATGATGACTATGCACATATTACCAAATGACTGCTCTCATTTTCATATTTCATAAGGTTTATTTTTGTTAGCGTTGAACTATTTTGCGTTCTATGTTATACACTATGTAACAAAAACCCTGTTGTTCCAAGTAGGGACGTTTTGAGAATCGATATCCGATGGTAATTACGTAAGTCAATTAAAAAAATATTGAAAAAAAAAAATCAAAATTAATATTTTATAATAAATATTTGAAAAGTAACACTGATTGCTCACCCCTGCAAAGAGAAATAGGTAGCAACCGGTCGCTTTGTCGCCGCCCGCCGCGCCGCACACTACCGTACTACACTAAGGTCATGAACTCGTCACGTGTCGTTCACATCACTCAGCTGTTTGACTGATAGATAACACTTTGGGAACGTTAGTTTGAATTTTTCAAAAAGTTGCCTTATCAAGTTTGACGATTGATAATTACAATAAACACATAACCAGGCCTCCGTCACTCCATGTACTTGCACGTTATAATTACCTACCGCCCGGCCGAGCGGTCCGGGCCGTTTGCGGCCCAAATTCAGTGCTGTGGGATCGCGCCAAAGAGTATAATAATAATACGGGAATCGCGCGGTGTGAAGCAATCACAACTGTACGTTTGAGTATTTAGGCACATTTTAGCATGCAGCGGTTGCTGACGAGACGGAGTAGGCTTTTATAGCAGTAGTTAATTTTCTACTAAGTGAAGTATCTGTTACGTAGTAACTATTTAGTCATTTGTGGACATAACTAACACTTTAAAATTAATTTGTTTACCCACAAAGCACGTACTTCCGTAGGGTCTTCTTCAAACATCACGAGGATTTCTTCCTCAATGTCATGGTCTCGAGTCCTCGGTTATCCTGCGATACGATGTTGGTCTCGACCGTGCACAGACCCAATGTTGAACGTCCGTATGTGGAGACGTTGGGAAGCCATAGTCGACGCAAAGTTATGTTCCTTGGAGTTGCGAAACGTTCTTGCTACACTACAATATTCCTCATTTGAATAAGACATTTTGGAAAAAACGCACACACAGAATTCACTCACAAAATCACAATAATTTGGTTCTTTTTCTGTCAACGTACGATACATCCGTCCGGACGTAAGTTGCGCGGGCGACTGAGGGACAGTGAGGGGGACAATCGGCTAGTGGCGGTCGTACTCAAAGGGAGTTTGTGCGTGCCGCCTGCTTTGTGTTTTGGCGGTTGGCGCCAACCTGTCTAGCTATCGCGAATCAAAGGGGCCGCCGCCGGCGGCGGCAATCTTTATCGACCGTAGGCATCCATTAGTACTTGTAAATTCAGATGTTATAAACATTTTGTAACAATGCATCGAATTTAAAAACTATCTGATTATGGACAATGTTCGGCCACCATTGTTTTTTTTTTAATTATAACTTCAATAATGGTAAGCCTATAGGTATATATATACGCTCCTACAAGGAACAACAGGGTTTTTGTTACATAGTGTATAGATAAGCGTCCACATAGACTGATATATCCGCATCCGGGGCCCCACCGCGATAATGATATTAATAGGCTAGATTTTATGTCAAAATATTTGAAAATACAAATAAATATGTATTACTACTAATATTCTACACAAATAATCCGGTGGGAGCCTTTTTAGTGTGCATTATTTTTATTATGTTATGTATACCTACTGCATGTTCTGTCAATGTCATTCTGCTGAGAACCCTATTGTAGTATGAATAAGAAAATAATAAAAACATTATTGGAAACTGATCATATATTAATACAACAGAAGTGTGCCTTCTGCCTTATAGCTCTCAGATAAATACACTACATCAATACTATACGGTTGATTCATAGTACTCACGATAAATACAATAGTTTTTAAAAACATAGGTACTCCTTGGTAGTTTGGCTAATTTACCTACATATTAACCAAAATCCTACTTCCTACTATCCTGTAATATTATAATATAAATATATCATTCATTCATTCATATAAACGCAAAAGTTTGTATGTATGGATGGATGAATGTTTGTTACTCTTTCACGCCAAAACTACGGAACGGATTTGTATGAAATTTGGCACACAGATGATTTATAACTAGGATTAACATATAGGATACTTTTTATCGCGATATTCCCACGGGATCGAAACTAATGCGGGTGAAACCTCGGGGCGCAGCTGGTAGGTACTAAGTCTAGAATTCAGATAACACAAGACAGAGAACAATGACTCATACTTCGTTTCAACACTCGATTTGATATTCATAAGTTTTTACTACCGAACTCGATTACAATGCAAATATTATGCGAACATCGTCCCTAAGATGAAAAAAATAAAATAAACAATAGATCCCAAATAATACGTAGCCTTTTTAAACAGAACTCGTCAAGGATTCTTAGATTTTTTTGCACTGCACTTAGGTATGTATTTGTACAGACATCAAATATAGTGATGAGATAATCGCAAATATGTATGCTAGACAGAAGATTGCTTATTCATTGGAATCCCAATAGAATTTGAATGATCGATAATGCTGCCTTTTGCATGGAAACAAAATATGTAAGACTGTCTCGATCGTGTCTAAGCACTTGATATATTATGGCAAACCCGCAGTTTGGATTGAATGGGTAATAATAGATATGTATAATAATGTATTGTTAAGTTTTTAACCTTTGTGGCTAAGTAATAACAGCCACACGGGTCGATCCATCAGGTTAAGCTACGCTTGCCGCGGTTAGTCCGTGGATGGGTGACTATTTTCACATACCACCACCACCACCATACCCCTCCGCGCCTCGGAAAGCAGGTAAAGCCGTTGGCCCCGGCTGTCATTCGTGGATTTACAGTCAGTTCTTCGTCGTCTTTGACGGTCGTTACGGGTCGTCAGTAGCCCGAAAGTCTGACAACCAGTCCTACCAAGGGGTATCGTATTACCCAGTAAGTGGGTTGTGGAGGTCAGATAAGGCAGTCGCTTCATGGAAAATACTGGTATTCAGCTACCTCCGGTTAGACTGGAAGCCGACCCCAACATAGTTGGGAAAAGGCAGATGATGAAGTTTGTAACCAACAAAAGAGCAGTGGTGGCCCAGTGGTATTGGCCCCGACCTACCAGTTGTAGGTCATGAGTTCGAACCCAGACTGGTACTTTACTTTTTGTATTTAATTTCATCACGACGGCTCTCAAAACGGTGAAGGAAAACATAGTGAGGAAACCGGCATGTCCTAGAACCAAAAATTCGAAAACATGTGGCATGCACTGGCCCCGCGTGGTGGATTATGGCCCACTCCATCTCACAGAGAGGAGGCCCGTGTCCCAGCAGTGCGAACAGTATAGGCTGATTGTGTTTATGCTAAGTTTATAACTATTACAAATTAATAGGATGGTTTGTTTGCCGGCGTAGCGGCTACGAAGTTATGAATATTGCTCCCTTTCAAGAGAAAGCGAAGTCTACGAGACGAGACGATCGCTATGAGCTAAAGCTACGAGCTTCTTATGCAAAAATAGTAAATTAATATTATTGTTTGTTGTCTATGCCCAGAAGCATCATGATGATCATAGAACTTTGTTTTTTTTTTTTTGGAACTTACAATAAGTACATACTATACACATACCATACTATACATATTTTACGAGCCATTATTCTCATGGGGGTAAGTAGAAACTACATAATGCCACCTGCCGGTCGATTCTGTAAAAATCTCACCGTGAAAACTCAAGTGAAGTGAGCTTGATGTGAGTTGTCAGTAGTGTCAATCCCTAGCATTATTTGGAATGACAGCTCACTCCACGCTCACTTCACCTAAGTTTTCACGGTGAGATGGTTACAGAATCGAACTGCTGCTAGGATCTTTAATTGTTTTAACTTTCAATTTTTTTTTAATTGTTGTAGAAAGTCGAAAAGCAGCCTATGTACTGTTACGAAACATTTGACTGTACGTTTTTAAACAATAGAAATAATGTTTCATTACTTTAACTTTGGTACATTATTTATCAACATCCGTAAACAATACTGGGAATAAAATAACAATTATGATACTAATGATAAATATGCAGATTAGACATACAGCAAATATTTTATTCATTTGCAATGATTTCATTAACTTTTATATTTAAAACTAGGTTCTGCCCGAAACTTCGTCTGCGTGAAATTTGTGTTTTTTTTCTTTTTTCTCAGCTCCTTAGGGTTCTAGCGTGATGTTGTATAGCATATAGGCTTCCTCAAGAAATGTGCTATCAGGAGCAAAAATTTTTTATCAAATCCGACTGTTTGTTCCGGAGATTACCCCCTACATACAAACTGACAAACAAAAAGCTTCTGCCCGCGGCTTTGCCCGGGACAAAAGTAGACCATTTCCTTGTCCCAAGGATGAACATTTAAAAAAACTGTTTTGTTATAATTAACGTACCTACATACTTTCATATGCATTAGTAAAAACCTGTTATTTTAATATTAAAAACAGACACTTCAATTTTATTTATTTTTTTAGATAAATATACTGTTACTCATTCTTGGCGTTATCACTTAGTATTGAGAGCAAAAAACAAGGTCATGTAATCTATGTATTCTCATAAGAACTCTCAGCGGTTAGTAATTATTTTTACTTGTAATCCATCTGTTTCTTCTCGACTGCTTACTATAAATTTTGATTTATCGCTACCTACCTACATAATCATAATTTGTAAATATATATAAGCAATAATAATAAAACACTCAAATAAAATGTTGGTTGTATACAATTTACGATTACGATACCTATTTATTTGTGTTATTATAAATTACACAGTATTTTTAATATTACTAGCTTCTGTCTGTGACTTTCGCGTGAAGTTGTGGGATTTGCAACAATACAAAAATATCAGCCACATTTCTATAAGACTCCTAAGGCCCTCGATCCGCGTCGCATCGCATCGCCCGTCTGCGTTGTTACTTCGTTTCTGTTTAGCCTTCTTTTCGATTGATCTGACAACAATTCATAGTAAATTGAAACTTCAATATGGTTGAAACTATCTAACTAGCCAAATATCATCATCATCATCATTTCAGCCGAGAGACGTCCACTGCTGCACATGCTCCTCCACTTCGACCGGCACCCTAATTGCGTAACACACAATCAATCTCAATCTGAATCATTTTGAAAGATATTGCTAATCCATTGCTTCATATGATCAAAAAATGTGTCATGGTGTCTGCTCAACAACGTAAATAACGCAATGAATGTTGTTGAACTGTCAAAATAAAACCGATTCCGATTGATCGTGTGTTACGCAATTAGGGTGCTGTTCTGTACTTCCTGCATCCAGCGGGTTCCAGCGGCCTTCACAAGTTCGTCGGTCCACCTTGTGGGAGGAGTTTTAACACTACGTCTTAGAAAAATACCTTATAGTATTATGACGTCCAAGTGAAATTCAACCTTATGATGATAGAGGTCGAGGGTACCTTTTTTTTTGGTTTCACGGTGGAAATCCTCATGGACTTCCTCCATCGTGGGGACGACGGAGGGGTATACGACTTTTACCGGCTAAAACCACCGCGGTGTTCCACCTCTGCCTATGGCCGGGGGTGCGAGATTCGCATAAGCATTCACCGCTCCCCCGACAGGCCTTGACCCGCTGTTCCTCAGCGGGTCCCATCTACCCGAGGTCGACGGTACCTATGTATCTTTAGGGGGTCAGGTTTTCAGTCCTCAATATTAGTCTACACTGAAAAATAGAAAAGCTAAATTTACAAATGTACAATCATCATCTGCCTAGCCTTCTCCCAACTATGTTGGGGTCGGCTTCCAGTCTAACCGGATGCAGCTGAATACCAGTACTTTACATGAAGCGACTGCCTACAAATGTACAATATACAGACAAAAACCATTTATCTTCGTAACTCAGAGTAGGCGAGGTTTAGTAAATGAATGGGATTAATTAAATAAGTAGCTAAAATAGACCTATATGTATAAGTTTGTAGTTTTTTCACCTAAATATCCATCCATACTAATATTATAAATGTGAAAGTAACTCTGTCTGTCTGTTACCTTTTCACGGCTAAACGGCTGAACGGATTTGGATGTTTGACACACGGACATGCCAGAGACTGGGTTAGGAGAACACACAGGATACTTTTTATCCCGGTAGTGCGTTCTTGTCGGATAATTTCAGCCCTTCACGCAGGGAAAAGTTAATATAACCTTAATCCTTTCGTGTGTAACATGATGAAAATAAAAACTTATCATCTCCCTAGATCTTCCCAACTATGTTGAGGTGAGCTTCCAGTCTAACTGGATGCAGTTGAATACATGAAGCGAGTGCCTAATATCTGACCTCCACAACCCAGTTACTGGGTAACACGATACCCCTTGGAGACTGGTTTTCAGACTTGGGTTTCTAGTTCTGACTAGCAGTAACGACTGTCAAAGATCTACGAATGACAGCCGGAACCAACGGCTTAACGTACATTCCGAGTCACGGAGGTCGATATGTAATGGATGGTCACCCATCCACGAACCGACCGCGGCAAGCGAAGCTTAACCTTAGATCGACCCGTGTGGCTGGTATTATTTAGCCACCAGCCCTTATGAAAATAAAAACGATGCATAAGATAAAATTAGTCAGTCATCAATGTTTCGTAGCGGGCAGATTGCCTATACAGGGTGTGTCGTAAAGACTAAAGTAAATATCGTCACTCGTGGTGAAGGTTGCCCTTAATTTGGACGAGCACTTAGCTTGTTTGTTGCCTAAACAAAGAGTGCTTCAATTTGAGTGATAAGGTTTCAGCTTTGTAATTTCTTACATCACTTGCTATGGGTAATGGTATTCAATAAGAAGAACCGGTAGAAAAACTTAAGGGACACAATTTCTATCGCGAAAGCTTTGATTCTGACAGTTCAACTGTATTCTTGGGTACAGGTCAAAACGATTGAGTGGAAATTGTTAAACTATCTAAATCATCAACATTCGATTGTACCTAGGATATTGGTTTTCAATTTTGGTTGGTGGGTGGTTTTACCAGAGAGGTTTACCAGAGAGGTAGTTTTCGTAATTTTAAGAACGTTCAGTCTGGTCTCAGTCTTAATCTGTCAAAAATACCTCTAATTTCCCTACATTTTTGACAAGTTTTTGACATTGATCCAGTCTCACTAGTACCACTAATATTAATTAATACACTCGAGAGCAATGAATCCGGGTCACTTGAAGAATCCTAAAAATCTCGGAAACTAAAAATGCTAGGTTAATGCAATAGATTGTATTTAATAGACAATGTAATACTCCTTAAATGAAGTTATTAAAACTTCTTAGTTATTGTAAAGTTATATCATAAAAAAATCAAATTTGAAAAAGGGCCACTTTCGAAGATGGAACTACGAAATTACAGCATTTGGTTTTGCTTTTGTTTGTAATCTGTCATTTATGTGGGTACATAAACCATGTTGATAGTGCTCTATATTCATTATTCAAGCTGAAATTATGTCGCTTACGCCTGAAGAATGCACCAGAATACTTACAATGCTGGAAACCGGCCGGAGTCAGCGCGATACAGCCAGGACTGTCGGTGTGTCGCTGTCAACAGTACAAAGAGTTCTCCGACGTTACGAAGAAACTGGTTCTAACCTACGCAGACCAAGAACGGGCAGAACCAGGTGTACCACAGCACGAGAAGACCGATACTTGGTGAACACCATGCTTCGAAATCGCTTTCTCACAGGAACTGAACTCACAAATCAGTTTCGACGCCTCGGAGGAAGTAACCCAAGTGCATGGACAGTAAGACGTCGGCTTGCTGAATCTAACTTAAAACCCCTTAGACCTGCAAACGGCCCTAAACTGGAGCGTGGGCATCGTATTTCAAGACTAAGATATGCCCAGAGCCACGTAAATTGGAGTATTGAAGATTGGTCAAAAGTTATGTTCTCCGACGAATCAAAATTTATGCTCTACAAGCACGATGGAAGACACAGAGTGTATCGAAGACCAGGGGAAAGATTCAAGCAAGCATGCATCGAAGAAAAAGTAGCCTACGGTGGTGGGTCTGTACTTGTGTGGGCCGGAATTTCTTCTGAAAGTCGCACAGAGCTGGTGATCATAGAAAACGGCTCTTTAACTAGCGTAAGATATGTGGAAGAAATCCTCAATGATCACGTTGGTCCATTTATGGTCAACTTAGGTGAGGATGCTATATTTATGCATGACAATACCCGACCTCATACAGGTAGGATTGTGAATGACTACCTTCAAGAGATGAACATTACTCGTATGGAGTGGCCAGCGCGCAGCCCGGATATCAACCCGATCGAGCATGCTTGGGACGAGCTAGGCAGATGCGTAAAACAACGAAACCCTCCCCCAATCACGCTTCGTGAGCTCAAAATTGCTCTCACAGAGGAATGGGAGAATATTCCCCAAAATCGTATAAGGAACTTGGTGTACAGCATGCCAAACCGCGTAAACGCAGTAATGGAAGCACGAGGAGGCAATACGAAGTATTAAAATTCAAGAAAATCGTAATAAAGTTCAAAAATTACATGTTTCCTATTTTTGTTTTAAGGAGAGATCAGCAGTTTTTTTCTTTATGTAATTTTGTGTTAATAAAATGTATGGTGACTCATATTTTTTTTACTTTCATTTAAGGAGTATTACATTGTCTATTAAATACAATTTATTGCATTAACCTATCATTTTTAGTTTCCGAGATTTTTAACATTCTTTAAGTGACCCGGATTCATTGCTCTCGAGTGTATAAATGGTGCTACTATAGAGAACGAGATTTCACGCTAGTATCACCTGTAGTTCAGTTCAGAGGTACTAGTGGGAACCAAAGTTGAGAACAAACAGTCTCACTAGTACCACTAAGTAAATGGTGGTACTATAGAGAACACAATTTCCCGCTAGTACCACCGGTGGTACTAGTGGGAACAAAGGGACATTAGAGGGGGATACCAAAATAAGTATCATCATCATCTGCCTAGCCATTACCCAACATGTTAAGGTTGGCTTCCAGTCTAAACGGACTCAGCTGAATACCAGTATTTTACGTGGAACGACTGCCTATCTGACCTCACCTAATCTTCAAAGGATGATGTACCAAAATAAGCATCATCCTTCAATGATTAGGTATTGCTGAATTTGGATACTTTAAATCTATCAGCAAAGCAAACCCACTATTTCTAACTAGTTGGGCTTAGGCTTAAAAACATTTAATTAACTCTAAAGCGTTCATGTTAGGTGTCTTGTACCTAAAACATAGATCCTTGAATATAGGATTAATGGTTCCACAAGGCCGCTATCCCGTTTTTTTTCACGAATTAGTTTATGTCCATTTTATTCCATAGATATCCGATATAGGTACGATTTAACGTCATAATCATAATCAATTTAAATTATATCGGCACAGTCACACAGTGGCTGAATGGCGGGTCACGGGCTCGATAACCGTTTGGGGCAAATTTTACAACTATCTACAAAATAATTGTATCTTGGTCTGGCTTTTAACAAAGAGATATAACTAAAGACAACGAAAGTTCACATCACAATATAAAAAGATCTTATCAAAACGTTTTTATCTTGAACTTACATTTAATAAACTGTTTGTATTTGTATGGAGATAATGTGGTGTAAAGAACAAACTGATCACACACGTCTCCGCATACTTCGTGTTCCTTGCCCTTGTCTTATACATACTCGTATATGTCCACCCGGGTGGACAAGCAGGGGGTGGACAGTGGTAATAATCGCAAATTATCTATGTTTTTCATAAAATATTTTTAGCCAATCTTACCTAAAACTTTTCTTTGTTTCTATCATAGATACCTATCTACTTACCTGCGGGGTAGCAATAGCTTCCATTTTGACAGTTCAACACGTTCATTGCGATATTAACGTGGTTGAGCAGACAAATCTTTCAGTCATACGAAGCAATGGATTAGCAATATTCTTCAAAATCAGTCAGATTGCGACTGATCGTGTGTTACGCAATTATGGTGGACATATCTACTGAAACGAAATTTCAGTCACGACACTGGGAACCTAGTAACAACAAAGGGCTTATCACCAGCCAACAGGGCAGAAGTTGAACTGCACTGCTCTTTTGTATGACTAAGTACAAAAAAGCAGTGCATGTCAACTTCTGCCCTGGTCTTATATAGCTGGTGGCTTACCCCCTTTTTTTGTGGATGGGAAATCATCAAATGACCCCTCCCGCTCTGGGTGGAGCGGAAGGGAGTGTCTGACTCTTACTGACTAAAACCCACCCGCGTTCCTTCCTTAGCCCTTTCTGTTCCAGGGCAGCGGTAACCCTTTCGGACGATCCCGCTACCCTGGCAGGCTTCGGCCCTATCGGGCCCCTTCATTTGCTGACATCTCTTTGAGGCGCGCGTGGAACACATACGCGCCGTCCGTGGCTTACCCCCTTAACTCTTAATAAGTATTACCCAGATGATTTTGTATACTTTGTCCTAGGCTACGTTATTATGCAAAGACGGATGAGCACTTAATCACTTAGGACCTAGAACATCGTTACAATAGAACAACAATACCTAGAAAATACATGCTAATCAATAATGCAGCAGCGTAGTGATTATGGCACTAACCTACCTCATGCGTAGGTAAACTAACCGTAGCTACGGTCACTGCAGCTGTGTTACTACTTACTTACACATTTATATTCAAATATGTTCATAGAAGCACTATATATATATATATATATATCCAACACAGATACTTTATACAGTAGTTTGTGTAAGAACTTCGTAGTAATTCCTACCCATATCGGTCCCTGATGAAGAATTTTAGTTTTTGTATAATCACCCTTATCGGTAAACTTCAGGTGAAATCGAGGTCAGATGTGAGCCTTTCTGATGCAACAAAAAAACTCCTTGGACTCGATTTCGGGTAACTACTTTATAGTAATGAGCAGTTTGAGTCTTTATAAAAAGTTGAATGTTTTGACATCTCAGCAAACGAACTTATTCAAAATACCAGTGATCCCAAGTTACTTTTTTTGACCAAGGCCGATATTTTATTAATTTACTAGAAAAAAACATGAACTTGCAACAGAGCGCCAAACTTGCTTATCTCCTGTTTGATAAGAGGTGAGATCAAACCATCCAACGTGCTGTTACTGTATCACAAATCTGAAAGATTAACGTTTATCAGACTAACCTCACTGCATAATGGCTACACCGAATTGATGGTTTTACCGAAATTGAGAATACAGTGTAAGTGCTAAGTTAAAAGTATCATAATAATATGTGTTTATCTTAGTGGATAAGTAAGCTGTGATTTTGAAAACTGTAGTCAAAGAAAAGCATGTTGAACTTAGAAAGGTATGCTGCTATCGTACGTGAGAAACTTGTCTAATGAGTGTAAGTAAATAAACTGCAACAAAGTGCGGAAGTTTGTAAACAAAAAACCTTTTAGCCTTGGAGCTATGAGGTATTCCGTACGAGTGCAAGTAAATAAAGTGCAACAACGTGCAAAAGATTGCAAAGAACAAAGCTTTGGGTAATAAAATACTCAACTCTATTAAGATTGGGTAATAAAATACTCAACTCTATTAATCAAAACAGTGAAAAGTAAATAAACCTCGCTTTGACTCTATTAACAAGAAATTCTTTTTCGTCAATTCGAGACGAAATCAAAGAAATATTAGTGTGAAATAGATGTGATGTACGAGTAAGTTAATCAGAAAATCGCCAAAACATTAAAAACACTCAACATACAAACAAGACACAGAGATAACAAAACAGATATGTGTGGTAAACGTCTTGATTAAAAATCAACTGACCTCTTGCATATAAAACGGATGATTCGACACGTACATCCCCTTACACGGCTTCCCATACAACATATTGAAGGTTTTGGGCAAATACACGTAACCTTTGAGCGCAGTCCTATCATGAACCAGTTGCTTTGATTTGAAAACCCCATCTTCCCCAGTCGCACATAAACTTTTCGAATTTCCCCTCGCATCCGTCACTTTTGCATACACCATCCCTTCAGGACAACATTTAGTAACACAACTACCACTGCACTTAATATTCGAATTCACCGCCAATGTTGCAAAAGTTCGATTTACATCTAATTTGCACATAACGTAAGAATGATAGGTCAGAATCACAAAAAGTTTAAATAACATGTGGTCGTTTGACACGACGTTTTTATGAGTTTAGGTACCGTTTGTGTCCGACGGCTGCACAATATGAACTGTTGCGGGCGCCTGTAGCTTATCAAAAGTATTGACTACAGGATCGAGTAACATTCACGTACAATACGGCTGGGAGGCGGTGAATGCGAGGTTCCTATCAATTAATCTGGTATGGAAACTGATATCGTGTCATGTGCTAATTGGTATGTGACAGGCGTTTTGGTGAGCTCATCGGTGTAATTGAATTTGATATGGATACCGAGAGAGTAACACCCCAGGTCATTCTATTTTTTGGCAGGTAGATAATATGAAAAAATTGTTATTATGACTTTTAAATACCTGCCTGCTATTAGCTAATCACAGCATGCATCACATTAGGTAATTTAGTGCTACACAAAGGTTATTAATGTTTAATCAAATTGGACATAAAATAGTTACTCAATTATTTTTGCTACGGCTACATCGTCTCTCGCAATAACGTGAACTACACTTTGTGCGCTCTCACTCGTACCCTGCTTGACGTCTCGTTGACAGTAAGGGAGCCCGTGAAATGTAGTTCGCGTTATCGCGACAATGTAGCTGTAGCATTAAGAGATCAAACAATACCTACTATCTACGTAAACTTTGTAGCTAATAAGTTTATAAAAAAGAATTTTATCAACGAAGAACATTGACTAGTTGTAAAAAATGCGATGACCCTCCACGATACTGATAACACAAATAAAACAAGAAATGTAAATTATAATTTTAATACTGTTAAAATTCAACAATACGAAACTTAGGTAATAAAGACTATACACACAAGGAAATAATCTGTAACAAACTATATACTCTTATTACAAGACGAAAGAAAGAAATATAAACTTAAAGCAACCACGATAATAATTAAGACTATTTACAAGTAAATGCAACATCGTAAGTACATACAAAAGTCATTCGGATACAAAAAAAAAGTTTAATACAAATTGTAAAATTTTTCATCTCAACATTTTTATGATACTCTTTAAAGTCATTTAATAGTTAAAAGATTAATGAATATTAACTTGAATGCAGGCGTCTCTACGCATTTCCTTATCGTAGGTACCGGCGCACCTGCGTGCATATTCCTATCGTGTGCAGCTATCTAATAGCGAACTATTTACAACTTTATGCTGAAGTAGTATTCCAAAATCTCTGCGACTCCACACCAGTCATGAAATATCTAGAAGAATATGGCAAAACTACATTAATAAATAAGTATAGTGAGAAATCTAGTCCTTATTAAGTACACACTAACTAAACGGAGATCTAACTTGTCATGTCCACTCAATGCACTATATTTCCACAGCATCAGGGAACACATGGTCCAGGTAAGCCTGGTGACCGTAACTTTGCAGTGGTTTCGGTCGCTCCTTCTTCGTGTTCAAAGTTACGTTCCCAGTGCTACACTTGTTGAATCTCGAAGCTATTTCCCTGACCTTTCCTGGCCGAGGCCTAAAGTCTTCCTCAATATCCTGCTTCATATTCCCTTCTGCAAAATCTTCAAAAGACCTCTCCTTCTCCTTTGTGCCTTTCCAGCTACGATAAGAAGATCTTTTGTTATTCTGAAAATCCTTTTCAAAGCCATTCTGGTTCTTTCTATCATTCTCCTTTCTCCCAGAATTATTCCTGTCGTACATTCGGGAATAATTTTTGGTATCTTTATGTTCGTTGTATTTTTGTGCATTTTGATTCATCGAATCTGTACTTTTAATTTGACCAAAGTGCGGGTCTTTGGAGTATTCTATATCATTATTTGTTTTGCAGATGTAGTTTTTGTTGTTCTTGTCGTTACTTTTGTTGGATCTTCTGGCTTTTGGTGGTCCTGTTTTGAAAGTGGAGAATCTTTCGTAATCATTATTGTTGATCTCGTTGGTGATGCTATGGGGGTCGAAGGCGTGTGTTCTTTGGTGAGTTAGCGGCTTCGATAAGGATAAATACTTAGGCGGCTCTCCGTGCTTATTAATCGTTATTTCGTACTGAATGTGCGGGTCTAATACCGCATATACATTCTCTTTGGCTTCTTTCTCCAGCGACGTTAAAGCTGCCTAAAAACGAAAGAAAAGATGATTTAGTAAAGATTGGCAGTCAAAATATTATAACTTTTAGACGAGTGGGACGAGAATTGCTAGAGTGGTATTCGTACAAGGAATGTTAATACCATAGATCTGGTAGACATAGGTAAGCCTCATTCACGAAATTATAATCGTGTTTGTTTTTTCAACGTTGTTATGAGTGGATACTCGTACATGACGAGTGCTGCTGTAGACCTTTTTAATTATAAATCGTAAAAACGGTTTGTATTTAGAGCCAAGACTCATACATGCCCTTACTCAACAAATATTGATATTTTTAAAGTCATTGCGCTCATTGTCTGGCTAACCATATTAGTCAGTCTATAAATCATTGCTAAAAATGCTGCAAAAATACACAATATCAAATTCTCAGTAGAAATATTATAACAAAATTCCTGTAAGAGAAGTGTCGTGCACACACGCACAGGCCCCTAGTGATTCGTGGTGTGCACTCAAGGTAATTAGACATCGTTCTAGCTGTGAATCATTGACTTATTTAGTAGTATTTTATTGTGGTTTGGACAGGTTGAACACTTTTTGTTGATTACCCACACCTAGTGCGTTGTTGGGTTAGTTTAGAAAGTGAGGCGTGTGTGGCGGGCTTTGGGGGTTTTCTGTGTGTCATGTTGTTTCTTTATCTTTGTTTTTGGTCTTGTCTATCTCACTAGGTGGAAAGGAAGTCCTACTTTGGAGGAGCCGTAAAAAGGTTTTGGGGGCGCACAGTTATAGTCTAGGTTATAAACCTAACCTAGCAATATGATGGTTCTCTTGGCACACTCGCAGTGAAGACTTGTCGAGAATAATTTTGCATAATTAAACTTTTTCATTGAAGTAACAAACGTTATGTAGTAACAAAAGTAGCAACAGTTTTTGTTAATGATAAAATCATTTAAAATTTTTTATTTCAAATAAATAGGCACATGAAAGGCACTTTGGAACGTCAACATTAAAAAAAAAAAAAAATTGATTCTAGTTGCCCCTTCCAAAAAGTAGATTTGTTTAAAGAAGAATGGGCAAGAAACTCCATAGTTACACTTTTAAAATATTTTGTATAAGTACGGTCACCAAAGGATCTCTCTCCTATCTCCTTTGCGACTGTACACTATTTATAAATATGTGACGACGATGTACCAAGAATAAGATTGCTATACCACAAGACCTACCCAGACCTGTGGAAGACCAAGTTAGAGACCAGTGATAACGATAACATGTTTATCCACATGTTTCCGAGTAGTTTATTTTATTTGGCAACTAATGGTCAAGGGAGTGGCCTTGGATTTGATAGCTAACAGTTCGGTTGATAGATATAATTGATATATCCCGTAACTGTTCCACTTAATTGCCTATTATGGCATCATAAATGATACAACTGGAGGCCAATTCCCGTAATTAAAAACGTGCAAAATCTAGTCGCAATCTGATCTCAGCGACTATTAATGTCAAAAGCTTTTCAAAAATGTAGGGAAATTAAAGGTATTTTTGACAGATTGAGACTGAGATCAGACTGTGAACGTTCTTAAAATTTAGAGAATTGCCCTCATGTCTCATACAAAAAATGCTTTGTTTTTCGGGCTTCCCCTATTTATCATTAAAACGTGTCAAAGCATTCCTTGATCTACTAAATGGGATCACACATTCCATTTTCGAACCTATATGTTTATATATATAATGTGTCGTATTTCAACGTTGCATTCATTATTTCACGAAAAAGTCGCAATTGAAAGTTGCCAAATGTTGACATATTGATGCTTGTGACTGTACGAGTACGACCTCTATCATTAATAGAAACTGAGTTTTTTTGGTAAGTACCTAGTTGTGATTAATAGCTGTGACCATAAGGCAGCAAGATGTATCATGTAAACACAAAAAAACTATAAAAGCAAACAACACCGTTTTGGAAGCAGATTTTATACAAACGGATAATAAACTAGTTATGGTATTTGGTTCCCATGATTATGGTAGCCTCCTTATGTTTTTTTTTTATGAATATAAAAAAAAACATAAGGAGGGCGTAGGAAATCAGAAATCGAAAAATAGTCTGTAAACTAGAAAAGAGCTAAATTCATTGACATGATTACAGTGGGCTGGCCATGTCGGCCAAAGAACTGATGGGCGTGGGTACTGAAGAGCATTCGAATGAGCATCATGAATCGACATCGGATTGGGATCCTACATAGAACAAAAATCTGGCCAAAAACCTCACCAGCGCAGGTTGGCTGCCAAAGGTCTGTGAGTTGTCCAGCTGTAGATTACTATAGGCACTTGGCCTATAGTAATCTACAGCTGGTACCAAACCTTAGGTAAGATACTAACTTCTAATTAGGTAAAAGGTGTAAAACTATTTAGGTGTTAAATGACCCAGGACTAAGTCCCTATGGTCCCTAAGCTACCGTGTGTCCGTCACTGCGGGCCCTATCAGAATACCAGCACAGCGGTACTTTTTTTAATTTCGTGGCATTATGCTGAGATAACAGCCTTTTTAGCCTCGCACAGGTTATTCGTTTTTTATTTTGTTCAGTTTATTCGAAAAAATAAGTTAATTTTTTTAAGTATAAATGCTCCTTTTTTAACTTTGTAATTTCCTGTGCGTGTTCCAAATAAAATATTAATTTCTTTTTCTTTTTTTTTTCTATTGACCTACCATCAACCCGCACTGGATCAACAAACCCGCACTGGGCCCGCGTGGTGGATTATGGCCACTCCCTCTCAGAGAGATTATGCTATGCTTGCCAAGTCCCTAGGTTAATTTTAGTGCCTAAAGTTTTCAGCTTAGCATTCGTTTTCCAGAAACCCTGAACAGATAGACCGTGAATCATAAAATAATCCCATATTGTTAAACAGATAAAGGTACAAAACAGACATACTGTGTAAATATTCTAGTAGAACATAGAGAACGAACAAACGAAGTGAATGATAATAATAACCACAACACGCACAATACAATAGTGACGCACTTGTGATAGTATCGAATTCATAACTGGTTCGATTAGAAGAGTGTTGCGAATAACAGATGTAGCAGAAAAATGATACGGGAAAGATAATTAATAAAATGGGACTGCAAAACAGGAGGAAAACTCTGAAACTATTAACTTGGCCATCTGGTTTGACTTTCTGCCGGGTGAAAAGTGATCCAAGCGGAATTCTTCGGCATTGCTCGTCGAGTCGTTGATTTCCTCAAGTTCTGAGTTGAGCTGTACGATTACTAACAAATGCTTGCACTGACTGGACTGGTCCACTCTTTGTACGGAACTTTCCTCAAAAGACACATAAAATAAGCCCTGTTTGTTGCTGGAGCTTGAGCAGTGGTGGCCAAGTGGCAACGTCCTCAGCTTACGAGTTGTAGGTCGTGGGTTCGAACCCAGACAGGTGCATTACTTTGCGTAAATAATTTCATCACCACTGCTCTCAAAACAGTGAAGGTAAACATTGTGAGGAAACCGGCAGGTCCTAGAACCAAACACTCGAAGACATGTGACATCTATCAACCCGCACTGGACTCGCGTGGTGGATTACAACCCACTCCCCCTCGAAGAGAGGAGGCCTGCGTCCCAGCAGAGGGAACAAGCTGATTATGCATATGCATGCCTGAAGCTTCACCAGTACACATGAGTCTTGAGTTAGTAGCAGTTCCCCGAACTGGCTCATGAAGAGCTTTGATAAGGTAGTAAATTTTCCCGTATCAGGAAAAACAAGGCAAAAATCGCATAAAACATGAAAATAATTTCATCGATAACACGTTTATTCGTGTAATGTTATCGGTGTGTGGTGTAAAATCGTAATTAATTAGGGAGTTGAGAGGATAATGTATGACATGTCATGCTTTATCTTTATCGTAATCTAATGGTGCAGGAAATCCAATAAAAACACTATCGTGCCTGTTAGAGCGTGTCCACACGACAGCTTCCAACTAGCGTTTTTCATTTTGGAGCTGGGGGCTTACCACTGGCTCTTATAGCAGGGCAGACATTGAAATGCACTGCTTTTTTGTTCTATGATTAAGTACAAAAAAACTGTTCTACGAGTAAGCGATGACAATTAAGTTCTTAGTGAAAACGCTTGCTGCAGTGTGGACACTCACTTACGTTTACAAACTGAACCTCACAAATGTATCCCTCCATTACCAGTTGTTCGTTTAATGAATTTTTTGGTTGTTTTTTTTACAGAAAATGATTACTATTTTAAATGTAACAGTAGTCAGTAAAAAATATTGAATGTGGTGTATAGTCTGCTGATGAAGTCATCAATATCATTCATCTGTAATATTATCAGGGATTGCAAAAGCGTTGCCTTCCCAGAAACATGACTGTAATGCCTCATTTTGTCCTAGAAGTAGACCGGCACCCTTCAAACACAGCAATGTTGCTTGGCGATGGAAATTTGTATGGTAAAGGGTACTTCTTTGGTTTTGCTTAATAGTTCCCTCGTGTAACTTGTTTAGTGTATGCAGTTAGGGCCAATGCACCTGGCGTTTTTTATACGTATAATATTTTTTTTACAACACGCTGCTAGCGTAACTACTGATGTTTTTTAAGCTGAGCAAGGCCGACAGCGCGGTATCGACACGGTATCAACTCGCGTAACATGGAACACACGTCTAAAAAACGTAGTATGCATAGGCCTTTACACTGATAGACAACTGTTAGTACATGCGTGCAGTCACACCTGTGCGCGAAGGTCACACGGTGGTGGGGGGCTGCAGAACCACGGCTGCGCGCCGCACCTGCAGCGCGCCCGGCGAGTAGCGCGCGCCGGACGGCATGCCGGACGCCATGCCGGACGTGATGCCGGACGTGATGCCGGCCAGCGAGCCGGAGCCGGCGCCGCCTGGAGGCAGCGGTCGCGGCGCGTCGCGCGGCGTGTACACTGCGTCCGCGGGTAACGCTGCTTTTTCGCTGTAGATTTAAAATTGAACGTAGAAAACGGAATCTCTAAACAAAAAAACCTTTGAATGTAGAGAGATTATGAACTAGAATAAAAGCTTACCTATCTAAATCTTCAGTCTTATATTCCACGCTTTCTGCAAAGAAATAATTTAAACTTATTATCATTGTCTTTTCGTTTTATAGTTTTTCTAACCAACAAAACCTAGAGCCCAGCTGCTGTTGCCGTGAGTGTCGCAAAAGACGTTCAAGAATTGTATCAAAGTATGGCAGCATCCTTTGTCGAAACATGTGATATTGAAATAATCATGCTGCAACTGTTGTAATAGAAGGAGAGATGATCTGGTGACCCAGCCATTGAAAAAGCTTTACGACAGCCACATCAGGGATGGTTCGACATAAATTTCTTGATCTTGACCACAGATCAAAACAGATATACAGGAAAAAACCAGTATGCAAGTTGTAACCATGAATTCAGTTTCAGATGTTGAATCCACTTGCGTTTTTATGGTTATTAAAAAAAAAAAATTGCACTGCCATACATTTTGACCACGTAGCTGTATTGCACTTTTCTATGAGACAGTAGATATTTTTTTGGCAACTGAGGAAAAATATATATTTAATTTTTTGTGCTGAATTCATGGCTAGAGTTTGCGCACTGGGTAATTTTATTTTCCTGTAAATAAAAGCTATAAAGACTACAACATACCTCTCCGTCTCCTACACCTGATGATGAGACACAGCACGATCACCAACAGCGCCGCGATAACAAGCGCTGCAGCGATGAGCGGCGCCACGTGCGCAGTCTCTGTTAGCGAAAAATTATCTGCGTGAACAAAATTATTGCAACGTTATAACATGCAGTACATAAACAGGCAGGGTTAGGGAGATTTGGGACTTTTAAATTAAGTTGTGGTTAAACGGACAAGTAATATTGCGCAATTCTTGGCATTGAAATAGATACTGCCGACTGTTACCTTTGACAGGCGTTACGGGTCGTCAGAAGCCCGAAAGTCAGACAACCAGTTACCAAGGGGTATCGTATTACCCAATAACTGGGTTGTGGAGGTCAGATAGGCAGTCTCTCCATGTAAAATACTGGTATTCAGCATCCGGTTAGACTGGAAACTGACCCCAACATAGTTGGGAAAAGGCTAGGCAGATGATTATGATTGCCGACTGTTATCGAGATGAAAAAATTAACCCACCGTCGCGTCGTCAAAAATTGCGCAATAAAGTTGCCCGCGTAAGTGCACCTTTCCAGGCTGCATGCTTTTAAAATTTGGTGAAGTTGAGGCTCGGTGTAGGATTGGCTCTCGCTATCATCATTTGGGAGTCGATGCATAATTGTGGATAGAACTCTTTTACCAACGTTTACGTTAAGAGAAGGGTTAGGTAGGTAGTTGTTTGACAATGTGTTATAAAGGACTACGGATTAATATGGCAGTACTGTCCACTAGTATATTGATAACATCCACTAATTGATTCATGCTATCATGCGTTTATTTGTAACTACATAACGAATAATTATGATAATAGGTGGCTTGGTAATGTCATCCTAGGAATAAAAGTGTTGGTTCTGGATTGGCATCAGAATGAACACCAACTGCGACCAACAATCCGTGGTCCGTCGCAGCATGTTTTGCTCATTCTCTTGACCAGAGCCAGCCCTCTGATGGATCTATCGGAGTAAAGTTTCTAGATCCGAATAATGACTAAATAGAATAACTGGAACAACCACCGACGGCCGCCATGGCCCACGCACAATGGTCCACCTGAAGGACTAAGTGCGGAAACCAAACCCGTCTCATAGAACATGACTAAATAGAAACTGCATTCCAGAATCTACTCACGGCAAGGCCCCAATTCTGTATAGTAATTATTATTCCCTGCGTAATCTTACCACGTGCAAACCTGCCGATCGATTCTGTAAAAATCTCACCGTGAAAAGTTAGGTGAAGTGAGTTTAGAGTGAGCTGTCAATAGTGTCAATCTCTAGCATTAGTTGGAATGACAGCTCACTCCACGCTCACTTCACCTAAGTTTTCACGGTGAGATGGTTACAAAATCGCACTGCAGGTACGGTTGTAAGCGTGGTATTTTGACAGTTCAAACCACGCCAACTTAGCGTTCATTTCGCGCGGTTTCGTCCATTGTATCATAGAGAACACGTTTTTAGCTAAGATTGATAATTCCTTAGAATTGACATGGTTTCGAAGCAAGGAATAATTTAAGTGGTCATAGTGAATTAGGGCCCATTAGGGGTAACTGTGTTGTGGAGGTCAGGTAGGTAGTCGCTCCATGTAAAATACTGATACTCAGCTGCATCCAGTTAGACTGGAAGCCGACCCCAACGTTCACGTAAAGGCTAGGAAGATGATGATGAGTGAATTAGGGCCCAGAACGAGCTCAAAAATAGAACAAATAAGAACCAACTCACCATGCACAGTGAGCGAGACGGCATGCGAGGAGAAGCCCCTCACGTTCTCAACATGCAAAACGTACACCCGCGCGTCTGCTATGCCTGTGTTGGAGATCAGCAGTGTGTAGCGGTAGCAGCCGCCGTCTGTTGCCGGCTCTAGAGTTCGGTAGCGACCTGGTGGGAGAAAAGAGTTTGTTAGAAAAAGGTTAAAGTATTGATTGGCGTAAGTATCATGTATCAATATACATCTATGGATAGTTTTTAATTTTTTTTTAAAGGGCGTACTAATGGACTTTTTGTGCTGGCTAGAAAGTGGACAGAATTTAAGTAGTACCTAAGTGCCTGTGCGTGGTTCTGTAAAGGCTGTTTTGCTTTCAGCATGTCGATAAATGCAAGTTCTTCTTCTACCTTTGACCTGTTTAGGTAGATCCACGTGGGCACATTATTATTATAGTTATCCGATTTTACACGGATGAAAAGATAATAATAAAAAGTATCTTTAAATACACTCATACAAGGATCTTTTTGCACTCAAATGGTGTTTTCGGGGGGCGCTGATGATAAACATAATAATATTTTGCATAATTATCACAGAAATTGTTTTGAAAAACAAGATGGCGGTGTTAGTTCTGATTTTGGCCTCGCGCCAAAAGAGCCATTCAGCCCTGTTCAGCTTTTTTCCATAGAAAACAACGATTACTATGGACAAAGCTGAACAGACGACGCACCGCGATGTGACACATGTTTACCCCCACTTTTTTTTTGTGTGTTTGTTCTTTTTTTTTATGCGTCATGTTTGCCGCAAATAAATGTATTTTCTTTCTTTCTTTCTTTCTAACAGAGCTGAATAAGTGTAGCAAGTCCCTTGTACCGCTATAGTGGCATACCGATCTGCGAGGGCACGTCGAGGCGCAGGCTGCCCCACAGCCAGGCGGCGCGCAGCGGCGGCGGGTCGGCGCACACGGTGGCCGCCACGCGCGCCTCGTGCGCGCTCCACGCGTGCGCCGCGCCGCTGTCCGCGCCCACCGGCGGGCCCAGCACGTTCAGCGTCACGGCCTCGGACTGGTGGTTCCTGAGGGTAAACAGTACATTAGCAATGTCTCAGTATTAGCCCGGAGTTTCGAAGTTAATAAATAATTAGATAATAATTTTACTGTAGAAAGAAAAACACATAAGACATATACTAAACATGATTGTACAAGCAGTGGGCAAAGGCAGGTTGAACAGCTGGCTCCTGAACTAAGTAAAAAGATTCTTGTATCTCAAGAGCCAAAGTTCCTCATAAACATTAATGAATACGCCAAGCAGGTCAAAGTGACTATCAGTAGGTAATTACATGGATCAGTATTGAGAATAATGTCGTGATACCCCGGCATAGCAAAAGCACATAAAGCCGTTGCTACTGCGCATGATCTCTCCCCGGTCGTGTCAGATTATCGTCCCATAGGACTATGAGAGTAAATGAACAGAGTGCACCTGTGTTTACGCACGCACTTGTGCACTATAATATCTCCTGCGTACAAGGCTAATCTCTCTTGAGATTGGCCACCGTGACCGAAATTTGGTCTGGAGGATAACGTAGAATACATGAAACTACTTTCAAGATCCGCCTTCGGTAATCCAGCCGGTCCCAGCAGATGTTTTTTTTTTATTTTGGTTCATTTAGCTTGGTGGCATCTCACGCTAAGCTTGCCGAAACGCAGTCTCCTTTCGAGGACTCGTTTGTGTTACGTCATAAGTAAGTGGTTTTAACCAAATGTAGAATTATTATGACTATCTCACCTATCTTCAAGACCTATCTGGTTGGTGGCCACACAGGTGTATCGTCCATGTTGGTCGTAAGATACGTTGTGCAGTTGAAGCTGAGGCGTCATGGAGATCGGGTAGGCACCATCTTGAAGAGAGTTTATACGGGCCGATGATGCTGGGCTAGAAAGATTTGAAAAGTAAATTGTTAGTAATAGAAACTTACACGTTTTTAATTAAGTAATGAAGTGAAGTTACAAGTGATCTTAATCCAAGCAACATTTTACATTGATTGGAGCCGCTGCTTCAAAAAAAAAAATTAGGAATCAAACTGCGTAATGTTAAGTTGCCATACTCTAATAACCTTGAAAGCTTAAAACAATACAATTTATAACTTACTTGTGATACCACGTGTAGGACGGCGAAGGGTTGCCTTCGGCTTTACACTCCAAGGTGACTTGAGAGAACAGGTTGGCTTCCACCACCGTGTCGGGTCCCACCCACGTCACTCGCGGAGGATCTGCAATAGACCGTGATAAAAGTTTTGTTAAAGCAATCATCATCATTGTCATTAAGGCAAAATACATGCAATAACAGACGTTATTTAAAAAAAAAAATCTGTGTAATACTTAATAGATATGGAAACTGCAGTGCGATTCTGTAACTATCTCGCCGTGAAAACTTAGGTGAAGTGAACGTGGAGTGTGCTGTCATTCCAAATAATGCTAGGGATTGACACTACTGACAACTCACATCAAGCTCACGTCACTTGAGTTTTCACGACGAGATTTTTACAGAATCGACCGGGTGAAAGGGCTTGTCCGCCATTTTTTTTTTAAATGGCACCCACGTATATATAAATATATATAAATCGATAGCTGACATCAATTCAAATGGAAAAGGACCAAACCCCGTAAAGCGTCACGTTTCCAAGATATTAATGTTCAAAGTTGATCACGTGACATACATATTTTATTGAACTTGCATACATCTTGTTGCTTATATGTTTGAAATAATCACTCTGATAGCTTAAAGTAATCAAACATCTGATCATGGTGATGATGATAATGTTGAATTTCAAAATATACGGCTCGACAGAATATAGGCCAGACTCCATATTATAAAAATCATCAAACCCCTTTGGAACCATAGGACGACAAAGACTAAAATGTTACTTACACTTTATATCAATTTCAATCTTGACTGAGTCTGATGTCCCCAAAGAGTTCCTTGCTTGACAGCCGTAGATACCTGAAAGATTAACCAAACAGAATGTTTAGTACCAGTACACCATAAGGGATGACGCATTTAACACGTCCCCCAGCCTTCAGCCAATCTTTAAATGAGTAGGACTTTATTTTAAAAGAATTATCCTCAAAAATGAAAAATAGACCTGAAGGTTATAAGTTAACATTAGTCTTTAGATGGACTCACCAGAATGATTCCTAGACACGGGCGCAAGCATCAGCTTCGCTCCATTAGTGGCGATGACTTGCCCGTTCTTGGTCCACCAAACGTAAGGACTGGGATTTCCGTCAGCTCGGCACTCCAGGGTGAGGGCACTGGAACCTTCTTCCAGGTTAGCCAGGGTGCTGGCATCACCACCGACTATGGACACTACTGGAACAACTGGAAAAGAAGATTTTGTTGTTAGGTGAAGTCTTGGCATAAAGTTTTGTTAACAGGAAATACTTTGTTTGGTAAAAGTATATAGAGATTCATGATAAAGATACGAAGAGAAATTAATTATCAAAGACCAAAAATTACGTGGATTGCCGAAAGCATTACGTGATCAAGTAACTTTGCCAATCTTTAAGAAAGTTGTTCTACGTGACAATATCAGTTCCATCGAGGAATAAATAGGGGCTTAAGAAATTAATAGCGAGTTGAATCACTCCTGTAATGATCTGTAAACGCAGGTAAGTATATTGTGATCAGAAAAAGAAATCCCAATACCCCGTAGGTTAACGATTACCAGGGTATCTTGAGATTCCAAGTGTCCAATACTCTTCAAGACCGCACTTGGTTCTAGATAAGTGTATATTGCAATCTACGAGGCAAAGTCTTGAAGTAGAAACAGGCGTAAATCACCGCGAGAGAATCTTCTAAGACGAGAAACTCGCAGCCAATTGATATTTACGAGATCTTCGAATACCCGCTCGTCAGATGTAGCTGTAACTCAGAATCACAGGCTAGCTTTTAACTGTAGGATAGTAGCTGACAGTTATATGTTTAAAAGAAAAGAAAGATAGATAATACATTTATTTGCGATAACATGACGCACAAAAGAACATAAAGCACTAAAGAAAAGAAAGTGTTGGGGGAGACATGCGTCACATCCACGCAAAACAACTATCGCTCAGCATTATGCTGCGACCCTATGCAAGACAGAGCACCAACACTGGTTTTCAGCGACATCCGGCGCCGACGAAAAATAAAAAGAAAACAGGAATGACATACAAAATCTTAGAGAGCCAATATGAGCTTCACCTCTTATGTCAGCAGTTATTGACCAAAATAACTACAGCCACTTTACACGAGACCAAGCCATAAAGGACTAAAAGGTTCTTTAGAAACGAGAGAATATTTTCACGTGTTTTATATATATTTTTGCTTGGGGACAACATAAATGTTTTTCTTTCTTTCTTTAATGTTCATTAAGCTCGACATCTAGGAAATTACTCCTGAAGAGACGATAATTACACATGAACAAGAAAAATTCCGAGAGGGCTGTTTTTCCGTCCTACTTACGATTCCATATAGGATCAATTTGTGAGTGTCAATTGTTTTCTACTACAGCTATGCTCGTTGCTAATTGCTTATTGATTTGGTTCTATTTTGTGAGCCCGAGCCGAGTCCTCGAGAAATAAATGAAACGTGTATTAACATGGATTGGATGTGAAAAATTCTTACACGTTTGACCTCGATATCGATTCTTGGTTTTTGACGAGGTAAATAAAACAATTCAGAGGAACAATCATCATTAACCAAGGAGCTATCAGGTATTCTAGTAGATACTAATTCTGGAATTGGTCTTAAACCGTAAACCTCGAAAGCGGTGCTTTTAAGCAGATCATTAAAGCAATCGTAAACTGCCCGTTTTTGAAGTTTTAAACTTTTTTATCTGTTTTAAGAATAGCCATTAAACTCATGAGATCAAGGTGGTCTTCGACTGGGAGATGGTGCGAAAGTTGTTTTTTTTTTAAATTTTGCTTACCCAAGACTTCGTATGATCTACGCTGTTACAGGTGTCAAAACAGTGGTCGCATTTATTGCAGTTCATTGCATTGAGGCATTCGAAGACATGTGACATCTAATAACCCGCAGGGCCCGCGTGGTGGATTACGGCCCACTCCCTCACACCGAGAGGAGGCCTGTGTCCCAGCGATGGGAACATTATAGGCTGCATACATTGCATTGGGGCACAAAGAACAGTATGGAAGGTATCAGGGTGATACAATAAAGTAAAGTAAAGCAGGAACAGGTACTTACAAGTCACATCAAGCATGGTATACGAGTCTCTGTAGTATGGCGATGGGTACGATGGATGATGAGCTCTACAGGCCAGCTGACGCCCATGTGCAGACCTGGTGGCTCCCAGTTCGAGGACCGACCGTGCTGCCCAAACTCGAGGTCTTTCCACCTCGGAGGCGTTGGTCTGCGACCACGCTGTAAGGCGTTCTTTTTCTGAAAATTTATAAGTGGGATATTAGTAATATAAGTCCACGTATCACTGAGCGTGGTTTACAAACCTACTATAAGCATTATTTGAAGATAGTATTAAATTAGATATTTGGTTCAAGTAGGAGATAAACGTCTTTGTTTAGAAAGTTTTATTTGAATAGTTTTATATCGAGAAAAACTATTTTGTAAAAGTACTGTTTTATTTTATCTCCTAAAACCCAAATCAAACCAAGTTCTATAAAGTAGTGACCGTTTAGTACCCTTCGTAGAATTTGGTACAGGGCCCTCGCTGGCTTAATCCGGCACTGCATAAGTCAAAAGAAAATCTAACCAGAGTGCTTAAATTTTCGAGCTCGACTCGCTCTCTCCTGCCGCCGTTCTTTCAATTCTTAGACTTCTCATATAAGTTGAAAACGTGAGTAACCCCTATTTCTGTATTAGGAATAGTCAGAAGAAACCTAACCTATCCAAGTTGCAAGAATTTTTGAGCTCGCTTCGCTCGCTCTTGCCTCTTAGGTTCTTTACAAAAGCTATAGCGGCGTCCGTGATCAGCATAATGTAAAGATGACGATACACTAGAGCTGAGAATAGTCATGCCGTGCCGGCGCCCTTGTGTGCAGCAAAATAAAACCTTATCAAACTTGATGAACAAAAATGAAAATACGTTTGAAATTGCGTATTTAAGGAGCCAAGGACGATAGAAGGGATATTCAGTCTCGCTCCATAGGCAATGCCACGGGGTATACACGGGAGACTGTGTGTGTGTAGGAATGGTGAATGGTCAGTATTACACGAATCCTTTCGTTCACCCTTCCTATTGGTTTTGTATATTTTTACAAACGTTTTTGCACCAGCTCCGTTATAAAACTTCTACCTTTCGCCGCTGAACAATAGCTAATTAATTCTTTAGAAATACAATTTTAATTACATTGTCGATTTAATAATGGTCCGTTTTAGTACTGTTATGTTTTGGATTGTAGCGGGTTGATCATTGTGGGTTAACATTAACCCTTTTATCACAGCCAATCTAATTATTGAAATGAAATGTTATTTATTTAAGTATAAAATACTGTACAAAGGCGGTCTTAATGCCTGAGGAATTTTCTACCAGTCAACCTTAGGGTGACGCAGAGACAAAACATGGTAGTTGCAACATACGGGATAAATAGCTAGGAAATTACTATAAAATCAACACAATCACTCATAAGATCTCAACTGGAATATGCCACATGTGTATGGAATCCACTTTATGTTAAATACAGTGACCAGCTTGAATCAGTACAACGTAGATATATCTTGGTTTTCTAAACTACACATTTTTTAAGAAACGTTCTTCATATCATACTCTCCTAGAAAAGTTCTCTTTGTCAACGATAAGTTACAACGATAATTTTGCTGATATCGACTCTTTTGTAACTTAGGTACCCAATTCAAGAAATATATCTTCCTCATGATGTCAACATTTTACAGATTTGCTTGTTTATATTTATATTTTTAACAATGTTTTGTATGTTCGGACATAATTCCGTCATATACATATATATAGACGTATTTCCATAATTATTTTCTGTTCGCACACATTTCAATTTTGTTAAGATCTGATGATGAGTTTCAAAGTTGGTTGTTAAAAGTTTATCTCACCTTCTACTAAGGGTTGTCTAAATCATATTATAATATAATATAATATCCCTGGACATTTCACACAGCACCATTTGTCCCAAGCTAAGCAACCTAATGCTTGTGTTATGGTAACAAGATGGCTGATAAACTACTTATATACAATTTTTTTTTGTAAATACATACATATTATAGATAGAAAAACACCCAGACTCGGAACAAATACATGTAGGTCATACAAATATTTGTTCCGTGCGGGAATCGAACCCGCGACACGCAGCGCAGCAGTCAATCGCTTAACCACTGTGCCAACCGTGCCGTCAAATTATTATAACAGTTAAGTCTTTTGTTTGCTTGTCCCTAATTAAGTTTTTATTGTAGGTATTATTATGTGGATAACGGTGCTGGTTGCGTTATTACCTAAATGTTCTATATCTATCTGTACTAGTACTAAGCATTATTACGCAATTGTTTGTTGTCCTGAAGAAATAAAAATAAAATAAATAAAAAATACAAGAATAAAAACTAATACATAGATAGATACATACATAAACAAAATTAACTGTTAGGAGAAAAAAATATCGGTAGAGGAGAAAACGAATCCAACAAATGAGCGCTGTTGAGTAGATCTTTTACACGTGAATGTTTTAAAACCAGCTGGGATTTCCTAGCTGACCGATCCCTGAGAAGAAATGCCGTAACAAACTCAGACATCTCTTTTAACGTCCAAACATTATGTTATTAGAATTTTATGTGAGTCTAACAAAGCACGTCTGGAAGGGCCTTTTGAAGAAAGAGCCACTGAAGCTTTGAGTATGCCTGACCCAACAGACGACATTGATTCATACTTACATAAAACAAATCTAAACGTTGTTTTATAGAAATTAATTTTACCATTTTTTTTTTATTTTACCATAATAATAATAATATCCCTGGACATTTCACACAGCACCATTTGTCCCAAGCTAAGCAACCTAATGCTTGTGTTATGGTAACAAGATGGCTGATAAACTACTAATACATTTTTTTTTTTTTTTGTAAATACATATTATAGATAGAAAAACACCCAGACTCGGAACAAATACATGTAGGTATACCATTTATGTACACACATTTAAAAACAGACAAGAAAAACAGAACGGAAAAATAGGTACTTACAGAGGAGATGCTTATTTCACAAGAAATCTCTTCCAGCACACCCGAGACAGGACAATAGATACAGAGATGTAGACAGCGTGTGAAATAATAAAGGAGACAAAAAAATAATACATACAATCAAAACGAATTCACTTAAAAAACTATACAAAAATTACGAGAATATAGGTACTAACATACATACAAATAAACATACATACATACTTCTAAAATAAATATCACTAGAATGATAATAATTATATCATACTCAAAATAATAAATACATGGACAACTATGATGAAGTGGACAGATAGAGTTATTTTACTCTTCTTTTAAAAACTGCCCTTCTGTTAGATAAATGTTACTACTCCGTACCAGATTTTCTAGCTGATAAATTTTGGTTGTGTATCTATATGTTTGATGATGAACTGCATCAATTTTTGCATGCCAAAATTGTAGAATGTACAGTATTACATACATGTATTAAAAAATCATCATTTGTAAAGTAATCTATTCTATTCATTAAAATTTACACTAACTAAGAATGTTAAAAGCAAAGTTAACAAACAAAACTCCAAAGAAAGTTTATAATTTCCAACTTTCTATATAACCAATATCTTTTCAATAATTAAAGGAAAAACATATCAAAGTGAATATAAATATTGAAACAGTGTCAACAAATAGACAAACAAACTACCACTTCGCATGCTACCTTTACACATGTATGTACAATTAATGAGTACACTATTCTGTTAAAACACCCAACGTCTCATCATACTTACTTACACGTGTCGGTATGACACGTGTAAGTTAGTATTAGAAGTTATTAATGGATAATCGAAATTCGAGGGGCTTGTGGCTAAGTAAAAAAAGCCGCGCGGGTCGATCGCACTTGCCGCGGTTGGTCCGTGGATGGGTGACCATCTTTACATATCAGGACCCCTCCGTGCCTCGGAAAGCACGTTAATTACCCGAAAGTAAGACTGGTTGTCAGACTTTCGGGCTTCTGACGACCCCTAACGACTGTCAAAGATCCACGAATCACAGCCGGGACCAACGGCTTAAAGTGCTTTCCGAGGCATGGAGGGGTCTTGGTACGTAAAGATGGTCACCCATCCACGGAACAACTGCGACAAGAGTACCTTAACCTGATCGATCGACCCGTGCGGCTGTTATTGCTTAGCCACAAGCCCCTCGGTTCTGTGCTTCCCGCATCCAACAAATGTAATACAAAATAAATAATGTGTAATCATACCCTTTCAACGAAACCCATTTATAGCATCGATAGTAGGAACAAGACCGATGCACTGTAGGCCGATTGCTGACAGTCAGGTCTCGTCCAAAATGCAAGGCGCTTTGTAGTTCGTGGCGCCGCGCCGTTCAAACACATGACATGGCATTTAGAATTTTATATGAACGTACCGGGTTAATCGGGTGCTGTTCATTCTACGTTGAATTGATTAAAAACGTCTAAACTTAGGCAAAGGGTAGTTAGTGTCCTAAATAACTTTTATATTTGAGATTCCACTATTTCTTTGGCATTGTAAACTACATTAAAAAACAAAATAACATCATTCTGCATTCTAGCGAAGCAAGAAGCGTAAAAAACAAAAGAGCATCATTCTGCAGTTATCCAAAAGTTGTCAGTCAGCTTGGTGCCTCAGAAAGACTACAAATACCCTACAAATACCGAGTATTTCCTCTCAGAAATTCCGAAAAAATACGTCAAACTATAAGTACTTTCTGCGATCTAGTTTGTCTCTCAATTAGGTACTGGAGTGGTGACGCTCTCTATGAGCTTCACGGTACACGGAACGTATAAAATCAAACAACGGTTTATCTTGTAACCTTGAATAATTATTAATATACCTTTTTATATTATAACCCTTTTGCTTGTCAGCCTAATCTCTTTTAAACTTAAATCTTCCTGTTTGTCTCGTCTTCTATGCCAATCCCTTAATCACAAACTCGTGGATGTTGCATGTTAGCACCAAGTAGGCTTATAGTCTCTACAGTACTTACCTACATTTCTGACCAAATCTAGAAAACTCCGCTTAGTACCAAAAGTTGCTTACCCAAATACCACTCGATGTACGCCGGAGGGTTTCCATATCTGGCCTCGCAGACGACGGTGGCTCTGTTCCCTGCTGGTACCGTGATGTTCTGGCCGGGCATAACGTGGGAGCCGTTGAACAGGATCCTGGGAGATTGTGGTGGTACCCGCACTGCTAATGCCGCGGGAGGACTTGATAGAGCATCCTGGGGAAGATTTTTGAGGATTAGTGGTCTAATTTTCAGATACTGAACTCCGGCTGAAACAAATATCATACGCGGTCGACGTTCTGGAACACAAAGCACTCATGTCCTGAATTTCATCTCATTGTCAATGTTTAAGTGGTTGGCTAGCAACTGTAAGGAGCCTGAGTAAAACTGTTCAAATACTGCGAACTATAATCACTAATAGTATTTTGACTTCAGCCTATATTTGTTTCGATTTTCTTTAACAAGTTTTCTTTCTTGCTCTACAACACTATTACTCGTACGTCGTAATTGCTGGCAGTGACCTGGCACTGCCACGGCCCGTCGTCCAGCTGCAGCGTGACAGCGCACACCCACAGCGAGCAGTCACCGCCCACAGGACTGTTCTCGTTAGCCACTCGTACTGTACTGCACTATTACCTGCCCGTCGTAGGTGCTGGCAGTGACCTGGCACTGCCACAGCCCGTCGTGCAGCTGCAGCGTGGCAGCGCGAACCCACAGCGAGCAGTCACCGCCCACAGGACTGTTCTCATTAGCCCACTCGGACTTCCCGCGGTAAATGCCCACCGGCTGAAAAGAAAACCATTCGTTATATTACTTAGGATCCTCAAAGATAGGAAAGTTTCGAAATCCAATTATTTTAGACCTTAATTACACAATTGTTCAAAGGCAAATAGGTAGTTAATTGAAAGGCTGAAGTTGATTTAGAAGAAATTATATACTTTCGTTTATGCAAGCACTGTAGGTACGAGTATATTATTTTTACATCCTGAGAAAATAAAACACAACAACTTTTCAAATAATATGTAATTGCCTATAAAAACTAAAAACCAATCAACTTGGCCTAACAATACCAATTTAGATGATGAACAAAATGAGTATCTTCATATATAGAAGCGAATAAAACATGTAAGTAATTTGATTTGATAATGTAATACTGTTATTAGTCTAACGATCAAATTACATATAAATATAAGTATTAGTTTACAAGCTTGTCAGAGAGAGTCGAACCATGAATGGAGATCTTTAATTCAAAGGATAAAAACCAGGAAGTAGGAATCGAATGTGTATAGGGGCCGCTTTGTTCGTGGAAGAGTAAATACTTCTTGCTTACGACCTCGACCACGCAGTTATGAGCATTTCGGGTTGTGGATTTCAATTTATAAAAGGCATGTAGATACATATTTAATCCAACCCCAATTAATTCCAATTTCGCAATCCTAAAAACATTGATGAACACTCTACTAATATTATAATAAATGTACCTCTTTTTGTGAGCCTCAAATAATTTCCCATTTTCTTTTCCTAAAAATGCTAAATAAGCAATTAACTGAGACCAACTTGGATGTAGTGGGTCACAGTTCCAACCTTTTTTTTTTTTTTTTTTTTTGTCGCTGGGAAATGCTTTATGCATGCCCGCCTCGCGGGGGACGAGACGGGGTATGTGGGACTCCCTGTCGGAATGACAGTATACCCACTAAAACTCAGCGGTGTTCTCTCATTCGCCGTGATGGGAGGGCCACGGGAATAGGCATAGCCTTTACCTCCATAGCCCTCCCGGCGCATGCCCGCCTAGATGTTATGGCGGGCCCCGCATGCCCCCCACATAGGGGGGCTACGAGAATGGCCGGGAGCACCTAGCCATTCCCGTCCAACACTGGTGGAGGCCTGTGCAATGCAGGCAACGGTGCCACCGCTGCCTGCTGGCCCCCACGCCCGCCTGAATGGCGGGCCCCGCATGCCCCCCGAGATGGGGGACTACGGCCGCAGAGGATAGGGAGAGCGGCAACGACACACCGACACTCCTCTTCCCCTGCGGCCCCACCGCGTCCGCCATCGAACGGTGGCGGCCCCGTCAAGGCCGCGGAAGGTAGGAAGAGCGGCAACGTATCACCGACACTCCTCCCCCGCCGCGGCCTCCAATCCTCAGCCGCGATGTCTCCCTCACGGGAACATCGCGGCCCGCCTCAGGTAGGCTGCGATGTCGCCCAAGCGGCACCGCAACCTACCCGCCGGCCGCTACGTCGTCGGCTTTTCCGCACAGCCTAGACGAGCGGCCCCTCAGGGTTCCTCTTAGCTTCACCGTGGCCCAATCCACCACGGCTACTGAGCCCCCCCGCCTCGACAATGCGGGAACCCACCGGGGGGGTCACAGTTCTAACCTTTTTTTTTTTTTTTTGTCGCTGAGAAATGCTTTATGCATGCCCGCCTCGCGGGGGACGAGACGGGGTATGTGGGACTCCCTGTCGGAATGACAGTATACCCACTAAAACTCAGCGGTGTTCCCTCATTCGCCGTGATGGGAGGGCCACGGGAATAGGCATAGCCTTTACCTCCATAGCCCTCCCGGCGCATGCCCGCCTAGATGTTATGGCGGGCCCCGCATGCCCCCCACATAGGGGGGCTACGAGAATGGCCGGGAGCACCTAGCCATTCCCGTCCAACACTGGTGGAGGCCTGTGCAATGCAGGCAACGGTGCCCCCGCACCCGTTGCCTGCTGGCCCCCACGCCCGCCTGACTGGCGGGCCCCGCATGCCCCCCAAGATGGGGAGCTACGGCCGCAGAGGATAGGGAGAGCGGCAACGACACACCGACACTCCTCTTCCCCTGCGGCCCCACCGCGTCCGCCACCGAACGGTGGCGGCCCCGTCGAGGCCGCGGAAGGTGGGGAGAGCGGCAACGTATCACCGACACTCCCCCCCCGCCGCGGCCTCCAATCCTCAGCCGCGATGTCTCCCTCACGGGGGACATCGCGGCCCGCCTCAGGTAGGCTGCGATGTCGGCCAAACGGCACCGCAACCTACCCGCCGGCCGCTACGTCGTCGGCTTTTCCGCACAGCCTAGACGAGCGGCCGCTCCTCGGGTTCCTCTTAGCTTCACCGTGGCCCAATCCACCACGGCTACTGAGCCCCCCCGCCTCGACAATGCGGGAACCCACCGGGGGGGGTCACAGTTCTAACCTTTTTTTTTTTTTTTTTTTTTTTTTGTCGCTGAGAAATGCTTTATGCATGCCCGCCTCACGGGGGACGAGACGGGGTATGTGGGACTCCCTGTCGGAATGACAGTATACCCACTAAAACTCAGCGGTGTTCCCTCATTCGCCGTGATGGGAGGGCCACGGGAATAGGCATAGCCTTTACCTCCATAGCCCTCCCGGCGCATGCCCGCCTAGATGATATGGCGGGCCCCGCATGCCCCCCACATTGGGGGGCTACGGGAATGGCCGGGAGCACCTAGCCATTCCCGTCCAACACTGGTGGAGGCCTGTGCAATGCAGGCAACGGTGCCCCCGCACCCGCTGCCTGCTGGCCCCCACGCCCGCCTAATTGGCAGGCCCCGCATGCCCCCCAGAATGGGGGGCTACGGCCGCAGAGGATAGGGAGAGCGGCAACGACACACCGACACTCCTCCTCCCCTGCGGCCCCACCGCGTCCGCCATCGAACGGTGGCGGCCCCGTCAAGGCCGCGGAAGGTAGGGAGAGCGGCAACGTAACACCGACACTCCTCCCCCGCCGCGGCCTCTAATCCTCAGCCGCAATGTCTCCCACACGGGGGACATCGCGGCCCGCCTCAGGTAGGCTGCGATGTCGCCCAAGCGGCACCGCGACCTACCCGCCGGCCGCTACGTCGTCGGCTTTTCCGCACAGCCTAGACGAGCGGCCGCTCCTCGGGTTCCTCTTAGCTTCACCGTGGCCCAATCCACCACGGCTACTGAGCCCCCCCGCCTCGACAATGCGGGAACCCACCGGGGGGGGTCACAGTTCTAACCTAAGCTAACCCATTTGGTCGGGTTGTCCTAGCTTAGTTACTTCAACCAATTCGGCTTACGTGTGGCTGGTCACAGTTCTTAGCTAACCTGGGTTAGGTTAGGTATTTAGTCGGGGCCCCCCCGGTGGGTTCCCCCCCCCGGTGGGTTCCCCCCCCCGGTGGGTTCCCGCATTGTCGAGGCGGGGGGGCTTAGTAGCCGTGGTGGATTTGGCCACGGTGAAGCTAAGAGGAACCCGAGGAGCGGCCGCTCGTCTAGGCTGTGCGGAAAAGCCGACGACGTAGCGGCCGGCGGGTAGGTTGCGGTGCCGCTTGGGCGACATCGCAGCCTACCTGAGGCGGGCCGCGATGTCCCCCGTGTGGGAGACATTGCGGCTGAGGATTAGAGGCCGCGGCGGGAGAGGAGTGTCGGTGTTACGTTGCCGCTCTCCCTACCTTCCGCGGCCTTGACGGGGCCGCCACCGTTCGATGGCGGACGCGGTGGGGCCGCAGGGGAAGAGGAGTGTCGGTGTGTCGTTGCCGCTCTCCCTATCCTCTGCGGCCGTAGCCCCCCATCCTGGGGGGCATGCGGGGCCCGCCGTTCAGGCGGGCGTGGGGGCCAGCAGGCAACGGGTGCGGGGGCACCGTTGCCTGCATTGCACAGGCCTCCACCAGTGTTGGACGGGAATGGCTAGGTGCTCCCGGCCATTCTCGTAGCCCCCCTATGTGGGGGGCATGCGGGGCCCGCCATACCATCTAGGCGGGCATGCGCCGGGAGGGCTATGGAGGTAAAGGCTATGCCTATTCCCGTGGCCCTCCCATCACGGCGAATGAGGGAACACCGCTGAGTTTTAGTGGGTATACTGTCATTCTGACAGGGAGTCCCACATACCCCGTCTCGTCTCCCGTGAGGCGGGCATGCATAAAGCATTTCTCAGCGACAAAAAAAAAAAAAAAAAAAGGTATTTAGTCGGGTCCCCCCCCCCCCCCCGGTGGGTTCCCGCATTGTCGAGGCGGGGGGGCTCAGTAGCCGTGCCTTGAAGGACCACGGTGAAACTAAGAGGAACCCGAGCGGGGGCCGCTCGTCAGGGCTTTTTTTACCACCGCTGAGTTTTAGTGGGTATACTGTCATTCATGACAGGGAGTCCCACATACCCCGTCTCGTCCCCCGCGAGACGGGGATGCGTAATGCATTTTTCAGCGACAAAAAAAAAAAATTTGCTCGGGTTGTCCTAGCTTAGTTACTTAGCTTAGTTAGTTAGCGACCAACTTTGAAAAACGGCTAGAAAGTTAAAAAGAGGCCCACTTATTTAAAACAGCGTACGTACAATCGGTCAGTAAGATTTCAGGGGATCAGATAAATATTTCCCTATATAAAATAAAAGGTTGGGCAAACATCCAAATAGCCAAAAATCTATAGACAAGCACAGCGAATTTACTGCCTACAGTGCCTACTGTAAGCTGATTAACCAATCCGTTTGCCAAGCTTTGTGATCGTGGCAATACTGTCACGAACGTTTATTACAGTGTTTTAATTTATCCAATAGCAAGCTGTTAATTGCAATCATAATCCCTGACGTCCAAATTAACCACTTCAGCAGAAATTCACATTGATTTAAGTTAAGTGACGTTTAAACGTCAAAAAAATGTATGGTTAAACAGGCGCTAATCAATACTTAACTTTAAACAACGTTTATGAATAAAGGGGATAGAGACTGAGATTACACTACGAACGTTTTAAAAATACGGGAAATGTATTGAGAGAGATAACTGTTAAAAAATCCCATTTTTCCTGTCAAACGTCACTCCGTCCATAATTGAACCGTCAGCAGCGTCATTCACATCGCCATTTTATTTTTTAACACGAGAATTTATTAATTTAATTAATTGGTTTGGTTCAGTAAGTTCTGATATAATTATGCATCGAATGTTGCGGTTGAAACAGTATGTGATATTGTAAGGGCTTTTCCATAATGATCCAGTAGGATTTAATTTCATTTTGTGTTGCTTTTTAATTAAACTGGCTCCAGCATCCTCCTTTTTCTATCGAATTTATTTATTAATTATAATATATAACGTTGAATTGGGTTTTTGAGTTGACCAATTGATGCTTTATTTTTCTCATAGCATAAATAATAATGTTTATTTTATCTCCACAAACTACATTCTTACACTAGGCAGTTATCTTAAGTTGACAGGTATATTGTCAAAATTTTATGGGAGATCTTGGGTGTACACTAATCCTGTATTTTAGAACTCCAGGCCCCTCGTATATCATAAAGATTGTCAACATAGTCCAATTGCATGATAATAAGTGTGTTTGACATTCATTAAACATAAAACATTTCATAAATACCTATTTAATATAATGATATACAAGCACTTAGGGAATATATATTATATTATAAGTAAATAACTACCAAGCATTTGCCTCACCATCTCCGAGTAACTTCCCGTTGGCGTTGGCAACTAGAAAACGTATCTTACCTTACCTAGTGAGTTTTACCTATTCATATGCAATGTTCCCTTTCCTAAAAATACCCTCGGTAGATTACCAGTCAAGTACTCGATCATCATAATCAGCCTGTAACGTTCCCACTGCTGGGACACAGGCCTCCTCTTGGTGAGAGGGGATGGGACATAATCCGTCACGCGGGCCCACTGCGAGTTGGTAGATGTCACATGTCTTCGAAGTTTTGTTTCTAGGACATGCCGGTTTCCTGACGATGTTTTCCCGGTGAAGGAATAAATTACACAAAGTAAAGCGCTTAACTGAGTAGTCCATAGGTACTCACTCTATTTTCCAAAATAATTTAAAAAGGTTCTGTGTATGCGCCTTATAAATTGAATGATTACCATATTAATTGTGTCTATATCATGTATTAATGTGGCAGGCAGTCACGTACGTGGATTAGTATTAATTAAATGAAACCAATTGTTTACAAAATAGGTTCATTAATTTGTCAGAGTAAACCACAACGCCCGTTTTAAATTATTCTAACTAAACGGACTAACCCGGGCTAAATATTCAAATTAATACGAGATACATACACCATTCATTAAAAAGATACCTGCGTTACATAAACAGATAGGATTTAGATTTATTACTGAACTAAAAACTAATCTGGCAGGTCATCCTAATAAATCTAATGGTACCCAAATTAAATCTAACTTTTGCGAAACGGAAACAGATATTTTAATTAGTTAAAAAGGCTTTCCGCTAATCCCTCGGCGTCTGTGTTTCTCTTCTTTTGGTAGTTGCATTGTGTGCCTTTAAAAACGAGATTTCTACACTTTGCATAAGCGAGTACGGTTCAGCGGTTGCTCCTTTTATCTTTGCCAACGATTCGTGAAAAACATAAGGTCGGACGATTTGCTAAATTGCAGAGCGAGCGCTCACTCGCACAGAGGAAACCTCACTATTGTGATTGTAATGCAGGCACGCAATCTCACGTAAAGAGGTGTGTTATGTGTTTTTATAAACGGTATATATGTTGCAGATTAGCCCGTCTAGGCAGGCAGACTTTTCTTTTTTCATTGCTGAATTGTATGGTATTATTCTGTTTTGTAAGGAAACATAATGTAAGGATTTGGCTACATAAGCTTACTGTACATGCCTTCCGATGTCCCGTGACGATTAAAAGACTCATTACGTTTTATTCCCCGTTGTTAGAGCCAAATTGCTATGCCGAATGATATTACTTAGCTGATATCGCGATACACGTAGACAACCCCGACCCCACTTGTTTTAAAAAATACGAAACTGATGATCTAACTTTTTATAAAGATATCGATGCGCAACCTTTACCATGGATGTTAATCCATGGTAAAGGTTGCGCATCGATATAAAGAAAAAATTATTACTTTTTATAAAGATATCGCTGCGCAACCTTTACCATGGATTCAGAACATGATTCTGAACCCCCTAAGTTGAAATTCGTCGGTTATTTTGCAAAAAAAAATTGCTGTTCTTTACATTTTGACCGCGTAGGTATTGAACTTTTCTATGAAACAGTTAACGTTTTTTTGATCACTGACGAAAAATTTCTACGCTAGCATCATGCGCTGAAATCATGAATTCAGCGCATGATGCTAGCGTAGATTTTTTTATAAAGATAAAGAAAGAATTATAACTTTTTATAAAGATATCGCTGCGCAACCTTTACCATGGATTCAGAACATGTTTCTGAACCCCCTGAGTTGAAATTCGTCGGTTTTTTGCAAAAAAAAAAATTGCCGTTCCTTACATTTTGACCGCGTAGGTATTGCACTTTTCTATGAAATAGTTAACGTTTTTCTTGATCACTGACGAAAAATTTCTACGCTAGCATTATGCGCTGAAATCATGAATTCAGCGCATGATGCTAGCGTAGAAATTTTTATAAAGATAAAAAAAGAATTGTAACTTTTTATAAAGATATCGATGCGCAATCTTTACCATGGATTCAGAACATGATTCTGTACCCCCTAAGTTGAAATTCGTCGGTTATTTTGCAAAAAAAAAATTGCTGTTCCTTACATTTTGACCGCGTAGGTATTGAACTTTTCTATGAAACAGTTAACGTTTTTCTTGATCACTGACGAAAAATGCGCTAAATTCATGATTTCAGTTTGCTCGTCGATGTCCCTGCCTGCATTTACAAGCTATACATGACTGACTGTAAGTTACCCTTCATAAAAACCCGTCGTACCGGATTTACAAGCCTCGTCGCTCAGGAAAAAATATGAAAAAAATACTTCATGCGCGCCTCAGTATAAAATTCGAACATGTTCGAAATTATTACAATGATCGTTCGGAGCTGGCTGGTCTCGACTCGAAATTGAAATTCTTCTGCCCAATATTTGCACATAATAACTCGAGATGATGTGTTCCGGAATCATTGGGGACTGAGCAACACGCAATAATGGCACGAGGAAAAGAAAAGAAAACTGATAAGGGAGAGATAAAAGATAAACTGGAGATATGTTGAACGTTATTGCTCTATAAGAGGTGAGCAGATATATTTGCTGATATGGTTCTTAGCGTCTTCTATGGCTTTGTATAGTGTTCTAAGCTGTTTCCTCATGTGCCCTGACATGATATTAACATAATAGGTAAGTAAGGTTCCCAGTTTAAGCATATATTGTCATCTTTTTCAAGCGCAAAGCGTACAAGTACCTAAGTGCAAAGAAGTTGTGGTGGTTGAAACAACAGTAAGGCATGGTTAAACTATTGATTAACTATTTTCAGAATTCTTATTGTACAAAAATGTTAATTCATAATTATACATATACCCTTTATCAATCAATCATCTGCCTGGCTTTTTCCCAACTATGTTGGGGTTGGCTTCCAGTCTAACCGGATGCAGCTGAATACCAATATTTTACATAGAGCGACCGTCTATCTATATGATCTCCACAACCCAGTTACAGGGTAACACGATACCCCTTGGCAAGACTGGTTTTCTTGTTTTTAGGCTTCTGACTACCCGTAACGATAGTCAAAGACCTACAAATGACAGCCGGGACCTATGGTTTAACGTGCTTTCCGAGACACGGAGGGGTCTCGGTATGTAATAAATGGTCACCCATCCACGGACTGACCTCGGCAAGCGTAGCTTATTCTTCGACCGAGCCGTGCGGCTGTTATTATTAAGGCATAAACCGTCCCTCCCTCTTATATACCCTTTATCACCAACAACGAAGTACCTATTTAACAAAATAAATATCTAAGACCTACGTAGCTTTAACCTAAAAACCCTTCTGATAAAGACATTGCTATTCCTTTCTTTTCGAGTAGGAAGATAGCCAAGATCTACATAGGTAACTTAGTGTTACTACTACTCGAACATTTTATAAAGACGTCCTCCTAAAACATAGCCCAATCACTCCAACGCTACTAACAAACGGCTAGATATATTTTCCTATAATGTCAAGGCCCGTTAAAAAGGGGTTCCAGGTAGAGGAGCGATGGAACCGGCAGCCTTCAATGAACATAACTTGTGGTTGGACACAAATAAACGAGCGTACAATTTACGATTCGAAAACTAGGTACAGACGCCAGCAGGTCAAGCTACCCGAAACTGTAAAATTTTCCCAATCAACCTTGAACCTTAATGCTTTAACGATGAAGTTGAAAATCTATTAAAGAATTTTGACAGATTGTAGTAGCTTGATGTGCTGGCGTCTGTACTCGTGTACAATCATACTAAAAACACGTTGGTCAGTTAATTTTTTGCAAAAATCTGCTTTATCGGCTCATTATTATCGGCATGTCAATGTCACAGATTGACACTCAGTAGATAATTTAAAAATTATGACACTGTCAATTAAATAATATAGATTTTATCTATACTAATACATATTATAAAGAGGTAAAAGTTTGTTTGTTTGTTTGTTTGTATGTAGGAGGTAATCTCCGGAGTTAATCCAATATCCAATTCTAAAAAATTTTTCACTGGTAGAAACATGCATTATGTGACAGTGCTATAGGCTATAAATTATGTTTACATCATGCATTTTAGCTGAGCTATCACAACTTTTAGCGCAAGTCGGAAAGAAATACCTCATAGAACGGAATTATTTGCATGCGCTGCCTAAACTGTTGTATATAACTAAAAACAATGTATGGCAATCTGGCCCATCTTAAATAGTTGTACAAAAAAGTCCGCGACACCATATTTCTATCGTTTCCATTTATCTTCTAATATCGCTTTTATGTTTTAAAACCGTATTATTTGACATGCTTACGTCACTATTCAGTAATCTGTGCTTACGTTTGGATGAAAATATAAATTTTAAAAATGAATCCTTATGAAAATAAATTATTTTATGATCACAAGTATATCAAGGAGATAAGATTTGCCCTTTACAGTATGTTAATTATTGGTCATATATGTAGTTTCGGAGATAATATAAAATTACCAAAAACGCAAAATGCCGCAAAAAAATTCACGAATACAACTTTCATTCATCACGTGCACATGCTTTGTGCAGACGATTTATCTGTTCACCCATAGATGGGGTTGTGCAAATACGTAATTTTTCTTCCGCGAATTGATGACCCTCTCGATTTATCTGTTTGTTAGTTTGTTTGTTTGGTTAAACGCGCTAATCTCAGGAAGTACTGGTTCGAATTGAAAAAATATTTTTATGTTGAATAGTCCATTTATCGAGGAAGGATTTAAGCTATATAACATCACGCTGCAACCAATAAGACCGGGGCATCAATGGAAAATGTTGCAAAAACGGGAAAAATTGTTCCTTTTTGAGAGCTTCCGTTGCGTGCGCTGCGTAAACGATTTAAGTGACGCAAAAATCAGAGGGGCAATTCTCGTAATTTTAAGAACGTTCACAGTCTGATCCCAGTCTCAATCTGTCAAAAATACGTCTTATTTCCCTAAATTTTGACAAGTTTTTGACATTTGTTTGTCGCCTTGTAAAAACGTTCAAAATCTAGTCGCAGTCTCATCTCGGCGACAAACAAATGTCAAAAACTTGTCAAAATGTAGGAAAATTAGATGTATTTTTGACTCTGACTTGTTAGAAAGAACTTGAAAACTGACGAAGGTATTAGCAACTCAACTGTACCTATTCATTGGGCTTGACGTAGGGATCTCTTAATAGAGATAGGTTCTGAAATGTTAGGGCATGTTGTATGGGGTACTTGAAGCGTAAAGGGTCGGCTTTGAGCTGTCAACTAGGGTTCATGTAATTTAAACAACAGTCCGTTGATAGTTTAGTTCTCAGCTAATTTATTTACGAGATTGAGATAGTAGAATTAATTATTGGACTTGCCAAGTGGTTTGAATTTTGATGTCATTATTGTGTTGGGTTGAACAAAGGACCGATGACCGGTGGAGCAGACGAGTCCTGGCGTGGAGACCGCGTATCGGCAAGCGTAGTGTGAGACGCCCCCCAGCTAAATGGACGGACGACCTAAAGAAGGTGACTGGGGTAGACTGGATACAGAAGGCGGAGGACAGGGTGTTGTGGCGCAGCCTGGGAGAGGCCTATGTCCAGCTGTGGACTGCGCTAGGCTGAGTACCTACGAACCGCGTATAAGACGCTAAGATTAGTCGTAGCGTTGCATCGCAAGCTTGCTAAGTAATACCAGCTTTGTCTGTAATCTGTGAGTAAATAGGTACGTAAGTCGGATTCGGAAATCATCGTTCATGATTTCAGCCCGGAATGAACCACTATGCTATACGGATATAGGGCGCCTATCTTTTCTGTCATACTTTCCGGATAAATGTCCCTAATTTATTATTAAAATGAAAGAATAGCGAGAGCATATAAGCAGCCTACAATGTTTCCACTGCAGGCTGGACTCAGGCCTCCCCTCTTCGTGAGGGAGTGGGCTGTAATCTACCATGCGGGCCCAGTGCGGGTTGGTAGATGTCAGGTCTTCGAAGTTTTGGTTCTAAGACATGCCGTTTTCCTCACGATGTTTTCCTTCACAGGTTTGAGAGTAGTCGTGATAGCTCGACATAATTAATACGTAGGTCCCAACTGTAATTAAAAGTTCTTTCTCAAACTAAAGTTGGAACCACCTAAACCTACTTCTGCCTATCCCTTTTCTACAATACTGTAAGCGTGATGGCCAATGTTATTAATGATAATATTATGTACCAACTCATAATGATGTCCAGTTAATAAATAAACCTGCGACCGTTTAAAGGAGGCACTTGCAGAAACAAGAAAAAGGTAAAATGAACTACATTTCAATTTCGCTTTGCTACGGCGAAGGAAAAAGGTAAAAAAATATAATGAATTTGCCTTTTCTATGGCAAAGGTATGGGGAAAAACTGTCATAAAACTAGGGGCGAAAAACAGAAATTGCAAAATTCACTTTTCTACATTATATAGGGGTATTTGTAGATATTGGTGTACTAGGTAAGAAAGTATCTCGGTACTGGCACTCAAAATATCTGGAAAGGTTTAGAAATAAACAAGATTCTCTAAGGCTTTATCTAAAATGTTAATTAGGTAGGTAGGTAGGGTACGGTTCTGTGAAACACGAAGTTATGGCATTGATTGAAATTACGAAACCTTTACAGTTATTTCAGGCTGGTTCTACAATCACATACATAAAAGAAAAGTTGTATGAATAAATTCTGGCATTTTCCGCTACCCATTTCAAAAGAATTCCAGGAATCACAATAACAATGTTCAAGAAAAATTGTCAGAACATAATTTTCATTAAAAGAAAAGTTATTTCTTAACAAAATAATCAACAAAGCTATACTACCTACGATCCATTTAAAATTTTCTTATATCTTACGTAAATTAAGTATTTTCTTATAATTGCTTTCCGAACGGTCCCCGACCAATTAAAACATACTTGCTCACTTCATTAGAAAGCATTTTAATTAATAAAAGCCCGACGTTTTAAAAGCATTGTCACTTTCTCATAGAGATGCTAATGAAGAAAGGTACTGTTCTCTGCTAATGAGCTCAAAGCGAAGGCTTAATTAGAACATGCTTATGAATAACGGGAGCTTCGGTTCCTACGCCGGTCGATATAAGACACAGGTCATGTAAAATACAATGGGATTTATAGTAACTATGTATATGGTATGGTTGATTTAAAGATACTGGGACAAATAATACTCTAACATAACTTGAAATGAGTTTCACAATCGTATTTCCAAGTAATATTCTGGTCAAAGAATTCCATCATGTTTTCGCATTCAGTTTTGGAACTTCTTTCATCCCCATAAAGGAAGTAAAAGTAACAAGAAAAACAAATAAATCTTCAAATACAATTCGTAAAAAAGTTCGCCTTTTCTGCGAACACACACTAAACGCAAGTTTCACCTTCTCTGAACCGAAACGTGACGTTGTTAGGGAACACAAACAAAACAGCGACAGTTGTCTGATTAATAACCACGGAGAACAATACGGGACGCAATATCCGCCAGTGTGGACCGCGCCTCGCGTTTACAGCGGTTTATGACCCGTGATCATCTTATGAACATCTGTGAGAAGGTACTTTTACTTTCTACCGTATCATATCCCATGAACCGGATACATTAACGCCATGTGTGAGACCTATTTCAGAGTTTGCGCATTCAGGAATCTTGAATGTAGCGGGTTTAGATCTGAAAATGGGAGCCCAGAATTACCTCGGATTAAACGTTAACGTGTGTTCCTAATGTTCATATTCCGTGAGGAGAGCTTCTGTTTCAGTTCGAACATTTTCTTTTATGTTGATCGAAGTCAAAATTTGGTACGTTACAGTAGGAGGCTAAACGATATAGAATTGTCTTATGATGAACGATCTCGCGAGCTCTACACCCTATTTCACGAACATTTATTATCTCCAACTGAGGTGGTTCTTTAACCGCCTTAAAAAAAGGTTCTCAATTCGACTGTTCTTTTTTTTTGTATGTTTTTACCTCAGAGCTCCGTTATTTATAAGCCAATTTGCAAAATTATTTTTATATTTGTAAGGTTACACTTTCAGATTGGTCCCATAGAAATTTCACCAAAAACGGTTCAGTAGTTTGGTGAAAAATAAAAACTTTTTTGCAAAAAAAAGCAACCGACTTCCAAAAAAGACATCACAAAGTAAAAAAATAACTTTAATTTCGGAAGTCGGTGGCAAACCACGAAAATGCGAACCCAACGACACCGACTTCCGAAATTAAAGTTATTTAAGTTGGTTGTTTTTTTTCTTGCAGAATAGTTTTTATATGTTACAACAAACAAAACTTTAATAACACCTCTAACTACAACACACTCAAGATTACCCCACTAAATAACAACCTCAAACGGAGGCAGATTATATCAACAGCTTATCACCCCGTTAGCTGCAAATCAAGTGTCGGAAATGAGTGATACCAGTGCTCTGAACTGAGATCTGTGACGGTAATTATGCAGTTACTGCATACAAACTAATGACGTAGGTAATTAGGTGCATGGTGTATAGGGATAAGACGGTGAATGGGATAGTCCTGTGTCGACCATTCGATGGAGGCTTTGGTTGTATCTTGCATAGAGAGATATCAATGACGTCTATACGTATTTTTCATTGCCTTTAAAAGGAATCGGCTTGATGAATCCATGAGTTAATGGCAAAATACTTAGAAGTATTTGAGTATAGTATTAGTGTAAACAGTTAGTTGCATAATAATTATAAGAAAAAAACCAAAATCAAAATTAATGAATTATAATCATATGAATATTAATAATAAGCTATATGAATAGGTATTATGTTCAAAGTTTAAAAAAACTATTCGTTTTCAGCAAAAAACTCTTTTAGATCGATAGCGGAGACTTATTTGGTAATTTACAATGTTTTGTAAGAGTTGACATGATAGCTTAATAGTATAATATGCTTCGAAGGGGTAAATAACTTTGGCATCAGGTGTTTCAACACTTTCTAAGAACCTAACTACATGCGTCAGTAAATATCCAATAAGTACGATGTCTACGCGATCAATCGTCAACGCTTCCAATTTTTTATGGAGTCCTTTTAGAAGTAAACGCCTCTACCTGCAATTTGTACGTGTCTAACCCACCACTAGCAGAATCAAGGAAACGTTCCATCGCTTGCAAGAAACGTGGGAATACTTCTAGTTGAAAGCGGTTGAAAATCTTCACTGAAAAGATACTTACCCGTAGTTAATGTAACAACGTTTCAGGTACAAAATTGCTTGTAAGTGGACTGGATACTTGGTCAGTTTTTATTTTATCTTCAATGTAAAACTTATCCGCGAATAACTTTATAAGATGCATGATTAAGAACTCAACGACTTTTTATGTGTTTGATGCGATAGTATTATTTATCTCACCAACTCGAGAAAATCCTCATTGTTGAACAAGCATCATCTGCTTAGAATAATGCCCATGAAAATAAAACGTGACGAGTGCCTTACATACACGATTAGCAAACCCGCGCTCAGGTCAAGGATTGCAATTAGAAAATAAATAGTCATGGCTTGCGTATCTTGATGAGGCATCACTCACGAGTTCACGGCGTTAGATAAATACGAAGAAATCGCATAATATTATCACAACTAAGCAACGATTGCTAAATTTATATCTGTAATTCATATGGTGTAAAAAATAAAGAGTATTCTAATCCATTCTGTGTACCTACCTACTTCAAATAAGAAACCAAATGAGAAAAGACTTTATATTCAGGAAAATTCGCAAATAACGGGAGACAATCTTAGAATAGTTTTAAATTAATAGTACAAGTAGGACAGTTAGTAATTACGGGAGGTATTTCTGTTTTAAATGTAGGTACATAATTGATTGCCTTTACGATAGGTACCTTACTAATGGATGCATGATGCACCTAATGCATAGACGAGCATGCAACAAGACCTAAGCGATGTTCCACATAATGCGAGAGTGAGGAAGTACCTAGATATACCTATACCAGCACCTCAATTGCGTAACGCACTTTCTTTTATAGGATATTCCTAATCCATTGCTTTATTTGTTTGAAAAATTCATCTGCTCGACCCCGTAAATAACGCAATGAATGTTGTCGAATTGTCAAAATGAAAAGCATTGCAATTTTTAGTGCGTTACGCATTTACCCCGGCTGTTTTTATGTGGTTATGTTATTCGAAACAGAGCACCGAGTACGTAGTACTCTATTAGGAAGTAAACCAACGTTTATTTTAAAATTTCACGCTCATTTTCTATGTAGCGGAGTGTCAAAGCTATGGGTTTGGGTGCCACATCGAATTGTTCCTCAAAGGTAAGCTGTACGGAATACCTAAGTACCGAGATGTTATGTAAACATCACAAGATACAACACTACACTTAACAAGCGAATGACATACATAGGTATTACATGGAGCTGTTAAATGTCTGGTGATTGTAGCGAGACGGTAATTAAGATTGTAGACACTGTATTTTAGAATTTTTGTGCATATTATGGCTGCGTCAAATTCCTATTCTGAGCCAGAGAAACCGCGCGGATAATTGAAATCAAATGGAATGAAATGTTTATTTCTGTAAGTAGATCTTTTACACGTCGTTGTTGTTGTGCAAGGACCGCTATCGATAACAGTAAAAGCCTCCTCCACTTACCTGATGCTGTTTCTAATCTCCTTATCCATCCCTTGCCTACACCCACAGGCATGTATAACATAGCCTGCAATAACCCAGGCCTACAACAATGTATTGTTTGTACACAAAACATTAGATTACACACCCACGGGAAGGGATAAGCGAACGAAAACAATGTTAATTCCCGTAGTAACTACACGCAGTAATAACAATTTGTTTTGATTGCAACACCAATTGCTAACACAATGCCAAATTATTTAACAATTAACGTTAAGGTAAACGTTTGGTGTGTAAATAGACATCGGATATAATATGTTTAACCCAGTAAGAACAATAAACATTGATCAACGCATTTCTCTTTCATTACTGTTGTAAAAACCAAAATTGCTTTGACACGACATCGGTTTGTTAATTGCGACTTTTGAGCGTAAATTCCGGAATTTGATTCCGGTGTCGGGCAAAGTGTATCCCAAAGTTAACTTGCCTTTAGTAACAGAAAATTGGTCTAGACGAACCCGGAAACTGCATCACAACTAGTTTAGAATCATTAAAGAAATAAAACATGTACACCCGGTGGGATTTCCCATCGGAAAATATTACGAATTTCCATCCCCTTTACACCTTTACGGGATGAAAAATCCTCCCTTAGTGCTCATTTTTGTTACAGAAATAGAAAATAATAAAATCCGTTTAATTCAGACTATTTAAATGCCCATACTTGATTAGTAGGTATTACATTATGTAAAAACTATTGTAGTAAGTAGGGGTTATATTAACTCATGTAGTTCTACAATTCTACATAATTATAAGGATCTTTTGTGCATAAAATGCTATGCGTTGTCTGTCAGTGAATGAATGAGTATAAGATGTTTATTAAAAACAAAATATCGAGCCAGAAACTACCTATATACGTACAAACAGGTACATCTCTATTTGCCTCCATAAAGAATAAAAGCACTTATATAATCCATTGATAAACCTTTAAAAGACCAGTATGCTTTGTAAGTCCCCCATAGAGGTAGTTAATTGTGTTAGTTCCCCTATCCGACGTTGGTACTACTCATCAGTTACCTACAGTACAATGAATATCGGATAAGTATTCATTAGCTCTACTTGGGTTTATAAGAAGGTAAATGCACAAGTTATACCGTCTTTTGTTTTCCAGTTCGTGAGGAGAAAGAAAGATGAACTAAAAGAGTTATGATTTTTTTGATTGCTGTAAGGATCTTGACCTCGCTCACGCCAGATGAAAAGCGATGGATGAGGTTTATAATGGAACGAGTGTGCCCAAAAGATGCCTGTTCACTATTGCTTTGAAGGCGGATTGGTTAAATGTGGAACGGAACACAGACGCTGGAAGAGAGCTCCACACTGGCTGTGCGCATAATAAATGTGGAGGAGAAGCGCTGAGTGCGACTGGTCGGGATATCAACCAAGTGTGGCGAAAAGGGCTCGTAAGGGGCGTTATATAAATGTTGATGGATGAAGAGGAAGAGTATGGCCGAAGAAAAGATGGATGGATTGTAAGGAATGATATGAAAGAGGGGAGTGAATGATAACGTGATGGTTGACAATGAGAATGGAAAAGAAAACGAGTTGCGCCGAAGCAACATGGAGCAAGGGCAGGAAGATGATGATGAGGATAAAGATGGAATGCTCGTCATTTGTTTTCATACAGAAATATTCTGCTATTTCTGTATGAAAACAAATGACGAGCATAAAAAATTGAATGTGAATTCAAGTGATACTAGGTAGGTACCAACTGACTTCCGTTTGACCGTACAGTGACCGGTAATTTACCGTAGTTTCTAGCATACCTATGTCACGGTGTAAAACCGTACCGTAGGTGTATTGTATAAGTCATTGTGCGCATCATTTAATCAGCAGGAAAAGTGACTTGCTGAATAGGCCTCCAAATATATTATTTCCACAATGACCGTTTCAATGAGTCACATAGGTACAAATATAGGTATCTATTTGTGTCAATTGTGTTATGATGTGCAGTGGTGGCGCAGTGGCAAGGACCCCGATTTACGAGTTATAGGTCGTGAGTTCGACCCCAGACAGGCAATTTACTTTGTGTAAATAATTTCATCACCACTGCTCTCAAAACGGTGAAGGAAAACATCGTGAGGAAACTTTTTGTCCTAGAACCAAAAATTCGAAGACGTAATATGTGACATCTACCAACTCGCACTGTGCCCGCGTGGTAGATTACAGCCTTTCGAAGAGAGGGGCCTGTGTACCAGCATTAGGAACATTATAGGCTGATTATCTATGTATGTGCTCTGATGTGTACAAAGTTTTAAGTACTATATGAATCACTTGTAACAGTAACTTACGAGGTTTAAATATAACAATGGCATGATCGAGAGCCCTAGATTGTTTATCATCGTTTACGCTTTGGTAAATACTTAATTGGTAGACAACAACAATGGAAGCGACAAGAGCGCAACGGTTGAGGAGATAACATGGGTGTTGAAAGGTCGGGAGTTTAAACTAAGTCTGTTGCTATTATGGTATCAGAATTTAACATACCTTTATTATAGTGGTGAAGCAAAACTGTTAAAAGAGGGGCTCATGGCTAAATAATAACAGCCACACGGTTCGATCGAAGGATTATCTAGCCTGAAGCACAGGTTCAACCTAGTTCAGGCAAACTGACGGCACGGTTGGCACAGTGGTTAAGCGATTGACTGCTGCGCTGCGTGTCGCGGGTTCGATTCCCGCACGGAACAAATATTTGTATGACCTACAATTTGTTGTTCCGGGTCTGGCTGTTTGTGTATGCGAGTTTATATGTCTGTAAACGCACCCACGACACAGGAGAAATTCCTAGTGTGGGGCAATGTTTTAAAAAAAAAAGAAAAAAAAAATTGCAACTGTGCGCTATTTTTAATTGTTTAAGTATTAAATGTGAAAATGTATTCCCTTTTTATAAATAAACGATTTTATTATTTATTATTATTTACGCATGGCGTGGTCGGTACGTAGATGGGTGACCATTCATTATATATCGAGACCCCTCCCGGCCTCGGAAAGCATGTTAAGCCGTTGGTTCAGGCTTTTATTCGTAGATCTTTGACAGTCAGAAGCCCACAACCGGCCTAGTCTGACAACCAGCCTTACCAAGGGGTTATCGTACGTGTTACCCAGTAAATGAGTTGTAGAGGTCGGATAGGCAGTCGCTTCATGTAAAATACTTCTATTCAGCTGCATCCGTTTGGACTGTAAGCTGACCCTAACATAGCTCGGAAAACGCTAGACAGATTGATTGAAGCTAAAATGTGTATTTATTTATAACTGATACTATATTTACAAACTTATTGCATGCATGATTAGGTTAAGTAATTGGAATGTTGAACCGCCATTTTGTTATTGGAAAAGAGCTTATCAAGTTTTGGGCAATTAACTTTATGAAAAGCAGATTTTGGAGAAATAGTTCAATCAAGTGTTACGGAATTTCACCAGCCTCAACCAAATACACCCGTAGTCAATGAACTGAATAAAGTAAAGGCATGACGTACCTAATTATTCTGTATCTTACAATTAACTAATGGCTTCTGACCCTGACCCACCGTGTCGCATCGCATCGCCCTCCCGCGGTATTAGGTACTTCGTTTTAGCATAGAGCTAGTAGTAGCTTTCCGATTCTTTTTTCATTTTCCTCAGCTCCTAAGGGTCACAGCGTGGTGTTAATTAGCATACAAACTTCCTCAAGAATTAGGCTATCAGATGCTAAAAGTGTTTTCAAATCGGACAGTTAGTTCCACAGATTAGCGCGTTCAAACAAAACAAACAAGCTCTTTAACTTTATTAAATAGATTAATAATTATACTAGCAGAACCCCGCGATTTCGCCCGCATAAGTGTCGATCCTGTAGGAATATCAGGGTCAAAAGTATCCTGTGTCATTCTGATGCATATATGTTATATTACCGTAAAGTTTTATCAAAATCCGTTCAGTAGTTTATTTGTGAAAGAGTAACAAACATCCATCCACCCATCTATCCATCCATCCTCACAAACTTTCACGTTTATAATATTAGTAGGATTATAGTTAGTACAGATAAGGTAATCAATGCTATTACGACATACTATAACTACCTTCATTATTATCGTGGGAAATGCGCGAAGATAGTTAGAGAACGTAATATGAACAAAATATTTATTGTTCATAATTACTAGCACAATCTAGGTGCATGACAATGACACACAAGGTTGTGTGAATATTTCAAATAATTCATTAATTAACAAAACATTATTTTTAACTCGGAGAACGTGTAAATAGGTACTAAGCTTTTTATCTTCAACAATCTACATGGAGCAGTTTTACAACGGTTCACCATGCTTACGCTTGTCAAAAATGGAAGGTCAATTTTATTAGTGTGTAAGGTCATAATCGACCTTGCGGCGAATAGTAAAAGGAGACCTGAGCCAGGAGCTTTTTACGATCCAATCCAACAAGGGTGTGACATGGACGTCGACGTGCAACCGGTTACCATGGATTCAGTTCTAGACTGATGAATTTTTCGTCGGTTATAAAAAAAACAGCGTTTCATAGAAAAGCCTACCTACGCGGTCAAAATTCATGGAAATGACGAGGAGGGAAATCAATATAATCCTCCGGTAGCAGACAGAGCGCTGATATCGCTGATATAATCCTCCCCTTTGGCATTTTTGATCAAGATCAAAATGAAAATTGTTTTTTTTTTTTTTGATAGCTTAAAACAGCGCAATATACAACGTGACGCTACAATGGCAACATTAATTTAACACATGGCTAGGCTAAAAAATATAACAACGTACAATAATTCGTAATTTGAAAACTACCGCCTGCGCCGCTCACTGACATTAGGGCTCTCTCTCTTTCCTTCAATTTGCCTAATCTTTACACTTTATTCGTGTTAATTTCATTGATGCGATGTTATGATCCGACCCCAGCAAATGACCCCTGCGCTACAGTTCATTAAGTGCAGGTTGCTCAAAGATGTTATTTTAGAAAATTGTAAATACATAAATAATAACGTTTAATGAAATTTTAATATTTTCGTAAAACAAAAACGCGAAACCGTATACGTCTGTTAAATTAATGTCGCCATTAAAGCGGCACGCTGTACAAAGTCTCACGGCAAGATAAGGTAGGTACAGACGCCAGCACATTCAAGCTACCCGAACGAAACTGTCAAATTTCCCCAATCAACCTTGAACCTAATGCTTTAGCGATAAAGTTGAAAATCTATTAAAGAAATTTGACAGATTGTAGTAGCTTAATGTGCTCGCGACTGTACCATACCTCTCATTGTAGTAAGTGATAGTACGCCAGCTATCATGTCGGTTACAACATCCACAGTTATTTATCGGATGAGAGATGGATGGCCAAGACATTTACTACGGCACACAGCCTCATCACTCATTGCTCAATATGTACAATCTTTTGCACTTGCTGTTATTATACAATGTCAAAGGTTAAGGAAGGGAATCGATTTTTAAGGTGACGGTTCCGTAGCTTTTAGTTACGGTTTTGTTTAGAAATCGCTTTTTTAAAACTAAGTAGTTCCTGGGACGCAGAGCTAGTTTAAGGAGGCGCCTGGAAGGAATTGGGAAAGGCCTATGCCCAGCAATGGTACAGTGTAGGGTAACAAAAAAGTATTGAGGGGGTGGGCATGTGGGAGACCTATAGGTACATCGCAGTGCGTTATTCTGTTACTGAAGAAATAATGATGATGATGAAATATAGGTACCTACTCCAATCATGCGTCCATTATGCAGAGCCTGGCAGTTAGGTCCACCTACCCTATTAAATTTATAAAGTTACTGGCTTTGCCCTCGGCTTCGCCAGCGTGAATGTCGAGAATTATCCCACAGGAGTTGGGAACGTACGACTGGGTTAAAAATTACCCTACGTATAAACTGTAAACATGAAACTATAATTATGTGTGCCAAATTTCATCTAAATCAGTTTTTACGTGATTGAGAAATAAACATAGAAACCTTCACATTTATAAAATTACTAGCTGCGCCCCGCGGTTTCACCCGCATAAGTTTCGATCCCGTGGGAAAAACGGGATGAAAAGTATCCTTTGTGTTAATCCTGGTTATAAATTATCTGTGTTTCAAATTTCATCCAAATCCGTGTAGGAGTTTTTGCGTGAATGAGTAACAAACATCCATCCATCCTTACAAACTTTCGCGTTTATAATATTAGTAGGAAGTAGGATGTACAAGAACCCAACTCACCTAATCAGAAGACGTTTAGTAGTGATTAATTCCTTTGAGTAGGTGCTTAATATTTACTTACTTTCTAATAAGCAATTAATATCTCCGTTTCTCATTATCAGCGAGATTTTCATACGAAGGCCGTGAAATCCGTTTATATTGTGCATAATGATTGATTTACCCCGGACGACGTACATAGCTGTTACAGCATTGAAACTATAGGCAGAAACTTTTATTTACACGGCTGAATGACACTAGAGAGACACAATAGACGTTTTATTGTTATTAGGTAGGTCTGGGAGCATCATCATCATTTCAGCCGAAAGACGTCCACTGCTTGACATCGAGCTCCCCAAGCACCTCCACTTCGACCGGTTCTGTGCGTCCCTCATCCAGCGGATTCCTGCTGCCTTAAAAAGGTTATCGGTCCACCTTGTGAAAGGCCTTCCAACGCTAGGTCTTCCGGTACGTGGTCGCCACTCCAGTGCCTTTCGGTCCCATCGGCCACCTGAGGCTAATACCCGTAATTTAAAAAAATCTTGTCGCAATCCCTTCTCAGCGACAATCAATGTCGAAAACATGTCAAAAATGTAGAGATTTTAAAGGTATTTTTTATATATACACGGATAGTTTATTATCAGGATTAACACATAGGACACTAGGAATAGCATACTACACACTCTACTCTCGTTCTCTCTCTCTCTCTCTACTGGGAATAGGATACTTTTTATCCCGATATTCGGATCACGGGATTGAAACATTTGCGGGGGAAACCGCGGGGCGTTGACAGTTAGTTATTTTAAACTAGTTTTTTTAGAACGGGCCCATAAAAAGAAGCTCAAATTGCTGTTTTCATCATGTTATTAATAAACACACGAGAACATTATAATAGCTGTGTGTTTAAATCATCTAATCGTCCGGTGATTGTGCTACGTAACATAATTCACACAACCGACTAACAATATACCGTTTTAACCGATAGTCGGTATAGCTAAAGCAGCCGATTCTCGATTTACTCAATTCTGCCTAGCCTTTTCCCAACTATGTATGTAGGGGTCGCACAAGCCAAATCAGTCCATAATGCTCCCACTTCTGGGACTGAGGCCTGCTCTCCATGAGAGGGTACTTGTTGGGGTCGGCTTGCATTATTTTTCATGTTTTTTTGTAGGGCAGGAGAATGATGTTTTTTTGTTTTATGTATGATTATTTTATTTTATTTCATGTTTTGATTGTTGTTTCTTCTCTTTCTGTTTGTGTCAAATCATATGTTGCAGTGGTTTATTTTATTTCTTGTTTTGATTGTGGTTTTTAAGTTTTTATTAACTTATGTATAATTGCATGCTGCACTGGTTGCCGTCATCATGTCAACCCCGGCTCACCGGCTGCCACTGAAAACCAGCGCTGGGGCTCTGTCTCGTATAGGGTCTTAGCATTATGCTGAGCGATGGGCGTTTTGCGTGAATGTGACACATGTTTACACCCCACTGTTTTTTTTTGTGTGTTTGTCCTTGTTTTTATGCGTCATGTTTGCCGCAAATAAATGTATTTTCTTTCTTTCAGCCAAGTCGGAAGCAGCTGAATAACAGTTTTTTACATGGAGCGACTGCCTATCTGACCTCCGCAACCCAGTTACTGGTTAACACGATACCCCCTTTTTTTTTTTTTTTTTTTTTGTCGCTGAGAAATGCTTTATGCATGCCCGACTCGCGGGGGACGAGACGGGGTATGTGGGACTCCCTGTCGGAATGACAGTATACCCACTAAAACTCAGCGGTGTTCCCTCATTCGCCGTGATGGGAGGGCCACGGGAATAGGCATAGCCTTTACCTCCATAGCCCTCCCGGCGCATGCCCGCCTAGATGGTATGGCGGGCCCCGCATGCCCCCCACATAGGGGGGCTACGAGAATGGCCGGGAGCACCTAGCCATTCCCGTCCAACACTGGTGGAGGCCTGTGCAATGCAGGCAACGGTGCCCCCGCACCCGCTGCCTGCTGGCCCCCACGCCCGCCTAATTGGCAGGCCCCGCATGCCCCCCAGGATGGGGGGGCTACGGCCGCAGAGGATAGGGAGAGCGGCAACGACACACCGACACTCCTCTTCCCCTGCGGCCCCACCGCGTCCGCCATCGAACGGTGGCGGCCCCGTCAAGGCCGCGGAAGGAAGGGAGAGCGGCAACGTATCACCGACACTCCTCTCCCGCCGCGGCCCCCAATCCTCAGTCGCGACGTCTCCCTCACGGGGGACATCGCGGCCCGCCTCGGGTAGATTGCGATGTCGCACAAGCGGCACCGCCACCTACCCGCCGGCCGCTACGTCGTCGGCTTATCCGCACAGCCTAGACGAGCGGCCGCTCCTCGGGTTCCTCTTAGCTTCACCGTGGCCCAATCCACCACGGCTACTGAGCCCCCCCGCCTCGACAATGCGGGAACCCACCGGGGGGGTAACACGATACCCCCTGGCAAGACTGGTTGTCAGACTTTTGTTAAAGATCTACGTATGACATCCGGGACCAACTGCAACGGTTTAACGTGTTTTCCGAGGTACGATACTCGATATGTACTCGTAGCTCCAATAGCTGTGTGTTTAAATCCACCAAATCGTCCGGTGATTGTACTACGTAACATAACTCGGTACAATCGACCAACAAATAAAATGAAATTAGCTAGCGAAACTACGAATTTGACCGTGTATACCGATTACCGATAGTCGGCATAGCCATAGTGGATTCTCGATGTATTCGCGATGACTAATTGTAAATAGCGATGCGTGGGCGGAATAACAATGAGTTATTAAGGTTGAAGTTATCTTATAAATACCTGAGGTTAATTAGACGTCTTTTCTTTGAGAATAATATTAATTACAATAGACGTTTAATCTTCTTTTATTTATTATAGTAAGTACAGCCATCTAACCTTACCTACTTTGATGTTCATATTCATATTACGTTTGTAATTTGCGCTGACGGGCATAATACCCTCTAAACGATTAAAATCCTCGGTGATGAAACTTAAATAGCGGTAAATACGAACAAAAACAATCTGTAACTTAATCTGACATCAAATACGATGTATTACGTATTACGCGGAAATTTTGGTAAGTAATTTTCATCTGGTTTAAGAGCGATTAAAATAATGTAGCAAACATTCACATTAATTCACAGCTATGCTAGAGGAAATAGGAGGGGTGGGACGTGGGAGCAGTGGTGGCCCTGTGTCGTGAGTTCGAATCCAGCAGGCAATTTACTTTGTGTATTTCAATTCATCACAACTGCTCTCAAAACGATGAAAGAAAACATCGTAAGCAAACCGGCATGTCTTTGAATAAAAAATTTGAAGATATGTGACAACCCGCTCTTGGCCCGCGTGGTGGATTACGGCCCACGCCCTCTCATAGGGAGTCCCAACAGTTGGAATATTATAGGCTGATTGTGTTTATGCTTATACTAGAGGAAGTAGACTCAATAATTAAACGATAAGTACCTACATCAAATTCTAAGACAGTGATGACACTGACAGCTCTTGAACGCAATTTAAATGTGTTCAGTATCGCCGGTGAAAATGCGAAATTCGCCCTTAATATGTATTAAAACTACATAGGCATTTTAATCTAATTTGTTCACTAGTTTGATTTCACCACAGTTAAATTATTTCATTGGTTTCAGTAAACCGAATAACACAAACTCATTTAGCACTATAATTAAAATAATAATAACCATTAAAATATTCCCTAACACATTACGCATCTGTTATGAACGAACGCTCATAATTAGCTGAAATCTGACACTTGAACCGTTATTAAGTGTAGGGTATCCATACAATACACCTCTATTCATCACTTGATATCGGTGAACAGGCGGTCAGTTACAACCCCACCGGAGCGCAGCATAACGCAGTCTCATACAAAAAAGTGCGGTGCGACCCGCCTGAATTTTTTTTTTTTAATGTCTATCTCTATATATTATGTATCTCAATATCTGGCCTAGCAATGAATGAAGTCTACGATGTATTATTACGTTGATTCCTGTTCACTCTTGCTTTAGAGGCTGACCGGGTATGCGTGGAATCGAACACAGATGCTGACAGTGAGTTCCACACGTTGGCCGTGCGCATAATAAATGTGGTGGAAAAGCGCTGATTCATAGTAAGCAGTGTTCCTTCACCCAACATTGCTAATGATGCCGATTCCCTTGTTAACAAACTAAACTAAATTTAAGTTCAGTGCATCTTTTTCTTTCTATCTAATTAAGAAAAGGACAGAAGATAAATATTAGTCCTGTCAAATTAAGATACTCCATAGACAAATTAGACGTGATTAAAAACATGGCTACTAAAAATACGTAAATTTACGTCAGGCGCTGACTAATTTGATAGGACTAAACCAATATTTATCTTTTGTCCGTTTCATAATGAAATAGAAAGAAAAAGATGCATTAATTTGTGAACAAGGGAATCGGCGCCATTGTTACCCAAAGGTTGGTTCATAGAAAATGTACGAAAGTGATAACTGGAGGATTTTTGCAATGCGTTGCGTGGCGATGCGTTGCGTGACGATGAGGACCGCTGAACCGCAAATTTGCGCTAGCTAGCCTTTACTGGTCAGTTAGCTTTTTAATAACAACGATGTTATGAATGTTTTAAAAAGTACATACATGAATAACAAAACATGCTTTTGTATTCATGGTATCGTGAAAGTTGTTGTCCAATGAAGGGTTAAATGGGAAATTGCCTTTATCACCACGCTGCGGATTGGCGACATAGTGACACAGAAGTAGAAGGCTGCTGCTGCCTTTCCTCGTAAATGATGAATTATATTTATTTCTGTACCTAAATTTGGTTTTAAAAAACACTTTTAAACCTAATAAAATATATTTTAAAACTATATGAGGTCTATGTTTCCAATCCGACTAGCATGAGAAGAAACACCGAAATAGAATCAGAGGTCTCTTTTAAAGATCACACATTATTTTGGTCAGATCATATGGGGACCATGCAGATTTGTGTCCGAGATGGTCTTTTGAGGAAAGAATTATACAGATTTAAGTGGACCTGTCCAGTCAGAACACGCATTATTTTCAACGTCACCCATGATTGGTAAAGAAACGTAAAAATATATAAATAGCATTAACTCTTACGAGTTCTGCCGCGACGCTAGCTTTGTCAGGGTTCCACGTAGTGGTTATTTTGGCCCACAGTTCATTGGGCGAAATGATTAAAGATGGCGGAACGAGCTGGAGAACAAAATCAAGTCATATATTCAAATTAGGCAAAGAATCAGCACTTTTCGAACGTCAAAAACAAACAGTAGGCCACTTTACCCCATCGAAATACCTGGAAGTCATGGGGAGAGGCTTTTGCCCAGCTGTGGGATGTTGCAGGCTAATAGTAACAGTAATTACGGTGTTACACCAAATAACACTCACAGATTATCTAACATTGTAACTACTACATGTATGGTGATCTACACTTCACGGGCAACCAACAAACCTTTGCATTTATTAAACAAAAATTTCCACGCTCAACAAATTACCAATGCCATCGTATGGATAGCCGTTATTTTTTACCCCGATCAGTGGAATGGATCCCAGGGGTGAAGTGCAATTAAACAATCGTCTCGAGTTTCATATAGATGGCGCTGTCTACTTATTATACGTGGTGGAGTAGCTAACGTTAGCTCTGACGGGTTAATGGACACTTTTAATGTAGTGGAGGGTCGAGTGGCATTCAGTAGCGATGCTCAAAAGCGGCATAAAGGAGTTTGATAAACATTTGGGAACTAATTATGGGCATTGAGGCTTCGTGTGCTTTGAACATCAGTCGACTCGAAACGAGATACCGTTCTGTAACTGAGATGACTGTGATAATTTTTGAAATATGCATTGCTGGGACTCAGACCTCCTCTCTTCGAGAGGGAGTGGGCTGTATTCTACCACGCGGGCCCAGTATGTGGTGGTAGATGTCACATGTCTTTGAATGTTTGGTTCCAGGACATACCGGTTTCCTTCACCGTTTTGAGAGCCGTGGTGATGAAATTATTTACACAAAGTAAAACCTGCCTGCTTATGCCTGCCTGGGTTCGAGCCAATGACCTACAAGTCGTGAGTTGGGAGCGTTACCACTGAGCCACTACTGCTCTGTGAAATATGGCACACGTATATTTCACAGAGCAGTTGTGGCTCAGTAATCAGTATGTGTTTTGTTTGTGATATAATAAATAAAGATTTCACAAAATTGTTGGTCTACCTTTGTGGAGCATTTGGACATAAAATGTACAGCTAGAATTTATGTGCCAGCTAATTACTCATTGCCATACGAACATTAATTAAATGTGTGAGATCATTAATTCAGGCACTCATATTCGTACTTTCAATTCATATCAATACGCTTTGTAAAATACTGCCTCGTCTAACCAAAATTGTTCAATTTTCTACTTCGTTTCTTTTCCAAGAAAATCCTTTACCGAGCTAGTTAAGAATAGATTCCCCGCCCGATACCCATCGACACATTAACTCCACAAAAAATCAAGCCACATTTTCATAAAAAAGAAAATGATTAAAAGGCACAATTCGGTATCACCACAATCAATCTTTCTATCGTGTTTCGCCTTCATTTTTCAACGCGGACATTCCGAAGCACTCAATATGGCGTACCTTCGCCCACGTATGTACTCACAAACAATGATGGGATCGGCCTCATCCTGCCAATACGCCATGAAATCACCATAAGGCCCATTGAACCGCCGACAGTACAACCAAGGACGGCCTTTATCTACCTTGAAGATGGTTTGTGTTGAATTATTGCCAGATTTGGGTCATAGGTTTGGTCGATTTGTTTGTCATAATTCAAGTTTAAGGTGTGTTTGTTAGTTGAGGATGTAGAATGTATTGGCGTGGTAATGGCTATTGATTGAATGTTACGTTATTGGTTGAATATGGGTAGTTTGTTAATTCTGAAACCGTTACGGTTTGCACGCCTTGTTTAGAGTTCCTAGCTGTTAAGTCCACATTTGCTTTACTTATTTTTTAACAGTATCGTTATTTTTGGGTTTTCTTCAGTATAGTTAAGTATATTGTGTTAAACTTGATCAATCTATCATTTTCACTATAATTATTTATTACCTTGGTATCCCTTCTACGATTTCTTTTAGTAAAAGCACTTACTGCCTCGCTACGTTACCAATAGCTCACGATATCCATCTCGTTTTACTTAAAAACTGCTTCTATTTTAGAACCTAAAAGCAGGTAATACAGGTATTACAATAACTTATTGACTATAATTTTTAACGGGCTTTCTACAAGCAAAATATTTTCGCTCTACTTCTTTTATAAAACAAGCCACTCGTTCATGTAATTTACAAATAACTTTTCTCTATTTTATAGTGAACCTTCTCGTTAAAAACCTCTGTACAAAATTTCTCACACATAAAGTTTAAAAACAAGTGATTAAATATTTAAATTCAAATACAACTCAGACTCAAAAAAGACTGCGAGATTAAATAGGGGTTGAATTTGCAAACCGCCCGCATAAGAGATTATTTCACGTGGCTTACATTGAATCCTTTGATACGTTCATATAATCGTCCTGCTGGATTCATCGAGCTTTGAAGTGGTCCCTCACATACAGCGAGACATTCAATACTAAAGCATCAATTATGAACACGATTATCGTATATTAACATCGGTAATGTACTCGAGAACCGACGAACAGAAAAGCTTTTATTCATAAGCAGTTGGGGGCGAAATGAAAGCATGAGCTTGAAATAAAGGTCGGTCACACAATACTTGCGCGTGTGTGCGTTCAAAGATTCGCTATGAATAATACAACTGTCAACGTATGTTTTTTGCGACCCGTTCGGGTGAGTTTAACGATTTATTGTGTTCGGACAATTAAAGGATTAACCCAAAGGGAGTTGCCTTTTGTTGTGCGCTATATCTTGCTTGCGTAATCGTTATGTTTGGAGTGTTTGACAATGAGCTAGTTGTGCGGAAGTGATGCGCTTAAAAAAAGGTTATATTAAGAAAAAAAATTGAAGTGCCATTCATGATATCAATAGAAATGAAAGAAGATCTTTGACAAGAACTTGCATACACACAGCTTTGTAAAAAAAACTATCTGATCTACGTGACTACAATGATGACGTTCTCCTATGCAATAAATATGCGCTATATAACCGAATATCCGCGCCCATCAATAAAAAAATCAACACATACTTTAAAAAAATCTCTACCTGCGATATCGCAGCGACATTTCAATCATATGAAAGACCTTTACACCTCTTTCATAAGTATCGATGTATCAAGGCATAGCAACGCGTCTCAGACGAGAATATTAAAATGTACAGTCACGAACGCCGAATTATCGTGACGCCGTGTGTGAGACATTGCCTCTGCAATTAAGTAGAAACATGTGTGGTCTGCCCTATAATTTGTGGATCCGAAGAGATTTCATTCGCTGAGAAACAACGCGCTTTTCGCAACGTAATGGATTTAATGAATTTGAATAAAAAATGATTTCATAGTGTTCGATGCTTTATTAGTTTTTTTGCGGACGATTGGCCTAGTTCATTCATATTAATTTTGTCGATCTGGATTATTATTGGTTGAGTTAATGTCTATGGTAGATAGGTACCTACCTATTATGTTTGTTATCGAATCACAGTGCAAACCTTTTTTTTTAATCCCAAAAAGCTTTACTCCTCTGTGATTCCTCCTGTTTACATCATATGTTTATCCATTACCGTTATGTAACCCTCCGGGGAAAATATTTCCTATAACACTCCGTACGGAAAACGATACCCGCGCAAAAAAGTAAAGTCGTCAAAAAATATATTATATTATTGCAAAAGATACTTTAACGAAACATCACCTTTCTACCGACGCCTCCAAAGACATAGAGATCGTGACAAAACAGTAATATTTTATAGCTGTCGAACGACCATGAAAGAAACCAGTGGCGGCTACTTATCATTCGCGGCACGGTGTGTGACTCGGTTCAGGGAATCGGGTCACAATCGCGACACCATAGCTTTATATCCTACTACTTACTCTTGCAACCTGACACTTTTGTGCCGAGTAGCAATCCTTGATACAACTCCGTTTGACGGTTGATGACTCAACTTCTTTATAGGACTTCATTTTGAATTATAACGGCTATATTTGAAAGGGAGTTAATGATTCTGATTGAGAGGGACATGATCCAGTATCTTGTCTTGTTGATTGCGAAGATTTTGTTAGACGCTAATAAGCAAATTATGGAGAAAGTAGAATACATGCTGTGGAAATGCGTTCCTTGCGAAGCATCAAGTGTGGCGTGAATATGAATGATGTGATTAGGCAGCGGTGCGGTTCAAAAGAAGATGTAAAGTACCTAGTGACAAAATTTAAAGGAGTAGAGGAAAGAGAGGTTTGGCTGTGTTGAGAGACTGAAAGGCGACTAACAAGGTAGATGTAGTGGAAACTCCGGGACGAACGTAAACGAGGCAAAATGAGTACCTATGTAAGGATCGAAGCAGGTAGCGTCCTGTAGATTCTGCCTAATGCCATGGCAAGATTTTATATAAGTATGTAGGGAGCCATGTCCATAAATTTTCTAGAAAAAATTACCAGTGTCGCAAAATAGGACACGACAAACGAACAAGATCACAATGCCAAGGCACTAAGGAACCTAAGTGTTCAGTGAAAACTCGTAAAGCATTCTCAGCATACCGAAATGCCTTTGTACGACACAAAAATGTTGAAATCCAAAGAAAATCACAATAAAGGCTACCTTCGTAAAAAGGCTCACAAGGGCCTAATCAAAATCGTGGAGCTTTTAACTTTAAGTGCGGGTAATGACGACGAAATGCTCAAAAATGATTGGGATTTGAGCGTGGATCGACTTTGTACTCAATTTATCAATTCATTTTACAATTATACGGTTTGCCACATGAAGACCTTGCGACATTAAGTGGCAATGATGAGTGTTTTAAAAATAATTGAAGTTTTTGAACGTAGACAGTTACAGTTGGTGGACCGAGATATGATTATCCACTTTTCCAGAAACGACTAACTAGGTAAGACCGATAATTATCTATGTCCACTAAAGTACTTACATCCACTACACAAAAAGACACCTAAGTACTATGTTCAAGTTTCAGTAACTGAGGAAAGGAATCCCCGAGGAACGAAATAACTTCCTAATTAAATATTGCACTAAGTCTGACTCATGGATCAACTTCTGGCCAGCTTAATTCAGTTAATCTGTACGAGTATATTTGATTTATTAACGGGTACCCGTATCAAGGATACCCTTGTTGAACACCGTGTATACTCGATGAAAATTCTAAAGAGGGATTTAGAATTAACATATACAAAGAGATGGGATTTACTTATCTTAGTGGCTATAAGAAAATAGGAAAAAATGTACATACGTCGAAAGAATAATATGGCAAAGGCCAAAAATGGGGTAGTAAATGGCGACGGAAAGCTACGCTACGTATGTTCGCTAAGCTGTAGCTACCTTACAGTCTATTAAAATCAGCTCGGCTCAGTACTTAGGTCCGAAAATGTAGCAAACAGACAAAATGTGACAAACCTATGTGTACCTAGTCCTATAGTCTGTCCTATGCTTTTGTTTAAGTATATACGTTTTCCATTTCGTATAGAATATGAATAAACGCCCTTCTTCGATTATGATAAATTATATTTATTTCTGTAAATTAGTTTTAAAAAAAAACTTGTACATAAATTATGAGTTCGGTGTTAACTAACTGGCTACTCTGAGAAGAAAGACCGAAACAAACTCAGAGGATAAACAATATGTCTGTCAAACGTGTCTATGAACTAGGGAAATTCCCGTGATTAAAAACGTTCAAATCTAGTCGTAATCTCATCTCAGCGACAATCAATGTCAAAACGGGCATTTTGGAGGACTATCTTTTGTAATTTTGACGTTCGAAAAGTGCTGATTCTCAGCCTAATATGAATAAATGTCTTGATTATGATTTTGAAAAACTTGTCAAAAATGTAGGGGTATTTTTGACAGATTCAGACTGAGATCAACTCATGTCTGACTATAAACGTTCTAAAATTACGAGAATTGCCCTCTGTGCAACTGATCTCTGTACAATTGATACATACACAGATATTCAATGTTACGTGTGAAATAAGCAGTTGCTTAGAGAGTGAGGTATCAATTCCCGGCGGCAATGCGGTAGTACACCGCATCGGAGAGCGCAAAGCTGGATGCAGTACAAACGGCCAATATGAATTATGTTGTTTGTCTGTTTCGGCCTACAGGTGACTGCTTCGAGCAATCCAGGGCAGAAAGGTAATCAGTGAACTTACACCTCCTCTGCATAGATAGCTATATCTACGAAGGATTGGTTAGTTTTAACTCCTACGGCTTTATCTATGTGGTGATCGAGAATGCTTTTGTTGTTCGCTCCGAAGATTGATATTAAGATTGATACAGGGTCAAATTAAATTAGCTAGCGAAACTCTTCAGACTTGATGGGTATCGGTATTGAAGTATTTTTTTGGAGCTCAACGACCGCTGGTAGTGTTTCGTATTTAGATATCGAGACCAATCACTTCTGCGGAGTTTCGCTAGCTAATTTAATTTAAACCTGTATACTAATTGATTGTCTACAATTTTGTACAGCTATGATTACTTAAATAAATTAGACTCAGAGTTATTTGTATGAAGTTATTCGATAAATGAAATCGCATCTACGATATTCCTAATGAGTTATTCGGCTCTGATTGCGGTACCGAAAACGTGCCTGCAATACGTATGGCAGTGAGCGGTATTGCAAAAAAGTTTTCTCAATTTTATTCACACTTTTATACTAAAGACTCGGGTCTTTTTCGCGCTTCTAATTTGCTCCGTGTATGTGCAAGTTTCCTGGAGACAGCAGTACCGACTTTAGATTTTAACCCTCAGACCACCATCAAAACTAGCGAGCTAATTAAAGTTTCGCTAGAATTCAATTTCAATGCGACTCCTTTAAAATACAGGAAGTTTTAAAATACAGCAACTTTGTAATTACAAAGTGGCCTCAAAATTACGTCATTCCAAGTTAGTGCTACCGACAAATTTGTCGGTAGCACTAACTTGGAATGACGTTTCATAAAAATATGTCGCGGAGCCGAAACGAATTCTGAAGTTAGAACCACTATGTATGTAATTAAGAATTGCTAACGTTCGCAGCGTGGTTCTTGGTATAAACTAATGCTCATTTTCTAAGAAACTCCATTAAAATTTTATCATCACACTTCGTTTGTTACGTGCGCATACGTCACGCTATTTTAACAGGGGGGCAGGCAGTTGCATGCATCTAATAACGCGGAAAGGTTAATTTTGTTGTCATTTCCAAAATACCAGCGCTGTGAACCGAATAAGTATATGGTGCCGTTGGGAATTCTGCTTACCACGTTTTGAAATGGAGTGATAAATAAAAAATGTGTGCCCCAGGTGATCCCTGAAGGTGAAATTGGTGGTGTGAAGTGCTTCGGATTATAGGAATGTGACCTACTTATAAGACTTGATACTGACATCTATAGGTACTCCGTTGGTTTAGGTAGTTAAGTAAAGGTAAACAAAAAAAAAACCACGTGGTTCATGGGTGCTAAACCTTTTGTTACAAATTTTAAAATCATTTTATTTATTAAACAGGGCTACAAGCATAAATGCTGAAATTTTACCGAAGCTTATTCCCACGCACTTTTAACGAAGTTATTTTATAATATAATCAATCATTTTAAATGAAAACGTCAATGTTTCACATGATAACCGGCAATGTTTCGAGTGAATTTATACTAAACAAAAGAAACAGACTATAATACCTGTCAGTTCAGTTGTCATGCTATGTCACAGTTGAACTCTTCAATTTAGCAATGTTATCTAATTTGTTTTATTTTTTAAAGGTTTAGAGAACCTGTCTTTTTAGGCTCTTTACAATAGACAGATTACAAAATATTATATTATTATTATAAATATAGCTCGATCTAGACCGCCCTTAGCGATAAGACCGCCCATTGTGTCAAATTTCTTTGTAAAATTTCTATATTTGTCTGTAATGTGTACATGGCGTACATAATAAAGACTCTATTGAAGAGTCTACTCTAACTAAAAATTTGTGCTCAAAAGCCGTTGCATCTACTAGTAGAGGGTTAAATAATACCTAAATGATAAAGTTTAACATACCATTAAAAAAGGGAACTATCGTAAAAATCAAAAATAATTTAATTTGGTTATAACGTATTTTAAAAAAAGAAAGTGTCATTTATAAAAAAAAATCTTCTTACGATTGGATTATCTTTAGTTAATTGCCTAAATGATAATTTACACCAAACGATCGAACACGACGGATCGGTAAGGATACGAACGGATGCGGCGATAGCCGCTCGCGTCTGCCAGGATGTCGACGTATAAGATCGGCTCCGTACCGTCGCTTGCGAACGTATCCGTTTCTTACTTTCTGCGCCTAGTCAAATAGTTCCATTCCTACCTTGTTGACGTGTCCTAATGCCGAAAGGATTCGATCGGATACGACGACAGGCGAGCGGCGCCGATCGCGCGTCGCAGCATACTTTCGGCTATGATCGCGTGTCGCGGCACGCGGTCAAGCTGCTGTGCGCGGCTTGGTAATGTAGACTTTAAATACTGTGTACACGATTTAATATCGTTTAAAGATTGTAAAATCCGTTCGGATCCGATGCGATGCGAGCCGTATGGTGGAAATGATCCTTAAACCAATGGAGTATAGACTATAGATTACAGCGACGACAGCTCTGCTTGACTACATTTAACTCAGACGTCTTACTGCTGACCACGCATTTAATTAGTTCATAGTTAATTGCTAACTATACAATATAGAGCTAGATATTATTTAACTTGCTTTTATTCTAATTTTACTTCCATATTTTATTTTTAGTCTCTAAATTAAATGTTTCTCTATTAAAGATTAACTTATTTTTTTCTTTCTAGAATTTGATTTATTCATAAGTCATAACATAAGATTTACTTAAACTTAATTTTAAATAATATAATTTTATCTCCCTTTGCTGGATAAAAATTGTATTATTCTAACCTACAGTGGCTTCCAAAAGTTACTTGACATTTTTCCACTTCAGCTTTGACACACCAAATTATAATTTAAAATTCTAGTGATCCAAATGTTTGAACTGCTATATAATGTTAGTATCGACTAATTCTACTACCTTTGTCTTATCATAAAAAATATGTATATATTTATGGAGTACCTGATTACTTTTTTATTTTAAATAATAATGTGGCATCATACCTGAAGTGGAAAAATATCAACCAACTTTTGGAGGCGACTGTAAATGGAAGAAGTCACTGGCTCCTGAAATACAGGTACTGTAACCTAGCTCTGGAGCCAGGGTCTCATATTTTTCTGTAACCTGTTTCTATGGCATTCAGATTTTTTTTTATTGGGCCGATACGCTGGTCTATCTCAATTTACCCACGACATAATTTATAGCTGATGCCATGTTTACATAGCATCACGGCTGTATTCCTCAAATGGTTATGCAGAAGTGTAGCTATGGTACACCCACATTTCTTCAAACCACCGGATTTTTTAGTATTAAAAGTGGTGCACAACTATTTTCAAAAGTGTCACAGCAAAAAATAACAAGAACATAACATAAAAGTTTAAATTAGATTCGTCAACAGAATAAATTGAATACAGTACCTTTCTGAAACCGGGATACTTTTGCATTTTCCACGTGATTACCTAGCAGGCTGACCTTTTTGAAGGACTTTAACTTAAAATTCACTGGTCAAATCTATTCTATTTAATACTAGTATATACGAGTTGGTATGTAAGAGGCCCGTGGCTACATAATAACAGCCGCATAGGTCGATCGATCAGGTTAAGCTACGCTTGCCGCGGTTGGTCTGTGGATGGGTGACCATCTTTACATACCGAGACCCCTCCGTGCCTCGGAAAGCACGTTAAGCCGTTGGTCCAGGCTGTAATTCGTGGATCTTTGATAGTCGTTACTGGTCGTCAGAAGCCCGAAAGTCTGACAGCCAGTCTTAACAAGGGGTATCGTATTACCCGATAACTGGGTTGTGGAGGTCAGATAGGCACTCGCTCCATGTAAAATACTGGTATTTAGCTGCATCCGGTTAGACTGGAAGCTGACCCCAACATAGTTGGGAAAAGGCTCGGTAGATGATGATGACTATTAGCTAATTAGAATTAACCGCTATTACATGAGACTTAAACATACATAACTAACAAAATGTGGGTGTATTAAACATACATCTCTGCTGAACCTTTAGGGGTAGCACGCGTGATGTTATGTTATACAGGAAAATGAAATTAAATTAGCTACCGAAACTCCGCAGACGTGATGGGTATCGCGATATCTAAACATGATACCAAAAAAAAATGATAAGATCATATTTTTTTGGGCTCAACGAACGTAGGTAGTGTAAGTTTTTTGTTGTTTTGTCGTGTTTAGATATAGATACCCCATCACGTCTGTGGAGTTTGGCTAACTAATTTGATTTGGCCCCTGTATATGTTATGTGTTACTAGTTATAAAGCAGATAAAGCGCTTTGTCTGAACTAATATTATAAAAAGAGAAAAAAACATGTTTTTTGTATGTTTTACCACTTTCACGCTAAAACGGCTAAACGGATTTGGATATTTGGCACATGGGTAGACAATGACCTGAATAAGGACATAGGATACTTAAGATTAGGTTTTTATCCCGATATTCCCATGGAATAGAAACCTATGCGGGTAAAACCACGGGGCGCGGCTAGTTCTTAATAAAACTTTATCTCAAAAACATTACTGTAGTGAAATTCCTGACTCTAGCTATGCAATCGATCCAGAAGCCTTTCCTGTTCTACAGTCGTTTAGTTGAATACCGTTTGGAGTTAAAACTCCCTGGGAACGTATAGAACTCTGTTTATCTTTGCGCTAGTCCGTCAGTACGTGGTGTGGACAGAGGTTTAAGCGGTAACGCTAAAGTGAAACGAGGGGCTGACCATATTTTACGGGTACGTACATGGTTTACAAAACATTTCGAGTATTGGGTTTTATTTGTTTTTGTTTAATATTTAAGTAATTACTAATGTATTATTTTAATTTAGAGGTATATAGTTAATCTAATTATAATGTGTATAATTTTATTTATGTTAATATATTTTATAATGTAGTCTTTTTTTTTTCTTTACTTATTTGTATGTATTAATTGTGTAAGTTTTCTGTAGTTTTTTGAACCGGGCATAACTAAGTTCTTCTTTTATTACTGATGGTAATTTATTATAAATTGTAACACCCTCAAACTCCAAAGTTCTTCCATAGTTAGTTCTAGGAGGGCGGGTCACTAAGTACGTGCTAGTTACTTAGTGACCCGCCCTTCTTCGTCTTAAGTTAATCTTTCGTGTTTGTCATTTTGTTACAAATCTTATATTGGAATGGATATCCTTATTTAATATGTTACGTATTTGGATACATGTGTAGTATATGTACGTTTGTTTTATATTCATTATTTTTGTTTCCTCGTATATCTTTTCAGTTGGTGTCCGAAATTTATAGTTAAATAATATTATTTTTAATGTATATTGCTAAATATTATGTTTATTGCTAAACATTATGTTTATAGCTAAATATTATGTTTATTGCTAAATATTATGTTTATTGCTAAATATTATGTTTATTGCTACATATTATGTTTATTGCTAAATAGGCCTGCTCTTGACCTCAATCACGCCTGATGGAAAGCGATGGATGAGGTCTATGATGGAACGAGCGTGCCCAGGAGAAGCCTGTTCACTCTTGCGTTGAAGGCAGATGGTTAAATGTGGAAGGAAATACAGACGCCTCCAGAGAGTTCCACACTTTGGCTGTGCGCATAATTAACGTGCAGGAGAAGCACTGAGTACGACTGGTCGGGATATCAACCAAGTTTGAATGGTATGCTGCAGTACATCTGGTAGTCCGGTAGATTACTACCGGAGCGATGGTAGGATCACGATGTTAGGGTTAATGGAAGAACACCAAAGGAAAGGCTATAATAGGTAGGTAATAGGTAATACGGGCTGGTGTCCGCAACTCCACGACAATGCGCGTATTTTGCGTACCAGGAAAGGCTATTATAAGGATTTTTATAATACGTTTATTATCATTTTATATTTATATATTGGAAGGTGTGTTTACTAAAATTACATGAGACGTGAGATCCTACACACGGCTAAAAGAGTAGTACAGTGGCTATGCGAAAGTAAGGATTTCGGTCAAGTGGTAAGGGCGGGCTCGATAATAAAAAATAATATTTATGAGTTAGAAAGAGAAAGACGATAGTGATGAAGTAGGATCGATTTGTTTTTGGTATACTCCAACACAGGATCCACGAAGGAAGGAAGGATTCCACGAAGGCAGTCATGTAACTATAGTACACCCACATTTTGCCAGTCATGTTTAGGTCCCATATACAAGGGGACGAGCTTACATTACATTTATGTATAAACATAAAGTCTAAACTGTTGAAATCTCTTCTCACTTAGGTATCATAAACTATGCTGGTAATCTCTCTCTAACCTAGCTAAACTTTTAATACCAAAACCACCTCAAATGTTGAAAACTCGCTTGGAATAGAACTGAGTTTAAAATTTATATCGTTACAGAGCAGGGTTTCCAATCCATCCAGCATTAAAAACTAGGAAAATAGTTTGAGGTTGATATTGATAATATACACACTTTTACATGTGTAATGTTCGGGAGAAGGGGTGCTTACGAAGAATAAAACAGCAGACAAAACAGCAATTAAGTATCTCTAAGACTGATTTAATGTTCAGACGTAACTGAGATGGTGCTAGGTCAACAGATCGGACAGAACTCTCTTTTAATGGGAATGAGGGTTTATATATGTTATAAACTACGACCATTAGGAATACAAACAAATCATAACATAACGAGATGAGAACTACAAACAATCAATTAGATATTATGATCGACATTGTTTGATGATGATGTTTCTTTCATAAATATACATTCATTATACATGTCTAAACTAGAGTTTCGTGTTCTATCTGACTACTCCGAGAAGAAAGACCAAGACAAACTCTGAGCTCACAGTATCTTTTAAAGTCCACACATCATCTTGATCATAGTATTTCTTTTTCATTTGACGTTTACAACTTTCCTGAATGATAAACAGCAGTATTCCCAGAAGAATGAGAAGAATCTATAGCGATATATCTTTATCGCCAACAAATCATATAAAATGTATCCCCTATAATCCTAAGAAACTCAACACTTAGGCGTATTCGGGCGCAGTGTTAAAAGTGCTAAACTAATTCGAAACTTGGTAAATATATCAATAAGTTGCGACAACAAGTTAAATGGGAAAACTTGGGAACTAACCGCTCCGCCGTTAGCAGTACGTGACAAGTGGAACTGTGAAAGTAAATATATGAAATCAGTTGCTCCCTTTGATACAGCTAATGAATTTATGGATTACGTTGTGAATACAAAAGATATGGGGTTCATAAGTTTAAACAAATGAGTGCGTAGCCATACCTTTTTGGATGACAAGGGTGTTCTTTGTGTGAAAGGTATTTATAGCCCTCATGATATGAAGAGTTTTCATTCAAACGCAAGAAGTTTGGTATTTGATGGGGTAGGACTACTTTCTGACCCTCCGTTACTATTGATTTGATCGCTGCATGATAATATCATGGGGTATTAGTCAGTCTTCTTTAATACACAATAGAGGTTTTCTCTTTGAGTTTTATATTGAAATATCTCCCCTATAATATTTCCACTGCAATGCTTAAGCTGCTTTGGATGCAGGTCTGTATTTCTATTAACCTTTCAAGTTTTAATTTTAACTTTAAGTCAACGTATAATAATTTATGTCACCACATACACGCGAATGTTATTTATAACAACCTCTTTTTAATCAAGATTATAATGTTTATTGTAAAACATATTTTCGCCCGCGTGCCCGTGGGAAAAGCTATATACATAACATGTATTTCAGCGCGTTGCACTTAAGCGAATAACCGAGCATCTACCACGCCGCGGGCTTTGTAATGTCGCCTGAAATAACGACTTGCAATATCAAGTTTTAATTTTAAATAGTAAACACATGATATAATGTATGGAGGTGGCTGTATGTACATTGTACAGTGACCCAGTTCCTTTTGCTGTCTCTCACAAACATCCCGGAAGACAGATTCTAAAAGTCTGCGTGTTCTTTCTAGAGCGAAGGAGTTCAGAAATAAGTATGAAGTATAGTAGCATAAAGTGCGGAATATAAGCGATAAACCTACAGAATAAGCCACGGATAAATACGGGATATTCCCTTCGTGTGCGTTCAAGTAATGATGTGGATGTATCCCACGCACCTGAGTCTGCGTAATGGTTAAATATTTGAACCGCTTCGCGTAAAATGTGGCCAAATTTTCGGCAAAAAATCAATCACAAACGCCTGAATCTGCACAGCGTGTGCGTAAAAAACGCACATATTGGATTGAACGAATTTTTATTTGGTCCACAAATGACAGAACAAAATAATCCGCGTTTCTATGTCCGAAATGAATAGGGATTTATTGGTAGTGGTATTTAAATCTTGCTATAGTTACATGTATTCTAGCAAAGGTCATATATACTCTACTATGCGAAAATATATGACCTTTGCTAGAATAAGCAACCTATAATGTTCCCACTGCTGGGACTCGGCCCTCCTCTCTTCGAGAGGGAATGGGCTGTAATCTAAAACACGGGCCCATGCAGGTTGCAGGCAGGCATGCAGGTTGGTAGACGTCACATGTCCTCGAATTTTTGGTTAATAATGACATGCACATTTTGTGGTATGGGTACAATTAGATCATTTAGATTTAAACTGAAGGAATTATGTTATAGTATAGAAGGGATTCTCAATTAGCCACCTGTGTAAAGCCGGACCATAACAGAATTGGCACAAATAGATTGATGTATTTGTACCTATGTGACTCATTGAAACAGTCATTGTGGAAATAGATATTTTCCTTCACCTTTTTGAGAGCTGTGGTGATGAAATTATTTATACAAAGTAGCCGTTACCACTAAATCCTTAGTGGTAACCACTGATGTAATCTGCCTTTGCTATACCGCTTGATAAAAAAAAACACTGCTCCTAATGTCTACTAATAATTCCCGCCATTAGTCAACCAGTTCGGCTTTAGGAACCTTACATAGAATTTGAAAGTCATGCTCAAAAACCTCTACCAAGGAGACCCCGCGTCACATTCAGACTTTTTTCCAAATTAGCATTGACAAACGCAGACCCATCTCAACTCCAATCAAGCAAACCGATCTATATCTATGACTTGCGTTCCCTTATCGATCCATCTCTACTATCGATATTTCTTTGTACCTACAGGGTTAAATTAAATTAACCAGCGAAGCTCCGCAGACGAGATGGGTAGGTATAAATATCCTAACATGACAAAACAAAAGAATACGAGTATACTTTCATACCAAGAATATATGACACTAAATATCACTCTCAGCGGACGTAGACCCAAAAAAAAATACATGCAATATTTTTATTTTATCGTAATTAGATTATCGTTACCCATCACGTCTGCAGTTTCGCTAGTTAAGTTAATTAGATCCTCTAGATACACTGCCTGTTTCTTAGGAGTATGCATAAAGATCGATGAGTCAGCTCACCAATGGATGAGTTCTTATACTTCTTATCAGATATAGATGACTAATGGCCCTGTAATATATGGGATCGTGGTGACTCCGCAATAATGGGCTATTGTCCCACTAATTGGCGTGACGGATGCCGTCCCTAAATGATTAAGATAAACGAAAGGGCTTTGTCACAGCTTATTGGCAAAACTATTGACTTGACAAAATATGTCTGGCCTGTTCGCCATGCGTTTGTATATAAAAGTCTTTTATGCATATTATGGAGCCTTTTGTTGAGGTTTGGACAATACAAATTCTTTGTAAAGCTGTAATATTGGCTCTGGTATTCTGTGAGCGGTCATAATGAATTATTTCTTACCCATGCAACATAAAATTTGTTAAAATTGTTGAGTTGAGTTGGGCTGCATAACTTGTGGGTGGGTATACAAGGTGTTCCGGACGATATACATAAACTTTGACCAGATGTTCAGACCATGATGGAAATAGGCCTTTTTCATTATGGACACACTAATGAATTCTTATTCCATATTTATTTTTGGTTAATTTTTATACAAACTAAATACCTTGACGTAAATCACCCGATATGCATTCCTCTTTATCTCTTTATCCGAAGCATTTGATAGATTTATCATTTTAATTGCACTAAGCAGCAACATAGGCCAAATTAAGACCCCTTCTTACTGCATAGCTCAATTAAATGTCATTAAATGAAATTACAAATATCTTTGTAACGAAGCCTTTTTAAGTACTACATCCTTTGTTAGATTTGATTTGTAAAATCTATAGAAGCGTTTGCCAAAGTTTACGGATAACGTAAGGAACACGGTGTATAGTAACTGGTTACCATAAGAATAAAGTTTATCGACTAGATATAAGTTATTCTAAAATGCTTATCCAACCTATGTTGAAAAAAATACTAATCATATAGTAAAATACATCATCAGTCTACAGCATTCCATTGCTGGACATGACTTCTCCTTTTGCAAACCATTAAACTCGATTTTCGGCAGGTTTCATCCAGCTGCTACCAGACACATAGTACCGTCGTTCTAATCGTATCGTCGTATCCTTCTTAGGATAAAAAATATCCTACCTAAAAGCATCAGATTTACGTTTATAAACTCTTTCCCGAAATCCCGAACCAATTTATAACTAAAGAGCCCAAAACTCATAACGGCTTTCCATAATCCGGTACCAGCATCCCTTTCCACGAAAAACTAATAAAGTCATAACTACAGCCGAAATACGGTCTAATCCGTCCGAAAACAAAAGTCAAACAGAACAAACAAAACACATACAAAACTTGTGTTTTAACCATACGCCGCGCCGATAGGTTTATGTAGCGTAACAAAATGACACATATAGTAACAAAAATAGAGTGTCAAACAAAAATGTAATCACTATAAAAATGCGAACCGTGTCAAAAGGTAAAAAGTGGTAAAAACTAAAAAGTGGTGTTTTTAGCAGCGTCAGTGGCGGATGCGGACGTGTGGGGCCCGAAATGTCAGCCGCATGCTGGTGAAAACGCTTTCTGGTGTGTCATGAGACATAAACGGTTGCGGACGTAATAATATAAGGAAAAATCTATGGCCTCTGCAGTGGACTGTAACAGAATGTTAAAATTTCAGCAATTCAAAGTGAAAGGGTCAAATTAAATTAGCTAGCAAAACTTCACAGACGTGATGGGCCTAAACATAATACAAAAAATATATTTTTGATATTTTTTTTAGGTCAACGATCGCAGTTTACTTGAAATATCAGTAAAAAACAGTATTTTTAGTGTCACTTCAAGTAAATAAGACCTGCGGTTGTCAGAAATCATTTTTTTTAGTTGGTTTATCATGTTCAGATATTGATACCCATCACGTCTGCGTAGTTTCGCTAGCTAATCTAATTTGACCCTGTCTAAAAAAGCGCGCCTACAAAAAATTAATGCTCGCCAATTTAGCAAAGCATTTAAGTTGCAATAGTTAGGTATAATTCTACTCGTGATGCTGCACTTAGGAAGAACAAAAAGTAAAACAAAATAAATGTGGAAACTTATTGCATAAACCTCAGCAGTAGTAATAACCTGAGGTCAATGTTTTTGCTCGTGGAGATCATAAAAACTATCGACAAAACATTTCATGGTTATGCGGTAATCGTCAATAAATTATTTATTATTAGCGTGGTAGGTAGATAAGTAATTTTGAGTAAGTTATTAAAGCGGCTATAATCATCACTAGTCTGTTCGTGGTATTAAGTTAATAATCTCTTTCTAAATTTTAACACTGCGTTTATGAACACTCAGGAGTATTTCATTATATCCGCCTGGTAGATTTTGACTTATCTAGCTGCACCCTGCGGTTTCTCCCGAATAAATCTCGATCCCGTAGGTATATCGAGGAAAAAGGTATAACATAATCAGCCTACAGTGTTCCCACTGCTGGGACACAGGATTCCACGCGGACCCAGTGAGGGTTGGTGTAGAAAGTATCCTATCAAGATCAAGTTCATGATCTAGTCCCGCAGTAAGTTGTATGGACAGTTTTAGCGGTTTCGCTAAAGTGTAACGAGGGACAGACCACATTTTTCGGGAAAAACCCATATAGAAAATCTGACAGGAGACAGGCAAGAGAACGATCTCAAGGTTGTAATAACTAAGGTACCTACTTACGTTACATTTATAACATAACATTACGCCTGCTATCCCCGAAGTTTTTAGCAGAGGCTGCAGAGGTGTACCTATAGTTCAGCCACATTTCGCCAGTTATGTCTAAGTCCCATGTAACAGATGGTAAGCCTATTGCTATCAGCCGGGCACCAATCCAGACTTCGGGCAGTTTTACAACCAGCCGATCGATTCTGTAAAAATATCAAAAAATTCCTTGTCCTGCTCCAAATGAGCTTAAGAATCTCTCTAGCTCTTTTGAAAAAGATTCAAATAATATTACTTTAAAATTTCCCCCCAAAACATATTTTGGGGGAACTGAAAGTCACGCTGTTTTCAGTTTTGATTTTATGGCATCCTAAAAAAGTTTTGAAACGCTAATGGTGCTATTGATGGCAAAAAAGTTTTTATTGCAGAGCATTGCGGACTATTTATTATTCGAAGGACTGGGGTTTGTGAAAAAAGTAAGGAAAAACATACGAGTAGTATAATACCTCCATACTTCAAATACAGACGAAGTCTACCGAAGCACATAATTAAAATCGTACTCCGTTTCCGTCGTAGTGACTGAGATCACCAGAAATGTTGAGAAATGTGAAAATCTTAATTATTACATGTTAATATTTAGTCACTGACTAAATCTATTGCTCAAGTTGCGCTACGTCATGGTTTAATTAAAAATAACCAGATGAATAATAATTTTGTTCTTTTTTTACGTATATACGTATCCTCTGATTTTTAATTAAATTACATGAATGTCATGTCACAAAAAAGGTCGATCGCAGCTGTCATTATAATCTACCAAATAAAAAAAATAGAGTTTAGTAAAATACATTGCGAAACGACGTACAACTTTTGAGTACTACGCTACCTACAAATCATCTTAAATTTTGTTATAGGTAGGTACGAACTGGCTATATTTAGTTATTTACTACTCATCATTTCAGATAATGATGTATTATAAACGGTGTATGATGCCACACTAGCAGTGCGACATTTATTATGCTGAGATAGGAGCCTTTTGGCCTCGTACAGGACTTTTTGTTTCATTTTTCTTTTTGTTACTTCTTTTTTATATTATAATTTGGTTTTGTTACTTTTTTTTTGTATATAATTTGTTTTATTTTTTTATTTTTGATTGTGTTTAGTTTAGTTTTATGATCTTTCTGTACGAGTCGCAATAAATACTTTTTCTTTCTTTCTTTCAGTGTTCTACAAAAATTCTACTTAGTGCACCACTACATTTGACTACATCCTTCCCGACACTCATCGGATGTATACTTCTATTCCATTAAAATCTTGTTTCCAATTGAATTCATTTCCACATAAAGTTATAGCGCAAAGAGAACTATATATGTGGGCATTACAGTTATTTTTCCAAAAGTAAATATTTGCTTACACTTTTGGAAACAAAATGGCGGACGCAGTGTACCATAATTGGTTCAGGCTATGCGTCATCTGTCAGTCAGTCTGTCAGTAACGGAACATTTTTCAATGTAGAGATTTTAAAAACGTTTAAAACCGCCGTCTTCTCCCACTTGCACCAGCCCACATAGGCTCGGAACAATGCTCTGTGCGGCGTGACCGCGAGGCGTGACTCTACGTACACGTACCTACACTCACGCCGTGTTTGCCGTGCTATATGCCATAATGACGTCACATAACTAATCCCGCTATTTTTGGACCGGCGACATTCCGCCAACCCAATAACCCGTATGCAAGTGCGAAATCCCGAGGAAATGTAAAATTAACCCTAAAGCTGCATTTTAGGAGAGTAGTGGTGGCCTTGTGGTATCGGAACCGACTAACGTTCGTGAGTTCAGAACCTAGGCAGGCACTTTACTTTGTGAATTTGATTTCATCACCACTGCTCTCAAAACAGTGAAGCAAAACATCGTGAGGAATCCGGCATGTCCTAAAATTCGAATACATGCGACCTCCGCCAATCCTCACTGGGCCCGCTTGATGGATTAAAGCCCACACCCTCCCACAGAGAGGAAGCTTGTGTCCCTGCATAGGGAACGTTATAGGCTGATTATGCGTTATACTGCATTTTAGGCTTAAAAGCCACAAGCGAAAGCTATAATCTGCCATAATTTGTATAAAGTCGTGGGGTTTATGACAAAAGAAAGTCACGACATGGTTGCTACATTAAGGTAAAGCATTAAATAGGCTCGCAGGACCTATAATTTTATAAGTTTCGCATAATACATAATATGAGCAAATTTGCGGCGGTCGGGTCGCAAATGTAGGAAAAAGTGCGTGATCTATTAATGTAAAACGCGTTTCCGTCCCGGGACTGTAATTGGTATATATTTTGGCAATAATATCTTATTTCTTACCTCGGAAATACCCACTATTCGCTACATAATATTGGTATTTTATAGGTACACTAGGGTACACTTATGGGGAAAAGGGTATCCCGCGAAATTCCAATTTTTTTATGTTTTTTACAATTTGCAAGTCAGGTTGAATGTTGATCTAAATATGAGTCGCGGCCATAACAAATAATTATTTATAGCATTATAATCAATAATACAACTCTCTAAGACTTAGACAGTTGTACCTATTGGTGATTTATATGGTGTATTCCCGTTCGTCCCACTGACTTCGTCCCCGTAGTGGGACGAACGGGAATTTACAAAAATAATATTAAATTTGTTCCCGATCGTCCCATTCATGATTTTAGGGGGACGAACGGGAATATGTTCTTAGATTAGCGCCATTCGTCCCACTAAATAATTTTGAGCGTATTGTTTAGTCGTTGTTTCGTAGTTTACTTTCAAAGGAGATGTTTGATTTTGGGCTACCACTATGTACACTACATAGATAAGTAGGAAAAAAATAGGGGAATTTCATAAAAATACTAACAAATTAATTTGAAGAATGGTACAAGCGTACAAAAATTAACATTTAAATAAAAACGTTTACTAGATTATACAGCAACATTTACATAGTGTACATGGGCCATTTTGAGAATTAGTCCTTTTGCGCCTAAATCAATACTAAGTGTGTAATAAAATTATTGACTTCTGTTTTTTAGAGCTCAACAACAATGTCACAAGAAGCGCATCTTGGTCCCTCTAGTAGTACAGGAAGCTGTTTACAATATATACAAAGAAAAGGTGGAATCGTGCTTCTTCGTGCTGGATATCAATTTTTGAGGAAAAGGCAATATAAAAGCGGAGCTGTTGTAACTAGTAACTTTACCTAAAGATATTCCCAAATTTGCAAACATTAAAAGCTCTTTGTATCGCCATCGAAATAAAACGAATAATATTAGTAAAATAATTTTCAATGACGTTAAAACGGTTGAGATTCCTCAAAAATTTCAATCTTTTTTGTTAGCAGATTACTGTTACGATAACACACGACTACTCATTTTTTGTTCCCAAGAAGCTAGAGAAAAATTAATAGTTTAAAAAAATATATTTGGTGACGGTACCTTTAGGAGTGGTCCATCTCCGTTCCAACAACTTTACACGGTTCATGGTGATTTAGGAAGTGATAATCAAAGCACAGCGTTGACGCCATTATTGTACGCTTTAATGTCAAACCGTAAAAAAGAAACATACGAGATACTTTTCAAACTCGTTAAATCTCAAATCAACGATTGGAATCCTACAGCATTTACCAGTGATTTTGAAGAAGCAGCTATGTCTGCTATACGTACAATTTTTCCAGAGATAAGTATACACGGTTATTATTATCATTTTAATAACGCTGTTTGGAGGAAAGGCCGTGAATTAAACCTAACAAAAAATAAAATTTTAAGACGTTAAGTAGCCCTAAGTGCGGTGCTTCCATTATTACCCGAGCACCGTATTTTTGAAGGCTGGTTTTATGTCGCTGGCGAAAGCCTCGATGATAGCCAAAGTGAAAAATTTCGGCAATACATGCTGTCGCAGTGGCTTCAACCAAATTTCGTAAAAGTGTGGTGCAGTTTTGATAAACGACACCGTACCAATAACTTTGCCGAAGGGTGGCATTTTAAATTAAATAGTGCTATAGGCAAAAAAATATTTTAAAATTGCTTACGGTGTTATATCAAGACTCCAACTTATACAGCGTGAAAGCAAAACAAAATCCAAAACGGCGTAAGCTACATTCAATCTTGACAGACCAATATGTTATGAATTGCCAAATGCAACTTCTAAATTCAGAAATAACCATAGGACATTTTCTAGAAAAACTTACGTAATTATTAATCATAAGCAAAGTGCTCGATGGTTGTACATTGATATAATCTTTGTGTGCAATCATTATTATCGCCTTTTTTATGGTCTCAACTACTTTCTTAAATCCATGTCAATTTTTTATTATTGTTACTCTTTATGATGTTTTATATTCTTCTTGATTTTGTGATATTTTGGGTATTTTTATTGTGATTTTGTTATAGTTTATTGACGCTATTTATGTGTAAAATTAACGAGTTCACTGTCCTGATCACTTATACTTATAATGTTTAACGCAAAAATGTGCCACTGTATACCTTCATAAGCAAGTGTGACTTTGTAATAATTAGGACGTTTTCTTTTTACAAAAAGAAGCTGATTGAAGAAGCTAGCTGACTGATTTTTTAATCATAATTTTTAGTTTTATGGGGAATTTTATTTTGTTTTAATGTTTCAGTGTACCTATGTGTATTTTTGTACGTAAAGTAGATTCTGTGATTTTAACTGTGATTTTTATTCCTTAGTAAATGACTGATTTTTTTTTTTTTTTACCATTATAACAACCAGTCTGAAATTATTTGGTGGGACCAAGAGGACTAAAAAATAATTAATAAATTATTCCCGTTCGTCCCATCAACAAAATTAGTGGGACGATCGGGAAAAAAATAACGAATTCCCGTTCGTCCCACTACGGGGACGAAGTCAGTGGGACGAACGGGAATACACCATTTATATGATTGAAAATGAACTTGGAGTCTAAGTTCATATCTATTACCCTACTAGCTTCTGCCCACGGCTTCCCCCGCGTGGATGTCGGAAATTATCCCACGGGAACGTGCTACCATCTATCTCTTTGCCAAATCAAAAGTTCAGTGGTTTAGGTGTGAAAATGTAACATACAGTTTCAAGTTCAAATCCTCCCCTTAAAAATCGAATTACCCCTGTTTGCGCCGTCAGGGGTAGATTTTCGAAAAAGCCTGATACACTTAATTCTTTTCTTTTCATTCTAGGTATAAATACTGAGTTTCGAGTAAATACCGGACCGCGCGCTAAAATTCTTCCATACAAACCTTGAAACGCCCCAATCCCCTTTTAGGGGGTAGTATAGAAAAAAAAATGGCAAACTTCATAATTTACTTAAATAAGTATCCGTGCCAAGTTTCAAGTTTATTTACTCAAGGAATAAGATTTTTCATACAAACAAAATCCCCCCATTTCACCCTCTTAGGGGTGGAATTTCGAAAAACCCTTTTCAGTAGATACCTTCTCTTCTTCATAAAGAATACACTCTCCAAATTTCATGTCTCTGGGACCAGCGCGGTTTAGGCTGTGCGTTGATGTATCAGTCAGTCAGTCTGTCAGGACTTTGAATTTTATGATGTAGATTGAATGACTATTAATTCATAAAATCATGACAATTGGTGCCAATTCTAACTTAAGGAGGTATATTGCTGTTCCTAATTATGTAAAGCCATATTTCTTACGGTCGCGAATCATATTTGAAGCAACATACAACCTGACACTAACCTGCAAATTGCCAAAAACGTAAGTTTTGAATTTCGCAGGCTACCTTAGCGTATCACCTTAAAAACTATAATTGCATCATCATCATCAGTTCAGTTACTTAACCTGGGTCAAAAAAAACATTATTTCTTCCAGTTAAAACAACACACATCACTTGCATTTAATAAAAAAACATCCCTATTCTAAAGTCCATTCACCTCATAATAAATTATATACCTAGTAATCCTGAGTATACCTCGACAAACAGAATTAAACCCCATCAAGTACCCTTTAATTTCAAGCAAAACGGTTCAACTGGCCCCTCAAAGGGAACCTGATTAAAAATCCATCAAACGATTTCTTTGAAAACTCGATTGATACGTCCGAAGCCCGTTTATCTTTGTAATTTACTATTCAATCGGTATTACAGAGCGACATGTATCTATTATTTTCACAGTATTAGATTTCTCCTAGGGGGTATTAATATGACAAGGTATTGAAGTAAACGTACGGTAAATACCATAAATCCTTTATTCTAAAAAATAATACAGTCAACCCTAGATTTTTTCAAGCATTTTCCGAGGTTTTATTTTTCATGAGAAGTTACGGCAAGACTAACTTGCGGGAATGTTATTAAAATTCTGACTTTTGTATTAAGCTTTATACATTAGCTTCGGTATAATTGTTTGTTTGTATGACTACCTTCGTATTACTAACACAAGAATGATGCTGATTATATCGAGTTATAAATTGTAAAAGTTATCGAGGTAATAATTAACGCTTCAACAATTCAACAGTGCCTATAAGTGGTTTAATTGAAATAAATTATTTGAGTTTGAGTTTGACGCCCGGTTTCTGAGACAAAAATCAACACAAAATTTCGCTGACAAGTTGTCAAGCTCGCGTAAACTGCAGTGCTTGGTGGAATTAGTTACCAACAGTCAACCGCATCACTTGACTTGCGTTTAATTTTGTCGCATCGATATTTTTTGTGTCAGGAATTGGGAATTAATCTCGTATTGCGTTCATATTTGCGTGTAGTTTTCTAAAATCACCAACAACTCCAACAGCGCTCTATTCTCCTTCATACTCCGGTGAGGTTGCGTTGCCCGGGGGCCAGCAGGCTCTCTGCCAACTCTGCCAGCGTTCCCAGGGAGCATGAATCACGAGTGCCGACTCGTGAGGGGCCTGCTAATGACTATACATCGAGCCTTTGTCTCCTCGGTATTGTACCGATAGAAATAACCAGTGTATGACTATGAAATATACGTGTCAAATGTCAGCGGTACAGAGATGGGAACACTTTGTCGTGTAGGGAAACTAAGTGAAAAGAAAATTGAAATAACCAAAAACCCAACCCAACTGCAAGTAAAACGTTCAAAACAAGCTCACTTTTCAAGCAGCCTGATGCCAGTTGCTCCCTTTTTGAAAGGGCGACTAGAATCAATTAACATTTTTTGTAAATTTTGACGTTCAAAAGTGCCTTTTATGTGCCTATTTGAAATCAAATGATTTGACTTTGACTTTGTTGGTGGTAGTTATTTTCGTTTAATATCAGAAGGCCAAATTCCGTAATTAAAAACGTTGATAATCTAGTCGCAATCTCATCTTAGCGACAATCAATGTCAAAAACTTGTTAAAAATGTAGAGCAATTAGAGGTATTTTTGAAACATTGAGACTGAGATCAGACTGTTAACGTTCTTAAAATTACGGGAATTGTCCCTAAGATTTGATGCCACCAACTGCATCAGAATGCTTGTAATGAACATTAAGAATCCCACATACCAAGATATGTACATACTTAGTTACGCATTGGAAACATAATCTATGCCCTAGCTGTCACGCAAATGGGTAAAAATACAGCAGCGATAGATATTATTTTCCGAATCCGCTGTATTGTCGGGAAATATAGACAGAATTTTGTTAGAACGCAGGTCCTGCACAGCAGGGAAACCTCAAAGAAAATCGCCCACATTGTACAATACACCCCATACCTCCCACACTCAACTCGCATTGTACTGCACTAAAGCCATACTCGAACAAATATGTGGAACACGAAACCGAACTTCACAATTTCGACCAAGTTTGTCATAGTTTTAATAGAACGCAATATTTTTTTCCAATATTGATCCGGATTCAAAAATTCCGAAATAAAAATACTGAAGCGTGGCCTGCTGTTGTGTCGGCACGGCTCGAATTAATATGGCAAAGCATTTTCTCGAAACCGGTGCACAGAGATGAAAACGGTAGCGAAGTGCCGTGGCTCTGAGATTAGCAGGAAATATGCACAGATAGACGGACAAACACGGTTTTGGCTCTTTGATATAGAATATAGAAATGTTATTTTAGTGGTCGGAAATGATAATATTATAGCTAAAGCTAGCTAATGTTTGTGTAGCTATCTAAAACAGGAAAATGTACCTGAGCAAGTTGTTTATACAGTGGATAAAGAAGTCTTTCATATTTTTATATACTCGTACCTACTACCTAAGCTTTTCTCGTTTACTTTTATAGCCATTGCATAACTATAATCAGCCTATATTGTTCCCACTGCTGGGACAAAGGCCTCCTCTCACTGAGAGGGAGTGGGTCCACCACGCGGGCCCAGTGTGGGTTGGTAGATAAATAACATGACTCGAATTTTCGGTTCTAGGACATGCCGGTTGCCTCGCGATATTTCCTTCACCGTTTTGAGAGCAGTGGTGATGACATTAAATACACAAAGTAAAGCCTGGCTGGGTTCGAACTCACGACCTACAACTCGTGAGTCGGCGCCGATACCACTGGATCACCGCTACTGCCTATTGTATCGTTTTCTTAAAGCTATTACCGACTTAAAACTGCTGAGTATAAGACTACTTCCAATGCTCGTAATTATTTCCCACTTTCCAAGTGCCCATTAAAAACATCATGAATATCTTTCCAGTCAACTACAAATTCGAAATTCTATTTCAGACAAAAGATATTCATAAAATCTTAATACTAATAGTGCCTACAGGATAAACATCAAACAATTAAGATAAACTCCATTTTAAATCTAAATGGTAATGATATTCATGGAACGGCCGCTTTTAAAAAACCTGGGCATAGACAAGAGGTTTAACAAACGAGTACCAAACAAGGAGATCGTTACCATAATTACTGATGCAACGATCATTGCCTAAAAAAAGTTAAGTTTGGGACACAATGCCCAAGAGGTTTTGTTTCTTGTTTATGGGAATAGCGGTGTGGTAGGTTAAAAATGTAAACGAGAAAAATACTGTGTGGACTTTAAAGAATCGGTAAGAAGGATTTTTTTTAGGTAATTGAAAATAGCTTTTGATGTGAGTTCAATCGAATGACCGCCAAAAACAAGTAATTTTGCAGTTTTAAATTAAAAAATTAAATGCACGGCTCAGTGGCATAACTTTTAGGTATTTCTCTAGTTGATTGAATTCCATTCATTATCATCACATAAAGATGATAGTTTTACGCTAAAAATTTTGAGAATTATGCGACGAAATATATTTTTTTAGGCTCTGTTTTACGATTGTTTTACCATGACACCATTTTATATAAATAATGTGTGATTATTATGCCCATAATTAACTGTTGAACAGACTGTTGAAACTATTATTTTTATAAACATTAATTAAATACAATTTAGTTCCACTACAGCACACAATACAAAAACCAAACTTTAAACCCGGCCCTCCGATGTAACACGCATGACTGCCACCCAATATTTACATAATTATCGCACATCATGAATGGCTAATAATACTCCATAAATAAATTACCCTTAAAACATACGAGCAAGCAAGCAAGCAAGCAAGCAGGCAGGATGTGGCCTCATAATCCGTTTAACTATAGTTAAACTTTAAAAACAATCGTGACTAGGGTTCGTTAAGATTCTGATCTCGCGCGGCAACGATTGCTCATACCAAACAGCGCGGTTTACGTTAACCCGCCTGATAAACACTGGTTAATGTTAACGTTTAGTTTTATCTGTATTCCTGGCGAGTTTTGTTTATCGCTGTGCAAGGATTGCTCGCCGCATTAAGGCATTTTAAGGAAAGTTACGATTTCTAGAACTTCATTTGCTGCAGTGGTTTATTGTGGGGCTTTTAGTAGTCGTGTGTTGGAACGACGAGTGCTTATCAGGGACGGGTATAAAACTGCTTACCATACATCTAAATATATATAACTCAAAGGTGACTGACTGACTGACATAGTGATCTATCAGCGCACAGCCCAAACCACTGGACGGATCGGGCTGAAATTTGGCATGCAGGTAGATGTTATGACGTAGGCATCCGCTAAGAAAGGATTTTGATCAATTCGACCCCCAAGGGGATAAAATAGGGGGTGAAAGTTTGTATGAAACTTTGTCAAACTATACTTCTTAACGCGAGCGAAGCTGCGGGCAAAAGCTAATTTATCATACATTTGCCATGTGCCATACATTTATTTATGAGTTATTTTGAGAATGAAGACTAAGGCCCTTTTTACACGGCACAATTTCTTTACGGTACGACGTAAGTATAAACCTCGCCGTAAAAAAAACCTGTCTGTCAACTATGTATTTTCTATAGTGATACATACAACACTGACGACCGTACCTACACACGGCGTATTAACGTTTAAATAAAACGTGTCTGACAAAAAGCTTCCATGTGATTCATACAATACTGACGACCGTACACACAGCAAATAAACCATAAGTTTTCAAGACAAGAAAAACGTGTGTACGAAGGGACTTATTCGGTCTAGAAATCAGTTGGGCGAATTAGACAGGCTTTCACCTAGTTCGGCTACAGACAGCCGAACTGGGTTTCGGCTATCGGCGCCAAAACGCTCAAATAATAAACACTTAAAATAGCCATCAAGTAGACGTGCTTAAAATATTTTACAAGTCATTCTTAAATGCAAGTAAAAATGGTCTGTAGACACATGCACATACACATTAGCATTACACAGTAAAAATTGTACCCGATCCGCCCTGATTCACATATCAGCAATTATGAACGACAGAGATACTTTAAGTACCTCGTAAGTACTCCTACAATATCAAGTGACTTACTCCTATTGTTAGGCAAACAAATCAAGGAACAAGTACAAGAAGTACAGGTTGGTAAACGACTTTTGTTTACGTGCAAGTGGGAATAAGCCGGCTTCCGTTTAAGGCGAAGTCTGTATGCCGTAAAAAAACGTATAAAATCTAGCGAATAAAATTGCGTTTTTACGTGTAGTTTTTACAACTCTCGACGCTTTTAGCTTAGGCGTTTCTGTAGTAGTGCTGTATATTTTTCAGTTTATAGGCACGCTGCTTGTAGATGAAAATATCAACAACATGGTATACTTGAAGTTGTCCGTGACTTTGTTTGCACACAACGCCTGCTGGACCCACCCATGGACTCAATTTCCAAAAATTCCCACTTAATCTACTTCACATCCTATAGGTAACAAGTCTTAAAACTGTTATGTTTCTATCTCTAAAGGTTAATGCTTTGCGTTATCTTTTATCTCCAATAAACTATTACCCTCTATCCTCTACCCTAAGATTCCTACGACTCGTCTATAAATCGACTTCCTTATTTCGTCGACAGTCCTACAACACTAAGCGCACTGTACTTGCCTGCACGTATTAGACATTCCAGTGTCGAAGGGCATACATAAACATCTACTAGGGATGAGTCAATCAGGTAATACGGAATAAACCGCAATGGCGATGAATAAAGGCCTTTTCATAGCACAACACTAATGAGGTCGCTGCATGGCTCAAAATTTTAAACTCTATGAATAAGAGTTCTCGGAAAAAAGTGACAAAGTCATTAACAAAACGATTTGCTATCTATGTTCGTACTGAGAACTCAGTGGTTTGACATAATACTCTGTCCACTATATAGGTTAACCGTTTTTTGACAGATCGAACTAGTGAGCAATTATATTTATTTTGTCAAAACTGATACACGTACGGTATTATAATGTCTGTAAGAAGTCATAAATAAGATAATTCAATAAGATTAGGCAATTTATTTTTTTACGCATTTTAAAGTTAACTTTTACGTAATCTGGAATCGTTCTAAGACAGCTGTCAAAAAACGGTTAACCTAATGGACAGGGTATAGGATATGAAAAGAGTTACAGAACTTATTCGACGTTTAATACCAATCCAATTTAACCAGAATTAGTCATAATTTTAGCCTAAAAACGCCCTTTTTTTAACCGGAGCTGCCGTGTTCCGGCTTTAAGGGCCCATGACATCCCAAGAGAGACATTTTGTTTTAAAAAAAATCCCAAAAAAAAACGTAATAAAACCCTTGTTGTTGTCCATAGGCAGAAGTAAAAACATTTCATAAGAGCTGTCACACTCACAACCTACCGCATAACAAATGAGCTTCCCTAATACAGTGTACAACCGTAAACATGCCTTGTACTTGTGTAGGGAAGGCGGTATCCTGAACCTAACCGAGACAACCCATTCCTCATAGCATAAGTAATTCATTATGTTCCTGGCGCTGGCGGATAGTCGAGCAACTCTAACCAGATTTTATTCGAGACGTATCACACTTGAACGCTGTAGATTCGGGGAGCAACGTGCCAAGCTTAGGCAAGTGGCAAACTTGGCAATTTGAGTCGCGGCTACTGACCTGGTTCGATGTATAGACGTTAGTTTAGATTGAGAGAAGTAAAACTTGAACTAGTGATAAGGTATGTGATAGATGCCAAGTAAACTAGATCATACGGAAATACCTACTGAGGGGGGCTTGTGGCTAAGTAATATATAAAACAGCGGCACGGATCGATCGATCAGGTTAAGTTACGCTTGCCGCGGTTGGTCCGTGGATGGGTGACCATATTTACATACCAAGACACCACCGCTCCATGACTTGGAAAGCACGTTAAGCTGTTGGTCCCGGCTGTCATCCGTGGATCTTTGACAGTTGTTACGGGTCGTCAGAAGCCCGAAAGTCTTACAACCAGTCTTACCACGGGGAATCGTATTACACAGTAACTGGGTTGTGGAGGTCAGATAGGCAGTCGGCAGCAGTAAAAAACTGATACTCCGACCCCAACAAAGTTACGAAAAGGTTGGGCAGATGATAAATGAAACACCTACTGAGATTATCGGTTCGTCTGTCGATGAGGTGAGAATGCTGCAATTAGTCACTTTTCTTGTCATCTCAGGTTTTCAAGCCAGGCTTTGCTATTCATCAGAGAGCTCACGAAATTAAAGTAAATCAATCAGCCCTCTAATTACCTCATACATCATACAATCACAATCTGAATAATTTTGAAGGATATTGTTAATCCATTGCTTCATATGTTCGCAAAATTTGTCTGCTCAACAACGTAAATAACGCAATGAATGTTGGTGAACTGTCAAAATGAAAACCATTGCTACCGTTAGTTTGTTACTCAATTAACCCGCTGGGTTGGTGTCACTGGTTACGGTGGAGACCTTTGCTGACCAACATTTAGGATCCCGTGACAATGGACGCCGGGTCGTCGATTAACTATCTCCGGTTTCTGAAAGCCAATTTATTTTAATCTATATTCAAATCTCAAATCAAATAATTTGATTCCTCTACTATCTATTGCTAGATTTCCAACTACGGAGTTTGTTCAGGCTTTAAAAAAAATGGGACTGTTCATAAATTAATCCGTCTACATTTACAATACTTTTTGTCAGCTTTCTCGGCCTCGTGAAGTTGCCTTTAAACAACGAACTGAATATGACCGCAGCCAAAATAGCCAGGCGTACCATCAGCCTAAAAACATGAAGGTTCATAAATAATGGCAGTTTACAAACCCTTGCTTACGAACTCCATGACACATCTATCATGGTTGACTCTTTATAACTTTCTTCGAGTTACAAATTGACAAAGAGCCAATACACTCTGTGTTTTTCTTTTTAGGGCTCCGTACCTCAAAGGGAAAAACGGAACACATATAAGATCACTTCGTTGTCCGTCTGTCAAGACCGTTTTTCTCAGGAACGCGTGGAATTATCATATTGAAATTAATATCAAATACTCAGGGCTGCAATCTCTTGAAGCAGTGAAAAAATCAAACTACGGGCGTTAATGTTCCGTTTATGTCTTTAGTTACATTACAAAAAACAACATTTCCGTGATAAACTATTTGCATACCTACAAATTTGTACGGAAAGCTCGGTGCGCGATTCCGACTCGCACTTGACCGGTTTTTTCTTTAGATGTTATGGTATGGAAATAAGTGTTGCTAAACTTAATACGACTGCAGACTGATTTATCTTGGTTCAGTCTTTCAAGCTACGCTTTCAGGCCAGTATTTGGTGAGGGATTACCAAAGATGGATCCCATATAGGTACATACAGGGTTATTTTAAACTGGCTAGCTAAACTCCGCAGATGCGCTGGGCATCGATATCTAAACACGGTAAATAAATAATGTATTTTTAAGAGGTCAACGACAGCTGTTAGTATTGTAACTCGAAGTATGAGTTGAGAAAACTGTTTTTTTATGTTTTACCGTGTTAAGATATCGGCACCCATTACGTCTGTGAAGTTTACACAAAAATAAAAATAGATTTAAAAACCACATTTCAAGTAACCACAATTACTGCGGTCGCACAAAAAGGACCCCACAAAAAAAACCATCAATTTATTTTCTTTTTTATCATGATTAGATATTGCTATCCATCACTTCTGCGGAGTTTCGCTAGCTAATCTAATGGGACCCTGTAAAGTACATACTAATTCTATAATCAAGTCTGACAACCAGTCTTACCAAGGGGTTTCGTATTACCCAGTAACTGGGTTCTGGAGCTCAGATGGGCAGTCGCTCCATGTAAAATACTGGTACTCAGCTGCATCCGGTTAGACTGGAAGCCGACCCCAACATAGTTGGGAAAAGGCTAGGTAGATGATGATGAGTACATACTAATTCTATAGTTTGTAGCTAAAATTGTTACGACTTCAGCCGGATTTATTTTGGGCAAAACTTTCATCCAGTATTTCCTGACGGATTACATAATGGATTTCATGTAGGTAATATGTCAAGCGATGTGAAGGTATAAAGCATTCATGAAGTCTGTAGTTGTGTAATCTGTGGTTGTATCCAACAGGGATCCATCCATTTCAATATTCCCTAATTTAGCAGGTGTTGCAAACATTATGGAGAATGTTTTGTTTATTAAGGAAAGTAAATGCTAAAATATTTTCACTACACTCTCTTTTATGTAAAATATTACATTGAGCGTTACAAAATAATGTACACTGAAGTATTATTAAAACTCTTAAAACATTAGTTTGTACGTAATTAATTCAAGTGTATTTTTTGTTAGTGTAAGCTGTAATTATTCGTACATACATTGACGTTGCAAGCCAACCTGCACTAGATTACGCCATTTTAAATTCTTCAAATAATTTTAATTCACATGGCAACATATTTTAAAAAGGTAAGAGGTTTTATGAAAGCCCCGGGAAATAGTTATTGAGAGCATTTCTGGGTGAATTTTGTAGCCTGTGGCATTTTATACTGTAAGGACCTTGTCTTTATATACTTGTAGATGTACTACAGCTAGGGTATAGGAAATCAGAAGTTATGCAACAAAAACATAAAAACTATATAAACCATTTTCAAAACAAAATCCCGCTTACATCATGATCACAGCTGCGTCCGTAAGTAAAACTAAAGAGGATGCTTCTTAGGTCGACTAATAATATGCGCTGCAAGCAGGAATATCCTTACGGTGGTCAGATATAGATTTTGACGATAGTACCTACTGATGGAAGGATTGTCTATCATCAAAATGATAGACAATGTACAGCATAAGCAAGAAAAACATTTATCTAGATAGACTAAACGGAGCCTTGACTGACCTAAGTCTAAAAGAGGAATAATCTGAGCAATATCCATTTATAGCGCCACACAGTTGTTTTGGCGCGTGGCCAAAATCGGAACTAACGCCGCCATCTTTTTCTCAATACATTTCGCATACTCGTAACAATTACTAACAGCGCCCCTCTGTCAACGTCATTCGGGCGCCAAAAGATCTTTCCTTTTTGTCCGTTCACAGTTCTTTTACCTCTGACAGCAGCAAGCTAATAGCAACCCTATAGTAACGAAAATAAAGACCACATTGATATTAACAGATTTGTCAAGGGCAGTAACCCAAAAGCAACCTTATTTGAATGACAATAAAGATCACTGTGATTTTGACAATGATGCAAAATCAGAGGACTGGAGTGCAGCTGCCATCTCCTATCAACAAGAGGCAGCTTAATGTAAATATGTTATGAACTTGATCGCAGAGCTGTAGTGGCCCTGTGGTAACGGCCGCGACTTACGAGCTGTGTAGGTCGTAGGTTCGAACCCAGACAGGCGATTTACTTTGTATAAATTATTTCATCACCACTTCTCTCAAAACATTGAAGGAAAACATCGTGAGGAAACCGGCATGTCCTAGGACCAAACATCCGAAGACATGTGACATCTACCAACCCGTTGGGCCCGTGTGGTGGATTACGGCCCACTCCCTCTCACTGAGAGGAGGCCTGTGTCCCGGCCGTGGGAACATTAAAAGCTTATGTATGAACTTGATCAGCAATGTATGCCAATGTCATTATTTAAATACAGTAGGTAGTGCCGTATGTGTTTTCATGGACACTTGCCAATACGAACACGAGTACCACTAGGCGTCATATAAACGAGCCTCTATGATAAAATGAACAAGTTTCAATTGGTAGTTCTTTAATTTCAAATATTTTAACTGTAAGTGGCCTAGAAAAGGGTGTTCTTATTTTTTACTCATGGTCTGACTCCACCTTTAAAAAGTGGCCTATTTAATAAAACCGACATGCTACAGGAAGTACATATAATCAGCCTATAATGTCCCAATTTTCCATGTTGCTGGGACACAGGCCTCCTCTCTTAGCGAGGGATCATCTGCATCATCTGCCTAGCCTTTTCCCAACTATGTTGGGGTCGGCTTCCAGTCTAACCGGAAGCAGCTGAACACCAATATTTTACATGGAGCCACTGCCTATCTGACCTCCACAACCCAGTAACTGGGTAATACGATACCCCTTGGTAAGACTGGTTGTCAGATTTTCGGGCTTCTGACGACCCGTAACGACTGTCAAAGATCAACGAATGACAGCCAGGACCAACGGCTTAACGTGCTTTCCGAGGCACGGAGGGGTCTTGGTATGTAAAGATGGTCACCCATCCACGGACTAACAGCGGCAAGCGTTGCTTAACCTGATCGATCGACCCGTGCGGCTGTTATTACTTAGCCACAAGCCCCCCAAACCGTCACCGTCAGTCGCGGCCGTTACCACTGGGCCACAACTGCTCACGATATATAAAATTCACAAGTTTCAATTGAAAGTATTACACACTTTTCTGTAACTGGCCTAGAAAAAAGTGTTCTTATTATTCACTCATGGACTATTATTTTAATAAAACCAACAGGCCACAGGTGACCGGTAACAATCTGACAATTTGTCAAGTTTCGTTCATACATTTTGAGCAGTATCAAACAGCACCTGTCGTGAAAATGTGTCAGTTTTGTAATTCTTTGATAAATACGTCACATTGTTAGTTATACGGAACAATATGACATATTTGCTTATTTCTACCAGCACTTACCTTGCTATCTTTCTGCCACGAGCAAACGCCTTTCTTGTCGGATATCCTACACTTGAGCAGAGCATCTTCACCAGGATTCACTTCAGTATAGGTTGGCATCTCTATAAACCTTTGGACAGCATCTGGAAGAGAAACAATATGGTCAATACTATTGGTCTTTCTGTCTCGTTGGACTTGTCGTCGTAAGGGTAAATACTGTTGAGCATGGAGTCCTGAGTTCAACTCTGGGTCAGGCGAAGTGTTATTGGATTTCCCCATTAGACATTCTCAGTAGCAGAACGGAATTTGGATTCGTGCCCGGATGAAGAAAGAACAAGAGAAAAATAAAGAAAAATCCGTTTATTGGCATTACAGCAAAAAAATTCCTTAACTATAAACAATGCTTATATGAGTGCCAAAAGCGTCTTTGCACATAATTTCAGATAACAACATCAGGCGAGGCAAAAGGCTCGCCCGCTTACATCGGACCCAAACATAATAAGCATCAAACTGTAGGTCTGCGTACTTTACACAGACGCTAAACGGTTTACGCTTTTCGCCTATCCCCTCGGGACTTACAGGCGTGGTGTTATGAATATATTGGCCTTTGTGAAAGGTAGTTGTGCAGAGAACTGCAGAGGTTGATTGATTGATTGATTGACAGAAGACTCTGTGTTGCGCACAAACGGCTCAACTGAAAACTGTAGGGTACCTACGTCAGTATGCAAACTTTTTTTTCTCTTTTTTTTTTAGCTGGTCCGTATTCGCATTGCAGGCTCTCTTGGCCACGTCATCCGTTTGGGTGAACTTTAAGTGCGTATTTCGCGATCATATTCCATCACATAAATAAAATGCGGGGTTTTTATTGAATATAGAGCGATAAAGTCCCTTTTCATGGATTTCAGAAAAAGGACTCGGGTGATTATAGGAAGAATGCCAGTATCTACATGTGCAGACGGGTACAGCTCAATTCAAACTTTATGGCAGCTCGGAGCATGAGGCGAGACGCTGCGCAGTAACAAATTCATGTGTCAGCGGGGGTGAGGGGCAGGGTACTGCGCAGCAATTAGTGCACTTCAGAGCCGCCATGACCGGTAATAAAAAATAGGTAGCTCAGAGTAGGTAAAAAAAGTTACTAATATTATAAACGCGAAAGTTTGTATCGATGGTTGGATGGATGGATGGATGTTTATTACTCTTTCACGCAAAAACTACTAAACGGATTTGGATGAAGTTTGGTACACAGATAGTTTGTAACCAGGATTAACACATGAGATACTTTTCATACCGATATTCCCACGGGATCGAAACTTATGCGTGTGAAACCGCGTGGCGCAGCTAGTTAAAAATAAACGAGAGGTGTCGTAGGAGTTGCGTAACACAGTATCGGTACCAATGGGTTTCATTTTGACAGTTCATGAACATTCATTGCGTTATTTACATGCAGGTCAGACAAATTTTTCTAACATATGAAGCAATGGATTAGATTCCTTCAAAATGATTCAGATTGTGATTGAAAGTACGTTACGCAATTACCGGAATTACCGCAATTACCGTTACTCACCGGTTGAAACGAAGTTCCTTTCGTTGTATATTATGTATTAATTTCACAATTAAATAAATTAATAACGTTTCAAAGTAACTAAATGAAACAAAAAAAAGTGTTGTGACGGTCAAAATAATAATAATAATAATAAAGATTTATTGATCAACTAGGACTAGATTACATGGCAAAGTATTAGAATATAAAGTAATATAATATAAAGCAATATAATATAAAGTAATATAATATAAAGCACAAGCATGAAGTTTCTTAATCTAGTTAGTGGGTGCCGTCCTAGATAGGTTACAAAATAACCTGTGTTTAAGAGAAACAGTTATATACAGTACAGTGCACAACACAGCAGCAGCAGCTGTGCAGTGTACAGTGTGTTTTCCACTTTTTTCGCCTAGCTCGCCGTATGATAAGGAGCTTCTTTCCAAAATACTTGTTTCGGACATAAGTTTCACTTAACTTATTTAGGGGATATCAATTTTATTGTGCTTGTCACTAAGATTTATACCAAAATGCTTTATGTTACACAGGACATATTTTGACAGTTGCACCTAACTATTTGCGATTCAAAAATCGTTCGAATTTACATTATGTACGTGTAGGTACATCACGAGGTCGTGTTACGGCCTCTTGTATATTATACGATGCAAATGGCGACGTCAAAAATGTGACGTATGACATCAATTGGAAAGTTAGGCAGATAACACACTACAACGCGCCAAGCGACGGGGCGCGGGAAACAGAGCCAAATTCCCCGCGCGAAACGCGATTTTATTGGATTTGTATGTAAAATATCACGCGCGGGGGCGTGTGGTCTGCGCCCCGTCGCGTGGCGCGTTGTAGTGCGTGATCCATCTTAAACTGGTACAACTTTACGAGTTTAATAGATATAACAAAGTCCAAAAGTGATCCAACGTTTTTTTATTTTATAAAAAACGTTGCCCCACAATAGGAAGTACTCCTGTATCGTGGGTGCGTTAACAAACATTTGAACTCACATACACAAACAGCCAGACCCGGAAAAACTACCTGTAGCCTGTAGGCAATACAAATATTTGTTCCGTGCGGGAATCGAACTCGCGACACGCAGCGCAGCAGTCAATCGCTCAGCCACTGCGCCAACCGTGTCGTCGTGTCGTTTTCTTAAGGTAATCGTATACATCTCTTATTAAAAATGTATGGTACTCCTCTCCATGTTTTCCTTAGACATTTTAATTAATATAAATTAAAAAAAGGTCTGTACAAAGGAAATGTTTTAACTTAAAGCTTCCTTAATGTTTATGTCATTTCTATAATTAATTAGGTTCCTTTATATTTTATTGAATGCCACAAAAGGTACTCGCGTAAATGAAATATAATACCTTTTTTTTTTGGGTGGGCAATCATCAGATGACTTCTCCCGCTCTGGGTGGAGCGGGAAGGCGTGTCAGATTTTTACTGACCCCACCCGTGTTCCTTCAGTTGCCTGTGCCAGGGGCAACGTTATGTCATTCGAACAACCCGCGGCCCTGGCAGGCATCGGCCCTAGCGGACCCCGTCAGTTAGTGCTGACATCTCTTTGAGGCACGCGTGGAACACAACGTGCCGTCGACCTGGGCCGAAGTGAAGTACCTAATAAATTAATTTCTTAATGTTTGGTGTATAAGAGATATATAGATAATTTTAGAACTTGTTTTTTAGCGAAGCCTTCTCATTTTAAATTCAAACGTATGAAGGCCTAGCTTTTGAACTTGGAAAGCAAAACATATTAATAACGTCTAAGTGCTCATTCGTAAGTCAGCATTTGCGGTGTCCCAACGTCCTCGTAGATAAGCCCGCACTAATGATGTCAACCTGTCACTAATTATGCACATATTGTGATCTAAAGCCTACACGATTCTGCTGAGTAGGGCGGAGCTGTAGGTGCCACATAAACATAATCGATAACACTGATTTACACTGAGCTTGCAATACCTGATTTTCTAGGTAATGCAAGACGTGAAATTAACTATGAAATGTTAATAAAGACAAAAATGATGGGAATGAACGATCAACCAAGTAAAATAAAGGACTAGGATTTTACCAAAGTGAGATTTCTTTTATCCTTGGAGTAAAATAGACGTCTGGCAGTTCTAGTATGAAAAACAGTAATAAATTCACAATTTATTCTCAGGATAAGACTTATTCTTGGTATAGAGGTTTGGTGAAATTTGCCCATAATAAACTACCCTCATTATCTATATTTATTATACAAACAAACAAATAAAATTGAATTGTCTGTTTGTAATGTCAAAAAAACAGCTTTTTACTACTATGCATAAACTCAAACTCAAATCATTTAATTCAACTAATCCAATTACAGGCACTTTTGAATTGTCAAAGGGTCAGTCAGTCAGAAAGATGAAGCTAGCATATTAAAGTAATACGGTACTTATTTAAAAAAAAAAACTTTTTTTTTTTCATTTTTGTTTTTCGGTCTGTACTCTGTATATTTGTTCTGGGCGGATTTTGAGGGCACTCGCAGTTAGCTGATGTTGTAAGGAGTAACTAAGGATATTTTTATTTTAGAAAAAGAATTAGATTCCGCGCAACAAACTTAAAACCCCACACGGGCGAAAGCACGGACAGAAGCTATATATAAGTCATAAATATAGTAGGTATGTACTATCCTGTACCCAAAGGCTGAATCTGATGGTAATTAAAGGTACAGTGCACGCCACTCTTTGCTTTCCACTTTCCTCGGTCCTTTGACAAACACTTACATAGTAAAAATACGCAAGAAATAAGGACAAACATCTACATCGGACTGGCGATACAGACGCAACATTTGAGGCTCTCCTGTTGCACTGTTGACATGAATCCAATCATGGCACGAGCATAATTAGCTTAGTTTAGAGAGGACTGGAATACTAGTTATCTGCGATCAATATTGGCAGTAATCGGCGATAAAAAAGCTGCTGATGACACTTGACTAAGTGTACATACACACGAGTGATACCCGTCAACGGCAGTCAGCTGCGGCCGTCGACGTGTATTGACAGCAGCCGTCAACACCCATCGGCGGCTGACTTCGACTTGTGCCGCTCGTGTATTCGAGGACGGTGCTCAAATACACGAGCAGCATGTTGTCTCTCTCTCTCTCTGCCGTTGACGCGTTTCGCTCGTGTGTATGAGCACCATAAAATACACTCTCAAAAAAACAACCCCAAAATCACCTACTGATTCAATTTAACCGCCCTTAATTTTGAAGTGGCTAATGAACGTCCCATATCGTAAGTTGAAAGCCTATTCGTCGCATAAAAGGGTAGGCCCGAATCGTCAGGACCCCACGGCGCCATTTCAGCAGTTTATGAAGATTACAAATATTTCACACAATGCGCGAACCGCGGCCACAGGCGTATCAAACCTTATTCTGTCTTGAATGGAGTTCACCAAGTACTTTTTGTTGTTCATTTTTAGTACTGAACAGTTATTTTGTTGTAAAAGGTTTCGGCGGAGTTCCGAGAGGTAGTGGTATTATAGAAGTTGTTACGTGTTTGGAAATGGTTTAAAGCGACGTCGTTTAAACCGTTTTGAGGCGTCAGGAAGATAAGAAGAAGCGTCTCCCGTGGCTATACGATTATGGTGCAATTTTCAGCATTCCGTTTCGTTCCGTTTCCGTTTTCAGCTCAATTTAAAATGTAATTTTCTTTCTACCTTTTACATAGTCGAAAATCATGAAAAAATAAATCAATCTCACTATCATAAAACATCAGCGGAGTTTTCAACTTTTCACTTTATAAAATAGTGTCAGCTCCTATATAAGTATGTACCTACATCAAATGTAAAAAGACCGGGAGCTCTAAAACGAGAGTGGTATTAATAAAACGGGTCTTAGAAATGAACACGAAAAGAATATCAAAGAAACCTCCACCTGACATGAAACTACAAAAGCATTCGACCCCTATTTAATAAAAATAAAGAATTTTATACCCCAGCCGAATAGCTACATTGTTATTCATAGCGTCGATATCGTAATCCATAAGAATAATCTAGAAATTTTCCTTTCGAATCGAGTATTGCACGAGTTTAACGGTTGCTCATTACGGGTGAGTCGAAAGGCGTGAAGATGGCCTGATAACGAGCGTAGTCACACACACGTGACTCTAGAGCAGATTCGAGCAGTTCTGAGCATTTTCAGCGCTCAAGTATTTCTTGTAGATGTTATTTAGTCTCGATATTTCCTGTCGATAAAGACATACCTGAAGTGTTTCTCTAACGGAGATAGCCCAAAGGATAACGTACTTACATTTAATCAATCAATAAGCAGAGGACTTGTAAGTTGTTCACAGTAACATGCACCCTAATTGCATATAACACACTATCAATCTGAATAATTTTGAAGGATATTGCTTTATTTGTTCGAAAAATGTGTCTGCTCAACAACTTAAACAACGGAATGAATGTGGTTGAACTGTAAACTAAAAGCCATAACTGTTAGTGTGTTACGCAAATACCCCGCAGCTCATAACAAAACTATGGGAAATCAGTATTGCCTCGCAATTGGTTTGCGGACGTCAGATGGTCTTCACATCTAGTAAATTATTGATATTAAGTCGCATGTGGCTCCACCGAAGGTCGACCCAACATATTGGGTAAAGGCTTCTGTTAATTGCATACCGAAGTAAAATACTCCGCTTATCGCACCTACTTACAAAGCCATTAAACTTGAAGTCTTAAAAAGTATTCGAGTAATACTTTTTAAGACTTCAAGTTTAATGGCTATGACTCGAAAGAACTATGAAAGTTGCAAAAGCAAAGCTGTGTAGATTGTTGGAGTTCGGAATCTCCACAGTTCTACCTGCGTTGAATTAAATATTAGTCGAGATAGTGTTTGTGTAGCTACTAAAATACTAATATTCAACTGTGTCTAGATAGAATGGGGGCTGAATCAAGCGTAGTTGGAAAAAGGGTACCTGGATTGATTGCACACATTGATTGTGTAGCTGTGTCAGCGGCTGGATTAAGCGCTTTTTTTGGGAAAAAGCGTGAAATCTGACGGGTGCTCCGGTATAAAGTGGACGGGATATTTCCGTGTATTGATCCAATCCTCTACTCATCTATCAAGCTGCCAATTAAGGTGATAGTTAGAAGCATTACGATAGAATATTAAAATAGATTATGATTAACGACTTGATGACTCGACATGATTTCGTTGAACTGTTGAAATGTTTATTTTGCAGTCTATTTTTAGAATTGGCAAAACACAGTCAACAAAAAGAATTTGGTAAAGTGAAAGAATACCTTTTCTAATAAACGTTGTTTTCCCATAAGCTTTTTTTTTCACGCATCGTAGAGGGAATTTCCTCAATAAGAACCCTCAATGGAACCAATCAAATTCAACTTTCCCAATGATTGGCCCAAAAAGTTGTATTAGCCTGGAAACATTGGGTAAATCGTATCAACAAAAATAAATACACAATCATACTAATTTGTAGAGAAGGAAAATTTATTTTTACTAGTCGTCGCATTCTTATGAGAATTTTCAAAGTCGCAGGTAACTTGTAACCTTTAAGAATTAAAAGTTATCCAATTTTAAGCAATATGAAAAACTTTGCATGTCCTAAGTACCTACGAATTCGACAATCTGCTCCGTAATTTAGTATGGACTCTACTTTTTTTTCCTTGTTGAACAAGGCTTATTCCTTATATTGAACTCAGGAATTTTTACTACTAGGTATTAACTTCAGAACTTTTAACATTCCCGTACAGTCACGAGCACCAATATGTCAACACTTGGCAACTTTCAAATGCGATTTTTTCGTGAAATAACGAATGCAACGTTGAAATACGACACATTACACAAACCTATGGTTTCGAAAATGCTATGTTCGTAACAGCATAATATTTCATTCAAAAACAAAGGAGTAAATCGCTTTTGAATAAAGCCGAGTGTATACATACTTTTGCTCGTGACTGTACCTATAGTTCTCTCAAAGAATTAGTCTACACTTACTTCACTGAAAAAGCAACCGACCAAGGGAAGGCAAGCAAGGCGACCGATATATAATAGCGTAATACTCGTACAACGCGGTGATTACAGTAATCGAGACTTATATGCTCCTCAGTAAATGATTAAAAATTAAAAGCGATAGATTGTGCGCTTTCGTTGAGGGGCTTGTGGCTAAGTAATAACAACCGCACTGGTCGATCGGTCAGGTTAAGCTACGATTGCCGCGGATAGTCCGTGGATGGGTGACCATCTTCACATACCCCTCCGTGGCTCGCAAAGCACGCTAAGCCGTTGGTCCCGACTGTCATTCGTGGATCTATGACAGTCGTTACGGGTTGTCAGTAGCCCGAAAGTCTGACAACCAGTCTTACCAAACGGCATCGTATTACCCAGTAACTGGGTTGTGGAGGTCACATACGTATTCGCTGCATGTAAAATACTGATATTCAGCTGCATCTGGTTAGACTGGAAGCGACCCAAGGTTAGGCAGATGATGAGATCTTGCGCTTTCATAATTTCTAACTTGACGATATTATCGTGGACGTCCGCGTTACAGCATATTATCACAATAAACACGGGGAAGTAAAATGTGTGGATATACAGGGTATTTGGTAGGAGAACCGACACAATTTTTTGAGGAATTGGGGATGTCATTTTTAGTCACGTCTAGCACAAAATTGTTTTATTTTTCATTTTTATTATGAATATTTAAATTAAAATATTTCGTTCCTTAACACAATGTTACGACTTTGGAAGCACCCAAGTCATGTCTTTTGTTTGTGCAGAATAAACAATTTTTCTTTATTTTTCTTTTGTTTTTCTTTCTTTTTCACGTATTTCCATATATTTTATGGACGTGAACGACCACGATAATATCGTCACGTTAGAAATTATAAAACCGCGCAATAGACACTAGTTTCTACCATAAGGAATATAAGGACAGTCAGCTTTCACCTGCGTTACTAACAGAATCATACCGCTAGCGTAGTGCGGCTGCCAAGTATGGTAATTACGCCATTGTTTCTACGAAACGCTGTGCTGAACGTGATACTGATGATAAATAGATTTGTACATAAAACCGTCACGCTTGCTATCGTTGTGGGGTAGCTAAGCACTAGTAATGATGTATGGTTTAAAGTCACATTGGTTTGTGGCTATTAAACCAGTCTTACCAAGGGGTATCGTGTTACCTAGATACCGGGTTGTGGAGTACAGGCAGGCAGTCACTGTATGTAAAATACTGGTATTCAGCTGCATTCGGTAAGGCTGGAATCTGTCTCCAACATAGTTCGAAAATGGCTAAGTAGACTAACTGGTCCGTGGTTATTCGCGCATTTTCTCTGATTAATGAGAGTCAATTTTTTATCATAGACAAGCTTCTGCCGTGACTTGTCCACGAGAAACTTCTTGTTTTATCAAAAAACTGTAAAGCAAAAAATAATAAACCTTTTTTATTTAACCTTAATAACTAAGTTCTTAAACTAATGTAAGTATACGTAAGTAATTTTGTGTCGGCGCCAAACAATCAATAAACAAAGATCACTAAATTGCCTTAAATTTAAACGGCGCCGACTCAAAATTATTTAGGTATACTTACATTAGTTTAAGAACTTAGTTATTAAGGTTAAATAAAAAAGATTTATTATTTTTTGCTTTTCAGTTCTTCAGCGGTTTAATTTTTTTGTTAAAAAGTTTTTATTTTATAGTTTTTTGTGGCTATAATCGACTAATTGTTTGCCAAAGGGCAGGCATATGTGGCACTGAGTAGAGTAATACCACACAACTCAGCATTCAAATCTGTTTTCCCCTATTTTCCCACCCTTAGGGTTGTAATTTTTTTTTTCAAATTTATATGGGACCTACCCTTTCCAATAAAAAAAGAATTATCAAAATCGGATTACTCTGTAAAAAGGTAAGCGTGGTCAAACATAAAAAAAAATAGACGCGTCGACTTGAGACCCTGCTCCGTTTTTTTTCGTCGGTTAATAAAATATATCTTATGACACTCAGTAATACTGTAACTTCCGGTTTGTGAAAGAATTTTCGGAATCAGATCACTAGTTCTAAAGATTACCGAGATACATATACTCACTTACTTTTTCCTCTTTATAATATTAGAATAGATACGAATGACGGTGAATAAAAATACCGTGCGTGAGCAAGTACATACGGTTATCAATGTTCATTCCTTCTCTGAATGAGATGTGGCCTGAGATGGCTGAAGGGTCAATTACAGGCGGTCAATAACAGATAGCATCCACTCTAGGTCCTACATTTCTCTATTGCAGAACGAAGGCTGATACTAAAAACCGATATCTATTAGCCGTATTGCACGCGGGAGGGGGGAACAGGGGTCGGTGACCGCTAAGCCAGGATTATCTTAATTGTCAAGTATTCTTTGTTGACGTGTATAGTCACAATCAAACTTAATTGCTTAACCACTTGTCTTCTATGACTAGTACTTAGGTAATTTAAAAAAAAAAGTAGTAGTAAAATATTTTTCTTTCTTTCTTTTCCTTTTTCCTTCTTCTTTAATAATTTTAAGACAGATGGAACTACTGCTTTGAACAAAGATCATAGTCATAGATATATCATCATCTGCCTAACCTTTTTCACTAACTATGTTGGGGTCGGCTTCCAGTCTAACCAGATACAGCCGGAGCACCTGCCTATCTGACCGCCACAACCCCGTTACTGGGTAAAACGTACATATAGCCGTAGATATATGATAAAGTAATATAGACATATAAATCATTTGTGAGCTTTGGTATCAGTATCTCTACATATTATAAAATAAAGTCCCCTCGCTGCGTTTGCCTGTCTGTCTGCGTGAACACGATAAACTCAAAAACCACCGAACGGATTTTCATACCGTTTTCACCAACGGACGGAACAATTCATGATTCCTCATGAATCACTCCGTCCATTGAAGGCCTAATGAATTATAACCTAAACACAAAACCATAATGAATTATACACTTAAGCCTGCCGGTTAAGTGTATAATTCATTACGGTTTTGTGTAAATTGCCTGAAATTTATGACGATGATTGTTGAAGATGTCGGTAAAAATCATGCCAACTGAGCTCTACTGGCGTCCGCCGCTTAGACATTGGATGAAATTTGGCATGGCACACAGATAGTTTATAACCTGGATTAACACATAGCGTAATTTAAATCCCGGTAGTATTTTCCGACACTCACGCGGGCGGAGCCGCGGGCATAACCTACATGCAAGTATATATTTCTCATTTTTTTTTTGTATAGAATAAAAGATGAGAGCCTCTTATATGATCCTAGATATAGGTATTATGTAATTATGATAGTGTAATATCCCCTGTGTCAACACGATCAATAAAAAAGTAATATAAGTACTCAAATTAAGCTCAAAATCAACGCTTATCGGCTTTCCCCAAAAATGCAGTTCGCTTTCCAGTCAGTATTATGTAAAACCAAATTTAATCACAAACAGTCCTCATTACTCATCAATTCGACCCAGTCATTTTCAATACAAATCGTAAGTCAAACGATTTATGAATAATAATGTTCTCCAAAAATTACGAATTCTCATTCATCGCGTTTGTGATTCATATCAGTACGTATTTGTTTTATTGTTGTTGATAACAAAGGTAACTCACGGAAAAGTCATGCACATAATTTCCATTTTCCATTAACCTTTCCATCGCGTTAACTTATCAGTTATCACTGTCTGACTGGGGAACAGGAAACTAAATAAACCTGATATAAAAGGAATAAAACCAAAAATTTTGCAAATAAAACGTTATCGGGCGATGTTTCGAGAGTTAGAACGTTGGTATCGCAGGGGATGTGGAGGTCCACGGATGGGTCTCGACTGATTAGATAGGAGACCGAGCTGATATCCTTATATGAAGTTGAAATACACCGACTGTGTATTTTTGTACCTAAGGACTTGAGGACACAACAGAAAAAGTTTCGATAAGTATTAATAATAGCATTTTTTTTTTCTTATTTCTCTCCAAAAGTTATAATGTTTTGTTCGTAACATAAGTTACAGCATTACTCTTTGTGAGAGCTGAAAGCCAATTCCCGTAATTATAAACGTTTAAAATCTACTCGATCAATCAATGATCGAGTCAAAAATGTAGGGAAATTGCAGGTATTTTGACAGATTGAGACTGGTCTTAGACTTTGAACGTTCTTAAAATTACGGGAATTACCCCTTAGAAGTCATTACTGCCTACCTGTATGACAACTACAGGATTCACCCCAGGATTTTTTTTTCTTTCTCACCCTCTTATATTACAATAAAAAAGAAAGAAAAAAATGTTTGATTTTCCAGAAACATGTGCATGACGTGACGTAACGTGCATTTTTCTGTGACAATTCTGTGACTCTCTGTAGGAGCTGTCATTCATTAATTCTCCTGCCCTTATCCCAATTTATTTGGGGTCGGCGCAACATGTCTTTTTCTTCCATACTTCTCTATTAGTCGGCATCTCGGCAGTCACCCCCTTTCCAACCATACCATCATTCACACAGTCTATCCATGAGGGAGCTGTCATATAGGCACCGAAAAAAGTCTAAACAAAACTAAATCAGCTCAGACAAAGATAAATGTAATCAAATTATCTTAAGATCAAAAGCTAATAACTGCAGACACGTAACAAAAATACTCGGCAGCTGCACAACGTGACTGTGACAAGAACAAGGCTTCCACTCAGATCCTCATGATGCTATGCTATAGAGACCAAGACAAGACAAGACAGTACAAGTACATGTATCATCATCTGCTTCTAGCCGTTTCCCAAATATGTTGGGGTCGGCTTCCAGACCAACCAGATGCAGCTGAATACCAGTAATTTACATGGAGCGACTTCCTATCTGACCTCCACAACCAAGTTTCTGGGTAATACGATAAATACCCCTTGGTAAGACTGGTTGTCAGACTTTCGGGCTTCTGACGACCCGTTACGACTGTCAAAGATCGACGAATGACAGACGGAACCAACGGCTGTACGTGCTTTCCGAGGCATGGAAGGTCGTGTGTCAGATGGTCACCCATCCACCGACCAACCGCGGCAATCATAGCTTAACCAGATCGATCGACCCTTGCGGCTGTTATTACTTAGCCACAAGCCGCCCAAACCTACATGTACAATGCCTGAAATATTTAGAATCAGTAATATCGCGTGTGCTTATTAATATCAGATTCAGATTCTTGGAATCCCTGGAGCATATAAGACCGATTCGAGTGCGATCAAACAGATTTCAATCAAATGCCGAAGGTGAAACTTCTTCAGTGATTGCACATACATAGGTAGGACGAGGAATAGATACTAACTTGACACTTTGGCAAGGCCGAGTAAATGATAAAATAATATTAATTAGATTTCTAGAGACAGAGATGCGTCTTCCCATGCCCGTTCTTCTCCATAGGTACCTACGACGCTTTGGAATGGGCAACTAGCTTCATATTTTTGACTGACCGACCCTTGACAATTCAAAAGTGCCTGTAATTGGTTTAGTTGAAATAAATAGTTTGAGTTTGAGTTTGAATGGCAGAGGCAACTGAAGCCGTCAACAACGTGCCGCTGTATGCGTGTATTTGAGTACGGTGCTCAACAACACGGGCGGCAGGTTATCGACGGCAGCCGTCGACACTCGTCGACAGCTACAGGTGACTCTGTCGTTGACGCGTGTAGCACGTGTTTATGACCACTTTGAGGACTAAAGCACATGCATACAGTCTATATTATGCCTACACGTTAGTTTGTTAATTCCCTACTGGACATTTATGCGGTTCGTTAGTTGGTAATAGCCCATCGCTGTCCTCTCCGAGAGCTTTCTCCATAGACCGCTAAGTTTACGATCTTGGGAGGACAATATCACTACTCATGACACGGGTAAACGGGTGTCCAGGCATTTGTAGGATACCATGACCTAATTTCTACCTTCCACATATTGTATGCGGATTTCTATCTACATAAAATTAGTGGTTATAACAAAAATTCCGAATACATTTGGAATCTAATTTTATTTTATTTTTTCTACAAATACTGTGTCTTTTGTCAAATTGTTTTATGTGAAATACATAAATCAATCTTAATTGTAAATCGATACCGTCAGTACTGGTTTGACTCTGTTGACCGATGTACCATTTTAATGCTTCGATGGTTTCCGAAAAATATTACAATCTACCTTTACTAATAATAAAGCTACAGAGTTTGTTTGTTTGTTTAAGCGCGCTAATCTCTGAAACTGCATTTATGAAAAAAAAAATGTTTGCATTTGATAGCCGAATTCTTCATCAATGGGCTATAGGCTATTTAACATCACGCTGGACGCAAAAAGAAAAAGAGTCAGAAAGCACACTAAGCGTATACGAAGCAATGGCGCGGGCAGACGATGCGATGCGATGGAGTGGGTAGGGGGACAAGAAATACCTACGCGGACAATGTCGCGGGCAAAAGATAGTTATTTAATTTGAAGTCTTGAATGTGAAGCATCAGAATCTAATCCTTACATTAATGCTACAAAATTCTCCAAAAAAAAAAACCGGAGACAGCCTCCTGGATCATTCCCACACTCCCATGTTTCCCATACCGAATGACATCATTCCTGTTTTTCTTCCACACCCAGTATGTCACTTGACGTGAGTGTTATAATGAACTCCAAAACAAACGTACGAGTCTTCTGTCACAATAAAATAAAGGCATATTTACTCTGCTTCGGTTAACGGAGCCACTAAGTACATTTCAACCTACATGTTTGACGCGCCTTACTTACTTACTGAGCGAGTTCGAGGGAATTTACATACGTTTGGTTAGTAAGACGTAAATCACACACGATGCTTGGGAACAGTTCATTTCGACTGGCTTTAGCTTTTTGTACAGAAAGTTAGGAACAAAATTGGTGATGTGATAAGGATTAGGAATGCGATTTCTGTCAGACATTTTCAATGAAGCCTTGGTTTGATACTGCCATTTTTTAACTAAACCCAGTCGATGCAGTGCAGTGGTGCCCAGTGGTAATGGCTCCGACTTACCAGTTATAGGTCGTGGGTTCGAACACTGGGAAGTGCTTTAATTGACGGCACGGTTGGCGCAGTGGTTAAGCGATTGACTGCTGCGCTGCGTGTCGCGGGTTCGATTCCCGCACGGAATAAATATTTGTATGACCTACATGTATTTGTTCCGAGTCTGGGTCTTTTTCTATCTATACTAATATGTATGTATTTAAAAAAAAAAATGTATATAAGTAGTTTATCAGCCATCTTGTTACCATAACACAAGCATTAGGTTGCTTAGCTTGGGACAAATGGTGCTGTGTGAAATGTCCAGGGATTTATTATTATTTATTTATAATTTGTGTAAATTTTTTTATCACTATGACTGCTCTCAAAACCGTGAAGTAAAGCATCGTGAGGGCACGCCGCATGTCCTTTTTGTAGAAACAAAAATTTTCAACCCGCACTGGGCCCGCGTGGTAGATTACAGCCCAGACCCTCTCAATGAGAGGCTTGTGTCCCAGCAGTGGGAACATTATAGGATGATGAAGTGATTATGCTTATGCGCTGAAAAAAATAGGTCTTCTAAGTAGGTTTATAGTGACGTTCGATTATTGGTACAAAAAGCTGTATCTTATAGATTATCTCACGAGCAGGGTTCGTTTTCCTAGAAGTTACGTCAATAGAATGGGTACGCAACCAAGCTACCATTAGTATAGGTGGTTCACAAGAATATTGTTCTAGTTTATTTTGATAAACTATTAAAATATTCATGTACAAAAGATAAGTGTTCTTTCCACTCCTTTTACTTTAAACATAACATGGCTGGTTTTCACCCGCTTCATCTAGAAATATGGCAACAATTTCTTTGGCCAATATCTTGGGAACACTATAAAATATTGAGATGAAAATGAACAGCTCCTTTGGAGGCTAGAGAATTTTTAGTAAAAGTTTTAGACTCAAGATATTACCGACGCATTATGATAAAAAACAAGCGATGTTGTTCATACTCGGCTAACTCATCATTTAACTTTACTGATAATGTAAAAAGAAAAAATACTGTGTTTTATGTTTATAGAGTTCGCAAAAAAGATTGTTCAGAAAATGAAAAAACATTTTCTATCATTTGGCGTATTCTTTTGTTTTTTCTGGCTGTACGTTGAGTCATGGTAGAACCGAAATGTATAAAATACTGATAAATACATTTTGATGTATTTGGGGAGGGCCTTTATAGTAATAAATCAATTTCATATGCTTTAAATTCTGGTATATGTATATCAAGAGTCGACCATGTTTTTACACCTGTCCCTCTTCTCATCTATAGGCACCGATTTTTTTAACTGAATAATAGAGTCGTCACTCGTTAGTAAGTTCAACGAAAAGCACATAAAACTTCGCAGATACGTCGTTAGCTTTAGTTATACATTTAGCTAGCTTTAGGGAGCTTACAAGCGATGAATTTATTTAACAAAACCTTCCCTGGAAAACGGTCTAAGTGGCGGAAACCGTGCCAGAATCCAGTCTGTAATTTTCTAGATTAGCCCCGAAGTACGGAAAGACGCGGTTAGTTTTATTTTATTGTATGAGAAACTTTAGCAACTCAAGCCATCCTCATCGTTATCAATTCAGTTATCACTCCTGATTTGTATATATTATGAGCTAGCTTTTGCCTGCAGCTTCTCCTCCGTGGATGTCGGAAAATATAGGTACCACGGGAACGGACTACCGGGATTAAAAGTACCCTATATACCCAGGTTATAAGTTACCTTTGTGCCAAGTTTCATCCGAATCCGTTATGCCGTTTTGGCGCCAATCCGGAACATCCATTCAGACATACGGAGAAAAATTCTAAAAACTACGAGTATATTTTCAGTATCAGAGTTGTTCCCAAACCTCGTAGCATTTACTTTTTTTCATAGTTATGACATGTTTACTATTTTATTATAGAATTGTATGGAAATAATCAGCCTATAGCGTTCCCACTGCTGGAACCCAGCCGTCCTCTCTGAGAGAGGGAGTGGGCATAAATCCATCAAGCGGGCCCAGTGCGGGTTGGTGGATGTCACACGTCTTCAATTTTTTTTTTTTGTTTTAGGACATGCCGTTTCCTCACGATGTTTTCCTTCACCGTTTTGAGAGCAGTGGTGATGAAATAATTTACACAAAGTAAAGCGCCTACTGGGTTCGAACTTAAGACCTACAAATCGTTAATCGCCGCCGTTTCCACTGCACTCTATGTATAAATATGAAAGATCATAAATCTCTACACCATTTTGTTCTCCTGAGGGCATAGACAAGTGGCAATCGCTTTCAAAGCGTTTCGTATTTCAATCCAATACATTTTTGACTTCTCCATTTTTTATCGCTGATAGAATTCAGTTTGTTTAGGGCTTTTGTACTAATTGCGTACCAACACCCTATCAATAGCAAACTGAATAATTTTGAAGCCTAATCCATTGCTCTATAAGTTCGAATAATTTGTCCGCTCAACAACATAAATAACGCATGGAATGTTGTTGAACTGTCAAAATGAAAGGTATTCCTACTGGTGTTTTACGCAATCCATCCATCCATCGTCCATTTCTCAAGGATTACAGGACTACAGAATATTTTGGGTATTCCTGCCATACGTTTGAGCTTTTGCAGACTTCACTCTAACGTCGCATCGCCAATGGGCCTTTGACAGACCAAGTGATTGCGGCTGCTTTAACCAGCCTGGAATATTGAGGGTAAAATATTGTTGAATGGATATTTCGTAGTCCATCGACAGAGCTGTGTTAGTCAAAGGATGACTCGGATTCGATTGACATCGTTGAAAAGTGAAGGTTGTCAAAGTCAAATCATTAATTTAAACACATAGAAGGCACTTTTGAACGTCAACATTTACAACAAAATTGAATTTATTCTAGTCCCTTCCAAAAGGTAGTTTCGTATGGGGAAGAACGGACAAGAAACTACAGTTACCTACTCTTTTGAATGTTTTACAATGTTCTGTATATTTTTGTGCACTGTTGGTTCAAACAATACCAATTCTCGTAATTTTAAGAACGTCCACAGTTTGATCTCAGTCTCAATCATACCTCTAATTCCCGATCTACATTTTTGACAAGTTTTTGACGTTTGTTTGTCGCCGAGATGAGACTGCGACTAGATTTTGAACATTTTTAATTACTGGAATTGGCCTTGAGGTCAGTAGATAGTTTAGTTAGTTCAAAAGTGAAAATAGCTATGGCCTAGAATGGCGTATGAAAGTTCTAATAGTAATCCAATCTTAACTTGGCACAGGCATATATTTTTATCGAGCCTAGTTAATGGCTTCGGGAAATCTATTAATGAAAAGTCAAAAGGGGAACACTTTGTTTTGTGAGTACCTATACATACACTCTCGCCGTCTTCCCACGGCGGAATAAATAATTCCACATACGGGTTGTATCAGAAAGGTGTGGTCAATATTAAGGGTGTGGTACGCACCGTTACACATCAAACTGTACATAACCAGTATAAGCTGACTTCTGAATATACGAAAATTCCATACAATGCGAGGTCAGCAAAAACTGGAAATGTATAGCCTCAGGTGCTGCCGTGTGTACAGACCATCATACTGAACAACTTTTTTCTTCAACTTTCTTTCTCCATGGGACCAACATTGTAATCGCAAAAAAATATTACTTGTCCCATACATTTGGGTCGAGTTGGTATAGAAGTTTTGTAAGGAACGACTGATTATTTTTCCGCGTTATTGGTCCAATGGAGAAAGTTGTTCAGTATGATAATATGTACCCTTAATTTTGACCATTCAATTTTTTTTTTTGATTTGTCATCTCTCAGTTCAACCTATGAGGTGGTCGTCTGCTTAACCGGGCTTGCCTGTGGATGCCTCAATAAATTAAGGCCTCCAGCCAGGCCTTAAAAAACTTAAAAACTAATCGACTACACGCTAAGGGTACCCCCTGTGGGGTGCGGAACTCGCTGGGAGAGGGTAGCAAGGGACAGGCTGGATCGAAATCATTGACCACTCAATCTCAAGCTCAAAGCTTTTATTTAAAATAAACCAATTACAGACACTTTCAAACCGTCAGTCGGGAAGATAAAGCTAGTTGTAACCTTCCTGACCCTGTAGAGAGAGATTAAAAGGTACATGTAGTTCCATCTTTCACTAGGTAATTGATGCTGCAGATTACCTCATATATTTACCTACTGTTTGATCCGTAAACGAAACGCAGATACAGCGAGAGCGTGTCGTTTTGCGCCAGTTACGGCCAATTGAGCGAAAACCGATTACTTAATGGCCCAGTCCGTCTGTTTACGTACTCACAATAGTGCGGGGCTTTTATACTCGATTCGTTACTTACTGTTATTGAATCGAATGCTGCGCTCGTATTGTGAACAGGGACAAGGGTGCTAGAGAGGGGAAAAGGGACGTTAGATGATGTTAATATTTACTTATTTCTAATTTTATTTTGTGCCAGCATCTTTATTTTTTTGTTTAGACTTTTTTTGCTCGGTTGAAGGCAATACGCTCGCCTATATTACATGGGACTTAAACAGAACTGGCGAAATGTTGGTGTACTTACTCTATGACAGATTTTTTTTTTGACGGAATATTTTATCTTGGTCGATTTGGTATCTTAGGGCAGGCAGATATACCTCTGCCTAGCTTTTACGAATACACGTATTAAGAAAAACAGCTTCGTTATAAGAGCATAAAAGAAAAAATCTGATTTAAATCATATACCAGCATTTTTAATGGTAGTATCATTAAAAAAATGTTAATCTATATCGTCATATTTATTTACTTAGCCTTTGAACAAAATTGAACTAATTACATCAACATCAAAATTCCATTTAATATCATAAAACCGTCCAATATGAACGCGGGAAAAATCAACCCAAATTCGAACAAGCAATCAAATAAACGCTAACATTTGCCATTTTTCAAACTAAACGCGACATAGACAATGAGGGGTCCATCAATCACCTGTCTCAACAAAAGGCGAACCATAGACAACTGCCCAGAGGCTGAGTGCTTATTCTATTATATCGCTTTATACTACTTACAAAGTTAAGTCTGCGGTCATTAGTGGCGCTAGTGGGCATACAATGGACCGTTTCTCCGAACAAATTCCGTAGTTCCATATTCTAACACATGCAATGCCAGCTTTGTGATCGAGTATCTTGATAATAGCCCCCGTGGGAAGTGTACCGAGTGTATTGAATGATTATTTTTTGGAACCGTTAATAGTTTTTCGTTGGTTTTGGTTACATTACGTTTCGTAGTGAGAATATTTTGCCGCCTATCTTAATTCTATGCTGTTCGCGACTGCATTCGTGCGAACTTTAAAGAAGTTAATTAGCCTACTTTAATGCCGCCGCCGGACTATTTTAGTTCGTAAGTTTTAATGAAGCGTAAAAACTGTTATTAATATTTATAGTTTGTATTTAAATATGTAAATTTTGTTTAATCACGGACCTGTAACTAAAGTCAATTACCTACCTACTGAAACATAAAAAATAATACTAGATAGTAGCTACCTGAGATAGCTACTATCGTAAAAGCGTTCAAATAATGAAAGCTCTGCACCGCAATGTCTAATAACTTTCAGTGATGCGATTCCCGTCAATATTTATCGTTTCTTTATTGTATATTTTTTGTTTTTATACAAAAATACGTTTAGAAAAAAGTAATAAAAATGTAGATGCAGCCAATTCGGCTGTGCCAGATCGAGATCTATGTAAAATATATGCACCGTTGGACGCAAACATGCAATAAAAATATTATGTTTTATTCAACAGAGCACGCTCGGAAACAATATACCAGACCGGAGAGTTTATTGGATAGTTATATAAAATGAAATATGTAAATTTCATTACGGAGAAAAACGTAGATAGAATTATTTTTTCGCCCGGTACGATTTTAGGCAATCTCCTCTGTAAAGCGATCCGCAATTCCGTATAGTTTCACTGGTTGTCTCCGGTCTACGAGTTACCTTCATCACGAGAAAAAAGTTGTAAAAGGCTATTGTTTTGTTCGAAAATACCTCACGTAATTGAGCTGAGCTATTTAGCTGGTTTTATTTGGATCAAATGCTCACATGCTCCAAAGCATTCCAGTAAAGCAAGTTCCTTCTGCTAGCACAATAACTTCAACAACATTATTACATTTCTCCTTCACGTTCGAAGCCTTTTTAAAACTACATTCTGGCACATAAAACATTCAGCTACACGTAATGACGTAAGCATGCATGCATGCACTGAATTTTCCAACTTGTGCAGATTATCCATTAGTTTACAAACAAACTCCGCGCTGTTGACTAATGATATATCGCGCCTCAAAGTTTATACAGCTAGATCATATTTCCAAATAAACAATCGATACATATTCAGTAGCTCGCCGCAAACACAGGGGAAAGTGCCCACCTAACTATAACGGCCGATAACATCGGAAATTGAAAACAGACCATCCACATTGTATTGTTGCAGTATACACGACCAAAGCAAACAGGACGGTCACGTCTAATGTCTTTTTAATAGCCACGCCGACTATCAATTATAGAATCCTGTCCCGAACAGGCTCACTTGGCCACTTTTTCGTGTAAATGTCCATAGGCAGGTAAAAAAAAAAGAATTGAAAAAGCGCATCTAATAGGCGCGAAATTGTGTGTTTTGCGTGTGATAAAATACAAACACAAGCGTGTAGGTATAACCATTCACTTGTACATAAATTCTTAAGAAATTTCATACTACAATTATTCATGGAAAAAAATGCGTACAAGAGTTAGACGTAACGTCGTCATACGCATTGCGTTCGACGGACGTTATGTCTACCTCTTGGAATATAAAAATCATCTGTACAATCTTACGAATTGCATTGTCACAGTCACGTCGGAAAGTTGACTGTATAGCTATTACCGATACTCACTACTCACAACTCAGCATTAGCTTTACAAAAGAAATAAGTAAAAAAAAATGTACGACAAAAAGAGTCCGATGTCACGCCCATGCAGTTCCGAAGGTTCTCACGCGATCGCGCGCGTCTCGAGCAAACAAAACCTCTACTGCGTCATTGTAACCCGAAACCCGAACGCCCACTTTCTTGAGCACTCAACCCATCTCTCGTCACTCGAGGAACAACATTACTTAAAGTGGAAGGAAGGCAGCAATGTAAAAGGAGAGCGGAGATACGACCGACAAGGATGCGTTCTAAGGCTTCGTAACAAGAGTGACCGCAGTACAATATCCTACTGCGAGCCTAATGTTACAAAAAGCGTGAGCCGCGAGGTTCGACACGTTTGTATGTGAGTTACAAATTTTACCATCCCGTGGGAACTGTCCGGCGGCGATGTGATAATTGCTCAGTTCGCCCAAAGCAATGAACAAACCCTGGACGAAGTAAAGCGAATATAAACAGGTAATTATAGGGACCCACGAGAAAGTATAGGGATGGGGGACGAAATGATAGGGATTGATATGAATTATTGAAATGGATTTGTGTCGGACCAACTTAATGATACATCTCTCGGTTCCCAAACTTGGAAATTGGAATTTATGATGATTTATAAGTTAAGGCAGTTTAGCGCGACGAAATGAATTATGAATGTTTAGCGTTGATAAATACTTTGTTGGATTCAACATTGAATAAGTTTTTAGCAATGTTTTAGAATCATTTGATGTTTTTTATTCCAGGAATTTTTACAGACCGTGATTAGCATTTCAAAACTGAGATGAAAGATAATTAAAAGAATATTAAAGTGAAGAATCAACATTTTAATTAACACAAAGAAAAAACGAAGGAACTCATCAATGAATTAGAAAACGAAGTGCTAATTGACTTAATATGAGCCCTCGTTTATATTACAAAGCATAGCAAGTGCTAAACAACCAACTTTTTTTAGGTCAGCTCAGTTTAACACTACACTACTCCAATTTGGCGGAGAACAATCGAATTAACCGATGCTCGCCAAATTCCAGTCATATGCAACTGATATTTTGCACTTACGGAGGCGGATATTTAATTTTTAGTATTCACGCCAAGTGGAACTGCAAAATATAATGGGGATGGTTCTAGTGAATGAACTAGGGTTAAATATAGCCTGCTATGAAGACATTATCCCCAGAACGGAAAAAAACAGTAGTAGGATCTATACTAATAATAAAGCTGAAGAGTTTGTTTGTTTGAACGCGCTAATCTCTGGAACTACCGGTTGGATTTGAAAAAATATTTTTGCATTTAATAGCCCAATTCTTAAGGAAGGCTATTTAACATCACGCTAGCACTTGGGAGCCGAGAAAATAGATATAAACTCAGAAAGAACGCTAAGTGAAAACGAAGTGATAGCGTGGACGGGCGATGCGATGCGACAGTATGGGTCGGTGTGATAAGAAATTTTACGCGGACGAAGTCGCGGGCAGAATCTAGCTACCTAAGTCAATTAGCTATTATAAGTCTACAAAGGAAATGAATCCGGAACACGGCAATAAAAATGAGCGCTAAGTCGATATAAAATCGGCTCGGCATCCTGCGCGCGCGCTCCCCGCGTGGTTGCTTGCGCAGCCAGGCGTGACAGCCCCACGTAAACTCAATCTCGTTGTAAACAAATATTTGCTTTATAACCCCGTGACGCCTGTGGGATACCACTTTTTACTTCTAACTTAATTCGTTTTACATTTATTTTCATGGCAATGACTTTTTAAAGTTGGTACATTCATTTTTTGTCGGCCTAAGGTCGATGTTGAAAAATTCACAAAAAATGACAATGGATTTTTAGATTCTATTAACGCTTTATAAACAAATCGACTAAACATCCAAGATAGAACAAAGAGTTGATGAAGATAGACTCTAGAAAGCGATCGTAAAGTTCAAGCAACTGAATTCTTTACAAAGATTCTGGGAGATAATTTCCAATTTGGAGATAAATTCCGAATTTCAGACAGAAATTGTAATCAATGTCTGGATCTAAATTGAAGGAGCCAAGTGCCTTTTTTGTTAAATAGGCCGGTAAAACCCTTCCTGTTCGAATACTATCTATTTCATCTCCGAAGTCCCAAATGCGTTGGGAATGGATCAAAGGAAACAAACATTAATAACAGCAGGAACTAGTCAAATCACCGAGTTTCAAACATTTAATTCGTCCTATCTATATCTGGGGTTTGTTCAAAGCCAGCGGAGTGAGACCCCTATTGAAATCATAAGCCGTGAGACGGACGAGCGACCGGACGCAAAGGTTCAATGGAAAGGGCGAAGCACCCTCCTTATCAAAACTGCTTTCAAGTTCTATGAACAGTAAACCTATTTGCCTTCCAATCCATCAAAGTTTACGATAAAGGTTTTTATCGTATTTTCTATTTAAAGTAGTGGAGGACGAAAATGGAAAAGGTCCTATTGATATCGGAGTCAATATTAGTTTTTTAATATCTATATGCTATTATTTGCTCCAACAAAGATTAAGGTTTTTTTACACGGTATGTAAGTTCGTATGTAATATACAACTGCCCCAGATAAGAGGGATAAGGGACGATTATTTTTTCTTCGAATGTTTCCAATATGTCTGGTAAATATAGTTATGTACGAATTCTTTATTGCCTCTTCTTCGAAAGGCAGCTGCGACGAGTTTTGTACAACTAAGTAGGTTACTAATATTATTGGGAATCTAAAGTAATATTTAATAAAAGAGAAGAGAATTTATTGTTTGTATGTTTGTTTGTTACGCTTTCATGCTAAAACGGATTTGAATAAAATTTGGCAAATCGGTAGACCATGACCTAGATTAGAACATGCGATACTTTTTATCCCGATATTCCCACGGGATCGAGACTTATGCGGGTGAATACGCGGGGCGTACCTAGTACACAATAAAACTCTTCTTCTTAAAGAGAAAATTATTTTTCTTATGGTCATTAAAGGTCATTCGTAAATCCCGCCATTTTTTTAAATGGAATTCCAGTTTTGTCATCCGTCTTCGCAGCCAATACTTACCTATCATCAATCCTTAATGAAACTTATGTTATCAGCTTTCGTGCCAAGGATCGAAGAGTTCCTTTCAGCACCTTTCACAAGACGTATCGAGGCAGCATTTATAGCGTATTACGTAAGGTTATGACTGTAACCACCAACACCAAATGATGACAGATCGCTGGCCAGCTGCCAACCAGTGCCATTAAGTAGCCATGTCTTTAAGTTGCCACTTATAACTTTGTGCGGACGGCAAGCAACTAAAACACTTTATTTTCTATTCTCGTTGCCTGCGTAAATATTTATGAAACGTATTTCAAGAGGAAATTGATATCGCAAAACATTTTATGCTCATGTATGCAAACAATATATTGAATGGGTTCACTCCCGAAATATTAGATCGGTAACGCACACGACACAAACATCGCTAAGCTCAACTCTCGCCCGTGTCACAGGTGTTCACAATAGATTGTTTTTAGCTAAATGCCTAAGCGTTCGGCTTTTGGTTAAAACCAACCGTTACACCTTGGCCTTACGCCAAAATACGAAACCGAATGTACAACAGACTTACCCACGTACAAGAATAAGCACCTAAGTTATATTTTGTTGTATTACTCCTGGGGCTTCCGCGTGATACATCAAAATTTTCTTCGAAGGTACAAGATAAGATATTTTATATATAATAACCCGGCAAACGGCGAGTGGAACTTGCTTTTCTTTTTGCGGTAAAGAAATGTACTTTGTTGTGGATAACCACAGCACTAGCGTTACGCCTGACGTTGTTTCTTAACAAAACCAGGAAACAAACAGTTATTTTTGTGAGTTCGAATTGAAATCCATGCCAATTAATCAATACCACTTGATAATCAAACAATCATTAATGATCGGATCACGATTGTCGTTGAAGTACCTGAAGACACAGACATGTTTAACAAATTGAAAAATGAAAACACAAACAAATCGGGGAATGGTACCGGTACGGTTTGGTACCGGCCTGTTAAACCCCCTTGCGATGTTAGGGTGAGGGTAGCAGGCGCCTTGATAACTCACAAACATGACTAGTTTAGGGACAAACACCAAATTGTGAATGACATGAAAATTTGCTTCATAAATGATACTGTTCAACGTTGAACCATAAATCACATCATTTAGCAAACTGACATAGAGCTAAAACTATATTTGTGTTTCAATTTGGCGTGTTAATTAGAATGTGACATGCATTAGATACTGGGTAGGTACTTGATGATGTGATGTTTGGGAAAACGTTAAAAATTCTGACAATCCTTTCGCACAGAAAAAACAAGCACTCCACTTTGTTATTCATTTGCAAGAATCCAAAATAAGCTGCTAAAAAAAGCGGGTTCCCCATAAATTAACCCTTAAACGGCCAAACCGTGCAACCGTACTCATTAAGCCATCAAAGTCGAAAAAATAAAGAATTTACTCGACTAATCTCGATGAAAGGAAATCGTAAATTCCCAGCGGCTTTCTATAGTTATATAATATATACTGAAAGAGTCCGTCTTGGATAGTATAGGCATTGGTCACGCTAAGTCCGGAGGCTCTAGACTAACCAGTAGCATAATGACTGAGCCTCCACTGGTAATCGAGAGGTCGTAAGTTCGTGAGAGAGACACACCCTGCTGGGTTGAATTAAAGCTAGAGCTACGAGTTTCACAATAATACAGTTGGTAATTATTGTTATCAACACACACTATACTTACATAAACCCACGCTTTCATCAAAATATTCAGAACAACATTCAGATCTCGTTAAATAGTACAGAAACTCATTTGCAGGATTAACTGTCTACAATAGATATTTACTTTGTGTTCTTGTATCTTTTTTTTTTTTTTTTTGTGGATGGGAAATCATCAAATGACCCCTCCCGCTCTGGGTGGAGCGGAAGGGAGTGTCAGACTTTTACTGACTAAAACCCACCCGTGTTCCGTCCTTAGCCCTTTCTGTTCCAGGGCAGCGGTTAACCTTTCGGAAAATCCCGCCGCCCCGGCAGGCTTCGGTGTTCTTGTATCTTCAGTTCCCGTTTATTAATTACCACACATATTAATTTTGTATGTGTAGTACAAAACTATTTCACTATTAGTTTTGTGTGTGTTTGTTTTGTGTGTGTTGGTTTTGTTTGTGTGCTATTCAAGGGTACTTTTAGTCAGACAGGGAGTCAACTAATATTAAAATGCGCCGACTTCGAGAGTCATCATCGTCATCTGCCTAGCCTTTTCGTCGGCTTCCAGTCTAACCGGATGCAACTGAATACCAGTATTTTACATGGACCGACTGCCTATCTGACCTCCACAACCCAGGTACCGGGTAATACGATACCCCTTGGCAAGACTGGTTGTCGACTTCGAAAGTACAAAAAGAAACCCATCAATAAAATTATTTCCTTAAGTGACTGCTTGAGCCGATTTCATTGGGCACAAGCTAATCGATACTTGTATACACCCATGTCATGCCTCAGGGGGCTCATACGAAAGCGATTCACTCTACCAGAGCGGCTGAAAACGCACAAACAAAAATACAAGTCAATTTATAATCAAAATTCGAAATAGAACCGAAAGGGGTGCCATATCTGTCCTGCTCGGAATTTTGTCGGTCACAGCCCCGGTAAAATGTACGAAAACTCGGCATAAAATAGACCGTGCAAAAGGTGGCTAGATGAACTCAGTATTGATAAAAAATAGATTCTTTTCGCTTTGGGACCTTTGACGCAGGTACAGAATGGAGTAGCAATGGTTAAACTTTGTTCCTGTGCTCTTTTTCTGCGTTATTGTTTCACAACTGGGCAAAGGTCTCCCTCATACTCATCCATATTTATCTGTCCATTGCCTTCGTGGCCAATCTCAGGAAATTCAATCGTCATGCCAGTTCTCTCTCGATCCACTTCGGCAGTGCCTTTGGCACTCAGTGTATCGAAATCCTTTACACTTTCTTCGAAAACAATACAAGTATTAAACTCAGTTTAACAACGCGAAAGCAATGAAGGGACGTCTAAACTAACATAAATAGCTAAACCGCCGTTTAGTTCTCTAACCACAGTTAGCCAAACTCGGGCTTTGAATTATTAATTCAGTTTTCTTGTACGCAATTTGTTGATTGTCAAAGACAGTGGGTAACTTCTTAATGCAATGATCGTACTTAGATAATTTTATCGATCGTTTTGTTCCAGAGAATTCGCAAGTATAATTCCGGAGCCTATTAGAGATGGTTTCACGATATCACCCATAAGTTTATCAAGCGTGGTGTTATATTTAGCTCCAGTCTTCAATTTTAGTCTATCAGCTGGCCTTTTCTGTTGAATGTCTCCATGAAAACTTAGGTAAAGTGAGTTTGGAGAGAGTTGTTATTCCACCTGATGCTAGGAATTCACGCTATTGACAGCTCAGTTCACGCTCACTTCACCTAAGTTTTCACGGTGAGTATTTTGCAGAACAGATCGGCTGGTCCTGGTGGTCTACGGTGATGGTCATATTATTATGTAATAATTAAAAAAATTATATGCGGGAAGCACAGAACCCGTCGAAGTGGCGGCACTTGGGGGAGGCATATGTCCAACAGTGGACTTCTTTCGACTGAAATGACGAGAAAGATGAATAAAAAAATCGTTTAATCAGCTTATCAACATACTACATTGAATAGACAGCTGTGCTGCTGGGGAGTTTGTTGCGCCACTTCTTCTTCCCAGCGATAGCACTAGGAAGTGGTGAAAGGCGGGCGTTTTTGGGGGACTGTCTTTTGTAATTTTGACGTTCAAAAAGTGCTGATTCTCAGCCTAATTTGAATAAATGACTTTTGATTTTGATTTTGATTTTGACTTAGGTTACCTAATGAATAATTATTTAGGACATTCGCACACACATTAAATAACTCAACTAGTATAATTACCAATTGCATCAATTGTCAATATCGACTGTTAAACAAATAATAGATAAGCATACTCAAATATCAATATTTGGTTTTAATAATGCATTTCCTGGCAGTTAGATATGCATGTGACCAACTATTGATACGGGTTACCTGAGTCTCGACGGACTCGTATTGAAACCACCTCCTTAGGGAAGAACGTAGAGAGTGAAATATGCTACGTGTTACTTTCTTTATGTAACTTTTTCAAGCCACTTGAGAATTGAAACTGGTACGTACACACGAAAACACATCAAGCTATATATTTCCAGTTTTAGCTGACCTCGCATTGGTTTCTTGTAGAGTCAGAAATCAGCTCATAGTGGTTATTCACATGTAAAAGATGTATAAAATTAACGAGACTCAAGCTCGATTAACTTCCTTTGGCAGCGATAAAGTTGAAAAAAAGACTAGCTTTGGGAAACTATTCGCTTATTAATTTAGATTAGACAACAATGTGATTTAATTTTGATCATGAGACAGTGAAGTAGGTCAAAGCCAATTTATTTCAAATAGGTCCTTAAATGGCACTTTTGAACGTTAAAATTTACAACAACAAAAAAATATTCTAGTCGCGCTGCCACAAGGTAGTTTCGTATGGAGAAGAATGGGCAAGAAACTCCACCATTACTCTTTTAAAATTGTTTTACAATATTTTGTATATAATAATTATAATATATAAAGCCGATGCACTTAGAATAAAACTATACAGTATACTATTTTAATTTTAATTATACTATACCACAATAGGTAAAAATATTAAAAAAATAAGCAATAAAATAAAGCATAAAACCATTTCCACATAAACAGTTGTTGTTGTTGGTTTTATACATAGTTTTAAGTTTTTTATCATTGTCCCTCTCAACCAAAGCACCTGCCATCTAATCTCTTCACCACTCTTGGTTGACTGGTAGAGAATGCCTAAGGCATTAATTCCGCCTTTGTACCTTTTTGTGCGAAAAGTTTAAATAAATAAATAAATAAATTTCCTACTAAATACTGCTACACATTACAACCGAAATATTTTCAAAAGTGCTTTTGCTCTAGTTGAAAACTGTAGTGAATCCGACCGGGTTTTGAGATTAGGTCAAACATCAGAAATGGATGGGTTCCGGAACTTTGTTTTATGATATTCAGTGATCGCTATTCCGTTCCAGGTGAAATATCTACTCTACTAGCTTTATGTAGTTTTGGGAACAGTTTTGAATGCGGTACGCAGGGAATACCGGCTTTGATAAAATATTTTTCATGGGACAATATACCTGCAGTACAGAGTCAGTTTTTGAGAGGAAAGCGGTTCCGTCATATTATAACGGACGTCATGAAAATCTGTCATTTTCATCAGAAGGTCATCATCTGCCTAGCCTTTTCCTAATTATTTTTGGGGTCAGCTTCCAGTATTTTACTTGGAGCGACTGCCTATATTATGACCTTTATAACCCAGTTACTGGGTACCCGATACCCCTTGGTAAGACTGGTTGCTTTCGGGCTTCTGACGACCCGTAACGAGTGTCAAAGATCCACGAATGACAGCCGGGACCAACAGCGAGGCACGGAGGTGTCTGGGCATGTAAATATGGTCACCCATCCACGAACCAACCGCGGCTAGCGTAGCTTAACCTGATCGAACGGCCCGTTAGGCTGTTGTTACAGGTATTTGACATTAGGGTGTTAAAAACGCAGCTTTCTTAGGAAACCAAACCCTCAGCATCAAAGAAACTTTTCTCTATTTCATAGTTTTAACACAGATTGGTTGCACATTGCACTTTTCATCTCAACACAGATTTAACTACGACGGTGATCCATAACTGTTTTATCCGTACATTTGCGAAGTGATTTAGATGACTTTTAGCATGAAGAGAACTTGGTACGTGAAAAAGTACATTAAGAACTTTTTCATCCGAAAAATTATAACTTTCCGGACTGACGTGGACGTAGCCGCTGGCAAATCTAGTCCCAAATATTTACCGAACTTATTTTCCGTTTTCTACCCCTTACTATATCTAGGTAAGTTATTCACGAGTAGTAGTTTATGCTCTGTTCCTCCCGGCCTATCTTTACGCACGAATGCAAACTGATCGTCCGCTATTACACCATAAATATAGAATCTCTTTACTAAAGGAAGATTGAGAATTTCAGATAGCACGTAGTAGGGTCAAAATACTTACCGAATTCTAAGAAACAAAGGTTTATCCAGGTACAGGCAGTTAAATTAGTTTTTGATTTAAAATCTAGTACTAAAATAACAAAATTAAACCTTAAACTTTGTTACCTATATTATTTCTAAGATTTACCAACGGGGTAATTACGTAACCCGCTGTCAGTTGCAATGGGTTTAATTTTGACAGTTTAACATAATTAAAAAAATTAAAAAATTGTTACACAGTTACTTTTATTTTATTGTGTTACAATTTACTCTTCGCGCGTTGAAACCGCAATGAGTTTGGCAATTTCCGATCAAAATACTGAAAGGTGAGTTAAAAGTTCAGTATCTGCCGGCTAATGGTACCTCTGAGTGCATTCTACTTAACGCGGTCAGCGCTTAAGTAGTTCGGTAAATAATAAATAAACCGTTCACACTTACAGCTTCACACTTTTTATCTGCTGTTACAAACACAAATCACAAGGCACAAAAAGCTAGACCCTGAACAAATAATGGGCCTGCTACATAACATAACATCACGCCTGCATTCTCCGAAGGGTTCGGCAGATGTGTACTAAACTACGCCGACATTAATTCGCCATATAAGTTTAAGTCCCATGTAATAGGGCGAGCCTACTGTCATCAACCGAGTACAGGACCGGGGGCCTAAAAAGGTCACTTTGGCAGAATCATAATATGATAACAATTAAATATGAATCATATTAAAAATCGTAAAATGGTCACAAACTGACAATTCATAATATGATCTGTGTGCAATTCATATCACGCAATTTACCTGTTTGACAGTTTTGTATGGAAATTCGTAAAATGGCCCACCAATGTTTACACCAAATATGATTGATATGAAATGAATTGTAGGTAATTAAACCCTATAGCTATTATGTGTAACCATTTAACAAAAATTAGAGGAATTGCAAATGATCTACTGGGAATTCAGGAAATGAATACCTTTTAGAGGTATTGCTTAAAGTGGCCTTTTTTGGCCCCCAGACTGCGGGCTGATACTGAAAAATTTCAGATGGAAAAACTCAAAAACACTTTGCCTGACCCGGGAATGGACCTAGGAGTTCATGTTCAGCAGTAGGACTGGCTTAAACTAGACCAACGGCCGGCCGGCCTTACTTTTATGTAGAAAATCACGATGGAACTCATTTCTGTTGACGTATTGTTAAGTGATACTGTCAGTTTCTCCTCATAGCTCCAGAAGTTTACTCGATACTGAGTTTAAAAGCCAGCGGGGTAATTGCGTAACACACTATGAAAAGCAACGGGTTTCATTTTGACAGTTCAACAACATTCATTGCGTTATTTACGTTGCTGAGCGGCCAATTTTTTTGAACATATAAAGCGATGGATTAGCAAGATCCCGCAAAATTATTCAGATTATGGTTGATGCGCGAGTTACACAACTGGTTGGTTGCATTTTCAACTGGCCAAAAAGACCGAATTGTGTCAACCGCTTTAGCAGTTTTTTTTTGGCTTGAAGATTCCTCACTAGACAGGCTAAGTATTTAGTTATTGAAATCATAGTCTAAAGCCACGGATATCTATGTCTGAAGCTAAGCTATTATACCTAGATACTCGTTACAAGCGGATTAATAGTCGTTTATCGTTAATACCTAATTAATTAGTACCTTGAAGCTGCTGTTCAATCCTTTCAGCTGTGTACATAATATAATCCCCTTGACGTTTTTCAAGATAGTCAGGAAAAGGGAGATGGGAGAGGAATACGAACGCTCATCGATTTCTGTAGTCGTCCCATGAATCATAAGTTTTACCAACCAGCTTGAAAATTGCTGTATATGAAGTATAACATATTACATAATATATGATCTAATTCTGGAATCGAACCAAAAGGACTAGCCTACTTTAACAGAGAAGTGTATTCTGTTAAAATCTCGCCAAAACTTAGTTAAAGTGAGCTTGAAGTGAGCTATCAATATCCCTAACATCAGAAGGCCAATTCTCGTAATTTAAAACGTTCAAAATCTAGTCGCAGTCTCATCTCGGCGACAAACAAATGTCAAAATGTAGGGAAATTAGAAGTATTTTTTGACAGATTGAGACTGAGATCAGACTGTCAACGTTCTTAAAATTACGAGAATTGCCCCTCAGATGGAATGACAGCTCACTTCACCTACGTTTTCATGGTAAGATCTTAATGCTGCGATTCTGTAACCATCTCACCGTGAAAACTTAGGTGAAGTGAGCGTGGAGTGAGCTGTGATTCCAACTAAATGCTAGGGATTGACATTATTGGCAGCTCACTTCACCTAACTTTTCACGGTGAGATTTTTACAGAATCGATCGGCTGGCTTGCAGGAGTGAGTGAAAAATGTAGAGTGATTGCAGCAGGATAACACAGGCTATGACAGGCAACGCACAAACTAAACCAATCTGGAAGCATGAAATTTTGAAAGCCTTAAATCACGAAAGTGTCTACAAAAGGTTTGGTTTTTAAAACATCCCCTAATCCTTTAATTTTAGTCGACGGGAAATCCCATCGGCCCGCGGCTTTGTAGGTAGCTAGGTAGCCCGCGAAATTCATATAATCCTGATGATTTTTCATTAAATAGTCATTCAACAGGATTATGTGAACTGATGATTTTTATGATTATAACTCTGTTAAGTCATATTTGTTACGCTAGCGAATCATATTATAATCATGACATATTTTAAACATGACATTGACCTGCAAATTGTAAAAGACTTAAGAAAATTTGTATTTACCCGACTAAATTGCCAGAAGTAAATAAATAAAAAAAAATAAAAAAAATAATACAGATATCAAGGATCCATGATCCATAGGTAAAGGATTGCTTTGTTTATAGCTGATTTTTCAATCGACAGATAATTTTTATACGTCGAATAAAATTGACGGCTGACAGATTTTGTATGGAAGTCCTGCCAAAAATTCAAAATTATTCCCCGGATAAAAATTATCTGGCGTTGGAAAAATCAGCCCTTCATACTTTCTACAGCGTCAGTCAAATCCGATTACATTACAAAACAGTAGCACGTCATTATCACATGAGTATCAGGTTATCAATAACAAAGGAGTACAAATATCATTGTGGTGCGATTTGCATGCGCGCGCACCGCAGCGCAAGGAATGCGCTAATTGTGACCGTGGGACTCCTTGTGCCCGGGCTACTAATAATATGCTCAGTCAATGCTTTTGTAAAGTGGATTGATTTACTGAAAGTATAAATAAAAAAAATGTTTGAAATTAAGAAAAAAATAAAAGTAAAAAAAAATGTGTAGTATTAAATACACTGAGTTCTCTATTTACATTATCCTTTATTAAAAAAACTTTTGAAAAATATCGTGAGGCATGGGAGTAAGTATCAGCTCGATTTTTGAGTACCATCAGCAGTATTTTTTATTCGGTCGATTGAAAAATGTTATCTAACATTGTAATACAACTAAGAACATGACAAAAAATATAAAGCTTCATCATCCAATAATGTTAGACCCAAAATCAACCCCAATCTTCGTCCCGGTCCACAATATTTTCTGATTTAAGCCCTGTACATGACAGGGTGGTTCTGGACACATCTAACCCCACTCTCCCCTTATACATATTTTATTAACAAGGACAAACCCAGTATTTTAAGACAAATAATGTTCATGTTTATGAACAGGAATTAATCTATTGTGAAAGATAAAAGGGGCAGAAAAATATCATAATGATAAAAAAAATGGATTTCACTACTTAAAATACACGGGATATTTTTATTAAAAGAAATAGGAAGTGGAAAATGGAAACTCAAAGAAAGTTTTAAATTCTTCGAACACTTTTGGAATTGTTCAAAGTACACTTAATTTTGACGGTGATTGTACTGACGGCTGTCATCATTTTGCTTCCCCTTTTCATGCGAAGGGAATTTAATTAACTCATCGATTTTTTTCATAGATTCTTTTAACAAAGATGGCGGCCTTAGTTCCAACTTTGGCCACGCGTCCAAAATAACCTTGTAGCGCTGTAGACCTTGTGGAAGTGACATTTAGTCGTTAGTACTTAAAAAAACTACTAAAAAGGTTAATGCACATTAGGTTAGTTTTTTACACAACATAATTATTATTGTCAAGTAATAAAGACACCAATATTACTTGACAATAATTATGTTGTGTTGTGTTAATGTTAATTAATGTAATTGGTATTGTACCGTTTTATTGAACTTTAAATAAACTAAGAAATGTAATATTTACACAGGGTCAAATTAAATTAGCTAACAAAACTCCGCAGACGTTATAGGTAGGTAACGATATCTAAACATAATAAAACAAGAAATAAATTAACTGTTGGTTTTTTGTAGGGGCATCGACCTTAGTTAGTGTAGTCACTTGAAATATCAGTTTTTTTTTTGTGTAAACTTCACAGATGTGATGAGTTTCGAAATTTAAAGACGATAAAACCAAAGAAATCAGATTTTTTCAACTCAAACTTCAAGGAACAAAACTACCAGCGATCGTTGACCCCCAAAAAACATATCAAATTATATTATTATACTATCGTGTTTAGATATCGTTACCCATCACTTCTGCAAAGTTTTGTTAGCTAATTTAATTTAACCCTGTAGGACGGCAATAAAACACGTTTCCTAACCCGTAAACGCGAAATAAAATAGAGAAATCTATTAGAACATGAAAAGGTCAAACCTTTATAGTGATAAGTGTAAAAAAACTGAGTCAAGGACTCGGCAAAGATCGGCAAACAGTTACACCTTTTTTCAAGCGTCATCAATCACGTTCAGGATCGATTTGAATAGCTGCGAGTGCGAACATTTGTAATTTAACCTCCCAGGAACGGGCTATTAAAAGGCTTTGTTTTACTCCTGAAAAAGGAACTGCTTTATTTTTTTATGCGAGTGGAAACACCGAGAGGGGACGCTTTCGATGGACATATTTTACTCATTTTTCATTTGCCTGGCCTTTTTCCCAACTAAGTTGGTGGCTTCCAGTCTCACTAGATGCAGCTTCCTATCTGACCTCCACAACCAAGTTTCTGGGTAATACGATACCCCTTGGTAAGACTGGTTGTCAGACCTGCGGACTTCTGACTGCCTGTAACGCCTGCCAAAGTGACAAGAAAGACAGCCGGGACCAACAGCTTAACTTGCTTTCCGAAGCACGGAAGGGTCTTGATATGTAAAGTAAAGATGGTCACCCATCCACGGACCAACGAGGTAAACCTCCAAACAGCCCGCTATGTATCGCAGTGAGATATCCTTCGGCATGTGCGTGGGTGTCTATTAGCATGCATTTATTTTACATGGAGGTAACATCGAGGTTTAGCTCACAGAATAAGCAAGCTGAAGTGGCAATGGGCCGGCCATGTTAGCTGTAGAACAGATGACCGTTGGTGTAGACGTGTTCTTGAGTGGAGACCGCGAATCGGTAAACGTAAGGTGAGACGCCCTCAGGCTAGGTGGAGCGACAATCTGCGCAGGATGGCTGGTAGCAGCTGGATGAGAGTTGCCGAAAATCGAGTTGAATGGCGTGCAATAGGGGAGGCCTATGTCCAGCAGTGGACTGCTAAAAACTGATGCTGGTGATGATGAACATCGAGGTAGTGAGCTAAACCGCGATCGCGAGGTATCGCAGTGAAGCATCTTCGCCATGTAATTATCCTGAGTACTGGCAACTGGCGTGCGTATATGACGAAGCAAAAGGAATATGTAAGGACCGTTATAGATGGCTCTGTAGTGTCTGCCTAACACCCATGGAAAGAAGGCATACATACGTTTATGTAGATATGTGTATGAGTAACTGCTTAGTGTTTTTTTTTAATAAGAAAGGTGTTTATTTGTTTTACCAACAGGTGCACTTATGCTAACTAGGTAAGTCTAGAATAACAAGTATACAAGACAGAAAACACACTCTTCGATGTTGAATATTTCATCGTCAGTAGAGACTGTTGTTTATGTGGTAATGAACAAGTTAATAACAAGGTTATAAAAATATGATAAAAACCATTTTTTTATTAAACTTCATCTGTTGGTGTTGCTACCTTATTATATGAAAGTAATTGTTTTGAAATCATCATAATTTCGAGGATTATACAAACTTGGACGTTCCGTACCCCAAGGCAAAAACGCCGAAAAAAAACACGTTAGTTTTTTGTATGACCTCATTAATTTTTAATTTTATATTATTTTTATTAATTGTTGTTAATTACTCTGTGAAAATTTCAACTGTCTATCTGTTACGGCTCATGAGACACAGCTGGCTGACAGACAGACAGACGGACGGACGGGCGGATAGATGGGCGGACGGACGGACAGACAACGAAGGCGTAGTTGGGTACGGAGTCCTAAAAAAGGTAGGTACCTTAGATTGTTTAGTGATCAAGGTCACTTACTTTTGTTGCTGGCTATACTTATTAGATGTCACTGACCATTCACTAACCCACAATAGTTTCATTGATTAAATTTTTTGTCTAGTTATTGGTTAACAGACCCATTCATGATATTCAAAGTGACAATATTTCAAAAAATTCTTCAATACGAAAAAGCTGAGTACTACCAACGTAGGCACTTATATCGTTTCTCGTCAGTCTGCCAAATCCACCTGGCAAGGGATTAATCCGAGTCAGGTATCACGGGGCCTAGCTGCCAAATGACAGTGATTGCCATAATTTACCTGCGCTACATTGACTGAGCAGTAGATTTGAGTTGGCGCTCAGTTCGTGACGTCATAGTCAATCTATCAACTGCGTACGTAATATGGAATTAATTTAGTTAAATAATAATATTAATTTATTTTCGATAAAATAGAAATACAAAATATTTTGAATTCTAGACTAAACTATTTAAAATTAATTATTATTTATAATATACACAGTCTAATTAGTGCACTAGCGTTCGTGAGATCAATCAATTTACATTTTAAAGCAAAATAAATATTAATATTTGAATATAATCTGTACTAATATAATAAAGCTAAAAATTGCTGTATTTTAACTTTTAAGACTTTTAGCGTTTTCAATTATGTAAATATAATTCAATAAATAAATGCGCAACTGAAAAAAAAACGTAAGTTATAAAAGCTGAAGAGAGAGAAGTTTGTTTGTTTGAACGCGCATTCTGTAACTGCCAGTCGGATTTAAGAAAAAACTGTTTGCATTTGTTAGCCCAATTCTTGAGAAAAGTCATCACGCTACGACCCTTAGGAGCCAAACAAAACGACAAGTCAGAAAGAACGGTAAGCGAAAGCGAAGTAATAGCACGAGCGGGTGATGCGATGCGATAGGGTGGGTTGGGGCCGGAACTTTGAATAGGGTAGTTTCCTGGGTAAAAAAAATAATTATATTTAGTCCGTCAGTTAGATTATCGAAAAATAATGGGCATGTATTTTTTCTTTTGTCAATCAAACAAAAAATGACAAAGATAAAGCGCGTCAAAATTGGGGAGTGGGTCGTGACGTCACTTGCTTGCAAAAGTGTCGCAAGCAAGTGACGTCACGCAGAACTTTAACGGGCGATATCTTCATCATTTTTTATATAATTGACAAAAGAAAAAATACGGGTTCAATATTTTTTGATAATCTAACTGACGGACTGATTAGATTTTTTTAGGAAACTAGCCTATTGTTAAGAGGCCGGTCAGTCAGACAGATGAAACTAGTTCCCCATTCTAAAGTGTAGTAGGGTACTTATGGAGAAGAGCGGACAAGAAACTCCACGGATACGCTTTCATACTCCAAACAACACAGAAGATTAATTAGGAATACTGAGTTTTCTGGAAAGAAGTTGAGAAAAATATGAAGTCGAACAAAATTGTAAAACTGTTTTGATAGTTTTACAATTTTGTTCGACTCGAAAATCCAAACGAATTTTCGTATAATTGCTACATGTGAGAGCAATGCTTCGCAGTTTTTGTAACAAAAGTAAAAAAAAACTTGAATTAATTAAAAACCGTTCTCGAGTCTTTAAAAATAATACTGATTATACGCAAAAACATTCACTCAAAGGTTTCAGAGGTTTCCGAGAAAATCCCGCTCATGCAATTGTAATTACTGCCATCGAAAGCTCTTTCGATAGTCTCTCAAAATAAACTTCAATTGAAATATAAAATTGCAAACGTCTGAGCTGTCTACGTACTTATTTTTAATTAAAATGATATAATTGTACACATTAATTAATACAGCCAAATTAATCAAAAACAAGTAACATTTTTGTGGACCAGCCCGACCGTTAATGTCCACGTTTCGGCGCCATATGTCATGACGGGGAGGACGCACTGGTTGAAGACCTTAGTCTTTAAACGCTGTGGTATAGGGGGTATAGGCGACGAAAAGACTTGACGGAGTTTTCCAAACGTTTAGCAAATGAGTCCTGAAGTGGAGACTGCGTATTGGCAAGCGTAGTGTGGGACGCCCCCCAGCTAGATGGACGGACGACCTTAAGAAGGTTGCTGGGACGGACTGGATGTGGAAGGCGGAGGACAGGGTGTGGTGGCGCAGCCTGGGAGAGGCCTATGTCCAGCAATGGACTGCGATAGGCTGAGTTGATTGAACATTTTTGCAATCGCAACTTATTTTTTCAGGGAGTAAAATGTATTATTTATGTCTACCATACATCAATGTATAATTACAGTGCGTTGCAATGATAATGCGATATGCTTTTGACATTTATTGTTTTGTACCATTGGAACGGAAGCTTTAATTTTTGGATCCATTTCAACGGGCACGGAACTCTGGCAATATTATAAATCATTATGAATATTAACTCATTTTAGTAGAACATTTGTTATAGGGAATAATGAATGACTTTAAAGGGTGTTTGGTAGAAGGACCGACAAAATATTCTTAGGGATAGGGACCGTCATTATCCCAGTTTTCACTCATAAAACCTGTGTCTAAGATGGCACGGTAGGTAATCCTTCTTCTTCCCCTTTAATCCCAGTTCTATCTAGGGTCGGGTCTTCTTGTTTAGCGGCGCCAGGGCGTGTCTTGAGTTGCCATAGAAGTCACGTTGTGCGCTTTTATCTTCCTCTCGATACTGGACCACCATCATCGTCACGGTAGGTAATTGAGATAATATATATTATTTTTAACTATCCGAAATGTCGCCGCAACTTTTATATTTGTGGTTGTAAAAGACCGCAATGACGTTTGGGGTTATCTGCGGTTGGTTTTAGAAAATCACTTATGTGCTTCCAAAGTATTCAAATTGGAAGGAGGAAAGAAAAACAATTTTTAAATTAATGTAAAAAACTGAAAAAATAAATAAGTTTTAAATAAGTAACACCTCTATCCCTCAAAAAATTGTTTTAGTCCTTCAGGGTTATACCAAGCACCCTGTACCGGTCTATAGTTTTAAATATTACATGCGCTTCAATAAACACAGAAGGCTACAGTTATTCGAATAGCAATCGCTCATGTATACCTAATGATCGATCTATGATCAATTAATTCGTTTGACAAACGTTTTAGTATTTAGAATTTACTTAAAACAGACGAAGTTATTAAATTAAACAAATTAAGGGTATATTGGCTAAAGAATTAGCATTGCCATTCAACGTGGCAATGCTGCCAGTCTTCTGGGAACGTTTCCAGATGACAGAGATACGGACGAGCACTTCGACGCCTAAGTGCCCTTTTGTTTTTGTATTTGTTTGTGATGTTAGTCATTTAATTTTGATACCTATTGTAAATAGTTATAAACCTTAATTAAAAAGTTTAAGAAAAAAAAAGGGGTATTGATTAAATACGAACGTATCCAAAGGCAAACCTGAAATTAAAAAAAAAACTATTTTTAAATTCAGGATTGTCTTCGGATACGTTCCATTAAATAAATAACCAACGCAACCAAAAAAAAAACTTCGATAAAGATCTCTATTCAAACTTCCACTTAAACTAATGCCATTCATCTTATTATTTATTTATCTTGATAATGATCGCTAATCATTTCTCATCCGCCTACTAATGAAGCGGTAAAACTTAGGTGTGAAGAATGCTCATCTTCCTTTCCACCGCTAATGTTATTAATAGCCTTATAAATCTCTGCGAGTGGGCCGCCATGATTAGTTTGTATTTAAAAGCTTTTTGATAGTCAAATAAACCGATTGATCGCTTTTTAATGGTTTTAAGTAATAAGTCGCTTTCTAATGGATGGACATAAGCTTGCGCTCAACGTTTTAATAAACTTACCTACTGATCTAAAAGGTACAAATGCTATCAGAATACCAGCACTACGGTATTTATTTTTTTAAATATCGCTGCATTATGCTGAGATGAGCCTTTTTAGCGTTGCACAGGTCTTTTTTTTTGGTTTAGTTTTAACTGCTCCTTTTTTACTATCTGTATTTCCTGTGTGTCTACTTACATATAGGAACCTACCTTCGAGATCACATTTGGGGCAATCTAGAATGATAAGTTATTAGTATTAAAATGAATGTAGGGTTAATCTCGAAAACCCATTGATATGTCATTACTTCATTAGAATAATAAAGTTAATAAACGTGAAATTATTTAAAAATATCGAAAAACAAGTAAACTCTTGCCACAAGAGGTATTCGTAATGATTTAACACAGAAAAAACTGGCCGCTGTAAAAGCATTGGAAATATTGGAAAACGGCAAAAAATATACGATTATACAGATTCTGATTTCTCAATGATTTTGTATTATTTCCATTTGCACTTTTTGTGGTGGTTTCTTCCGCTTTTTCACGCATCATAGGAAACTTTATGTAAATCTAAAATATACGTAGGTTACGTAAATTTTAAAAGAAGAAATCTAGGCAGCTAGAAATATTTATAAATTGTTAACAGTTTTGCCAGATTAGTTTTGATCACGATCAGAAAGAGCATTGGTGGCCCAGAGGTAACAGCCTTACGAATTTTAGGTTTCTTTGTGTAGATTATTTCATCACCACTGCTCTCAAAACGGTGAAGACCATCTTGAGGAAACCAGCAAAAAAAAACAAAAAAAAAATCGAAGAGAGGTATATGTGACATCTACACTAACACTGGGCCCGTGTGGTGGATTGCGGTCCACCCCCTCTCACCGACAGGAGGCCTGTGCCCCAGCAGTGGGAACATTATAGGCTGATTATATAAAACGAAAGTACCTACTCAGGAAATTCAGAAACTAATACATTTACAGAAACTAGTCCGTATAGTAAAACCGTAAACATTACGAAAGGTGCTTAACGAAACTAAATTTGCACACCCACAAGTATTCAAATCTAAGTTAGTCAAAACTAGGAACTAACCTACATTTATAACTTTTATAGACAGATTAAAAATGTATAGAATCTAGTATCGGTAATCCAGGGCATGTCAAGAGATATTAGTTTCAGTGCCGTTAACTCAAATCCCTGAACTAATTATTGCGAGATCTGACTTGGCAAGCGTCTGGAATCTGGACCTGAATTATAGAAGATTGCGTTTTCATCATAACTTTCTAGTTCTACATCCAAATCTACATTACTATTATATTACAGGAACTATTTGTTTTAGGGTTATAACTGTCAAAATGTAAAATTATTCCTCGAATAAAGTTATCAGATGATTCCAACACCAGTTTTACCGGAGGAATAATTTAGAATTTTTGACAGGGCTTCCATACAAAAACTGTCAGACGTCAATTTTATTCCACGAATAAAAATTATCTGTCGATTGAAAAATCTGCCCTTAATGGTTTTGCGTGGCAGAAGACGGATAAAAAAATATGGAATCATTATTTGAAGAATAACTAATCAGCCCAGTACGGGCTCGTCATCCGTGGTATTATAATATTTATACAATAATTATATTCTGTGGGCCTTTCATTGATCCAAATGTATAATTGTTGGTCTAAAAAACAACATTAAAGAATTGGGTCAAACTGACAGCACTTTAATAGAAACGTACCAAAGTGTCATTAGGGGAATCAATACGTTTACCTACCTATTACTTATAATTAAGCTGGGCTATATTATAAAGACATCCCACAAAGACAAATACATTTATTCGTTGCTTAAGGTAGGTATCTCACATATTAGGTTGGTATATGTATGGATAAGTTCAGGACACAGGACAAGAGAGGGGCTTGTGGCCAAGCAATAACAGCCGCACGTGTCGATCGATCAGGTTAAGCTACGCTTGTCACGGTTGGTCCGTGGATGGGTGACCATCTTCATATACCAAGACCCCTCCGAGCCTCGGAAAGCACATTAAGCCGTTGGTCCCAGCTGTCATTCGAGGATCTTTAACAGGCGTTTACGGATCGTCAGAAGCCCGAAAGTCTGACAACCAGTCTTACCAAATGTAAAGGTAAAAAGATATCGTATTACCCAGTAGCTGGGTTGTGGAGGTCAGATAGGCAGTCGCTCCATGTAAAATACGTATGTTAGACTGGAAGCCTTTTCCCAATATGGTTGGGAAAAGGGTAGGCAGATGATAATGGATAATATATCAGGACACATACGAATACATATTTACAATGTTAGGTACACCTGGGTATAAAACCTAACATACCTATGTATATTATACTACTTATACTCTAATTAAACTACACTAACTAAATAAATCTACCTTATTATTAAAAAAATAGATAGTCGATACTTAGATCTAATTACCGTGAAAATTACCGAAGACATTTAGTAGATTTAAAAAATAGTCGATTAAAAGACAGTAATTAAACGTCACACGTGGAAACCCTAGTATATTACAGCCACGGCAAGCCATTCAAGCTATCCAAGCGATCTCTTCGGGTAATAAGCTTTGAAATCGATTTAAAACTATCGTATGGGTGCCCGAGAGGCGAGCAAACAAACTAATAAACTTTCTCTTTTTAGACTGCATCGCTTCAGACTATATTGATCCGATTTTTCCAGATAAGGAAACTATCCACAATCTGCTCACACGTATTCGGAGATTGTAATTAACATCGGATTGTTTTGCTGACTACCTTCATTGTTTACAAGCATTCATTCCGTAACACTCTAATCGACTCGGAACGCAAATGGCGCTCGAATCAGACAAGTCCAACTGACGTTTATACCATCGACAATCGTTGCGTGATTACCAGAAGAGTGGAACTTGAATTAGGCCTTCTGGTGGACCATGGACTTTTATTAGAATAGATTACTCTTTAATAAGTACACCATATAAATTACAAACATAAATAAAGAAATTTCACAAAGGGTTTTTTAGAGTTTTGGGGGTTTTTTTTAGCAGTTCAATATAAGCAAAAAAAAAAGAGAATTGTAAAGCGATTTTTTTACCAAGTTCGGAGCAACTATTAACAGTCACCTTGACCTGCAAATGATGATAGTAGAACCAGCACCTTTATTCCGTCATTTTGAACGATATTGCTAATCCATTACTTCATATGTTCGAAAAAGTCTGCTCAACAATTACGTTAATAACGCAATGAATGTTGTTGAACTGTCAAAATGAAGCCTAATAAAAGTAGTGTGTTATTCAATTACCACGCAGAGCGCAGAGCCACTGACATTCTTCAACAAAACATCAACCTTGCTTGATTTTAATTTCATAATTGAAATAGCCATAACAGTGCCTATGTAGATGCAAAGTATTTCGGCTTACAGCAATAGGGAAGTCAGGCAGCGAGGCAGCTAAAGTCTAATAAAAAGTTTTATTAGAAGCAAGAACTTCTACTCGGCACGGGGACACTGGAGCTTGGCGAAATATGTCATTTGTACTCGAAACTTTTTTTACTATCTCCGCTTTAGGTACAGACGCCAGCACATCAAGCTACTACAGTCTGTCAAATTTCTCTCATAGATTTTCAACTTTATCGCTAAAGTGTTAAGGTTCAAGGTTGATTGGGAAAATTTTACAGTTTCGGGTAGCTTGACGTGCTGGCGTCTGTACAGCGGATTTTGGAGAACTAGAATTTCAATCTAAACATGCCATCTAAATAGGGTTAGCAGGGACCCTTTTCGTTTATTGAGAACCATTTATTTTACTTTGCGCCTGTTTCACAGTATCTTGATAGGTAGCACCTACTAGATAAATTTAAAAAAACACCGGTCAAGTGCGAGTCGGATTCGCGCACCGAAGGTTCCGCACAAATTTGTCGGTATGTTAATACTAGTTTATCACGGGAATCGTTTCTCGAATATTTTTCCCGTGTTTTCGTATTTTTTCCTTTACTTGTGCTACATGACATTGCTTCTTACCAAATTTCAAGATTCTAGGTCAACAGGAAGTATCCTATAGGTTTTGGTTCCCTTCCGAGTGTAAAAATCTTTTGATTTTTTTAAGGGATTGCAGCCTTGAGTATTTGATATTAATTTGAACTGATGATAACTCCACGCGTTCCTGAGAAAAAGGGTATTGACAGACCGAACGACAGGCGGTCAACGAAGCGATCTTATAAGTGTACCATTTTTCCTTTTGAGGTACGGAACCCTAAAAAATGGAACAGAGATGAATTAACTGCGAAAAAAGGTTACTACTAAAGGTGAGGAAAGCGCCGCGCCGTTAGAAAACTTCTTTTAAATGTTTGCGCTTCTAAGCTAACTATGTAGTACCAAAATGGCTCGCGATATATTATTTTGTAAGTTATACGATCTATGGACTCCACTCCTAGCTAAATTACCGCCTTGGAACTTTCTACTAGATACGATCTACGTCTTCTTCACGATTATTTTCCTGAAAAGTTAGTTGAAAATGTAAGGAAGTTTAAAATTTTAAAAGATGTTTTTAATTGCTTCCTGTATCTTATGCAGGTAATTAAAACAGCTCGTTAAAGAAACGGCCACGGTGTCTATCCCCAAGGGTTTTGGCGATAGTCAAAGTTTAACTACGCAACGTAGGCGCTGCATCCAGCAGTCCATTTGTCAAGGAAGACCTCGACAACGACCCTTCATGGAGCGATGTTTTTTTAATTACGTACAATTATAAACAACTAGTTTATGCTCGCGACTTTGTCCGCGTGAAATTTCGGCCCCCGGCGACGCATCCCGCGCTATTACTATTTAAATAAAATTGTTATGATTTGGTATGTATTCTGTTCTATTGCAAAATTATTTAGCTATGCAAGAGAATTACGACGAATATTGACACATCGAACGAAAGTATATACAGTATGATTCTTCATCATGTGCACATATTGAAATAAGGGATACTATGCTTAATTTTATCGTCGTTGTAAAAATATTAAATATTCACCCAGCATTTTCGGGCTGATAAGAACAGGCAACTTGCATAGTCATGAAGTGACTAAGCTAAATTTTTACCTGCTGGCTGCTATAAGACCACTTAATAACCACGTTCAGAAATATAGCAGCTCAGGGAATGCTAAGGAGGCAGTCGGACGTTGATACCTACGTTAATTACACAATGTCGTGTCATACTACCCATTAGGGTTCTCTATCTGTTAGTACAATGAGCCTTTCCGCTAGCGGATTTTTATCAGATAAGTTTACGTAGATATGCGAAATTCTGATAGGAATTCAGGTTTGTTTCTCTTTTAGAGTTTATGGCAGATGAACCCAGTGGATTCTCCTTCATATTAATTTAGGCCAGGTTCTCATAAAATAATAATAACTAGAAAAATAAATATTCTCAAAGTGGAGGGTGAAATAAGCCTAAGAGCCCAGACTAGAACCTCACACGGTTGAAATTACGACCTAAATCTTTGAGCAATTTCTGTTATAAGTAACTGATGTAAACTGAATGTGGATTAATTATTATCGATTTAACAATGCAATAGGTAAATCTATATTACCTATCCTATTCCTACCAATATTATAAACGTAAAAGTTTGTATGGATAGATGGATGGATGGATGTTTGTTACTCTTTCACGCTAAAACTCCTGAACGGATTTGGATGAACTTTGGCACACAGATAGTTTAGAACCAGGATTAACACAAAGGATACTTTTTATCCCGATATTCCCACGGGATCGAAACTTATGCGGGTGAAACCGCGGGGCGCAGCTAAGCTAGTATACTAATACAACAAAGCTGAAGAGTTTGTTTGTTTGAACGCGCCAATCTCTGGAACTACCAGACTGACTTGAAAAATTATTTTTGCAGTTTATAGCCCAATTCCTAAGGAAGGTTATGAGGTGATTTAACATCACGACCTTCAGGCGCCGAGCAAAAAGAAAAAAAAGTCAGAAAGATAAAAAACGAAGTAATAGGTAGGGGTGGGGGTGCTTTATAATTATACCTTTATAAAATGTAGCTGGTCTTTTAGTATATTGAGTAACTTACGACTTCCACGTGAACGAAGGCGCGGACAAAAGCTAGGAACTGGGTATAGATAGATACCTACACTCGTGATGATTCTTTCGCGGCTGAGTCACAAGTCACAATCAAATCATTGAATAAACCATCTCGGAAGGGTAATTCTTTTACAAAAGATTCAAACCCTTTCAGTCTCACCGGGTGCAGTTGAATACCAGTATTTTACATGAAGCGACTGCCTTTCTGACCTTTATAACATAGTGACTGGGTAATATGATAAGACCTCATGGTAAGTCAGGTTGTCAGACATTTAGGCTTGGAATTTGGAAAGAGTATCACAACCAAAACATAAAATAAACCGTCTCGGAAGGGTAATTCTTTTACAAAACCTACCCAATATTATCCTTCATACATTTCCATAGCGAGTTGCATTAAATATCTGCGGGCATTCGATAAAATGATCAAACCCGACCCAGCCTTAGACCCAAGAATAACGAGGGGATATCCCAAATATATGTGGGCAGGGATCCCTGCCGATTTATTGAAAGTTCATGGACTAAGTAGAGGTTTAATGCCTTTGCTTGATGGAAACTTATAGCCTTTCCTAATGCTATGATGCTATCACCTTTTTTTAAAGGTTGTTGGAGCGTGGAAATTGGTATGCTTACGACTTTAGGATGAAGTTATGTGATTTGGTGAGAGATTCGTTATAGTTATGGTTAAGTAAAAGACCAAAATGGTGATGGTGGATAAAATTAATGAGCTAATTAAAAACGATAGTATCAAGTTTGCTCGGCTCCTATAAACAAAAGCGAATCATTTTGTTTGGCTTACCAATGGTAAAAAAAAAATGCCAAAATGCGGGGTTTTTGCGTGACACAGTAGGAATGACCTTCATTTTGACAGTTCAACAACATCCATTGCGTTATTAACTAAGGTAGCAATGGATACGCAATTTCATTCAAAATGATTCAGATTGTGATTGACAGTAAGATGCTGCATATAAATAGATTCGTAAGTTAATTTTACCTGTGATAGCTACATCCATAACTCCCACATGGAAGTAGCTATCACAGTTAAAATTAGCTTCTACTATGCTAAGCTATGAGTACTTTGCTTCATTCATTCTTCTGGGTAGGTACGCTCGTTCCATCATAGACCGCATCCATGGCTTTCCATCAGGCGTGATCGAGGTAGAGCAGGCCCATTTAACAACAAAAATATATATATAACTAGCAGCGCCCCGCGGTTTCACCCGCGTATATAATATCGGGATACAAAGTCCTATGTTAGTCCTGGTTATAAACCATCTGTGTGCGAAATTTCATCCAAATCCGTTCAATAGATTTTGCGTGAAAGAGTAACAAACATCCATCCATCCATACAAACTTTCACGTTTATAATATTAGTAGGATTAGTAAAAATAAAAGTCTTAATTTTAACCAATAACGGTCCGTAAATTATAGAAATCGGCCATTAGTTGCACAACTACCTAATCTATTTCTTATTCAGAAAAAAGACGTAATTCTGAAGTATTTAACTAATTGTACCTACCTGCTGAAAAGTAAAGCAACAGTTTAAAAGTAACTTATCTAAAGTTAGTCCAAACTAATGCAAACAGTAATTACGATTGATGATTGACACAAAAACGTCAGCGCAATACTCAACAAACTGCCTCGCAGGTAACGTTCACCAAATTAAAATACAATCTAAATCAAACATTACAAAATAAGACAAACATCTTCACGTGTTGCAATGCACAAAATTGCAGCCATTATTCATACATCACATAACTCTATCATGTTTCCCTTTCATACCGTGTGTACGGGAGATTTTTATCGTTTTAAATTAACCAGAGACAATGAATGTTAATATATTCGGCCTGCATGGTCAAGCACCGTGAGCTATGATTGTTTTAAGTAAATTAATGTCCTGGATTTTTTTTTAAATCGTTGCATTTTATGTAATTTAATTACATAAAATTATAAAAATAATGTAGGAATACATAAGTATGTTCTCTTTGTTTTATTTATAACCAGTTTACTTTAGATTTTCATCGTGTACCTATAATATCAATTTTACATCGATTAGGAAATTAACTCAAGAAAAAGTTCTCCGAGCCGTCGGATATGGGAACGAAAATATAATTATCTACACACATCAATGAGTAGGTAATTTTCCGAGCGAAAATGTCACGGTACGGTACAGGAACTAAATAGGTAGGTACCTACTAAGTAAACTATTGTTTCAGTGCTTTATTAAATACTACGATACAAATATTTTGAAAACCAATCCGTACCTATAAATCTCAAGAAATACTTTCATTATTTTATTTTAAAGGTTAATTGCGCCTGCCGTTTACTTAATAGTTACAAAATAATCATGCGAACTTAAATCAATTTTATTAATTAAATCTAAAAACTTACCGACATACGTCGCTAATACAAATAAAACAAATAAATGTACTACAAAGTTCCATCGCATCTTCATGTTGATATTTTTATTGTTCACAAACCATTGCACAAATAATAACAACACTTAACGTACTTTATTATTTAACTATTGCCAAGTCTGCACACAAATATTTCGTCTTTCATAATAATAAGTCACTTCACATTCACGAAACTTTTTTGTCAGTTCCTTAATTTATTATGTAAACAAAAAGTAATAAAAAAAGTCTATGCTTCAAAAAACAATCGTCAAAATTCAAATTTCGTACAAGAAATTTGGCGCGAAGCGTTCACTGTGCTCGCGAGTAAAGTTCGGAATGTAGTGTGTAAAGGCACGCATACACTACGCGGTGGTGATCGACCCTACCGGATTCACAGTCGGTGGGCGCGCGACTGCCGACTCCATGTGCACCGACCGAAACCTAACTTAAAACAAACTTAACATTTGCCGCTACGTGGCTCTTATTTTATGAGCAATAAAGTTCATTTTCTAAATCTACTTTTAATAGAACCTACATTTAATGATAATGTCGTAGTTTTGTAGAGCGTACGCGCATAGAAACGCTGTCACCCTATTGAAGGTATTGTTACGGAAGGCGATTTGAAAAACAAAGCATCGTCGAAAAAAAATGGGCAGATAAAGACGGAGAATTACGCAGTAAAATGGAATGCGTTGAGCGCATTATGAATGAATGAAATACTATAAATGCAGTTTTTATTAGTCATCGTTTACATTTTAACTGAAGCTTGTGATTGCGCAGCTGACGTGCGGTTGTTTTTGATGGCAATAACATAATAAATGCAATCATTTTTTATACACGTTGACACCTGCGGCGACAGTGTTATATCGGACGGAATTCTGACATAATCATACCTATGCCATGCAGTTGGAGCTCGAATATCGTTAGTTTGAGTAACTATTTGGTTCAGGTGAGCAGTAGGGGGGGAGGGGTTGGTATCATGTGTCTCAATTAGTCTTAAACGCTCACTGTATTTACCTGCCTACTTATAGAGTTTTGAATAAAAACCTGAGAATTGTGCTAGTTATGTCTTTTCTTCATACTTACTTAGTCCAGATGTAAATACCAAGGTAGATAAGAAGCATGAGCGTAGCTAGGAGGGGAGGGTGGGGGTTGGTATCATGTGTCTCAATTAGTCTTAAACGCTCACTTTGAATAAAAACTTGAGAATTGTGCTAGTTGGGATATCTTTTCTTCATACTTAATCCAGATGTAAATACCAAGGTACATAAGAAGCATGGGTGTAGCTAGGAGGGGGGTTGGGAGGTTTGCCCACTCTAGAATCGTCATTACCCATCCTAGAAAAATCAACAGTGGCGCCGATTTCCTTGTTCACAAAAGTTCGTCTGTGATTCAATTCACACAGTCAGTAATCAGTTCACGGAGCTTCAGTGAAAAGGTGTCCTTACTACGGAGCTAGCAATGATAGCTATTGCATCAAGGAAAAAAAGAGGACATGGGTGCATGATGCATGGCAATTAAGAGAGAGAAGGAGAATTCCTGACCATATACAAAGAATTAGATAGAGATGAATGGAAATATTTTGAATATTTTAAAATGTCAAAGAACTGTTTCAATATTCTTTTGCAAAAAGATACTCGTTGGAGGAAGGCTATATTTATTTTTTGTTGCCGCGGCGTCCGTGATCCGACAAAAAATATCGTTGTCAACGAATACGTCCGTGATTGCCGGTGACGGCACGGACACTGAGAGCACTGTGTCCGGTGTCGGCACTGACACTGAGAGCACTGTGTCCGGTGTCGGCACTGACACTGAGAGCACTGTGTCGGCACTGACACTGACAAGTGGGGATGCGTTCATTAGAGAATGTATGAAAGAATATTTCGCACTGTGCCGGTACTGTGTCGGATCTGTGGCTTCACTGATTTGTGTGAATCGACGTTTATAGGATCACTTTGTTGTCCGTCAGTCTGTCTGTCAGGCAAGCAAGACCCTTTTTCTCAAGAACGCGTAAGAGGTATAAAGTTGAAATTAATATCAAATACGTAAGGTGTTCTAAAAAAAAATATTTTTATGGTGGGATTATTTATTAGTAGGCGTCATATATGATCTCTCATTAAATGACTGGTTAGTTCAGCTAGAAGGGGCAGCCTACCCTAGACTAAATCCCTAGCTATGCCCGTGATAAGAAGTACAAGCTTACTGTACTTACAACTTTTAATTAATTACGAAACTAAAGTCGTAACGAGGATAGAGCAGAAATATAACTTCCCCTAATGCTAAGCTCCTACACTAGCCAAGAAACCGCCTAGCGCGCTTTTCCGGCTTATTAGCCGATTGGCACGATTTTACTGGCTACTTTTAAACAATATAATTTTTTCTATAGGCCACTCGCACGAAGTTAATTTATTTGTGGGCGAGTCGACAACTGCAGAAATATGTACAGACGCCAGCAGGTACACCCGAAACTGTCAGATTTTCCCAATAATAATAATAATATAATATAATAATATCCCTGGACATTTCACACAGCACCATTTGTCCCAAGCTAAGCAACCTAATGCTTGTGTTATGGTAACAAGATGGCTGATAAACTACTTATATACATTTTTTTTTTTTTTTTTTTGTAAATACATACATATTATAGATAGAAAAACACCCAGACTCGGAACAAATACATGTAGGTCATACAAATATTTGTTCCGTGCGGGAATCGAACCCGCGACACGCAGCGCAGCAGTCAATCGCTTAACCACTGCGCCAACCGTGCAGTCAATCAACCTTGAACCTTAATACTTTAGCGATAAAGTTGAAAATCTATAAGAGAAATTTGACAGATTGTAGTAGCTTGATGTGCTGGCGTCTGTACTAGGTAATTGGCACAATAGGTATTTTGAATTTTATGCAATAAAGTAGGTATAGACAAAAGGACACTCGCGCACAGAAGTGATAAGAGTTAAATATTATAAAACGTGTACGTTTTTCGTAACTTCGAAAGCCGCCTATAGAAAAAATAATATGATTTAAAACGACGACGATTCGCCAGCTTCGGGCGATTAAATTCGTGCGAATCAACTAATATGTCGCTTTTTTTTTACTAGCCATTAATGTCCCACTGCTAGGAATTAGGCCTACCTACTCTCTTTCCACCTCTCTCTGCCCAGATCTGCCAAGAACCAAGCTTTATCCGCTATTCCGTTCTTAAAATTAATTTTGTTTTCTATCATTTCATTTTCGTGTGTACCTACTCGTGCCTGTTCGTGATTTATTTGAATTTATTTTTAATTAGGCTGGGTCGTTCTTTGGCCAAAGAGTTAGCATTGCCATTCAACGTGGCAATTTTGCGGGACTGTCTTTTGTAATGTTGACGTTCAAAAAGTGCTGATTCTCAGCCTTATTTGAATAAATGACTTTTGATTTTTTTTTTTGCAAACGAAGTCGCAGGCAGAAGCAAGTAAATAAATAAAATAAGTCATTTTAAAACAACAAGACTCCTACAGACAGCTCAAGACAAAGAGGAGTGAGAAGTAGAAAGAGACGCCTTTGACCTGCAGTGGGACCACATAGGCTAAAAAAGAATAATAAATATTAATAATAATAAATCTGCCCCTGGTACGCCTTTCAAAGGTCCCAGGGTCCCGAGATTATGTCAATTTCAAATAAAACAATAGGGCAAAACAAAATGAAACCTTTTTCGGTCAGTAGGTATATGCACAAACTTTTGAGGAAGTCAGGCGTAAGTTTAAAAACACATGTTAAGTATTATGGTTTCGCACATGGCAGGACCACAGCAGCATCTGTCTTTAGAAAAAACGGAAGTTGGCCGGGAGAAAGAAAACAATGTTGCCTGGTATGCAGAATAGCCCTTAGTTACCAAAAGAGTACCTACCCATTGCGTACTTTCTTAAAAAAAAAATGCCGCCCTGGCGTAACGGCTTCTCGGACTTTTATTATAGCTATTTTAAATATCGTCACGCCGTTTTATCTCAGTGAGTAGTCCGGAGTGCACTATAGCCGAAACCTATCTCTGACCATTTTGAATACAAAATCCCGTGCACATGATGACCACAGCTGTGTCCGTATGTAAAACAAAAGAGGATCCTTTGTAAATCGACTATATGCAATTCTCGTAATTTTAAGAAAGAACTCAGTCTCAATCTGTCAAAAATACCCCAAATTTCCCTACATTTTGACAAGTTTTTGGCATTTGTTTGTCGCCGAGATGACACTGCGACTAGACTTTGATGTTTTAAATTACGAGAATTGGCCTTCAGGAATAGTCCTTGGTCAGATATAGATTTTGGCAATAGTAAGTACCTACCTATATTTACATCCACTTTTCGTCAGTTATGTAGTAGGAGACGAGTCTATTGCCATGAACTGAATAGAACCATATCCTGACTCAGGGGAGCTATTGAGAAACTTTTAATGAGAAAACTAATAACACTCAGCCCGACACGGAAATCGAAACTAGGACCTCAGGACCACAAGCGCGGCTGAGCATGCTCAGTGGCCGCGTTTGCGACCACTACTCATAACATAACAGAGTGAGCATTACCTCTCCTCTTTACTGTAATATTCAGTACCTATATTATATTATAGGTATGTAAGTTCAGTCACCAAAACAGATAAGTAACAAGGGTCGTTGGATGTAGTTGAAGTTTAGTAAGAAACAGAGGTATGTTTTCGAATGAAATTATTTTTTTTAAATCAACTGTTTGTTTTCTATTAATCAAATTAAATTTTATTCAAAAACTTCCATCGGTTTCTTACTAAACTTCAACTACTTATTATCCGACGACCCTACTTACTTATCTCCTTTGGTGACCGTACATATATTATTAAAATAGGTACTTGTATTTATTTCTATATGTGTACAGACGCCAGCAGGTCAAGCTACCCGAAACTGTCAAATTTTCCCGATCAACCTTGAACCTTAATGCTTTAGCGATAAAGTTAAAAACCTATTAAAGAAATTTGACAGATTGTAGTAGCTTGATGTGCTGGCGTCTGTACATTATTTGTAGGTATATTATATATTGATGCGAAATAAAAGAGGAGCTTCACCACATAAAACACGTATAGGTAATTTTGTTAAAGAAATAGAAGTGGCTAAGTAATAACAGCCGCATGGGTCGATCAATCAAGTAAAGCTACGCTTGCCGCGGTTGGTCCGTGGATGGGTGACAATCTTTACATACCGAGACCCCTTCGTTCCTCGGAAAGTACGTTAAGCCGTTGATTCCTGGCATTCGTGGAATTTTAGCAGGTGTCAGTCAGAAGCCCGAATGTCTGACAACCAGTCTTACCAAGGGGTATCGTATTACCCAGTACTTAACTGGGTTGTAGAGGTCAGATAGGCAGTTGCTCCACTGGTATCCAGCTGCATCCGGTTAGACTGGAAGCGGACGCCACCATAGTTGGGAAAAGGCTCGGCAGATGATGATGTGTAAATACATTATGTTTATATGATAATATGTAGATATGTATGTTTTTAACCGATATATCTACCTAATTATGTATGTTTAGGTTACTATAGTCTAATGTAAGTTTACCCGTATATTACTGGTTGACACACTGTCTCTAGTTCCACGTCTCTCATCCAACTCTCCTGTCACAGGTCTGCTGGAAGAATGTTCGACTGAAATGAGCACTTCCTTTGTGCTCTTCTATCTTTATGTATTATTCTCTCTAAAGTGTGCTGTCTGAAGGTACAAAAATTAATTTAAAGTTCCTTTTTTATTTTATTTTTTAACCGACTTCAAAAAAGGAGGAGGTTCTCCCAACGACACCGACTTCCGAAATTAAAGTTATTTTTCACTTTGTAGTGTTTTTTTTTTATGAAAGTCGGTTGTTTTTTTTTTTGAACGTAAATAAATACCTCCTCCAAAAATCCCTCATGAGACAAAGGGTTGGAGTACGAGTACCTACCCGTCAGTCAAGTCAGTCAACAAGAAACTACACTACACTAGGTACACTTAAAAGTTGGACAGCAACAAACTTTTTCATGAAAATGTTAGAAAGGAAGGTAGGAGACTTCGTGTCAAGGGGTTAGTAGGGCAAGAAAAAATAAAGGAAGAGGACGAAAACTTCCATACCTGTATTTTTGACCAGTCTTTTTAAGTTAGCGTTAAATTTACAGAACTCACCGGTATTTACGATGTATTTTTGGGATTGTCTTTGGCAGAGAATGAAAATATAGTCACTGTAAACTATCTACTTAAACCTTTACTTTTTATCCGACTGCAGAGACAGGGTTATGTTTTTACGCGTATCTGTCCATATATTCCACTCTCGAAGCATCCTAACGGCCTGAATCGATTTTAATACACCTACGAGGTGTCTATCGACTTGTCTAGGTCGCGCGATGGATTATAAGCTAAGATTTTTTTTATAATATCAAAACTATACGAACTTTAGAGATGTCAATAAATAATGTCTTAAAAAAAGGTTGAAAATAATGATAATTAATAACCCTACTTAACTAAGGCTGCCATCAGACGGACTGCATCGCAGCAACCACGCGCAGTCGATATACTCAACTGCATGCAGTAATCTGCAGTCTGATCTGACTTTGCGCAGTAGACGCCACGCATCTAGACCAGGAGCTCAGTGTAAGATTTGACGTCGAAATGGAAGCACAGACATTACTTCTCTTACTGTATGCAGTTAGCGATGGACAGCTGCGTGCATCGACGCTACACGACTGTAGCCGACGGCGTAAAGTTGAAGTCATGACTATATGCAGTTAATATTGACTTCACACGACTGCAGCCGACCGCATGAAGTTGATATCATGACTGAACGAAGTCGAACGTACAACTGCATGCAGTTGAATATATCGACTACGCGCGGTTGCTGAGATGCAGTCCGTCTGATGGCAGCCTTATCGAGAGGAGGCCTGTGTCCCAGCAGTGGGAACATTATAGACTGATTATGATTATGTTAACTTTGAACAATCTATGTATCCAGAAAAATACCTCTCTATCATCATTAATTTTAAATACATATGTATGAAGACACGAGCAGAAACTTTAATGCTACGGCTACATTGCCGCGATACGGCGAACTACACTTTACGCCCTCTTTGCGAGACGTCGAGCGGCGTGCGCACTCTCTCGTACGCGGAGTGTAGTTCGCGTTATCGCGACAATGTAGGAGCCGTAGCATTATAGTGTCAAACTACCCGCTAATTTATTAATAAACAAGTCTCGTGCGTTGGAAGCTGGCAGGCAACACATCAGCATGCCACGCATAAAACCTTCCTAGAAGTGTAATCTGCCAACCAATCAGCTCAATGCAAATGGATGCTAATAAAAATGTGCTAAGACTTGAGTGCACTGATAAAATAAATATACATTAAATCGGACAACCTAGCCTATCGTTGGCCATCGCACTTCGCAGACATGTATCTTCAAACCAGGCAACATAACATCATGCTTGTTATCCCTGAAGGGTTATACAGAGCCACATTTAGCCAGTTAATCAGTTATGTTGCCCCATGTAATAGGGGGGCGAACGTGATGCCATCAACCGTGCACAAATCCACACTCCGGGATACGAGTACTACTGAGAAATTCCTGATGGAAAATCCGAATACCTAACACTTTTCCTGACCTGGTAATCGAACCCAAATCGCATGCTCAGCAGTCAAACTCAAACTCAAACTCAAATCATTTAATTCAACTAAACCAATTACAGGCACTTTTGAATTGTCAAAGGGTCGGTCAGTCAGAAAGATGAAGCTAGTTGCCCATTCCAAAGCGTAGGTACCTATGGAGAAGAACGGGCAAGAAACTCCATGGACACTCTTTTAAATCATAAAATTCTTACAAAATATTTGATTACATCATTCGTGTTGAAATTAACCATGTGAGAACGATGTAGAAAAGACGTGCACGTTAAAAGCGTCCGTTATAGAAAACATAAAAACAATTCAGAAATTAAAAATTACAATAAGCCGTGGCAGCTAAGAGATGACCAGTCCCTACTGACGGCGCCCGTTCACGAACATGATGTATGGATCAGCACCATTCAGCTCAACCATTTTGAAGGGAACTTAATGATCCAACACACACGCCACCACCAGCGAGACATTAGAGTGAGCATGACATACTCTCAGCCGCCAGGGCACATTTAAGTCAATGAAAGACGTACCCAGTAAATGGTAGCTTTATAGAAAGTACATAGTGCTCACACGTGTGCTATGCAATTATACAATACTAAACAATTGAGTTTATACAATGCAAATATAGTTTTCTTCCAATGTTCCGCAGCTCCAGCAATGTTTCCGAATGCTAATTAGTTTAAGCGCCCCTGTGGAGCTTAAAGCTGTAACTTATTTATAAACGACGTCAAGGATTATTTATTTATTTTGATAGGTACACCAACGACCTATTCACTAGAAACATTAACATAATAAAAAATGACATAAGCTTTGAGTTATGGTGAATTAGTCATTTACAGGCTTACACAGCACTCACATAAAAAATAGCTTCTTAAATAATACGTTTTAACAAGATTTTTAGTCGTAGTGAAGATAGAAAAATTAATTAAAAACAAAATTACATGACATTACAACCTGCAAGAGTGAACTTGAGTCTTCGCTCGGATGACGTAAGCACGTGGTTCTGAAGCGCCGGTGGCGAGAGCGGTAACAGCTGTCGGGAGAATCCGCTCGGGTGTCAAGTTAACTCTCCTGGGTTGTATGTAGGTATTATTTACTCTGACTTACGGTGTGAGATGGTTCCTATTGAAAGAAATAATTGAGTTTCCCCAGGGTCAAGGTCATGGGCTGCGTACACCGGAGCTTTTCACTAAAGATTCCGGAACTCCTTCTCGTGCGAAATGCCAAAAAGTATTTTCATTTCTTCTTAGAAGTTACTTATCTTCTTGGTGCTTGTTCGCGTATTAGCTTTAGTTATAATTGCCTTCCTACCGAACCATTAATGTGGAAGTAAAAGGCACTTTGTACGCAGTCTGCCAGTGCATCGACGGGTTAACTAAATTCCACTTCCATTAAAGCACGCTTTACGCACGATAAGCTCGTCAGATTTTACATTCAGATTATTATTATGGCAGTTCAAGTTTGTATGAAAATATTAAACCATAAGTTACAAATAAATTGTTTATTTCATGTAAAAGCAGATTAAATCACAAACATGAATTACATCTTTAGTCAAAAAAGTAAAAACAGTAGGGTCTATTCTGCCTACCTCACCTTGAAAATTTTGGTGAAGTGACTTGTAGCGAGCTGTCATTCCGTTTGAGGTTGACACTATTGACAGCTCACTTCACCTAAGTTGTCCCTGTGAGATTTTTACAGAATAGTACCTACCTAAGTACCCACATTTATCACTGTTTTCGTGACTGACATTATAGAATTTAAATAAACTTCAATTAAGTACTTAAATGTAATGCTTTTCTTTGCTTTCCAATAGAACAATCCTAAGGTACGCAAATTAACGCACAAACCCCCAGAGGGCGTATATAGTGCGAGTTTTTTACCTACTCGATCGCGTAAACGTAAACGCAGATTTGTACGGTAGTAGAGCAGCGCCATCTAGTGGACACTCGATAGCACTGCTGACATTCCATACAAATCTGAGTTTACGTTAACGCCATCGAGTAGGTAGAAAAACTCACACTATGCCCTCTGTTCAGCACACGTAAAAATAGTATAACCTGAAATGTTATAGACTTTAAAATATAAACAATAAATTTTATTATTAATCGCTGTACTAAATGTTTAATAATAAATAAATAATGTTTTTATCTTATTGAAGAAAATGGCCATAGATCGCACAAAATAAAGAGAGAGATAGAGAGGGTTAGAAGAAAAACGGGGAGGCCTTTGCCAAGCGGTGGGATATGACATTGGACTCTATACAGGGTGGCAGGGACATCGACGCGCAAACCGTAACCATGAATTCAGTACATGAGTTTAGACCCCAGGGCGTCGAAATTTTTCGTCGGTTATCCAAAAAAAAAATCTTCTGTTTCATAGAAAAGTGCAATACCTACGCGGTCAAAATGTATGGAACAGTAACCGACGAAAAATTTCGACGATATGGGGTCTAAACTCACGTGCTGAATCCATGGTTATAGTTTGCGCGTCGATGTCCCTGCCACCCTGTATACCTATCTATTATTATATCAATTTGGTTTTAAAATAGACATCCACATGGATGTCTATTTTAAAACCTATTCTAAATAGAAACTATTTCTACATAGAAATAGTAATATTAATTTTACGAGAAAATTATGCCTTAAATTATTTGAATTAAGGAATTGCGATCATTTTGAAATTGGTTTAACATTACCTCAGCTCGGCTCAGTGCCTGCTAAGGTTTTTCGCACTGCTTCAATAGAATAATATGTTAGCTTCTTCTGAATGAGATATTAGTCCCATCGAATTATGCGTTCACTGAGAAACCAAAATTTTGTTTAGGTTTTAGGTAACTTCACACAAGATGCAGGGCATTTTTAGCACCACCCCTTACTTTTATTAAAAAAAAAAACAATTGAAATTACATCCTATCTATACAAAACATGCAAGCGCCACTCTCAGTCCTTTCACAGTTATGTTACCTCTGTCAACAGCAACCGAATACCAACCATAAAGTGACGAAAATAAAGTTCACAATGATTTTGACAGACTCTTCAGTGGCAGCGAGCCAACAGCAACCTTATTGTCATAACGTTAAAGATCACTTTGATTTTGACAGACTCGTCAGTGGCAGCAACTCAATAGCGCCGATTCCCTTGTTCACAAACTAAACTAAATTTAATTACAGTGCATCTTTTTCTTTCTATTTCAATAAGAAAAGGACAGAAAATAAATATTAGTTTAGTCCTGTCAAATTAGTCAGCGCCTGACTTAAATTGACGTATTTTTAGTAGACATGTTTTTAATCACGTCTAGTTTAGACGTGATTTAAAGCATGGCTATGCAGTATCTTAATTTGACAGGACTAAACTAATATTTATTTTCTGTCCTTTTCTTAATGAAATAGAAAGAAAAAGATGCCCTGAACTTTTTAGTTTAGTTTGTGAACAAGGGGATCGGCGCCAATAGCAACCTTATTGCACTGACCAATAAGTTCACTGTGATTCTGACAATGATGCAAAATCAGATGTAAGATAACTGTATAAGGACTGTAAGGCGGCGTATTCGAATATTCCTTAAAACGCTTAAAGTTAAGAAAATAATTTATTGTGTATTAGTATAACGTAAATATAGGATCCTACAATAAATCACTAAACCGCCATTTTAAATGGCATTTCAGTCATTTTTCTTTTATGAGATGTGATATGAATCTAGAGGGCGCCACCAATGCTACGCTTATAAGCTGAAGCTGTGGGTAGACAACTGAAGGATCGTGATAAATTATTATTATTTATATGTAACAAAGGAGGTCATCATCTGCCTAGTTTTTCCCTAAACTAAATATTAACACAGCCTCCATACTGCAGTCACCTGTATACCTCTAGCGCTACAAGGTGGCCGAAATCAGAACTAAGGCCGCCATCTTGCTTTTTGAATACATTACAAAAATGCAAAAATGTTTACCAATAGCGCCCTCCTGTTAACGTTATTCGAGCGCAATAAGATCCTTGTAGCAGTGTACCCATAATACTAAAATGGCCGCCGACTAATCCTAGAACATCAATCCCCAACGATTCTGTCGCGGGTAAACTACATAAATTGTGCGCGCATCTTTGATGAACACTTAACAATAATTATAACACACACACACACACACTTTTCCCAACCCTCGCTGGACCCGCGTGATAGATACCCCACTATAGCACACTCCCTCTCACAGAGGCCTGTGTCCCAGCAGTGGGAACATTAGAAGCTGAGTATGTTAAGTTATTTATGTACTTCTATACCTCTTTCACATTGTTATGTTATTATCTTTGTTAACAGCTCTAGAACTATAGTGCTAAATATTATCTACAGTACCTATCTTTCGTGGAAAAACTACTCAATGGATTTACCCTTGGACGTGAAGCTACAGACAGACGGCGTCAAACGCGCCGGCGCCGGTACTTTAGAACGACGACTAACGCGCATGCGTGCAACGTGAATGCAATTCTTAAACACTGGTGTGTCATTGTGCTTTCAATATTGATATAATTATGCAGTTAGTACAGAAATACAGTTGTGGACATACAATTAGGAACGTCTGACAACAATGTCACTTTTGGATAAGCAAGGGTTTTTACTTACTATCAACTGAGAGATAACAACTTTGAACCACATAAAATAATAGCTTTATTAGTAGGTTTTAGTGATTTATACTCAATAATTGAATTTCCTTATAAAAATCTATTTATCGTAAATTGTGGTATTTCAAAAGTGCTGGCCGCTGGACAATTATCCACAACTGTTGCTCATATGAATCAGTACTTTCTATATGATTCACAAAATATTCCAAATTACCGATAATTAAAGAAAAATCTACTGTAGGTAACGACGCCAGCACATCAAGCTACCCGAAACTGTCCAATTTTTCCAATCATCCTTGAACCTAATGCTTTAGCGATAAAGTTAAAAATCTATTAGGGATTAAGGAAATTTGACAGATTGTAACTGTACCTACTGCAGTGGTTTTCCCAAAATACCAAAGAATTGTACAACAACTATGTAAAGAACCTCACGCCATCCAAAAAGATGACGGGTAAGGAAAAAAAGGGGGGGGGGGGCGGGTCCATTGCAGTAAGGAAAAATACACTGCACCGCGATAGCTAAAAAAGTTTAGTAATAAAACATAAATAGAAACCAAAAGTATAAAGTAAAACAAAATTATATTTTGTCCACTTAAAATAAAAATTGTACAATAAATTAATCCCGAAAACAAGATTTGATCAATGAGAACTAATTTGCGTATCACTAGGCGACAACATAAAAATTACCCTCTATTCTATCATGTTTTGACAATCCTCCGTTATTTTAAAGCGGCACGGACGTTTCATTTTATTTTCGTCTAATGTTAATGGTGTTCATTTATAAACGATGATTAAAGTTAAGTGACGTTTAAACGTCAAAACTGTATGGTTCAACAGTCGTTAATCACTACTTACCTTTAAGCAACGACGTGTATGTATAGCTTGCAGATGGCAGCACCGTGTTTCGGTTGGCAACACCGCCTTGAGCAATATTAAATCACGGAAAAAGTCAGCTGTTCAATATATTTAGTAGGAATCAACATAAACGTATGGAACAGACTAGATTTTTTCACGATTTATTTAAACTTTTAGCACAAAAAAGGCACAAAGGTATGGGTACCACAGTTGACGGGTTTAAAGGTACAATAACACCATGTATTGTCATAACTCATAAGGTTGATTCAACGCACCTTCGGTCACCTAGTGATTACGCATCGAAATCCCATAATTATCTTCTTAGTAAGTTGCTTTTATGTAAAACACCCTCGGTGGTTTAGACACTCATATTTAAAGGCCTAATCTTTCTATGGTCGTGCAAACAGGGGACTCGACAGAACTTGAAGTCGTCATACTCGAAGGGTACTTTAGGTAGCTGAGCGCCGCATGAGAAGCAACGTTGTTCGTGCACTGGTACTTTTTTCTGTGGAAGGACAAAACATAATTATTCAAACAAACAACAAAAATTAAATAATTGTTAAAGCTCCATGACATGTACGATTATGTACCATGTTTCTGACAAATAAATTGCTCAACTTTTGACTAAGAAACGGGTTAACGAAAACGCCTCTAGGCAGGCAATGTTAAAACCACCTAACGACAGCGTAGGGTGGTTTTCAATGTCAATAAAATATCAACCTTGCGAACATTGAAACAAGTACTAAGTTTCATTTTCGACATTATTTCAACGTAGGCAAAGTCGATATTAAGGAGGCAATAAATCATCACTACACGGCACGACTACGCATTATTCCAATATGAAAATTCGTCGAGGTAAAAACAAAACGTGCAGAAACGATGAGGTTAATGAAAAACGAGATTTATTGTGATTAAAAACCGTGTGCCTGAACGTCCATGCAATCTTTCATTTTCTATTTAACCCTTTTAGGGGAGCGAATTTTCAAAAATCGTTCTTTAGAGATCACTTTAACTATATCCGGATCTGCGCCTGATCTCTTTCCGGGCGTGTCGGATTGCCGTCCAGCGGACTATGGGAGTGAGGGACGAGAGACTGGTGCACCTGTATCTGTGACATCACAGACACATCTCCCGCGCCGAAGAGATTCCACCTCCGTTGAGATTGGCCTCCATAGCAAAAATACGGTCTGGAGGATTTTTGTAGCTATATAAGAAACTCTTGTACAAAATTTCATGCTTCTATACTCAGTGGTTTAACCTGTGCAATAACTGTAAGTGAAAAACTTTTTTTTTTGTAATTAGCTACCTTCTTCTCGTCTGAAAGTAGTAAGAACGCGTTCGCCTTGAGCTTGTCTGCCTGTTTCTCTTTCTCACGTTGTCGTTTCGCTTTCTTCTGCTGAGCTTTCTTCTCTTTCTGTTGTTCCAGCTGTTCGGGTGTCACCGGCCCAGGGATTTGGGACTGGAAGAGGTAATATTATATTAAGGTTAAATTACTGATATATGGAAAATAAGTATATAGTGGCTGTTGGCCACATTCTTAGTAAAGACAATTTTATAATTTAGGTTATAATTAAATTATTTATTAGTTTATTTATAAGGCTAGATTGTAATAAGATTAGGGTCCATCCTATTGTTGAACCATATGAGAAGGGAAAAAGATAAAAAATCTTTATCTACTTTTCTATCGCAGGCATGCTGGAAGAGATGTCTATAGCAGTAAGCATCACCTTTGTACGTATTTTTTCATTTCTTTTTCTACATAGACTGTTCAATGAATAAAAAATTTATGAAGAAATGCTCATCTTACCTTATTATAATTATATTTGTCAGGATGCTGCGCCTGGAACATTCTGAAGGCGATCCTGGTGTCAGCGTGTGGTGTGGCTGCGTAAGGCGTCTGAAGTTCATGGTTCTTGATGCACGGGTCCCCACCAGCTGATAGGATCTGGCTATAAAGATTATAAGGGGGTTATTAACGCGCGGTTACGCTATTTCTTTTTGTTATTTATTTATTAGACTATGATTTCTTTAATTCCGCTGGATGCGGAGGAGCACAGAACCGGTCGAAGTGGCAGTGCTTAAGGCAGCCATGTGTCCAGCAGTGGACGTCTTTCGGCTGTAATGATGATTTCTTTGAACTTATCTTTGAGCTTTTATTGTGAAGACTACAATATTTCTTTTTTTTTTCTTTCTTTAATCTATTTATCAATATCTACTAAATATTTTTGGAGCACTTTTAGAATGCATGTATTTAATCGAACCACAAATAATGACAATTTTGATGTCCTAAATATAACGGGTGATTTTTTAAGAGGATTTGATTTGATTTTCAAATCTCACCTTTTCGGCCCGTCAATTGGCCGCCTAGATCGTGTGATCTAACGCCTTTGGACTATTTCTTGTGGGGCCATGTTAAGGCTCATGTCTACAGGGATAAACCAGCAACGATTGACGGACTGGGAGCCAATATTGAAGCATTTATTCGTGATATACCGGCTGATATGTTTGAGAGAGTGTGCCGAAATTGGGCCTTGCGAATGGGCCATCTAAACCGGAGCCGCGGCCAGCATTTGCATGAAATCATCTTCAAACATTAAATTATATTGATCTTTCTATCGATTCCAATAAAGATTTCATCTAATTTTTCAAATTTTTTGTGTTTTTTTTTTAAAATCAAATCCTATACCTCTTAAAAAATCACCCGTTATTACTGGATATTCTAATATAATAAATGTGCATCTTTTTGTGTCCCTCAAACAATTCCCATTTAAATTACTAAAGAAGTCGCGGGCACAGACCAGTAATCCTTATCATCAGTGTCACAGACAAATTGTAAAAAAGCATGCCCAGGCGCGCCCAAAGTCGTTTGGTGTCGTCTTCAATGATTGTACAACTTTGGACTTTATGATACTGAGCCTAAAGTGTATTATTCAATGCCATCGGAATTCTCATCTTAGCTCCTCAAACACAAACATTATAATGGTAACTCCACTTACGTCACCATGTCAGGCTTAGCAGCGATGGCAGCTTTGTGCAAAGCAGTGTTGCCATCAATAGGGTCTTGAGTGTTGCAAGCCACTTGAATGTCGCCCTCCCAACCTTCTAGGATCGGCTCCAGAGTGATGTTGTCCTTGTCCGAGATGCTTCTCCACATCTGGCGAAGAATGATGAAAGATTGAGATGAGAAGCTATAGTAGTGACACACCATTTAATGTAAGTGTGTGCTCGTGAAAACGTATGAAAGAAAACAACGATTTTGTATGGAATGCGTACGCGGTCGTAAAGCTGATGCGTACTGAGTAGACCCTAAAACCCCACTGTTCCTTCTAGTACCATGAGTCGGGGGCCCGGGAGATACTTGTACATTCACCGCACCCCAAAATATAAAACCTAATCCGTCTTATTACAAAACAAAACCTAACTTTAGTTCTAGCCTAAACTATTGAGCCAGTACTTGTATTTCGAACTTTATTTCGATTTAGGCAAATTCTTAATACTAAATGACAACTTAGTACCGAACTAAGCTGTTATTTTTGTATAAAGAACTGCATTTCTCTATCAGTTGGGTTCTTAATTCAATAACTGGGTCAGTGGTTTAAACCTGATCGAAAGAAAAACCTTGTTTCGTAATAAGGGGGAATAAAACCAAATGATAAGATTGCCTGCAACAAATAACTAACCTTTTTAACACTGGCTGGAATTTTTATCGGCCCCTTCTTTACCGCCGTCGTGATTACCGGTGTCTTCTCTTCAACCTTTTCAACCTTTTTACTAGGTTTCTTTTTTTTCCTAACGTCTCTCTTCCCCACGGTTTCCGTCTCACTGTCCGACTCCACACAACTGGACAGTGCGCAGTCGTTAAGGAGGTCTTTCCTTGAGTTGGTGATGACGCCATTGCTACTCTGTTCTGATAAGGTCTTGATCCAGTCTGGTGGTGTTTCGGAGTCGATGTAGCATGGCCCTTCGTCCTCACTTGACGTCACTTGTGTTGGTAACTCGCGGGGGGCACGCTCTCTGAAATACGTTATGTGAAATGTTGAAGTCATGGAGCAATAAAAAAACATTGATGTTTTTTTTTAACTACAGGGGGTTTAGCTAAACGGCTTTTACCGATTTTAAGTTTCATACAAAAAATTCTAGATTATGAACGTCTGTTAATTTTTTTTATCCTCATTTGAGCGTTTCGGCTTGCTTTTTATTTTTAACGAGATATGACTAGCAAGATTTGAGCAGACAAATAATTTACAAAGCAAGCAAGCATCGTGTAAATAACTTATCAACACGTCATTTAATTATGTCGAATCGATGCTTACGTTATAACTTACGAAATCGTGAAAGTATTGCGTCAGTGAGATGCTCTAATGGAACCCTATCTGCCCGTCTTATTCATCTGGTAAAAAAAACCGGCCAATTGCGAGTCGGACTCGCGCACCGAGTGTTCCATACAAATTTGTAGGTATGTAAATAGTTTATCACAGGAAAAAAAATCTTTTTGTAATATAATTCGGATTTTTTTCCTTCTAGATCAATGGGAAGTACCCTACAGGTTTTGATTCCCTTGCGAGTGTCAAAATATGCGGCATAAACGGAACATAAACGCCCTTAACTTTTGATTGCGTTGACTTGGAAATTTAATTTTTTCACTGCTTCAAGGGATTGCAGCCCGGGATATTTGATATTAATTTCAACTTCAGACGGACAGACAGACGGACACCGAGGTGATCTTATAAGGGTTCCGTTTTCCCGTTTGAGGTACGGAACCCGGAAAAAACAAAACAATTGAATTCCTACCTTGATTTCGCCCTGTCATGTTGGACCTTAGGTGGTGGTTTCTGCGCTTTTTTAGCACGCTCTGCAATACTGATGTCGGAGTTGGTCTTCAACGGGGCTTTACCGCCCGTCACTATAAGCAACGCCCTTTGGAAGTCTTGCAACGTGTCTGGGGGTTGAAGTATTATTCATTTAATTTAACTTTTGCGCCTCTTTCTTGTCACGCAAATAGACTCGACGTTTTGGAATATATATAAAACTTGTGTGTTATTACTCTATGTATTTATTTTCTTTCGTCAATTTTAAAATATATAGAATACTCTTTATTCTGTACACCATAAATATACATACAGATCAAATGTAGAGATTCCACAAGGGGTGACATAATGGGCGGTCTTATCGCTATAAGCAATATTTTAAAGACAACCTTTGGATGGATTAAGGGAGAAAGGAGAGACAATACTGATACAATACAGGTAGTGTGTGGTGTACCATGTACAAATATACAATAAATACATACATAAATCACATACCTATCTATATAAATAAATATATACAGCCCGGAAAAACAGCCCTACCAATTGTAGGTATAATATAATTGTAGAAAACACAATTGGTAGGGCTGCTTTGAAATATACACACAAAATTTCATCAAAATCGGTCCATTCGTTTAGGAGGAGTTAGGTGACAAACACATGTACTTACATAATAACTATATATAAAGATAATAATGATAAAACAAATGCAATTTTTTACCACAATTTGTAAAATGGCCAAAGATTGGGCACGCCTTATCGACTCGGGCAAGGCATTCCATAACCGTTATGCTTGAACTGTAAAAGATTTATCATAGAAACTGGTGGAATGCATCGGTATAACAGTCCCAAGTTTTCTGATGACCTTAGAAAATCTATTAAGTGTGTCATGAAGGAACTTGAAACGTTCTTTAAGATAACGAGGGGGTTGTAGGATTTAACAGAATACTGTACAGCTGTAGGAAGATACGAGAATTCCGGTGAAGACGTATGGGAAGCCAAGCTTTGCGCAGGCCAAATACAAATATTATGCAAAAGTTTTGAAGTTGCTCAAGTTTATCTAGTTGTGCCTCAGTGAGATAGAGAAAGCTGACATAGTCAAGGATGGGACACTTTTGGAGGCATGAGTAACAGGGTGTTAAGTTCACTCATCCTCCATAGAAAAGGGAGGATCCTCCGACCAGACGGGTGTTTGTGTCTGGCGGTCAATTGCCCAACGATTGATATTGGGAAATTGTATCTATGCTAATTGCACGGTAAACTCTGCTTGCGAGATGCAGGATTTGCGTGACGTCAGTATGACGCGTTGTTCGCATGTGGCGTTGTAGATACCGCTACACACTAAAAGAGATTGTGCAAGCGCAATTTTAGTGGCAGTTGGAAGAAAACCATTTTAACTTTTATATCTTCGTTTGTGTGGAAATCGGTTGTCTTGGTACGGGCATGTTACGGAGAAATGAGGAAAATGTCGTGAGGAGAGTTTTAGTATGAATGTCGGTGGCTATAAGAGTAAGGGAAGACCAAAGAAACGATGAATGGAATGTGTGAATGATGATATGGTTAGAAAGGGGAGTGACTACCGAAATGACGACTAATAGAGGAGTATGGAAGAAACAGACATGTTGCGCCGAACCCAAATAAATTGGGATCAGGGCAGGAGAATGATGATCATCCTGTTCCAGCTCTTAAACTGTCACTGTGTACCATTCCTTTCAATACATTTTTTTTTAATGACTTCGAACTCTCGTGATGGAAAACGTTGAATAGTCATAAAATAACTTTGACCTTTTCATCAACTCACCATAAACTTCAATACCAGCCAGTGTCTGGAACACTCTCTTCACCTCTTTGAAGGTAGGCTTCCTGGTAGGGAAGGGCAGCTGCCTGACCCTCGGGTCCTCCTTCCTTAGAGGCGAGGGCTTGCCGAAGATCGCTGCCTGGTTGGTAGCCCCAACAGCACGATAGAAGATCAGGGAACAGCCTTTCAGGTCATCATTCCAACCCACTAGGATGTTTTGGACATGCTAGAAAAATAAATAAGAGTTTTGTAAGAACATAGACGTAGCGTAGTGTTGTACAAACGCCAGCAGGTCAAAACCCAAAACTGACAATTTTTCCTAATCAACCGTGAACCTTAAAGCTTTAGCGATAAAGTTAAAATCTATTAAAGAAATTTGACAGATTGTAGTAGCTTGATGTGCTGGCGTCTGCACCACAAAAGCCTTCGCAAAACGATTGCTGATAGATACTAACTACTACACAAAATCTTCTGAAATGAAACAACGAAAGATTTATGTTTTTTTTTTTTTTTCTTTTATTTTACCATACATACATCTTTTGCGTGAAACGTACGTGCATCACACATATACGTGCAAACGTGCAAATACATATTATAATTATGTACATATTTTAACACTCATGCAACATAGACATACAGTATACAGGGTCAAATTAGCTGGCGAAACTCTGCGGACGTGATGGGTACCGATATCTAAACATAATAAAACAAAAAAGAAATTAATTTTATGATTTTTTTTGTGGGGTCATCGACCGCTATTAGTGTCTTTTAATTGAAATATCAGTTTAAAAAATCAGTATTGAAAAATCAGGCTGTGTAAACTTCACAAACGTCATTGGGTACCTATTCTGGTAACATTTATTTAATTAATCAACAAAATATTTACATAATTTAAAAAGCTAACAGTCTTAATATAATAATATTAACAAGTAAGTATATAAAAAGGCGGGGAAATAATCAAAGGGCATCAAAACATTCGTCCGCATCGCTGTCAATAGGAAACGTGCCCAAAAGGCTGGCTGCATTGCCACGTTGTATGGCAAACTTCAAGTTACAACAATACCAGCGGTCGTTGAGATCTCTTGCCCCCTTATTACAAAACAAAGTTTTTCTTTCGATCAGGTTTAAACCACTGACCCAGTTATTGAATTAAGAACCCAACTTTTATAGAAATGGAGTTCTTTAAACAAAAATGACAGCTTAGTTCGGTGCTAAGTTGTCATTTTAGTATTAAGAACTTTGCCTAAATCGAAATAAAGTTCGAAATACAAGTACTGGCTCAATAGTTTAGGCTAGAACTAAAGTAAGGTTTCGTTTTGTAATAAGACGGTTGAGATCTAAGAAAAAAAAATCTAATAACCTTTTATCGTGTTTAGATATCAATTCCCATCACGTCTGCAGAGCTTCGCTAACTAATTTCATTTGGTATTGAATGGTAATTTGATTGGATTGGTAGCCGGCGACGACGAGACTTCCCAACGTAAATAATTTAGAATAATGGTTCCAATTATTTCTTTCCAAAACCAGTCGATCTGTAAATACATTCAAAGTTGAAGATGTAAACAGTTTTCTCGAAAACGATTGAGAGCCACCCCAAATGAATTTTCCTGACAAACCTCGAGGCATCCAATCTAAAAAAGATTCAATAGGAAGTAAAATGGCTGACAAAAGCTGCAGCTAATAATATGTAGATGTAGACAACAACAATAAGCAGCTCCAAACCAGCTCCATTATCATGGTACGCAAAGTGGAAACATCGGCCATTATGCGTTAGCTGTATAGAGTACACAATTTCACTGTGGTAACACTGTAGGTATGCACCGTGCATTGAGCCTGTAAGAAAACTCCTGAGTAAATACTCCTTACGCCTAAATTTTGAAAACTAATTTAGAGATCAGCATAGCATTTACAACCACCCGATACGCTTCCGTACCGTGTCGAACATCAATCAATGTTAGCGTAGCAGTCCTCTAAACGCTAATCACAAGTCCAAAACCCGAAAGTATTGTCAGTTTAAATCAAATAGACGACCGCTATTCTTCCGACAGCTGTTTACTGTCGGGGGCAAGGCAAATCAGGTTCCAAACGTCATTTTCGATACGATAACCTGTCGGATGGTTGTGAATAGCTATGCAGGAACTAAATTCTTCCTTCCAGTTGAAGTTTTCGATCAGCCAATATCCAAATGATTCTTCTCATACATATATGCACGGTGCATATCATTGCACTGAGCGTAATCAGTAGCAATCCCACATCGACAATAGAGACGTAACTGATGATACAGCAACCACCGAGCATAAAGTAACGCATTCGGCCAGTCTAATAGATGAAGACATTCGTTTACACTCGCTGCCTACTCACTTCTCACTAACACTTGCTCATGCCACTGGCACGTTTAAAGGAAGCATCGTCATACTTACCATCAAGAAATCCTCTTTGCTGTACTTAAAGCGCCTCAAGATTTGACCAGCCGTCCGAGGCGCTTTGGTAGTCTGCTCCAGTGAATGTATGAATAAATGAAATATGAATGATGACATTATTCAGTGATCATTATGAACCCTTACACGTTATTTTCGGTTCTAGCTAGCTTCTAGCTGATTTGCATATAAGATTCAGAGCTATAATCATGTAGGTAAAAGATAGTACCATTATTTGGGACACCTGTCGGTGTCGTGTTATCCTATAAATGCCGAGTCCTATAAAGTCACGAGCACTAATATGTCAACACTTGGAAAATTTCGATAGCGATTTTTGTGTGAAATAACGAAAACAACAATGAAATACAACACATTGCAAAAACCGATGGGTTCGAAAATACTGTGTTTGTACCAACATAAAATTTTATTCTAAAATAAAGAAGAAAATCGCCTTGTGAATAATGCCAAGTGTATACATAATTATGCTCGTGACTGTATTCATTTACCATATAAGTAAGAGGTTAGATAAGATTTGTACTCAGAAGCAAGCCAAACTGTTGCCAGTTATGTACCTGTTATTTTTGTTAGCGCAACCCAAATCAAGTAGTTAGTTGTTTTCACTCCATGCCACGAAATGTGGTTTATTTAACAAGCCAGTATATAAAATTGAGCGATAAGCAAGTGCTTGCTTTCGCACTTTAGCCGCCGTTAGTTGTTAAAAGGTACAATAAGACAGCAATTTAATTGACAGTAATTAATCAAACTATTTTGCTCCAATATTTCAAAACTGTAATCTTCTAAAGATGTTGATACTGTTCTGTTTAATGTAATATATTTTAAAGTGTTCGAGGAGTTGAAAGCATACAGAATTATAAACATAATCAATAATAATTTGACCTGTATACAATTGGTCTATAGATGAGAATCTGCTTACCATGTCGAAACGCGTAATAAACACGGTCTATCCACAAAATATTATTGAAAACACTTTTGCATAAAACTTGAAATTTGGATTTCAAGTTTTGGAGTTTACCAAAAAATAATACGACACTCTGCAGGAATACAACCAATGCTATCGTTAGTAGCATATTTTCGTCAAATAGTATCAATCACAAACAAAATTGGACCAAGGGTTGAAACCTGCGGAACCCCTTGACAACTGCTGGTGGTATAAGATCCTAAGTTGACACTTATCACATTTGGGTATAAATTACACTTCTCATTACAAGGTAGATAAATGCAGGGTTACATCAGTCGTACCATTGAGAATATTCGCGGTTTACCTCGTATTTCCGTCAGCCGAATGGTGTAAAAGGCGGTTCTGCTTTCACTAACCCGCTCTTTCTCACAAATGTAACTGTGATTAATACTAATTATAAGAAAAAGCCAGCAAACAGATTGGTAGTACACTTACCGCTAGGAACTGATCTTGGTTGTATCTCCTCAAGCTAGCACCTGCTGACTTCGGAGCATTTCCCGTCTGGTCCCGTGTTGCTTGCGACATTCCTTGGCCCCGCCGCGTGGTGTAAGAGTGTAGGGTTTTGTGGATGGCATCGCTGCCGCCAGTAAAAATGCAGCCAGCGAAGTGACCACCGGAGACCATGACAACGGCCCAGCGACCGTAACCAGGGCTCAAGAGTTCTTTGACCCGGCGGGACCATACGTGGCCTTCGCCGTCCAGAGACATTTCTTCCTGTGAAAATAGTTGGGTTAAATTAAAAATAGATTGTAAGAAGAAAAGTATTTCCAAAAGAAAATTGGAGCTGTTGTCGTTTCAAATTGGGTTTTTGTATCTAGTTACTTTAACTATTCAAGGTACAGGTTGAACCAATTCTTTCATCATTGAAAGCATAACTGAAGCAATCACTGTCACAAAGTATTATATTTATTATATACTAGCTGCGCCCCGCGGTTTCACCCGCATAAGTTTAGATCCCGTGGGAATATCGGGATAAAAAGCATCCTTTTAAAATTTTTCTCTGCGTAAGAACCATCTTCGTACTTCAAGGAATATTCTAAATAAAGAATTAGCGAAATCGGTTCAGCTGTTCTCGAGATTTGAGCTTAGCAACACATTCAGCAATTCATTTTTATATTATTGAAGATGTTTTCTCGCACATCTGTACATATTTATTCAATTGATTTGGAACAGACAGAGTATACATGTATTTACACTTAAAAAACATAAAATCTAGAACCCATGTTCAACTTTAATTTCACAACATTCCTTGTTGAACTTTGGTTTGACAAGATTACTGGTTTGATCATATTACCTTCCGATGATGCAGCAAGCAGCGGTAGATACAGAAGACCTGACCCTTGGGGTTACTGTAGAAAGCTTTGCAATGCCGAGTGGCTGCTGCAAATAACTCTGTGGCTGGGGTGTTAGGGTTGTCATCACCTTCTGAGTCACTGGCCGACACATTAGAACTTTCATCTGGAATACAAGTACATTAGAAGAAATTAAAAAGGAGGCATTATTTAACACATTGACCGCCAGACAACAGACACAATTGAAGGTCTATTGTTGGCGGACACCGGTGACCGCGGTGACAGTCAATGACTTAAAAAAATATCTGCAGATGACACACATACAGTGGAGCACACACAGTTGTAAAAAAGGCTGTGAACAATGTGTGCTTCTGTAGATTGGAAAAAGGTTAAGGAGTTAATGTTCTACTAACCTTGCCGAGAATTATATTCTCCCAGAGAAATAGGTTTTCTGCCAAATAGTTTCCTCTTCAGATTGTGCGTATGCCAGTGGTGTTTGTAGTGGGCAGTCTGCTGAGCTCTGGAGGTAAACGGACCAACACCGCAGCACGAACAACTGATACCATCAGATCCACGTAACGTGAGTGCACTGAGGCGAGTCATTACACTCTCCTCATCCACTGAAAAGTATTACATAACATGATGCCACGTTTCCCTAAAGGGTGGGCAGAAGTGTGCCAATAGTACACCCACTTTTGGGTCATGTATAAGAACAATGTAATAGCCATAATACATGGGACTTACCCATAACTGGCAAGCCTATTAAATTATTTTTATCAATTAAAAGTTTCTCACGTGAGTGTAATATTATTAGCATATTTTGTTTTTACATCTATTGACCTAATAATGAGATAGAAAATGATTATTTACAATGACATAATAATTGTTATTTACACAATTATGTGAGCATAATATTGTATCATAATTATGCAAATAGTCTTGAAAAGACAACATACATTAAAAAATATTCCGAACAGAGAACCTCCTCCCTTTTTAGAAGTCAGTTAAAAAGGGACTAGAGTGGCAAATCAACAATCATTTAAATACAGGTGTTTCCTTAATGTTATTTATATTTAATAATACTGTTACTCTATTTCTCAACGTAAAATTAAATAAGTGTAACATTTTAAATCTAAACCCAGAATGGTCTTAGCTGAGAAGACAGAACAAGTACAAAATGGTTTAAAATGATTACTGAACTGAAACTGACCTAAGATGTAATATAAAAATTACAAGTTTACATAAAATTGCATATTGCAACTTTAGAAGATAAATTATGAAATAGCATCTAAGGGTTAGTACATAATCATAACACACTTACCTTGGCACGAATATTTTTGTACACTTTGTATTAAGTTTCGCGGTCTTTTGTACACAATCAAGAGGGTTTAAGTTATTAATTGACTTACCAACTGCTGGTGGGTCCGTAAGCATGCAATGTGCAACTTTAGCATCTTTGATCAACTTCTCGATTTCATCTAAATCGTAAGTTTTTACAATCCTACTGCGAATGTACTCTGGTTTAGACGCCATTGTAGGTTATTTTTATACTTTACTTCACAAGACAAACAAAACTCCTTGTTTACATGTCGGCCCTCAACGTGGCCACAACCAAGAATGAGTAATTGGTAATTAAGGTAATATTGTGCAATAGATTGGTATCGTGCGTGGGTGGTTTGTACTAGTACTATTTATTACATTTTGACACTTGACAGTTTTGTTCAATGAAATTTGACATATAAGCAGACGGTGTTGTCATGTTTATTTTCAGTTCTACGAGAAAACGAAAGTCTAATTTTTTTTTATTAGCCATTAATGTTGCTGCTGATGATGCTGATGCTGGGCAAAGGCCGTCACTTGTAGAACTAGAAATTATACGAAAACCACTTGTCAAATATGGAAATATTACATTTCATTGTGCGGTGTCCCCAATCACTATCCGTATCACTGGTCAGTTTCTCTCAGTCGTCAGTTTATTTCGACTGTTTGACCATACATCTTTGACGTTTGAACGTCACTTGACTTAACTCTAATCATAATTGTCTGTCCTAACTTAAGTATTTGATTTATATAATTTTGGTTACCGTCATGTCTGTTTGATTTTGGATAGGGTTGCGTGTATTCTCTTACGTATTTTTTTTTGTAGTTCTTTGGAGTATTTATGTATTTGCAGTACAAAAACATTCACTCAGAAGGTATGTACAGACGCCAGCACATCAAGCTACTCGAAACTGTCAAAGTTTCCCAATCAACCTTGAACTTTAATACTTTAGAGATAAAGTTGAAAATCTATTAAAGAAATTTGACAGATTGTAGTAGCTTGATGTGCTGGCGTCCGTAAATAACATTAGAATGTTACGTACTTTTTACAAATAATTAGAATAATATTATCATGAAATATGTATCCTCAATTTGGTCGTCTTGCACAAGTTTTGCCCTTTTGAAGGCAAAACGAATCAAACAGCAACACTATAATATGTCAGTAAGTGAAGTGTACTATCTGTGACTTATGACAATGGTCATTGTCATTGACATATTAAAAAGATATCCACATAAATATAACATTTTTTTCTTGGTATCACTGGTTATTCTTATTTGTAGTAACTAGCACTGCTTTGATTTGTTACCGATCCAGCTTCTATTTGGATAAAGTATTGATAGAAAAGCGACTGAAAAAAAACGGAATTTAAGCGAAAGATGATGGTGCTGACATCTAGATAACTTAATCTGAAACTAAAAAGGTGTCCATGGTCTCTTCATCTGGTTAAATGTCGAGCAAGACTTAAACTCTTCACGATAGATGGCGCTACAAAGCAGCTATTTGGTAAACGAGTCGGTACTAAGAATAAACTATACCCAGTACCCAATACTGTTTTTAGATTTTCTCATTATTTCAGTACTTTTTAATAATAGCTGTTCACAAATGTTGCTAACTATTTAATCTATTCATAACAATCATTATTGGTCTATTTACAATGCGCAGCCGCTAGATGGCACTATTATACTCATGCATGCACCGTCTCTGAATTCACTGTTACTGACTTAACCGTCTACCGTCCACCCTCAACCCTCAGATGTAATCTGTGCCTCAGCCTCAGATTTGTTTAAGCGTGGTAGGGCGGGGGACCTGCGTCGCTGGTTCGGTTTGCAGCATAGATTATACAGTACCTATATTGGTTAGTTTGCAGTCTCAATTTGAATCCCATTCCACACGTCTCGTACGTGGGTGATCTCCTCATAAAAATGGAAGAGAAAGAGAAGATAAGATAAGTGAAGAAGATAAACTACGTGAAGAAATGTGGCAAAATTTTTTGAAAGAAGTATTTCGGCTGTCAGTACTGGAAATGCAAAAGGCGAAATTATTGAAAGAAAGGAAAAGAAAGGCAACGACAAGAAATAAATCTCATACGTGAGATTTATTTCTAAATGCCGTATGCTCATGATAATAATTCGCGGGAGGAAGATATACCTCGGTGAGTTAATACACTTATTATAGCCATTAATATTATAAACCTAGAGAAAATATTTTTTTTTGTATCTATGTTTATTTGTTACGCTTTCACGTTAAAATTTTTAGATGAAATACACATAGCACAAGGATTAAGACATAGAACATTAGAACTTTTTATTCCGATAGGCGCCGATTCCCTTGTTCACAAGCTAAACTAAATTAAGTTCAGCGCATCTTTTTCCTTCTATTTCATTATGAAAAGGACAGTAAATAAATAATCCTGTCAAATTAAGATACTCCATAGACAAATTTAGACGTGATTAAAAAATAGACTACTAAAAATACTTACTCGTCACTTTACGTCAGGCGCTGACTAATTTGACAGGTAGGTAAATGGTTTTTAGTGAAATATATCCTTTGAGTTCATTGAGCTATATAATAATATGTACCTACGTTAGTACAGACGCCAGCAGGTCAAGTTACCTGAATCTGTCAAATTTTCCCAATTAACCTTGAACCTTAATGCTTCAGTGATAAAGTTGAAAATCTATTAAAGAAATTTGACAGATTTTAGTAGCTTGATGTGCTGGCTTCTGTATATTATTACCTCAATGTTTGAGTTAGCGTTTGATATACGGGGAGCTCGCGTTTTATAGGTTTTTGTACAATAAGAGGTCAGTCAGCATAAACTAAAATGTATAGGGTACATAATGTCCGACCCCAACTTATTTGCGAAAAGGCTAGGCAGATGATGATGATGATGTAGGTAGGGTGATTTTTGCCTTATGTATGTACAGGGTGGGCAAATAAGAGGTAGGTATACACTTTATTTTTTAAATTTTATTCTATGAAATATAAAAATTATTAAGTATTTTTATTTAAATACAGTATTTAGGGCCAGCAATTCAGTATGGAAAATAATCTCAGACAAATGTCCACCTCTAGCAGCATGGCAGATGCGTCCCTTTTCACTGCGTTTTTCATGACATTTTCACACATTTCATTGGCCTGGTAGCAGACGCGTCCATTTAGATAGCCCCACAAAAAAAGTCAGGAGCTGTTATTGAATATTCTGTCCATTATTACGAAAACATTACAATGTAACTTCAAAAATGTAAAAAATATTCACGTGGCCGGCTCTATTTTTTTGTCAAATTTAGGTAAATTCTAATTTAATTATCTTGGGAGCCAATCAATGTCACCGTTTCTCGAAATTAATCGACCAGGAAACGTTCTATTTTGGAGAATAAATGTATTTTCTTTCTTTCTTTCTTTTCAATGTCTCGATTGTGGCTCGTGCCGTATGACATGTGGCCCGTCTTGTGGAACCACATGTTTCCTAAGCCCAACTGATTCACTTGTCGTAAGAAAATTGCTTTATCTGTTACAATGCCATGCTGCTCAAATTTAATCACTAAACGAGTTATTGTTAGCCGTGAAGGCAAGTGATTTCTACCAAAAACTGGCCGCAATTTTCTTAGAATTTCCGCAATACATGATTGGGTTGAGTAGCATGTTTTAATAATTAAAAAACTTTGTTCAGTCGTAATTTAAAACGCTCCATAACAAATTTGCCGTATCTACACAAAATATTTTTCATGAAACAACTGTCATATTTGCCGCCAAAACAAAATGGCGCCAAAAAAAAGTTGTAAACCACTGTAACGTAGGGGTTTAGTGGTAGGCTACGTTAACATAAAAATGATACATTGTTTAGAATTTAAAAAAATAATTTAATTATAAAATTATGTGAAGGTAGAAGGGGAAAAAATATGAGAATTTAAATATCGGTTTGAGCTGGGTGTGAGTACGATGATATCGAGCACGCGCGAAGTTTTAGCTAACCGAAGAAACACCACTATCCTGCTTAGTAGTCTGGTAGGTGCAGGTGTGCAGTCAGCGTCCCGTAGTGGAGTCCGTCAGAGTCGCGGGGTAGTCTTGCGGCTTCGACGGGGACGAAAATGTTCTTCGGCCAGTAGAAGGTAGGAGGTGTGTACTAGGTGGTACTTGGTCTAGTACTTGAACTAGTACTTTAGATAATGCAAGTGCAGCTTAGAGTTCTTGCAATACCAGATACAGCACGTATTGAGTAATAATTTGGTATGCGAAGAAAAAAAATCCTACGCTGATTGCAAAACCATTTTGTGCTTATAGGTTTCATAACCTTATTTTACTATTTTAGCGCTTAAAATTATAAAATGGAGTTTATTTAAAACACAAGCTTCTGCCCGCGACTTCTTCCGAGTGAAATTCTTGTTTATGTAATAATTCATTAATTTCGAACAAATTTGATTATGTAAAAAAGGTGATAGTGGGTCAACTTTAAAAGATAGACATATGCGGCGGACTTATTTTTAGAACTTTTAAAGAGGAACAATTCCATCATACATGGTTTTTGCATAACTTAAACCGATTACGCAGCGCACGCAACAGAAGCTCTCAAAAAGGAACCATTTTTCCCGTTTTTGCAACATTATCCATTGATGCTCCGCTATTATTAGTTGTAGCGTGATGGTATATAGTCTAAAGCCTTCCTCGATAAATGGACTATCCAACACAAAAATAATTTTACAATTCGAACTAGCAGTTCCTGAGATTAGCGCGTTCAACTAAACAAACAAACTCTTCAGCTTTTCATTATTAGTTTAGATAAACACAATAATTTAAACAATAATACAATTATAATACTGTTCGAGTTCTAAGATGTCGCCTCGATTCCGTTTCAGTTGAGAAGCCACCACTTTCATGGTAAAAGAATTAGCAGTTCCATACATTTTGACCGCGTAGGTATTGCACGTTTCTATGACCAGCAGATTTTTTTTATTTCTTTTTTTTTTGATAACCGACATTAAATTTCTACGCTAGGTCTAGAATCACGTGCTGAATTCAAGGTTACAGTTTGCGCGTCAATGTCCCTGTCACCCTGTATTTATTGCTCTTATAAATAGCAATAAAGTTCGTTTTTTATTTTTTTATTCTGAAAATATAATAAATTTTAATTTTATTTATCTATTTACACTAGGACTAAATTAAAAGACTAACTAACTACCTTCTCATCTGATGTCCACTTTGGTTCCCTAGAAATGAAATTAAAAATTATGAATGTGAAGGAAAACATTGTGAAAAAATATTTTTGAAGTGAAACTTCTTTGATGGCAATTCAATATTAAAATTGGACAAGAATTAAATAAATAAATAAAATAAATAAAAAAGTTTTATTGACACAAAAATATTTTACAAGTTGATTTTGGCAAACAGTAGGTACATTTCTGCAATAATTGAACACAATTCGAATGACCACTAACTCCTAAACTAGGCCGAGCCTGTACCTTAGGAGTTAGATCTTTCCCGGGTAACTATCTACAGACGTGTACATTAAGATCCAATTGTATATTGTAAACAACTTTTGCACATTAAACCAATACAATAAATAATACCAACCAATATAATAAAATACTAAAAATAATTGAGAGAGGATTCAGGGATGTGTCACATTTAGGCACGTTTCGTTACATGACAGAGAAGAAATATATAACTCTCTGTCTCGCACACTAAATCTCACTAAATGACTATAACTATGTCTTAATGGCCTGAAATGTGAGCAAAATGTAATGCTTTTTCTAGTGTATATCGAATGTCTTTGTGCAGGTCAATAACAAATTGCGTAACTATTATATATATATTATTCTTAAAATGTGACACCATCCAGTCTGATTCTTTTGTATAAAACTGCCTGCAAGTTGCCCATCAGCTGATTTATAAATATGAAGATGCTGATGCTGATGCTGATGCTGATGCTGATGCTGATGCTGTTTGATGTTTTTGCGGCTTGCCCTGAAACAGTCAATAAAATATTTTTACAAAAAAAAAAACTATAAATAAATACAAAAACAAAAGAATAGGTATTTAGGCGTCGAAGTACTCGTCCGCATCGCTGTCATCCGGAAACGTGCCCAGAAGACAGCATTGAATGCCACGTTGAATGGCAATGCTAATTCTTTGGCCAATGAACGACCCAGCCTAATTACAAAAAATCAAATTAATCAATTTCTCCTACACAAGGACCTCCTACCAACGAAGTACCTACTTATCTTCCTACACGTGCTAAGAGTACTTACATAATTGCTAACTGAATGATGATTGAAATTGGTAATAAATCTGCAACAATCAGTCATTTCAATTGGACATTAATTACCTGACTTACCTTCAGTACGGTTTCTAAGCCCACAGCAGGCTTAGAGAGATGAAATTTTTCCATCTCGTAATTATTTTCTTGCCAATTCATGGAAAGTTACCGGAACATGGAAAGGTGGAGTTTTGTGAAACCCTGGAATGTGATGAAAGTGTTGACGAAAAAGTTTGTGGTGTTAAGTATATAGAAGAAGATGTTATATTCAAGCCGTTTGATAACGAGTGTAAATTGTTGAAGTATGGGTGTCGAGTTGATGATAGTGAAAGTAGGTACCGGTGCTTTTTATTATTTACTAATATTATAAACGTGAAAGTTTGTATGGATGGATGATGCATGTTTGTTACTCTTTCACGCCAAAACCGCTGAACGGATTTGGATTAAATTTGGCATACATATAGTTTATAACCAGGATTAACACATAGAATACTTTGTATCCCGATATTCCTACGGAATCGAAACTTATGCGGGTGAAACCGCGGGGCGCTGCTAGTTATTTATAAGCCAACCTCCGCTTTTTAAAACAGATGTTTTTTTTAAACTAGCCTTTGTTATTTGTCCTTGCTATCCCACTGTTACAGCAAAAGCCTGGGACCAAGTCATTATTGTTTTTAAAATTGAACCCGAAGTGGTGCAGGGTATATTTTTGAGATTATCTTTTTGTTTATTTTCGGCCTGTCTTCTTCTTCTCTTCTTCTTCTATCTTATAAAAGTTAGGTACATAGTTGGAGATTTTTCCTATCAAAAGTATTGCAAGAGTTTTTTCCGATTTCTAACTTTTGTAGTACTCAAACCTCTTTTGATCTTTTGACTTTTTTGGTCCTTATAAGAAACAGGATCGATTGGCATCAAAAAAGTTTTGGTGAAAACTGCCCATTTTCTCAAAACTGCACATTTTCTTGCTGACTGTTACTATTTAAAATATCTGTGAATGCATATCAAAATGTCTCAAGAACTTAAGGACAGTCTCCTAAGACAGTTTTCCTATAGCTTTATCGGTTAAGGTACCAGCCATATATGTAGCCATCTTGTTACCATAACACAAGCATTAGGTTGCTTAGCTTGGGACAAATGGTGCTGTGTGAAATGTCCAGGGATATTATTATTATTATATAGCCACGAATAGCCAGCCCTTACTGCCCCGTCTCCAAAATTCACCTGTAAGTATAAAGTTTCTGACTAAAAAACTAAGATTCTAGTAGCAAACACTTCTAATCAACGCAGGAAAATGATAACAATTAATACATAGAATCAAACCTGTAGGTCAATTCTCGTAGGTAATTAAAAACGTTCAAAATCTAGTCTCAATCTCATCTCAGCGACAATCAATGTGAAAAACTTGTCAAAATGTTGCGAAATTAGTGGTATTTTTGACTGATTGACACTGATATTAGACTGCGAACGTTCCTAAAAATACGAGAATTACCCCTCTGATATCATTTCTATTTGCACTGAAGACAATTGCTTGAACCCTAAGGCATAACTCCCCCTCCTTCAATGTCTGTGAACACATCATAATTACGGTTTAAGACATTTATTTCTCAAAAAGAATACAATTCACTTAAGATGAGAAATACAAGGTAATCTTTTTTTTTTTTTTTTTTTTATTCTATTTTATTTATAGAGAGTTTAATCACAAATTGATTATGTCACCCTCATCGGTACAAACAATCATTCCTTATTATCTAAATCCTATTTTTGCTAATTTATATAACAGTCTTGCATCCTCTGACAATGGAGACGCAAGAATGCTATTACACCTTCCAACATCCAGTGACTTGGAAAACAATATGGCTCTTTCGGCCTCGTTCCGGACGCACTCCATCAGTATATGGTAAGTGTCTTCCACTATATTACATTCCGGACAATTTGGTGACGCAACTTTACCCATGAGAAATGCAAAACTGTTCATTGGAATGTGTCCCGATCGAAGTCGAAAAGCCATTACAATTTCTGGCCGACTCATATTTGCCTGGTCAAACCATGAACAACGAGAAAGTGCTGGCTGGATCGTCCGATACCAGATTCCCTTGCTCAGTGACCTCTGATCGAAGTGTTCGTGCCACATTTTAGCGCATTCTTCTTTAACTACACACAAAAAATCACTGTGCACAGGAGAGAGTGGACAAACCAACCCATCATCACAAGCATCTTTCGCCAATCGATCTACTACTTCATTATCTTGCAAGCCAATATGAGCCGGTATCCATTGCAGTACAATATTCTTGTTCTTAGAAATAAGTTTACAAATAGATTTGATCACGCTGTAGGCAATCGGAGTACCCCGAAAACTCGAGGTACACCGAATCAAATGTTGAAGAGCGCTTCTCGAATCACTCAAAATAACATAATTGCCACTTTCAAGTGAGTCAATGTAAGATAATGCTTCATCTATTGCTACAAGCTCGGTACACATTATATTGCATTTTGAGTTTACCTTTAATTGCACTGCAATTTTAGTTTGTGGATCAAAAAATGCTGCTCCCGACCCTATTTTGTCTTTGGATCCATCTGTGTATATTTTGTAGAATCCTGAGTACGTGTTATTTAAAAATGTGGTACATAACTCACTGAGTTCAGCAATTTGATAGTGCTTTTTAGCCGCAACCAAACCTAATCTAGGAAATATGACCTGAGACAGGTCAATCCTGTGAACCCAAGTATCCAATGAGAACATTTCAAGTTTTGGGCTCGTGTATACAGGTAGCAAATCAAGAGACTCATGAATTCTGACTAACAGTGGTACCTTTCTTTTCCAATGTGGTTGTTGACAATGTGCTTGTAGTTCTTCTAACACCACGATAATATTATTATCAGCGTATGATTTTATTTTGAGCCAAAATTTACCCGCAAGATAGTACCTGCGAAACTTCAACGGTTGCAGGTGTAGTTCATTTTCCATAACGTGAATCGCCGTGGTTTTAATAAAGCCACCGATAACCCTCATGCAAACGTTTTGGACCCTGTCTAATTTACTTAGGTGAGTTTCACAGCTACTATCATAAAGGGAACAAGCGTAATCGATTCTACTCCGAATTGTTGAGATGTATAACCGCCTCAGATGTTTGGGATGTACTCCCCATCCAGATCCAGATAGGATTTTAAACATATTAACTAATTTTAACACCTTTTCTCGAGTCTCATTAATATGCTTAGCCCACCTAAGTGATCGGTCAAGCCAAACCCCCAAATATTTTACACTGTGTACCACCGGCAGCGATACCTTATTAATTTGTATAGAAACTGTCTCTCTTGCCACCCCGTTCTTGAAAATACAGACACAGCTTTTCAGAGGGGATATCTCAAGGCCCAAATTCAAAAGGAGTTTAGTCATCTTATTTAAAGCGAGTTGTAAACGTTTTTGGGCCGATGAGACATCACTGCAAGTGGTATACAACACAAAATCGTCCGCATACTGCGACAGAATCACGTCCCCACTGCCATGACATACGTCCATGGTTGCTATATTGAAAAGTAAGGGTGACAATGGATCGCCTTGTGCCAATCCCCGACCGGACGTACGACTAATAACGTTATTACCTACTGTAATATTAAGGTTTCTCAGCTTGAGAAAGTTCCAGATGTAACTACAAATCCTGGACCCTACACCAATTCGTTGCATGATTTTCAATAAACCTTGTACGTCCACATAGTTATATGCGTTGTTAATATCTATGAAAACAGCCACCGTCATAAGTTTTTTAGAAAAGCCAATTTGAATGCGAGATACTAAAACGGACAAATTATCTATAGTTGATCGACATTTTCTAAACCCTGTAGTGTTATTTGATAAAAACATATGTTTTTCAATGAACCACTCTAATCTGTTCATTAAAATGTTATGAAAAACTTTACAAACGCATGAGATCATTGAAATTGGACGAAAAGATGATAAACATTGGGAGTCTCGACCCGGTTTAGGAATGGGCACAATGACAATATCGCGCCATTGTTTAGGAACAAAACCTGACATGAAAATCTTATTAAACAGTTGAATCAATATCTTTTTACCATTTTGTGGTAACCTCTTGATCATGGAGTAAGAAATATTGTCGCCTCCAGGCGCAGTATCTTTAGATCGGACACATTTATGAAACTCTGAGGGAGTTATAACAACATCAAGCTCAGAATTATTCTTATCAAAAGCCAGGTCGCACGGGGATACAAAGTCCGGCGTTAAACCAAGAAGCAGATCAGTAGCTTTGTGTATATCTACATACTGTGTTGAAAATTTGTGTCCCTTCAGCCACTTCATTTTCCGCCATACGGTAGATTGGGATGTAGAATAATCTAACGAAGAACAAAAGTCGCAAAACCCTTTTACTTTAGCTATGCGAATCATTTTCTGGGATTCGCGAATCTTATTTTGCAATATTTCATAATTTTGAGGGTTTGGATTACGTCTGAATTTCGATAACGCTAATCGACGCTCAGCCACACATTTAGACAAATTAGGCTCCCAATAAGGTTTAGGTAAAAATTTACTGTCTGGATTTGGGTTTATCTTGACTGAAGGGATACAAACATCGGCGGCCAAGTTTAAACAATCAATGAATCTGTCATAATCGCCCTGTAAGTCTTCCGAGAATGTAAATTCTGAGAAAAGGGTGTCAAGTAGCTTACTGTATGAAGTCCAGTCAGCATTTTTGAAATTCTTACGGATTTTTGGTGAAGTACTAGACTGAATATTTGAAATTATTTTAATAGCCCTATGATCACTGCCTAATGTCTCGTTCATGACGGACCAGTCGAACATCAAGGCTATATCGGATGATATCAAAGAAATGTCGGGTGCGGACTTTTGACATTCTAAGTTCACCATTTTTATTCGAGTTGGGCTACCATTATTCAGAGTAATAAAACTATTGTCCATTAATGCTTCAAAAATTTGAACACCCCTGGCATCCGTTTTATATGACCAATTAGTATGGTGTCCATTAAAATCTCCGAGGATGATAGTATTTTTAGTAAAAATAGAAAGTAAAGCATCCCAATCGTTTTGAGAGGTTCTGATCGACGGGGGACAATAAACAGAAGTAATATTTTTAATCACGCCACAGTTGAATACTTTTACGCAAACTAATTCTATACCTTGATTACTGATTTGGACTTCATACATTTGAGATTTTATTGATTTGTGTGTAAGAATTGCAACCCCTCCGTATCCATCAAACCTGTCTTTACGATAGATTGTGTAGTTGCTCATCCTCATGTAACTTTCTGTATCCAGCCATGTCTCACTTATTGCTGCAATGTGTATATGCTCTTGGTTTAACAGTTGTTCCAATAAAATCATTTTAGGTTTTACGCTTTGAGCATTCCATTGTAGAATGTTTAGTTTGATACTAGTTTTTTTGCTATCCATTAAATAGTTCAAACAATTTCTTCATCGTACTCCAATCCGACACGTTATCAACAACCACTAAAATCAACCATTCTACACAACATTGAATCGCCATTTTAATTCTTTCCCCTACAGTACGTCTCTTCAAAAATACGATCTCCTTGAGTCTAGCTAAAAGCTCATTAAAATGGACCTCTCTCTTTTGAGACACCTTGGGGTCATCGCGATTGCTTGATTCCTTCAAATCCTCCCTTTCCTCCTCCGTTGGTAACCAGTGGGTCCAATCATCTTCTCTAGCAACCCGTGTCTTTCCGTGTATTTTTGCAGATTTTTGCTCTTTTGGAGTAGGTGGACTATGAACAATTATCTTAGTTTTGACAACTTCTGCAAATGTAGGCGAGCTTGATCTCTCTGTGGGCTCGATGTTATTATGAAGTGGAGGAAATAAATTAGGCATAATATTTGTAACGCTAATGGGATCCGTCTGATCTCTGTGTGGAGAAGGTACTACATATAATGATAAGGCCTTCCTATAAGTACAATTAAACTCTGCCATGAGCTCTTTAAGTCTCTTTTCTTTTAAATATACAGGGCAAATTTTTGACAGCGCCATGTGCTGTCCGCTGCAGTTTAAGCATTTTAACCTTTGTGTGTCGCAATTTGGGTGATTACTACCACATTTTGGGCACAATGTATTCTTGGATGGGCACACTCTTACTGTATGTCCGAACTTCCAACAACGTGAACATTGCGACACGGGGAATACAAATGGCTCCACCTTAATCCTTAAATCATCTGCGTAAATATATGCTGGTAACAAATTTCCTTTGAAACACAACCGAACTGCTTCACTCATAATCCATAAGTCTTCTGGCGACTCATTCATATTACGCCTCTTTAGTCGTTGCAATGAAACCAACTCAAAGTTCTCAGGGCACGTTATACAGCTCTTAAGGTCATCATCAGCTAGTTCTAGATCCACATCTTTGATGACACCGTATGAATAGGATTTGATATCTGGTCTACTAAATCTCCAGTCCATATCTATGAGATCTTTACACGTTTCTAGCTTAATTGCGCTCACCTCGTTTGTACAATCAATACGAACCTTGTAATTATTGATATATTTTACCTTCGATATATCTTTAATACCTTTATCTTTAAATAATCTTGCAAGGGCAAACTGTCTTGGTAGCTTTTCTTTAGAGGAAATGTAAACCTCAACACTGCTTTCTTTGATCTTCTTCTCCTTATTTTGTACTAATGTCCATTCTGTATCGTTCTCCTTTCTAATACGTCGTTTTATCGGTCTCTTCGGATTTTCATTTGCTGCCACCTCCATTTTAAATTGCTCCACCACGTCTAGTTCCGGTATAGAACTGTTGCTACTAGTCAAAACACTCCTTGACTCGACATTTTCGTTAAAAAATTCACTATCATCCTCCATTGTAAACAATTATTCTAATAAACATATTCTACTAGTTAACGATGCGTTAGTTCGCTTCAAGGTCAACGACGACAACCGAACAACAAGCTCATTAACTAATGAGGTGCGAATATCGTTAACTGCACGCGTCCGATCGAAACGAATGCCGCTGCGAACTGTACAAGGTAATCTTAAAACTAAATATAAGAATTACTTATGGTGAAGGTAGGTATGTACATAAATTAGTTATTAGACACACATTTTTTACAGTGTTGCAGGTAAAAGGAAAAATTGGTTTACTATTACATATCGATTGTTGATGGCAAGTCAATAGCAATTACACCTTAAACTATTTAAATGTACTGTAATGTTTCGGAAATACAGGGTAGGTAAGGTATTCTAGTTTTCTTAGTACTTAGCAAGTTAGTAAATAATAATAATTTGATGAGGATGTAAATTAAATTCGTGTGGTGGGTTAAATTTAAAACCTTTTAAAAGCTTTCAAGATGTGGTGCTTTATAGTTCTTTTGTATAAAGTAAAGGATTGTATATCTTTAATGTCATTAGGTAATGTATTATAAAACTCTGCTCCTTCGTATAGTATATTTTTCCTTCCGTAATTAGTTCGTGGTGGTCTTAAGCAAATGTTGTTTTTTCGTCTGGTGCATTTATGGTGCAATTATATTATGTAATAATATATTTTATCCTAAAAATATCGAATAAAAATATTAACACTCAAACTTGATTACCGGCGGCGCGGCGTGCGTTTTGCCGCCGTGCGTCGCTACATTTAGCCCTCAGCTCTACGCTTCCGGTAAGAAAACTAAATTAGCAGCCACAACTTGATCAAGCCTTTTTCAACTAAGTTAGGACGTCGCCCACGACCGCCACAACTTAATCAATACTTAATCCATAATTCGATTAACTAATTAAGCGAATATTTCAATAGCCGTATAAAAAGAACTTGAAATATCGTTGTTATTGTCGAATATCGTTTAGTTAGACAATAGGTTTTCAACCTTGGCGATAACGGCCCCCGTCGGCGTTATAGACCTTCAGGGGGGCAGTAGAAAACTCAAAGAAAACTATATATCCCATCTTACGACTATACCTACATGCCTATTACCCATAATATAGCGTCCCGATTTAGGGAAACAGTCCCTGAATATCGCGTTGTGTTAAAAGGCATTTAGTTCAAACTATATTGACAGAAACAGACGATGTTTTAAATTCGTTTAGCGCTAAACGTATTTATTGATTCGTTATGCAGCCTAAAAAAATCCTTATAAACTGCTGCAAGGATCTTTTGGTGCTCGAATGTCGTTGACAGAAGGGCGGTGTTGGTAAACATTTGTGCAATTATCACCATCATCAGCCTACAGCAGTCCACTCCTCTCCTATTTCACGCCATTCAAGTCGATTTTCGCCAACTCTCATCGAGCCGCTATACCAGCCACCCTGCGAATATCGTCAAAGTCAAAAATTTATTTGCAGATAAATATGGTTACAAAAGTTCTTACAATGGTAATATAATAGTAGCTTAACATATTCAATCAGCGTAATGACATGCAAATTTTTGGTTTATGTACAATAAAATTGTATCATTTAGATTTTAACTGAAGGAATTCTTTTATAGTATAGAATGGATTCTCAATTAGCCACCTGTGTAAAGCCCTTCTGAAGCGGACCGTTGGAAGTTCTTTAATTTGGTTACGAATATTGTTATAAATCTGAATACACATAGGGGTAGCAACTTCGCCTATAATGTGTAGTTCCGTTTTCGTTCTAGGAATAATTAATCTATTATGATATCTAGTTTTGAACTTACATTATTTTATCTCTCAGAAGCCCGTCGCTCGCTCCACCTAACCTGAGAGCGTCCTACCTTATGCGTGCAATTATAGTTTTGTAAATAACGGTTAAATATATTTAAAAAAACAAGATGGAGGCGTTAGTTCCGATTTTGGTCACGTGTCAAATGAACCTTTTAGCGCTACCAGCTCTAAAATAAACGTTAAAAAAATAAACTATTGTCTATGGTAGGACTTAAATTCTCGCCGATGGCAACTGCCGTCGACAGGCTCACTCAATTATTCGTGCCGCGATCGACTCTCAATTTAAGCCTAACACAATAAGGCTTATATTTTCACAATAGCGCCACTGGGACCACCACCCCTGCAAGGATGTTGCATCGAAACAATGTGGCATAACGAACCACTCAATCCTATTAGCGATATTATGAGAGAAACCATCGAATTGCAGGCACAGAGCTATTTACGTGGGTCTATCGGCATTATTACGGTAACCTATGATTCATACAGTTAAAGGAATGTTTTAAATAGGAACAACAATAAACTTTAAATTATTTTGTCAAAATTAGGGTTTTTAATAACGTCTGTAATCCTTGCAGGGCTAGGCAGAGGTGTACCACCTATAGTATGTACATACAAACGCCAGTCATGTTTAAGAATCCATGTACTCGATGTAAAAAAGAAATAATATTATTTTTAAGCAGCTTCTGTCCGCGACTTCGTCCGCGTGAAATTTCTTGTAGGTACCCCCGACCCACTCCGAAACAAAATTTGTATTCGTTTGAATGGGAGTATAGAAAAGTGTTGTTTTTAGACATTTTCAGGTAATTTTTTAAATTTTTCTCTGCGTAAGAACCATCCTCGTACTTCAAGGAATATTCTAAAAAAAAAAATTAGCGAAATCGGTTCAGCTGTTCTCGAACATTGCGCTTAGCAACACATTCAGCGATTCATTTTTATATTATAGATTATTAAACGTAAATGCAGAGAAAAGTGGAAGGAGAGTAGGGAGGCCTTTGCCCTGCAGTGGGATATCACAGGCTTTTAATAATATAATAAACGTAAATGCAGAATAACTAATTTATTTCAATATACGGGCTGATTTTTCAATCACCAGATTACTTTTATCTGAAGATCGAAAACGGCGGTCTGACATATTATTTTCTATACAAAAACTGTCAAACTGACATACGTATTTATTCCTCATTATATAAAACTTATCTGACGATTGAAAGACCCTTTTGAAAGGCAATATTGTTGTGGTGTAGGTACTGAACTTGAACTTGAACCCACGACTATGTTTGAGTCCCTTTTCCGTTCACAATTCATCCCTTCCTGACCTTGCCCCAATTTATTTAAGGGCCGTGACATCTTTTTCCATAAATCGCTATCAGCTGTTACTTTAGTATTCACTTCCTTCCTAGCCATATTGTATGAGAAACTAGTCTTTTAACTAAAAAAAATAATTAATAAGATAATAAGACGAACTTTAAGTGAATAGAATAGAATATACATTTATTTTGCAAATATGGGCAGTACATACATAATAGGTGTACACATTAAACCTCAGACCTCAGCCATATTTTTCACCGTATACATGTTCCGTTTTATTTCGTGAGTTTCTCTACTTACCTCATCATCTTTCGCGCATCTTTTTTGTGGTCTAAATATTTTCTTATCACCATTGTACCTATGCTTACATACTTTTTAACAGTTACCCCCCCATGTATATGTATGTGTGGGTATGTTCCCCATTACTCCGTATCACAGGCCAAACCAAGATAAAAAAAAAGTTTATTTCTCACCAACATAGCCACAAGGATTACATATTAAAAGTACTTATTGCTAGTTAAGTATACGAATGGCATATACATTACACAATAATAATCCCACAGATGATGATCGGTTACCCTCAGTTTTTCTCTTACAAACTCCCGATCTATATAGAGTTGGTAAGGAATAATCAGCATACCTGCTCGTTCTTCATTGCTGACAAGTTTCTTAATAATTTAATTTAAAAAAAAAATCTTTGAATATATTTCCTACCTAAGTAGGTACATTCATACATTCAATAGAAAGTCATCAAGCTAGAAGATTAACTGCCCATTGGATAGACACAGTTAATAATCCAGTGCTTGTAACTTTCATTTGTAAGTAATTGTTAACGCCCGAAGCAGTCCGTACCAATCAATTAAAATTGTTGTATAACCAACCTTGTTTCATAGGACACCCTCTAATGGAACTGCAGCCAGACGGCAAGGGGAGATGTAAGCCCACCCATCTCCCCGTTGCCCAGGCACCAGACAGGTACCTACGATATTCCATATCACCCCAATTTCCCCCTGAGGCCCCATGCAAAATTAATACTGCGAGGTGTGCTATTGACGAATTGGGCTGATCACAATGCAATACAAAATACCACTGGCAGTTACGCAATATGAAAATGTATTTTGTTGGTTTCGAATTTCGAAATTCAAAGGGGTGTCTGATGGTGTTATTTGTTTAAGTTTATGTTAATATGCTTTGGTTATGGAATAAGTATGTACTATAAAGAAGGCCAAAGGTCCTTCAAATCTGTCGAACATTGTGTCTACGATTTTTTTTTTTTTTTTTTTTTTTATTTAAACATAATAATAGTCTTAATACAGGTTCATGTTTGTTTTGTACCATTAAACCAGAGATGGTTTGTATTGGTACTAAAGGTTAAAGAATGATAGACACAATGTTCGACAGATTTTGAAATTAAGAACAGCAATAATTTCATTTTTAATATAATTATAATCAAACTTTTTGGCCGGTGAGTGAATTGGTTTTTGTTCCTTCTCTTCATTTAACTAACGGGTACTCAAATTCCATTTATATTAAGATGTTTATTGAGATTGGAATGTAGACGGTGTCTGGTATGTCGACCCTTTGACTTGTTTGTAATCCGGTTTGATTTAATTAACCCTCATCGAGCCAGTGTTTCACATACCGCCTCGCCAAAAATATTTGTCGGTTGTAATTAAATGTTCTAATTTATGTAATCGTTTGCATCACCGCGTCCTTTTTGCATATTTGTGACTTGTTGTGATAGTACAGTATGAAAGCATAGTGCGAATTATAATATTCAAATTATTAGTTCCTTATAAAATATAATTTTCCGAGTACGATGCTTTTACAACGAACCAACCTCAGTTCAGACATTTATTTTCTGAGACGCGTACAGTCACGAGCATAAGTATTTATACACTTGGCTTTATTCAAAAGCGATTTACTCCTTTGTTTTTTAATTAAATTTTATGTTGCTACGAACATAGTATTCTTCGAATCCATAGGTTTTTGCAATGTGTCTTATTTCATTGTTGTTTTCGTTATTTCAAGCAAAAATCGCTATTGAAAGTTTCCATGTGTTGACATATTAGTGCTCGTTACTGTACTTACTATTTTCTATTGCTTGTTAAGTTTTAATCGAAAACATATCAAATAAATAAAAAGACTAATAGCAGAAACGGCAAGGATATCATAGTCCTCAATCATCGCTTCCGTGATTGAGGTCAAGAGAGAGAGAAAAAAACAAATCTGTTAATACTATCTATCTTCTTATTTATATTAATTGCACATATGGATATTGATATCTGAATTAAAATATTTTTATTTATTATTAAGTACTTATACAGAGTTGTTATACCTAAAATCAAAGGAAGCCCATAGAGTAAACTCTTCACAGAGACGTAGAAAGACTGTGGTATTATTTACACATCTTGATATCCATTACGTTATTAGAAAATGAAGGTTCAAGCACCCCTGAGGTTCGTTTGATTTTAGTTCACGAGTAGTTCAAGTCTCTCTCAGAGTTGAAGTCTGTAGACTTATGATCCTTGTATAGTCTACTACTACCGAATGTCGGATTGCCAAGCGTCCGGAAAAAGCCGGACTTAGCCTATTTGAATGCCTATTGTGAAATATTTAATACACAATCTATATACCTGTATAGAAAATATATCCTATTATCTTACATAGAAAATGTATCCCTATTTCCCTTGGTCACGCCATAACTTGAGAACGACTTTACCGATTTCATCCATCTTTTTTTTTAAGTTTTGTAATACTTTGTAGAAGGTTCTTTTTTATATTAGCCTGCGCTGTCCCACAAGGTTGAAGGTTGAAGGTATGAAGATTCTTACGGAAAAAAAATTAAGAAGTTGCTTCACGCGGACGAAGTCGCGGGCAGAAGCTAGTTAACAATAAAAATATAATATCCTAACCTAACTAAAACTATTAAAAGACTAAAATACAGCGTCGAAATATTCCTCCGCATCGCTGTCGACTGGTAATGTACCCAAGACACTGGCAGCATTGCCACGTTGCATGGCAATGCTTAGCCTCTGGCCAGCCTTTGGGTCACGGGAAGTGTCAACCAGCCGTTTAGAGATTTCATTTGGAATGTCTTGAGTAGTTTTGCTTTAAGAGTAGGTGAGGACTAAAGAAACGATGGCTGGACTGTGTGAAAGATGAAGGGGACTAATGAGATGACGCCTAATAGAAAAGTATAGAAGAAGATATATTACGCTGACTCAAAATTAAGTAGGATAAAGAAAGTGTAGAGTGCTTCCCTAACATAAGTAATGTCAATGCAGATGTAAAATGTCAAACTTAAACTTAAATGCAGAAAATGTCAATGAATGCTCAACGGGATGAATCTAAATAAAAATGCAAGTTGTCCGACTCAAACCACGTCTAATTGAACACTAAAATGTAATACATATACATAAAATGCAAGGAACAATGCAATATGTCAGTGTCAATGCACTGCCAAATGTAGGTCGCGTCCAAAGTGCAAATCTGAACAAGTTTTATGTAAGTATGCTTTGTAAATGTCTGCATCCGTTTTGCTTAAATTCAGAACTGCTTCTTAATTAGGGATACTGAAAAGCTATTTTCTCGTTGAATAAGAGTAGACTTTTGTAATTTTCCACTTAATCACAATTCAAATCAATGTCTCTTTGTATCAGTACGAGTACCTACTTGTAAATGTTTTTCCGAATGGTCGAACTGCACTCTCCAACCTGATTTCACTGAGTTTTTGAGTACCATTTGAATGCAGTGCAACCGTTCGTTGAGATTAAAAACGGAGGATTAAACATGCATGGACGAAGGCTAGTGTAATTGATAAAAGAAAATTAACAGTTTTAGTTTATACATGATTGAGTCGGTATCAAAAATATCTTAAACTAAACTTAGTGGGTACCTATCTAGATTCAAAAGCAGTTTTTGAATTACCATTTGCCTTCCATTTTATAATGTTCTATGTTTTAAGAAAAGGAAGGAATTATGACGAGTTTGGAAACATTTTTTATTTTATTATCCTACGCGGAACTCCTGGGCAAAGGCCTCCTCCCACTCCTTCCATCTTTCGAAAGCCCGTGCGTCCTCCTTCCTGTGGATATGGCGCTAACTATCGTCAAAAAAAAACCGTTGTTTCAAATTACAATTACAAAATTATGGCCTTGCATACGTCAAAAAATAACGAGTACATAATCGTTATTATATGACGTACCTACGTATGTTACTTTAACCAACCGTTTGAAACAACCGGCCCTTAATAATAAAAAACAAAGAAATAAAGACAAATGTCGACAATGCCGATGTGTAAACTCAACGAACACAAACTTACAGACCGCAAGACCTCCACCGCTGCACTGGCAACTTTCAGCCGCGCAACACAAACAAACTTAGCTTGACAACAAAAGTGTTTATCAGTTACCATAGCAACGGTAGACAATCGGGTCACAACCTGTTGCTATGTACCAAAGTCGAGCAACTTGGTAAGAGAGCCGAGGGTAACTTTGTTGATGTGATAAACGAGGGTCTTAAGGGATTTTCGCCGTTTACGGCCGGATTTGCAGCGCATCTCAAGGCCGGGGCGATTCGAACAGTTGGTCCGTTTAAGTATGCACCCTCCTCACGCCCAATCTACTGAACTGATTTTAATGGTTTGGGTTTCTATTCACTTTTATGTGGCTTTTATTGTTTGATAAAACCCCCTTAATGTATTCACAAGTAATGTAGGTACTTCTAAATAGGTTATGCCTATGTCAGAAAGTGTTTTTCCGACATAGGTATACCTAATTGTTCTGATAGACATTATGATGCTACCACAAGTATACAACACAGAGTTATAAAACAAAAGTTATCCCGGGTTGCAGCAAAACGCAAAATCGCTATCGAAATTCATCATGTAGCCATGATGAATTTCGATAGCGATTTTGACTCAAGCTCTAAAGACGTCTTGAAGTCTTTTATTTAATAATAAATGTCCCACTACTGGGCAAAGGACTCCCTACTCTCTTTCTCTCTCTCTCTTGTCTCTTTCCCTTTTGGTCCAGAGCTGCCAAGGACAAATCTTTATTAAAAGAGTCCAGCTCATTCCGTTATCTCCGTCGGGGCCTGCCGCGATGTCTACACAAATATTATTCAGTGTACATATTGCAGGCGCTGCAGAGCTTACAAAACTGTGCCACAATTATCAACTGTGTGTATCGATCGATACGTGCATCGCATCAATTATTTAAAGCTCTGGCGCCGCCGTCGCACGAGACCTCGCCTAATGCCTCCCTAAGAATATTTTATGACTTCGCTACAGCACTAAGTCCGTCTTTAATACTGTTGCAGCTTATGGCCTAATAAATATGAGACATTGTACTGCAAAATCAACGGCAGGGTCAGAAAACATTGAACATGTTCAGTTTGTCAATACCTGTGCCAACTGTACAGAGGGCGGTGACCCAGTGTGCGGCATCCGACCAGATGGCGAAGGATTCAAGATCAGAATGTTCGCGAATGAATGCCGGCTCAACAGATATAACTGTGAAGAGGAGCGTGAAGAACTACAATTCACTGTCACAGACTTCTTTATCTGTTCTAATGACCCTGGCTTAGAGGAAGAAGACGAAATGTTTGATGAGGAAGAATCTCCTGTGATAACGGAAGTGAATGGACCAAATAGTCCAATCAAAACAAAGAACCTTGTCATAGTCGATGGATCTATGTTAGACCCTCGAAATATTAATGAAAGTATCAGACATTTCTTCGCAGCAACCCACATTTTAGATCTACCGATGAGAGACATGCAGCCGATGTTCAACGAGTCTACACGAAAGAGAATGATCCATATCTTCGGGCCCGTCAAAGTGTTCAAACCTTGGATCAAGATACCGAAGAATATCAGTGATGATTATTATCACAAGCCGACTTTGTCATCCTGCTATCATAAATGTCCAACTGTAAGTAAGACAGATTAAGAAGTAAATACAGGGTTATTTAAAATTGCCTAGCTAAACTCCACAGATGTGATGGGTTTCGATATCTAAACATGATAAAGCCAAACATAATTAATTTGCTGTATTTTTTTTTGTGGTCGACTGTAATTCTTGTAGTCACTTGAATTATCAGTTTGCTAATTGTGGTTCTTTTTTTGTGTCAACTTCTTAAACATGGGTATCAATATCTAAACACGATAAAACAGATTTCCCTAACTCATACTTTAAGTAACAACACTAGCGGTCGTAGACTTCCAAGAATAAAACATCAAATCTTTTTATTTTATAGTGTTTAGAGATTTCCATAACCATAACGTCTGCGGGGTTTAGCTAGCCAATTTAAACTAACCCTGTACAGGAAACTAGAGGCAAAACAATAATGTGTTCATGATAAATCGATAGCTAACAGCATCTCCGGTCCCCTATTAGCGCCAGAGCGCAGACATCCTAGCAACCATGTTGATAAAATCTTCCTTATTACATCAATATTTAAAAAGAACTTAGATACCAAGTCATATCCTACTTACATAACTTCGTTAAAATACAAGTTTCATGTAATAATTATGTTATTTAAAAATTGTGTTAAGCTAGTGTAACAGTTACCGTAGCACACAGAACACTTAAACCAAACATAATTCTAAAAATAAACCACGAAATATTCACAGAAAAATACAAAATAGATACCTGCTAGGAACGTACGGTAATCCGATCTTATTACATCGGATTAGAGTAAGAAAAATACCGAAACCGATACTGATATCGAAATCAGGAAATTGTTGAAAGCTTTTAAAAAGACTTTCTTTTCTTGATTTGTATGGTGTGCACAATAAAGAATATTCTATTCTACATTATTTATGTAATTAGTATGTTTTCTGTCAATTATTTATGTAATTAGCTAGTATGTTTTCCATAATGGACGCTTTCAACGTGCACGTCTTTCTACATCGTTCTCATATGTTTAATTTCAACATGAATGATGTAATCAATATTTTGTGACAATTTTATGATTTAAAAGAGTGTCCGTGGAGTTTCTTGCCCGTTCTTCTCCATAGGTACCTACGCTTTGGAATGGGCAACTAGCTTCATCTTTCTGACTGACCGAACCTTTGACAATTCAAAAGTGCCTATAATTGGTTTATTTGAAATAAATGCAAACAGTTTTTCTCAAGTCATATTGCAAGTAAGAACACTAACAGCGGTTATTATTATAATTACACTGGTATACAGTGGTTTTGTTGCCCTGGATATAAGACTGATTTTGGATATATTTATGCTCACAATTCATGAAACTATCAATGATTTTGTAAGAATTGCTCTTAATTTTGTTAAAATTATGACTGATAAAATCAATTTTTATGAACGAAAAGCTGATTATTGTTCAAATTTTGAGATTTGTGTAAATCATAAAAATAAGAGCACAGTCAGTGCTTTCATAAATATATTCTTGATCTGGATACTTGAAAACATGAGAATTTTCACAGAAATCCAGGGCAACAAACAAAAAATCTTTTTTTGTAGAGCTGTGTTATTAATAGAAAATCTTTTTAACATCAATAAATTTTCCAACTTTAAAACAAAAGTTGCAAAGCATCTCTAAATTCTATCTGCTGAAAGTTGTCTATGGCAAATAAGCATGGTTTCTGCTTTAAAATCATCAATCCAATGAGATAACATAATATTATGACGGACGTAGCTATTGCACAGCGAAATTAAACGCTGCAGGCAACAAAGGTCGATATTGTGTGTCAGTGACAGTTTACAAACGAATAATTTGTATACTAAATTGGATTTTAATCGGTCTGACAGTTGACCAACGTACAACGGTATGGTTGAGAGTGATCTTAATGACCTGACAAATACATTATTAATTCTAATTAATTTATGTTATGCTGTACTCAGCATAACATAAGACAGCAGTAGCTCAATGGAAATGGCCGCGACTAGCAAGTTAGTAGTTCGAAGGTTCGAACCCAAGCATGCACTATACTTCGTGTAAATTATTTCATCACTACAACAGTGCGATTCTGTTACCATCTTACCGTGAATACTTAGGTGATGTGAGCGTGGAGTGAGCTGTCATTCCAACTAATGCTAGGGATTGACACTATTGACAGCTCACTCTAAGCTCACTTCACCTAACTTTTGACGGTGAGATTTTTACAAAATCGATCAGCTGCTCTCATCCTACACTACCCCCTTGGGTAGTGTAGGGACGGAAGGGAGAAAGGGTGGCATTTGCCCTGCAACGGGACGACATAGGCTAAAAAGAAAAATACTGCTCTCAAAATGGTGAAGGATAACATCGTGAGGAAACCGGCAAGTCCCAGAACCAAAAAATTTGAAGACATGTGACATCTACCAACCCGCACCGGCCCGCGTGGTGGTCACGGCCCACACTTTCTCTCAGAGAAAAGGCCTGTGTCCCAGCAGTGGGAAAATTATAGGCTGATAATGCTAAGCTGTACTCTAATCAAAAGCTCCCGAAGCTGGCAGAAGAAAGTTATAGTTACTTTACTTTAATATTTTATTTTGTTAAGAAATAAAATAACGTAGGTACTTATACCTCCTTTTTTTAACGTTAAGAAAATCTATCGGGCACCATACTCAATCCTAGACTCCGTACAACGCTAAACAAAAGCGCTTTGTGTCTCAATTTATGTGCATAATCATGAAAGATCCGTACATCATCATCATCTGCCCAGCCTTTTCCCAACTATGTTGGGGTCTGCTTCCAGTCTAACCGGATGCAGCTGAATACCAGTATTTTACATGAAGCGACTGCCTATCCGACATAGATATACATAATATTATAAATTGAAGTCACATTTTGTGTCTGTCTGTGGCCTCTTTGTTCATCTAAAGGCAAATTTTTCAATAGTCACATAATTTTTATCTAAAGAACATGAAAGTTTGACATATTTTCTATACAAAAGCTGTCAAAGCGCAATATTTATTCTTCAGATAACAATTATCTGACTACTGAAAAATCAGGCTTAAAATATACAACGGATTGCGGATGCGGCTTATATGCATAATGCAAAATAGTAAACTTACATTATGTAAATAAATCTCCATGTTTTGTCAATTCGTAAAAACCGTACGAAGCAGGGGCATGACGCTTATATTATTATTATCTCCTTTATTTAAAAGTAAACATATATATTATTATTAAAAGCCTATGATGTTCCACTGCAGGGCAAAGGCCTCCCGAGCCTCTTTCCACTTCTCTCTGTTCAAAGCCGCTAGGGACCTTCTTATTGAAGGAATGCAATAATATTTTTTGTTTTTTTCAGAAATGTCCAGACACGTACGTGCCAGTGTGTGGCGTGCCTGGCATAGTGGCCAGAGAGCCGTCACTCATGTTCCAGAACCACTGCTTCATGGACGTCGCGCAGTGCAAGATGAGCTGGGAAGGCAAGAGTTTCACGTCTGAGAGTTCAGGTACTTGCCTACTAACATCTCTAACGCCTCCAACTCTCAAATTCCCAAGACAAAAGGTCGTGGTAGGAATGGCCTTACCAGGTTGTACTGGACAAACATAACATTTATGAAGTTGTAACGTCACCACTCGGGAAAGCATTTATTAATTAACTTCCAACGCATGGTTATTCGACTTGATAAATCATCTAGATTTCTTTATTAGGTACATGAAAGTTTAATATTAGTAAAGTATGGGTCGATCGATCAGGTTAAGCTCCGCTTGCCGCGGTTGGTCCGTGGATGGGTGACCACCTTTACATACCAAGACCCCTCGTCCCTCGGAAAGCACGTTAATCCGTTGGACCCGGTTGCCATTCGTGGATCTATGACAGTCGTTACGGGTCGACAGAACCCCGAAAGTCTGACAACCAGTCTTACCAAGAGGTTTCTTATTACCCGGTAACTGGGTTGTGGAGGTCAGATAGCCAGTCACTCCATGTAAAATACTTGTAGTCAGCTGCATGCGGTTAGACTAGAAGCCGACCCTGAGGAAAAGGTGGGCAGATGATGATGTGTGTAGTTTAAAAGAACAACGCGATCACAGGCACGAAATGCTAATTTAATTTATAGTATAGTCTAGCAACAGCTCTGCCACAAATATGGACGTCAGTTGCTTGCCATGCAGCCTATTGTTCACCTATGCAGCTCATGTTGGTAACTGATGGCACACATGACTCCGACTGATATTGTCGGCATACGAGTACTGTGTGGCTTGCTAAGCCAAGTATTTATCTCAAAGTCACGTCAGTCAAGTCAAACTCAATCTCAAAGTCTGAACATTGATTAATGGTGGTTCTGTGCCTCAAACGGAATTCGAGTCCAATATACTTAGGAATTATAGGATTTAGGGCCGATTGTATTTGTATTTTCTATACAAAAGCTATCAAACTGCAATTTTTATTCCTCAGATAAGGTTACCTGAAGTTTGTAAAATCAGCAGCCCTAAGTCGTTTCACAATTCTTTAGATCAGTAGTCCTATTGTTTGTTCCTAACAGACCAAACTTTTTAAGGCGAATTTCATAAAAAAATCAACACGTACCCGAATAAATACCAATTACTTAATAACTTTCTTTTGTTTCTAAGCTTTAAACTTGTGAATAAATATAAAAACAACGTAATATTTTTTTACAGAACAGTGTATTACAATTAAGTCAAGTAGAATTCATTTAATTAATTTCCCCCTTAACTATAAGCGATGTTTAAAGTTAGTAATAATTAGCGTCTGTTTAACCATACCTTTTTGACCTTTGAACAAGCAAAGTTTATAAATAAGAGGGTAAATGAATATCATTTTCCAGTCCGTCGGCGGCGCTCGAATAAAATTGGCCTACCGACTCGCGGCGGCCAGACGGCTCGGCACCGCTTTACATTTTAATTTTGGACAGAGACACACATTCTACGTTAATTTTATTTTAAATTAAAAAACCGATCCAGTCGTGTGAGCTGACTGTAAAACATTTAAAAAGTAAAACAAAGAATAAGTATCCTCAAAAGAGGTTCACAACTTTGGTAAAACTCTGTTGAATATTCCTCCCTCTCGGTTACGAAACTTTTTGGCGGGTTGAACTCCGGTGAAAAGGGGTGATGTCGGCGAGACAGGCTAATAAGTAAATAGTATCATTTCGTAATTTAAACCTTGAAACAGTCTCTGTGACAGACTCGCAAAAAAACAAAACTTTAACATTGCCTTTGTTATTTTCTATCAAGAGTGGCGATTAGATAGTACAGCGGTTATTAAAACTTGGTATCAGTCTGTTAAAATAATAAAATAAACAATTTTACTAAAAATAGAAAACTGTTTTTTTTTTAATTAAAATAAATAGCGTAAAAATTGGCACGAAATAAACCACCGTGGCTAATATGGCACTAACCCACACGGCAATGGTATCAACCATAGAAATGCATTCCTATAAGTATCCATGGTATTAACAATTCAACAAAATTGTTTGGTATTGTCAAGCGCGGTCGCAGCCCAAGATTTTGGGGGGGTCACTAAGTACTAAGTTAGTAAGGAGTAAGGCAAGTAAATGAACCCCCCCCCCCCCCCTCGGACCGCGCCTGGGTATTGTTACCAAATAATCACAAATTCAGTTAAATATGGTTACATACATATGTACAAAAACAAAATAAGGTCCCACGGCTAGAATGTTAATGTTGTTATAAATTATTTTAATTGTGTATGTTTACACAATATTAATTAATTTAAATCTGTATTTTAATTGTGTAGGACCTAATCTTGTTTTAAAAACATGATCGACGTGTAAAAGTGTTTGTCCAAACCTACTTACAGAAATAAAATAATTTACTATTTATTTATCATTTTAAATACGTTATGTAAAATACGTGGTTTCAATTAATGTGATAATCTAATCCCCACACTGTATTACAGTCCCATCTACAAAATGGCAAATATATTTTAAGCCCTTATAGTGGGTTGCTAGGCTACGGAATACGATCGATTGTATGAGACAGGTATGAGTATTTTTAATCGAATCGAAGGCCAATTAGCGATGTTTTTCTCATTCTTTCCAAGCGTCTTAGCGTAAGTCCCTTAAGCGTTGGAAACTGATATTTTCCTTCGATAAATACGTATTATTTTTGCTGTTGTTATGAGCAATGGTTTTAATTAGTCATTATTCTGGTGTATTCATGCGGACTTCCGTTGGATGTTATTGTTCTCGTGATATCTAATAATTTTGTACATTTTATCCTGGCAACAATGTTTATTTCTGTTAGTAGATAAGATACTTTTACGAGTCAAGTTGTTGGTCCGTAATCATAATCATAATTACGAGCTACGCTGTACGGTTCGGTTTTGTTTACCTTTGTGGTAGTTTGTACATACGTCACACTCATTTATGCACATCCATTTTGTTTAGCTGTGCATTTCTCTAACATAGCATTAACCGTTATTTATTATACTCAGTAGAAATAAATCCATCAAGGGAAACATTTGTCTACACATAGTATAACATACCTAAACCTTATTACAAAACAAGGTTTTCCTTTCGATCAGGTTTAAACCAGTTATTGAATTAAGAACCCAACTGATAGAGAAATGCAGTGCTTTATACAAAAATGACAGCTTAGTTCGTTGCTAAGTTGTCATTTTAGTATTTAGAACTTTGCCATACAATCGAAATAAAGTTTGAAATACAAGTACTGGCTCGATAGTATAGGCTAGAACTAAAGTTAGATTTCGTTTTGTAATAAGACGGAACAAGTTTAGATAACAAATACATAACATTTTCACTGTTGGGCATTACACCCTAACAATAGTAATTTTTATAAGCCTTTTTTTACTGGAGGGGTGCGCGGCTTAATAATAACATCCGCACAGGTCGGTCGATCAGTGGGGTAGTTGTGTAACACACCATCAGTAGCAATGGGTTTCATCTTGACAGTTCAACAACATTCATTACGTTATAATCTGATCGATCTAGAAGCCCTAAAGTCTGATAACCAGTCTTACCAAGGGGTATCGTATTTTGAGGAGTGACTGGAGAGGCCCCACGGCGCCCACACCTTCCGCCTGACGCAGGTCCTTACCGGACACGGTTGGTTCGGGAGGCTCCTGTTCAGGATAAGGCGGGAGGAAACGCGTGGGTGTCACCACTGTTTGGATCGCCCGGAGGACACGAGTCTGCCCGGCTTGGGCAGAGCACCGCCGCGTCCTCGTGGCGGTGATCGGTGGCAGCGAAGTGATGCTCGCAAAGGTGGAGGCGGAGCACGTGAGGGAGAGGCAATATTTGCGCCCTCACACCCCTAGTCGCCGCAGGTGACGCCCTGGACGTCGGGAGTCAACAGCCGACTCCCGGCCACCGTAGGCGCGGGCTTGCGGGCGGCCAGCAGTGGGCAGCTCGTCGCCCGGAAAGGACCAGGCCTGGGTCGACCGCGCGTTGTGTTCCACGTGCGCCTCAATGACATGTCAGCACGAACTGACGGGGTCCGCTAGGGCCGATGCCTGCCAAGGCCACGGGTTGTTCGAAAGCGATACCGTGGACCCTGACACAGGCAACTGAAGGAACACGGGTGGGTTTTAGTCAGTAAAAGTCTGACACGCCCTTCCGCTCCACCCGGAGCGGGAGGAGTCACATGATGATTTCCCAACCAAAAAAAAGGGGTATCGTATTACCCAGTAACTGTGATGTGGAGGTTAGATAGGCAGTCGCTCCATATACACTGCTGGTATTCAGCTGCATCCAGTTAGACTGAAACCCAACCCCAACATAGTTGGGAAAAGGCTAGGCAGATGATGAAATCTTTATTTATCTCAACGTCATATTACAGGCACTAAATAAAATAATGCACAATCTTAAATAGAGAAAGGTGTCGGAGATGATAGGAGGGTTCTGAGTTACAGATCATCCGGCTTTTAGATAGGACATGTTAATTTACAAAATGGTAAGATTCAAGATATTATATATAAGAGACTAAAATTGCAATTAAGTATAAGCAGAACCTACAAAGTTAAGAGAAAAATACAAATTGTTTTTGATAGTTACTTACTCATAAAAATCAGTCCTGCAATATTATCAAAGGTATCGTATTACCCTGTAACTGGGTTGTGGAGGTCAGACAGGCAGTCGCTCCATGTAAAATACTGGTATTCAGCTGTAGCCGGTTAGACTGGAAGCCGACCCCAACATAGTTGGGAATTCCCAACATATTTTAAACCTAGATGGTGCCGGCATTTCCTAGCTGGCTGATCCCTGAGAAGAAATGCCGAAACAAACTCAAGAGGTTATTTATGGTCTATTCTAAAGTGCCCAAACATAAACTTGAAGTTAATAACTTGAAGTTTAGACATGTATAGTTTGTTTGGTTATACAGCAGTCGTTTTAATTAATTAATTATTTATTTAAACTTTTCGCACAAAAAGGTACAAAGGCGGACTTAATGCCTTACACATTCTCTACCAGTCAACCAAGAGTGGTGAAGAGATTAGATGGTAGGTGCTTTGGTTGAGAGGATCAACGATAAAAAAAGACTATTAAAAGTAGGTACACAAATACATAAATAGGTTATAAACCTATAATTAATTAATTAATTAAACTTTATTTTGAAATACTTACACCAATAACTTATTATAAAAGGTATTTAAATTACAATTATAACAACTTCACAGACTTTTCGCTTTGGAATGGCAACTAGCTTCATCTTTCTGACTGACCGACCCCTCGACAATTCAAAAGTGCCTGGTAATTGGTTTATTTGAAATAAATGCTTTGAATTTGAGTTTATTCAAAGCGACGTTAAAAGTAAAAATGAAACTAAGTTTCCAGAATTTTGATTTGATAATTAAAAAAAGGGTTCTTGAAAGCGCCTTCATTTGCGAAGTATACCTACTGTGAAACCATATAACGACGCTCCTTCTAAACAACTCAGATGAAAATAAAACCATTGTTCCAACGTCTGCGAAGTTTGCGAAGAAGCTTAAAAAAATGTTTTAAACTTTCCATTGTGCAACCGCTGAGTTTCACCTGAATCCTTAGGAACTTTCAGTTTACGAAGTAAGCAAGAAACGTTGATTTCAGAAATTGAAATAAAGCATAGACGAAATCGTATAAACAATATCAAGTACCATTTCATTCACAGAAATAATATTAATTTCTGTATTGCAGTTCATACTAACTTCATCTGCACTAATTGGTTAACCTCCAGGAATCTCTATTTATTTTGAACATCCACTACGAAATGATGGATGAAATTCACAGTAAGGGCTTCAGCACCAATTAAGTTAGAACTCAATGAAATTCAATCAAAATAGTTATGTATTTTCAATATATATCTGTGAATATAAACTTAAATAATTTAGGGCTGATTTTTCCAACGCCAGATATTTTTATTCGAGGAATAATTTTGAAATTTTTGACACAAAATCTGTCAGACGTCAATTTCATTCTACGAATAAAAATATCTGTCGATTGAAAAGTCAGTCCTTAGTATTATTACTGTCAAAGTAAAAATAGTGTGGCTTAAAATAAAATGTCAATATCATAATTTCAGCCGAAAGACGTCCACTACTGGACATAGGCCTCTCCTATTGCACGCCATTCAACTTGATTTTCGGCAACTCTCATCCAGCTGCTATCAGCCATCCTGCGAAAATCGTCGCTCCACCTAGCCTGCGGCCGTCCCACCTTACGTTTACCGATTCGCGGCCTCAAATCAAGAACACGTCTACCCCAAAAAATAAAATGTAGTGACAAAAAAATAAAAGATGATTTCCGTCATGTTGAGAGGATGAGTGAAAGGTGACTAACAAAAGGATGCCGCCGCGCGCCGGTAGGGGAAGGAGATATAGTAATCTTATTGATAATGTTCTTTTAGGAAGGTCAGGTTCGTAGTACTCGCAACCGGCGTGCTTGTATGACCACCCGATCGATTTTTAAGTGAGCCACCAGAAGGCCAATTCTCGTAATTTAAAACGTTCAAAATCTAGTCGAAGTCTCATCTCGGCGACAAACAAATGTCAAAAACTTGTCAAAATTGTAGGAAAATTAGACGTATTTTTGACAGATTGACACAGATCAGACTGTGAACGTGGGGCACACAAGGCGTAATGTTATCTTATCTGTGTACATGTGTACTATAAAGGTATTTTTTTATAGATAATCACTAATCCCTACGTCTGATGTAAAATGGAATAGTTATTGTATGAAATGTCATTGCTACAAATACCGTAGCAACACGTAGCCGCCGCCTACGCCGTAGCCACCCTTGCTACGACATTTATTTTTCTGTCTATTTTTGCGCTGTCGTTTCACATGGGAACCGGTGCAGCTGTTGAAAAGTTTTTCTTGAGGGCGATTACTTAGGTTCGTTTGCAATATTGTAACTTTCAGTGTGTTAATATTTGAATTTTAAGACGAAGTTTTGTTATTTCATGGAATTTCAAGGAAAACATCGTGAGGAAACCAGCATGTCTTAGAAACAAAAACTCAACAACATGTGATATCTACCAACCCGCGTGGTGGATTACGGCCCACTCCCTCTCACAGAGAGGAGGCTTGTGTCCCAGCAGTGGGAACATGACAAGGACCACTCATAAGTATGGTTCAGTTATAATTAGAGACGATTTATACAAAATCCGTGCAATAACATCATCAATAACCCTCTGCTTTTATGCTAACACCCCATTATAGTTAGTAACGTACCAGACCACTTGCAGATTGAAACATTTTCGCATCAAAATACAAGAGGCGTTAAAGCCTCTTGAACTGCAGCACAATAATAATTCCTTTATAATTGCAACACTTATTCCGAGTAATAATAATAATGATCCCTGTTACAAATTCCGTGAACAGCTTCAAATAAGACCCTTCAAAGGAATTTGTTCCTACTACTCAGATTATCGTGTCTGAGAACCTACTTACCTGACGTATAATAGGTTCAAGTATTTTATTATTTTCAGACAAAGATGGAATAAGTATGGAGTGTTCATTCGTACTTTTCAGAATAAAATATTCAGAAGAATTAGTATATCTAACGACCCGCTTCTGCTTTGCATTTTTGCGACTTTACACAACTTTGAAATTTCTGTTTTATATTTAAGGTTAATATAAATGTTAACCGGAATAAATTTCGGAAATTATGGCTACAACCGCATTTAAATCTATTGTGTAGTTTAAAAGAACAGAGTTTAGTTTTGTTTGTTTTAAGCAGTCACACAGACAGACACAAAGAGTATAAAGATAAGAGAGAAGAGTAAGAGAGAGAGAAGGTAAGAGTATAAAGATACTATAATAAATAGATAGTTTAACTAAAATGACTAAAACATAAGACATAAGGGTCCTGTGGAAAATCTTTTTTCATACTTGCTCTTTAGCTCTTGCAAGTAAGTCAAGTCGCAACATAATAACGATTCAACGATTGGCACCGGTAATAACAAAGAACTGTGCCATATAGTTTTTTTTTTGTCATTTATACTAAAAAAAATTACGAATTACCATAAAAACTTTAATTCCCTATTTAAACCCTTTAGAGAATTAATTTTAAAAAAAATCTTTCATTAGTACTTACTTTCATCATATGGTTAAGGACATCTTGATTCAGGATTAGGCTGTGCGTTGTCTGTAAGTGAGTGAATTAATGATTTTAAGATTTTTATTAAGTAAATCTGTACATTAGCGCTCCATTCCTTCATAATTCATGTTTTACCTAAGCTGCGTAGGATGCAAGAGCAGACATTTTTCCAAGAAATAATTTTCCAAGAAACCTTATATAAGCTGATAAAATATTAAATTCTTGAGATGGCCTTGTTACCTGAACAATGAAGATATTTCTCTAAACCTCTATAGTGCCTTTTATCATTTTAATATTTTCTGTAAAAAAAATAAACAGGTATTATTTATTTATTTTACCATTTGTGTACACACATATATAAACAGACAGAGGTATATTGAATAATGAGGCATGCAATATTGTTTTTTACACCCTGTGAGTTCTACGGGGAAAAGTTTACTCTAGTAGTGGTAATACATCTTGTTTTGCAGCAACTTTTTTACAAGTGTGTTGCTTCAGCAATATTAAAAAAAAAAAGCTACGAAAGGTTTCTGTTTTTACCACGGGTTCAATCAATTTACAACAATAAACTACTATTAAAAAAATTGTTCTTAGTTTTTGTATTTATTTGTATGGTAAGTCATTTAATTTACATACAATAAAACTCATTAATAGTTAATTAACTCATCATCTGCCTAGCGTTTTCCCAACTATGTTGGGGTCGGCTTCCAGTCTAACCGGACCAGTACTTTACATGGAGCGACTACAGTTACTGGTTAATACGATTTTTTTTTTAACATTGCCTCACACTAGGAATTACTCCTGTTCCGTGCGGGAATTGAACCCGTGACACGCGCGCAGCATTCAATCGCTTAACCACTGCGCCAACCGTGCCGTCAATATGTAAATAGTTTATATCATCATCTGCCTAGCCTTTTCCATAGATAGACAGTAATTTATATAATAGTAAGTAGTTTATTAACTCCAAAAAAATAAACTCCTGCCACTACTAGATTCGTGCCCAACAAAAATCACTGCTGCGTTTAAAACAATAGCGTTTGCATTCAAAACAGAAGGATCAAACCGAAAATGGCTTACCAAAATCAATTTTCGCTGGTCCCATCATTAACCAGGCGTGGAACGGATTAACGCTAGCCAGAGGGTGGCTTTTAGCATTCGATTAGCGTGACTGACTGGCCAAATGGAAGAGTGCACTTTAATGGATATTGTGTGTATGTAGTTTATAGGTACACTAAGGAAAAGTCACCCCTATTAATCCGTGTAATGGTCTTGGGTTAACAAATAAGTAAAGGGTAACCAAAAGTTTTATTGATTATCAAATCTTTTTTTTTAATGTTGACCCACATTTCCCTAATCCAATGTACCTAATTTAAATGTACAATGTACAAAAATCTTGTCTACGCCAGACAAGATTTTTGCCTTGTGCAGCGCCGACGCAGTGTACACTAGTCGTGTGTAGAAAAAACATTTCACACAACAATATAAACGAATTCTTGCATAGACCCGGCGATTTTTCTTGCCGTGGAGACGCGGCCTTAAAATGTTTTTTTTCTTCTAGAATACGATGGCAGCAATTGTTTGAGAATAGGAAGCAAATAGAAGCAATAGGGACGCAATTTTTGGGCATAAATTCAACGTTAAATACGCCTAGTGACCGTTCATCCAGACGGACACAATAGTTTTCGTGAAACTAAAATATCACAGTGTACTATTTACTCTTTTTTTTAAAGCTTTATCATATATTTCAGTACTGTATAGATGTGCATCGTTGCTCTAAGAATTCATATAATAAAGTAAAACACTTCTTAGAAATACATATAACTTAATAAACTGCTAGGTACCGAGTAATTTACTGACAGGGTGCACTCTACCTGAACAAAGAATGTTTGTCCTAGGGAAAACAATAACATGCCGCATTTTCCTTTATAAGGAATTTAATTCCATTAGCTATGCTTTCGTTTTATAATAACAAACAGTTTGTTCAATTACGCCCTTTAAAGTATGCTAGATATATTGAAAGCTGTCACGGCACTTTACCTGTATTTTTATTAAACAAACTAGCTGTTGTCCGCGACTTTGTCTGCAATCCATGATGAAAAGTAGCTTATGCCCTTTTCCACGTTCCCGGCTACCTATCTGTCAAATTTCATCCAAATCCATTCAGCCTATTTAGCGTGAAAGCGTAACAAAGTGGGAAAAGTGTTACTGAGTTTTTCCATCTTGAATCAGCCAAAAAGTACGCGACCGTTCGCGAAAAGTGACCTTTAAATAAAATGAGATTTGGGTACCCACTATAAACATACTTCTTATCTCGTCCGGGAATACAGGCGAGGTTATAATATTCATATTTGGTCTTGTTCGTAATTAACACAGCTCCGTGTACTTTCACATTCCTAAAACTTGAAGGCCAATTCCAGTAATTACGTAAAAACGTTCAGAATCTAGTCGCAATTTCATCTCAGCGACAATCAATGTCAAAAACTTGTCAAAACTGTAGGAAAATTAGAGGTATTTTTGTCAGATTGAGATTAGACTGCGATCCTTCTTAAAATTAGGTGAATTGTCCCTCTGATCAATTTATATTGTTGCCATATTTCCAGCATACATCGAGTCTTCGTTCCTGTTCTGCCTGGGAGATGAACTGAACGGCCTGTACCGGTTCCTGCCCCTCATCAGGACCCTGCAGCACATGGGCAGACTGAAGAATAGGGGCCACTTTAGGTACAAGATGAGAAACATGAGGTTCTTCAATAACCTACTGGGAAGAGAACCTAAGCTTATGGGGTAGTTAATAAAAAACTTTTTTTTAAGGTGTAGTTTTACTTCTCGTTTGAAAAGCAAATTAAATTGATACAAAAATGCTAGACAGAATGAAACTGAGATACAACTCAAATATTGTCTTACCACAAGGGTTTTAAAAATCTACCCACCCTCCTTTTTGTCTTCGAGGCATCCGACCCACGGGTACTTCACTCGCAGAGGATGTAAACTGTAATGTGCAAACATACCGCAGTCAATCGACGTCAACCGTTGATTCGAAATGTGTCACAATGGTCCATACATATGAAATTAGCGTTTTATATAGAAAAAGCAAAATGATTTTTTCAAATAATCATAATCATATATTTAATCAACCAAACTATGTACTATTATTACCTTTGTAGTTCATTGATTCCTTTGCTGAAAAATGTGGGAGAGTAATAATAATAATAATAAAAAAGGTTGATTGCAGAAACTTGTACAACTTTTACAGTATCTTACATTGGGACCTCCTCTTAAGTACAAGAATTGATTTTGGTAAGCCATTTTCGGTTTGATCTTTCTGTTTTGAATGCAAACGCTATTGTTTTAAACGCAGCGGTGATTTTTGTTGGGCACGAATCTAGAAGTGGCAGGAGTTTATTGTTTTGTAGTTAATAAACTACTTACTATTACTATTATATAAATGGTCTATCTATGGAAAAGGCTAGGCAGATGATGATATAAACTATTTATATATTGACGGCACGGTTGGCGCAGTGGTTAAGCGATTGACTGCTGCGCTGCGTGTCGCGGGTTCGATTCCCGCACGGAACAAATATTTGTATGGCCTACAAGTAGTTGTTCCGGGTCTGGCTGTTTGTGTATGTGAGTTTAAATGTTTGTGAACGCACCCACGATACAGGAGTAATTACTAGTGTGGGGCAAGGCTTCATTAAAAAAAAAAAAAAAAAAAGCAATAGCTGTGTCATCTGCATATGAGAAAACGCGGTCATCATCTGCCATCATCTTGCAGAGATGGTTAATATAAATTAAAAATAGAGTCGGGCCCAGTTATACGCTACGCTACATCAAATTGCTTTGAAAAATCATCAATTTGAAATTGTTTAGCGCTGTGCGCTATAACTATGTCGTCTATTTCTTGCATTATTGTATGTGTGCTATCCATGACATAATTATGTAAATTAACATTCTGAGTTTTAATTCCATATTGCAAAAATTACCATATTTTGCTAGATGCTCAACAAAAAGTGTTATGATAATATGGATGAGAATTTTAACGAGCGAATCAATAAAATCTTTGAAGGCGGTTTTGACTGCCTCCTCGGAATTGAATTTTTTTCCTTGCAAGAAATTATCCGAATTCCGGAAAAGTGGTAATTTGTTGGATCAAGGTCCGGGGAGTATGGTGGGTGTCGAAAACAATTAAATCGCAGTTCCTCTAAGCAAGCCTTCCACGGGGCTTATTCTGTAGGTCAAAATTTCCGGAACAAAAACGTACCGTGTTTTCTTATACAATAGCTTCCCCATACACAGCTGTTTTTGCAGCGCTTGTGGAACTCGCACTCCTAAATAACGCGATATTTTAAGTTTTCCATATTGTGAACAGAATGATGTCAAATGGCGCGAAAACAAATTAATCACTGACACGAGATCAAAGTGGTCAGTTCCACAAAACGGCAATTTCATATACTACTACATAGAACCTAATAATTACCTATATCACAATGTCTTCAACCGACCGCTCACTGTTTACCTACACCCTTTATCGCAATCAAACACTCGCCGTTCTCTTCACTCAATGTGACGTGTGTGACGGCACGGTTGGCGCAGTGGTTAAGCGATTGACTGCTGCGCTGCGTGTCGCGGGTTCGATTCCCGCACGGAACAAATATTTGTATGACCTACAATTAGTTGTTCCGGGTCTGGCTGTTTGTGTATGTGAGTTTATATGTGTGTAAACGCACCCACGACACAGGAGAAATTCCTAGTGTGGGGCAACGTTTTTTATTTAAAAAAAAAATATGTTTACCTGCCTGCCTCGCAGCGATATACGTGGTTATAATACCACTTATGTCGCTCGGCAGTCATTTACTTATTTATTTATCATATATAGGAACAAACATGTTGACCAATTTCGATAAAAAATTGGCAAGAATATAGATGGCATCCTGGGGAAGGAAATCAGCTGATTGTCCCGGCAGCACGTTCCCGTGGGATAATTTCCGACATCTACGCGGGCGAAGCCGCGGGTGGAACCACCTAGTAGGTAATATTCTAGAAAAACTTTCGTTAGGTACTGAAGATTTTTCTTCTTTAGGCTAAGCGCGCATTACTAATTAATCGTTGATAATAATCGCCAATCTTTGAACAATACCAATAGTCTAGAGTCTCGCGCACTGCAGTAAAAAACGCTTGAGATTTCGCTTGAAAGCTTATTTGCGTTTACAATTTTATTTCGATGCAATAAAAAAATCGCATTGCAGTGCGCACATAGCCTTACTTGGCGATGTCAATTGCGAAAGAGTAAGAGGTACGTCCAAAACATCATCAGGACATCATCTCAATCTATGTAATGTTATATCGTAATTATTCCATTCAGTGGCCAGCACAAAGGCAAACTGACCACTGTCGCCGCAAGCCAGACCAATCAATATACGAACGCTTTGATATTCGATACGATCATACGTCAAAGACATACACAAAGGCTTAACGCACAATGTTCAGTAGTAATTCCAGGAATAGCAATCATTAACGTTGGCTTAGTTGATGAAGACATCCGAGCACACTGCCCATCTATCGGCCCTCCCTGTGAAATCATTAGGGTGGTTCTGCATGTAACCAAATGCCGACCATAGATTAGAATATCTCATCTATTAGTGTACACATAGCATAAAAGTTTAATATGCAGGCGATAAATTCACGTTCGTTCGTTTCTTTCGTAATTCACGTTTTTTAACCTGTCATATGCAAATTATTTATTTAAAGAAATAAAGAAAAAGTATTTATTGGGACTCGCACAGGAATACTACAAACTACACTAAACGCATTCACAGAAATCCTACTAATATTATAACCGTGAAAGTTTGTATGGATGGATGGATGGATGTTTGTTACTCTTTCACGCAAAAACTACTGAACGGATTTGGATGGAATTTGACACGCAGACAGCTTATAACCAGAATTAACACATATGATACTTTTATCCCGATATTCTCCCGGGATCGAGAAGTATGCGGGTGAAACACGCGGGGCGCAGCTAGTTAACGTTCAAAAGTGCCTTTTATTTTATTTTACCTATACAAAATAAAAGGCCCTTTTGAACGTCAAAATTTACAAGAAATAGAACTTATTCTAGTCGCCCCTTCCAAAAAGAGTAGTTTCGTATGGAGAATAATAGGTAAGAAACCCCAAAAACTCCTGAGCCTCTCTCAACACAGCTAGGATTCTAATCTTACTGCATCTTCTGTATCTTTTTTGTCTACCGTACTTACATGCTTGTTAAATTCGATACCCTTGTTATACACGATGCAACACACGACAAAAAATCGATGTTGCATGTCTACAGCCGACAGATACTAACATATATAAGGGGACGTAAAGGGCAGAACTCTAAAATCGAAGGGTACCTACCCATTTCAAGAAGTACTCTTGAAATAGGTAAGTTTTATTCAAGTTCAAGTTTTAAACTCGATATTATTCACAACAAATAATGCAGACGAGTCCTGGAGTGGAGACCGCGTATCGGCAAGCGTAGTGTGGGATGCCCCCCAGCTAGATGGACCGACGACCTAAAGAAGGTGGCTGGGGTAGACTGGATGCGGAAGGCGGAGGACAGGGTGTTATGGCGCAGTTTGGGAAAGGCCTATGTCCAGCTGTGGACTGTGATAGGCTGAGTTGATTGATTGAATGCATAATTAAAATTAAGTTATAAAAAATGTGTGTTTCTATACGCAACAATCTATACATAATAATAGTGAAGTTTAATTTTGTCGGAATAAGTTGATAGTTCAGTTCGAAAAATGGCTGGATGGTTTAGCGTTCTGTAGTGTCCGTCTACCCCCATGGGAAGGTGTGAGTTTATGTGTGTATGTATATGTTCTATAATGCGTGTAAAAAGACGCTTAACGAAGCCGAGAGTCATTTGTTCTTCCTGTGATTGTCATCATGTTTTGTACTGGACCGTACCTGGAAACCAGAGGGGCAATTCTCGTAATTTTAATAACGTTCACACTCTGATCCCAGTCTCAATACCTATGTCAAAAATACCTCAAATTTTCCTACATTTTGACAAGTTTTTGACATTTGGTTGTCGCCGAGTTGTCACTGCGACTAGATTTTGAACGTTTTAAATTACGAGAATTGGCCTTCTGGTTGGAGATATTGAATGTCTAAGTTTCAACGTTTTCTTATTTAGCTTACATTGTAACTTTTTTTTTAATTACTTTATAAATTAATGTTATAACCTACAGTTTGGAAATGAAATTCGCAAAACACGTATTCGTTAGTATGTAACGACGGCGGCTGGACTCTCAACTTTAAAAACAACCCCTGTACCGTTGCATGCACCCCACCGTAAACAGTTATTCAAACCAAAAACCTTGAATGAATCTACATATGTGATGGGTCTTGCTACAACCTGCAGATTATTTACAGATCAGTGCATTTTATGAAATCGCTCTGTGAATCGCGCGTCTGCAGTGCGATTCTGTAACCATCTCACCGTGAAAACTCAGGTGAAGTGAGCTGTCATTTCAAATAATGCTAGGGATTGACACTATTGACAAGTCGCATCAAGCTCACTTCACTTGAGTTTTCACGGTGAGCTTTTTACAGAATCGACCGGCTGATATCGATTTATTTATTTCTAATTTTCCCAAGCTGCATTTATTCAACGACCTACATCCATACAACGTCCCCGTCTCCCGTCTCCCGGGTTTGAGCGGATTCCGGACTTGATGTTGATGCCTACACTTTGTGCAAATCTGTAAATAGATCCCAATAAATCCCCACTAGTTTAAAACGGACAGACGACATACTATTGTGACACTCAGATCGATCACTCAAATCCGCAATTCTTTGAATTAGTGACTATTATAAAAAAAAAGAAAAACACAAAAATGGCAAATAAATATTTTTGAAGTATTAACACTAAACCATTATTATTTTAACTTCATAAAACAACTTTAGATAGGTAGGTATTATTATTAAACAGTAGCCTTCACAGCTGAAATAGTCACCTTCTAAGTTTTATAATAAACAAAATGGTAGCTAATTCAAATTGTGACATTACTTTTGCGCCACCCACCCGTTATAGTCGTAATAGTGAATGGAAAAGGATATTATCATATGCAGACGTTTCTCCTTAAAGTGCACCTTATTTCTATTGACAGGAAGCAGCAATGAGGCAAGGTATTGAATTTTAAAAACTGAAGTTAATAAAGTGTGTTTGCCGCCAGGCCTCGACATACTTACTACCGAGTTTACAGGTAATGTAATCATAAAACACGATTGATAGAAGACGAAGTTACAAGGAAATAGCTCAAAGCTATTTCCTTGTAACTTCGTCTTTATCTTGTAGGTTCGAAAGGAGAAAATGTTTAGTACTTAGCTCCATACACTCTTCTTTTTGAACCAAACACGGCCAGTGATCGCGGCGATAGGTCATGGTGGAGTTACACGAAAACTGAGTGGACGGTATAGCATGTAAGCATAAAACAAGTAAGTAATATCATGCATTAGGCATTTGTCTTAAGCATTTGTTGGTGAATTTTTTTTTACGGCAAGTTTGCGTCTAAATTATTTTTAGTTTGTGTTAGTCGATCGTGTAATTTTACTACCTATTTTATGTCATAGGTATTTTTTACCGACCTTTCTTGTTGTCTGTGTTTATCAGTGGAAACTTGTAGCCTGGCCTTCAAATATATTTTGTTTAAGAACATTGTTTATAAGGTTCCCGAACAGGAATAAATGTAGAATGAAAAGATGAAATTACAACGGTGTCTATTGGTTTAAGTGCAAACAAGAAAACTTAACTCAGCTCAAATTTAAAGTGAATAAAATGTATTCCACCTTCACTGACTTGCACTTTCATTTTGAATACAGTGCAGGCACGGTAATATTATCTATTACCGTGGTGCAGGTGTGAAATGTAATCATCCAATTTTAAATTTAACCACCTACATATTTAGATATTTAAAAATGGCAAACGATAAAGAAGTAAGTGTATGAATGAGCTCAACTGTCACTAATGATACTTAATTACTTTTCTATTGTTCATCATAATCAACCTATAATGTTCCCACTGTGGGCCGTAATCCACCACGCCGCCGGCCCAGTGCGGGTTCGTAGATGTTACATGTCTTCGAATTTTTTATTCTAGGACATGCCGGTTTCCTCACGACGTTTCCCTTCGCCGTTTTGAGAGCAGTAGTGGGTCAGTGGGTCATCTTAGGGGCGGAGTTTTAGGAGTTGGAGTATACGCTTAGGGGCACTATAAGCAGCAAAGAAAACATACAAAAAAAAATTTTCAAAAAAAAAAATTTTTGGGACTTGTAAATTTTTCGGTTTTTTTTTTCTAAAATTTGAATTTTTTATTGCACTTTCGGGTTAACCTTGACCATAGAAACCATTTAGGATCTGAGAAGCATGGCCATACGACGCACCGTTTCCGAGTTAGGAGCTTTCTATTTTTTTTTATTTTTTTACAAAACACTCTCTATTTCCAAAATGGTAGCTTGGATGAAAATCTTATCTGGAAAGAAATTGTTGCTCTAGTCGAAGACCATGACATTATATAAAAAAACACGGCGAATTATCAAGAAAAAAAAAATATTTCAAAAAAATTCTAAGTGTCGGTCGATCTTCACCTTGCGTAGTCTTAGGGGCAGAGGACTTAGTTAAATTTTCGGAGATTTTTTTTTTACAGATTTCGGCCAGTTTTATTGCAGCACCTTATCAAACTTATCCATAGAAACCATTTAAGCTCCGAGACACATGGTCCTACGACGCACCGTTTCCGAGTTAGGAGCTTTCAATTTTTTTTATTTTTTTACAAAACGCTATATATTTCCAAAATGGTTGCTCGGATGAAAATCTTTTCTGGAAATAAATTGTTGCTCTAGTGGAAGACCATGACATTATGTAAAAAAACATGGCGAATTATCGAGAAAAAAAAAATATTTCAAAAAAATTCCTAAGTGTCGGTCGATCTTTCACCTTGCGTACCCTTAGGGGCAGAAGACTTAGTAAAATTGTCGCGGGTTTTTTTCGCGCAAAAAGCGCAGGCGCAGGCGCTTTATGTCTCACCGCTTTTTCCAACTATTATTGTTTGAATAAAATTATTAAATTGTAATTGAAAAATCACAAACGAAGAGGTTATAAAATTTTCCTCAACTGTCTATAGAAAAATATATTTAAGGTGATTTAAAAATATAGAATTTCTGGTTTAAATATTGAAATAATCAAATCAAAGTACTCAATTTGTAAGTATCACTACAAATTGGGATCCACAGGTACGATTTCTGATCAATTTGTTTACATTTTTACCAGATACTTTTGGAACAAACCATATTTATTTATTTATTTAATTCGGGAAAACAAACAGTTACACAAACATCGTAATAAACATGTAGTAAGAAAAAAAAGACATTACATATATGTGTAGCTCACGACGTTATCCACATCTTAAATACTACAAAATTATTATGGAACCATTTGCACACGAGTGAAACTTAAAAGGCAAAATCTTAAGATTATTTTTAAATGAAAAGAAAAGATAAACACAATTTTACAATAATAGAGAAAGAACAAATCAAAACAACTAAAAATCTAAGTCACTAATTAATTTTATCAATGAGCTTCTAAACTTATTAGAAGACAATGTAAACAAATCCAAATCTGTGAATACAGTGTTAAAATTATTAGCTATACGACGAAGAGGTGCGCGAACTCCAGCGTCGGTGCGACAGTGGGAAACGGCAAAAAGCGGACGTGCGCGCACCTGTCGTCCAATGACAGTTTTCGGAACCACGTAGCTTAACTTATTAGTAAGATCTATGCAATCATATCTGTCATTAAACAAGTCATAGAGAAACATAGTTTCTAGGAAAAGACGTCTGGACTTTAAGTTCAACAGTTCAACATTCTTTTGACGTGAATTAGGGGGAATAAAGTCATGACGACACCGATAATGTAGGGCTTTGGGGAATTTACGCTGGACATTTTCTAAGCTGTCTATGTATTTTTGATAAAGAGGATTCCAGATTATTACAGCGTATTCGAGTTGTGACCTAATTAGTGACTTGTACAAATGTATATAGGTATCTATGCGCTTAAATTCAGTAGTAGATCTCATAACAGAACCATACATCCGATAAGCTTTGTTAACAATTTTTTGAATACGCTGATCAAGGTGAAGTTTAGTATCCAATAGTATTCCAAGATCCTTCACTGACATGACTCTATGCAGTGCAGCGTTATCTAATGCGTAAGTGCTCCTTATAATATTTTTTTTCTTGGTAAATGTAATACATACACATTTAGATGTACTTAATTGGATTTTGTTTTCTACACAGTAAACAGAAAATCGATTAAGGTCCTCTTGAAGTAACAAATAGTCAGCATGGTTGCGAATTGTTCCGTAAATTTTAAGGCCATCTGCACACAGCAAACATTGTGAATGTACGAAACAACTCCAAACGTCATTGATAAAAATAACAAAAAGAAGAGGGCCTAAAATAGAGCCCTGCGGCACACCAGAAGAGACGTTGACGGAATTAGACCGATAGCCCTTAATCACAACTCTTTGCGACCTGTTTGTTACATATGATGCAAACCAGCGAAGTAGATCTCCACGTATGCCATTAAACGCTAACTTTTTGAGAAGCAGCTCATGATCCACCTTCATGCATCCATTTCCATCTTAACTGGCTAAAATTGTCGTCGTTACAGCGAATAAGTTACGCTTCTCCTCGATAATAAAATATCCCTTACTTAATTTCCTCGGTAACTGCTCAGCTGTACTTCCTGTGATATAAGAGGAGCGGAAAAGCTTTCGTTTTTTTTTTACCTGCGTCCTGTCTGCCCACCCGGCGGAAGTTTAATAATAAATCACACAAGAGGAATCACATAAGAGATATCATTAACTCCATCGTCCCACTCACAGAGGCTTGTGTCCAAGCAGTTGATTATGTTAGACTATATTACGAGGGCCTGTTTCCCCGTCACTTAGGTACCTGAGAGGTAATTTTATACAAATGAATGGGAGTTCAATTTTTTTAATTTATTTGATGAGTAATGGCTATTCGTACATCGTGAAACCGGCCGTTATTATATTGTGTTTGATACATGTCATATGGTTTTCGACTTTTTCGAAAGTCAGCGCGATTTGAAACTTTTTTCTTTATTTCAAAATTTTTCCAAAAGTTTTGTTTTTCATTTGACATTTGAGACTAATTTTGGCATTAGGAAAATTATGAACTAAACAGACTGTATCCTCTTTCTTTCCCGTTTCTAACTCCTTTTTTTTCCTTACGTTCTTTTAATTCCACCGGGCCCTGTCGATAATTAAAAACATCGAAACTATATTAGCAACGTCCATTAGTGGCAGGAAAATGACCCTTAAAATCAAGCACTAATAGGTGCCGGGAATAAAATTGACTTGGTTAAAAATCCTAGTAAATGCATTTCGTCACATGCCGTCGCAATTTCGCTGTGAGTATGGGGAGCACCAGTGTTGTAACTGAATTATCGGGTGCGTCCGACACTCGTGCAGATAGAGTGCAAGTTCCATGTCATTCGGATAAGCCTCTCGTGCAACCCGTGAAACGCACACCAAACAAATTAGTAGGGTTCAACTTGACGTTAGCTGTTAAGGCGGAAGCGAAATGCATAATTATAATCATTAATATACCTCTCTAAGTTGAAATTGCCATATTGAATGACTACGAGTATTTGAGGGAAATTCTAAATTAGAAGAATTATAATTCTGTGAATACATATTTGTTAAAAAGAAAAAGATGCACATTATATATTACAATAAAAACATAAAATAAACTAATTAGCCAAATGAAATGTGGATGAATTTTTCGACGCTATATTTTAGTTTGTTGTACAGTTTTAGTAAAGTGAGGATTTAATTATGTATTCGTTGTTATTTGCTTACTTATTATTTTAATTTACAGAATAAATTGATTTTATTAGCAAAAAACGGTGGTTACAGTTACGAACCGTGATTAAAATCAACATACCTAGAGGTTGTACCTCATACTGACTAAAAACAAACTACAAAAAACATATGAAAATTGTATTTTCGCGGGTGCACCCCCTCTTAATGCAGGTGGATGGTGACTAATGCCTTAGGCTAAGCTATATTTACAGGCAGTACCTCAGTCAGTTTGTTCGAAGTAATCGTTGAATAATTTAGGCACCTTCGTATCGGTACAGAAAGTGTTATTGATTGGCTGTAGTTATAAATACGACTGCTATTTGCGGCGCCCGACGCATTTCTTGTGTAGTTAGGTCAGACTAAATGCTGCCTAGCGTGTCGTGAGTCATGAGTTCATGGCAAATTTAAAACACTTTTTCAAAAACAGACCTTTAAGACCGATAATTTCGGTGGGGTAATACCTCTGTTATACCTGCATCAGCCATGTTTTAGCTACTTACACCGTTTTGTTACGAAACGACGAAACGGTTTGTGAAAACACGGAATGGGTTCTTAATATAAGATCTGAGTCGATGATATAAACCATCTCAAAAGAAACCTTATTTTGTAAAAAGACCGAACCAGTCTAAATATAGGTAACTTTAGTTTCCGTTTCAATCCTGATCTCTGTAACAGTTTCCTTTTGACATCCGCTGCAGATGCCCTTTCTGACTTGCCAATCTATTTAGACTTTTCCTTCAGACATGTCAAACGACTTATTGCACCCTCATAAATCTTGATAGATTATTGCGATACTAGCAAAGGTAAATAGCATGTCGAATGCACAACATATTCAATTTCGTCTCGTCTGCATCAATATACCTACTTACCTCCATGTACCACCAATAACTTACCGAAGATTTTTGGCTGCGGGACGCGGTGTTCCGTCGCTCTCGCGGGCATGTTCCACAGGACAGCACATATTCAAGCTAGTGCAAAGTGAAGTATTACTAAGTTAGGGGTATATTTATAAACGTTGCTTAAAGTTAAGTGACGGTTAAACGTCAAAAATGTATGGTTTAACAGTCGCTAATTTGTTACTTTAAGTAGCCTTTTCTACATAAACCCCTTTGTCTTAAATAAGCCTTATTTATTGAGACAAGTTTTGTTTTATAATATAAATATGTATGTTTAGGTTGAGGTGTTTTTCTATGGGTCCGTTACACCTGAAAATAAATGATTTGTCATTATTATTTACTAGCTGCGCCCCGCGATTTCACGCGCATAAGTTTCGATCCCGTAGGAATATCAGGATAAAAAGTATCCTATATGTTAATCCTGGTTATAAACTATCTGTGTGTCAAATTTCATGGAAATCCGTTTAGTAGTTTTTGCGTGAAAGAGTAACTAACATCCATCCATCCATCCATCCATCCATAAAACTTTCACATTTATAATATTAGTAGGACTAGCTTCTCCATGCGACTTTTTCCGCGTGAACTTTCTTGTTTCCCCGACCCACCGTGTCGCATCGCATCGCCTGCCGCGCTATTACCTCGTTTTCTTTCTGACTTTTTTTCTTTTTGCTCGGCTCCTAAGAGTCCTGGCGTGATGTTAATAGCCTATAGCCTTTCTCAAGAATTGGGCTATGAAATGCAAAGAATTTTCCAATTCAAAGTAGTTAGTAGTTTCACCTTCAAATAAACAAATTCTTCAGAAAAACTTACAAACAGCGCGCAAAGTCATGGTCAAAGGCTAGTTACGATACTGGTCGCCCGAACCATTGCCGGGTGCACCATCGTTAACAAGATCAGCAGGACTCCCGGGATCAAGTGTGACGTGCTGTGTTAGTCTCGCTGGCGATGGTGCTGCTCTCACCCTTTCGAAATTAACTGGACGGATTTACTGGATTATGCAGACGGATTTAATAATTGGCTTCTGCTGGACTAAGAGTGCGACTGTTAATATGTTTATGTTGCATGGCAGATGGGTTCATAGATTAAATGGTACTGTATAATTGATAAGTGTAAAATGCAAATATTAGTCTAATTAACAAGAGTGTCCTGGGGCCTAAAAAGGCTACTTTGGCAGAATCATAATAGGATAACAATACGAATCATATTAAAACTCGTAAAATGGTCACAAACTGATAATTCATAATATGATCTGTGTGCAATTCATATCACGCAACTCACCTGTTTGACAGTTTTGTATGGAAATTCGTAAAATGGTCCACCAATGTTTACACCAAATATGTCTATGAATTGATATGGAATGAATTGTAGGTGATTAAACTATTATGTGTAGCAATTTACCGAAAATTGGAGCAATTGTTAATTTTCTGCTGGGAATTCAGGAAATGAGTAGCTTTTAGAGGTATTGCTTAAAGTGGCCTTTTTAGGCCCCCTGAGCATTGCTGCGAGTAAGACTGAAGGTCACCTGATAGGCACCTGTGCGCGGAGCATGTTGCCGGGTGTCTCCAGAAGATGGCTTAATAGGTACCTATTACTTTGTAAAGACAAAGAAAGAAAAAGTACTTTAGTTTTTTTCTTTCTTATTTTTTAAATTTAGATAACCCCGCAATGTCGTTTCTCAAATAGAAATAAGTACTTCCCACAACATGGCAGCCGCTTATACAACCTTGCTTCTGCAAATATGAAACGGAAACTGACTGTCTCCGCTTCAATATTTCACGGAAATGTCGCAACCAACGAAGATAAGCTGGAGTCGTCAAACGGCTCATCTTACTTTGTGCTCACTTTGATTCTAAACGTTTGATTTTGCGAGGATTCAGATAGATCATAACGACAAATGAGATGTTTACTTTTTTTAATTTAGGGACAACAAACAGTAGTATAATAATAAGTAAACATAGGTTAGAACTTAATAATAGAGGTAACAAATACACTAGTCACAACGTTATCCACATATTACGTTGTATGCTGTTTTATGTTTTAGATACTTACGTACAGCCAACATAAAACAGCACATAATCATAATCATGTATTCGCAATAGGTACTAGTACAGTGTTGGTCTTAAAGTCAGTAATAAAGTTCCCTAATATAATATAGTCAGACATGCAAAAATTTACGACCCTAAAATAGGTATGAGGTTCACAAAAACAGGCGCAATCATTATATTAGAGCGTTCATTAATATTTTTAGCAGCGCACAATGATAATTATTAAAGGTTCGATTGAATCCATGCTTTCTTTTGTGCACCTCAAAAATTACAGAAAAATAAAAAGAGGCTCATTTATTTAAAAAAAAAGTGCATCGTTACAAGCGTAACAAATTTTTAGAGGTCCATTAGATTCAAAAAGTGTACATCATTAGCAAGTCGGTAAGTTTTGAGAGGATACCCTTTATTAGATGAATTTATTTTCCTCACATATCTTTTTTCTCCAAGTGAATTCAGACACGCTGTCTTAGGATTAATTAAACTACTCTACGAGGGCAACAAAAATCAACATAGTTCATAATGCTACAATTAATTTTGTGTCTGGGTACGGTCTTACCCGTTTTCCTTTAGGGTATATTTATTCATTCACATTCATTTCAAACAGACAGAGTTTAATTTAACATAATTTATAAATTCATTTATTGAATAAAATCGTTTTTCCAGCAGCCATAATTTTATAAGAAATAAATTATTAGGTGACTTTTGCAGTTCTTTGGTTTCTTGTTAAACGTACAGTGGTAACAATTTGACATTGGCAGCGTCTTTATGTCGTAGCAGTTAGGGTGGTTATCGTAGTGCAAGTTCTACCACTGATGTGGGGCTGTCTGTATCTTCTTGTGTAAAAAAGGGCGCGTTGATTTGACGAAGAAATTTTATTGTGGCAGTCGTCGAAAGCTTTCCCGTCGTATAACTGAAGTCTAAGTCTAACTGTGTCATAAATGGAAGTAAGTAGGTAGGTACAGACGCCAGCACATCAAGCTACTACAATCTGTCAAATTTATTTAATAGATTTTCAACTTTATCGAAGCATTAAGGTTCAAGGTTTGCCGCTTGATGTCCTGGCGTCTGTACCTAGGTACCTATTAGAATTCGATTATTTTATTTATTTTATTCTGTTCGGGAAACTTACAGCTTACTTATTACAGTGTTCTTAAAAATACGACATTGAAGGGCATTTACAAGTTTCCACTGATAAATTAACATTAAAATACAAAATCAACGATCACGATCGATTAATATAAACTAACTCTACTACTACTCGTTTATACGCAAACAATCACTTTTCCGTGAAGAAACTTTTCACCAACAAATGCGCACAGGAACACTGGTATTGAATTCCTGGCACCTGTCAGTGCGTCAATTCTAGCATTCATTTGTGTGCAACTGGCATGTGTCAAGAACGCATTCTCTCGTCAGCCAAACTGTAGGCAGTTTATTAAAACTTTTGCTTGCATGGATGCGAAATGAATTCTGCCTGTACGCGGACTCGAAATGCGTGGACTTTGTTCGTAAATATCGCGTTTTCACAATATTTACAACACGATAAAAAAAGTTATTCAGTCGTCTATAAAAAGATACAAAAAAAAAGTTAAGGTAGCGTCCACCCTTCCTTTTTACAATTTCGCAAAAAGCAGACTCAATAATGCATCCTGCACACACAAAACGAACATAACGTTGGTCCAATAATACATCAAAGGACGGTCGCATTCGCAATATTTAATTAACAACAGATTTCATCTCCGCGTCACTCGGAGCTTGTCAAAGGGAAACCGACCAATATGGCGCTGCAACGAATCCTTTGTCCCATCACTAATATTACAAAATTGAAATACCGAATTTACTGATCAATGTTTGTATGAAACGTGCTTCTGTACGGTCTCCCAATTATTTGTCGTAATTATCCGTAAAACTACGAACGTATTGATTTGATTTAATTAAATTATAATTTAATAACCATATTTGTAATTGTAAGAATTGTAATTGTAAGAACTAAAATTGTAAATTGTAATGACTTAACTTAATGACTTTATAACTTTAACTTTATATTTAATACCCTTAATACCTAATGCTTATTAATGCTTATTTATGACATGTAGTCACTATGGGTGAAATGTATGTGTATGTAATTATGTATGCAATGCCTGAAATAAAATGATTTATTATTATTATTATTTGTTTTGAAGTAACTATTATTTTCCCGTAACTTTATATTTATGTGGAAATCCTCATGGATATTTTCCGTCTACGAAAGCGAAGAGTTGTTTCAGACTTCTAATAACTTTAACGACACGTAACCTAGCCTTATGTTACCCTTTTTTTTCCCGGGTTGGAAAATCCTCATGGATGTCCCCCGCCCTGGGGCAGGCGGCGGGGTCTGTCAGACTCTTACTCACTAAAAACCACCCCCGTGTTCCATCTCACACCTACGCCGGGGGTAGCGGGAACGTACGATCCTTTCGCAAAGCCTTATGTTACCCTAACTAAGCCATTACAATCCTCAGGCGGTCGTAGCACTTCGCCGGATATAAAGTCGTTGACATCGGTCATCCATGTGTTTCATTTATTTAACATCATAACAAAGAAAATTGTGTTCCACTTCCTAGTGCACAGATTTCTATTTATTTTCTAGGTAACCTAACTGTTCTGTTGACTCTACCTTAGTACCGAGAACCGAGCTGCCGAGCTCGCCCGGGCAAGTACCGGGAAATGGGAGGTCCATTATCTGAGCTGCACGGCTCTCATTGGTTGTTGCGCCGTTCAAATTTCCCGGTACTGCAGCTTTGTGTTCAAGGGGATTATTATTCGAATGTTACATCTCTATTGAAGAGCTTCTGCGTATTTCGAATTTATTAAATGTAGCCGCTCTGAAAATTAAATTTCGTTTCCGAGAATTAATTATTGCAATTATTTTGCAAGGTAAAGCGTTGTGTGTAGTGTATTCTGTGGAATGGGTAGCATTCAGTCGAACTAAACAAACTCTTCAAATAGAGTCACGTGTGTGTGTGACTTGCCTGTCGGCTTGGTAGTGAATGTAGTGATATCCAACTTGCTTAGCAAGACGTTGAGCAAACTATAAACTTATTCTGCCAAAATATAATATATGATTAGTAACTAAGCTAAATGATTAGTAACTAAGCTAAATGATTAGTAACTAAGCTAAATGATTAGTAACTAAGCTAAATGATTAGTAACTAAGCTAAATGATTAGTAACTAAGCTAAATGATTAGTAACTAAGCTAAATGATTAGTAACTAAGCTAAAAGTTTAAGATACCTACTTAGTATTTAAATGTAATTTGTACCTACCTAACTAATTATTAATGTACACAAGTAATCTGTGGAAACGTCGTTGATTGTACATTTACCCATATGTGTATATATTATATATATATATTTATCTTTTTCCTTTTTGTCAAACATACTGTACAATTGTTTTTCCCAAATAAATAAAATAAAAATAAACTGAAATCAAGGAAATCGCTTCGTACATCTAAACGATGTTATTACGAATAAGCTGTAGAGGAAGTAAGCTGGCAATTCGAAGGACTAATTTGCCGTTTGAGCAGACGTGTAAAGATCATTTCGGACTGATGCGTGAATCCGGGCAACATGGTTTAGTGGGCGACCTATGTGGGGCAGGCACCTGCAGTAAATTTCGTTTTACACTACTGGGTATAATTAAATTAGCTAGCGAAACTCCGCAGACGTGATAGATATCTATATCTCAACACGATAAAACTAAATAGAAATTAATTTGACGATTTATTTTGTTGGTCACCGGCCGCAGTTAGTCTAGTTGAAATATCAGTTAATTATTCAGCTGTTTATTGTGTAAATTTCACAGACGTGATGGGTATTGATTTCTCAACACGACAAAAATAGAGAAAACAGACTTTCTCAACGAATAATTCAAGTTAAACACACAGCCAGCGGCCGTTGAACCCTAAAAAAAAAAACGTTGAATCTCTTTTGTATTTATTTCATCGTGTTTAGTGACCGATGCCGATCACGTCTGCAGAATTTCGCTACCTAATTATATTTGAGCCGGTATAACTGTGAATATCAAAATCAACTAAATATCAAAGTGAATCTTACTTGACTTGCCAAGCAAACTTCGTCAGACTACAACAAACCTTCAACATTCACGATAACAAAAGCAAAGCATTCGTATCACATTCCATCATTCTGCCTAAAAGCCTGAACACGAAATAATTAAATGAAAGGCAACACTACGAACTCACACATGCAAGCCGGATTTGCGTATTGAAACGCAGCACTAATTGCAATATCGATATTGTTCAGCATAGTCGGCCCGGGCATTCTGTGAACATTGTACTAGTGTGCGTGCAGGTAGCGGTTCCGGCGGGCCGTCCGGCTCTTTGATGTCGTCAATGGTTGACAGACCGAACATATTGGCATTCAGATGCTGTTTTGACTAAGCTACCCGATGGATTTGATTGCATAGAGAGCTATAGTCAATGTGTGATGTGACTTTGATAGTATTGGTTGCGAGACACGTTTTAATTACAAAGAGGGGTTGTTTGATGTTGTCATATAAGATCATTTTAGTTGTAGACTTAGGGCTGATTTTGGAATATACGAGTATATATATAAAAATGAATCCCTATTCCCCTTGGTCACGCCATAATTTGAGAACGACTTTACCGATTTCATCCATCTCTTTTTTTAATTTTTTTAAACCTTTGTTGAAGGTTCTTACGAAAAAAAATTTAAAAAGTTGCGCAGAAAATTTAAAAATTTAAGAATTACGCTTTTACGCTAAAACAGCTGAACGGATTTAGATGAAATTTGACAAATGGGTAGACCATGATCTGGAGAAGGACATAGGCTACTTTTCATCCTGGATCGCAGACGAAGTCGCGGGCAACAGCTAGTCGACGAATAAAATTGACGTCTGACAGTTTTTGTATGGAAGAACTGTCAAAAATTCAAAATTAGTCCTCCGATAAAATTACCTCACTTTGGAAAAACCAGCCCTTAGAAAAATATATGAAATGACGTCAGTTATTGTGTAAAATAGTTGAAATGCGCTGGATTTAATAGTTATTTTTAAATGTAAATAGATTACATTGCTTTGTATTTATCGTGAAATATCTGAGTTTATTATACGTTTATATGAAAATAACGAAAGAGTTATAACCGTTATTTTTCTAATGTTATAATAAATGAGGTATAAGTAGTTGTGCCCGCTAATTCAACGTGTGGACTTTGTTTTCTACGCTGACGATTTTTACTCGACTGTGATCAGGTCAGGTTCGATACCCGGGTCTGGCAAAATGTTATTGGATACTCTCTTAAGATATTTTGGTAGCTCAGAGTCTGGAACGCCAATTGGATCTTATGGTGTACCTACACCCCTGCCAACACAAAATGTTTCAACAGTCGACTACATCGCTGCACACGAACGAACTTCACAAAACAAAAACAGCAAAACAATGAAATTCAAAACAAAATACCATCAATCATACCAGCAGCCAGCAGTAGTAATGGATATTGCATGCTTTTACTGACGGACAGCGAGTGAAACCGAATAATATCGATGGTTAATTAGGAAAGATATCAGTTGCAAACCAGTGCAGCCCCATCCGGCTGATGTTTACGCAAGCCCCTAATTGTTTTCACTACGCACGAATAGCCGTAACTAACCTCCCGCTGTCAAAAGACAACTACCCTTATAGTTGTCGATTACAGCTTAAATTCAAATGAAAGTATCTCAATCAAAGGGCTTCGACAGACGTAAATTATTTGCCAGGTATCAAATGAATTTGCGTAGGTGAACACACGCCTCTAGTCCTTGATGTCCCGATATTTATGTGAGATCTCTAATTGGTATAATCTGATACCAGCAGACAGGATAATTGCCTGGCCAATTAGGAAACCAACATTTTTATATCGGTACCTTTATTATGTTAAAAGCGTAGGTGGCCAATCCCTTCTTTGAGCGATCACTTGGTAATTTGATGGAAGCCTTGCAAATGATTCGTCTGTAAAGAAATTTATTTCGTTATACTTCTTAGGATTCCGTTATTTCCGACGTATGGTGCACCGGTTGACGTCATCACGTCGACGTCGGTTGTCGCTAAAAACCATCACTGGAGCTCTGTCTCGCATAGGGTCTTAGCAATATGCTCAGCGCCGTTTTGCGTGGATGTGACGGATATTTTCTTTGTTCTCTTTCTTCTTCTTTTCTTTGTTCTTTTTTGTGTTCTTTCTTTGCGTCATGTTTACCGCAAATAAACGTATTTTCTTTCTTTTTTTTTTCTTTTCTTTCGTCTGTCCGCCCGTCTGGATATAACACAGACGTTTTACTCGACACTTCTTTCCTACATTGGAACATTGGAGAGAAGGTGTATTCTGTGCACCTCCAAACAACGGTATAGTGAAATTACGAAAAGAATAATTATATGTACATTACTACATTGCATCCCACTATTAAGTGGGATGAAAACAATTTCAATGCAATGCATGTGGGGTATTGTTGGACCCCATATTTAAAAAGATTATGATGTTTATTAGTGAGTTTGATATTTAAGTCAATAGCTTTTAAGATATAGCATATCGAGAAAATAAACTTATTCTTGCGTACGATTAAATTAATACCGTGGAAATATTAATTCCAACTATGAAACCCTACACTGTGAAAAAAATAATGAAAGAATCGTTATTGAAAGGCCTTTTTTACACATACCTAATTTTTTTCTTGCCGTGAAAACTACGGTTTATTCCCCGTGTGCAAGCACGGTAGTCGGTGTTGTATGGATCACTATGGAAGCTTGTTGACAATCACTTATCTTCTACGGCGCAGTTTATATCCCGTACCGTAAAGAAACCATGCCGTGTACAGTCACGAGCAAAAGTATGTATACACTCGGATTTATTCAAAAGTGATTTACTGCTTTATTTTTTAAATACATTTTATGTTGTTACGAACATAGCATTTTCGAACCAATAGGTTTATGTAATGTGTCGTATTGACATATTGGTGCTCGTGACTGTACAAAGGGCCTGTTGCTATGGTAGATTCATGTAATGTCCTTGGATACTTATTTCACTGTTTGGTTTCTACTAGTCTTAATAAAAAGTAGGGTTACGCACCAAATTATTTATGGTGTAAGGGACATAGGCGAGAGCAGTGGTAGCCCAGTGGTTATGGCCGCGACTTACGAGTTGTATAGGTCGTAGGTTCAAACCCACAGGCGCTTTACTTTGTGTTAATTATTTCTTCACCAGGTTAACATCGTGAGGAAACCGGCGTGTCCTAGAACCAAAATCCGAATACATGTGACAACCCGCACTGGGCTCGCATGGTGGATTACGGATTTACGGCCCACTCCCTCTCACAGCGAAGAGGCCTTTGCCCCAACAGTGGGAACATTATAGACTGATTATGCTAAGGGACAAAGACGCGAAAATTGTAACCGTGAAAACAGCACACTAAAAAAATACAATACCTACACGGTAAGAATACAGTATGGAACAGCTTTGTTTTTAATAACGGCGAGTAATTTCTATGCTGGCGTCTAGAATAATGTGCTACATTTATGGTATACACACTAGGTGGCATAACCGCAAACTGGACGAGACAAATGTTTTATTAAGACAATAAAACAAAGCAACACCCAGATCCAACCCTTTTCGCATTTCCCAAGGTCAAAATTCATTTTACAACATGAAGAGTTGTTGATTGCACTTGAGTGTATTATGCAAATATAGCCCCCAGCGAGGGACGATCAGCCCTCACCCTAAGTTATTACGCGCGTGGAGCCAGCAAATTTGTCGAGGGTCAGTTTAGCATCGAGTGGTTGCCAATTATAAGGGTTTATCATTTTGTTGGAAAATTATCATTGGAAATATGCAAATAATAATAACAATGTCATTCCTTTTTTCAAGGACTTTCCTTTGGGTACTGATGGGCCTTAAAAATACATCTTCTGTACATGTATCTCAACATTTAATAAAATAGTAACGAAATCAAAACTGTACATTGAACATTTGTGAACGAAGTAATTACTACGAGGTGAGGGAAACGAGTCCGATGCTGAAAATATAGTTTTTAGAATCTTTGTCCGTTTGTCTGGATGTATGTTCCGGATCGGCGAAAAACGGCTGAACGAATTTGGTACACGGATAGTTTATAACCTGGTTAACACATAGAGTACTTTACATCCTAGTAGTATGTTTCCGTGGGCGTAATAACATTTCAGATAACTTTTGCCACATGCTAAAGCTAACTAAAACGTTACTGAACGAGAGAGTATTTACTATATGTAAATAATAAAGGTATTTATTGACATTCACCTCAAAGGAAAACTAACATGGTCCGATTTTCATAAAGTCCAGTCCAGCACTGATCAAATATCAGATCCATGGAGGAAATAGCAAACATGCTGTGTAACCAGCTTTATTTACCGTTCATGTTCGGAATACGAAATAAACTTTATTTTCTCGCTCAAAGGAATTTTGCATGCAACACACACACATGTATGGTCTACGTATAAATGTTGTGTATGTGTGAGTAAATCACGTTTCCAGTTCTTCTTTCGTGGAAAATATTGCATGTTTTAATAACATATTTTTCAACCCGCGCTGTCTGCTACGCTGAATTGAACACAGCAAATTGTGTGTAAAGTACAGTCGTAAATTAAAACATGGATATTGAAAAAGATTCGACTGCACCAAGCTATCATGCAGATCTGTATGAATACCTAGTTAATATAGTTTTTTTATTATCATTGCGTGGTGAAAGATTCAATAAAAATGTGATTGAAGTAACTTACATAGTGGTAAGAAAGAAAGAAAGAAAATACATTTATTTGCGGCAAACATGACGCATAAAAAAATAACAAACACCCAAAAAAAAAAGTGGGGGGTAAACATGAGAGAGAGAAAGAGAGAGCATGGTAGAGTGGAAGAGAGCAGTGGTGGCCAGAGGTAATGGACCCTGACTTACTTTGTAGATGGTGGGTTTGGATGCAGGCGCTTTACTTTGTGTAATTTATTTCAACACCACAGCTCTCAAAACGGTGAAGGAAAATATCGTGAGGAAACTGGCATGTCCTAAAAACATAAAATTCGTATTCGACATGTGACATCTACCAACCCGCGCTGGGCCCGCGTGGTGGATTATGGCCCGCTCCCTCTCTATAGAGGGGAGGCCTGTGTTCCACCAGTGGGAACATTATAGGCTGATTATGATATAAAAAAAAATAAAAAAAAAATATTTTTATTTCAGACATTGGTCCATTGTATGTGTTAGTAAAAAACTATGTTACATTGAAATATTAAAAAATCATTAAAAAATTAAACAATAATTTACATTAAAAAAATTAAATTCAAAATAATTACATTTCAAAATTTGATGAAGACAGTAGAATTTAGAAATACAATTAAGTAAGTTACATCTTGTATAAGTCAGAAGCTCGTTTTCACTACCCGTTTTATCTTTCCATAACGGTGTTCATAAATAAGAAATAAGTACAGAAAGTTCTGAAAGTGGCATCGGTAACTAAAAGGTTGTGTGGAAATCGGTTGTATGTTTTACGGAGGAATGAGGAAAATGTCGTGAGGAAAGTTTTGAGTATGAATGTCGATGGCTATAAGAGTAGGGGAAGACCAAAGAAACAGAACTGTATGAATGATGATGTGGTTAGAAAGGGGGTGACTACCGAGCCAAATAAATTGGGATAAGTGTAGAAGAATGTTCATGAGTGGTATATATCAATTTGTTTTTTCTCCCGAAGATGAAAATAATCCATGAGCGAATAACAACAAAATACTTCAATACCTTCCCAAAAAGAGGTATTGAAAACTCAAACTTTCCTACAAAGCAACGGAACTATGAAGCACTTTCTAGACATGTTTACCTGTGAAATATAATCCCCTCAACTAGTATCTCGTATCTCCTTTTCTACTAATTCTTTTATTTTCTAAGTAGTATTACTATTAGTATTAGTATTGCGCTCAACTACTAAGGGTTCATATAAAATCATCATCATCACCTGCTAGCTAGCTTTTTTCCCAACTATATTCGGGTTGGCTTCCAGTCTCACCGCATGCAGCTGAAAACCAATATTTAACATGGAGCCACTGCCTATCTGACCTTCACAATCACAACCCAGGTATTGGGTAATACGATATTTATTTATTTATATAATATACTTTATTGTACACCACAAAAATACATAGCATATAAAAATACATGAGACACTACAAAATATACAATGGGCGCCCTTATCGCATTACTGCGATCTCTTCCAGGCAACCTTAGTATGGACAGCGATTTCCCTGGACACAAAATGGGACTGTCGTTGGTGCAAATATTATGTATACAATACACTAAAATAGATACACAATACATACATACTATGTATACAAGCAACGAAAAATAAAAGAAGACTGTAGACGCTTGCAGTTAGGACAACACGATCACAACGACAAGCAGTGTTCCTTTACAAGTCTTTTGAACACCTGTAACGACTGCGCGCGTTATATTTCAACTGGCAATGCATTCCACAGACATGCGGCCAGGACAGTAAATGATTTATCAAGGAAAGTTGTAGAATGCATAGACATTTTTAGCTTCAAGTTATCTGATGACCTTAACAATTTCGTGTGGGAGTCGCAAAAAAACAAAACGTTTCTTGAGATAGAGAGGGGTGAAAGGTGAAAAGAGCACATTAAACAGAAGGGAAAGAATAATAGAAATACCCCTTGGTGAGACTGGTTGTCAGACTTTCGGGCTTCTGACGACCCTCAACGACGAAGGGTTCATAAAATATCGACCGCTTTATTTTTGTTTTACTTACAGTCATGGTTACACTTGTTTGTTTTTCATTAAATGGTTTGAGATTCTTCTTGATGGTTGTCGATGACAATCTATATAGGGTGACTGGTAATTAGTGACCGATACCGATGTGACACTTAATATCGTGTCCTGCGTGTTCTGTCAGCTGGCACGTTACAGGAACTGATGGACGCTGGTGATGGCGCCAAACAAGTAGCCGAATTCTGGGCCGAGTCCATTTAGATTGCTATCGACACGCTAAGAAGAAGAAGTGACTGATAGTTATTAAACACATGATTGTAATCTTCATATTAAACAACTGTCCGAAAGAAACGATTTTTTTTAATTTACCAAGCGCATGAACCCAATCACCTCAATAGAATATAGAGTACTTGCATAGCAAGAATAATACACCATAAGCTGTAATCTAATTTAGTAACAAAGCCCTTTTTAAAAACAAAACTATTCCACTAACAAAATATGGATTGTTATTGTCCGAAATAAACATTTTTAATTGAATTGAATTATTCCTTTTCAATCATCTCATTCGGTAAATTAATAAATTCGTTTCTCGTGACAAACGTCTTTAGTTAACAAAACTTTAGTGTCAAAACAAGGCGTGTGTGAATTTTCGGAATAAACTGTTAACGTGCCAAGATATAAATGGCGTTTTTGTACAAATACAATAGAATAACAGTTATTCTCATTAGTTAGAATTACTCCACAGTCTTAATAACCCCGCCCGATTACTTATATTCTGTTTTGGCAAACAATCATCAACCTGAACATTATCCTAGGACAGACATATTATCAATTATTACAAATTGCCACAAAGAATTTGAAACAAATAAAATCAACATAGATTCTGTAGTTTAGGCCTATTTGCAGTTCTCCGCCCGTCGGATGAAGACTTCGTTGAACCAATGTATTTAATTCTATGTTCTAAATTCTAATGGGTACTGTGACGGGATACTTTGTAAAAAGTAAAGCTTGGATTTGTGCCCAATTGACGGCAATAGAATGGTCCCCTATACATGTGACTTAAACATTACTGGCAAAATGTGCGGGTACTGCAGGTAATCTCACAACTCTGCCTAACACTTATTTTATCCGGGATCACAGCAGGCCAGTTACCGTAATTAAAAACGTTCAAAATCTAGTCGCAATCTCATCTCGGCAACAATTAAATGTCAAAAATGCAGATAAACGCTATACAATTTTTGACAGATTGTGATTGAGATTAGAATTTGAATGTTATTTAAATTAACGGAATTACCCTCAGGTGTGATGTTATGTGTTTGTAAAAGTTTTGTTTGTCGTCCAAAAATCGACAAACACTGCGACAAATGTCTGAATATTATGACAAAACAATAACACACGCCTGGCTTCCCCGAAGGGTTAGGCAGAGGTGTAAAGACAAGCACACAAGCATAAGTATGTATATACTTATTCAAAAGCGATTTACTCCTTTATTTTTGAATGAAATTTTATGTTGCTACGAACATAATATTTTCGAACCCGTAGGCTTTTGCAATGTGTTGTATTTCATTGTTGTTTTCGTTATTTCACGCAAAAATCATATTCAAAGTTTCCAAGTGTTGACATATTAGTGCTCGTGGCTGTAGCTGTAGTACACCCACATCTCTATTATTGTGAGGTCGAATAAATCACTATGGCGTCAAGACATACTCTGTTTTCGGGTCATAAGCCATGTAGGTACTAAAAGTTTAGCAGTGTGCTACGAATCCGCTACGAGACTGCTACGAAATCTTAGCTACGAAGCTACGGCGTAGCAACTAAATCTTTGCAAGAGTTTACTGTTTCTTCGCTATTTCTATTCTGCTACTTATGACTTGGAATATTTAGCTAAAATTTAGAATATATATTTTATTTTATTTGTAGATGCTGCAGGTGGTTAGCAAATAAAGCTGGTCAAATTTAAAAATAAATTTCTCCATAACATACTATCGCCAAAATCGATATCTGACGACCGTATTAAGGACTATTCCTGCTTACAGCGCATATTATAGAACGGTCCTAGGCGCCAATTTCCCCCTATGCGAGATTATGCAAGGTTGTAAATAGCTGCGATCAAATTGATTTGCACTTTGAAAGTCTGGGCAGATTTAAGCATCTTGCTAAATAACTTTACTTTTCATTTTCTCGTTGGAGAGAGAATATTTATATATATATATTTAAGTATAACAAGTTCCTTATAATGTTACCTATATTAATTACTTAGACCTTTAGATTAGCATTTTTTTATAAACTAGATTAATATAATAAATTGTACCTTTCTTAATAGTCACTTTTAATTTTCTCGTTTAAGAGAGAACATATTTAAATGTAATTAGTTCCATAAGTTGTTATATTATTTAGTCCTTTAGATTAGTATTTTTCGTTTTTTAATCTAGATTAATATTATAAAATTGTAAAATGATTTTATTTTTGTAAGTAGGTTTGTACAAACACTTTTACACGTCAACAACACGTGTACAACTTCTTTATGCATGCGGAGTTCCTATAAGTGATTGTTGCACTGTTGCATTTATATTTCTGCATGTTACTTTTTAGCATACAACCTGTGCAAACAATTGTTGGAGAACCGATTAAAATAAATAAAAAAATAAATACATTATTAGTCGACCTAAAAACGATCCTCTTTTGTTTTACTTACGGATGCAGCTGTGGTCATCGTGTGCTCGGGATTTTGTGTTCAAAACGGTCAGATATAAATAAATAAATAAATCCCTGGACATTTCACACAGCACCATTTGTCCCAAGCTAAGCAACCTAATGCTTGTGTTATGGTAACAAGATGGCTGATAAACTACATACATATAGATTTTGGCGATAGTACCTCTAGAAGTCTACAATATATAAAAATCAACTGACGTGAGTTCTCGCGAAAACTCGACATAGGCTCAACTAATTTCAATTTAAAAAAAAAATGGTTTATTCGCCTCTGTACTCTCAGGTCTAGGAAAAAAGAAAATTAGGAAGCAAAACCGAGATACAATAAATTTGAAACGTGGTTCGAAGTTCACGGAGTCATCTAGTAAGTAATAGAATGAAGAAAAATACAATTATAAGCGGAGAATATAGTAGGTAAAACATAAAAAAAAAACAAATAAAATCATTTATTTTGCAAACATGGGTATTTTTTCAAGTAGCATATTTCCCTAGAATATACTCGACTAAGTAGGAGGGTAAGTAGGAGTAAGTTCAAAATATTCATTAATTAAATTATAACATTTCTGTTATAGTAAATTCGCAGTTGATTTATTTAACTAATATTGTAAAGATTTTTTTATATGTTCTTTTGTTACGCTTTCACGCTTAAACTTTAACCGTTATTATATATAAAAAAAAATGTTTTTTTCAATTACTAAGGGCATTTCGATACATGTTATTGGAGATCACCTTTTAAGCAAGGAATTGATATTTATAACACCAGACACTATAAAATAATAACAAAAAAGATTTGATGTTTTTTTTGTGTTTAACGACCGCTGGATATTCGATATCGATATTCATCACGTCTGTGAAGTTTACATAATCAAAGGCTGATTTTTAAACTGAGGGGCAATTCTTGTAATTTTAAGAACGTTCATAGTCTGATCTCAGTCTCAATCCTACTAATATTATAAATGCGAAAGTTTGTATGGATGTATGGATGTTTGTTACTCTTTCACGCAAAAACTACTGAACGGATTTGGATGAAATTTGGCACACAGATAGTTTATAACCAGGAATAACACATAGGATACTTTTTATCCCGATATTCCCACGGGATCGAAACTTATGCGGGTGAAACCGCGGGGCGCAGCTAGTCTGTCATAAATACCTCTAATTTCCCTACATTTTCGACAAGTTTTTGACATTGTTTTTTTTTTCGTTCGTGGGTGCGTTCACAAACATTTAAACTCACATACGCAAACAGCCAGACCCGGAACAACTACTTGTAGGCCATACAAATATTTGTTCCGTGCGGGAATCGAACCCGCGATACGCAGCGCAGCAGTCAATCGCTTAAACACTGCGCCAACCGTGCCTTCAAATTGTGATGTCTGGTGATTGTCGCTGAGATGAGATTGCGACTAGATTTTGAACTTTTTTAATTACGGGAATTGGCCTTCTGATATTTCAAGTGACTACACTACCTGAGGTCGGTGACCCCACCAAAAAAATCGTTAAATTAATTTCTTTTTTGTTTTATTATGTTTAGATGTCGATAGATACCCTTCACGTGCGCGGAGATTCGCTTGCTTTTTTATTTTGACCCTGTATAGAGGAAGGTCTGTATTTTGTTCAACCATTCATTCGCTTTCAAAAACAGACGCGGTAGATGGCGACGTACGTTGACTATAACTTCTTTAGGCACCATTCCTGACGCGCAAAATATGTACAGGTTGCCACAGGAAAGGTGCCTCCATGCCTGTGCCGCATCCTGTACGTATATGTTCTAAATTCGTTAGCGTACCCGCGTCTGCATTCGATCGAGTATCGGATCATTCCCGTAATTAAAAACGTTCAAAATTTAGGTGCATTCTCATCTCAGCGACAATTAATTGTATATGTATTTTTTATTTAAAACGTTGCCCCACACTAGGTTGTGCGTTTACAAATTTTTGATTATTAGTTGACAAAAATTGGTCTTCTCGACGATCTTCTTTCCTGAAGACCAAATAATATATTTCTCTACACATTGAAGTAAGTCATTTTAAGTTGCTGAAATAGAGATGACATTATTTTCATACCCGAGCCTTTAAATTTCATTCCACGCTTCGAAATTGCAATGCAACATTTTCATCGGAAAATGTCATTGTTCACGAAAGCCCTAATCAAGTTAACAGCGCGGTCAACCGTTAAGAATTCTGTTACAAACCCTAACATTGTAATCAACTTACTTCGCTACGCCGTAGCGCGTAGCACCCGCTATGCGCTACGAGCGTGGCTACGAGCGTAGACCACTGAGGTAGCCGTAAATATTGAAACCGTGAAATATGATTTACTTGAATTAGTTTCGGCTCGGGCTGCAATCCCTGCTCGAGTGCAATGACAAATACACACACTTGCACACTCAAAATGTACTATTATATCTGACGTAAATCATGGAGCTAATATAAATCATTTTAAAACGTGCCAAATAACATTGTCAGGGACATCGACGCGCAACCTTTTACTATGAATTCATTGCATGATTCTAAAATTTTTTCATCAGTTACAAAAAAAATGGCTGTTCCATACATTTTGACCGCGTAAGTATTGCACTTTTCCATGAAATAGCAGATTTTATTTTGATAACGCACGAAAAACTACGCTAGTCTTAGTACGCTACGGGGTCAAAGTATTTATAAGTGCGATTTTTGGTGATAAACAGGTCTTACAGATATTTTATATAAACTCAAAAATCTACCCTTTAGGGCCATACATCATTAATTTAACAATATTTGAAATAAAATAAAACATTAGATACGATACAATTCAAATAAATTAAAAGTCTTCAGATAGGAATATTAAATTATAAATCATAATTACAGGGTCAGTCACAAGAATTTTTTTCAGCAAGAAATTCGTCAATGGTATAATAGCATTCTTCTATTAAAAAATTATTTAGGGTGCGTTTAAATTGAGTCAAGTTTAGATTTTTTATGTCATTTGGCAGCTTATTAAAAATTTTCGAAGCCATGCAAAGTATGCTCTTGTACATAAGGGCGGTTTTTGATCTTCTTAGGCATAAAATTCATGTCGGTATGTTGGTCTTATAGATCAATAACTGCTCTGAAGCTTTTTTAAATAAATCACCGTTTTTTTTACTAATGTTTGGTCGATGTCTACGAACAATGCGGTCCTGTAAATGTAAAGACAAGGCAGCGTTAGTATTTTAGGGAAGTAAAATGTGGTTTGCAACTTTCTATTAATTTAAGATTGCATAATCTAATGCACCTCTTTTGTGCTTTTAAGATATCATGCTTTTCGCATGAATTTGCCCAGAAAATTACTCCGTAACGTAGTATAGATTCTACATAGCCATAATACGCAGTTACGACAGCTGCCTGATTTACAATTTTTTTTAAATTTGTGATGAGCAAAGGCAAACCTGCTTAATTTTTTAATTAGGATGGATGCATGTTCTTTCCACGTCAGTTTAGAGTCTATTGTCAATCCTAAAAAAATTACATGTCCTACTTCTTCAATTATATTATTATTAAAAGACATATTAATGTCAGGAGTGGTCTTTGTCTAAACTGCATAAATTTAGTTTTATTTAGATTCAATATTAAGTTATTTTGTTCTAGCCAGTTTGTTGATTGTTGTAATGCGTCTTTAATGTCACATTCATAGTTTCTATTTTTATTATGTTTTATAATTAAAGTGCTATCATCGGCAAAAAGAACCATAATGCCATTGCCATGTGCTGAATTCCTGGTTACAGTTTGCGCGTCAATGTCCCTGCCACTCTGTATTTTTATAAACACACTTCATCACCGTCATTTCAGGCGGAAGACATTCACTGCTGGCCTCCAAGCGTCACTATTCCGATTGATCCTTTGCTTCTCGCATCCAGCGAACACCCGCGACCTCCACTTTGAAATTTAAATTTACGCTTTGCGGGACACTAAACGCCCCCAGACATACTAACAATAAAACTTCTATTGTGTCACGTTCAGTGGCCTTCACCCCATGAACGTAAAGTGTGTTTAAACAATAACATACTTTAAAGTCATTCTAATGCTTCGGTCTTTATAAACTGTTCTTGTTCATAAACGTCTTGTATCTTTGAGAGGGGTGCACCCCTATTGGCTCGTTCATTTTATGAACATAAAAGTTATATTCTCTTTATTGTGTTTCAATTTTGATTAACATATGGTAAAGATTACAAATTACCTACAATACTGATATGTTATTAAATAATATCTTGATTGAATTTATTAGGTAACAATGTGTAGACGTAAGTTTAGTCACACTGACCAATTTATTCGTTGTTGCCATTAAAGGTGCCTATGTTATTTGATGTACAGACGCCAGCAGGTCAAGCTACCCGAAACTGTCAAATTTTCCCAATCAAACTTGAACCTAATGCTTTAGCGATAAAGTTGAAAACCTATTAAAGAAATTTGACAGATTGTAGTAGCTTGATGTGCTGGCGTCTGTGCCTATGTTTAATACTGGATGGATGAAGTGGCGGCACATCACGGGAATAATCTGCGAATCCCGCCTTACCCTTAAACTAACGGGGAAGCTATATAAAACCACGGTGAGACCTGCTGTCTTGTATGGATCAGAATGTTGGGCCACAAAAGGGATGAATAAAAGGCGATTGGATGCAGCTGAAATGAGAATGGAAAGAGGGATGTGTGGTGTTACATGAATGGATAGAATAAGAAATGAGTACATAAGAGGAAGTCTGAAGTGGCACGGGTAACTGAGTTGTGTGGAAATCGGTTGTCACAGTATGGGCATGTGTTACGGAGATATTAGGAAAATGTCGTGAGGAAAGTTTTGAATATGAATGTCGATGGTTATAAGAGTAGGGGAAGACCAAAGAAACGATGGATGGACTGTGTGGCTGGGGGTACTACCGAGATATCCACTAATTATTAGAGAAGTATGGAAGAAACAGACATGTTGCACCGACCCCAAATAAATTGGGATAAGGGCAGGAGAATTATGATGTACTTATGTGTAAATACTAAATGATTGATTTTGTAAGTCCCATTTAATTATTTTGTTAAGAATATACTAAGATAATTCTAATTAAGTAGTAAGTTTTAAGTATTTATTTATCCTCACACTGAAACGCCATACAGCAATTACACCAATAGAGCAAAAAATCACTTCATGTGCTGCTTTCCATCCATCCTGTGCGCGGTGGACATCGAACGAGTGACGATGGATCACGCAGCGTGCAAGTGCGGCATTTCTCCATAGCCCCTCACCACTCCTTCTATATTGCGCGCATTCATTGCGAATGTTTGAAACTCAATGATTTTTCAAAGTAAATACATTAAAATTGAAAAAACGGAAAATTTTGAGGTGATCCTACCTGACAGATGACAGAATTATTATATTTTTGTAAAGGCATTGTTACAATGTTTAGTTTATAAGTATTTGTTTTGTATTAATAGTTCAATTCATTTTATGTGTTGCAATATTCATGTTAGGGCCGATTTTTCAATCGACGGATGATTTTTGTTCGTAGAATAGAATTGACCTATGACAGATTTTGTATGGAAGAACTGTCAAAAATCCAATGCCATAATTTTATTCCTCGGATAAAATTATCTGGCTTTGGAAAAATCAGCCCTGAAAGTAGTAAGGGTAGACAACTGTCATTTGAAATGTTATAAAAGATCGTGTAACTCTATTTTTGGTCTCTTTTCTGTACGTGTCGCTGGATTGGTAACAATATACGAAGTTATAAGTAATTGATCATCATTTATCATCAACCTTTTTCCGAACCCCTATAAACGAAACAGTTTTTGTTAAAGCTTACATATACCTACATAATAACAAAAAACGTTCCCGAACATGCCTTAATGAACTGTCGCATCAAAGAGGGAACATTTTAATAACCCCAGCCTTTGGTGAAATCTGTCGATGACGTCCGCTATACAAATACTACCGCTTTTATTAAACTACTCACACTATTACAGATTTAATCCCCATGACGTATTACCTATACACGACGCACCGCGTTGGGCGGTAATCCCCTTGTTAAAAACAGACGAACCGTCGGACACCCCCATAAACGATGTATTAATTAATATCTCACTATTGAAATATGGAAACAAAACCGTGCCGGGCAATACGAGCCTTACGACCGACAAATAAAATAACCCGGAATCAAAATAGGAAACACAATGATTGTACAGGACAATAAAGATTTAATACTCTCTTTGAAAAGCTCCCAGAGAGAGTATTAAATCTTTCTTCATGTTACAAAGCGCATGTTTATTTGATTAATTTTCTTTCTGTTAAAACAAAGTTCACGTTTAGTTCGTTTATTTCCCTTTGCTTTGAAATCCTGACTATGGGAGATAAACAGCATATATTTGTACATTCTGTTTTTAAGAGAACAATGCAAATAGAATTTCTTTGTTTTACATACTTTTCCATTATTTTATACGAGCTTTGTCAGTTGTGTTGTGGTGAGTGGAGAAATTAAATTCATTAAATCTCTACAAATATAGTTTTTACCACAACACAACATGAGCTATTTTAATAAATATTTGTATACGAGTGAATATTGACAACTTCTAATTGCTTGATTAAATTGTATACTTAATTTCATCCTACAAAATGAAGGCTAATTGTTTAAGGTAATAAATAAATGAAAAAAGTTACAAAAACTGGTACCTACTCTAAGCTGACATAGTAAAGTTAACTTCTTTAGATGTAAAGTTTAACGTACTTTTACTGTACGTATAACGATCAAAATAATATATTATATATCCAATTACTTATTTTTACATAACCTTCCCTCAACAAAAGCCCCTGACGGAAAGCTCTTCAAAGGGAAATATTCGTAATATTTGAGCTTAGTGCAAAAAGTTTACAATAGGTGTGTTTTCGAGGGAGGTAAGGGGGTGTTGAAACCCTCTCGTCGACTGGAACCAGAATCACAGCGACACGGGTGTGTTAGCCTGCCTGTTGCATCCCGGGCAGAGGTGTACAGACAGACCAAGTTTCAACTTGATTTTATAACTTGGTTAAGTGAGTTTGTGGCACAGTTTGTGTTTAATAGACTGTTGAATAATGACGTGCTTTATGGAAAACCAGACGAGCTCTTCCTTTGTCCTTCGTTATTATTAATGCAGCTATGCTAATCCCACTAAATTAATTTGAAACTAAATTGAAAACTGATCTGCACCAAATGGAAACGCATTGTGGACCACGGTGGTAAATATAAATAAATAAATATAATATTTTATTCAGTATTAGATAGTTTTATATAATATTTTAATTAGTATCCGTAGTGACGGAGTTACGTTCATATTTAAGTTATGAAATTCGCTTTATTGCCCACCGCAATTTACCTTACCATAATTATTTATTTCAAAAAAGGTTTTTTTTCAAATATCCTTGTCAAATGGGCTGACTGATACTGGCCTATTTAGTCAAAAAAATAAAGCCATTTATGTACAGTCGCCAAAGGAGATAAGTAACCAGGGTCGTCGGATATAGTTGAACTAAACTTCAACTATATCGGACGACCCTGGTTAATGGCATTAAACATTTATTATTCTACTGATAACATTTATATTTTATAATTTTGTTGTTGCATGCCAGGTTTTAAAAAATGCGCTCATATACATGTTTGGTTCGTAAATAATACTCAAAATAATAGACATAAAAAATGCGTTTTCTTAGTGAAAACCAAAACGTATGAAAAGAATGTGAACTACTTGTCGCTGGGCTACCGGTAGTTGTGGCCGGTGGCTCGTTTGCGCTTACCTCACACGCTCGAGCCGCTAACCACAAAGCGCCGACCGCAAATCAATCCGACCGACTGGATCAGCTTTTGGTAAACATTTTGTAATTTTGATTGAGTGCACAGGTAGAATTGGTGTATTTGCATTTTTGGTGAGTGAAAATGGAAAAGTTATTCTATCGAAGTTTACTAGCAAAACAGGTAAGAAACTACTGCTCTTTCTGAGTTTAAAATCAAATCATATCTTCTTTTATGTATCTGCTAGTCTGTCTGCATAGGTTAACTTATACCTACTTATTCTAATCAATGCTCTTGGAGATAATTAAATCTATTGTTGAAAAGAAACTAGTTTTCTTCTGAGAAAGCTAGTCTGTCTTATATGACGTAACTTTTATACCTTAATAATAATAAACTTAACTACCTGCATCTTAGAGTTGTTTTAATAAATCTAGGTACGTAAAAAAATCAAAATTAGGTATCAAAATGAATTTGCTAATCGTACGCAAGTACCTCACAAAAATAATAAAAACTCTGCCAGGCACCGGCTTAACGCTGTGTGCACTGTGCATGCAGTAGGAAAACACATCGTTCAAACATGGCCGGGCCGCGATGCACCCACCGCCCGCCCGTAACTATGGCAACGAGCTCAAGGCTTCCAGCCTGCCCGGGACCTAGACCATAAAATAGATAGACGTACAGAAGGTCGACCCCATACAACAAGCGAAAACGCACTCACACAGATACCTACGGGTATATTTACGTACAGCGAGAGCAAACGCAATCGCGACTAGCATTCGTTAAGGGTCCATTCACACGTACAACAACCACACTACATCGCATCAAAAAAAGGTGGGCAAGCAGTGGTTACGCGTCAATAGTGTCGCTGCAACGTTACGTAATTGCGTTGTGGTTTCGTTGTCGCTAGTGTTTGCAGACAGATCCAACGATCTGTCGCAACGCAACCACAACACATCGCGACGTCGCCTTGATGTGGTCGGTATCGCCCACTCGGTTGATTTCAACGGCCAAATATGGTCCGTGTGAGTACTTTTTATTTTTATACAAATTAGCGCCTGTCCACGTGGTTTCATTGTGGTGGGGTTGTGGCGGTTCGTGTGATCGGGCCCTAATACACTGGAAAAACATCTATTATTATTATTTTATTTTTTTTAAACGTTGCCCCACACTAAAAATTATATAAATTGCAAAGACAACATAATAATAGGTATTAAATCTATGGTAACTAATTTTAAAAACGTACAAAATCTAGTCACATCATGAGATTGTGACTAGCTTTTGAACTTTATAATTACGGGAATTAGCCTCCAGCCTTCTGTACCTATCTATTCTGTGCCGCGATGCACCCACACCCACCACCCACTCGTATCCATGGCAACAGCTGAGCAGCGCATCCCGGGATTTCAACTGCGCTCTTATTAACTCAATCATTTCACTGTACCTGACGGACGCCGACCGTAGCGATTGTAGAGGGAATGTGAGTTATGTTTCCTGTTTTGTGATGCCTTTGGTTTCTAAGTTTTTTATTTGTTAAACATAGGTGTAAAAATGCAAACTGAATTCCCGTAATTAAAAACGTTTAAAATCTAGTCGCAATCTCATCTCAGCGACCATCAATGTCAAAAACTTGACAAAAATGTAGGGAAATTAGAGGTATTTTTGACAGAGTAAGACGGAGATCAGACTGTGAACGTTCTTAAAATAACGAGAATAATTGCCCCTCTGGTCTCAACATGCAAACTGGTTGCGACGACCTGGCTACATCACGTTGTAAGAGTTTCTGGGTGGTTTGAAGGTAAAAAGATAACATAAACCAGTTAATAAATTCGATTATCACTCAATTTTTAAACATTTCAACAATTTACAAATCAACAATTTACTATTGCATTATCGACTGATTTATGGGCAGCTCTAAATATTTTGTTTACCTCGTCGTATTTGTACCACGTTAGATAGCTGATTAAATAAAGATGTCTTTCCCGTAATTTGCACGCTTAATGCCATAATAAATTTTTGAGATAACTTGTGTCAAAGTCCAAAGAGATAAGTAACCAGGGCATCGGATATAGTTGAAGTTTAGTAAGAAGCCGTTGGATATTTTTGAATGAAATTTAATTTAGTAAATAAACTGTTTGTTTTCTATTAATGAAATTAAATTTCATTCGAAAACATCCATCGGTTTCTTGCCAAACTTCAACTATATCCGACGGCCCTGGTTACTTATCTCCTTTGGTGACCGTACACGATAGATGATTTTTGGAAATGGTTTAAAAACTTCTTCCTGTTTGGTGTTTTAGAACATTTGGTTACATCAGAAGATTTATAGTATTTTTGCTGTCGTAGTTATTTATTTATTTTATTTATTGACACACCAACGACTTATTCACTAAATCATTACATTATATAATTATATTCTATATCAGCTTTGCGGTGAATTTGTCACTTATAGGTGTGCACAGCACTGTCTTGTTTAATCAATAATAAAAATCAAAATGGAAATAATATGATCATAACAAAATTAAAATTTACAAAGTTTACATTGAATTTAAAATGGCAAGTAGTTAAATTATAATTCAAAAATTAATAAAAAAAAAACATCAGTTAAATTGGAATAGTAAAATAATTATAAATTGAAACTATAAAAATACAAATAAATTAGTTAAATTGGAATATTAACAATTATAAATTGACATTATAAAAATAACAAATAAATTAGGACATCATTATTACATTAAATTATAAATAAGAATAGGATAAATTAAATGAAATTGTACAATATTAAATACATTGGATGGAGTCACACAAATAGACAGTTAACATTTTGTAAAAGAAATAAACAAACAGATCGATCAAGAACTGAGAACGTATCGTCTGAATTCATTCAGACTGTTCGAAAATATGTCTAAGTTGTTAGTACGCGTGCTCAGCTTATTGTAGCTAGACAAAAACCGGTATAAAGGAGCTGAACGACCAAGATTAGTTCTATTTTTAGGCATTTGAAATGTTTCTGTTTTAAAATTGGATCTGTATGAGGTACGGCGGGACACATTTAGACCGATCTCCGAAACCAACTCCGGTACATTCGCCGAATTGTGGAGGGTCTTATAAAGGAAAACTAAGTCTGAGCAACTTCTTCGTTGCTCCAAGGAGCAACGAAGAAGCCTTTGAGGATAATCCGCTTCGCGATCACATGTCTGTGATCTGTAGTGGTTATAGTTATAGTAGTTTTATAGTTGAAAATGAGCTCTTTTCTTTAGTTTGCCGTATATCATTACTTTCCAGAATTTGATCCTTATTCGGGACACTATCGAATGGTGTAATAATACACAGTGTTTTTTTTAGTTATAAGTATAAGTTATAAAATATATTGTATTTTGACTGATTCTTCCGTTGATAAAATACCATTATTTTTGCTTTTAAAGTACATTTTTAATTTATTTATTTTTAACCAATTCATAATACTTTGTAGGGATCTATTTATATCATTTTCATATGTACTTATATTTTTTTACTTCGGACGATTACTGTGCTGTCAACGGCAAACAGAAGCGTTCAGTACATTTTGGTGAATCATTAATGTAGATTATGAACAGCAAGGACCCAAGGACACTTCCTTGAGGCACCCCACTTATTGTTATTCTAGTAATTGTGTACGTAATTTCTGCTTTCGTTTTTCGACAAATTCTATTTATTCAGTCACTTGTTTTCTGTCAGTTTGGTATGCTTTAATCAATTTTAATACGTTGCCTCTAATGCCGCCATCGCGTTCTAATTTGCTTAATAATATCTATCGTACTCTACATGATCAAGCTTTTGTCATATCCAGTGACAACATTATCTCAAATACTGCTTAATTATAGTTCTGTTTTTCTATTTCTTCTGCAAGTCTACATATTATTTGATTTAAAAAAAGAGTATAAGGATTTATACATTACTTTTTTAAAGACTTTAGACAGTATTGGTATTACAGCAATAGGGCGGTAATTTGATATGGTTCATGCTGTTTGCCGATGACATTGTTCTTGTCGGTGAAGATGGATCTGAGATCCAGAGCAGATTGGAGAAATGGCAACAGAAGCTGGAGGATATTGGCTTGAAAATCAGCAGAACTAAAACTGAACATAATTATGTTCTGCGATTTCGGCGGTCTCTCCAATTCTAGAGCCATAGCGTTTGATGGTGCGCTTCTACTAGTCTGCAAATGCGATGGCGAAGTAGATCGGACGGTTAAGCACAGAATTAACACTGGATGGATGAAATGGCGGCAGGTCACGCGAACAATCTGTGACTCCCACATTCCCCTTAAACTTAAGGGGAAGATATACAAAACCATGGTTAGACCTGCTGTCTTGTATGGATCAGAATGTTGGGCCACAAAAGGGATGAATGTAAGGCATTGCATGCAGCTGAGATGAGAATGCTGAGAAGGATGTGTGGTTTTACACGAATGGATAGATTAAGAAATGAGTATATAAGAGGAAGTCTGAAAGTGGCACCGGTAACTGAAAAGTTGTGTGGAAACCGGTTGTCATGGTATGGAGGAATGAGGAAAATGTCGTGAGGAAAGTTTTGAGTATGAATGTCGATGGCTATAAAAGTAGGGGAAGACCAAAGAAACGATGGATGGACTGTGTGAATGATGATATGGTTAGAAAGGGGGTGACTGTCGAGATGGCGCCTAATAGTGGAGTATGGAAGAAAAAGACATGTTGCGCCGATCCCAAATAAATTGGGATAAGAGCAGGAGTGGAGCAAATGTAATTTTTAGCCTACTTGGAAAGTGTTCATTTTCTATAGAAAAATTAGTGACGGGAGCCATATTGTTTGCCACAAATTTAAGAATTTTTGTTGCAATGCCGTCGTAGTCGGCGCTATTTGTGTTTTTAATGAGTTAATCACTGAATATTTCGAAAGAATCTGTAGATGCCATAAATATGGATTTTGGATAATTATTTATGTTTAAGAAACTATTACTATTATTATTTTTGCTACTTGTTTATTCTGCTGCATCTACACCGCACCGCTCTGATGAGCGCTGCTGCGGTTTTTAACTTTGACGGCAGACCGCACGGTGATGCGGTGTCAGTGTGTTATACCCTGCGGTTTTTGTAAACCAATAAAGATTCTACAGTCAAAGTTAACTAATTATCTATCCGGTGTCCGATGTTGTGCATTTTAGATAGGTATTAACTTAGGTGGTTATCAGCCTAAGTTAATATCTACCTATATAATGTAGAAAAGTTTTTGAAAGAAAGAAAGAAAATACATTTATTTAGCACAGAGTAAAAGACACATTGATTGTCGCTGAAATGAGATTGGGACTCGAATTAACCTTCTGAGAGGCAATTTCCGTATTTTTAAAAACGTTCGCATTCTCATCATAGTCTCAACCTGTTTAAAAATATATTTTTGTCAATTTTTTTGTCATTGATTGTCCAAAATGAGAATTGGCCTTGTGGTATTTAATTACAATTGAGGGTTGTAAAGCTTTGTATTCAATTAGGTTAATTTAGGAGTTGTGTTGGTGATATCAAGCTGGTTTAAAAAACTTACATGCTTAAATGAAGACTATAGATACTTCTTTAGTCTTCATTTAGACGGTTTAAAAGCATTTATTTTAAAGCTTTTCATGTTTTCCTTTGTAGTAGGTACCTAATGATAAAGATTCTAGAGATTTTATGTTGAGATAATGATGAGCTATGATTAATTGCGTTTCAAGTCTAAGCATGATGTTCCCACTGCTGGGACACAGGCTCTCTTCGAGAGGGAGTGGGCTGTAATCTGGCATGCGGGCCCAGTGCGGGTTGGTAGATGTAACATGCCTTCGAATTTTCGATTCTGAGATATTTATTACGGTTTTCCTTACGAAGTTTTCCTGAGTCATTTTGAGAGCAGTAGTAATGAAATTATTTACACAAAGTAAAGCACCTGCCTGGGTTGGAACCCACGACCGACATCCACCAAACCATGTCGTAGGTCGGAGATACCACTATGCCACCACAGCGCCTTGTTGAAGCTGCTCCGTTCCAAGTTGCTTACTCGATAATGTGTACCTACCTAGTCTTTACAGCTGTAGATTTCGTGAAACCTTTATTACCCTTTTTCGTACAGGAGTTACGATTTTTCGTATTTTGGTTCATCCATGCAACCCTCTCTCTGGTTCTCTTCTGAAAAAATCGCCGACAACGCTGCTTCTTTTGTTTAATATTTACATTTTGTTACTTACGAACTTTTCTTGTTGACGGATGAAGTATTTCACAGAACACGGAACCCCCGCGTCAGCAGCGTAGAGTATATAGTAATATATAATAATGATTAAATTCATTGCGCCGAAAGTGCATTGACCCACAGATGGCCATTAATGCCATCAGTTTCGTTAGTAATTACTGTCGTACTTCGAGTAAACGGTGACACGCTTGTCTATACAAAGGAAAGTGTTGCCAATGCCGCCTCTAGCAACCGCCGTCAAGGCGCGAGGTGACTTCGAGCTCTGTGAGGAAAATATTCTTGTAATTCAAGTTCTACTCAACAACTCAGCTTGGACAATGGATAATCGCTCGGATAATCGTACTGAACCTGGGTCCCCCTTTTTACAACGGTAGATAGTGATAATATACGGTGACTGGTAATTAGTGAGCGCTACTAAAGGCCGGTTTTTTTTTATTTTTTGATCCGTAGTTAAACTCAACCAATTGTTAAAAATACTAACAAATGTTTAAATTTTTGCAAAATGTCTTCAGTTAGTACGAAATTCCGAACGTGTTTGTCTTTGAGGTCGAATTCAAAATCGGAACTTCGAAAGGGCAGGTCTTTGTCTCTCTTTCTTTCTAATGGCGGGAAAGAGATAGAGTGTGAATGTTTCGAATTGTATGATTAACCCAAGGCTGAATAAGATATTCGCGGTTTCTGAAAAAAAAAAAAAGTTACTTGGTCTCACTCAGTGAGCAAAATTTTTTTTTACTGAATTTTGCTCACTGATTTCAGGCAAAACGCATTTTGCTCACTGATTTCAGGCAGCAAAACCTACATGTTTGAGCTACTTGAAAAAAATATTGTTTATGTTTTACCCCTTTATTGATAAACGTTGCCTAACGTGATTAGTCATTAGCGACTGTTTATCCATACGTATACGTTTCAATGTCACTTGCATAACTTTCATAATTGGCCTATTATGTTCCCACTGCTGGGACACAGGCCTCCTCTCTCCGAGAGGAAATGGGCTGTGATCTATCACGCGGGGCCAGTTCGTATTGGTAGATGTCACATTTCTTCGATTTTTTGTATCTAGGACATGCCGGTTTCCTCACGATGTTTTCCTTCACCTCCACTCCACTTCCTTAACGTGATTTATGTGCTATATCTATCTCATTATCAGAATACCAGCGCGTTATAGATAATATTATCTATACAATATTAATGTCTTAGGCACATTAACATTCCGGAATAGATACATTCTCTAAATGATATTGAAAACCGCTTCAAAATCCGTTACGCTGTTTAGTAGAACAACGCGATCACATAGACTGACACGAAAAGCGATTTTAATTTGTAATACGTACTAGCTGCGCCCCGAAGTTTCACCCGCATAAGTTTCGATCCCGTGGGAATATCGGGATAGGAAGTATCCTATGTGTTAATCCTGGTTATAAACTGTCTGTCTACCAGATTTCATCCAAATCCGTTCAATAGTTTTTGCGTGAAAGAGTAACAAACATCCTTCCATCCATACAAACTTTTGCGTTTATAGTATTAGTAGGATATTATTACCTATACGAAAATCAAGTTGGCGTGCAGTAGGAGAGGTCTATGTCCAGCAGTGGACTGCTATAGCAGTCCACTGCTGGACATAGACCTCATCAACCTATAGCCTCACCTCATTAGCCTATAGGCTAATGATGATGTTGATGATATATGTATATTAAAATTTTATTTACGTTTCAAATTGACGTTATTTCAAGTTAAACAAATATCAACTTTGTTTTAATGACAGCTAGGTTGATTTCAGAGTGATTAGCACGATTGAAAAAGTTATAAAAATGTTTGGAGTTGTAGCGTAAACTGAACTTTATTATGTAGGAATTAATGTTATTTTTCCATAAACTCATATTTGTTTACATTTTTGGCGAATATGTCGCAATTTTATTTTGGATAAAGAAGATGCACATAAACCTGCCGAAGTAAATTGTATAAATGATAGCGGAAACCTCTTTAAATTCCATTGTATAGTGTAGAAGTACTAAGCGCATACACACAGTCACGAAAAGCGACTTTATATCATTGCTAGTTTTTGACTGCGGCTAGGCCCGTATGGATGTCGGAAAATATCCCACGGGAACGTACTCCCGGGATTTAAAGTACCATATGGGTTAATCCAGGTTATAAACTATTGTGCCAAATATCCAATGTTTTTTTTCAATGACTGAACTATATTTGATGTAGTTTCAGTTGAATGACTGAACTATTTGATGGAGTTTCAATTGAGTGTATATGCAGTTGCCTGTAAACTATTATACTTAGTATATTGTTAGTAGACACAGCAACACCTCGTCGCCGCCGCCGCCGCCGCTAGCTCCTGTCTCCTCTCCCGGCGCTCAAATTCCGATGTAATTCATGAGCAATTCGAGCAACCTCTAAGAATTTGTATACCTACTTATTTTTGTCAGTTGCCTTAGGTTTCCTAAGGGAAGCGGATTTTAGATAATGGTAAAAGTCGCTAAAAGATAATAGACAGTCGCATGTCATTAGGGGGGAAGCCAACCTCAATATTTTCGTTGGTGATTATGATAATTTGATGAATGTGCTAGTGAGTCGATCAGCCTATTCTATATTATTATTATACTAATATAGTTTCCACTACTGGGACACAATCCGCCACGCGGGCCCAGTGCGGGTTGGTACATGTCACATGTCTTCGAATGTTTGGTTCTAGGATGCTGGCTTCCTCACGATGTTTTCCTTTACCGTTTTGAGAGTAGCGGCGATGAAATAATTTACACAAAGTAAAGCGCCTGTCTGGGTTCGAACCTACGACCTAAGACTCGCCGTTACCAATGGGCCACTTAACTCTCGAACAGGGTTCGTACCATAATCATTTGCAAGGCAGTTCAAGCGCAGGGCAAGTTGACAGTAGTTCAAAACCGCAACACTCATGCTTCAAAATCGCTGGAGACTTTACATGACACTCACTTTATGCCAAATACCTATTAGCCTGCTTTCAGTCAAATATTAAGTGCATGGTTGGTTGACTGCATGGTAAATTGAGTGCATGGTTAGTAAAGTGCACTTTACTAACCATGCACTCAATTTACCATGCAGTCGTGCATGCAGTTTTCTGTTTTGTTTTTTTATTTTTTTTTTGGTAAATTGAGTGCATGGTTAGTAAAGTGCATGGTTGGGTGAGTGCGACGTTGCGCGTCCAACGTCAGACGTTTGTCTGTTGTCTCGTCCGGATAGTGAGTACCTAACCGTAACCATACAAATTATTGTGTATACAAAATGCATTATGTTATTAATATTTCGCAATAAAATTAGTGCTTATTCCCTTTAGCAAAATTCGCCGGCCGCTGCTACGACGCAATCGCTTTGCTTGCTCAGCTCGCGCAAGGCATTTGGGTCACTTAATGTTGGTTCTGTCTGTTATTTTAACCTTAATAAGGATATCCAAAATAAAACAAAAAAAATCATGGCATATATTTTTTTGTTTATTTTATGATTTTTGCTATTTTTTTTTTATTTTCTGTTTTGTTTTTTTATTTTTTTTTTGTCCTTAAAATTACGATTACATTGTTACTATTACTACCTACACAAATGTTTATATAAAGCTAACTTAATTCCTATTTATTTACACTTAGCAGATTTTGTAAAGCTGGCTTAAATAATCAAATCTATCGGTTCGGCCGCATACACACGGGCCGGTGCCACGCTGAGCGCCTAGTGTCTAGCGAGACATCTAGGAAAAGAAGAGGCCGGCCGCACTGCGCACTAGGTGCCCATTTCTACAAGAGGCCATCCATCAATCACGTCACACGTAAAGGGCGTTAAAATTGCAAATTAGCGGGGGGGGGGGGGGTCACAAATTATGAAACTCGTGTGATGTATTTATGGATGGCCCGAACCGAGCAGCTGGATGTGGCTAGACAATAAGCTCTAAGGTAGGCACCTGCTATGCGCACGGCCTATTGTACACTGTCCTTAAAAATATAACCCATTTACAATATGTATACAACTTAGACATGGGCTACACATTATCTTAATTAATAATTGAAGCTTTAGTTGTTTTGCATTCTGCACCCAAGTGCCTACTATTTACAAACATTACGACTATATTAAACACTAATCTAATACAAATGAAGTTTCTACACTAACACTAGAAGTCACTTAATGTAATGCCTAGTATTATATTACTAGCCTAATATTATTGTACCGCTGGATTTTCAACTCTCGGCGCTTAGCCGATAGGTGAAAAATCCAACAGCGCGCTTCTATTATAGTGAGAGTAGATACATATATACAAATATTTACATAGGATGATTTACATAGGATGAAATCGTATGAGTGAGTTTCAGCCTATATAAATGTTGTCATGTTGAATATTCTGCTATAAAAAATATCACCCGCAATACCCTTCATGACCACCCCAGGAAAAGGAAAAGATTATTCCTCAATACGCAGAAGATGAAAGCTTAAGCTATATGTTTATCCTAATTATTTTATATTACAATATATACATAATTAATGGCATACAAGCCGACGGCCTACCCGATGCTAAGTGGTTCCAACGCCTATCGACATCTGCGTTGTTAGTGGTATCGCAAGTGTTTCGCCGCCTATCGACATCTGCGATACCACTGGTAGGAGCCACTTAGCATCAGGTAGGCCGTCGACTTGTATGCCATCTTGGAGACGGAGCTGACATGTCTCATGTGCCTGTAATCACACCGGCAACCACACCCTTCAAACCGGAACGCAGCAAAGCTGCTTTGCGGCAGAAATAGGTGTGGTGGTAGTACTTCCCCGGGCGAGCTCGTTCACAAGGAGCTCTACTACTCTTTGATATTATTTGAGTATCTACTTAGCCCTGTGACTATCCGCCCAGTGTATTTAACAAAGTTCTTATAGTCTACCATTAGATAAGCATATGTAAAGAGTGATCCAATTCAAGGTTCCTAACTTATTTTTCTTTGGTCGAATATTTAGTGTTATTCATTAATTATGGAAAATTATATCAGGCAAACGGCCGCCTCTAGATTTTTTACAGCAGTTTATTCTTTCGAGGTAATTTTCGACGCTGGTTCCAATGCTTCCAGTTTCCTCAATTTATTTCACTATCTCGTGAATTTTTCGCTCAGTAGGACGATTAACTTGACCATCATCTTCCCGCAGAAGTCGATACACAGTTTTTACAGAATTGTTATTTCTAACAACTGAACAATTTTAAGGCGTTGAGCAAGATGACAAACATGTAACGACGAATGCTGTAGTCTGTTATAACTTCTTAACGAATAAAGATTAGCACGCTACGGTTTAATTTCCCGTGGCATTCCATAAGTTAACGTGACAGTAAAAGTTGCCGTCTAAACACCGTTTGGACAATCACGGTACGGCTGGTACATAAATTCAAGGTCGCTCAACGAGCTATGGAACGGGCTATGCTTGAGTCTCTCTGAAGGATCGGATCCGCAACGAGGTGATCCGGCAGAGAACCAAAGTAGTCGAATGGGCGGCTATATTAGCCGTAAACCCGATAACCGTTGGGACGTGTTCTTGAGTGGAGACCGCGAATCGGTAAACGTAACGATAACGAACGTATCGGTGGGTCGTGGGACGCCCTCAGGCTAGGTGGAGCGACGATCTTCGCAGGATGGCTGGTAGCAGCTGGATGAGAGTTGCCTAAAATCGAGTTGAATGGCGTGCAATAGGAGAGGCCTATGTCCAGCAGTGGACTGCTATAGGCTGATGATGTTGATGAAACACTGTTTACAGGAAGCAACTTTTATTGTTGCTTCACTTTTATTGAATGCCACGAACAGGAAACTAGCATCGTGTACATGGGGCTTCAATAGTATGCATGCATTACATTTTAGCATAGTATTATAAGTATTGCTGCAAACAAATAATTCACGCCATTGTTTACTACACAATTACGATATGTTCCATAAAAAGGTTGTCTCTCTAGCGATAAGACCGCCCATTGTGTCATCCTTTGTACATTTTCTATATTTATGTCTGTAATTTGGGATCCTGCCGTTTTGCCGAAAAGATTTTGCCAAAATTTCACTACCCAAACCAATTTTATGAAACTTTTTTATACCAATGCAATGTTTGGAATGATTTTAGTACGCACATTTTCATTTGGTCAAATTTTTACTTGGCAGAATATTATCAAGGAAAATGTCATTTGGTCTTTAATCAAATGATTTATTACAGCAAACAATCTTTAGACAGTAAACGTTTGCTCAAATGATTTGTTATGGTAAAATATATTATAAAGGCAAAAATAAGATTTTTTGGGAATTGTATTTTTTTTTTTTTTGTGGCGGTTCACTTAACTAGTAATAGTAGTAACCGAACTAGTTAGACGAGGTTAATTAAAAAAAAACTGTTTAGGTTAGGTTAAAACTGTGAACTCCTACGCACGAGCCGAGCAAACGAAGCGAGCGGTGCCGCGGCAACGGCCGGCGAGTGCCAGAAACGACTAGATCATGTAGAAAAAAAATATGAAAAAAAAACAGGCTACCCGAAACTGAACTAGTTAGACGAGATTTATTAAAAAAAAATGCTACACCTAAAACAAATATACTACCAGAATAGTTAATATTAATATTATTATTAACTGTTTAGAATTTGTCCCAAGTGGAAAAACACCCTTGTAATAAAACGTCTTCAAAGTTAGAAACGGTAAATTGAAAACTGACGATACTAAATATTTGGCAAATTTTATTTTGCGTAAAATGAGTTATTCCAACTGAAATATTTGACTACATAAAAATTGGTAAAAGGACTAGTTGGTAAACAAGTCATTGTTTAAACGTTCACTTGCCAAACATTAGGTTTGCGTTGCGATTATTTGTGAAGAGATTTTTGCTAAGTATAATTTGGCAAATGAAATTATGCGGAATTTTTTTTGGGAAGTGATAATTTGGCGCAATTTCTTTTCGATGAAACAAGGGAGACCCCTGTAATTTATATGGTGTACATAATAAAAAGTTTTCTTAATAATTCTATTCCACGATAGAGTAGTTAGATGGTACTAAAAGAATAGTTAACAACAGGAGTCTGTAAATACTAAACCAACTATACATCTTAGTGATAAAAAAAGGTGATTAATGATTGTGGACTTATAAAAAAGTAAGAACTACGGCTTAAGGGTTTCATGATAAATATTCTGCCATAAAAAATATCATCCCATTAGGGTCCACAATATTCTTTTTTTTTTTTTTTTTTCTTATTATTTATCTAAGGCGGACCTTGTCACGAATATTCGACGGACTAATTTTAGAGAATCGGACCCTATTTAACTCTACCCAAATCTTGAAAAAGCACTTTGATCCCTCTGACTCGAATATTAGGTTAAGCTGACGATGTGGTTCTATTAAGAGCCAGCTAAGGGAGATCGAAAGTTAGAGCATCCTGACTGGCACTGTATATATATAGCTATCAATGTGATTTTCCTAAAAAAATACAAGATCGAGCGAAGCGAGCCCGAAAATTGGAGCACCTTGACTTGTATAACTACTTTTAGATTTACTGTATTATTTTACTAAATGAATGCAAGCCTTTGTATGACATAAATAAAATAAGTTGATTTAAAGTCTGCTATGACGTCTTAACGAATAAAGCCTGATTCGCACGCTACGATTTAATTTCCTGTAGCATTCCATAAGTTAACGCGACAGTAAAAGTTTGCGTCTAAACACTGTTGGACAATCACGGTACGGCTGGTCCATAAATTCAAGGTCGTTCAGCGAGCTATGGAACGGGCTATGCTTGGAGTCTCTCTGAAGGATCGGATCTGCAACGAGGTGATCCAGCAGAGAACCAAAGTTATCGAATGGGCCGGCCATATTAGCCGTAAAACTGATAACCGTTGGGACGTGTTCTTGAGTGGAGACCGCGAATCGGTAGGTAAACGTAACGGTAACGAACGTATCGGTGGGACGCCCTCAGGCTAGGTGGAGCGACGATCTTCGCAGGATGACTGGTAACAGCTGGATGAGAGTTGCCTAAAATCGAGTTGAATGGCGTGCAATAGGAGAGGCCTATGTCCAGCAGTGGACTGCTATAGGCTGATGATGTTGATGAAACACTGTTTACAGGGTGCAACTTTTATAGTTGCTTCACTTTTATTGAATGCCACGGACAGGAAACTAGCATCGTGTACATGGGGCTTCAATAGTATGCATGCATTACATTTTAGCATAGTATTATAAGTATTGCTGCAAACAAATAATTCACGTCATTGTTTACCACACAGTTACGATAATAAAAAAAAACGTCTACGATACGACGATTACGATAAAAAAAATAAGAACTACGGCTTAAGGCTTTCATGATGAATATTCTGCCATAAAAAATATCATCCCATTAGGATCCACAATATTCTTCATGTTAACGCCAGAGAATTAAAAAGGAATATATTATTCCCTAGTAGATAAATTATAATTACTTAATATAAATTCTCTGTTCTAATATCATAATAGCAGACGGATCTTTCCTCGAATATTCGACGGACTAATTTTACAGAATCGGACCCTATTTAATTCTACCCAAATCTTGAAAAAGCACTTTTAGCCTAGTATTATAAGTATTGCTGCAAACAAATAATTCACGTCATTGTTTACCACACAACTACGAAAAAAAAAACGACTACGATACGACGATAACGATAAAAAAATAAGAATTACGGCTTAAGGCTTTCATGATGAATATTCTGCCATAAAAAATATCATCCCATTAGGATCCACAATATTCTTCATGTTAACGCCAGAGAATTAAAAAGGAATATATTATTCCCTAGAAGATAAATTATAATTACTTAATATAAATTCTCTGTTCCAATATCATAATAGCAGACGGACCTTTCCTCGAATATTCGACGGACTAATTTTAGAGAATCGGACCCTATTTAATTCTACCCAAATCTTGAAAAAGCACTTTGATCACTCTGACTCGAATATTAGGTTAAGCTGACGATGTGGTTCTATTAAGAGCCAGCTAAGGGAGATCGAAAGTTAGAGCATCCTGACTGGCACTATAGAGTAAGCTATCAATGTGATTTTCCTAAAAAAATACAAGATCGAGCGAAGCGAGCCCGAAAATTGGAGCACCTTGACATGTATTACTACTTTTAGATTTTCTGTATTATTTTACTAAATGAATGCAAGCCTTTGTATGACATAAATAAAATACGTTGATTTAAAGTCTGCTATGACGTCTTAACGAATAAAGCCTGATTAGCACGCTACGATTTAATTTCCTGTAGCATTCCATAAGTTAACGCGACAGTAAAAGTTTCCGTCTAAACACTGTTTGGACAATCACGGTACGGCTGGTCCATAAATTCAAGGTCGTTCAGCGAGCTATGGAACGGGCTATGCTTGGAGTCTCTCTGAAGGATCGGATCTGCAACGAGATGATCCAGCAGAGAACCAAAGTTGTCGAATGGGCCGGCCATATTAGCCGTAAAACCAATAACCGTTGGGACGTGTTCTTGAGTGGAGACCGCGAATCGGTAGGTAAACGTAACGGTAACGAACGTATCTGTGGGACGCCCTCAGGCTTGGTGGAGCGACGATCTTTGCAGGATGACTGGTAACAGCTGGATGAGAGTTGCCTCAAATCGAGTTGAATGGCGTGCAATAGGAGAGGCCTATGTCCAGCAGTGGACTGCTATAGGCTGACGATGTTGATGAAACACTGTTTACAGGAAGCAACTTTTATTGTTGCTTCACTTTTATTGAATGCCACGGACAGGAAACTAGCATCGTGTACATGGGGCTTCAATAGTATGCATGCATTACATTTTAGCATAGTATTATAAGTATTGCTGCAAACAAATAATTCACGTCATTGTTTACCACACAGTTACGATACTAAAAAAAAACGACTACGATACGACGATTACGATAAAAAAATAAGAACTACGGCTTAAGGCTTTCATGATGAATATTCTGCCATAAAAAATATCATCCCATTAGGATCCACAATATTCTTCATGTTAACGCCAGAGAATTAAAAAGGAATATATTATTCCCTAGTAGATAAATTATAATTACTTAATATAAATTCTCTGTTCCAATATCATAATAGCAGACGGACCTTTCCTCGAATATTCGACGGACTAATTTTAGAGAATCGGACCCTATTTAATTCTACCCAAATCTTGAAAAAGCACTTTGATCACTCTGACTCGAGTATTAGGTTAAGCTGACGATGTGGTTCTATTAAGAGCCAGCTAAGGGAGATCGAAAGTTAGAGCATCCTGACTGGCACTGTAGAGTAAGCTATCAATGTGATTTTCCTAAAAAAATACAAGATCGAGCGAAGCGAGCCCGAAAATTGGAGCACCTTGACTTGTATAACTACTTTTAGATTTTCTATATTATTTTACTAAATGAATGCAAACCTTTGTGTGACATAAATAAAATACGTTGATTTAAAGTCTGTTATGACATCTTAACGAATAAATCCTGATTAGCACGCTACGATTTAATTTCCTGTAGCATTCCCTAAGTTAACGCGACAGTAAAAGTTTCCGTCTAAACACTGTTTGGACAATCACGGTACGGCTGGTCCATAAATTCAAGGTCGTTCAGCGAGCTATGGAACGGGCTATGCTTGGAGTCTCTCTGAAGGATCGGCTCTGCAACGAGGTGATCCAGCAGAGAACCAAAGTTGTCGAATGGGCCGGCCATATTAGCCGTAAAACCGATAACCGTTGGGACGTGTTCTTGAGTGGAGACCGCGAATCGGTAGGTAAACGTAACGGTAACGAACGTATCTGTGGGACGCCCTCAGGCTAGGTGGAGCGACGATCTTCGCAGGATGACTGGTAACAGCTGGATGAGAGTTGCCTAAAATCGAGTTGAATGGCGTGCAATAGGAGAGGCCTATGTCCAGCAGTGGACTGCTATAGGCTGATGATGTTGATGAAACACTGTTTACAGGAAGCAACTTTTATTGTTGCTTCACTTTTATTGAATGCCACGGACAGGAAACTAGCATCGTGTACATGGGGCTTCAATAGTATGCATGCATTACATTTTAGCATAGTATTATAAGTATTGCTGCAAACAAATAATTCACGTCAATGTTTACCACACAGTTACGATAATAAAAAAAAACGACTACGATACGACGATTACGATAAAAAAATAAGAACTACGGCTTAAGGCTTTCATGATGAATATTCTGCCATAAAAAATATCATCCCATTAGGATCCACAATATTCTTCATGTTAACGCCAGAGAATTAAAAAGGAATATATTTTTCCCTAGTAGATAAATTATAATTACTTAATATAAATTCTCTGTTCCAATATCATAATAGCAGACGGACCTTTCCTCGAATATTCGACGGACTAATTTTAGAGAATCGGACCCTATTTAATTCTACCCAAATCTTGAAAAAGCACTTTGATCACTCTGACTCGAATATTAGGTTAAGCTGACGATGTGGTTCTCTTAAGAGCCAGCTAAGGGAGATCGAAAGTTAGAGCATCCTGACTGGCACTGTAGAGTGAGCTATCAATGTGATTTTCCTAAAAAAATACAAGATCGAGCGAAGCGAGCCCGAAAATTGGAGCACCTTGACTTGTATAACTACTTTTAGATTTTCTATATTATTTTACTAAATGAATGCAAGCCTTTGTATGACATAAATAAAATACGTTAATTTAAATATTTACAATAGGTCACTACGGGCCTACTATCAATAAAAATGTCAGGATTTGGATAATATTTTACCAATTTTTGCTTACACACGCCTCGTCGGGGTGTTGATGTGAATGATGCGGTGGTAGCTACGCCCCTGGACAAATGCCTAAAAGAGTTTATAATATAATTAAGATATTTAATTTAATGGCAAACAACCCATGCTGGAGACAGAGCTGAAATGTTTCATGTGCCTGAACAGAGCTGAAATGTTCTCATGTTCCCCGGACGAACTCGTACACAAAGAGCTACTACTCTTTCATATTATTATGTATAATTTGATTAGTACCTACTTTCACCCTGTGTTTAATCCATTTGTAAGTTCTTAGATTCTACTATTAAGTACTAAGATTCAAAGGGTAATCCAAGAAAAAGAAATGTATTTCACCAATATGCGGAAAGATGAGAAACGTGTAATGATTGAACGTATAAAGTTGATAAAAATATTATTAGGTCTGTTTTGAAAATGTTGACTTTACTTTGGTGATGAATTGATTATGTAGGTTTAACAATATAAATAACTAGCTGCGCGCCGCAGTTTTACCCCCGTAAGTTTCAGTCCCGTGGGAATTTTGGAATAAAAAGTATCATATGTGTTAATCCTGGTTATAAACCATCTGTGTGCCAAATTTCATCCAGTGGTACAATACAGGCTAGTTAGATTAGATTATTTTTATAATTTAAGGTAAGCATTCGACAATTGGAATCCAAGGTCGCTCAGGGCACTATGGAGCGAGCTATGCTCGTTGTCTCTTTGAAGGATAAAATCAAGAATGAAATTAACTGGGAAAGAACCGGAGTTACCGACATAGCTTGCAGAGTAAGCAAGCTGAAGTTGCAGGGCGCTGGCCATATTTGCCGAAGGACCGATGGCCGGTGGAGCAGACAAGTCCTGGAATGTTGATCGCGTATCGGCAAGCGTAATGTGGGACGACGCCCAGCTAGATGGACGGACGACCTAAAGAAGGTGGCTGGGACTGACTGGATGCGAAAGGCGGAGGACAGGGTGTTGTGGTGCAGCCTGGGAGAGGCCTACGGCAAGCAGTAGACTGCGATAGGCTGAGTTGATTGATTCGACAAATACTGTAAAATAATTTTATATTGTTTTCATTGTTATATGCCTAAGGTTTATTATATGTAAAGTTTTAAATACTCCTCTTAAAATACTTAACAAGTAATTATCATTAAATACCTTTTTAAAATACACTACTAATTATATGTAACTTCTTATATACAACTGATTTTAAGTCAAGAATATTACGTCCATTTCCCACATACCTAATTTACCTTATATGTAAGAGTAAACTATCTTATAAGATATTATCACTGAGTTCTTGAGTTGCGCACCGGAATAAGAAGGTAAGTGAGTTACATATTTGCGTTATCGAAAGTAAAATAGTTATCAAGGAAAGCTATTGGTACAGTCACGAGCACTTATATGTCAACACTTAGAAACTTTTAGTAGCGTTTTTTGCGTGAAATAACAAAACAACAATGAAATACGACACATTGCAAAATCTTATGGGTTCGAAAATACTATGTTCGTAGCAACTTAAAATTTCATGAAAAAAGAAAGGAGTAAATCGCTTTTGAATAAAGCCAAGTTTATATGTCGCAGCCAACTGGTTTAATTAGCCGTTTTGTTAACTGCTTTTTCACTAAACGGCGGCCATTTAACTAACGAAATGATATTGAAATTAATGATATTTAATATTCAATAAATTATAGAATAAATGATACTCAATAAATTATAGTTTAGGTTGGAACAGTAACCAATAACGCGCGAGCCGAATCGGTCGCAGTAACTAAGCCAGGGTACCCCGATCAAATGGGTTAGGTTAGAACTGTGATCAACCGCGTGCGAGCCAAAAGAGCGAAGCGAGTCGAGCACTACTTCCAAAGGCCAGGCGGTTGACTAAACGGCTAATTAAACCAGTTGGCTGCGACATATGTATATATACAGGATATTATTATTATTTCCTTTATTTACATCTATACACATATAAGTTATATTTTTAAATATTAGAATATATATTATATAATATAATAATATATATATATAATATTTTTATTATTATTATAATATACGTATGCTCGTGACTCTACACAGATTGTACAACAATATGATGTCAATAAAAGAATATTGGTAAACTATAGCAATTGTGTTTTTATTTTCACCTTTACGAAACCAATCGAATATGTTTAAATTTGCATAAAAATATAGAATAAATATAATATATAAAACTGGATCGTTGAGCAAATTATAAATAAAATACAGACCTCCGATTCCGATCATGTGACGAGTTTAACTCGCACAATAGACTACCTAGAGTATAATATTTTAAATATTGACCTTAATAATATTTTTTTATGTATTATTTTACACATATAGATAGATACTTTTTATTAATATTATACAAGTCTAATTGATGTCCTGAATTAAATTTGGTACCGCTTTTCTTTAAATTACCATAAAGTATATAATTATATACATATATACTGTCCTAAGTAAACTAACCGTGAGATTAACTCACGCCTAAGGATATTTTAAGTATAATCCATACAATGGCCCAGGCCTTTGACACTGGTACCAATTTAATTAGAAATAACATTTTTAATGTTTTTCTAAAATATTCTAATACTTAAAAACTAATCTACGCGCGGCATAAGAATTTAAGTTGTATTATTAATTCACTGGAAAAAATACAGTCTTTAGCTGCTCTTTTATTCGCGGAATAAAATTGACGTCTGACAGTTTTTGAATGGAAAATCTGACAAAAAAAACAAAATTATTGTTTAAATAAAGATATCTGGCCTAGGAGAAATAATTTATGAATGCATATAATTATGATAAGTGTAAAGTCCAAATACAATAAATATTACCATTTTATTTTACAAAGTGACACCTAATTTCTGTCAGATTTTTACAGTGAACTTTTAATACAACTTTAAGCAGAAATATCTACAAAAGATTTAATAAGTTTTTATATATATTTTTTTTATTTACAACTACTTCAAAGTGATGAATTTTGGCAAAATCGTATCGTATCTCATTAGCCACTTAAGTACCTTATCTTCTAAGGTAGGTATGGCAGACCTCCAATACTGTACCATTGTTTATGTCCCGTCCCGAAATAGATAGGCAAAACCAAAAAAAAAAATGGAATCGCTCCCGCCGGAGTCCTTCCACCTGTCACACGCGATGTTCTCTTAAACGTTTGACGTAATAGTAATAAGTTGAGCAATGCGATAGTGAGTTTATTGCAAATAAAAAGCAAAGTAAATGAACAATATTCTTTTTAATAATTTATCCCAACTAAAACGCAATGATTTTTTTTCATTAAAATCAATCTTTAGCCTTATCACTGAAAATCGGATCCTGAAGATTTTTTTTTTATCAATATTCCTTGAGACAAACTATACAACTCATAAATACGCTACGCATCATATCTCCGCAAGTACGACTAGACAATTTGTGTAGTTTTTGTTGAAAATGAGTTTTGTAAATAGGTACATTATTAGAGCTAACCTTCACTATTCCTAACTACGACGTATCCACACACACACACATCCACACTTCCCATACATTATATTATACCTAACTTACCGTGAGTCTCACTCACATCTAAGCATAAACTAACATAAACCTACAACATTTTATATGTTGCGTCTAGTCTAGTATTCTAATATTGTCAAGGCCTTAGTAGTACCCAGGTCCTAGCTACGCGCGGTATAAGACCGCACTCACTTTGTATGCGTTTTAGTACGGAATTCCGTGGAACGGGATCTTTCGTGCCTTTTTGCAGAGCGGAGTGCGGCCCAAGAACTAAGCAAAAATATCTACATAAATCTAAATAAGTTTTATTCACAAAGGTACTGGGTGGCGCACACGCATGTGTAATGGGTCATAGTCTCTTACGTTCTACAACAAAAAGCCCATTGAATAGTTTGTGTTGAGATAAGCTCTTTCCTACTTCCACACCTAGCCTAGAAGATTATATTATATACATAGATTTGGACGAGTCAACTATTTTTTTTTTTGTGGGTACATATTTGAACGGCGAAAATTAAAAACCTACGGGTAAAATGTCAATGTTTAAAACATCGAAATTTAAATAACGATTGTATCGAAATATCGATTGTATCGAAATATCGAAAATGGTTATAACCTAAACTTAAATTGTTTATGATAGAAATGCCGAGTGATTAAAATATCGAATGTTTAAAATGTTTGGTTTTACATTGAAAAATATGTTTCTGGCGTGGTTTCGTTAAATGATAAATGATTTATTTTTGTAAGTAGGTTTGTACAAACACTTTTACACGTCAATCATATTTTAAAACTAGATGAGGTTGGCGTTTCCTATCTGACTAGTCTGAGAAGAAAGGCCGAAACAAACTCAGAGGTCACAGTCTCTTTTAAAGTCCAGACATAATCTTGGTCAGATCATATGAAGACCATGCAGGTCGATGTCTGAGATGGTCTTTTGAGGAAAGAACCACACAGATTGAGAGGACCTGTCCAGTCAGTGCACGCATTTGTCAGAAATCGTGCAGCTCAACTGAAAACTTAAGGAGCTCGACGATTCGACGAACAATACCAAAGAAAGGACATTTGGGTAGGACACATTAATTACTTTAACTGCCAGACCATGACAAAAACTAAGAGAACAGAGAGAAAAATAGAATATAATAAAAATAAAGTGACCCACAGAGTCTTCACATTCACAATAATTAAAATAATAGAATACTTTACAAAGTAAGCAAATGTCATAGTATAATTATATAGAATATATTGAGAAGGCACAGTCATAACATTAATCTCTTTAAATTTATCTCTGAGCGAGTGTCTCGGACTTAATTTATAAATTGATCGAACAGCTCGCTTCTGCAAAACAAAGATAGTCTGAATATCGGCGGCATTTCCCCACAATAGAATACCGTATGACATTACACTATGAAAATAGCTAAAGCACACTAAGCGGGCTGTCTCTATATCAGTTAAATTACGAATTTTTCTAACAGCGTATGCTGCGGAACTTAGCTTTTTTGACAATTTATCTATATGTGGACCCCACTGAAGCTTAGCATCCAAAGTTATGCCCAAGAATACTGTGCTGTCTTCAGGATTCAATTCTTCGCCCTTTATCAACACATTCGTTTTCACCTGCCTAACGTGAGGTAGCGTAAACTTAATGCATTTGGTTTTTTTCTCGTTTAAAAGTAAATTATTAACATTGAACCAGTGGACTACTTTAGAGATCGCGCTATTTACATCGTCAGTAACCAGCTGCTGACGTTTAAGTTTAAATAAACGTGAAGTGTCATCGGCAAACAACACTATATCATGATTATCCTTTATGAGGTACGGCAAGTCATTTATATGAATAAGAAACCAGAAAGGACCAAGAATTGAGCCCTGTGGGACTCCCATTGTTACTATAGATCCAGGAGATCTTTTTCCATTAATGAAAACGCTCTGAATCCTGTTACTTAAGTATGAAGTAAGAAGATTCAGAGCAGTGTTCCGGATTCCGTAGTGGTGGTGTTTCCTGATTAACGTTTCATGAAGAACGCAATCGAATGCCTTGGACAAATCACAAAAGACGCCCAAGGCATCGCATTTATCTTTCCATGCATCATAAATATGTCCTAAAAGTTCAACACCGGCATCAGTAGTTGAATGACCCCTTGTAAAACCGAACTGTTTGCGTTGTGTGGTCACAGTTCTAACCTAACCTAACCTAGCTGTTTCGATGTAAAAAATATATATGCGTGTTACGCATGTGGGTACAGAAACATATTTTTGAATGTAAAACCAAACATTTTAAACATTCGATATTTTAATCACTCAGCATTTCAATCTTAGACATTTTGGGGTTTATTCATAAACGATGACTAAAGTTAAGTAACGTTTAAACGTCAAAAATGTATGGTTAAACAGTCGCTAATCACTGCTTAACTTTAAGCAACGTTTATGAATAAAGCATTTTAAGCTTACCATTTTCGATATTTCGATACAATCGATAAGTATTTAAATTTTCGATGTTTTAGACATTGACATTTTACCCGTAGGTATTTTTTCTTTCGACGTTATGTACCCTTTTTTTTATTATTATACTATTATTTATATTTTTTTTTTGTTTTTTTTTTATTTTTTTTTTGTTTTTTTTTTATTATTATTAATGTATTTATGAGGAAACTAACTCCGTGTTAATAACTTAAGAAAATAAGTAATGTATTTCATTAGTTTAGTTATAGTTCCATAAATTCTGTAGTTATTAGGTAGACATTAAGCACAATACACAGAAAAAAAATGTAGCTTTTTTTTACTTTAAAACGTCGACGCGTTTCCTAAGTACAAAATCTACCTCTAATAGTTTCAGATTTGTCAATACCAACTCGTCTTAACGGATAATTTTGTATAGTTGAAATAAACGACTTTACTGAAGCCAACATCTAAGTTAAAAATAATCTAAGTTAAGCACACTACTGCACATAAAGGAATACCATTGTGATGTTTCGTAGTTGGTATTCCTTAAATGCCTACTTTTCTTACAGCATCACATTTCAGCTTGTAATAGGTACCTGTATTATTCCGTACAAGGTTTCTACTTATTTACAACTTAGGATTACATTTTCCTTAATGATTAAATACATGAATTTACAAAAATGGTCTGCTCTAAAAGTATCTGATGAAAATGTAAACAAATGGATCAGAAAACTGACCTGTGGATGCCAATGTGTAATTGGTGGTGCATAAGCCGTGGCGTGCACCAAAAAATATTAAATTTTCAGATACAGACTGAACTTTAATTATTGGATACATTTTTTTTTACCGATTTTTTGTTTATTATATTTATTATTGTATTTATAGGAAAACTACTATAACCTGTGATCCGTTGAGAATTTAAGATGGGTTAGTCTGGCGTCAGCTTTTCGGTCAAAAACGTATAGTATGGTGGTTTAGGGCGATGCCACACGGGCGTTGCCAATACTTTGCGTCGGCGGTAACCGCAGCGCTCGTGCGGCACTTGTTGCGTCGAAATCACTGAGCTGCGCCGACGCAACGCATTAGCAACGCCCGTGTGGCATCGATTTTTTTATTTAGATAAATTGTTAGTGTAGATTGTAAATCTTTACAAAACCCCATGTTAGCAATATAAGAAAATTATGTTTTTCTTTAGTTTAGTTATACTTCCATAAATTCTGTAATTAGTGGGTATATATATACTACCTAAAATAAACAAAATACCGAAATAGACAGGGGAAACAAAAAACTTATGATGACCATGTCCATCGCGTGTAACAGGCGGCTCTTACACGCGATGTTCTCTTATACGTTTGATGTATTAAGTTGAGCAAACTGATACCTAGTTTATTTAAAAAAAAAAGTTAAGTATACTTTTTAAACAATGCATCCCGCTAAAAGGCGCAATATTTTTTTTTTAATTTACGTCTTCTCGGGCAAAATCAACCCTATATACCCTAGGAATCTGGAAGATCCGATTTTCGGCGATAAGACATCGCCGAAAATCAGATCTTCCAGATTCCTTTAAATTAAATCTAAATAATTTGATACAACCTACCTAGTACAACTACATAAGTACGCTACGCAGCATTAACTCCTAAAGTACGACTGGTCGATTTTTGTACATTTTGTTGAAAATTTGTTTTGCAAATAAGTACATACTAGAACTAACCTTCACTATTTCTCACATACATACAAACTTCTCATACATTATGCTTATCTTATACAATCCTTATAGTGTATACTGTCCTAAGTAAACTAACCGTGAGTGTAACTCACGCCTAAGGATATTTTAAGTATAATCCATACAATGGCCCAGGCCTTTGACACTGGTACCAATTTAATTACAAATAACATTTTTAATGTTTTTCTAAACCATTCTAATACTTAAAAACTAATCTACGCGCGGCATAAGAATTTAAGTTGTATTATTAATTCACTGGAACAACAGTTTCTAGCTGTCAGTTCCAAAATTAGTCCAGCATTGCTATTCTGTAAGAATCTCACGGTAAAAACTTGACATTTGACATCGGTGAAGGTAAAACTTCTTAAGGAAACCAGCTGATCTATTCTGTAAACTTAGGTGAAGTGAGCTGTCATTCCACGTGATGTAAGGGATTGCCACTATCAACAGCTCACTTCACCTAAGTTTTCACGGTGTGAGATATTTACAGAATAGATCGGCTGGTTTCCTTAAGAAGCCACCTTCACTGATGTCAGTTAATGTCACCATGTAATGAATTGAAAAAGTCGATAAATTATGGGCTGAATAAAAGATATCTTCTTTTATTCGTGGAATAAAATTGACGTCCTACAGTTTTTGAATGGAAAATCTGACAGAAAATCAAAATTATTTATCAAATAAAGGCTTAGGAGAAATCAGGTCTGAGTGCACATATTATAAGTGTAAAGTCTAAATACAGTAAATATTACCATTTTATTTTACAAAGTGACAACTAAATTCTGTAACATTTTTACGGTGAATTTTTAACACAACTTTAAGCAGAAATATTTACAAAAGATTTAATAAGTTTTATACTTTTATTATTTTACAACTACTCGAAATTGACGAATTTTGTTTATCGTGTCACGTGCCACTTTCTTGTAAACCTTATCTTATAAGGTAAGTACGGTTGACCTCCAATAATGTACCTTTTTTGTGTCCCATGCCAAAATAGACAGGCAAAACAAAAAATCTTATGGAATCACTCCCGCTGGTATCCGTCCGCCTGTCACACGCGATGTTCTCATAAATGTTTTTGGTAATAAGTTGAGCAAACGATAGGAGTTTAATCAATATAAAACATTGAGTAAAAAAAACAACATTATTTTTAATAATGCATCCTGATTAAAGCGTAATGTTTTTTTTTACGCCTTCTCGGGTAAAATCAATAATTAGCCTAACTATCGAAAATCGGGGTTACTCCACTAATCCCCATTTCACCCATCCCCAATACGAGCATAGAGCTTGTAATGGGGATGGGCGAAATGAGAGACTTCAATGGGGATTTGTGGAAGAAAATGTTCGGAAATCCCCATTGACGGGCATTGTCAATGGGGATTAGTGGAAGTCCCGAAAACCGAATCTTTTGTAAGATTTTTTTAAATTAATTCAATCATTTGGTACAATTTATACAACTATGTAATTACGATACGCAACACTAACTCCACAAGCACAACTGGGCATATTTTGTAGATTTTGTTGAAAAGGAGTTTTGTAAATAGGTACATTATTAGAGCTAACCTTCACTATTCATACACATACACACTACACACACACATCCACACTTCCCATACATTATATTATACCCATCTTACCTTGAGTTTAACTCACACCTAAGGATAATAATTCCTAATATAAACCTACAACATTTTAATGTTGTGTCTAGTCTAATATTCTATGTAATACTGTCAAAGCCTTAATAGTAGATCCTAGGTCCCTAATGGGCTACACGCGATATAAGGCCTCACTCACTTTACATGCGTTTTGGTACGACATTCGGTGCGAACAATCTCGATCCTTCAAGTACTATGGGATGCTCACACTCGATGCGAGTGAAGATTCGGGACCGTTCGTGTCTTTTTCGTACGTGTTCGCATGACCGAATTTCGTACGACACACGCAAAGTGAGCGCGGCCCAAGAACTAAGCAAAAATATCTACAAAATCTAAATCAGTTTTATTCACAAAGGTAATGTAATGCGACATATTCTATTACGTTCTACAAGAAAAAGCCCATTCAGTAGTTTGATTAAGAACATTTTTCACCCACGTGGCCCACCTGATGATAAGTGGTCCACGCAGCCTACGGCCAATATAATAATAATAATAATAATAATAATAATAATTTATTTGCATCAAGTTTTACATTTTACATTAAATACATGGTAGTACATACAGTTTAGAGTAAATTAACAATAGCGTGGCGACACCAGCACCCTTGCTAAGTTGCCAAGACAACTTGTGTTAAAGATGCTGGGCCCGACCGACCCTTTATTGGATGTTTCTATATCGCATTTAGGTACATACATGCCATTTTGTAATTATACAACTGGTTCATTATATGGCATAGGTAAACGGACAAATAAACTATTTAGGAAAGGAAATTAAACAAAACTAATTTTTTTATGAATGGAGTAGTGTAGTGTGTGTAGGGGTGTGTGAGGGTGTGTGTATGTGTGAAGGTGAGCGTGTGTGAAGGTGTGCATGTGTGAGGGTGTGTGAGTATGAGGGTGTGTGAGTGTGAGGGTGGGGGTGTGTGTGTGGGTGTATGTGTTATTCCTATATTCGTGGGTAATGGTAGCGACCGATGAGCAAATGAGGATAGAATGGGGTTTAACGGGAGCTGTATTGAGTCAACAATAAGCTTTCTGTGTTGTTGTAATTAAGTGTTTGTAGCCAATTATTTAGCTTCTTTTTAAATGACACTATAGGGAGTGAGTAAAACTTCAGTATTTTGTTAAGACTATTGTAGAGATGAGGACCTTGGAAACAGGGAAATCTTCTTGTAAAAGAGTATTTACAACGGAAGGGTTGACATACCTTGTCTTTGCGTCTTGTGGTGATTATTTTATAGGAGGTTCTTTGATGCTGATGCAGCAGGATGTGTAATATAAATAATTGTCGGACTGTGAGGACTTTACAGTTCCTATATAGTTCTTCAGTTGGGAAAAGGATGGATCGAAAGGTACTAATTTTTAGCACGGCTCTCTGAGCTCGTTCTAGCTTCAAAAGTACCGTTTTGGGTGCACCACCCCAAGCGCATATACAGTACGTTAGGAGAGACTGACAAAGAGCAAAATATGTAGACCTAATAGTTTGAGGTTCTGCGATGTGGCGAAGACTACTAAAGACAAACATTAGCTTTCTGATTCTCTTTGTCAATAACTCTATATGAGGTGCAAAACTCAGGCCATCATCAAGAGTCACACCGAGATATTTGATGGTTCGACAACGTTCCAATTTTGGACATGTACATGTCGCAGTGCCAGACTGTAAACATGAGTGCGCTACTAAAGCATATGAATTTGGAGGTTGATTGGAATTTCGTAAGCTGTAAGTAAGAATTTTAGTTTTGTCGGTATTGATAGTGAGAATGTGTCTTTGGAGCCATTGTAGAACCCTATTTAGTCCTTTTTGTGCGGAATCGAAGGTGTCATCCCAAGTGTCGCCAGAGAAGGTAAGGACGGTGTCATCAGCAAACGCCACGATTCTTCCATTTTCCAAACTCAGATTACATAGTTGGTTTACGTATATTAGAAATAGGGTTGGGCCAATCACACTGCCTTGGGGAACGCCGAACGTCACTGGTTCCTCTCTACTGTGGTAATTTTGTATTTTTACACACTGGGTTCGGTTTTGAAGGTAGTCCCTAAATAAATCAAGTGTTTGGTCACGAATCCCGAGTTCATCCAGCTTTATTAATAAAACAGAAATCGAAACCGTATCGAATGCCTTTTTTAGGTCCAAAAAAATTGACAATACTTTCTTTTCCTTGTCAATATTTTTTGTAACATGGTCGATTAGGTCAATTACAGCATTGTTGGTAGATTTGTTGCGTCTAAAGCCGAATTGTTTGGGGGAAAAAAGCTTTTTATCCTCCATATAAGTCACTAGTCTTTTGTTGATTAGGCGTTCTAGAACTTTAGAGATAGAAGGTAAGACTGCAATAGGACGATAATTATTTAGAAGCTTTTTGCTCCCACTTTTGTGAATTGGGTGTATGATGGCCTTCTTGAAGTATAAGGGGAAAGTGCCGGTATGGAAACAGAGATTAAAGATATGTGTGAGTATGGGGACCAGTGTCAATGAATAGCGTTTTAAAAACTTTGTTGGAATATTGTCCCAGCCGATAGCAGAATCTGATTTAAGCGACATTAGTACCTCCTCAACCTCCACCTCATCGGTGTCTAACATGACGAATGATTGTAAAGGTGAAGATGTGGAGGCAATATCTGGTGGAATTTTATGACTACCAGATGGACATGAAAACTTATCAGCAAGTTCCCTGCCGATGTTGGCAAAAAACTTGTTTACTTTGTCAACCGAGAGCTGAGGTGAAGTAGAAGAAGCCAATAAATCAGTGTTGGGTATGTTTGGTTTGTCTGTATTAGTTACTCTCTTTATCACCTTCCAGATCTTTTTATTGTCTTTTGAAGCCTCACTCAATTCTCTCCTATCATAATCTCTTTTTAGTTTTTTTAATATTTTTGAGCAGTAGTTCCTATATCTTTTATATGTAATACTTAATATAACATTGTTCGGAGATAGCTTGAGTTTTTTATGCATTGCATCTTTATTACGCATACAGCGGAGCATACCAACGGTCATCCACGGTTTGAGTAAGCGTTTTTTATTTGGGATCTTGATTATAGAAGTGTGAGTATTTATGAGTCTAGCTAGAGAGGTAACTAAACTTTTTGTCGCTTCATTAGCGTCGGTATGTTCGTAAACTGCTTGGAAATTAGTAGTCTATATAGAATATGGGAGGTATCACAGGTGCGATGCCATCCCAGAGACAAAGCTGAAATGCCTGAAGTGCCTGTAATTACACCGGCACCCACACCCTTCAAACCGGAATACAGCAAAGCCATTTGGCGGTTGAATTAGGTGTGGTGGTAGTACTTCCCCGGGCGAGCTCGTTCACCATGAGCTCTACTACTACTTTCATTACGATTTCGAAAATTAATGTTTTTACCCGCGTATAATCCATTATTTTAGGGATGAGATCTCCTATTTCTACACCTAGCCTAGAAGAATAAGATTCGGACGAGTAATTAATATATTTTTTTTATTATTTAAATTACATTTTTTTACTTTTTTTTTGTTTTTTTTTTATTATAATTACTATATTTATAGAAAAAACCACTATAACCTGTGGTCCGTTTAGAATTTAAGATTGGTTAGTCTGGAGTCAGAATTTCCGTAAAAATCAAATGGTTTGGTTATTTTATTGGGATTATTGTTAGTGTTGATTGTAATGAATCATTCAAAAACATCGTGTCATCAATATAAGAAAATGAGTTGGTTTTAGTTCCATAAATTCTGTAGGTAGGCAGAGGCACCATCGCGAACACTGGCGTTGGACCACTTTTCAACCTTATTACTAAGGGCATAAGGGTGAAAAGTAGTCGACGTCCATTGTCTTCGATTGTACGTACTACCTTAAATAAATACATTTTTTTTACGTAGTTTTTTTACTTTAAATCGTCGACGCGATTCCTAGAACAAAACCTACCTCTAATAGTTCCAGATTTGTCCATACGTCCATATCAACGGATCACCTGTATAGTTGAAATGAACGACTAACTTACTGAAGCCAGCAGCTAAGTTTAATTATAAGCTAAGTACACTACTGCACATAAAGGAACACCGTGATGTTCGAAGTTGTCCTTGAGTGCCTACTTTTCTTACAGCATCAGATTTCAGCTTGTTAGACCGGTATTGATCCAACATTTGTTTTTACTTATTTACAACTTGGGTTACAACCTGACTAAATGATTAAATACATGAATATACAAATATGATCTGTTTTAAAAGGATCTGATGAAAATGTAAACAAATGGAATACAAAACGGGCCTATGGATGCCAATGTGTGATGCTACTTATTTTGGATATCATTCAGGTGTCGAACATTTTATACACAAAAATTAAAGAAAAAAAGTACTACACCTACGTTGTAATAGTTAAAACATGTTTGGGATGTTGATATTCAATTAAAAGTTGGTATTTTTTAAATGTTCTGCTTAAAATACTTGTTATTAAAATATGAATTTTGGCATTTCCAATCTCAAATAACAGCCGAAAGAAAAACTACAATTCACCCCCCCCCCCCCCCCCCCCCGCACCGCCCCTCCCAAATGAATTGTAGTTTTTTTTTTCTAGTCGGCACTTTAATTGTGGAGTACGAAATTAATGATGTCCTTGAATGCTTTGATTTGATCATTTGAATGCTTTACCCGAAATTCTGATTTTGAATCACCGTAAAGATGTTTTTCATTTGACAAAAAAGGTTAATTTCATAACCTGAATTTTCGTCGGTATATAATATGGTCTGCTCTAAAAGTATCTGATGAAAATGTAGTGTCCGACCGAAAGTTCGGTTTCGGTTTCGGTTTCGGCCGAGTTTCGGCCAAAAATCAAGTTTCGGTGGCAGTTTCGGTTTCGGCCAAAATTGGCCGAAACTTTTGCCGAAACCGAAACAGTAACAATTAGTGATTTGATTTATTGATAACTGATAAACATTTTGCTATGAGAACTTAATTTGAAAAAATAATAAAAATATTATTAATATTTTTTTATATTATCTATATATATAAAATTCAAAGTCCTGACTGACTGAGACATCAACGCACAGCCTAAACCGCTGGTCCTAGAGACATGAAAATTGGAGGGTGTATTCTTCGTGAAGAGTAGGTATCCACTAAGAAAGGGTTTTTCGAAATTCCACCCCTAAGAGGGTGAAATGGGGGGATTTTGTTTGTATGAAAAATCTTATTCCTTGAGTTAATAAACTTGAAACTTGGCACGAATACTTATCTAAGTAAATTATGAAGTTGGGCATTTTTTGTTTTTATAAACTACCCCCTAAAAGGGGATTAGGGGGTTTCAAAGTTTGTATGGAAGAATTTTAGCGCGCGGTCCGTTTTAATCGAAACTCAGTATTTATACCTAAAATTTAAAGGAAAGAATAATGATTATCAGGGTTTTTCGAAAATACCCCTGACGGCCTGAAAAGGGGTAGTCAATTTTACAGGGGAGGAGTGTACAGCGTGGCTTGATTAACTCGAAAATTGGTATAAGTAATCTTTGAATCAAGTTATGAACACATTCCAAATGATTTTTCAAAATACCACCCCTGTGGGGGTGAAAAGCGGGGATACAGTTTATATGAAAAATCTTATTCGTTAGGTTAATAATCTTGAAAATTGGCATGAATACTCGCCTAAGTAAGCAATAAAGTTTATTATTATTAGTTTTTCAAAACTACCCCTCAAAGGGGGATATAGGGGTGTTGAAGTTTGTGTGGAAGAAATTGAATGCGCGGTCCGATTAACTCGAAACTCAGTATTGATAATTTTGACAGAAAATAATTAATAATAAGTATGTAAAGTTGTCGAAAATTGACCCCTGACGGGGCAAAAAGGGGTAATTCGGTTTTTAGGGGAGGTTTTGAACTTGAAACTGTATGTTACATTTTCACGCCTAAGCCACTGAACTTCTGATTTGGCAAAGCGATAGATGGCATCCTGGGGAAGCACATACTTTTTATCCTGGTAGCACGTTCCCGTGGGATTCCGACATTCACGCGGGCGAAGCCGCGGGCAGAAGCTAGTATTAAATAAATGATTACAACAAAATTAATATACCTACTGTGTTTCCATTTCATGTCCTAATTAATGCAGAATAATGGGTAAAATGCACCAAATTTCAGTATTTTAAGGAATTTAATACTTAACCACGTGAGTTTCGGTTTCGGTTTCGGTTTCGGCCGAAACTGAAGCCACGGCCGAATATTCGGTTTCGGTTTCGGTTTCGGCCGGAAAACCAGTTTCGGTCGGACTCTATGAAAATGTAAACAAATGGATCAGAAAACTGACCTGTGGATGCCGATGTGTAATTGGTGGTGCATAAGCCGTGGCGTGCACCAAAAAATATTAAATTTTCTGATACAGACTGAACTTTAATTATTGGAAACATTTTTTTTTACCGATTTTTTTGTGTTTATTATATTTATTATTGTATTTATAGGAAAACTACTATAACCTGTGATCCGTTGAGAATTTAAGATGGGTTAGTCTGGCGTCAGCTTTTCGGTGAAAAACGAATAGTATGGTGGTTTAGGGCGATGCCACACGGGCGTTGCCAATACGTTGCGTCGGCGGTAACCGCAGCGCTCGTGCGGCACTTGTTGCGTCGAAATCACTGAGCTGCGCCGATGCAACGCATTAGCAACGCCCGTGTGGCATCGATTTTAATTTAGGTAAATTGTAAGTGTAGATTGTAATTAATCATCTTTACAAAACCCCATGTTAGCAATATAAGAAAATTATGTTTTTCTTAAGTTTAGTTATACTTCCATAAATTCTGTAATTAGTGGGTAGGTACATACTACCTTTAATAAACAAAATACCGAAATAGACATGGGAAACAAAAAACTTATGGAATCACTCCAGCCGGAGACCATGTCCATCGCGTGTAACAGGCGGCTCTTACACGCGATGTTCTCTTATACGTTTGAAGTATTAAGTTGAGCAACCTGATACCTAGTTTATTTTTAAAAAAAAAAGTTAAGTTTATGAACAACAATTTTTTAAGCAATTGCATCCCGCTAAAAGGCGCAATATTTTTTTTTTTTAATTTACGTCTTCTCGGGCAAAATCAACCCTAGTCTTATCGCCGAAAATCGGATCTTCCAGATTTCTTTAAATTAAATCTAAATAATTTGATACAACCTACCTAGTACAACTACATAAGTACGCTACACAGCATTAACTCCTAAAGTACGACTGGTCGATTTTTGTACATTTTGTTGAAAATTTGTTTTGCAAATAAGTAGGTACATACTAGAACTAACCTTCACTATTTCTCACATACATACAAACTTCTCATACATTATGCTTATCTTATACAATACTTATAGTGTATACTGTCCTAAGTAAACTAACCGTGAGTGTAACTCACGCCTAAGGATATTTTAAGTATAATCCATACAATGGCCCAGGCCTTTGACACTGGTACCAATTTAATTACAAATAACATTTTTAATGTTTTTCTAAACCATTCTAATACTTAAGAACGAATCTACGCGCGGCATAAGAATTTAAGTTGTATTATTAATTCACTGGAACAACAGTTTCTAGCTGTCAGTTCCAAAATTAGTCCAGCATTGCTATTCTGTAAGAAACTCACGGTAAAAACTTGACATTTGACATCGGTGAAGGTAAAACTTCTTAAGGAAACCAGCTGATCTATTCTGTAAACTTAGGTGAAGTGAGCTGTCATTCCACGTGATGTAAGGGATTGCCACTATCAAGAGCTCACTTCACCTAAGTTTTCACGGTATGAGATATTTACAGAATAGATCGGCTGGTTTCCTTAAGAAGCCACCTTCACTGATTTCAGTTAATGTAATGAATTGAAAAAGTCGATAAATTATAGGCTGAATAAAAGATATCTTCTTTTATTCGTGGAATAAAATTGACGTCCTACAGTTTTTGAATGGAAAATCTGACAGAAAATCAAAATTATTTTAAAAATAAAGGCTTAGGAGAAATCAGGTCTGAGTGCACATATTATAAGTGTAAAGTCTAAATACAGTAAATATTACCATTTTATTTTACAACGTGACAACTAAATTCTGTTACATTTTTACAGTGAATTTTTAACACAACTTTAAGCAGAAATATTTACAAAAGATTTAATAAGTTTTATACTTTTATTATTTTACAACTACTCGAAATTGATGAATTATGTTTATCGTGTCACGTGCCACTTTCTTGTAAACCTTATCTTATAAGGTAAGTATGGTTGACCTCCAATAATGTACCTTTTTTGTGTCCCATGCCAAAATAGACAGGCAAAACAAAAAATCTTATGGAATCACTCCCGCTGGTGTCCGTCCGCCTGTCACACGCGATGTTCTCATAAATGTTTTTGGTAATAAGTTGAGCAAACGATAGGAGTTTAATCAATATAAAACATTGAGTAAAAAAAACAACATTCTTTTTAATAATGCATCCTGATTAAAGCGTAATGTTTTTTTTTACGCCTTCTCGAGTAAAATCAATAATTAGCCTAACTATCGAATATCGGGGTTATTCCACTAATCCCCATTTCGCCCATCCCTATTACGAGCATAGAGCTAGTAATGGGGATGGGCGAAATGAGAGACTTCAATGGGGATTTGTGGAAGAAAATGTTCGGAAATCCCCATCCCCATCCCCACGTGGAAGTCCCGAAAACCGAATCTTTTGAAAGATTTTTTTAAATTAATTATTTCATTTGGTACAATTCATACAACTATGTAATTACGATACGCAACAATAACTCCACAAGCACAACTGGGCATATTTTGTAGATTTTGTTGAAAAGGAGTTTTGTAAATAGGTACATTATTAGAGCTAACCTTCACTATTCATACACATACACACTACACACACACATCCACACTTCCCATACATTATATTATACCCATCTTACCTTGAGTTTAACTCACACCTAAGGATAATAATTCCTAATATAAACCTACAACATTTTAATGTTGTGTCTAGTCTAATATTCTATGTAATACTGTCAAAGCCTTAATAGTAGATCCTAGGTCCCTAATGGGCTACACGCGATATAAGGCCTCACTCACTTTACATGCGTTTTGGTACGACATTCGGTGCGAACAATCTCGATCCTTCAAGTACTATGGGATGCTCACACTCGATGCGAGTTAGTCGAACCTCCAGTGTGAACACTCCCATTGACTTTGAAGATTCGGGACCGTTCGTGTCTTTTTCGTACGTGTTCGCATGACCGAATTTCGTACGACGCACGCAAAGTGAGCGCGGCCCAAGAACTAAGCAAAAATATCTACAAAAATCTAAATCAGTTTTATTCACAAAGGTAATGTAATGCGACATTCTATTACGTTCTACAAGAAAAAGCCCATTCAGTAGTTTGAATGAACATTTTTCACCCACGTGGCCCACCTGATGATAAGTGGTCCACGCAGCCTACGGCCAATATGGGAGGTATCACAGGTGCGATGCCATCCCAGAGACAAAGCTGAAATGCCTGAAGTGCCTGTAATTACACCGGCACCCACACCCTTCAAACCGGAATACAGCAAAGCCATTTGGCGGTTGAATTAGGTGTGGTGGTAGTACTTCCCCGGGCGAGCTCGTTCACCATGAGCTCTACTACTACTTTCATTACGATCTCGAAATGTTTTTACCCGCGTATAATCCATTATTTTAGGTATGAGATCTCCTATTTCTACACCTAGCCTAGAAGAATAAGATTCGGACGAGTAATTAATATATTTTTTTTATTATTTAAATTATATTTTCTTACTTTTTTTTTGTTTTTTTTTTATTATTATTACTCTATTTATAGTAAAACCACTATAACCTGTTGTCCGTTTAGAATTTAAGATTGGTTAGTCTGGAGTCAGAATTTCCGTAAAAATCAAAAGGTTTGGTTATTTTATTGGGATTATTGTTAGTGTAGATTGTAATGAATCATTCAAAAACATCGTGTCATCAATATAAGAAAATGAGTTGTTTTTAGTTCCATAAATTCTGTAGGTAGGCACCATCGCGAACACGGGCGTTGGACCACTTTTCAACCTTATTACTAAGGGCATATGGGTGAAAAGTGGTCGACCTCCATTGTCTTCGATTGTACGTACTACCTTAAATAAATACATTTTTTTTACGTAGTTTTTTTACCTTAAATCGTCGACCCGATTCCTAGAACAAAACCTACCTCTAATAGTTTCAGATTTGTCCATACTTCCATATCAACGGATCGCCTGTATAGTTGAAATGAACGACTAACTTACTGAAGCCAGCAGCTAAGTTTAATTATAAGCTAAGTACACTACTGCACATAAAGGAACACCGTGATGTTGACCTGTATTGATCCAACATTTTTTTTAACTTATTTACAACTTGGGTTACAACCTGACTAAATGATTAAATACATGAATATACAAATATGATCTGTTCTAAAAGGATCTGATGAAAATGTAAACAAATGGAATACAAAACGGGCCTATGGATGCCAATGTGTGATGCTACTTATTTTTGATATCATTCAGGTGTCGAACATTTTATACACAAAAATTAAAGAAAAAAAAGTACTACACCTACGTTGTAATAGTTAAAACATGTTTGGGATGTTGATATTCAATTAAAAGTTGGTATTTTTTAAATGTTCTGCTTAAAATACTTGTTATTAAAATATGAATTTTGGCATTTCCAATCTCAAATAACAGCCGAACGAAAAACTACAATTCACCCCCATAAAATAATTGTAGTTTTTTTTTTCTAGTCGGCGCTTTAATTATGGAGTACGAAATTAATGATCTCCTTGAATGCTTTGATTTGATCATTTGAATGCTTTACCCGAAATTCTGAGTTTGAATCACCGTAAAGATGTTTTTCATTTGACAAAAGAGGTTAATTTCACAACCTGAATTTTCGTCGGTATATAATATGGTCTGCTCTAAAAGTATCTGATGAAGATGTAAAGAAATGGATCAGAAAACTGACCTGTGGATGCCAATGTGTAATTGGTGGTGAATAAGCCGTGGCGTGCACCAAAAAATATTAAATTTTCTGATACAGACTGAACTTTAATTATTGGAAACATTTTTTTTTACGGATTTTTTTTTGTTTATTATATTTATTATTGTATTTATAGGAAAACTACTATAACCTGTGATCCGTTGAGAATTTAAGATTGGTTAGTCTGGAGTCAGAATTTCCGTAAAAATCAAATGGTTTGGTTATTTTATTGGGATTATTGTTAGTGTAGATTGTAATAGTAGTAAAAGGCGCAATATTTTTTTTTTAATTTACATCTTCTCGGGCAAAATCAACCCTAGTCTTATCGCCGAAAATCGGATCTTCCAGATTCCTTTAAATTAAATCTAAATAATTTGATACAACCTACCTAGTACAACTACATAAGTACGCTACGCAGCATTAACTCCTAAAGTACGACTGGTCGATTTTTGTACATTTTGTTGAAAATTTGTTTTGCAAATAAGTACATACTAGAACTAACCTTCACTATTTCTCACATACACATACATACAAACTTCTCATACATTATGCTTATCTTATACAATTAATATTATACAATACTTATAGTGTATACTGTCCTAAGTAAACTAACCGTGAGTGTAACTCACGCCTAAGGATATTTTAAGTATAATCCATACAATGGCCCAGGCCTTTGACACTGGTACCAATTTAATTACAAATAACATTTTTAATGTTTTTCTAAACCATTCTAATACTTAAAAACTAATCTACGCGCGGCATAAGAATTTAAGTTGTATTATTAATTCACTGGAACAACAGTTTCTAGCTGTCAGTTCCAAAATTAGTCCAGCATTGCTATTCTGTAAGAAACTCACGGTAAAAACTTGACATTTGACATCGGTGAAGGTAAAACTTCTTAAGGAAACCAGCTGATCTATTCTGTAAACTTAGGTGAAGTGAGCTGTCATTCCACGTGATGTAAGGGATTGCCACTATCAAGAGCTCACTTCACCTAAGTTTTCACGGTATGAGATATTTACAGAATAGATCGGCTGGTTTCCTTAAGAAGCCACCTTCACTGATGTCAGTTAATGTCACCATGTAATGAATTGAAAAAGTCGATAAATTATGGGCTGAATAAAAGATATCTTCTTTTATTCGTGGAATAAAATTGACGTCCTACAGTTTTTGAATGGAAAATCTGACAGAAAATCAAAATTATTTATCAAATAAAGGCTTAGGAGAAATCAGGTCTGAGTGCACATATTATAAGTGTAAAGTCTAAATACAGTAAATATTACCATTTTATTTTACAAAGTGACAACTAAATTCTGTAACATTTTTACGGTGAATTTTTAATACAACTTTAAGCAGAAATATTTACAAAAGATTTAATAAGTTTTATACTTTTATTATTTTACAACTACTCGAAATTGACGAATTTTGTTTATCGTGTCACGTGCCACTTTCTTGTAAACCTTATCTTATAAGGTAAGTACGGTTGACCTCCAATAATGTACCTTTTTTGTGTCCCATGCCAAAATAGACAGGCAAAACAAAAAATCTTATGGAATCACTCCCGCTGGTATCCGTCCGCCTGTCACACGCGATGTTCTCATAAATGTTTTTGGTAATAAGTTGAGCAAACGATAGGAGTTTAATCAATATAAAACATTGAGTAAAAAAAATAACATTATTTTTAATAATGCATCCTGATTAAAGCGTAATGTTTTTTTTTACGCCTTCTCGGGTAAAATCAATAATTAGCCTAACTATCGAATATCGGGGTTATTCCACTAATCCCCATTTCGCCCATCCCTATTACGAGCATAGAGCTTGTAATGGGGATGGGCGAAATGAGAGACTTCAATGGGGACTTGTGGAAGAAAATGTTCGGAAATCCCCATTGACGAGCATTGTCAATGGGGATTAGTGGAAGTCTCGAAAACCGAATCTTTTGAAAGATTTTTTAAAATTAATTCAATCATTTGGTACAAATTATACAACTATGTAATTACGATACGCAACACTAACTCCACAAGCACAACTGGGCATATTTTGTAGATTTTGTTGAAAAGGAGTTTTGTAAATAGGTACACTATTAGAGCTAACCTTCACTATTCATACACATACACACACACTACACAAACACATCCACACTTCCCATACATTATATTATACCCATCTAACCTTGAGTTTAACTCACACCTAAGGATAATAATTCCTTATATAAACCTACAACATTTTAATGTTGTGTCTAGTCTAATATTCTATGTAATACTGTCAAAGCCTTAATAGTAGATCCTAGGTCCCTAATGGGCTACACGCGGCATAAGCCCTCACTCACTTTACATGCGTTTTGGTACGACATTCGGTGCGAACAATCTCGATCCTTCAAGTACTTTGGGATGCTCACACTCGATGCGAGTTAGTCGAACCTCCAGTGTGAACACTCCCATTGACTTTGAAGATTCGGGACCGTTCGTGCCTTTTTCGTACGTGTTCGCATGACCGAATTTCGTACGACGCACGCAAAGTGAGCGCGGCCCAAGAACTAAGCAAAAATATCTACAAAAATCTAAATCAGTTTTATTCACAAAGGTAATGCGACATATTCTATTACGTTCTACAAGAAAAAGCCCATTCAGTAGTTTGAATGAACATTTTTCACCCACGTGGCCCACCTGATGATAAGTGGTCCACGCAGCCTACGGCCAATATGGGAGGTATCACAGGTGCGATGCCATCCCAGAGACAAAGCTGAAATGCCTGAAGTGCCTGTAATTACACCGGCACCCACACCCTTCAAACCGGAATACAGCAAAGCCATTTGGCGGTTGAATTAGGTGTGGTGGTAGTACTTCCCCGGGCGAGCTCGTTCACCATGAGCTCTACTACTACTTTCATTACGATCTCGAAATGTTTTTACCCGCGTATAATCCATTATTTTAGGTATGAGATCTCCTATTTCTACACCTAGCCTATAAGAATAAGATTCGGACGAGTAATTAATATATTTTTTTTATTATTTAAATTACATTTTTTTACTTTTTTTTTGTTTTTTTTTATTATTATTACTCTATTTATAGTAAAACCACTATAACCTGTGGTCCGTTTAGAATTTAAGATTGGTTAGTCTGGAGTCAGAATTTCCGTAAAAATCAAATGGTTTGGTTATTTTATTGGGATTATTGTTGGTGTAGATTGTAATGAATCATTCAAAAACATCGTGTCATCAATATAAGAAAATGAGTTGTTTTTAGTTCCATAAATTCTGTAGGTAGGCACCATCGCGAAGACTGGCGTTGGACCACTTTTCAACCTTATTACTAAGGGCATAAGGGTGAAAAGTAGTCGACGTCCATTGTCTTCGATTGTACGTACTACCTTAAATAAATACATTTTTTTTACGTAGTTTTTACCTGTATAGTTGAAATGAACGACTAACTTACTGAAGCCAGCAGCTAAGTTTAATTATAAGCTAAGTACACTACTGCACATAAAGGAACACCGTGATGTTCGAAGTTGTCCTTGAGTGCCTACTTGTCTTACAGCATCAGATTTCAGCTTGTAAGACCTGTATTCATCCAACATTTCTTTTTACTTATTTACAACTTGGGTTACAACCTGACTAAATGATTAAATACATGAATATACAAATATGATCTGTTCTAAAAGGATCTGATGAAAATGTAAACAAATGGAATACAAAACGGTCCTATGGATGCCAATGTGTGATGCTACTTATTTTGGATATCATTCAGGTGTCGAACATTTTATACAGAAAAATTAAAACATGTTTGGGATGTTGATATTCAATTAAAAGTTGGTATTTTTTCAATGTTCTGCTTAAAATACTTGTTATTAGAATTTTGGCATTTCCAATCTCAAATAACAGCCGAACGAAAAACTACAACTCACTCCCAATATAGATGAATGTCTTGGTAATTCCTTCTAGTGGGTGATTACGTTAGAATTTAACTTGGACAGGGGTTGTTTACACTTTCATCTGAAGCTTTTAGAACAGACTATTCTAACTGACTTAAGGTTACATTTCCCTAAACAATGAAGACCTACATGAATGACTACATTAATGGGCGCTGACCAAAGATGATTGTATCATTATTTTTAAAAGAACTTATAGATTTAATTATGAATCTAAACACTACTTAAACATTAAAGCTCTGTACCTTCCGATTTTAAAAATCATTGCATGTTATATTTCAGGCTAAACTCGAAAAAAATTATCGTTTTACACATTCATTTACTGATAAAAGGTCGTCAGTTCAGTTGGTCATAGAGTCAAGTTTAGAGTAAAAAGGGTAGCGTATATTTCTTTGAGAGAGGAGCAGAAGTAAAAGATACGAGAGTGTACAGACAGATGTTACTGTTTGGCGATCACAGTAGAGTTGTAAACGGAGAAAAAATCCATCACAAAGCTGAGAAGTATTGTGCAGAAACAAATTGATAGGAAACTTACATACGAGAATCAACACAAAAATTTACTAACAAATTAGCTAGCGGAAATGTGACGCCGTAACTTATAAGTTGTAGGTCGTAGGTTTGTACCCAGACAGGCGCATTACTTTATGAAAAACTCAAACACGTAAAAGACTATGATTAATTAATTACAGTACAGCTATTTAACGTGTGCGCCTCGGTGATCGTCAAATAACTTCGGAAATACGAAGGCGCAATGACATTATTTCAATATCTTTATAACCCAATTGGTTTAAAGGTGCTGCACTAAAAAAATATTGCTATGACGGAAAGAATATTAGTATTAGGTACTGTGATTCTCAGCTTTGTGATGGATCATTTTACTCAGAGGACGCTGCTGCCCATCCTCCTTTGAAGCCCTTAGTCGCCTTTTACGACACCCACGGGAAGAAATGGGGTGGTGCTATTCTTTATTTCCGGCACCACACGGAACTATACATCATCATCTGCCTAGCCTTTTCCCAACTATGTTGGGGTCGGCTTCCAGTCTAACCGGATGCAGCTGAATACCAGTATTTTACATGAAGCGACTGCCTATCTGACCTCCACAACCCAGTTACTGGGTAATACGATACCCCTTGGTAAGACTGGTTGTCAGACTTTCGGGCTACTGACGACCCGTAACGACTGTCAAAGATCCACGAATAACAGCCGGGACCAACGGCTTAACGTGCTTTCCGAGGCACGGAGGGGACTTGGTACGTGAAAATGGTCACCCATCCACGGACCAACCGCGGCAAGCGTAGCTTAACCTGATCGATCGACCCGTGCGGCTGTTATTACTTAGCCACAAGCCCCTCTACCTGTGGTGGGTTCCGTGTGGTAACCCCTAGTTACCACACGGAACTATACGTCCATTTATTAATTAGCTATTTAAAGAAAGCCAGCAATATTTCAAGGTTCGCGCTCACCAAGATCAATACTTATTCTTAGATTTTACTGTCTTATTCTATAATAATCTCTTTATAAACAATCTATTCTTAATATAATAATTATAATCTAATTATATACATAATATGAAAAGCTTAGTATGCACGATAATATGTAGATTCTCGATTCAATTTGTTAGACGATTAATGAAAGGAGATGTCGAAAAGTCAAAATCGCCTTGCTTTTCAGAGCTGTCAGTGTCCGCGTGTACAAAAACTCGTGTATCGAAGTGTCAAAAAACTCCTTGTGTAAACGAGGCTATAAAATTGAGTACAAGCAAATCATGAACACATTCATTCACTGACATATAATAAGCAAGTACGCTGGACTTCATACTATCGATGACAAAATGAAGAAATTTGATTTTCGCCATTTTGGCGCTGACGGGAACGTCAGTCCCTATCAAAAATATTAGTTCATCCGTGGAACTAATATTTTTGATAGGGAGTTTTATAAGATGCGCATACTCTCATGATAAAAATGTTCTAAATATCTCGTAGTAAACACAAAATACACAAAAAAAGTCTTATTCCACGATTTAGACCAAAATCATCAGCGACGTACCAACACAACACGACGATCGTTTGCAACAGTGAGTGTATCAATTTTAGTTCCTGAGACGCTCGAGCGGGGCGCTTTGAATCGGCACAAAAAACAACTGTCATTTCATAAAGTATATTTAGTCCAGCGTACTTGTTTATTAGCGGTCAGTGCAGACAATGCACAGCCTAAACCGCTGGGTCTGGAAGAATCAGAATTTTGCAATAGAGCTCCTTAACAAAAGTGAGCATGGAATGAAAGTTTGTACAGATTTGTATTTCTGCCGATGGAAATAGGACTTTCCATCGGCAAGCACAGTCTTGTCTTTATTATAAATACCTCCGAAGCCAACGCGAAGATACTGCTTCAATCTTGAGGGGCTTGAATGGAAAATTGAGCAGGATGATGTATGGTGATTGCAGTTCCATGGGTAAATTGTGGGTACCTAAAAACATTTCAAGTTTTATGTTGTGTCCAACTTCAGAAAAAATAAGGTCATGTATTCGACGCAAACGTATATTTTGTGTACATTTGTATGGTCCGTGATTTTCCAAAAAAAAATATTGAACTTTTTTATGATTACGATTGTTTTTTTCACAATATATGTATAAGTAAAATTATATAACTCTGTAGCCACTATGGTATGGGCAGAAGGGTAAAGATGTATAGGTACCTACCTCATTGGTAGGGCGCCGTTGTGTTCTGTATCCCGGCAGGCAGCATTCACCGTGCTTTGAGCTGTTTTTGGCTATGTTATAGCCGCTGTGACCAGTTCAGGAAAGAGTGTCGTGGAAGGTAGATGTTCCGTTGATCTAAAAATATCTCAAGTTTTATTTTGCGTCAAATCTAAAAAGCAATAGGTTTTCTGCCTTTTTTGATATTTTTATATCACAAATCTATATCCTTAATGATATGGGCAGAAGTGTACCGTTGAATACGTACCTCATCATTAAGGAGATGATATTATGTTTTGTATCTTTCTGGTGATGGAAGTTAGAGGTTGCGTAATCGGAATCATGAGTATATTGTGGGGACCTGAAAACATAGTAAGTTTTATTTTGTATCCGGCAATATGAAAGAAGTTTTGGATAATCCGGGATTTTCGCAAAAACGACTAAACCCTGTTGTTATACATATAAGGTATATATATCAAAGCTCTGTGTCCCCGATGGTATAAGTAAAAAGCTAACGACGTATACGTACCTTATAGGAAGCGAAGTTGTATTTTTCTTTGTGTAATTCCGCGAACGCGCATGCTTTGAGCTGTTTTAGGCTAAATTATAGCTGCTGTTACCTGTTCAGGAAACAGTGGTGTGGAAGGTAGATGTTACGTCGTCGGATTCATAAGTAGATTGTGGGATCTGCAAATATTTCAAGTTTTATTTTGTGTCTGATCTCAAAATTATAGGTTTTGTGTCTTGTTATGACTATTTATATCTCAAGCTTGTATCCCCAGTGGTACAGGCAGAAGGGTGCCGTTGTATACGTACCTTATCAATCAGTAAGGAGCTGATATTCTGTTCTGTATCTCTTTGGTGAGAAGATTCTTCTTATAAGATTGTCTGACGATAACTTTAAGCTATACGAGAGCTTCTAACCGCAAATTGAGCTAAGTCAAAGCTGCTCTAACCAGATCAGGAAACAGTCATTTGGGAGTTAAAGGTTGCATAATCGGAGTTATGGGTATATTGTGGGAACCTGAAAACATATTTAGTTTTATTTTGTATCCGACATTGTTATAAATATTAAGTATATGGCAACTCTATATGGTATTGGCAAACGGGCAATGACGTATACGTACCTTATGAGCAACGAAGTACCTAACATTTTTCTTTGCGTTACTGGTTACACATGTAGGTACGAAGTTTCTGTAGTATTTTTGGGTAAATCTTATACTTAAAAGTATTTATCTCTTGGCATTCTCAGCTTTTCTTGGCTACGTGATGCAACTTCTGCTGTAATTTCTTTGCAAATATTACTTTTTTATCAACTGTTTCGTTTTGACAATGCCTAAGGATATTATTTAGGTGTTTTAATGCCGTTTGCACTTAAAAATTCCAGCTGTGTGTTGATTTTTATGCACATGTCTTGTCTTTAATACCTTTTTAATACCTCTGAGGTGATTGCAGTTGCAATATTGTGGGTATCTAAAAACATGCCAAGTTTTATGTTGTGTCCGACTTCAAAAAAATAAGGTCCTGTACGTCTGGTCTGTGATTTTCTAAAAAAATATTGTACTTTTCTATTATGATGGTGTTCTGTATCCACTATGGAATGGACAAAAGGGTACACACAACTCTGTCCCTCCGATAATATATGTAGAAGTGTAGGTACCGTTGTATACGTACCTCATCAGTAGGGAGCTGTTCTTGTTGTGGTGTTGTTGTTGTTCTGTATTTGGGCAGCCAGCATTCACCAGAGGGTGGCAACATAGTGTTCAAAATCATGATTTTGTTTTTTTTTTTCGTGACCTTTAATAAATCATATTTAGTCTGCCTTTATCCGGTTAGACTGGAAGCCGACCCCAACATAGTTGGGAAAAGGCAGATGATGATTTAGTCTGTCTTTGCTACATGATACATTATCTACTTTATGTGCGAAATCTGATGGAACAACCTTTTCATTGACTGCTTTTTCATTATGTTTATACGATATCTTTAGGCTTTACAAGAGTTGCATTCCACCTTCTTAGTTCATCTCAATTCCGCGGAATTTTATACTTTGTATTTTATAGAGAAGGTCAGGTAAAATTGACCCCGATAACTAGACCGCGCATAGTTTAAAATCTCTTGACAATCTCAAGACACTTCAGTTCGGGTTATATGTTGGCCTGGTTCCCATCATATACTGAGTGCCTGATTGTTGGGATGTTTGAGGACCCATGTGAAATTGAGCATAGTTGTTATAGCCGCTGTGGCCGCTGTGGCCGCTGTTGCCGCTGTGTCCTGTGTGGGCTATCGGTCTAGCTGATGGCCACTGTTGTTGCGGTACAACGTTATAAACAGCCGTTGATACCAAAGGCTGCGAGACCGGAATCGTTTGGCCAATTGTATTGATAACACCACCACCACCACCACCACCACCACCACCACCACCAACAACACCACCACCACCACATTGCCACGTGGCCATCGTGTGGCCACTTCCATTATTGTAGCCAGTTCCATTATTGTAGCCAGTGATATTCTGTCCGACCCCTTCGTATCTGTTTTGAGTATGAACCTGGTAATTATGTTGGTGGTATTGGATGTTTTCTTGGTGAGCGTGGCCTCCGCAGGCTTGGCGGTACCTTTCACGCAGCAGTTGGCACCGTAGTTTTTCTTGTTGATAAGGGTGGTTTTGATGGGTATGTTTATGTCGATATCTGTAAAAACATATTAGATTTTATTTTATCCAACTTCAAACATTCAGCATTCCCATCCAACGTGGTAATGCTGCCAGCCTTTTGGGCACCTATCCCAATATTGACAGTGATGCGGACGAATTTTTTGATGCCCAATGAGCTCCTGCGTTTTTCTATATTTTTTCGTATTATATACTTGTATATAGTATATATTAGTGTTAGTTCGATAAAATGTAAATAAAAGTACTTCAAACCCCGAGTTTATATGCCGGTAGTTTGAGGTTGCATCATGCTTGTATATAATTGGAATCATGGTCACCTATACTGGGGGGCACTGAAAATATATTTGTATGTTCTGCTTTGAATCCGTCTTTAAAACAAAGAACAATCTGTATTCGACCCGCCCGCGTCATTTATCTTCTCAACTTTCAGAAAGTAACATTGGTATTTTTTTTATTATTTGTTCACTTTCCGCCTCATTGTGATTTTTTTTTAATGATTTTTAAATCCAGATCATTAAATGGCAGCAATGTGTACGCCAATTCATTTGGCATTCCTAATATACACCGTGTTCCGGACGATATACATAAACTTAAATAGAAATAAGCATTTTTCATTACGGACACATTAATGAATTCTTATTTTTTGTTAATTTTCATACAAACTAAATACCTTGACGTAAATCACCCGATATGCATGCCTCTTTATCTCTTTATATGAGGCATTTGATAGATTTATGATTTTAATTGCACTAAGCGGCAACATAGGCCAAATTAAGACCCTTTCTTACTGCATAGCTCAATTAAATTTTATTAAATGAAATTACAAATATATAAAGAAAAGAAAGAAAGAAAAATGCGTTTATTCAAATATTGGCATTACACAAAATTAAATTACAGAATAATATTATAATGCCAAAAGGGGCTCAACTCACATACACACACCCACATCATATATACTACATCCTTTGTTAGATTTGATTTGTAAAAGCTATAGAAGCGTTTGCCAAAATTTATGGATAACGTGAAGAACACGGTGTATACCAAAAATTATTATTCATTATAATTAATAATAATTAATTTATTATTATTATTAATTATTTTAATTATTATTTACATCTGTGTAGGGCAAAAGAGTAATAACATATGTATACGTACCTCATGGGCAGCGAATTAACGTTTTTTTTAATGCAGCCTGCATTCACGACACTGCAGCCAGGAACGTCAATGCTGCCAGTTTGTTGAGCCACTTCGTCGGGCCGAGGATTAGAGGTTCCTGTACTATTTTTTGATAAATCGTTCAACAGTATTTCTTTATTCCTAGTGCTGGCCTCTATAAGCATGTTTAACTTTTCCTGGCTTATAGAAGTTGCAGCGTTTACTTTAATCTCCTTCACAAATACCACCTCTTCGTCTACCTTTTTGTTTTGACAGTGTCTAAAGATATCTTTTAACTGCTCCAGTGTTGTAATGCCGTTGATACTTAGAAAATTCAGCATTTTCTTTCCCTCGTCCATGTCCGTCTGGCTGCTCATTCTGGCGCTGGCGATTTGTTGTTTTTACGGGTGTGTTAGTGCTATAGACACTTGTCCTAGGTACTTCTTCGTCTAAGGTATAGCAAATAAATAGTGCTTGGCAACGAATTAATTCTTGAGGTCATTCGACTGATGGGATGCTTTTTATGCTACTATTTAAAACCGAACTTTTTTATTTTCTACTTTTTCTGCTATACCGGCTGACTTTTTTACCGTCTGTACGTAAACATGGTATAAACGGTGAAAGGAGTAGAAGCCTATGGCACAAAAATCTCTAATTTTCACAATTTTTTTACATTCAATCCTTTCATTGTTAAGCCGGCCGAATCTTTGATAATTTCCGCGCGTACAGTAGGGTGCTTATAAGTTGAGTTTTTACATTAATTGACAATTTATTTGTGTTTTTTTTGTGTTACTATGAGAAGTTTAATTCAAGTAAGTAATAGTATTTATTGATAGGTTAATTACATTTTAGGTTATTGAAAAAAAAAGAAATTTCTGTGTGTGTGTGTGTGGCTTCTACTCCGTTCACCTTTTCTATCCTGTTTTTATCCAGACGGTATAAAAGTCAGCCGATATATTTAATGAGCACTTTGTTTTTTTTTTTTAGTCGTACGTCCAAATGAAAAACGGAACCCTTATAGGATCACTCGTGTGTCTGTCTGTCCGTCTGTCACAGCCATTTTGCTCCAAATCTGATAACCTAATCGCCACTCTGTATATGGAGGTCACTTTTGAGAGGCGAATAAGTTTTGTTTTTTTTTTATTTACAATGCCAACACTGCATAACTTTGATTTCTTTCTTAAAACTTTCTGGTTTTGATATTATTTGGTGGCAAACGTGTTTGTTGGTGGTTGTCACCGCCTACCCAGGACCCTGATTCTATTAATTTTCGTACGTTCCAATTTATATGTTTTAGACAAAATTTACAAGATTCTATCGATTTGTGAGAGATGTTCTCAAAACAAACAATCGATAGACAAGTGAATCGCTTGTAAATTAGTGGAATAAAACTTAAAAGACTAATTCTCCTATTTAAAAAAACGTTCAAAAAGTTGTAATCTCATTTCAGCGACAATCGATGTCAAAGACTTGTCTAAAATGTAGGTAAATGTCAACTATACCGGTGGATTTATAAGACGGGGCAAAAATGGTTAAATTTTTGCAAAATGTATTTTTTGATCAATTTTTAGATACAAAAAACACATTTTGCAAAAATTTTACCATGAGTTACTATTTTTTTAACAATTGGTTGAGTTTAACTACGGATCAAAAAACCGGCCCTAAGGGTAGGTACAGTCGCGGTCAAAATCATAAATCATTATAAATATCATCCGGTTTATTTATTTATTTTTCTATTTCTTCTTGTCTTGTTTATATCTCCCGTATACTATTTTTAATTTTATATTTTGAATTGTTTCTTCATTTGTTTTTTTTTTACATTGTTCTCACATTATAGAAGCAACAAGGATAATGTACCCAGGATTTTGTAATAATATCTTGATTTAAAAGAGTGTCGTTGGAGTTTCTTGCCCGTTCTTCTCCATAGAGATCTACGTTTTGGAATGGGCAACTACATAGCTTCAACTTTCTGACTAACTGACCGACTATTTAATTTTGACAATTTAAAGTGCCTGTAAATCGTTTAAAAGAAATAAATGCTTTGTGTTTGAGTTTTGACTACACTGGTTGACGTCATCACGTTAACCCCGGCTGTCGCTGAAAACCAGCGCTGGGGCTTTTTATAGCATAGGGCATTATGCTGAGCGATGGCCGTTTTGCGTGAATGTTGCGTATATTTTGCCCCAACATGTTTTTGTGTTTGTGATCTTTCTCTGCATCATGCCCGCAAATATACATACTTATTTTCTTTTTTTTATTATTTTCTTTGATTTTTCAGGAGAGCATTTTTAACGCAAAACTGTGAAAAAAGCTATCTTCTTCCTTTTTACAACACTTAGTCTTTAGGGCCTTACAAAGGAAATGGTTAAAGACAATTTTTTTTTTCCCAAAATATAGTGCCTAGATACACCTACCTACCTACCTATCTACTTCATAGAAAAAAATCAACGAAATGAGTCACCTGCCATATATCCGCTTCTACGCGGGACTTCCTACTTAATTGCTTAAGCTTATTTAATTTTAAATACCTATTAAAACAATAATAATAATAAATAAAAGTATATGGACTCAGCAATCATTGTGCCGATAGTCGTGACAGCCAATGGGTTAATAGCCAAGAGCCTCGACCAACACCTGAGGAGGCTCTCGTTGGGCAGCTGGATCAAGGGCTTGATTCAGAAAGTGGAACTTCTGGACACGGCTCGCATTGTCAGGAGGTTCCTCTCTTTGGAGCCCTGACCGCTGGTAGCTTGGACCCTGTTCCCGATACCGGTGGGCTACTATTTTTTATATTTTAACATGTTTTTATATTTTTTAATTCTAATATTTAAAAACATAATTTATAGGTAAGTATTAAATAAAATGAAGGAGAAAATAAAGGTATGTAATCATTTTCCATAATTCACTAATACTTGTAACGACGGGATTATTATTCTTGTACTAAATAACGTAAGTATAAAAATCGATGTTAAAACGGCTATGTGACAATCTATCTAGACTCTCTTTGTTTTCAACAGGTGAACGCGCCAATTGTCCGACGTTTGGTACGACAAGGACTAATGGTACAATATGTCCATGTCTATTTTGTCACTTTGTGAAAAATACTAGTAGTTTTTATATACGTGACTAAATATCAGTAAAAAAATGAGAATTTTACAGAAAAAAAATCTTTTGATAAAACAAAGAATTTTGAGTCGATTTATGAAATAAGTGAATTTGTAAAAAGTGCAGTTGTACTTTGCTGCCGATTTTTTTTTATGACATTGAAGTGTGCATCTTCAGATCGCGACTGTACCTTAACCGTTGTAGCTACAGCAAAAAACGGTGTAGAGACTCAGATTGTCCAGAACTTTCTGAGACATTTTGATCAGAAGTCACTGATTTAAAAAAAAATGTGTGTACCAGAAAAATCAGAAATCCCAAAAAAATCCCATACATTTCGTAGGAAAAGAGACAGGCGCATTACTTTTTGTATTTAATTTCATCACCACTACTCTCAAAACGGTGAAGGAAACTAGCGTTAGGAAACCGGCATATCCTATAATCAAAAATTTGAAGACAGGTGACATCCACCAACCCGCACTGGCCCCGCGTGGATTATGGCACGCTCTTTCTCACAAATAGGAGGCCTGTGTTCCAGCAACGGGAACTTTATAGGCTGTTTATGATGCAACCAAGACTGCTTGACGGTCAAAGTAGGCAGTTATGGCGGTACTTCCCCGGACGAGGTTTTATAAACGAGCTCTACTAACTACTAGGTACCAATCTAATTTAAAATTGGCATGGACAAGCCGACAGATACTTCGTTATTTTTAGAATTTTTATTTAAACTATTTTTTTGCCTGAAACAATACAGAAATATGTTTAATCCTTGAACGGTATGCAACTTAAGGCCAGATAAAATTCAATATCAGTTTCATGCGGGAATCGAACCGGTAGCGCAGGACTCCTTCGCTCAACCACTGCGCTAGCGCCAGCTACTCTATCCATGTCGACCAAGAATGTTTCAGTGGTCCAACTTACTTTTTTTTGGCGATGTCCTTGCTGTCCTGCGGCTTTTTCTCCACCTTGTCACGCTTTTTGTAACTTTGAGTTTTCCTATTATTATTCATTAAATCTCGCGTAATTCTACGATTTAATTGTTTTTCGTTACATTTTTCATATAAAGTAAGGCCATTTTCAGACTGTGGGTTTTTCTCACATGTTTTTAAATTTTCGTATTTTGTAATTAGCCAATTGTGCCCCTCAAAATCTCGTCCGATTCTACGATTATAATTTTTTTCTGTAACGTGTTTTTGGTACAAAAAAAGGAGATACTTCGTTGTTTTCATAATTCACAAACTTAAATAAAACACAAGACAAATATAGACTTTTAACTTACTAAATAAAATAACGCGAAGTAATAGGCAATTTACGATAAAGAGAGAATTAAGCACGGTAAAGACGGACTTAGGCTTCGCGATTCCGGACTTCCGGAGAAATTCAGTGTCAAGATTTGACAAAGTATTCGGTGTCGCGGCTCGTCGAAGACTGATGGAGCTGCAGACCTGGGAGCCTTTTATACATCCAGAGGAACACGACAGGGGATGGTAGCCACTGCCCCCTAATTTTCTCGACCAATAAGCGAGCCCTGCGCGCGCTGCAGCCAACCCTTTGTCTACAATAAAAATGTTTTACTTCACTACACATTATATACCTAAAGGTGATGCATATAAGGTTTTGAATACTGCCAACAATGCTTGTTAATTTAATGTAGTTATGTTTTCACTGCAGAGTTGCGCCCCTTTCTCAGTATATAACTTATGTAGTTAATATAAGTAGATGGATACATAACATACTTGTTTTTTTACATAATCATTATTTGATTATGTGGAGGTAGGTACCTAACATATCCAAGCAGTTCGAGTTTATCTATATACAAGCAGAGCGCCGCGGGCATAAATCATGAGCTTCTATACAAACATTCTTCGGCTATTACACAATTTTAGGGGATGCATTTTCAAAAATCTTTTCTCAGTACTCACCCTCGCCATTATAAGGAACTCTTGTGCAACGTTTCAAGCTGCTAGGCCCAGCGGTTTAGGCTGTGCGATGCCTGTCAGTAGTTTTAAGATGTAGATTATTACTTCGAATGGATAGAATAAAGTGTTTAACTGACGAAGAATTTCAACGCAATCCATGGTAACAGGTTGCGTGTCGATTTCCCTGCCACCCTGTAGATTTAGGAGGAAGTCTGTGAGTCTGAAAGTGGTACCAATGACTGAAGAAAGTGGTAAGGAAATCGGTTGTCATGGTATGGGCATGTGATGCGAAGGAACGGGTAAAGTTTTAAAGACCAAAGAAACGATGGATGGACAGTGTAAAAGATGATAGGGCTAGAAAGGGAGTGCGTTCCGAGATGACGACTAATAGAAAAATATGGCCAAAAAAGAGCTGCAGTGCGATTCTGTAACCATCTCACCGTGAAAACTTAGGTGAAGTGAGCATGGAGTGAGCTGTCATTCCAAATAATGCTAGGGATTGACATTATTGACAGCTCACTTTAAGCTCACTTCACCTAACTTTTCACGGTGAGATTTTTACAGGATAGACCGGCTGGTGCATCGACCCGAACTAAATTGGGATAAGGGCAGGAGAATGTCGATTTAATATTTACCTACTGTAAGCGTGTGTAACCCATTTTTGTCAAAATCGATACAAATTCCATACTTTTTTAAGATAATGCTAGATACTATTGCAAAAAAAAATAATGCTAATAAAAATAAAACTAAAATCTACGTACGTTTAGGTATTAATAAGGGTGATAGTGACTAACCGTTGTTGGGTCTGTAAAAAGAAAATGTTATTGAATACGCGTACACATACGTTTTACCTGCGTTCATTCTGAAAGTTTGGCGAACGCGACGCGACGGACGCTACCGCCGACGCGGCGACGGCCAGAGATAATCGCGTGCCGACGGCAAAATTTTTCCAAGTCTTTATATTTATTATTATATTCTTTATTTCATTAAGGGTTGATTTTTCCAACGTCACATAATTATATCGGAGGAATAATTTTGAATTTTTGATAGTTCTTCCATACTAAATCTGTCAGACGTCAATTTTATTCCACGAATTAAAATTATTTGTTGATTGAAAAACCTGCCCTAAATACATATACCTAAATTATATTTTTAAATATTAGAATCTAAAATCATTTGAAAATATAAAAGATAGTAAGCCCACCGATATCGGGAACAGGGTTCCAGCTACCGGCCCAACGAGAGCCTCCTTAGGTGTTATTATGTTAACTATTATATTTATCATTATAATAGTATTCAACTTTACCAACCTTAAGATTTCCTTCTAAAATAATCAACGTGTTTGCATAACTACCTATTCGCATAATTTTATTTAGATATGTATATTTTTTGGTAATTTTACTGGAATAATCTGTAATTAAGTTTAGCTAATCATGCTAATATTAAAAACGTGAAAGTTTGTATGGATGGATGGATGTTTATTACTATTTCACACAAAAACTACTGAACGGATTTGGATGAAATTTGGCACACAGATGGCTTATAACCAGGATTAACATATAGAAAACTTTTTATCCCGCTATTCCCACGGGATCGAAACTTATGCAGGTGAAACCGCGGGGCGCAGCTAGTACCTAAGTAATGTCTGTCCTATCTTACTTTGGTTTTTCCATTTACCTAATGAGTTTTTTTAATGCACTAATTAAGTGAATATTGGTCAAAGTTGCGTGATTAAAAACATACGGCCCGTCTATACGCTCATTCTAGCGTAGTTTAGCCGCGTAATCGTTGTGACACCAAGATGCGCAATACTGTTTCACCAACATGTTTTTGTGTTGCGGGGAACCTGTTGCTGTCAACACAGAATGTCCTCGCAACATGCCTATGGAAACGAACTACGCGCATCATGGTTTCCAGCAACATTTGATGTTGGTATCTACCTAGCTCAACATTATTCGAGCTTTAGGTGAGGATACACTAGAGCATTTTCTCGGCAATTTACATGTAATGTCACGTTCTTACGAATGGTACAATACAGGCAAAAGCTCAGTTTCGCTTTCGAATGCTCGACGCTGCGTTTTTTGACACATTATACTTATAAACGCCTGCTGCGTGTGTTTGGAGGCTAATATTGATGTTTATAATCTTATTTTTTATACGGGCCCTGAATACCCGCCGACAAAGGGGGAACTACGGCCAAGACTGTATAAAAAATAAAAAATGTATCGATCAAAAGAATATTTTTGTTTCAAACCGGATACTTTTAGTTTTGCGGTAAATAGTCAAAACATTATTGAAAATCAGCTAATTGTTATCTGATACTTTCTTTGTACCTAATAGGTAATATTTTAAGGCGTTTTCTCTGTATTCATGACACAGACATGTCAACAGTTAGACAATATTAAAGCTAAATTAATTAATCATAGTCATTACTTGGGTCACTGGGTCACGGAGGACCTTGCTGATGACGTGGACGTTGAGAGGGAACGAAGGGCATTGGCGGTCCGCGGGGACATGTTGGCTCGCAGGTTTAAACGGCGCCCTAATTAGGTAAAGTGCACAATGTTCAGGGCATACTACCAATCGTTTTATTCGTACACCCTGTGGATCAGCTACACTCAGCCGACACTCAATGTTCCTCGTGTACCTACAATATAATAATGCTTTTAGGATGTTGTTTGGGCTGCCAAGATGCTGTAGTGCGTCTGGTATGTTTATGGAGGCTCGGATTGGTGGTTATCATATTGCACCGTATCTGAGCAAGCTCCAACAGCATTCTGAAAGTAATAGAAGACCGTTTAGACGGTCCTTTTCTTAGTCACTGGATCGCACTCCAAGTGTTTATTTAATTTCGTTTATTTTGTCATTTTGTGGTTTACTATCTTACTAACACAAATATTGACGTTCTCTCAAATAAAGTTATTATATATTAGCTTGTATATTCCAGGGTAAAAATAACAGTAGGTAAGTAGGTACCTAGGTATGTACAATATGTTGTCCGCCACTTGTTATCACTGTATGTATCCGTCGTACAATTTTCTCATATTTCAACTTGGGGTTGCTGGGGAGATAATCTGCAGAAAGCCCCAATTCTGCTGCTGTTAAATCTACTAAGGTATTTCAAGTGTGTACTACCTAATTGAGTACACGTGTGTGTACAATCGCGTTGTGAGTTTATAAATGGCAATACAGATAGTGGGCTTTCTTGGGAGCACGACGTGAACAATTGTCTAATCCTCAAAACTGAGCACGTCATTTGCCTTCCTTCTGATCGCATTCTTCCTCTAATCGTGTCGATGGCTCTAAATGGACTCTGCCCAGAATTCGGCTACGTGTTTGACGCCATCACTATCGTCCATCAGTTCCTGTAACGTGCAGCTGACAGGACACATTATAGGACATGATAATAAGTGTCCCATCGTTTGTGGAACAGCACCACATTTACACTCTATGAATCTCCAATGCTCTGACCGCATTAAAGTTATATTATTACCACAGGGACAAGGGCAAACATGCGACATTATTGAAAACTGCAATAGACTACTTATTAGACGAATGTATTACGGAATACGTATCTAGCGGAGAGACATTTGAGGAAACTGAAGAGGCATAACAATGATACCGATGTTTGATGTTGCCTACTACTACTACTACCAGAGAACGTTACAGGAACTGACACTGGGAAACCGGGGAGGTTGACTTACAACAGTACTTATAATAAACCTTAGCGGTAATTATACTTTCGAGCCGTTTGGGGTTGAAATCCTCCGGGGGTCTGGTCATGGATTGTCCAACGAAATCTCCAAACGGCTGGTTGACCCTTCACCTTGGCCAGAAGCAAGGCAGGAGGCTTGGTTGTTGGGCATTGCCATACAACGCGGCAATGCCGGTCTGGGGTCTATCTCTTGGGTACATTAAAAATTACCAGTCGACAGTGATGCGACAGGAATTTTTCGACGCCATAATTTAGATTGTTAATAATTATAAAATAATTAGGTTAGGTTATTAAATTATACTAGGTACAAATTGGCAACCACAGGTACCTACGCACGGCTACACATCAAGCTATACATAACCAGTATAAGCTGACTTCTGATTGTACGAAAAACCTATACAATGAGAGGTCCGCTAAAACTGGAAATGCATAGCTTGACGTGTAGCCGTGTGTACCTACATTTTCTGATCCAATTGTTTATTTGTGTATTTTTGGAACATACATACCTATACTTAGAATAGAATATATATACCTAATTGCTTTAAAACATGGTAGGTACATTAAGGTCTTAGAAATAGAATTCAGATCTTACATGTTTCGCCAAGGCCAGTCCTTGGCGAAACATGTCTCATGTCAAGATCTTAATTCTATTTCTCTTAGACAAATATTTAAACACTTTAATTACATGTAAAAAATTAAAAGGATAGGTACATTATTCCAACATGTCTAATAACTTTAGTGAATTCTTAACAATAATAAAAAGTAGGTAATAATTATAATAAAAATATTAGTAACCATATTTATCTGTTACTTTTTTAGGGTTCCGTACCCAAAGGGTAAAAACGGAACCCTATTACTAAGACTTCGCTGTCTGTCCGTCCGTCTCCGTCCGTCTGTCACCAGCCTGTATCTCAAGAACCGCGATAGCTAGATAGTTGAAAATTTCACAAATTATGTATTTCTGTTGCCGCTATATCTAACATCAAATACTAAAAACAAAATAAAATAAATATGTAAGGGTAATTATTTCATGTTCCCTTACAACAAACGCGATTTTTTTGCCCTTTTTTGCTCGATATCAATAATGGCAACAGGTAGGCACTTGAAATATTCACAAAATACTCAGTTGTATTTTTACTTTAATAATAAATAATAAAATTAAAATAAAATAAATATTTAAGGGGGGCTCGCATACAACAGACGTAATTTTTATAGATAATGGTACGGAACCCTTCGTGCGCGAGTCCGACTCGCACTTGGCCGGTTTTAACAATAAATTCTTTCATACTATAAAAACAAATACCTACCAATAAGCCATTTATGTAGTTTGGATTTAAAGTATTTAAGTAATACCTACTTAACTTTTTTTACTTACACTAATACAGTAGGTGAATTACTTTACTTTCAGACACTCTTGACGTCCATGCAGGGTCGACACTCAACAGTGACTCCATATGGGGCATCCATATGGGCTCGAGACATTGGCACGAACGTGCTATAAGTATCTCTGATGCGTACGAAGCAAGACTCAGGCCGAGATTGATACACGTTGCTTAACACGAGCTTTTGCTCAGTGGCGTGTTGGGGGCCATCGCCCGTACCCTTGGTGAAGTACCACTTCTCGGCTATCAAATTATACGGCTTTGTACTGTGCAAAGCCGTATAATTTGATAGCCGAGAAGCCGTTCCATTCATCTTAAGCGCAGGCCACACCGCCAGCTGGCGGGCGGGCGGGCGAGCCGAGCGAGGCATCGTTTCACCTTTTTTCATACTTGGGTTCACACCGCGAACTACAGAGATAGGTAAGCTACCGAAGTACAAAAAATGTTCGCCCGCCTAGCCCGCCCGCCCGCTAGCTGGCGGTGTGGCCGGCGCTCTTTATACAGTATTTTTATCTAACAAAGCGACGCGCGCTTTACTTGTGGTTACCAAGTATACAAACCCGCTGTGAATGTGTGTAAGCGCCGAAGCTCTATATAGGTACCAGCCGAGACAATGGCGAAGTAGGAAGTGTGTGCGTGTGTGTAGGTATTATGTGCTGGCACTACTCGTTTTCACGCACACCTTCACAGCGTGTTTGTTAACCACAAGTAAAGTACGCGTCGCTTCGTTAGATAAAAATACTAAAGTGTTTTAAACTGATTTTTGCAAGCTGAAGGATGACGAGAATTCTACGAGGGAGGTGCGGGGCTCGCCCCATCCGCCGGGATCGGACCACGTTTGTAAGCCTTCGGAAAAGTCTTCTCATAAAGGAACAAAACCCATCAACGTTGCCCAACCCGTGGATCGAACCTGCACCCTAATTGCGTAACACATTATCAATCTCAGTCTGAACCATTTTGAAAGATATTGCTAATCCATTGCTTCATATGTTCCAAAAATGTGTCGGCTCAACTACGCAAATAATAATAATAATAATATCCCTGGACATTTCACACAGCACCATTTGTCCCAAGCTAAGCAACCTAATGCTTGTGCTATGGTAACAAATGGCTGATAAACTACTCATATACAATTTTTTTTTTGTAAATACATACATATTATAGATAGAAAAACACCCAGACTCGGAACAAATACATGTAGGTCATACAAATATTTGTTCCGTGCGGGAATCGAACCCGCGACACGCAGCGCAACAGTCAATCGCTTAACCACTGCGCCAACCGCAATGAATGTTGTTGAACTGTCAAAATTGCTACTGATATTAAGCTTTATTCATAAACGTTGCTTAAAGTTAAGCAGTGATTAGCGACTGTTTAACCATACATTTTTGACGTTTAAACGTTACTTAACTTTAGTCATCGTTTATGAATAAACCCCATTGTGTTAGGCAATTAGGTACCCCGCCGGAACCCCAAATTCAAACGTCGCGCATGCGATCACTAAACTCGAAACAGTCGTAGACCATCTGCAGTTGGAAGGAAATGAAAAAAAAAACAATATCTTATACATTGATGTAATTTTATTGCAGAATAATAATTTCAAAATACCTTCACGCCATTGTAAAAAACACTGTAATAGCAACTGTCACCTTACATTATTGGAAATGCACTTTGTGCTCTACTATTACTAAAACATATTACTCATCCATCAGTTAGTAAATATCTAATATTTTAATAAAATGACCTAGCTGTTGTAGGTACAATAAAAATATATTCTTGAAAATCATTTTTATACATTATAATATAAATGCTAAAATATATTGTATAACTATTGTAAACGTGACAACACAATCATTCAATTGTCTCGCCTAACACCACCTTAATTACATCTTAGAAACTACTTTCGAGTTTTTCTTTATTATTTTATTTACTATGACGTGCCCCTCGTCGTAGTACGGGTTGAAGTGTTGCCGAACTTTCTTCCACCATACCTCGATGTTTTTGAAATTCTCGCTTGGATCATAACCACTCATTCCTAGAAGAAGAAAAAGGATTATCAAATTACATAACATCACGCCTGTAATTCCTAAGGGTTAGGCAGGGTGTGCCTATAGTACACCCACATTTCCCACCCACCCCAGAGAGGTGCAGACCATAAATACAACGTTAGACAATTTTTTTTTTTCTTTGTTTTGTAAAATGCTGGCATTTAAGAACTCTAATCTAATGTAACTCGAGGGGATTGGCGCTGTTAGCCGAGATACAGGTTCCTCCTAGTTCGGCTCCAGATGCTAAAACTTTTGTGTACTTTTATCATATTAAATTTTATGAAATAAAGCTTATTATTATTTATAACACATTTGCTCGTAAAGGGTCTCTTATTTCAACAATTTCAATACCGTATTGTATCTCATTACGTACTTGTGCGTTATTGTAATGTAAAATGCACGAGTTTCTTTTTAATAAGGTAAAACGCATGGTTTATCAAGATTCTCCATCTAAAACGAACGGTACTTTTAAATCGTAGCCAAGAGTTTTTATGTCAGAAAAGTGGTCAACATTTTATGAATAAAATTAACTTTGGGAGATAAAATATATAAGTAATAAATAAATATTTACAAATTGTTCAAATTTTTATAACTGCTTTAACAAGTGATTAAAGATTTATTCGTTTAAGAAAGTCCGAGTTTTATTTATTTTCTCGCAAATATGTTATAAAACGTAGTATGACATACGTGCGCTTTGATAATTACAGCCTCTGCTTTCTTGTAGCAATATCGCCTCGGCTGTAATTTTCAACTTACCGCACTTATATCTTATTGTACTATTATTTATTTATTATTATTTTGCCAGTTATGTTTAAGTCTCATGTAATAAGGGGCAAGTATTTTGCCCTCAACCGGACCCAAATGCAGACTTCGGTTTACTGAGAAATCGCTGACGGAAAAACTCAATAACACTTAGCCTGAGCCAGGCCAGGTTGGGCCTGGGAATCGAACCCAGGACTTCATGCTCAACAGTAGCGCTTGCGACCACTAGTGCAACGAGGCAGTCTAGTAAACAAATCACAGTCAATTGAAAAAAATGGATTACTCTTTTCATGAATGACTGACACTTACAGCATCTTAATTCATAGGTAAGTAAGCTGATTTTCTTTCGTTTTTTGTTTTGCTATTTGCAGGTCAGGTTGTATGTTAATTAAAATAATTATGATTCACGACCTTAACAAATATGTAACTGATATAGTAGTATCAAATAAATCGATTTATAATCCCACCTAAATTATAATTGGTTGAAATTATGTTAATTTCTGCTTACACGCAATGTTTTTGGTCAATATTTTAAAACTAGATGGCGCAGGCATTTCCCTGAGAAGAAATGCCGATATAAACTTATAGGTGTTCATCTCAAAGTCCAAAGATTATATTATTGAGATTTCGATGCACGGACGAATCTATAATTTATTACTTATTTATTTTTAATCTACATTTTCCCATTTTCATTTCCACTCCTCTCTGCCTTGAGCTAGTGTGGACTAATCCTGACTGTACGCGCCAAGCTCGTCCCGCCATCTTCTCCTGGACTTAATTTCGGTTTTTCCGAAGATAACCGACCGAAACTTTGGCCAGTGTCGTAGTATAAAAAACAAATGACTTACGAGGCTGTTCCAATTCGCAGGCCGCCAACAAGTCGGCAACCGTAGGAGTGTTGCCAGTAATAAAGTCTGTGCCTCTGCCCAGCCATTTGGTGTTGAAGTCAGTGAGTGCTGACTCCATGCGACTCTCATATCCTGCCAGAGTATTTGCATCCGTTGGCTTGCCAAACATCACAGGATTTAAATACTGTAATTGAAATGAGACATGTTACAGGAGATTACAAGGCACACTCAAGTCATTTTTTTAACTGCTTCATGGGCGTTACCTATTCTCTTACAGAGTGGCGGGACATCGACGTACAGCCTTTTACCATGGATTCAGTACATGATTCCATGAATCCATGATAACAGGGTGTGCGTCGATGTCCCTGCCACCCTGTATAGTTCAAGCCAATATCGTCGCTATCGTGCCATTTTCATGGATTTCGTGGGTGCTAAAGGCAATAGAGAGGTCAAAATGAAAATCTAAGATGGCGGCTGTGAAAATTGACAAATTTTCCATCATGGTTGACGTTTTCATGGTTTTCGAGGGTGCTAAAGCCGGGAGTGAGGTCAAAATAAAAATCCCAGGTGGCGGCTGCGAAAATTTTCATATATCCATCATGATTGGCGTCTTCATAGTTTTCGAGGGTGCTAATGCCGATAGTGAGGTCAAAATGAAATTCCAAGATGGCGGCTGCGATATCATTTTTTTATTTATCGTGTTTAGATAAGTATATCTACCCATGACGTCTGCGGAGTTTCGCTAGCAAATTTTATTCGACCCTATATATATACTTGCTGTATATTTACTTACTTTCACCCTGAAGTACATAGCACAGTGCAACCTCAGTCCAGCGTGCTGCCATTCTAGAAACTCTTCAACTCGAGCTTGTGCTTTTGACTCTTTGGGGTACAAACTCTCTGGTATTACATTCTCTCTGGACAGGTACTTGAGAATAGCTACACTAGAAAAACAACACGATTTTTTATTTATAGATTATTTGCAGAGAACAGTGGTGGCTCAGTGGTCTCGGTCGCGACTTACGAGTTGTAGGTCGTAGGTTCGAACCCAGACAGGCGCTTTACTTTGTGTAGATCATATCATCACCACTACTCTCAAAACGGTGAAGGAAACATCGTGAGGCAACCCGGCATGTCCTAGAACCAAAAATTCGAAGACATGTGACATCTACCAACCCGCACTGGGCCCGCGTGGTGGATTACGGCCCAGTCCCTCTCACAGAGAGGAGGCCTGTGTCCCAGCAGTGGGAACATTATATGCTGAGTATGATATTTGCTTCTATACTAGTAAAATTATATGCGCAAGTGACTGTCTGTCTGCTACCTTTTCACACATTAATGGCAGTATCGATTTCAATGATATTTGGCACACAGGTAGACCAAGCCTGAGTTAGCACATACATTTTATTCCGGTGGTAGGCTCCCGTGGGATTAATTCCAACCTACATGCAAGCGAAACTGTGGGCAAAAGCTAGTGTTTATCTGGCTCATACTGATGACAATTTTATGATTTTTAGGTAAGTACAAACAAGTAATACTTGATCTTGACTACCCTTACTGCTGCTAAAGAAAGTTGCTGTCAAAGTCACTTTGTCCCGATCAATATACTGTACTTTGTAATTAACTTAAAAAATTAAAAGTCAATGTTTTTATTTGTAAAACATAGGTTGGTGTAACAACAGGTGTTGTAAATAGAATGTATATGTACACTATATTTTACTGTTGATAAATCTTACACTTATTTCACAGAATTAACTTTCATTAAAATTAAATGACAAAATCTATCCACGCTAATTTAGGTACATAAAACAAAAAAAGTACATTTTCTAGGGCTTAACATACCTTTCAGTTAAAATGAATCCATTATGGTCGATCACAGGAACCTTCTGCAATCTATTTATTGCAGTATACTCCTCAGAATAATGTTCAGCTGAAAAAATATAAATAAAACTTAGCTGGGGAGAATAACATTTTTTTTTTATTTAGGCATGAAGATGGCGGGACGAGCTTGACTCCTACATTAAGAACTGGCAGGCACTCGCAAAAGACAGAATTGTGTGGAAAAGGGGGACGGAAGCCTTTGTCCTGCAGGGGGACAGTACAGGCTAGTTAGATAGGCACAAAAAGAAGGAAGCCAGTGCTCAGCAGCAGGTGGGGCTGCCAATAATAATGATGATGATTATTATTTATGGTCTGAGATCACCAGCAATGTCACCGCTTCTGTCACATGTCACAGATGGATATATATTATATGTAAAGCTATAATAGGTTTATGCGTATCTTTACATTTCAAAATATTTACTCCTCAATTTTCATTTTTTTTTCTTAAAAAAACATTGCCCCTGACTAGGAATTTCTCATGTATCATGGGTGCGTTTACAAACACACATACACAAACAGCCAGACCCAGAACAACTACTTGTAGGTCATACAAATATTTGATCCGTGCGGGAATCGACTCCGCGACACGCAGCGCAGCAGTTAATCGCTTAACCACTGCACCAACCGTGTCGTCCATGATTGCACATTGCACCTACCACTTTTTGCCCCTGCATCACCCAAAGGTTGACTGGTAGATAATGCCTATGGCATTAAGTCCGCCTCTGTACAGTTATGTGGTTAAAGTATGAAATCCTAACTAATATTATAAATGTGAAAGTAAGTTTGTTTGTTTGTTACACTTTCAAACTAAAACGGATGTACAGATTTAGATGAAATTTTGCACACAGATAGATCATGACCTGGGTAAGGACATGGACTACTTTTTATCCTGGACCGCAAATGAAGTTGCAGGCAACAGCTAGTAAATAATAAATGGATGTATTGCCACCTACAGCTCTGGTAGATACCCAGTGTAATGACCATCAGTGGTCTGGACATACTTATGTGATCTGTTGTGGTGAATGTGAGATAAACGTTTTTCATAGAATATGCCTACAGCAGTAGACACAGATTTTTTAATTATTTATATCTATCTAAACTAATAATAAAACTGAAGAGTTTGTTTGTTTGAACGCACTAAACTCTAGAACTACCAGTCAGATTTTAAAAATTCTTTTTAGGCTTGATAACCCAATTCTTGAGGAAGACTATAGGCTATTTAACATCACGCTACAACCCTTAGGAGCCGAGCAATAAGAAAAAAAACTTTGAACGACCTAAGTGAAAACGAAGTAAAAGCGTGTAGATGCGATGCGACGGGGTGGGAAGTGCGAACAAGAAATTTCACGCGGACGAAGTCGCGGACAGAAGCTAGTTAGTATAGAAATAACAGTGTTTAGCAAGAAGTATGGCAATAATTTATAGATAAGACATCCAACCATGCTTACCTTCACGTAAATTGACGGGTTTCATCTCAAAATCACATTTTATTGACTTCAATAATATATATAGAGCCCTTGAAGGCTGCGACATAAGATCGCAATACAGTTTTAAAGACATTTTGTTTGAAATTGAAATAAAACAGTGGATTTTAAGAGTGAACTTTGTACCTACTCACTCTGTTTTTTACGTAGAATTAAAAGTAATAATGGTTTTGAATGTTTTCATTTTGATAAGACAAATATAAATGACGCATGTAGAGCAATTTGACCTTTATGAACTTTAGCAATAGAATTGAAAGTTACTGTTTGTGAGATTAGCAGAAATTCGGAAATTCGGATTTCTTTGTGTCAATGTCATTGTCACGCAAACAAAACTTCGCTGACAGTTAACTGACTTTATTGTTTTCGTCCTGGAACTTGGAATAAAGAACAGGCTTCATAGAGATACTGAATAAACCATCATTCAGACCAAATCAGTGGCGATGGCGGTAAATTGTAATGCTAAGTCGCAGAACACAGTCTAACGGGTACGTACTAATACTAACAATAGATTTTGAAAACGCCAGCGGCTCACCGCACACGATATCCTGATTTTGACAGCCGCTATGGATCTGTGTGTATCTTCCTAGAAGATGAAAACTAAATTGAATGCTAGAATAATCTAAATGAATAGTTTTGAGTTTGGTAGAACTAGAGCTTAGCCTGGAGTTTTCGAAGCTGATGTCTAATATTCGCTCACTTTTGCATTTAGTCGATTGTTGACACTCACTCACCCATCTATGATTCTGCATCTGCATTGCACCACATCACTATAGATCGAGTATATTTTTGGTGTGACGCTGATCTTGTTCGGGGAGAAAATACATTTTATAAATTTATTTTACCAGTTAATAACTACGACATGGCGTCGTTAGATCTTTTAACACCTCATATAACTAAAATAAAAATACCCAACTCTCAGCAACTGATCTACAAGGATGAGTGTGTGTATTCTTTTGACAATCCGGTGAGTTGCACTTTTTATTTTATAACCTTTAAATTATTTTTCTAATTATTATCGCATGTTAATTGGAAGGAACTCTCTCGATTTTGCTTTGAAAGGTAAAAATCTACATTTTCAACCATTTCGTGCCATTGTTAGGGTTTTCTCCATTGATAAATATCTGGTATGCTCTGTAGTAAGAATTGGTTTTTTTGTTTGTGTAGGTGGTAGACACCGATATAGAAAAACTGCTGTAAAAAAGCTACACTACAAGAAAACCAAACTATTTTTAAAAAACATGTAGCTTTTCTTATAGACTCATCATGTTTACGAAAACCTCAAGCCTGGGGCGGGTCGCGTCTTCATAATTTAAATTATTTACTGTTAATGTTGAAACTATTTAAAAACTACTGCTATTTTGCTAGCCTCTGAATCCGTATTTGTATCCAATCTTCCTGAGTTTTAGTCAGAGTCATGTTGCCTCAGTGTTTTGAGAAAGAACAGAGGTACCTACCAATCTACAAAAAAAAAAAAATTACTAGTCTCAATTTAACAGTATTTATTAAGAAAAAATGTTAATCCACACCACTAAAATAACACACATTACGGCACACTTCTTTTATGGCTGTGTTATAAATAGTCTGAATCTATTCAAATAGGACTGACAGTATTATCCTTAAAATATCTAGTATTCATAAAGTTCTTCACAGCTTGATACACATTCGCTATAATGTTAAAAATAGAAGTCCTCATCCCGTTCATACTGTATGAACACAATGTGAGAGAAAGAAATGTATCAAGCATTACCGGGCTCCAAAACAAAATGTTGTAAAACAACTCTCTACTCACATAAGTCTTTACATTCTGCTTTTTTAGTTCCATAACATGTATCTTTGTCAATATTACAGTTGAAATAGTGATCGGCACGAAATAACTCACAACAGTAATAACAAACATGAACAATAGTAGATTCTTGTTATCTAAAAAACATATTTTCATGCAATTATAATTCTCTGATTTTGGTGTTCTGAACAACGGAGCAGTTGTCACATTAACATCAGCATAATTCGTTCCATTTTGTATATCAGCAATGATCTTGTAAACATTACTTACTATAGAGTCAAACTTTTCTCCTGTATTATTCGGATAGTTCTCATACACTTCAAAATAATTTGGCATATGTGTACGTAACTGTAGTGTGTTGTTCATATTGATCATTGTGGAACAGTTCTTCTTAGTAACATCCAGGAGAGCCATACAGGTATCACTTAAACTTCGAACATCACTCACAGATATCATTCTTTCCTTTACATCCATTGAATACATAGAAAGTGTTATAAGAACTGGTAAAATCCACTGTATAGCCACAGTTATAAAACTAAAATGCTTTTTCCAGAATGAGAACAGGCTATTTATTGTGCTTTTGGCTTCTGCTCTCAAACTGTCCCCCAGTTCTCGCACTGCGCTTTGATCTTCATTTTTCTTCACATCTGCTATCATTTTGTAATGCATGTAGTTGTCAATGATCAAGCTCAGGAAGCTGTTCACCAGGGACACAATAAGGGGACCATAGCTCATAAGAATTGATGTAAAGTTGCAGCTGATGTCTTCATGTTTCATCATATCTGTTGATCTCTCCTCCATATCACGCATTTCCACATTAATCGGACTTAGTTTGTAGACAGCTCGACTTATGAGGGCGATTCCAATGCATGTGAGGAGTATATTCTCTGATAGGAGCACAGAGGGAAATGATGCATTGCTTTCTTTCACTATTCTCCTTAGATTGAACAGACTTAATGTAAAACCACACAATATTAGGAAGCTTCCTAGGTACAAATCTACAGAGCTCAACATTTTTTAAACATGTAATGGCAACTGAATACAGTACTAATTTTGCCAGTGTTGTGAGCAGAATGGGACATTGCCTGCCCCTATGTTTTTTTGCAGGAAAGTGATAACTGTTATCAAGTGTATGTAAATTATGGGGGCGCTTTTTAAATGTGTTGTTAGCATAAAAGAAAAGTTTTATAAAATATACTTACTACTTAGGTACCTGCATTCATGTGCCATTCCATTTCCATTTGTCTTGATCAATAGTGATTGTGATCATTTGTCTAAAATAATACATAATTATTATCTAAAGAGAAAAGATTTGATTTTTTGTTTGTTGTTTGTTTGTTACACTTTCATGCAAAAACTGCTCAATGGATTTGGATGATATTTAGCACATAGGTAGACCATACTTAATACAAATGGAATAGAGTCAAATGTACAGATGCCAGCAGGTCAAGCTGCCCGAAACTGTAAAATTTTCCCAATCAACTGAAAATCTATTCAATAAATTTAACAGATTGTAGTAGCTTGATGTGCTGGCGTCTGTACAAGTATTTGGAGATTATTTTTTTTGCTTATACAGTATGTAACAAAAACCCTGTTGTTCCAAGTAGGGACGTTTTCAGAATCGATATCCGATGGTAATTACGTAAGTCAATTAAAAAAATATTGAAGAAAAAAAAATCAAAATAAATATTTTATAATAAATATTTGAAAAGTAACACTGATTGCTCACCCCTGCAAAGAGAAATAGGTAGCGACCGGTCGCTTTGTCGCCGCCCGCCGCGCCGCACACTACCATACTACACTAAGGTCATGAACTCGTCACGTGTCGTTCACATCACTCAGCTGTTTGACTGATAGATAACACTTGGGGAACGTTAGTTTGAATTTTTCAAAAAGTTGGCTTATCAAGTTTGACGATTGATAATACAATAAACACATAACCAGGCCTCCGTCACTCCATGTACTTGCACGTTATAATTACCTACCGCCCGGCCGAGCGGTCCGGGCCGTTTGCGGCCCAAATTCAGTGCTGTGGGATCGCGCCAAAGAGTATAATAATAATACGGGAATCGCGCGGTGTGAAGCAATCACAACTGTACGTTTGAGTATTTAGGCACATTTTAGCATGCAGCGGTTGCTGACGAGACGGAGTAGGCTATTATAGCAGTAGGTAATTTTCTACTAAGTGAAGTATCTGTTACGTAGTAACTATTTAGTCATTTGTGACATAACTAACACTTTAAAATTAATTTATTTACCCACAGAGCACGTACTTCCGTAGGGTCTTCTTCAAACATCACGAGGATTTCTTCCTCAATGTCATGGTCTCGTGTCCTCGGTTATCCTTCGGCAATACGATGTTGGTCTCGACCGTGCACAGACCCAATGTTGAACGTCCGTATGTGGAGACGTTGGGAAGCCATCGTCGACGCAAAGTTATGTTCCATGGAGTTGCGAAACGTTCTTGGTACACTACAATATTCCTCATTTGAATAAGAATTTTTGGAAAAAACGCACACACAGAATTCACTCACAAAATCACAATAATTTGGTTCTTTTTCTAATGCTGTCAACGCGTACGATACATCCGTCCCGAAGTAAGTTGCGCGGGCGACTGAGGGGCAGTGAGGGCGACAATCGGCTAGTGGCGGTCGTACAAAGGGAGTTTGTGCGTGCCGCCTGCTTTGTGTTTTGGCGCCAACCTGTCTAGCTATCGCGAATCAAAGGGGCCGCCGCCGGCGCGGCGGCGGCGGCAATCTTTATCGACCGTAGGCTAGATCCATTAGTACTTGTAAGTTCAGATGTTAAAAACATTTTGTAACAAATGTATCGAATTTAAAAACTATCTGATTATGGACAATGTTCGGCCACCATTGTTTTTTTTTAAATTATAACTTCAATAATGGTAAGCCTATAGGTATATATATACGCTCCTACAAGGAACAACAGGGTTTTTGTTACATACTGTATTCTAGAGAAGATTTCTGAGAGGAAAAGTGTAATTTTTAACTGATAATCCAAATTTTCAGTCTTAAATAATATTGCCTTCTCTACTATAACATATGAGAATTATTTTGTTTTGTTTCAGGAGTCGGACACAGGCCTCTACATATCCCTGGTGAGCTTCTTGGGCTTCGGGCGCAACTACGTCGAGCAGTACTTTCAGAAGACGGGCAACAATGTCTTCCTGCACATCAAGAGGGATAAGAAACCTGTAAGTTTTAGTAAAAAGTATACAATAACTGACAGCTGTTCATGATTGTGATGACACTTACATAAACAAGTAGATGCTTGCTTCAAAGAAAACTTGTAGGAACCAGGCAACCAAAACAAATCTGGTTCACTAAAATCAATACTTCTTGGTATCATCAAACGGGGTGAATAGGGATTCACCCCTTTGATGATGTTATTTTGATACCAAGTGGTATTAAATAACATCGAAATTATATAGTTTGTTGCTAAAAAGGTCTTTTGCGTTTACTATACTATAATTAACGATCAAGTGCCCTTGTTGGCAACAAATTATATTATTTCAATATTAAAATCCATTTTTAAGTTTCGTCCCGATTCATCCCTGCATCCCTATTCACCCTGTTTGTGGGTAAATGAAGACTCATATAGAGAGAGAATTCATTTGCTTAAAAATCGTTCGTTTTAATCGTAGTTCTTCTCCATAGGTATCTACTATGCTTTGGAATGGGCAACTAGCTTCATCTTTCTATTCAAAACAGCTTCTAATTGATTTATTTGGAATAAATGCTTTGAGTTTGAAAGAGTGTAAAAGAAATGAATTTCCATCTACATGTTGGAAGCTCGACCAAGGTTTTGTTTCATTTCGAAATCGATAAACACAACGTGTCAGTTTCGAGAATCACGTTCAAAAAGGAACAGTAAATAAAGGGGAATCATATTATTATCAACATTAAATAAACGTGAAAGTTTATGGATGGATGAATGTTTGTTACTCTTTCACACAAAAACTACTTAACGGATTTGGATGTTTGGCACACAAATAGCTTATAACCAGAATTAACACTTAAGATACTTTTTATCCCGATATTTCCACGGGATCGAAACTTATGCGGGTGAAACCGTGGGGCGCAGCTAGTATGACATAAAATAATTAAAAATATATTTTTTTTATGTCATATTCCCCTTTATTTGCTACTCATCATTCTCCTGTCCTTATCCCAATTTATTTGGCGTCGTATCGTCATATCATCATTCACACAGTCCATCCATCGTTTCTTAAGTCTTGCCCTACTCCTATAGCCGTCGCCATTCATACTCAAAACTTTCCTACGACATTTTTTTATAAACATTGTTTAAAGTTAAAATCATTAGCAACTGTTTAACCATTCATTTTTGACGTTTAAACGTCTCTTAACTTAAATCAACGTTTATAAATTCACCCTATTATTGTTATCCAGATCCCGGAGCCAGAGCAAACCGGCGATGGTCCAGAAAAGAAGATCACACGGTTAGCGATCGGCGTGGAGGGAGGGTTCGATCCCGCTTGTGGCAAGGCCAAGTTCACGTTCACAGACAACTTTAGTATTGTGGTGCTGCCTGGCTTCCATACCTACCCATGGCCCAACCCTGCCCTACCCGAAGTTGTAAGTTTAATTTATTTTAAAAATTATGTTTATACCCACATTGACATTAGTACCCACATCGAGATTCCCTAGAGCTCATCGGAATCTCAATAAAAACATTTTGCACATCAGATCTAATTTCAAATATTTCCTTTTGCTTGTAAAAACATTCTGATACAATTTGATCTAGATTTTTTAAGAAAATCCCTCTTCTTGATTTAGAATCTTATACTATACAAGTACCCTCAATGAGATTGTAAGTTACACCGAGGCGTTGCTGGCTTTCCTTGAGGAGCTGGGATGGATCTAATGATCGATTTTTCCACCCGTACGTAAAATACGCGCTTGGATGTGGAGTTGCGGACTCCAGCCTGTTATACTATGCAAACAACTTATGATGTCTCCTATGCAGGTGAACAAGGCCGTCCAAGGAGTGATCGACGCTGAGTCTCCGTTCAAGATCGCCGAGCTAGCAGCCCTGCAAGGTACCTGGGATGGAGAGAAACGTGAAGTGTCTGTGTGAGTCGCCATTCTTTCCTGTATTTTTTTTAGCGCCATTGTGTCACCATGTAATATAAATTCTTGACACAGTATGTTAAATGATGATATTTGTCTGTAAATTGAAAAAAAAAACCGGTCAAGTGCGAATCGGACTCGCGCACCGAGGGTTCCGTACTTTGTAAGCATGTAACTACAAATTTACGGTTTTCGGAGTTTTTCCTACATGAAATTGCTTCTCGGCAAATTTTATTATTCTAGGTCAACGGGAAGTACCCTACAGGTTTTGATTCCCTTGCGAGTGTTAAAATATGCGGCATAAACAGAACATTGATTTTGACAATTTGATTTTTTCACTGCTTCAAGGGATTGCAGCCCTGAGTTTATGTTTATGAATTTTAAGTTGATAACTCCACACGTTCCTGAGAGAACCTTAAGTCCAAACATAGTAATCTTGGTAAGATCATGACTGTGAAGACCATGTAGATTGGCTGGTATGCGTTCTGATGGATTCTCAATGCTCTGCTCAACACCAAAAGTTGAAAATCCAGTGCCCTATAAAACATGCCCAAAATGTGGTTATGAATTACTCCCTTGCAATATTACCCGTTATTAGGGTTAGGTACTTCAGTAGGAACAAAACGGAACCTTTGTAGGATCACTTTGTTGTCCGTCCCGCCCGTCCCTCTCTTTCAGGTACAGTTGGCTTAATCCAACTCCTCTATTGCAGTCACGCGGTAGACCTGAAGCAACTGGACAACGGCGTAAAGATCCCGCCGTCGGGGTGGAGGTGCGACAAGTGCGACCTTACCAACAACTTGTGGCTCAACTTGACCGACGGCTCCGTGCTCTGTGGACGCCGGTTCTTCGACGGATCCGGCGGAAATGATCATGCTGTTAGTATTATTGCGAGTTTTTAGGGATCTATATTGTTCTATGATAGAAGGTAGAAGGTTTGGTGAAGAAGGTGGCTAGGACAGACTGGATGCGGTAGTCGGAGGATGGGGTGTTGTGGCACAACCTGGGAGAGGCCTATGTCCAGCAGTGGACTGCAATAGGCTGAGTGGGCCATGGCGGCAGTCGGTGGTTAATTTAACCAGCCCATCTCCCTCCAGAAATTGATAACGTCTCTTGTCCTGTTGAGAACATCTGTGTAAGATGTGGGTGTGAGGTGGAAGCTTAATAAGCTTCTGGAGGAAGGTGGGCTGGTTGGAATAACCATCGACGGCCGCCATGGCCCACGCACAATGGCCGCACTTAGTCCTTCAGGTGGGAAGGACTAAGTGCGGAAACCAAACCTGTAACATAAAACATAGATGTGGGTGTCCCGAGGGTTACGTAACCATAAGTTTTATGGTTATAACTTACGTAACCATAAATATCAAAAAAATAATTTGCTTTTTCATAAAAAAGTGCAATACCTACTCCATCAAAATGTGTGGAACAGCAATTTTTTTTAATGACCGACGAATAATTTGATCGCATTTGGGTTCAGAATCATGTACTGAATCCTTGGAATAGTTTGCGCGTCGATGTGCCTCCCACCCTGTACAGTAAAGTGTGCGTGCCTGTCTAAGTTCGAACCCTCTACCAACAACTCGTAAGTGTTACTACTGAGTCACCAAGCTCATAAGTACATTTAGATTATTGAATATACCGAAAAATAAAACAATATCGATGCTTCTGAATTCTTAGCCAATGATCAATTGGCCGTGGTCTTAAACGGCTAGCTGACACTTCCCTTGGCGCAAGGGTTAACTTTTACCTTGGCCAGAGGATAAGCATTGCCATACAACGTGGCAATGCCGCCAGTCTCTTGGGTAAATTACCAGTCGAAAGCAATGCGGAGGATCTTTCGACGCAATATTTTAGTTTTTTAGTTTATTTAGTATTAGAAATTTATCCATTTAATAAATAAAGATCATGATCAATTTATGATATGCCAATAAACATAATATTCGTTGCCTACAGGTGGAACACTACCGTCAGACGGGTTTCCCGCTAGCCGTGAAGCTGGGCACCATCACCGCAGACGGCAAGGGAGATGTCTTCTCCTACGCTGAAGACGACATGGTGGAAGACCCCTTCCTCGCTGACCATCTCAAGCACTTCGGCATCAATGTGCAACAGTTGCAGAAGGTACGGGTCACTTTGCCTTTATCTTGCACATCTATCGAGCGACTGCCTATCTGACCTCTATAACCCAGTTACTGGTCAATAGGATACCCGGTAAGAATGGTTGTCCGACTTTCGGGCTTCCGTAACGACTGTCAAAGATCCACGAGTGACAGCGGGGTCCAGCGGCTTAACGTGCTTTCCGAGGCACGGAGAGGTCTTGGTATGTAAAGATGGTCACCCATCCAGACCAACCGCGGCAAGCATAGCTTAACCTTTGATGGTCCCGTGCGGCTGTTATTATTTTGTCACGAGCCCCTAAACTATTGAAATACCTATCTGTGAAAATGTAATACGTGACATTAACCAGGTACAATATTGTCAGTCTTTATGCTGCTTTTATGGGCTGTCTGTACTGTATAACTGTATAAATATTTGGGAACATTCTGTATCAAAAATGAGAAGATTGACAGTACTTGAATACGTTCGGCGCTCCCTGAGCAATCAGTTTCGCTACCATCTGCCGACTGGCCAAAGTCAAAAGGTCATCGTGCATGTATGACCAGTTGTATGAACGTAAACGAAGCAAACGGAGTATGTAAGGATTGCAGCAGGTGGCGTTCTGTAGTCCCTGCCTACCCCCGTGGGAAGACAGCGTGAGAATATGTATGTATAATAGCTCACCATTGAGATTGCGACTGAGTAATCTTTTGGTTTTGGTGATTGAATTAACATAAAGTAACGTTAATTTTTTTTTTAATTTCAGACGGACAAGTCGATGATAGAATTGGAGTTGGAACTGAACCAACGCAGCGGAGAATGGAACACTCTGCAGGAGTCGGGAAGTGAACTGCGACCCTTATGCGGCCCCGCACTTACTGGACTCAACAACCTCGGCAACACTTGTTACATCAACAGCGTTGTGCAGGTTCGTACTCAGAAGCACAGTTTGGTACAAAAACGGGCGTTTCTGGCCCGTTCTTCTACATAGGTACCTACTATGCTTTGGAATGGGCAAGTAGCTACATCTTTCTGACTGACCGACCCCTTGACAATACAAAAGTGCCTGTAATTGGTTTAAGTATTAAAAATAAATGCTTTGAGTTTGGGGAAACCAATTTTTGAGATCAAATTGAAAAAAAAAATGTTTCCTGTATACTGTTTTACACACTGTGTCTATGTCCCTCTTCCTACTCTCCCGTCCCAGGTCTGAAGGCCAATTCTCTTAATTTAAAACGTTCAAAATCTAGTCGCAATCTCATCTTAAATTAAGAGAATTGGCCTTCAGACTGAACGTTCTTAAAATTACGAGAATTGCCCCTCAGACTGTGAACGTTCTTAAAATTATGAGAATTGCGCCCCTGCTTTCTGAACAAATAAGCACTACCTATGTACTTTTCTCTAGTGTGTTTTTGTGCATTTAATCACAGCCGTATCTATGACACCAAAGAGGTTGCAATCACATTGCCGACCAAATAGACAATTTTTATTTTACCAGCCCATTCAAACTGAACAGGTATACCAGTAGTAGTTTCCCGGATGAACCATTTCACAGAGTGTTGACTACCAACTGATGACTGAATGTCTGTTAAGCATAAACATAATCAGCCCATAATGTTCCCACTGCTGGAACACAGACCTTTCTATGAGAGGGAGTGGGCCGCAATCCACCATGCGAGGCCAGTGCTGGTTGGTTCTTCTACTATCTGCTGCATATAACTTGTAAACCAAGCATTAAGTTTGGTTTTTATCTATGTTTTGTGCCAATTAAGACCACCAATACCAATGACCTGATTCCCACTTTACATGTGATTATAGGCTGTTTTATTTTTGTAGGTAATGTTCCGCATGCCTGACTTCGTGCGTCGGTTCGTAGACGGAGCGCCCGAGATATTCTCCACCTTCCCAGAGGATCCCGTCAATGACTTCAATGTGCAAACGTAAGTACTACCTATCCGCAACTAAGCGCTACCTGTAGTCATGTCTTTGTTTTCTTGGTTGTCAAATCATCAAATAACTTCTCCCGCTCTTGGCAGTGTCATGTGTGCACTGACTAAAACACTCCCGTGTTCCTTCAGTTGCCTGTGCCAGGGGCCACGGTAACTCTTTCGAACAACCCGCGACTCTGGCAGTAGTCCTATGTCTTGAACCTTAGTTCAATCAGTCTTAAAACAGTTATACTAAGAACTAAAATACAAATAATGGAAGGAAGTAGGCAGCTAAGACTATATGTATTTCTGAATTCCATGCCTCATATTCGTATTCATAAAACGTATATTGAAATTATAACAAAAAAAAAAACGTGTGCGTCTCAGGACGCCCGACAGAAGTGATAACTTAAACTAATCTATGGTATATGTCTATCGCACACTAAACACTGAGTAGAGAGAGGGGGAAGCGTCTGTCCGAAATACGACTATCGCTGTGGGTTAGAGTGAGAGAGGAAGAGCCTGAGACAGACTGGCGCCGTAACGCGTTACGTTACGAAGCGGTTTACCCTCCCATAAGAAGTTATCACTTCAAAACATTCCTTCCCACAGTGCCAAACTAGGCGTGGGCCTGGTATCAGGTCGATACTCATTCCCGAGCGCAGAAGGTGGCTTTCAAGCGGGCGTGTCCCCGCACATGTACCGCAACCTGGTCGGCAAGGACCATCCTGAGTTCATGAGCAAGCGGCAGCAGGACGCGCACGAGTTCTACCTGCATCTATTGTCGCTGCTACAGGTACGTGACGTTTACACGTTAAGAGATAAGGGTGTTCAAACAAACAAACTCTTCAGTTTTATTATATTAGTATATATTTTGTTAGGCCGAAAGCAGATCCAAGTTGGTAATCTTTTGGCCTTGAGGAAAACATCAGATTCCTTTAATGGAACCTCCATTAACCTTTTAACCGCCTACGTCGGATTAATCCGACAAATATTTTCGGGCCCATTTCGCCAGAGTCGTATATTTACGACCAAAATATCACTGCTCGTTTAATCAGCTTTTTTATTTAATTACGCTGTATTCTATCAAAAATATGTTTTCGATTCACTGTGCCGGGCGCTAGGGACACGCCAACTGTTCTGAAGTCGGGCGGTTAAAAGGTTAAAGGAATCTGATATGTTTTCCTCTCCAAAAGATTTATCTCAAGTAATCCCTTTGACTGCTAAAGTCACAAAAGATCACAAGAGAAATTGTGTACAGCATCATGCTGTCAGCATGACACTGTGTTTATTTTTAAGTCATAAGTGATTTGCCTAGTGTGGGGGGCACATTAGGCTTGTCTTCTATTTGTGACTGTGCTGGTCAAAAGGTGAAAATGAATAAGACTTGGAATGCATTTACATTACTTACATTAGTACATTTTTATGATTACCGTCTTGCATTTAAGAAAGGACCAGGATCATAAAAATAACATCCTGGCCATTCTTTTATCATTGTTACAGATAGGCACTTGGCTCTGTCAGTTTGTCGACTATCCTTTGGAGCTCTCTCTTTGGAGTGAGTGTTTTCGACCATGTAAACCATGTATATGTATTGCCTTCCAGCGCCACAGCCGCCACAAGCCCAACCCGGCCGACTGCCTGCGCTTCTGCGTGGAGGAGCGGCTCCGCTGCGGCGCGTCGGGCGGCGTGCGCTACTCGCGCCGCGCCGAGCAGCACCTGCCGCTGCCCGTCGCGCTGCACGCCGCCACCAACACGCAGCAGCTGGCGGACTACGAGCAGCGAAGGGCGCAGGCCGAGGCCTCCGGCCAGAGGCTGTAAGACTTCAAATACAACAAAAAAAAAACTTATTCCTGTTTTTCAGCCTAAAAACTCCTTCATAGCTAGATGCCATCTCGGTTAAGGTCTGACAAGCAACTAAAACTGCAGAGCAGCCCATGACAGCTGACATGTTTCTAACCTTCATATGGGACTCCACCTTAAAATAGATACCGGCCTCTTATTGTGAGCAAAGACATCCCATATAAAGAAAAGACATAAGAATTTTTGACTTAAACCAAACCATTCTTCTTACCAAATCAAAACCTTATAGGGTAACATAACGCATATATTTCCAGGGACCCGTCGCAGATAGTGCGGCCTCACATCCCGTTCCAGGCGTGTCTAGACAGCTTCATGAAAGAGGAGACGGTGGAGCAGTTCTTCAGCAGCGCCGTCAACAAGAAGGTCACCGCTCACAAGTCAGTAAACCTGCAGCTATTGTATTATTTATTTAATTATTTGTTCTTGGAAACTTATTACAACCAATATTGATTGAAATGTACACAGAGAAACACAGACATGCGATACATACGCGACGAAATTCCGGCGAATTTACGCGAATAGATATAAAACAAGAGAACACACATTTTAAATGTATAAAAATATGTGAGCCATACCTTTTTGTCCTCAATATTTCAGAATCACCCGTCTAGGGACGTTCCCCGACTTTCTGCTGATTCAGCTGAAGAAGTTCACCATCAAGGAGGACTGGACGCCCGCAAAACTAGACGTCGCCGTCGATATGCCCTGGGAGGTACGTACACACTCACACTTACTTAGACCGGCTTCACATTGGCTGCTATCACTTGACTCGCTTTTGTATTAGCTGTGTAGCGGGATCCACAACGTCACATGCGAACAAGGCGTCATATTGACGCTACGCAAATCCTGCATCTCGCAAGCAGAGTTTACCGCGCAATTAGCATACATACAACTTCCCGACATCGACCGTTGGGCAGTTGCCCGCCAGACACAACACCCGTCTGGTTGGAGGATCCTCCTTTTTCTATGGAGGATGAGTATTGCTCTAAGAATAAGTCAAAATCACTTGGACCCAGTACAATATAGTTGTATGCTACATGATTCACAAAGACAATATGTCTTGACAGATGGATCTGAGCTGCCTGCGCGGGCGCGGCCTGCAGCCCGACGAGACGCAGCTGCCCGAGGCGGCGCCTGAGACTCCCGCGCCTGTCTACGACGAGGCGCTGCTCTCACAACTTGTAAGTTACACTGACACTAAGCTGGCTGTCGAATTTATTATATTTCTACTAGCTTCTGCCCGCGGCTTCGCCCGCGTGGATGTCGGAAGTTATCCCACGGGAACGTGCTACCAGGATAAAAAGTATGTGCTTCCCCAGGATGCCATCTATCTCTTTGCCAAATCAGAAGTTCAGTGGTTTAGGCGTGAAAATGTAACATACAGTTTCAAGTTCAAATCCTCCCCTAAAAACCGAATTACCCCTTTTTGCCCCATCAGGGGTCAATTTTCGACCGCTTTACATACTTATTATTAATTATTTTTTGTCGAAAGTATCAATACTGAGTTTCGAGTTAATCGGACCGCGCATTCAATTTCTTCCACACAAACATCAACACTCCTATATCCCCCTTTGAGGGGTAGTTTGAAAAACTTATATTGATAAACTTTATTACTTACTTAGGCAAGTATTGTTGCCAAGTTTCAAGTTTATTAACTAAATGAATAAGATTTTTCATATAAACTGTATCCCCGCTTTTCACCCCCACAGGGGTGGAATTTTATAAAATTCATAAAAATTCATAACTTGACTCAAAGATTATTTATACCAAATTTATAATTAATCAAGCCACTTATTATAATCCTCCCCTGTAAAATTGACTACCCCTTTTCACCCCGTTAGGGGTAGATTTTCGAAAAGAAAGAAAGAAAGAAAGAAAAAGTATTTATTGCGACTCGTACAGGATCATAAACTAAACTAAACTAAACACAGTTAAAAATAAAAATAAAACAAATTATATTAAAAAAAATAACAAAAGGAAAAATGAAACAAAGTCTATACGAGGCCAAAAGGCTCCTATCTCAGCATGATGCTTCGACATTTAAAAAATAAATGTCCCAATGTGTGTGTGTGTGTAATGGCCCTATATGAGGCCCAGGTGTGGGCGCGTTCACTGCGGCTTCGAGCCGCACACTACCTGAACGCGCCCCAGAGGGTGGTAGCCACAAGGCTAATCCGGGGCTACCGCACGATCTCGCGCGAGGCGGCAAGCCTCCTTGCCGGACTGCCGCCATGGGATCTGGAGGCGATAGTCCTCGCGCGCCTGCATGATTGGCGCGCGGAGGCACTACGCCGGGGGGAAACTCTGCACCCGCGGCAAATCGCTGCGGAGCGGACGGACCTCCGGCGCGATCTCATGGCGGAATGGAAGGCGCGACTATCGCAACCCAGCGCAGGGCACGCCGCGATAGCGGCGATAAGACCCCTCTTTGAGGAGTGGCTAGAGAGGCGTCACGGCGTTCTCACCTTCCGCTTGACGCAGGTCCTCTCCGGACACGGATGTTTCGGGAGGTTCCTGCACATCATCAGGCGGGAGGAGACGCCCGGGTGTCACCACTGCCAGGATCGCCCGGAGGACACGGTGGAGCATACGGTGGCGGTCTGCCCTGCTTGGGCGGAGCCCCGCGAGGCGATCGGCAACGGCGGCGACCTCTCGCGTCCGGCCCTGGTGCAAGCCATGGTCCGGGGCGAGAGGGAGTGGGAGGCAGTCACCTCCTTCTGCGAAGCAGTCATGCTAGCGAAGGAGGTGGCTGAGAGGCTGAGGGAAAGAACCTCACGCCTCAGCCGCCGCGGGAGACGCTCCGGGCGTCGGGAGCCGCGTGACGACTCCCGGCCACCGTAGGCGCGGGCCTGCGGGCGGTGAGTAATGGGTAGCTCACCGTCCGATCAGGACCAGGCCCGTGCCGGACGGCGCGTTGTGTTCCACGCGCGCCTCAAAGAGATGTCAGCAGAGGACGGGGCCCCATAGGGCCGAAGCCTGCCGGGGCGGCGGGATTTTCCGAAAGGTTAACTGCTGCCCTGGAACAGAAAGGGCTAAGGAAGGAACACGGATGGGTTTTAGTCAATAAAAGTCTGACACTCCCTTCCGCTCCACCCAGAGCGGGAGGGGTCATTTGATGATTTCCCATCCAAAAAAAAAAAAAAAAAAAAGGGTTAGTTTTGAAAAAATAATAATGATAAACTTTATTGCTTACTTAGGAGTATTCATGCCAATTTTCAAGATTATTAACCTAACGAATAAGATTTTTCATATAAACTGTATCCCCGCTTTTCACCCCCACAGGGGTGGAATTTTGAAAAATCATTTGGGATGTGTTCATAACTTGACTCAAAGATTATTTATACCAATTTTCGAGTTAATCAAGCCACGCTGTAATATCCTCCCCTGTAAAATTGACTACCCCTTTTCAGGCTGTCAGGAGTAGATTTTCGAAAAACTCTGATACACATTATTCTTTCCTTTCAATTTTAGGAATACATACTGAGTTTCGATTAAATCGGACCGCGCGCTAAAATTCTTCCATACAAACTTTGAAACCCCCCAATCCCCTTTAAGGGGGTAGTTTATAAAAACAAAAAATGCCAAACATAATAATTTACTTAGATAAGTATTCGTGCCAAGTTTCAAGTTTATTAACTCAAGGAATAAGATTTTTCATACAAACAAAATCCCCCCATTTCACCCTCTTAGGGGTGGAATTTCGAAAAACCCTTTCTTAGTGGATACCTACTCTCCACGAAGAATACACTCTCCAAATTTCATGTCTCTAGGACCAGCGGTTTAGGCTGTGCGTTGATGTCTCAGTCAGTCAGTCAGTCAGTCAGGACTTTGAATTTTATATATATAGATGGAAAATTAATGGTAATGAGCCAAAAAATACAAATCCTGAGAACCTCTTCCTTTTTACCATTACCTTCCCAAGCAACTGAACTTTGAAACATTACCTTTTTTTAAAATGTAATCAATTAGCCTTTCGGCTATAAATAAATGTGCTGTTTGGATCATGGTGTGGTATGAAATATTAACCTCGTGTCGAAACTAGAAATAATCAAAAAAAAAAAGATGAGATCGTATTTGATCATGAACATAAAATGTGGCCTATTGGTCGTCTTCTAAAAGAAAAGCTCCCGAAATTACTCGCGCTCACAAGATAATAAGTGTTTGGTATTACACTAGCATAAGAAAATACCATTATTCTACATTAGCCAGGAGGTCTACTCCGAAGTGCAAAGTGCGAATGTTCGGATCGGACCGACACATGGCCGAACCGAATATTATTGAAAAATGCGAAAAATGTTGGGATCGGCTCAGTTGGGTCGGGACCATAGTCAATATTCGAAAGAGTGTAGGAGTGTAGGATCGGGACCGACCGAACCATATAGTAACTTCGTAGCAGGAAACGGCCGAACATTCGGCCGATACTACTTCGGAGTAGACCCCCTGGTTATTAGATCAGTAGAACTAACAATTATCTATTGTACTTTACAGTTAGACATGGGTTTCCCGCTGGAGGCGTGCAAAAGGGCGCTTTATTACACGAACAACTGCGGCATGGAGGCGGCCTCCAACTGGCTGATGGAGCACATGACGGACTGGGACTTTGCCAATAAATTCACACCGCCTGGTAGCACAGGTACAAGATAGTTATTATTTCACTTGATCATTTACCTAAAGAGAACCTGTCACTAAGAACTGGGATTTTTCAATCGTCAATTAACTTCTGAAAATCCAATATGGTGGTTTGTCATATTTTCTACACAAAAGCTGCCAAACTGCATACCTAAATTATTCATTCTCGGATAAAAGTTATCTGAAGATTGAAAAGTCGGCATTGACTGCCACCACGGTTACCGGTGACCGCCAACAGTAGATTTTCTATTGTGTCTGTTGTCTGGCAGTCAACGTGTTAACTTGTGCCGTCTGTCTGTCAGTTCTGTATATTTGCTCAGTTGACTAATCAAATCAAGTCATTTATTCAAATTAGGCTGAGAATCAGCACTTTTCTCAGTAATGATAATTTTATTTGGGAAATGTTTTTGTTTTTTTTCTAAAATATTTATTATTATTAATTGTAGGCGCGGACAGTGGCGCAGCCGGCGTAGACGAAGCCAGCGTCGAACAGATAATGGGCATGGGCTTCACGCGGGCGCAGGCCGCGCGCGCGCTCGGGGCCACCGCCGGCGACGTGGCGCGCGCGCTGGACTGGATCTTCAGCCGCGCCGACGAGCTGGACGCCGACGTGGCCGCGTCGCCGCCGCACGCCGACAGGACGCTCGGCTGCAGGGACGGACCTGAGAGTGAGTCGTGCGCTTTTGTTTCTATCTGGCCGTAGCCGAAGGTCGCAAGTTAATATGGGAATCCTGTATTCACTCTAGCAAAATCGTTGCCATAAATGACATGGTGATAGAAGTTTCATCATCAACCTCCGCCCCTTGCCCGTCTATAATGCTGCATGTCTTCTTTCATAATGTATCTATTGGCCATCATCTCAGTACTCATCACTCTTTCTAGCCAAATATATCGTCTTTCACACAATACATCTGTAGCAGTATCTACAACGCCACATGCGAACAACGCGTCATACTGAAGTCACGCAAATCCTGCATCTCGCAAGCAGAGTTTACCGTGCAATTAGCATAGATACAATTTCCCAATATCAATCATTGGGCAATTGCCCGCCAGACACAACACCCGTCTGGTCGGAGGATCCTCCCTTTTCTATGGAGGATGACTGAACTTTACACCCTGTTTTTCATACCTCCAAACATCCATGCATCCTTTCGTTGGTAAAGCAATGATCGGAGTTTGTTGTTACAAAAATATCTTGTTGATCTTCATTTGCACAGAAACATCTTAAGAGATCTTTTATTTTGATTATGCTTTTCTTTGATCAATCTGATCTCCAATTTCCATACTGGGTTGTAGGTAAAAGACTTGCGCTTAACTGTAGTCAAGTTAATCTCCATTCTTCCAGTGGCAAAAAGCTAAAAACATTGTTCTTAACGCCATAATTTTGTGTTTACAGAATACAGGCTGTGTGCGTTCATATCGCACATGGGAACGTCGTCCATGGTGGGCCACTACGTGTGCCACATACTGCACGAGGGCCGGTGGGTCATATTCAACGATAACAAGGTGTGTATACCTCACAGATACAGTTTCATACTGTTTTTTTTTTTATGAAAACTATTACTATGACTGATATATTTAAAATAAAGTTGTATGAGGTTATAAACAAAAATTAGAAATTGATCATTGACTTTGGTCACTGACTGTAGTTGCTACTGATTAGTATGCCTATTATTAAAAAAATATAAAGAAATTCAATCACTGATTCACTAGACAATAGTCCAATCTTAATTTTGCTCAATAGTTATTTATTTATTCACACCAATAAGTACAACATCTATCTATAAACACAAAATACTACTGATCCCCCCCCCTCCCTCTGTACTTAAACATAAAATTCAACAATAAAAATAACATATTAAAAATGTCATTTTTTTTTTTTCTTCAAATTTGTATGCCTCCTTCAATGCACCTCTAAGCTCCTGCCTGGTACAAATTTCGGCAGGCTATCGAATTCGCTTCCGACGACATATTATTTGTATCGTTAAAACTTGTTATATAAGTAACCAAATAATATAGCTAATGCCTTGTTTCCTTTCAGGTGGCCCTATCAGAAAACCCGCCCAAAGATCTCGGCTACCTGTACCTATACGAAAGGCTGTGATGATCATGTTAAATATGACTTGTTTGTACCAAAAATCGCTGACACGGTTGTATGGGATACGAACCTCTGTGTTAGACTGCGTTTGTATTATCTAAACAATAAGAGATTTTAATAAAAAAAAAACAACTTTTAGGCGATATTTATTTTATAGAAAGAAACAAATTGTTAAGAAATTAAATTAGGTTAATAAAATTTATTATCTTAATTATTTTGCATAGAAAATGCTTTTGTGTTGCAATTTTTACGTAAGACTTATCTGTTTTGTAGTCGGCCAGTTATGATGTGTAGTTATTGAATTAGAAATAATCCTTGTAACCGCTTAGGACAAGACATGACAGCATTTGCGTGTGCTTATTGCACAGGAGTCTCATGTTCATATAACAACTTTACTTTTGTAAATGTTTATGTTAACTAAGCTGTATTTATAACTCTGTACTAGAAGTACAATTTTTTCATAAAATAATTGCCGTACCATATAACAAATGCATTTATTGGGTAAGCAGCTTAGTGTTGGATAATTTTATTGTATAATATCATTGAACATCACTAAAACAACGAAAACTGAAAGTAAAATTATTATTGAAAATGCTCTCTTATTTGTTTCCTTCTAAACCACCAAAAAATAAATGTGATAACTTGAAGACACGAGAAATTCAGTAGCAATGGTCTGCAACTAGATCGCAAGAGAAGTCACTTGCAAGATATAAAAAAAAACGTAAATACTAGTAGGTGCATAAATATCAGGAGTTCCCCGGAGTGAAGAGTTGCTGCTGTCTCTGTTGCAACACACCCATTACTAATTTGATAACAAGATAGACCTCAAGCAGATTATGTACTTTTCTTTGAGCAGACGATTACTATCGTGTAAGAAAAATAACTAATAATAATTAATTATTGTTTTCATTAAATAAGCAAAAGGTAGAATCACCCTACAGTTGGGTGGGACGAACACCCAGCAATGGGTGATTCCAGGTAGAATGGTAGAAATGATGATGAATAATAAGCTCCTAATTGATTCTGTTATAATAAAAATTCTGCTGCTATTATGTACCGCTGGATAAAATATCTGCTACTTTCGTGCTTTGCTTAACAAGGATGCAAACTTTTAGTGAAATCCTGGTAATACTCAAATTATAGAAATGTGTTATTTTCCATACTAACTAAAGGAATAGCAAAGAATATTTTCATAGTAATGGGCAGAATGTGACTGACTACTTTTAATGAGTTGTTTTACACCCCCTTTTAAGTAAGTTCACATGAATGGAACCACAGGATACAGCAAGTGGGAAAAAAAACATCTTTTATATTCAACAGTTAAATGTACATCATTTAAATAATTATCGCTTGAATCTGTCTACAGGCTTCGGTATCTTCCTCATGAATATAGTGCGCTCATCATAATATGTGTTGAACTTCTTATAATCTCTCCTTTTCTTGGGATCCTTTTTGCAATTTTCTGGAGTCAAGTTGATCATAAGACCTGGAACATGAAAACCAAAATAAATTAGACAACAGTCATTTCAATTTAACTCGACAAATGTCATATGACCCAGCAATAGTTCATAAGTAAAATACTCTCGGAAACAATGATAAATATAATTGTGACAACCGTTGAGCAAAGGAAGCTCGTGTGCCAGCAGTGGGAACATTTAACCCTTCATATAAACAAAGATCCACGTGAGACACAATGGCTTTTTAATTGTGTCCGTAATTATGGCATTCAATGGGTTAAAGCTGATATGTATGTTCTGCTGACTGCTATAAAATGTTGATGGGTTGCATGTAGATTGTTATACCCTTGTGATTTTAACAGGTTGTTTTATCTCATAGTATGTCCCTTGTAATTTTGACATTTGTAAAATGCTGATTCTCAGCCTAATTTAAATAAATGACTTTCCATTTTGATTTTTACTATGGGCTAATTGTACTAATTCTATACAAACCCGCTTTCTGCGCCATAGTCACCAACTTGCCGATTTTCTTTTGTTGTCGTCGGCACAACCCAGTTATTCTTCGGGGTAACATACAGCCATCTGTCCTCACAAACTGGCTCAGGATCAATACGTCAGTATGTTTGACGTCGAGCCCAATAGCACACATGTAGCAAGGAGGATTGTCTGATGTGCTGATAGCAGGGTCTTGGGACGGAAGGTTCTCCGGCCTAATCAAGAGTTCGGTGCGGGGCGAGGGCACGGTAACCGCTTCTATGACCACTGTTGAGCCCTCAGTGCGTTCGCGTACTAAAAATGGTAAGAATTATTAATTACTGTTGCTTTTAATTATATTTGTGGAGAAAAGACGACAGCCAAGTGGTTTGAGGTTATGTAACAAAAATCCAAAATTATGAGCAGACATTTCTAAATACTTACTCTCTTTTAAATGCAATGGTCTTGTTGTCGCTATTGAGCGTACGGATGTAGAGAAAATTGCATTTTTTGTAAAAGAAAACCCAGCTCGAACCAGCCCAGCCATGTTTATTTATTTTATAAACTGTCACTACTGTCAGTAATGTCAGTCAGACTCAGATATTATATTGTAGTCTGTGGTCAGACCGTCAGACATAAATATTAGTCTATGCGTCAGACTGTGACTGGAGAGACAAAGACAAAAAACTTTATGAGAAGATTGTCCTAATGTCCTGTCACTCAATCAATCTCAATATTAACGTGAAGTGCGATCAAATGTCAAAAAACGTTTTGTTTCTGCTGTATGGATGGTAGAAATAATAATTTTAATATGGGTATGGCCACACCGAAAATTCACTTCCGGTTAAATGAGCGCGTAATTTGAAAAATCTCAAACTTGTATTTCGTATCAGATCTTTGGTTTGAACCTACAAAACAAGACAGGATACTAAGGTCGAATTATTTTTCTTCTATAAATATAAAAATCAATTGCCGTTCGTTAGTCTCGCTAAATCTCGAAAATAGCTCGACCGAGTGTGTTGAAACTTGAAACTTTGGTAAGTTGTGTGCGCGACGACGAAGGTTCTTAACAAATAAAAATTAAAGGCAACGCTTGCGGCATTAGCTAATTAATTGTGATATTTATTTTCTTTAGTTCGGCTTAGGGGCCGATTCACACCGGAACGGTAGTGGCCGGGGCAGCGACGCTAGAATGCATGAATTTTCAAGCGATACTGGTATTTTAATTGTGTAGATAAAGTTTAAAATAAGTTCACACTGAAAGTGCTCGCCGTGCCGCTGCCAGCCACTGCCGTTCCGGTATAAATCGGCCTTAAGACAATTACTTTATGTAATTACAAAATAAATTATGGTGATTTGGGTATCAAAATGATAAACAGGTACGTATGGGTCGCATGTATTTATTGAACAACACATAGTACATAAGTAATATGATAAATTTAACAGGTATAGAAAATAAACAAGATAATTTTTTAATAATAATTTGTTTAAAACATCTAATTATAACGGATAAAACACATTTTTACCAAGCAACAATTATCAAGCGCCGTTTCAAAAATATGACTGATTCTTTAATATAATTCTACTATATTTTTAAACATCCGTAAGTATATGTGTATCATAAAATAGACTGCTAGGCAGTAATGTAACAAATATTATATCATATTTAGGCTTCGTAAGCATCACATTATTATATAATATGCGAGACTTGGTATCCTGTAACACTGTGTAGGTACTATTGTAGGAACAAGGTGAAACAGTTTCATATTTTTATTTGTAAAATGCTATTCATGGACGGTATAAGCCAAGCATAGAAATCCGAGACGTGTGTTTGCGAAATGCATTTCAAATGCAAAATATAAAATGAGCTTAAAATAACTTAAAACTTATCTTAAGAAATAATATAGACGCCTTCACATGAGATTGCAATTTTGTGACTTAAATATAAAATATTTAATGCAAATATAATAATAAAATTTGCAAAGCATAAAATGCAGAATCGTCAATCGTGTAGAGGTATCGTTAAGTAATACAATATTCGATTTTGTTCTTCACAATGTCAATTTATAAGTATAACATGTATGTTAGTAAAACTTACTAACTAGAAACTATACAATATTGTACTATTAATTAAAACAAAACTTACGAACAATGTGCATGTTTATAAACAAAATGTGATGGACTATTCAAAATATGTGGCAAGGATAAATAACAGGTTTCATAGACATGGAGTATCATAAAAATAGGCAAATAGGCATTCAATGTACCTACAGGTAATTAAAAAGTTAGCCAAGTTCTTAGCTTAGGTTTCGAAAACTGTACTTACTGTTTTATTATTTCAATCCGACATACATGCCTTGTATAGCATTGTCAACACAAAACTATAAAGAAACATTGTATTTAGAAATAATTCAGAACTTGTAACTACATAGAAAGCTCAACATTTCGGCCTAACACTCAACATTTTACTAATAAACCCTCTGTTGAAGCCTGTTATATTTCCGCTCAACGCGTGAAGGTAGCGATGATGACAAGCTTGTGCTGGACGTTTACTTGGGGAAGGCGCTCAGACCCTTGCTGAGCAGACCGCTGGCACCTGTTGAAGCGTCGTTCACGGCCGAGGACAGGCCTGTCAGCATCTGAAACGTTGCAAACATATTCTAGTAAGTATTACACATACACACTTAAGACAAGTTCGAAAATGTTTCAGTAGGTCGGCCTCATGTCGGCCTTAATACGTTTCTAACCGTGACAATTTATTTTGCATGACAATGATAATAAAGGTAGGTACTTATTTATTTTGTTTAAAACTTTGAGAAAAATCAATGTTATTCTCATATTTATTTTATCTATTTACGTCTGTAGCAATACCTTGAGAACTCAAAAACTTCCGTAATGGTATTATGTCACCTTGCCAAATACCGCTTCATCATAAACAGCATAGAATAAAACAAAGTCGCTTTTCTATCTGTTTGACAGCTTTGTTCTTCTAATGTAAATTATACAATGGATATTGATGCGGTTTTTAACATTATTTAGTTAAAGAATTAATTCCGGAAGGGTTATGTGACAATACATTAATATTTAACGTAGATAATATAATACAGATAACTCGTGCGAAGTATACCATAAGACAAGTCATACGTCATTTATTCATTTGTTGAACATAGGTACAAAAATAATGGTTTACTTACCAAGATAATTTTAAAGAATTAAAATAGGCCTGGACTTGGACAGTAAAAAAACAAATATAAAGAATGATATTTCATAATACAAATGAATTAATAATAAATAGCAATAGAAATCAAAGTCAATAAAAGAAAAAAATATAGACTGAAAACCTTAAACCATCGCTAGTTTAAAAAAGTGAAAGGTTTCTTACGTGATCCCTCTTCTCATTGAGGTATTTGTCAGCATTCTTGATCTTGGAGTCGACGACGGTGCTAGCGTTCTTGATGCCCTCATCAGTGGCTGTCTCCACCCTCTTCAGCGTGTTGTCCACAGTGCTGTTGATGGCGTTGCTTGCGTCTGTCGCGGCTTTCTCCGCAGCTTTCTTTGACTCTTCTACGGCTGCGTCTGTGGAAATCGGGTTTTGAATACGAACTCGGCTTAAACACTGCCGTGAGCACAGTCAGATATAAAAACAAATATAATTTGAACTTGATAATTTTATACTGGCAAGAAATCAACTTATTTTCTTTAAAACCCTTTTAGGCAATGTCGTCATACCAATAGGCCCCTCCGTGCCTCTGAAAGCACGTTAAGCCGTTTGTCCCGGCTGTCTTTCGTGGATCTTTGACAGTCGTTACGGGTAGTCAGAAACCCGAAAGTCTAGTCTGACAACCAGTCTTACCAAGGGGTATCTTATTACCCAGTAACTGGGTTGTGGAGGTCAGATAGGCAGTCGCTCCATGTAAAATACTGGTATTCAGCTGCATCCGGTTAGACTGGAAGCTGACCTCAACATAGTTGGGAAGTTGAAAAAGGCAGTTGAAGAAAGGGGATTATAAAACTTTTCCTCTGTATATTCCACTTACTAGCAACTCTCTTGGCCTCGTCTTCAGCAGCCTTGGCAGCGCGCCTGGCCCTATCCTTGGCATCTTCAGCGGCCTTAGCAGCCTGTGCCTTGGCATCCTCCGCGGCCTTCTTGGTCGCGTCTACCGTTGCGTTGACCGTGTCTGTCGAACAAAGACCCTTGTTTAGTGAAGGATACAATATCGCGTGATGTTTCACACCTAAGCTTTGAAAGAACCTTTTGTTGAGTGAAATAACGCAGGTACTTAGTTTTGAAATGTAGGTTGGAAAACCTATTTTAAAATAATGTCTATTAATATTTAGCCCTCCTATCCTCCTGAATCAGAAAAATGTTCTGAACTCTGAACATTGATCATGTTCATAGAACTGTCCTTCCAAGAAGGATATGATATCATTTTATAAACAAATCAAGTACCTGATGGAAGTCCATCATTAGGTACCTACCTAATGATGGACTTCCATTTACTGTCGTCACCGGTGACTTGTACGGTTTTAATTAGATTCTTAATCAATTTTCCTCTAACGAAAGGTTTTCGTAGGTGTTACAGCGAGAAACACGTTCTTAGTCTTAGTTCACATCGATAAAAATACTTATTTTTATTAATAGATCTTGAGTTTTGTATCAATAAGGGGTGAATTCCATCAATAGAAGGGATATGTGAGCTATTGCCTTTTATGTAGCGCAAGTAACATAAAGAGAAGTGGTATTTTATTGATTAATCACAATAAGACGAAGAAAAAGTGGTCATAACATTTTATGGCCACGTAGCTACAGCATTAGATGATGCTAGGAGGCTTTTGATGGTTGCCAATACTCAATACTTTATTGCATTCCATAATGTGTACTTAGGATAGTTGGTATGTCAAACCATCGAATCAATTATGGACCCTGTCGGGCACAGCTAAGTTAGTTTTTAATAGGAGAGAGGATGAAGGCGCTTTTTGTTAAGAAAAAAATAAATAAATATTAAATTAAAACAGTATCATTTGCTTTTGTGGTATTTATATAAATATTTATAGTATATTTGGTTTTAAGTTGCCAATGCCATTACACCCAACCATGGACGAATATCCAATAAAAAAGTAATGTAGGTACCGGATTAATTAAGAGACAGGTACAAACATTTTTTATGAAAGATAGTGAAATATGCTGTTTAGGAGAGCCTTCAGTTTGAAGTAATAAGTGAGGTATCCACTTCAGGAAACTAATGTCGTTGTCAAGGCTTCCCCAAGCGGATAGGCAGCCTAAGATTTCTATCGATGTGGACTGCTTTCAGATTAATAAACGTTAATATTCACTCTAAACACCCGGCCAAAGCAAAATAGCTTTGATTATAAGTTATATGTGTCAAAAAGCCGTAACTTAAGCGACACACTAAATACCGGTCGTATTTGCAATTTTTTTTTTTTACTAAACGTTGCCCCACACTAGGAATTACTCCTGTATCGTGGGTGCGTTTACAAACATTTAAACTCACATACACAAACAGCCAGACCCAGAAGAACTACCTGTAGGCAACACAAATATTTATTCCGTGCGGGAATCGAACCCGCGACACGCACTGCGCCAACCGTGTCGTCAACTTTCTTTCCATACAAGCTGAATGCATTTTCTGAGGAATTTTTGGGCCCTTGCAAGTTGGTTTCAATTAATCCTATTAGAATTGATTTTATTTAGGTAAAGCTAATTTTCTAGTCTTAAGTATTACCTACAGGCATACTTTTGCACACACGTCACACAGTATTTTTATGCGTAATTAAAGATTCAATTCTACATGAGTATTACAGTATGAATAAATAGTAGGTAAGTAATAAGGCGATCTGAAAGAAAAAAAGCCCTGAAAACAGTTGTATTCATTTTAACTAGCTTACACAAAGTTCGGTTCTTACCATCACCATTATTAAAAGATAAGTGGGTAGTAAAAGCAAAAGATAACCGAAAGTTAATAATGCTTTGTTACCTTCAGCAGATTCTACAGCATCGTCTGTCTTTTCCGCTTCATCCACTACGTTAAACAGTGTATGTGATACTTTATCTACAGAAAGTTAGCAACAGAATGTTAAAACAGAAAAAGAAATAAATAAATTAAGTAAAGACTAAAAGCGCAATGCAACATGCAGCCCAAACCATGCAATTAAGAAACTGTAACAAATGTATGGAGTAATTATAGGATATTGAAATGAGTTTAAACACAATGAGGAAAGAAAATCTTTATTTATTATAATTATAACATCGGTTGTACCTTTAGCACCTCCAACAATAGATACTCCTTTATCAACAACTGAAGATGCGGCACTCTTTGTCGTATCTACAGTGCTGTGAACAGTGCTTGCTACCGTATCTACAATACAGGCAAAAATTAAATATGCAATGTAAAATGATGAATCAAGTAAATATAAAACGCACTCGCAACAAGCTCAAAATAATACCTTTAGCACTTCCTAAAAATGATACGCTTGTGTCTACGGCTCCGGCTGCTGTATTCTTTGCTGAATCTACTGTGCTTGCCAATGTATCTACGATGTGAAATAATAAAACATAAATAAAAATCTACAAGGTAACAAGTATGTGACAGAAAATACACAAAAATGTCTACCTTTAGCGCTTCCTACAAAAGATACTCCTTTGTCTACAGCTGATGATGCTACATTCTTTGTTGCGTCTACAGTGCTATGAACAGTATTGGATAGGGTGTCTATGAAGGAAAATAAAAATATAATTTAATAACAAAAAAATAAAAAAGGAAAATATATAAAGAAATCAAATAGCGTGATAAACTACCTTTGGCACTAGTAGCGTAAGATACACCTGTATCTACAGCTGAAGCTGCTGCGTTTTTCGTTGAATCATATGTGTGGGCTACGGTATCTACAAAACGAAAGTGAAATAAAATAGTGTAAATGGAAATAAGTAAACTAAAATGACGTATGAGACACGAAATAACCAAAAAATCTACCTTTAGCGCTTCCTACGAAAGATACTCCTTTGTCTACTGCTGATGATGCTACATTCTTTGTTGCGTCTACAGTGCTATGAACAGTATTGGATAGGGTGTCTACGAAGGAAAATAAAAAATATAATTTAATAACAAAAAAATAAAAAAGGAAAATAATAAAGACATCAAATAGCGTGATAAACTACCTTTGGCACTAGTAGCGTAAGATACACCTGTATCTACAGCTGAAGCTGCTGCGTTTTTCGTTGAATCATATGTGTGGGCTACGGTATCTACAAAACGAAAGTGAAATAAAATAGTGTAAATGGAAATAAGTAAACTAAAATGACGTATGAGACACGAAATAACCAAAAAATCTACCTTTAGCGCTTCCTACGAAAGATACTCCTTTGTCTACTGCTGATGATGCTACATTCTTTGTTGCGTCTACAGTGCTATGAACAGTATTGGATAGGGTGTCTATGAAGGAAAATAAAAATATAATTTAATAACAAAAAAATAAAAAAGGAAAATAATAAAGAAATTAAATAGCGTGATAAACTACCTTTGGCACTAGTAGCGTAAGATACACCTGTATCTACAGCTGAAGCTGCTGCGTTTTTCGTTGAATCATATGTGTGGGCTACGGTATCTACAAAACGAAAGTGAAATAAAATAGTGTAAATGGAAATAAGTAAACTAAAATGACGTATGAGACACGAAATAACCAAAACATCTACCTTTAGCGCTTCCTACGAAAGATACTCCTTTGTCTACTGCTGATGATGCTACATTCTTTGTTGCGTCTACAGTGCTATGAACAGTATTCGCAAGCGTGTCTACGAAAGAAAAGAGAAAAAAAAATAGGTATAAAAACTAAATAATAATATGTACTTACCGTGAATAAAAAAAGTATATATTCTGGCAAACTACCTTTGGCACTAGCAGCATAAGATACACCAGTACCTACAGCTGAAGCTGCTACGTTTTTCGTTGTATCATAAGTATTGGCTACGGTATCTACAAAAAATGCAATAAAATAAATATTAAATCAAAATAATGATCTAAATGTGTAAATGAGACAGAAAATACCCAAAAATCTACCTTTAGCACTTCCTACAAAAGATACTCCTTTGTCTACTGCTGACGATGCTACATTCTTTGTTGCATCTACAGTGCTATGAACAGTATTCGCAAGCGTGTCTACGAAAGAAAAAAAAACATATAACAACTAAATAAATGTAGAATTATAACAAAACAATAAATATATATAGCAAACTACCTTTGGCACTAGTGGCATAAGATACACCAGTTCCTACAGCTGAAGCCGCTGCGTTTTTCGTTGTATCATAAGTATTGGCTACGGTATCTACAAAAATATATTTTTAAATTATAGTTTGTGTGAAAATATTTAAATAGGTACTGCAATGATGCGATATTTTGCATAAGGTACCTTTGGCACTTCCTATTAATGACGAGCCCATGTCAACAGCTGAACCAGCTACACTTTTTGTCATATCTACTGTGCTGTGAACTGTGTTTGCTACTGTATCTACAAATAATCAAAATAAAAACAAATATGAAAATAATAAAACAAAATACAAAAAAAGGATGAACGTAAAAAATGATAAAACCAATAAACTACCTTTGGCACTGCCAATTATTGATGAACCCTTTTCAACAGCAGCAGCGGCTACATTTTTAGTTGTATCTACAGTCGAGTGTATAGTATTTGCTACAGTTTCTATACAAATAAATAAAAAAAACATTAAAATTAAACACAACTATGGCAATGAAAATGATAAAGCAAGCAACTGAAATGTCAGCTACCTGTAGCAGTACCGATCATTGCGGCGCTCCTCTCAACAGCAGCGAAGGCAACATGCTTCGTAGTCTGGACTGTTGTATTGACAGTGTTAGCTACGGTATCTACGTATGAATAGCGAAGATTAGCACAAGCTTAATACAAACGAATACAAGACTACCTTTAGCTGTGCCAATCGCGGTTGTGCCCTTCTCAACAGCGGCAGCCGCTACATTTTTGGTTGTATCTACTGCAGTATGAACTGTGCTTGCTACCGTATCTACATGAACGAATGACAACTATTAGCGACAACACAAAGCGAACAAACTAATGATTTACGCAAAAAAAACAATGGAAACTACCTTTAGCTGAGCCAATCAATGTAGTGCCCTTGTCTACTGCGGCGGCAGTGACATTTTTTGTTGCATCTACTGTGGTGTGAATTGTGCTTGCTACCGTATCTACATGTACGAATGACAAATATTAGCGACAACACAAAGCGAACAAATAACATGTTTTATGCAAAGAGTGTAACTACCTTTAGCTGTGCCAATCGCGGTAGTGCCCTTCTCAACAGCGGCGGCCGCTACATTTTTGGTTGTATCTACTGCAGTATGGACTGTGCTTGCTACCGTATCTACAGACGAATGAGAACTATTAGCGACAACACAAAGCAAACAAATAAGATGTTTTATGCTGAGTGTAACTACCTTTAGCTGTGCCAATCGCGGTAGTGCCCTTCTCAACAGCGGCGGCCGCTACGTTTTTGGTCGTATCTACTGCAGTATGAACTGTGCTTGCTACCGTATCTTATGGAGGACGAACAATGTACATTAGCGACAAAACAAAGCAAAAATTACTTATATGTTTTTACATGATAATGTGGTTGAACTACCTTTAGCTGTGCCAAATGCGGTAGTGCCTTTCTCAACCGCGGCGGCCGCTACGTTTTTAGATGTGTCTACTGTGGTATGAATTGTGCTTGCTACCGTATCTACATACAAATAAACAAAATTAGTCACAACGTGAACAATAAAGTTACAACATTTTGTACATATATTATGTAATATCATGGAGATGTACTACCTTTGGCTGAACCAATAAGTGATGTGCCTTTGTCAACTGCAGCAGATGCCGCATTTTTAGTAGAGTCTACTGTTGATTGCACTGTGCTCGATACATTATCTATTACAAATAATAACAGTAAAGTATATGGAAGCGTTAGTTATTTACAAAAGTATACGTAATATTTGTGTCAACTACCTTTGGCCGTGCCAACAAATGTGGTTCCCTGATCTACAGCGGATGCTGCGGCGTTCTTAGTTGAGTCTACTGTAGTCTGTGCGGTGCTTGCTACTGTATCTAATTATGAAAAATAAACATAATCAAAATGGGCTACAGTGCATAAACATAAAGGATTTCTAAAAATGATGTTGTTTGAACTACCTTTAGCTGTGCCAATGAATGTAGTGCCCTTATCGACTGCGGCAGCCGCAACATTTTTAGTAGTGTCTACTGTACTTGCTACCGTATCTAATGAAAACAAGGAAAATTAACCAAAACATTTATGTAAATAACTGAATTTGACAATATTTTCCTTAATCCTAATTAATGAAAATATTGACCAAATATGGCGATAGTAAATTGACAATTTATTGGGATATATTTTTCTATGTAGTTATGCATTCAAATTCAAATAATGTATTTTCTCTTCTCAAACAATGGCATCATACTAATTTAGACAAGCTTAGAAACTATGTGATACTAGTTTGTGAGAGACTAGTGTCTGTACTAGGAATACCAGTACCTATAGCAAAACAAAACAAATTTAAGATCATCAAATCATGTATCGAAATGAAACTACATAATTTGAAATCAGTAAGGGATTATTATGTAATGTAAAATAATCAATGCAAAACTACCTTTAGCAGTGCCGATAAGAGTAGTGCCTTTGTCAACTGCAGCAGCTGCTACATTCTTAGTTGTATCTACTGTGGTATTGATAGTGTTTGCTACGGTTTCTAAAATAATGAAAAGAAAAATATGACCAAGCACTTAATAGTAAATGTACTATATAATTGTGATTTCTAAGCTATGTGCTATACCTTTTGCAGTGCCAATCATGGTAGTGCCTTTTTCCACAGCAGCTGCAGCTACATTTTTCGTCGTATCTACAGTGGTATGAACTGTGTTCGCTACAGAATCTATAAAAAATGCATTTACGATAACGTTTAATGGAACACTAAAAGCAAAATGTACACGTGGAAAGTGTTCATATAGCCGCGTAGAATAAATATTGCGCTAGTAGCTGAGCTTATATAGAACAATAAAAATGAGAAATAAAATACTGTTCTAAGTAATACCTTCAACAGTTCAAATGTCGTATCCAGAAATATACCTACGGTGCTTTTTAGCGTATAGCAAGAAAAAGAAATGGTGGTAAAAATAATAAATAAAAATATTGAATTACTGGAGGCATGTAAGTAATGAATTAAAAAAATATAATACTTAAATGGAAACAAAATGTGCTAATTTTTCTAGGTAGGTACTCTCGTAAATGTTACGTACGCTTGTATCAACCGCAATATCATCGAGTTTTCTTTGTCCTGGTTTATACTTGCGGTATTTTCTAAACTTGTTAACACAACGTTATTATTAGTTTGACTTTCATCGCCTTTTACGACAGCTCTTGAGTTAATAAAATAATATTGTCATTTACTTAAAGCTCACACATACGCAGTATACCGACTTACAGTTTTTTTTTTCAATAATGTTATCTTCTTTTTCCTATAGCGAAACATTAATGATATTAATATAAATGGTTTAGTTTTGATTTACCTTTGGCGCTGTTAACATATGTTTTTCCTGTGTCAACTGCGGACTGAGCAACATTTTTCGTCGTATCTACTGTGTTTTGAATTGTGCTCTGAACCGTATCTAAAATTACAATAGTTTATGAAGAATTTAAAGCCAAATATTATTATTTTACTTTGAGCATAATGTTGTAATTACCTTTGGCTGAATCGACGTAGGTTTTCCCAGTCTCTAATGTACTCTGTGCAGTTTTCTTTGTGCTATCTACAGTGCTTGCTACTGTATCTACGGCGCAGAAATAACGTAAAATAAGTTTTCTAAATCTCGAAAAATAAAATTACAATAACATAAAAGTTAAAAAAAATAAACAAAAACAAAATTAATAAACATAAAAGTTAAAAACAAACAAAAATTAAATTAAAATAACAAAAAAATAAAATCAATATTACAAAAAAATCGGAAATAAAAAGAACAACTGCTTGCCAATAAATACCTTTAGCGCTCTCTAAATAGGACAAGCCCATGCCATAAGCAGAGCTTGCGGCACCCATAGATGCATCATAGGCCACTTGGAACGAACTTTGGGCTGTATCTAAAGCATTATTTGCAAAAACACACGGTTTTTAGTCACAGGGCACAAAAAAACGACAAAAACACACTAGCGAAAATATAAATAAAATAATGAATAGGTACCTTTAGCACTATCTACATAAGTTTTTGTCGTGTCTACAGCAGATTGAGCGGCGTGTTTTGTATTTTCTACGCTACTATTCACTGTATTAGCGACTGAATCTAAAAATACACAAAAAAAAAAACTGAATCGCAGAACAAAATAAAGTTATGCAAAATAAATGATCGCATGTGTGTGTAACCTACCTCTAGCGGTTGTGGCATACGTTTTGCCAGTATCGATAGCCGATTGGGCAACTCTCTGTGAGATATCTACAGTACTTCGAGCAGTGCTTGATACTGTATCTACAAAACAATAATAATAATTGTGAAATGATAAAAATAAATAAAATAGCAACAAAAAATTTGCAAGCTAATTTGTAAAATCGGGGTTACAATTTTTTTAATTCTTTGAATTTCTTTTGTTTCCTAAATTCATTTGTTTCCGTTCAACTAATAATTATTTATACTAAAACAAAACAAAGAAAAAAGATCTCAAAATAACTGTTACAGATTTTGGCAACAGTTGCCAAAACCTAATACCGTTCCGCCCACCATTTTCAAAAAAGGCATGATGACAAGAAAGTTTGTTTACCTTTCGCTGAGTCCGCATACGCTTTGCCGGTGTCAACGGCTGAACTAGCCGCGTTCTTTGTACTCTCATAAGTATTGTTCACAGTATCTATAATAGTGCAAAGTTAGTTCATGCAAGAGAAAGAGAAGAGAAGAAGAAGGATCGAAAAGTAATTTATGAGAAGAACTTACCTTTTGTTGTGTTGTATGCAGATTCTGCCGCCTTTTTCGTGTTGTCAGCTGTTGTTGCCAAAGTGTCTAAGTATAGAGGGTTGCAAAAAAAAAGGTGTGTTAGCAAACTACTAAAACGGTAGAAAATACAACAACGGTACTACTACGGACTGAGTTTACTTATAAATACAAAAATACTATTCTTTCTAATCTCAAAATAAAAAAATATAGTTACAAGCAACTAAAAACTACTTCATAAAATTAAATACTGTTTACAAAAATCTATTTACCTAAAACAAACTTTCAAGCACTTAGCTCAAAAAATATTATTTAATAAGTCGACTAACCATAATAATTACCACAAAATAAATCGACTAAATTAACACCCCTACCTTTAGTGACGTCAACTACTTTCTTCCCATCGGCGAGAGCCTTGCTAGCGGCGTCCTGGGCCTCTCCGGCAGCCAGAGACACCTTCGACAGCTCCTTGTCCAGGGCATCGATGGCTGAGTGCTTCGCGTCATTAGCTAGTAAAGATATAACAGCATTGATTAGCGGTTCAGAGTCTATGATGCCTAAAAGGTGCTGGTAGAAAACGTCACACGAAAACTAAATTGAGAAATCAGATTGTAACGTAGTAAGTCTCATCATCATTCACCCAAATTCAGCTGGGCATCGCATAATAATCGGTACTGCGCTTCCCGTATCCAGCAGATTTCCGCGACCTTCCAAACTGTAACGTGACTCATACATAAACAGCTTGATGGAAACTTTTTGAATGCTAAAAAGTGGCACCGTTCCTATTTTAAGTACATTCAAACTCTACACGTGATTGTAGTCACGGCAAAACGTCGAAGCTTTGCCACCACGAGTATGTTGTTTGGGTCGCCTTATCTAATATTTCCTCTAAATAAATAACAGAGCTGCAAATAGATTTAAATGACCTCGGATTTGTAGCTCGTGTTGGAGAAAACTTAAAGACCAGATAAATAGACAGATAGCGATGCCCTGTGTATTAATTGTTTTGTCCAATTATTTCACTAATTAAAGTGCGTTCTTATTTATTCAGACACAGTACTTAGTTTATATCTGCTTGATTAAAACGAGTCTGATGCAACAGTGGTATTACTCAAAAGAGGTTAATTATATCTAGAGCATTAAGAAACTATTTATTTTATTTCATCAATCGGTCTAATTTTCCACTTTTTTACTGCGCTTTACATTTTTAACCGCAGGTGGGTAGGTCGTAATTGGTCAAAGTACATACAATTACATAGGTATCTTTTTAAATAACTCGCTTATCTGTTTCCCATTAAGTTATAAAATATTTAAAGAGGTCATGAGTCCCTGTGGTGTACCCTTCTTTCTTATATCTATGGGGGTACCAATGTGAGTACGTGCCCTATGACGCCGTATTATGATTTCTGACACAATTTGCCTTCGACCATCGTAACCTGTGTTACAACGTTGTAGTTGAATACGATAAACTGTGACTCATTCTATTGTTTTCTTATATAATTATATTAAGTAGCAAAGAACAATATCAAACCACACAATCAAAAATAATACTGTAATGTGCGTCTAGTAGGACTGATTGCAGGATATCAAGAAGGTACCTATACCAACATACCGAGTACGGAAAGGAGCCATTAGTACAAACAAGATATAAGGGTCAACGGACGGAAATGTTATAATGCAAGTAGGCTAGCCTGTTGGATTTATTTATAGAAACTATGATTTTAAACCTAACCTACACCACGCCGTATCACAGAGTAAAGAACAGGTATACATTTTAACTTTTTAAAACTACTTTCTGAAAGCCAATTTGATTATAATTGCATTTTCTACTACCTACCTATTGCAGCATTGGCAAATGCTACATTATAATTTTATCACGAACGACCTTCTTTTATAACAAACCTTATTTTTAACAAGAAAGGTTTTTTTTATTATTTATGTACAGTATAATACATAATAATATGACATAGACTTAGACATATGATATGTTTTTTCTTCATATTGGTTTTGAATTTTGAATCTAAAAGTGTCATGTCTTTTCTCTTACCGAGATTTTTTATTTGAAGGACTTTTTGGACACGGGACGGAAGTCTAATATATTATTTTTTTCTGCTTTCACAATGAAATAATTCGCTACAATACGCTGAGTGTATAACGGATTGAACGACCGAGTTCTTTGTGGTCATCCATTGGATCCAAGGGTGTTTACTTTCTTATTGATTATTCAAAAGTTCTTATTGTTTCATAATTTTATTCCATTCTTTTCTTTGTAATAGGCAGTGTTCCCGAAAATAAAGTAATTGTACCTACATCACTAAAAAGTGGTCTCGAGGCAAATTTCATGAAGGCTCGGTATGTAATTTAACTTTTCAGCTCTTTTGATATAAAAGATTCTGCCTTCGTCTCGGATTATCATTTTTCGTTATTTTCTGTAGATTTGTCCGAAGACTGTAGGGCGATCTAGAATTCGCCCTACCCGCTACCCTAGTATCAGACGTCTACAAGCTTCCTGTTGGGAATCGAACCCAACACCTTGCGTGCGACCTGCACATTAAAGACGATTCTGATTCCGGCCAGCGAGTAGCCTTAGCCTTAGCCGAAGCCATATTTCATCAAAAATAAAATATTAACACTACCGTCATTATACATTTATGAGGTTGCGGTCTTTGTTAAAACCAACCCAAATCTTTTCAAGAAGCTATCAGATACTAATACCCGAAGTCGACGGGACGATAGTACATTATGTGTAAGACAGTCCAAAACAGCACTGATGCATAAAAGTGTCTTCTGCATGGCGCCAAATATATTCAATCACATTCCGCCACACTTTAAAGAATTGAATGTTAGCTTATTTAAGAAAAAATTAAAGAACTTTCTAATTCAAAAAGCCTACTATAATATTTCCGAGTTTTTAACAGACAAAGTATCGATATAGTTATTTACATTCTGTGTTAACATTTGTTTTGTGTCTGTTTTTTATTTTTATTTTTTATTATTAATTTTATTTTTTATTATTATTTATATTTTTTTATTCATTATTATTGATGTTGTGTATAATATTCAAGTAAATTGATCTGACTTGTGTGAAATAATAATTATGTAGATTTTTTTATTCCTAATTAATTTGACTTTTTGACTGATTAATTTGATTTTAATGACATTATTCTGTGGTATATTTGTGATAATTTGATTGTTTACTTTTTTTTTTTTTTCTTCTCAATTGATTTGTTAATTGCTTTGAATAATGGGCAAACCTACTAGTAAAAATGACCTACCTGTTTATATTTGTACGCCGTTAAGGCAAAACATGACTGTGCTATAATTTCATGTAACATCTTGCATGCCATGTGTGTGTATACTTATGTTTTGGACAAATAAATGATCTATCTATCTATCTATCTATCTATCAGTAGAACTGAAAAACCGAAATTACACCCAAGGCAAAGAAAATGAGGAACATTAAAAACCTGTGCCAGCAGCATCAGTGGCGGTCTTCTGAGCCCCGCCGATGATTTCACCAGCCTTCTTGACCTGATCTTCTACGACATGGGCAGCTTCTTGCGCCTTCTCTGAGGCGACTTGCTCGGCATCCTTCTTCTTGCGGTCGAAGAGGGAAGCAGTCTTCTCGCCGATGCTTCGGAACGCCCCTGGAATTTTAGTCGATTAGTAATGGCACAGCACTAGTGTTTGCTTCGATAGTTCCAATAAAAATAATTTAATTAATATTTAATATCGATGTTAACATGTCCATATTTCTTTATACGTATTCTAATTAGTTTACTATAAATGGCTAGCCTGGATTGGGCTCCTACATAATTCTACCAATTACGATTTCTTACATCATTTCCTAATTGACAGCTAATAATTCCTACAGTTTTTCATTAATTCATTCATTCAATCAAAGACCGATCTTCAATCCTTTCGAGTTTAAGTTCACGGTGGTTTTGAGAAACTAGAGTAACTGCTTCGTCGTAAAATACCTATTTGGTTTATCAACTTCCAGTAACGCTTTGATAATATATTCTAATGGGAATCGGATGGGACATAAACTTTAACGATAGAAAGGGATCTTACTCGTAAACAAACGCTGTTCTTAGAATAACATTGAGTGAATAATATTTAATAAGTGTTTCAGATTAAATCGACTATGTCTGTCAAATGAAGACACTTTTCAAATTGGGTTACCATACTTACCATAGTGCCTATAAAATATGTAAAAAAATAGTGTTAAGACAAAGTAATGGTTTTAAAATAACAGGTATTTTACGACTAAAGAACTGTTATTTTCGTTCAGAAGGAAGAACTGCCATTTAATACAATCTAAGATTTTGCTTAGCTCCTGATATCTTGCTTTGCTAAAATATTAAATAATGTAATAAGTCAGCTAAACTTCACGTGTCACACAAATGAAAGCTCACTAATCGATTTGGTTTTAAAACCATTAGGCATGTTCCATATTGCTCGCGCGACGGAGCGCCGCCTTTTTATTGATTTTCATAGCAGAACTAGCCCGGTCAAGGTGGCTGAGTCAGCCTTTACGTATGTACACTCGGTACACTATATCGCAAAGCATGTTATATCAACTAAAGCGGTTTCTATAACCAGTTTAATCAGGAATACTTCGCAGTTCGCGGGAGGCCAGAGTTGGCTTGACAGTAACTCTACAGTGGGTAGACACACAAATTAGCCGCGGTACACCCACCACGGTACCCGACATACTCATGGAGTTCGTGGGTTTAGTATCAACATATTTCGTGCCGATGTTTTGCTTCTTTTGTAAACATATGAAGGTAAATCCATCATGATAAATGTCAGCCTTAACTATAAATAACATGTCATCATATCATTGTTTAGATTACAACGTAACAATTTGTTACATTGTTACAAACAAGAACATACTTAGTACATAGATACAAAATAACATTTTTTACAATTTAATAAACGTGTGAAAAATATAAAAAGTCCATATAATACATTAAAAGAACTCACCAAGGTTCTTGTCTATCGGAAAGCGTGGAAATACATTTAAAAATTATTCATATTTAAACAAATTTAAATTCAATGGTTAATAAAATTAACTAAATCCATGCTTTACTTTTTAGTTCTATCTCTAGCTAAGATGGTGACGTGAACTGTGATTTTTTCATTGTCACTAAATACCTGTTACTTAGTACAAATAGGACGAACATGGTGATAGTGTGACACGGGTGACAAGACATTACTTGATTAGGTGCATCTAACAATAAATACTAGGTTTTACAAAAAATACTAGGTTTAAATAACATGTTCTTTCATGACGATTTCTCTTGATTTCTAATTTCTACGGCATGAATAAGATATGATACAAAAATTATCGGTGAATAATACAAGATTGATTAATTGATTATGTTTACGACTTCTTTCTAAGATAAAACTAATGCGGATAACGAATTTGTTTCTAGTTCTTTCGAACTTGGCATGGTAGGTATTTATAATTTTTCGATTGTGACCTTGGGTTTTGTTGTGGCTTTACTTGCCTTTTATGTCTTTCTTCTTTTTCGTTCAGAATAAAGATTAAGTTGAGTATATAAAGGACTTTATTAACTCTAAAGATACATAAAAATAAATAGCCTTTATCAAATCAACCATCGGAAGATTTGCATTAATATTAACTGAGATGAAATTAAGATAATATTTAATGAGAAAAATAATCTTGACTAGACCGGACCTAGCTTCATATGCTTTTTTATCATTTAATTTTTGTTCTTGCAATAAATTCCGCTCAAGCTATATTTCAGTCACATTCTTGTCTCTCGACAGACTGATAAATTGAAGTCAATCGATACTGTCGGCCGATGCCTCGACCGATTGACCGAACGAAAATAGAGTAGTGCGTGGCGAGTCGGTCAACACGGGATCATTGCTCGCTCGCCTTCCCGGCTGTTTCGTAACTCCCGCTGATTGATGGAACAAATAGCTTTCAAGTGGTAATACTAATAATATAGCAATGTGTGAGACAAAATAGGCGACACTTATTGTTTTTTATTCTTTAAGAGCATTTTTTATTTTTCAATTGGACTATAAAGCCAATTTCTGAATGGCTTTTACATCATAGAACAATCCGAAGAGATAAAATTTACGATACCTACCATGACGCGTACCGATCGTCCGCGAATGTTACCTATATTTACTGAGATTAAAAATATCCTATGAGATAACAGGCCGCGCGAAATTCTTAACACGCAGACACACTGAAATAAGTAGTATGAATACACTCATAGTGCACTTGATCCAAATGTTTAGCTTATTTACGGATTTATATGTGTTATAAAACAATGTACAGTTGTAGGTACAGTAACAGTTACATAATAAAATTAAAGCTGGAAGTTATGTAGGCCTGGATATAAATGTGGTATTAGATCTTGGAGCAGTTCCACGTGCAATAAGCCAATAACAGATTACGAGGATGCCACTGCAATCGACATAATATTGCATTGAATTGCCATCGTAATCGATGCTACAGACAGTCTGAAACATATCACATGGACTGAATAAAAAATTAGCGCACGTGTTAGTTCGCATATAAAAATTCACCCCACGCGCTGACTGACTCAATTTCCTAGTATAAAGCAATAAATGTTATTAGTCGCCTGCTAGTCTAGGTCTCGGCCTCGCAAGCCCTGAAAGTCTAGATCCAGGTATCGATCGGTCTGCGCCATGAGACTGGTTTTATGAGCACTGCGGCAGCATTTGTGACCTAGGACACGAGTCATGACTCGCCCACGTGAAGCGTTCTGTCCCCCGTTTAAAATGCTTGCTCTCACATATTTTATAATTTTATGGCCAGAACCAGATGTTATCAGTCGAAACGAATACTGCTAACGGTTTATAAATATCATAGAATGACACACTCGAAACATTACTATTAGTATAGAGCACTCTACGGCAAATTACATTTTTATCACTGTTAGGCACCATCATTACATCTAAATGTATTAGACGTAATCTCTGGAGCGCGTCCTATCTAACTTAGCTGTCATTATCGCAGAACTGTGTAGGTATAAATTACAGATTCCTTCGCCGATACAAGCTTGTAACCAATTGAGATAAATATCCGGTCTGAAGCAACGTGACATCACATTCACATCCATCTACTGCCTGTGATGTCATTACAAGATTTAGAACTCTCAGAAAACATACGTTATATAAATTAGTATGTCTGACTACTTCCTTTTTAAAACATGGCTTAAAACCTACCTACAAATTAGAACAAAAAAGAACGTCAATTTATTTAAAAAAAACTAGATTATCAGTTATTTATTAGATCAAACACGAGATTAGCTTGAAATGTATTAGAAACACGCAGTACATACATATTTTAATTAATGAACGGTCGTTCATTGTACATACTAAAATAATGATTACTTGGTCGTTCTGTTGTGCTCATGTTGTATACTACAGTCGGCCACAGACCGACCGCAAGGTCACTTGAAACAAAGGATTAATTTACACCTGAGAAATACGCGATTAACAGTGTCACATTATTATATCGATCATACGCCATATGACAGAACAGAACGAATGATATTTTTTTATCATTCGTTCAACGTGTCGCATCTCTATGAAACTTAAAATTTATCTTTTACGTGACAGGTTAGAAATAAGATGAAAGAGTCTTGTTTCTATTTACTATCAATATCTATGAGTCATGCATGACGATTTGTCTAGTATAGACACTTCTAGATGGACACTGTTGTCTGTTAATGAGTTAATTAAAGTTGAAAAACGTATCCCTATTGATATATAAAGCAGTCAATGCTAGCTTGTATTTTATAAAAACCTAACCAAAGGGTAATTGAGACTTTGCCAGGGTAGCGGGATCGTCCGAAAGGGTTACCGCTGCCCTGGAACAGAAAGGGCTAAGGAAGGAACACGGGTGGGTTTTAGTCAGTAAGAGTCTGACACTCCCTTCCGCTCCACCAGAGCAGGATGGGTCATTTGATGATTTCCCACCCGAAAAAAAAAAAAAAGGGTAATGGAGACTTTTATCTAGCACTTATACCTAATGTGGGGAAAAAGCACACAACTCACAACGTTTAAGTAACTCACATTATAGCAGTACCTAACATGTATACTTAACATAAAATGATGACTTCTTTATTTTTTCTTTCCACCAGTTTGCTTGGCCTTTTTTGGATAATCAAGATTTTTTTTATTCAAGCCTGTTGAATAGGTACCAAATTAGATTATACCTGAAAAGAGATGAAAATAAGAGGCAACAGATCAAATTTTGCCAAGCTGAACTAATTTGGGTGATGTACTTCGTATTCTTCATTTTTATTTACCCTTTATAATTTAGTTTTTCTTTAGCTTACCTAACGTTCGTACCGACATTCCTGTTGATGCCCAAAGGCTTAATTACTGCAAACGCTAAGAAAGAATTCCTGCGCAACTTGCGTAAGAACCATCTCGTTAATATGTCTGTCCTCTTCACACTTGTTTATATTACGATGTGTTAGTAGGAGAGGCACGAGGAGCCTCGGATATTAATATAATGGCGGGCCCCGGTACTAGTTGACCTTGATGATGTCATCGTGCAACCGGCGAGATTTGTTTTCGTTGCTCTGTTACGATATATTTTATTTGTTGTCATTGTTTACTGAAAGAGTCGATGCATATTCAACGCTATTTGAACTATGTGACCTTTTGATATAATGTTTTGACGAAGGGGAAATGTGTTATTTTGCTCGGATGCGATGAGCTCGACGGAACTAGGTAGGACAGGCTGTCGATATTATGCAGGAATGTGAATTGTCAACGGAACCTATTCCCACAACTAAATATGACTAGTTACGTGACATTGAACGGTCTTGAACCACCCCGGTACTGATACTTAGTAGGTACCTTGATCTTTACTATCGTAAGTTGAAAATTATATAATAATTAAGATAACAAGGAAAACTTAGCTCTATCATTCGTATTGTATCGTTATATTTATTTCAATATTTACAATTTGAAACATGTATGAACAAAGATAAGTACCTACGAATAAAGTGGTTACCTATTCTGAAAATCAGCAAACAAATAAAGCAATTTTGTTCAAATCTGCCTCCCAGTTTTTTCTTCCACTTAGATCAATAATCACACCATTGAGAATTGCTTAATGTTGCTCTAATTTTACATTTACACGGCTTCAGAATTTGATACCTACTCACATGGCATGGTACCATGTGTATGTTAGATCGTTTAACCCCACTGCTGCCCACAGACAAAATCTAAAAATCGAAATTCAAGCAAGGAGGAGCGAGTCAGGTAAGATAAAGGAGCGCGCTTTGACTAAGTAAATGCGGAATCGCGAAGAACATGGAAATGTTGCATTCAGTTGCACCACAGGGAATAAAGGCAATTTGAATGTACAGGGAAAATTACGCGATGCGACTTGGAGAAAATTAACATTGACGGATCATAAGGCATTACGAATACGTTTCCTAAACAGCATCTAAATTCTAAATCTAAATAATACTGTTCGTGTTCGTGGTATGGTGGTGGATTCTTTTGTTTTTAACACAGTCATCTGGCAATGGTTTCGAAGTTTCGACGAAGATTTGTATTGTTTTTACGTGCATGGAGCTCGCACACAAATCTTGAGGATACTTACTTTATCTTTTAATATGCTAAAAATAGCATAGAGCAAATAGCGAGGTCAATAAAATTGGGGAGATAATACAGCGCGGTGTCAACAATGACCACGGTATGAGACTAGGTATGAGTGATCACAACACACTAATCATTCTAATTTCAGAACGGATCGATTACCTAATACAAATTTAAAAGATAAGTTTTGTATAAGTAATCTTATCTGTCAGTAGCTTTTGGGCTTCCGAGTGAACATTTTGTCCAAATCTGAATGAAAATATAGGTACTTAGTATATTTTTTTAAACGAAAATATTTAGATGGTCCTTGTAATGCCAGTGAGGTTCGTAATGAGTGAAATATCATCTCCTGTGCTAGACTTTTGAATAGAAGAAGAGGAGGCCAAACCATGACGATATTATGACTTGAATTCCAACAAATATTGACCAAAAGTAACGCTGTTTATCACACTTAACACGTACTTAACGTTATTTTTATTCCATCCAAACTAAATTGTGTATAACACTCGCACACTGGGTGCGCGTGTAATTTTATCCGTTCTGATTCGGATTGTGCTCTCATAAATCGACCAATAGCGTCCCGGATAGCTCGGGAGGAGCCAAAATCAACTGATTAATACAATTGAGGAGCACGACTGAGTGGCAGCATGTTGTGCGACACCTACTCGCAGAGAATAACTCATTCCTCGAATCAACATAATTTATGTTGCTACCTACGTAGTCAGCGTTCTATGAACTTTGACTGCTGTATGCACTCATTGTCCCGTCCGTAGGGACGCCAGTGTATAGCCGTCGGTATTAACGGTTTCAAAATCCACCGTATCTCTTTAGGAGTTCAATAAACTTATGAGCCATTATTGTTTCTCAATCTGGACTTCAGCACTAGATAAGAAAACATAGGTAGTCATTAATTAAACTGCGTAGCACACTACGTACCTATTCATATTTCTATGAAACATTACAGTTCTACATTTTATTTAAGCAATGCCATCATCACTTTAGAAAAGTCTGACGCATCCACTACGACGCATTTTCATTTTAAAATTGTTTTCAGGAAGATTTTAAATCTGAACAAAGCGAATAACGAGGTATCTAGATAACTATAGGACACTGTTATGCGAGTAAATACTGATCTTTGTCTTAACTAGCCCCTCGTTAGTCCAGACTGGTTGCTAGCGCGACTCTTGGGCATAAGATGAGATCTTGGGTCAGATTGAACATGGTGTAATTGTAAGAAATTCCTTAGTATAACGTTTAGCCTTGGATTGAACTTATGTCCGGAACTTGACTTGGCCTCTGTCTACTAATAATTTGCACCTGGTTATTCACCTTTCATATCAACTTTTCCAGAATAGGTCATCAGCCGTGTTCCTGAAGTATTGCAATCTCCCTTTTTTCGACTGCCGTATACTCTTTGCTCAATATTTTCATTGAAACCGACGAGTAAACTTCACCTTGTGTTCTATTCGATTACCCGATTGCTGGTAATCGCTTGCTAGTTGCGGTCCGTAACGTGCAAGTCTTGTCGAACCAAAACATTTTACCAAACGTACAGTCAACAGCAAAAGTAGATGATCAAAATCAGAGTGAAGTGATTCAAAAGTATGTCAGACTCAGTGTCATACTTTTGAATCACTTCGACGCCACACAGTTCTGACGCGAACTCTGTTAATTAGTATTAAATTTCTGATTTTGATCATCTACTTTTGCTGTTGACTGTACTTGCATACATTTTATATATACTCCGATACCAAGTAACGTAGGTAATATCTGGCACGTAAACAAAGCACATTCCGTGCAAACCATTCCGCAGTTCTCGCGAATGAATCATAATTTATTTAATAACTGCTTCGATTCGTCTTACTGGCCCTGAAATCGAATTTCAAAGCGTGATCTTTTTCATTGAGCTTATGGTGTATACTGTGTATACACCTAATAGCTAGGTTAAGACATTTCTAAAGTGTGGCTTTGTGTTGCTTTTCTTTGCTTTCATTGAATGAAACCTGAAGAAAACCAGGATTTTCAATCACGGATAATCACTTCTGTATTTCACTAAATCTTTAGCAGTTTGCTTACATAAAGCACTAGTAACTACTATACTCTAGTAACTACTATACTCTTATTCCGCAGCAATGTAATTAAATTAACGTCAGCCGATACTTGATCAGTATCACGTAGTTTGCTTAGTGCACATGCCCTCAGTCAATCCGTTCCTTGTTGACTATACATTGTTCTGCGTTCCCCTTCCACATCTTATTAGCAGGCTTCACTCATTATTACTTCGTATGAATCCGTAAAGAATGCTTTACTTAAACCCTTTTTAAATCTCCAACTAAAGTTTGATTACGTAATTGAAACAAAAGACTTGCTTTATAAGATTTCGCAACTGGTGAAATGGCGCAATGCAGAAGTTTCAATAAAAAACGTCGTAATTTTCAGGAACAATTACCGCTCACTCTGGTCACATTTTGTACAATGTTGGCTCATCGATCAAATTATTTATATTTTATGATGTTCACATTGATGTATCATCATTTTGGCAAGCATGTTACATAAAAAATAACAATATTTTTAGCAAGGACACGATCGTAATAATAAAAATATACACCTGAACCTGCATGCGGAACAAAAATGATGAATGGTGAATGAGATAGTGACGGCCGACGGGTCACGTATTTGAACTAATACTTTTCATGCCGAAGTCGTTTTTAGAGTGCACAGCACTAGCTTAGCAATACAATCCATTATTATTTTATAGTTTTGGCGCGAATGCCGAATGAGAACGTGACTTGGGGCGTTAAATTATTTAAAACGCTATAACGCCGTTAACAACTATGTGTAAGTAATGATTTAATAAACTATGCGTGCTTGCTGCGTAGTTGCCATATTGCTTCATAATCCTAACTTTAGATTTTGCGTCTTGCAAAGATTTTGTTTGATTCTGCGTCACAAAACTGGTTCATAATGTACCTACTTCTGTTTGAATATTTATTCTTTTAATATATTTACACTATTAATAGTACAAAGTTCGGAATTTATAAATTTTATAAAACATCCCTATTGACGTAATTAGCCAAACTAGGCGTAGGTACACCTACACATGACATAAGACAAAAGGCTTTTAGATACTACGCTACGCACCAAGGACGCGACGTATGGTTTCCTGAAATAATTGGTACCTACCTAAGTACTTGATTCCGTTTTTTTCTTGTTTTTAGCTATGACGTGACAATATAGGAGCCCTTTCAAGAGATAATTATATTGAGATATACACGTGGTTAACTTTTCATTGCGGAGATTGATCCATCCACAAGTAGATTGAATACATTAATAGATGCTAAGACATTTTAATTTAAATAGCCTCCTCCATAATGAGCAATATGGCTTTACAAAAGGTCGTTCAACTACAGATGCGGGTGTTGCTCTGTTGAGACACATATTTGACGCATGGGAGAAATCACGGAATGCTATTGGAGTTTTCTGTGATCTCTCCAAAGCCTTTGATTGCGTGCACCATGACACGCTTTTGCGTAAATTACGTCATTACGGTGTCCAAAACGAAGCTCTCAACGTAATTATTTCGTATTTACATAATAGGGTCCAATGTGTAGATGTTAATGGTGTGAAATCATCCGGGCTACCAGTTCAGTTAGGTGTTCCGCAAGGCTCAATACTGGGTCCATTCTTGTTCTTAGTTTACATTAATGATTTACCATTTCATTTGACGGGCATCTGTGATGTTGTACTGTTTGCAGATGATACCTCTCTTATTTTTAAAGTAGACAGGAATAGACAAGATTTTGACGACGTAAACAGTGCACTCTCAATAGTTACAGATTGGTTTACGTCAAATAACTTAGTTCTCAATGCCAAGAAAACCAAATGTGTAAAGTTCGCCTTACCGAATGTTAGAAACCTAGGACCCAACATCGTCTTAGATAAAGAGGTGCTTGAAACTGTAGGCTCGGCAATTTTTCTAGGACTAACAGTAGATGCCAAACTTCAGTGGGGACCTCATATATCAAGTCTAGCAGGAAGGCTCAGTTCGGCTGCCTACGCCGTCAGGAAAGTAAGACAATATACTGACGTTGATACAGCTCGTTTAGTCTATTTTAGTTATTTTCACAGCGTTATGTCCTACGGGATTCTGCTGTGGGGCAAAGCCGCTGATATACAAAATATATTTGTCCTTCAAAAGCGAGCTGTTCGAGCAATTTACCAGCTAGGTGCCAGAGTTTCTCTAAGAGATTTCTTTAAAGATATTGGTATTCTCACGGTTGCATCACAATTCATCCTTGCCAACATTTTATATATTAGGCAAAATTTACACTTGTACACTAAAAATAGTGATATTCACAGTGTTAACACTAGAAATAAGGACAAACTACGTGCCCCCTTTCACCGGCTTCATAAGGTTCATAACTCATTTGTTGGGCTTGGTATAACCTTTTATAACAAGATACCCCCTTCTTTTCTAGACTTGCCTTTTAATGCGTTTAAAGCTCAACTAAAATCCAACCTTTGTTCAAAGGCATACTATTCTATCAACGAAGACGATAAGAATAGTTGGTCACCCTAGTTTAACGCAAGACAATGTTTATGTTCCTTCTCCAGAATTAGCTTACTGCAGAACCCAGCAATGCATAAATGTGTAAGCTGTCACGCCCTTTATGCCTGGAGGCTTTTATTTGGGTAGTAAGTTTTTTTATTTACATTTTAATTAATTATGTTTTAGCTTGAGTACGTATAGTTTTTATTATATTTGTTGGTATATTGGCGTGGCTAGCTGACATATTATGGCAAATAATTAAATTTAATGTTCTGGTTTTGTAATGTTAATTACCGAACATAAGTACCTAGTATTGTATACATTCAAGTATTTTTTAAATTGAACAGACAGCTGTGCTGCTGGGGAGTTTGTTGCGCCACTTCTTCTTCCCAGCAATAGCACTAGGAAGTGGTGAAGGGCGGGCGTTTTTGGGGGACTGTCTTTTGTAATTTTGACGTTCAAAAAGTGCTGATTCTCAGCCTAATTTGAATAAATGACTTTTGATTTTGATTTTGAATGGTTACTTAACAACGCTTGAAATCTGACCTAACAATCGCATAGAATGTATCGACTTCCTCATTGATGGAGGCCTCTCGTTAAACTTCCACGATTAAACACTGAAAATTCGAGATAAAGCTTCGGACATACCCTAATATCGACCTCACCAAGGACGATAGACGATGCTATAATCACTAGACAAAACAACAAAAAAAACGAAATACCTACACACAAATAATCGTACAATATCGCAGTGATTCACGCGAGAATGACGACTGATTCATCCCGTCACCCGTGCCGCCGGAGCGTGACAGTCGAGGGTCTGCGGGTCACGCAGTCACGCTCCATAATACTCGTAGTAACGTGTTATCATGATCACGGCCGTGTCACGTACCGGAGCAATGCGAGACATTCAACTGTTGACTTTTCTTTCATTGCCGTTTATTATCTGTGAGACGGTTACAGACTAAAAATAGACAGACCTATTTATTTTAAAAACATGTTTATTTTTTATTTGGTTATCGCTTAAAATTGACAATTTTAAGTGTTACGCCTCGCTATCGATCGTCTTGTCACTGATTTTATCTGAGCAAACTGGTTCCACGTTCCACAGTATATTGCAGTTGGCTCGTCGATAGTTTTAGCAAAATAATAGGGCTGTGCTGTGCCGGTTACTAAACATTCGTTCTTATTAAAATATTATTATGTTTTAACTTACTTAATTAAATATGGCTCTTCAAATTATGGTTACCTACCTATAAGTAGTTGACCTAGTAAGGAAAATTAATGTGATTATTAATAATATGATCAAAGTCTATCAACTAGACCGCGTACGTGACATATTTTAGGTGCAATAACCTTGCGATTTTACATTTTGAACATTTTTGGGACAATTTATTCCTCCCGCGTGCATAAATTGTCCCAAAAATGTTGCTAATGGAAGTTTTGAAGACAAGTCAAGACACTAATGGCGCAGTGGCGTTCGTTGCAGTATTGTATGTACCACCAAATAGTAACTGCATTTTCTTTTATCAAGCATTTTAATGGAATCCTATTCCATTGTTTCATATGTTTGAAAAATTCGCCTGCTCAACAACTTAAATAACGCAATGAATGTTAATGAACTGTCAAAATCAAAATGCATTGCCATTGTAGGTAAGTTTGTTAAGCAATTATCCCGCTGTTTAGCATCCTTTCCTCATCATTGATTCCCTCCAGTTCCCTCTGAGCATTTGAAGTAGAATCACTGTAACTTGTAAGGCAGCTAAATGTGCTCAAATGATCGACAATGACATCAGTCCATCGGTTACGAATGCCACAATGACTCAATAAGAAGTCATTAAGGAAGTATTAATCCTCATTCTTCTCGTTTAGATTCATGATTCATGTTGTGTTCTGTGCGAGAGACGCATTTGGTTATTAGGGTACACTTATGGTTCCCTCAGCTGAGAATCAACATGCAGTTAGGACTTCCTAACTGATGTCGATGAAGCCAGGCATTTCTTCGGGTTTTCTTTTCTTGGTAAAAAAGTAAAAACAGACAATTTAGGCTTCTGGTCCTCTGGATTCAGCGTACGAATGTTCACCAAGGTTCAATTAGAAAAGACCAACACAGCCTGGGTCACACAGAAAATAAAGGAGCATCATATTATGAGAAAGATTCTTCAGGTTCCTGGGGGCAGACTATTCAAAACTATTTTATTAGACTTTCCAGTCGTGTTATATCGCGTTTTCTTCGACCGTGCAAAGCCAAAACGGAAGGGGTTGTTGTTTTATTAATAGCACTGCAATGCAGTTGTCTTCTTCCGAGATGCGGACTAATTTAACACCCGTATAATTCGCGGTGAAATCAGCACGCTAATTGCGCAATACACGATCAATCACAATCTATATGATTTTGAAGGAATGTGCTAATCCATTGCTCCACATTTTTGAAAAATTTGTCTGTTTAGCAACGTAAATAACGCAATAAATGTTGTTGAACTGTCAATATGAAAGCAATTGCTACTGTTAGTGTGTTGTGCAATTACCGTCCTTTAACATGGTAAAAACAATCAAAACTTAGCCGGTTTTTATTATTTTTAGCGTTTTCCAGCAACTATAATAGCTGTCTAGTCTATGTCACAGTTTATCCCGAACGCAGCTTAAAATGACGTGATCCTTAATGAGGATTGCGGGATAATGCGGACTTATCTCATGCCGGGTAGGTATAGATCCAGGAGCTCAAACCGACTGTCTTTTCATAGACAAAGTGAAAAAGCTTGCAACCGTTAAAATACTGGCATCGTGCTGGCATCAAGTAGGGCTCATGTCCAAAATATATTTTGTGTCCACTATTTATTATAAGTGCCTGTACGGTCCAACCGTACAATTCATATTGTTTTATGCAAAATAAGCAGTTTTGTACCGCGTGCGCAATTTACTTTAGTTCGCGTTCGGTCTTCGCCGCGTGTACTCATTATCATAATATCGTAGCAGTTCGATATCCTAAAATCATCCTAACATTACTGATCACTGTATCAATTACCTATAGCATTATATCAATAAAATTATAATTATTATAACTCTATCACACTTTATCATTTAAAGTTGTCCCGTACAGTGCCTATACTCTGCAGCTTTGTGCTAGACGAAAGGAGTGGGTTGTCCTTTACAAATTTTCTCCGTGAGTTTACCAAACCATGGGTGGGACGTGAACTTCCGACCTAATTACGAACGTGAACTTCCGACTTAACAGACAAGGTCTAAGTCGTTGTTTTGCACATAAGTCGCGTACTTAAGTGTTTTGTTTATAACAAAACATAGATTAACCATAATATTATTTGAATTTGTACAATCAGTTAAGTTAATCCTATACTCTGCAGCTTCGTGTTAGACAAAATGAGTGGGTTATCCTTTACAAATTTATTCCCTGAACTTCCGACTTAATGATCATCAGTCAAGGTCTAAGGCGTTGTTTTGCACCTAAGTCTTTGCGTACGTATGTGTTTTTTTTAAAACAAAACTTAAGTCTACCTTATTATTATTTGAATATGTATACAACCAGATAAGTAAATATAATTATAATGACTTTGAAGATGAATGAGTAATGTTTGTAATAATAGCTTAGAGTATTTAAGTGAATAGAGAACAATTATTGAGATAACTACGCGCGGTACGTGGGTAACTACTCTATCTATTGTTCAGTTAGTAGGCATGTAATAGCTTTAAACTCATTTGTGTTGTGTACTACATGAATAATACTTTTTAAAATTCCCCATGGTTAGGTATGAATTACGATGGTATGGTAGGTAATTACGATTGAAATGTAGGTATAGGAAAGTATGTAAGTATGTTATGATTATGACACTACGGCCGTATCGTCATTTTTGCAGTTGGCTATTATTGTTAATTAGTTACTTAAAATAATTATGTAGGTATATGTTGTGAAATAATTTTACACTAGATAGGAATAGCTAACTATCTATTCTATAAAAAATATTGAGTATTTTTTACAACATGCAGTGTTAAAAATAATACTACAGACTAGTACAAAAGTGCTAATTTCGAATTAAAATTAGTGGCCAATCTTTATTCTACAGTTGCATTTTTTCTAATTAGAAGATTACAAAAAAAAATAACTATGACGGAGAGATGCAAAAACTTTTTGTATGTACAATAATATTTTTTTTTATCGTATAGGTATTTAATAACATATTTCCATATTTAAAAACAAAAAAACATTTAGCTTATACACACCTGCTATTCCGCTGAACATTTTGTTTGATTTTTATCACAATTTAAAAACACTGAATCTTCAATGCGTAATCACGATCAATATTTTTGAACAATTTGCACCAAATAATTTTCACGGAACGCGTTATCGAAGTGCGGTGCGATTGCAATGCCTTTCAAGGTTCTACTCAAGAAAAATCGACTTGACCGCCCGAAGCCCGAACTCAAAGATACATTTTCCATGCGGATGATATATGAACCGACTGTATTTTTATCGATGACGTCAATGCAATACGCGTTTAGTTTATCCCAATATTTCACTAATCTAAAATAACTTATATCGTTTTTCAGTTAAATAATTCCTTTGTGTGAGACAATGATTTAAATTTAAACTACCCTTTATTTTTAGTAAATTATAAAAAGAAAAACAAGAATAAAATATTCTAAATTACTCGCTTTGTTTTGCTACCAATTATTACCGAATGGTAGATAACATGATTTAACTTGTAACACTGTCTTCAGAAAAAATAACTTCCGGTTGAGTCTAACAATGTGATGTGATGGCATTGAGACATTTTAAAACCGACGAAACCGATAGCAGTGGTTAAAATAAGTATTACTATATTAATATTATCTTAAAACAAGACAAATTATATTAAAAGTTAATCAACTGGTTTATGCTCAACAAGTAAAATTGCAACGAGAAAAGTAACTGGAATGCAACGGTTGCCTAGCAACAAACGCCTTGACAACTAATAAATAAACAACAGACTATGTCACTTTATTCGTTCGTGGAGCGATAAATTAGTTAATTTGTCGTTGTTATGTGTGTGCAATGTCGAAAGAAAATAATAATTTGCGGCTGCTGGGCTCGCCTGTAAACTTATCGTACAGAGGCAAGAAGAAGGACGAAAAAAGGAACATTAGGAATCGTCCGCGATCTGCACTACAAAGCACTGTTTGCATTGCACCGGTACATATGCTTTATCAGGCTATCTAACTTACTTAAATAGTACTTAATAGTATGGTCTTTTCTTTATCCTGCTATTTTCCATAGCAGATCACTGAAATATTATTAGAATGGGCGCCAATTATTTTTGCATATTCATCTTTATGATTAAACAAACATTGTAGCCATGGTGACCTTTTTCTCTCCCCTTTCAAATTCTTGCGTGCACCCTTTTGTCATTGTCACGCATATCAAATTACCAATAAATTGGAAAAGAATAATGTTATGAACATTGTATGATAGGAAATTAAAATTCAAACGTATTAAATTAACTGTACTTATAATATTTTTGCTGTGATAAACACACTTTATTATGTAGGGAGAGTGAAGGTAAAATTGGAGAATTTAATAACCTCAATGTTCACTATAATAGGTTTTGTGTCATTATAATTTTTATTACGGCCTCCTCTCATACCTGTATACAACAAAGCTATTTGATGCTACTTTGTGCTACATAATCAAGGGTTGAAGAATGTATTTTGTTGTCATGACACCTTTTGTTTTACTCTGACAATATCCTGCAAATTTTTATTTTTACACCAAGTGTAAGAGAATGAAAATTATGTAGTTAATCACAACACAAATTAACTTATGTAGCATACCCTTAACGTATGCGTTCGAACTTGCCCTTAAGCGCGGCAAACGGAAGATGCGACCTCCGCCCGCGACCTCGCACCCCCGCCAACCGACAGTGGACGAAGGATCGCGAGTCCGTACGTCACGATCGCGACCCGCTCATAAGTCTTTGATTGTTTTATTTATATTTATCCTGTTTGTGCCTTTCACTGTGTTTTACTTTTGATTATATACCTACTTTTACTATTAAACGTGCGTTTTCCAATGAACTAATCCCAACACACACCCTGAGAAAAACCTTCTTACAAAGTGTCGCCCAACTCGTGGCCAAGTTTTCAGTGAAAAACTCGTTAAATCCATAACAGTGACAATAAGTGTTAAAACCTATCGTGCTAACACATCTGCCGCGCTAGCGATAAGAGCAGTAAGTACGTTTTGCATAGTTTTGAGTAATTGGCGCGCAAAGTTTTTGTTACAATTTTGTTTTTCCTGACTTCTTTGTATAAGTTGTATTAATTGTGATGATTGAAACGTGTAGCCCAAATAAAGCGCTTTTATATTCTTCATTCAATAAAATTGTATATATATTAGAATCGTTTTAAATGACGAAAATCCTTTTATAACTAGTGTCAGTTGAAGCAACTGAAATATCGATTGCTTAGAATAATAGCAGTAAGTAGTAAGTTACTGCTTTTATTATAAGCAACTCATACTAGGTTTAGGTTATAGTCGATTTTAAACGAAATTCAGGAAACGTTCTTGATTTCACGTACTTTAACTGTAAAAAGTCTAATGTCTGTCTTGGTTCCTCAGCATGGTTAGTTTTGTATTGCAGCGTGAACTCCTCGATTTGCGACTAAAACCATAATATCTTTAAGGTACACTCTAGGTTGTACTTTCCTCATTTTATGTTGCGAAGATAGGTCGATATAATTATAAAAAATATCGACTTCGCTTGCTGCACTGCATCAACGAAGTCATAAAAATCATAGTCCTTATTTTTTCTTTGTAAAGCCTGTTCCACCTGACGATGAAAGCTGTCTGCGGACATAAAAGTATGACCAGCACCAGAGCAGCAGAGTTGTGTGTTACGCAATTAGTTGCGTAACACACAATCAGTCTCCATTGCTTCATATGTTCAAAAAATGTGTCATGACGTGTCTGCTCAACAACGTAAATAACGCAATGAATGTTGTTGAACTGTCAAAATGAAACCGATTCCGATTGATCATGTGTTACGCAATTAGGGTGCAGGTTCAAAATACTTCAAGGTGATTGTTTTCACATTTATTTGATTGCTGTTAATAATATACACCAGATAACTAAAAACTACTACGACTATTTTGAGTTAGTTAGTCATCGATAATACGATATGGTCTGCATCACGTTTATGTAGAAGAAATGCATTTAGTGTCGAGATAATATCTTCCTGTTTTATATCCATTTATACTCCGTTTTTCTACTTCTGTTATACTTTCGTTCCAGACGGCTGAAAGCCGGCCGGCAAAAAGCACGTTATCTTTTTAGACCTTCCTAAAGGTACAAAGCTATCGTTGAAAGCAATGACACGTGGACAAAATATTGCGTACTTAACATCATTTTTGTACGCTTTACGGAGTCCCGTAAGGCGCACAAAAATGATGTGAAAGAAGCTAAATCATAAGCAATCCATAAATCCAGATATACACCAATAGTGTGTATCTGGATTTATGGATTGCAAAACTGTTGCAGGGCTCACAATCATTGTTTTGTAATTAATGATTTTTATGGAATTCGAATTGGGCACTTAAGTACTTCACATTCCTCATTTCCCAAATGTGCAAAAAATATATTCATTTCTTCCCAAACGACTTTCCTATATACATATACCTCAAAGGATACTACTTGTTCAAAAAGCATTACAAAAGTTTTGATGCATTAAAGTAATGGTTATGTCGCTTGGTAAATAAAGTCGGAGGATTGTATGTATTAATAAAATGTAAAGTAGACCTTGCTTAATATAACCACAATATGATGAGTTACTGCCAATATCATAAGTACTTAAGGCAGAATAAAAAACATATGTTACTTGTTATATATCCACAGTATGTTTAGTTGCTGCCGATATTCTAAGCAATTAAAGCCAAATAAAAAACAAACTCTACTTATTATATCCACAGTATATTTAGTTACTGCTGATATCCAAAGTGATTAAGGCAAAATAAAAAAACATGCTTTACTTATTATATCGACAGTATACATAGTTACTGCACATACCTCAAGTAAAAGTAAAACCTAAATGATAGAGCTTTACTTGCAAACCCGGGGTAACTATACTTACTGTTGTTATGTTAAGTAAGATTTCTCATTTATTGGACTTACTGCCTTTATCCTTAACTAAATTTACCGGTTCCCGTTAAGCTATTAAAACAGCTGTCAGCACATCTGGTAGAGCTCATGGCGCTGATTCAGGATCAATATTTAACTCATTTTGTCAAAAATTGCACTTACTGCTGATATCGCTAGTGCGGCAGACATACTGTGAACCCTTTCCGATAGTGCTTTTTATAAATATCTCCACAAACAGTGCAAAAAACAATCGACAAAACTTCGGGCGAGTCCACTCTTCCCGCCAAAAATTGTGCTTCCCGCCAAAAATTTTAACCGACGCGAACGAACGCGCGCGCGAAGGAATTTACCGCGCGGGGTGTTTTGGCGCGAACCAAAGAGTACAGTCAACATTTATTTTCGTGCAACGGATTTGTAACGAATACGTTGTTCGTTACATACTACCACCCATATAACCATCACCCGTGTTGTTCGAGCGAGTAACAGCAGAGGTAGTGCCCTACCGTTACCATGCCGCCGAAGCCAACAAAAAAACGTACTGGAAGAGATGGTGGGTCGGGATCCGACACGGACGCGGAGCAAAATAGAACGGTGGTCGCATCAACGTCACCATCTCCGAACATCACCATGTCTGAAGAGATGCTTCAGACTCTTGTGTGCAACATTACAAGAAACCAAGCGGAAACAAATCGCATTCTCATTGAGAGCATACTGGCGAATAAGGATGAACCGTGCACATCATCACCACGGATACCCGATACGCGTGATACCGCGCGGTGGTCGGGTAACTTCGCAAAGTGTACGGCGCGTTTTGACGGGTCATCGAAGAACGCCGAAGAGCTCGAGGCATTCATCGACGCTATCGAGGTATACCGCGACTGCACCAACGTCAGCGACGAGCACGCTCTGCGGGGGCTGCCTATGCTGCTAGTTGGCGAGGCCGCCGTCTGGTGGCAGGGCATAAAGTCGTCGATAGCGTCGTGGTCCGACGCGCTGCAACGTCTTCGAGGGATGTACGGAGTGCCACGACCAGGATATAAAATCCTTCGTGAGATTTTCTGTACCGAACAAAATAATGAACGGGCCGACGTATTTATTAGCAAAGTGCGCGCTTTAATAATGAAGTTACCGTATGATGTGCCGGAAGTGATGATGTTAGACATAGTTTACGGATTGTTAGATCGTAGAATAAGAAAACGAGTGACTCGTGACGCGGTGCATGAGCTGGATCAGCTAATAGCGAAGGCCAGGTTAGTCGAGGAGTCGTTGGCGGAGGTAAGTGCTTCTACCCATTGTTATAACAATAGCCACAATGTAATCTATAACCCTCCTGTCGCCGCGCAGGAATGTTCGAACGCAAACGTTAACCCAACGAAAACCATAGGTGACCTGCCTAAGTCGAGTACTAATCAACGTGTCGTTAGGCCGTCTGACTCGCACGCGTTAAACGTGAAAAATAATAACAATAGTGATGGGCAAAGGCGTGCTAGGCCAAAGTGTACTTATTGCAAGTTTTTCGGTCATACGGTAGACGAGTGCCGCAATAAGGATAAGAAGGACGGAAAGGTCACTGACCCTTCTAATAAGTCGAGCAAAAGTACTGAGTTACGTTGTTACGGATGTGGTCAGCTGGGAGTGGTGCGTTCAAAATGCAGTAACTGCAAAGGCGCGTCGACTTCAAGCAAGTCGGATTTTTTTAGAGCTCAGGTAGCCGATTCCGACGATCCGCGGCCGCTGGTGGAAATTCAGGTCGTGAATCGTAAAGGGGTAGCTATTTTAGACACGGGGGCCACACATTCCATTGCAGGCCCCATGCTATACGACTTACTTTTTAGGGCTGGCGTTGTTTTTAAGAAAACGTTACGTACTATAGGGCTGGCCGACGGATCGCAACAAGTAGGTACTGTACTTGAGTGTGATACTGACGTTATATTAGAAAACCATGTTATACCTATCACGTTTATAGTTTTGCCGGACGCGCAAACCCGAACATTGCTAGGTAGAGACTTTATCATGAAAGCAAGTATCCTGTTGGACTTACCACAGAGCAGCTGGTGTTTTAACGATGAGCCGGAACACTGGCGTCCGTTTATCACCAGCTTTGACTTACCTACTGGCGGCCAGATGGAGCTGATGAAGGTGGAAGCATCAAACCTTGTGCTGAGGGATGATGAAGGGACCAAGTTAACAGCAGATCAGAGGATCCAACTGAACGCATTTCTGTTGAAGAGGTCCGACCGCTTCGCAAAGGGCGGGCCACCAACAGAATACGCCACGCACCGGTTGAAGATAGACCCGCATCAGGAACCCATCGCCTCACCGACTTACCGGATGTCTCCTAGTAAGAGAGCGATGCTGGAACAAGAGTTGCAGAAGTTACTGGATACTGACGTGATCGAAGAATGCGATTCACCTTGGGCCGCCAACGTGGTCCTCGTGACGAAGAAGGATGGAGGGGTTCGGCTATGTGTAGATTACAGGAAGCTGAATGCTGTAACGGAGCCTGATCGCTACCCACTTCCACGCATCGAAGACGTTCTCCACGCAGCTAAGAACACCAGTTTCATGACGACCTGTGACCTCCGATCAGGTTACTTTCAAATTGCTGTGGAACCGGTTGACCGCGACAAGACTGCGTTTGTGAGCCCACTCGGCTGTTTTAGGTTTAAAAGGATGCCAATGGGTTTGAGGAATTCAGGAGCAACTTTCCAGCGGCTTATGGATCGGTTCAGGTCCGGCAAGGGACTGACCGATGTTTGCATGTTAACATACTTAGATGACGTCATTGTTCTGTCGGAATCGTTCCCCAAGCATCTGGAAGACTTGAACGCTGTTTTCGACCGGCTTGAGATGTACAACTTGCGAGTGAACCGCGAAAAGAGTTGCTTTGCTCGCGAGTCGGTAAAGTTTCTGGGCCACGTGATCGTACCAGGTGGAGTTAAGGCAGACCCCGATAAGACAGCAGCTATCGCAAATATGTCCCCTCCTGAGAACGTGAAACACGTGAAGACCTTTTTGCAAACGTCAAGTTGGTTCCGGCGCTTCATTCCCAATTACGCCGACGTTGCCAAGCCTCTGACGGATCTTCTTAAAAAGGTCAGCAAATGGACCTGGACCTCGAAACAACAAGACGCCTTTGACTGCATTAAGGAAAGGTTAATCACCGCTCCGATACTGCGCCAAGCTGACGAATCGATGCCGTTTACATTGAGGACAGATAGCAGCAGTTATTGTCTCGGAGCAGTACTGATGCAGGGGGAGGGTCCCGAGGAAAGACCAGTAGAATACGCCAGCCGTTTGCTGAATAGTGCGGAGAGAAACTATAACACAACGGAAAGAGAAGCGTTAGCAGTTGTATGGGCTGTTACCAAGTTCCGCGCATACATCGAAGGATCAGAGGTTGTAATAAAGAGTGACCACCAACCTCTGCGATGGTTGATGACTGTAAAGTCACCAAGCGGCCGGTTAGCTAGGTGGGCCCTTACTCTGCAGGAGTACAATCTCCGTATAGAATATACACCTGGCAGATCGAACGTAATCGCTGACACACTTTCACGGCCACCTTACGCAGAAGAAACGGATTGTGATATCCGCTACGCCGAGGTTGATTTCCCGTCAAGAAGCCCCAAGGATGTCCGTGAGAACCAACTGAAAGACCCTGACGTGCGAAAGATCGTTGAGGACCTCGAATCAACCGACGATCCGTTTAGGGGGAGGAGTTGGTCCGACCGCGGTTTCATTATGTCGGACGGCATATTGTACAGATATGGACCTGACGAGTATGAAGAAGAGACCGGATGTCTCGTTGTTCCGGAGCACGAGCGTGATAAAGTCATGGCAGAATATCACGACGCACCGACAGCTGGACATTGCGGAGTAGAGCGCACACTAGATCGAGTGAAGTCGAAGTATTACTGGCCTAGTATGCGGCAATACATCGTTGGATACCTAAGGAAGTGTGTAGAATGTCAAAGGTACAAAGCCGATAACAGGAAACCAGCCGGACTTTTGCAGACTCCCGCAACTAATCGCCGCTTTGAAGTCGTCGCCGTGGACCTTTTCGGTCCATTGCCGGAGACGGCTGATAAAAACAAGTGGATCCTTATAATAGAAGACACGTGCTCTCGATGGGTAGAGTTATTTGCTCTTCAAGATGCTACTAGCTTAAACTGTTCCAAAACTCTGATCTCAGAGGTTTTCCTGAGATATGGAGTACCAAGACGGATCTTGAGCGATAATGGTGTACAGTTCATAAGCGAAATAATGCAGCAGGCTTGCCATTCATTTGGCATTACTCAATCGCTGTCACCTGTATACCACCCACAAGCGAACCCGGTGGAAAGGAAAAACCGTGATCTAAAACCACAACTTGCTATTCTGGTGGGGAAAGATCACAATACGTGGGACGCTCACTTACCCGCGATACGTTTCGCGATGAACTCTGCAGTGACCAGCAGCACTGGATTTTCGCCAGCTTACCTGACGTTTGGACGAGAGCTGCGTGCACCGGCCGACGTCATCGCTGATATGCGCAACATTGTTGAGAGCGACAACGTCGTAACGGGCCTTACCCCTTACCTTCAGAGAATGTCAACCGTATTGTTTGAAGCTAGGGAAGTGCATGAAAAGGTTCAAGCGAATCAGAAACGTTATGCCGATGAGGGTCGCAGCCCTGCACCTGATTACTCAATTGGTGATTTGGTCCTTTTGAAGACACAAGGGAGTAACGACACAACCCGCGGACAAACACCCAAGTTCATACCGCGACGGGACGGACCTTACCGTATTAAGGAACCCGCGAGCTCCACCACTTATGTGTTGGAGAAAGTAAATAACGGTGAAACGTTAGGGAGGTACCACGTCTCCCAGTTGACACCATTCATAGGCGACGTACCGCCAGCCCCTGTCAACGAAAAGCGTAGGCGCGGTAGACCTAAGCGTTATATGGACTGACACAGACGCGTGGGCGCATGTCTGGGTCAGAGGGGGAGGATGTAGCATACCCTTAACGTATGCGTTCGAACTTGCCCTTAAGCGCGGCAAACGGAAGATGCGACCTCCGCCCGCGACCTCGCACCCCCGCCAACCGACAGTGGACGAAGGATCGCGAGTCCGTACGTCACGATCGCGACCCGCTCATAAGTCTTTGATTGTTTTATTTATATTTATCCTGTTTGTGCCTTTCACTGTGTTTTACTTTTGATTATATACCTACTTTTACTATTAAACGTGCGTTTTCCAATGAACTAATCCCAACACACACCCTGAGAAAAACCTTCTTACACTTATTAGTCCAACTAATAATGCCAGCCATTGTATTTTTTTCCAGTGGACAATAAGGTTTATATAAATAATAATAAATATGTTAAGTATGGCTTTTAAATGGTTTTCACATTTCACCACATTAATTATAATATTTGTTGTTTCATTTCAGGACCATCCAGAGAGATACAAGAGGCCATTTTCAGCTGATACAAAAGAACGAGCACCATCAACCAGAAGTTTTTTAAAAGCATTCAGTGCTGAATTACTGCAGTCTTATAATAGTAAAAAAAAAATTATTTCCCTTAAACTGATTTTTTTCCCAATTTAGAAGTGTTTAATCCATTCCCCGCAAATTTCAGATACCCCAACTGCTCTAAAAATAGTTGCACCAACAACTAATCTACTCAGAGATACAAAAGCCATTGAAGCCCATTCTCATAGAAACAAAGAAATATGCAGCAACGCTTCTGACTATGGTTCTGAAGACACATACATTAGTTTAGGAACTAAAATCAAGGCTAAAGCTCAACTGGGCACAAAGAAAAACAATAATTCAAAGAACTTTGCTAAGTACAGGAACATAGCTAAAAAAACACGAAAGCCTATGGAGAACTCAATAAACGAAGATAATTTAACTGGTCAAGAATATGGATTAGAAGTGAAAATTGTTGAGAGGGGTCAGTCTCCAACCAGAAACAAAAATATCTTTCATGGGAGATGTTTATCGCCTTCATTCAAAACGCGAGCATATGAATCATATTTCATACCTCTTGACTCTGAGAAGAAAGAGACAGACTTCGGACATCGGTCGTACAGTGATAGTAGCATACAGTCAGAGGTGGAAAAGGCCATAGATACCTACTCTCGCCGACTCACTATATCTAAACAACAGCTGTCCTTAGTAGAAGAAGAATCTACACAGGACTGTGAGAGTGTCCCTTCACAGCACATGTCAAGTTTATCTCCAGAAATGTCCCTAGAAGACAAAATCAATAAAGGTGATCGTGATGATAATATGGTTGGAAGGAATAGTTATGTAGTTGACTTCAAACACGATGATTATAATAAAATCACTCAGAGCTACATGTGCGACCCACGAACTTACAAGAGCTTTTACGATGATTTCCGCAAGAACCCTATTGATTTATACAAGACTAAATTATCTAGCACCATAGTGCATACAGATTCATCGTCAAAAGACTCTGGTTATCCCGACAGTGGAGCAAACGATGACAGGTTTTACGCGCAGAACTATTCACTGCCAAATACGTCGATACTAAAGCAATCTAGCTCACACGATAAAGTGGAAGAGCAGCCCAAGAGTTTGGATAGTGTCTCCACGAACAGCAACGATAAAGGGTACCAGAAAACATTTCCTTCAGATAAGAAGGGTCAATGGGCTGAACCCTTGAACCACAGCCGCTTGCTCTACAAAGATTTCTTCTTAAAGAAAGAGGGACACATTGCACTACCTCCTCAGAACTCGCCTAGCAAGAGTGACATACCCATACCTGGAAGTAGTGAAGGGACAGACGAAATCAAATCTGACAATACAGATACTAATTTAGATTACCCACCCTATCTTATTAATAGTACCACTAAAGCGTATACGTCTAAAGTTATTGAAGATTACAAAAAAGAATTAGAAGCTATAAACAATCTGCATGATCTTACCATCAAAGATATACAGACTGACGCAGTATCTCCCACTCCCCTGAACATAGACAAAATGTTCGAAGATGCTTCTAATTTTGAGGACAAGAAGGACGCAAGCGAAAGCTCCCAGGAGACCAACATCACAGACCAATCGCCAGTGAATAACAAAAATTCTTTAGACACCAAACGAGATATATCGAAAATTTCGACGAAAGAGCTGATACAGAATTATTTAAAAGTCAAAGAAGGGGACTATAGTAATGCACCAAAATCCGCAAAGAAAACTGATAAAAAAGTAAGCAATGGCGGTTCAGGAGAAAATTCTCTAGGGTTTCAGCAGGAATGGAACAATAAAAGCTCAAAAAGCGGTGGCAAAAGTCCAATTCCGGTAAACATAAGGAATCAAACTCAGAAGAATATGTATACGATTAAAACTCCTATGAGCGCTAGGATCGACAGCGTTCAGAATGACAAAGATATTGATTCGTGGATGTCTCTATCGGCACCTTCTCCTAGGGTTCTCGACATTGAACTAACAGAAGAGGAGCCACGGAAATCTAAACCTTCGAAGCCTGAAGAAAAGGTTGAAGCGGTGAGACCCCCGGCGCCTGCTCGTACTGAAGACAAAGAGCCGAAAAAAGAACAGTCCAAGGAACTAAGTTCTCAGTCTACAGTGTTAGATATTTACTCGATGCTGAAAGAAATTGAGAGTTACGGAGAGAATCCCGTGACAGAAGTTGCTAATAGAATTCTATCGGAACCTGAAAGTAAGAAAGAGGAAGAAAGTTTCTCGCCCAAAGATAATTTTATGTGAGTTGAACATTTGGTAAAGAATCTTAGTTTCGTACCATTTCCCATTTAAAATTATAATATAGTAGTGAATATAAGTATAATATAGTATAGTCTATTGCGTCATTTTAATCTTCCAATTTAAACTTTCAGGGAAATATTTGAGTTCCTGGAGAAAGTTGAACAAAGCGCGAACGATGCTCTCTCCGTTGTTACTAACACTACCCCGCAAACTATGCCTAAGTGAGTATGATAATAGGACAAATAACAACTTAACACTTTTTTTAACCGATCGTATAATCGCCGGAACGTGGATCCACGCGAGACACAATAGCGTTAAATTGTTACGGCATTCAACCAGTTAAGGATCAACAATTTTTTGATCGGCTATTGTGACCCAGATGCCTTTCGCAACTGGAAACAATGGCGCCCTACCATATTCACTGTTGCACCACATAAGTGTCATTATTACACTTTTCGTGTAATAATGACCTGATATAAAAGTATATGGTAACCGCCCTTATATCCTTGCAGACTAGAGATGCTACTCAAGCTGCCCCAGACGGAGTTAGCACAGAGGCTGGTGACAGCTTCCCTACAGCTGGAAGAACGATCCTGCTGCATCGCGTTGTTGCAAGAGAGTCTTTCTAATCATAAGGAGCAGGTTACTGAGATTTATGGTATTTGCATAAATATAGAAAAAAAAATTAAACTAACGTTTAGCTTACAGTATGCCGCACAGTAAGGGCACCTTTGCACGTGCCCTTTGTTTGCGGCACGGTTTCTTAACGGTACGGTGTATAAACCACGCCGTAGAAAGAATTGCCGTGAAAAACTTTGGTTTGTTCGCCGTGTGTGGGCACAATTCGTCAGTGTTGTATAGATCACTATGGAAGCTAGTTGACGGACACGTTTTTTCTACGGCGCGGTTTATACGACGACGTACCGTAAAGAAACCGTGCTGTGTACAAAGGGCCTTATGCGTACAATACGCCCAGTCCGGTTTATATTTAAAGTATTATTTCTATGGTTCTTGCTTTCATAATTTTGTATAGATATACATATATTTGTTATAATGGAAGGTGAAAGGGCTTGAAGCTCCGTGGCATACCTAGAATTCCGCCATTTTTTTGTTCAAAATGGCTGCGTTCGCTGATTTATAATAGGTCAAAAACGTGTCCGCCATTTTGAAAAAAATAAACAAAATGGCGCGACAGTAGGTATTCCAGGCTCCAAATAAAAACCTTCAATCCCCTTTGATCTTGAAAGAGCCATATAAGGTTTATTAATTTCTGCTGATGCATTGTGCTATGGTTTCAGATGATCAACAAAGTGAGCAACTTGGAGAAGCAGTCAATTCGAAACATAAACAAGGTGAAGCAGGAGTGTGAGAACACCATCAAGAGACATCAGAACTTCATCGATCAGGTATAAATGTTTTGAAAATACGTTTTTTTGATGGAGTACATCTTAAAAGTAGATCAAGAAGAAGAAACCAACTCGACTCAACTCAACAGAAAAGAAACTCTTCTCTTCTTCTTAATGAAGTCAACTTGAGGCTCTCTTTTGCCTCTCTGCTGGGTATACTGGACACGAAAAGTGGACCAGTGATGTGTGTGTGTATGTGTGTAAAAATTACAATTCCAGTAGTACTGACGGCGATGCTGAGTTGGATAAACGCTGAAAGCAAATCTGATTTATAACTTTGAAAGGAAATAGGTACATAATTAGCATATAATGTTCCCACTGCTGGGACACAGGCCTCCTCCCTGTGAGAGGGAGTGTGCCGTAATCCACCACGCGGGCCCACTGCCGGTTGGTAGATGTCACATATGTCTTCGATATTTTGGTTCTAGGACATGCCGGTTTCCTCACGATGATTTCCTTCACCGTTTTGAGAACCGAGGTGATGAAATAATTTACACAAAGTAAAACGCCTGTGTGGGTTCGAATCTACGACCAACAACTCGCATGTCGCGGCATTTACCACTGCTCTATCAAGAAATAAACAACTGCAATTAAATAACCAAACAAACTCTATTTCGGAGTTCACAAAAGAGTAAGCAAATTGATCTCTGTCCTCTTTGTAGTTGATAAACGACAAGAAAACTCTGAACCACCGCATCGAGCAACTAGTTGACGAGCGAAGAGCGCTCGAGGAGCGATGGAAGCGGTCTGCGCAGGGTCTGGAAGAGCGGTACAAGCTGGAACTGCGTAATCAGCATGACAAGATGCAAGCTGCGCAGCAGGTGAGCGCGAATATCATGTAATATATAATCTTGTTTTATTTTCTGTACAATGTAAATAGCTATTTAGGTCAAGCCACCTAGAGACTTGTAGTTTGCCCGTTTTTGCAAGTTTTTAGCTTGACAACAAATTCACTAGATATTTTTTTTTTCTTTCCGACTTCAAGGAATAAATTTGTGTTGTAAATGTATGTGACTATGGCTAAGCAGCCAAAAGCACTTCCCATCTAAGCAGATTGGAGGTGCTTTTGATAAAATAGCCTTTATTTTATAACAATAATATCGGCCTTAAAAAAAACCATTTTTTTTATTGATATTTTCTAGTCAGAGCCATGCTTAAATATTTTTTATAATAACCCACTTGAAATACAAGTTATTTATTCTTGATAAATTAAGCTACTATTATGTTTTTTTTTTCATAAATATTGCACTCATTCATTGTTTGCTTGCACTTATTCATCGCATTTTGTATACACAGGTAGCAAGACAGCGCTGGGTGAGGCAGAAAGCTGAAAAAATCAAGGTATGCTACGCTAAACATTACAATTAAGTTAAGGTTATCGTTTTAAGTAAATAGGGCCAAACTGAACTATGAAGTGTGCCTCAGTTTATAAGGCTAAACTATACTATACAGTCTGCCCCAGTAAATAGGGCTAAACTGTACTGTTCAGTAGGTATGCCCCAGTAAATAGGGCCAAACTGTACTATACAGTCTGCCCCAGTAAATAGGGCCAAACTGTACTATACAGTCTGTCCCAGTAAATAGGGCCAAACTGTACTATACAGTCTGCCCCAGTAAATAGGGCCAAACTGTACTATACAGTCTGTCCCAGTAAATAGGGCCAAACTGTACTATACAGTCTGCCCCAGTAAATAGGGCCAAACTGTACTATACAGTCTGCCCCAGTAAATAGGGCCAAACTGTACTATACAGTATGCCCCAGTAAATAGGGCCAAACTGTACTATACAGTCTGCCCCAGTAAATAGGGCCAAACTGTACTGTACAGTCTGCCCCAGTAAATAGGGCCAAACTGTACTATACAGTCTGGCCCAGTAAATAGGGCCAAACTGTACTATACAGTATGCCCCAGTAAATAGGGCCAAACTGTACTATACAGTCTGCCCCAGTAAATAGGGCCAAACTGTACTGTACAGTCTGCCCCAGTAAATAGCCGCTAAACTGTACTATACAGTCTGCCCCAGTAAACTTTACAAAACGGTCTGCCCCAGTAAATAGGTCCAAACTGTACTATAAAGTCTGCCCCAGTAAATAGGGCCAAACTGTACTATATGTACAGTCTGCCCCAGTGAATAGGGCCAAACTGTACTATACAGTCAGCACCAGTGTAATTCGGTCCCGTAAATTATTGTTCATCACGTAAATAAGCTGCCAAAAGAAAATCTAACTTTAATATGATTTATTTATATTTTCCAAAATCCAGGAATTGACAGTAAAAGGCTTAGAAGGTGAGCTCCGGGAGATGGCGGAACGGCAACAGAAAGAGGTATCAGACTTGAAGATGTCGCACGCGGAACAGAGCGGACGAATACAGGCGAAGCACGCGCAGGAACTTGAGGAGTTGAGGAGAATGCTTGAGGAGGAGAAGGAGGCTGCGCTCGTTAAGGAGAGGCATATAGCCAGTTCTAGGTAAGCTATGTTTATTATTGATATATATTATGTCAGTATTCAAAATGCCAGCCAGTGCACAGTGCCTTCAAATGGTTATGGCGACGAAAATCGTGGCATAAATCTTTATTGTTTACAGGCTAGAGAAACAAATCCTTGAGATTGAGCTAACGTACCAAGAACAGCGCACACGCTTGGTGTCAGAGATGAGAGCTGAGAACGAGAGGGTCGCGTCTGAACTCGCCGCCAAGGAGAGGGCGCAGAGGGAAGAGATGGGTAAGAGTGACTGTGTGACGTTTGTTATCGGGATCCTTTAGAATGAGAACAGAGGGGCAATTCTCGTAATTTTAACGAACGTTCACAGTCTGATCTCAGTCACAACCTGTCAAAAAATCCTCTAATTTCCCTACATTTTTGACAAGTTTTTGACATTGATTACCGCTTAGATGAGATTGCGACTATTTTTTGTAAGTAAGTTTGTACAAACACTTCAATCTTATTTTTATTAAATTAGATGAGTTCGGCGTTTCCTATCTGACTGCTCTGAGAAGAAAGGCAGAAACAAATTCAGAGGTCACAGTCATTTTAAAGTCCAGACGTAATCTTGGTCAGATCATGTGAAGACCATGTAGATCGGTGTCTGAAATGGTCTTTTGAGGAAAGAACGACACAGATTGAGTGACTAGATTGACTAGATTTTGAACGTTTTGAATTACGGGAATTGGCCTTCTGGTTCTATCGAGATATGTTGTGTAGAGGTTACCTCTTATTAATGTTATGAGCTTCGGGTTCGTGACAATAAAAACTGCCGATATAAATTACCAAACATTACACTTTAATTAATCAACACTAATAACAACTCAAACACACTAATTATAAGACACAATTGCACTTAAGTCGCACTTGAAGATCGCTTTCGATGTATTCGCTCGCATCGCCAATCTAACTCTGAACGGCTTTGTCTCATCCCGGCCTTATATAGTGCCGTAGATAGTTCTAGAACCTTCTATTGTAGAAACATCTAGAATGTTCTAGTACATACCGGCCCTGACTGACCAGATGTCGATAGTTCTAGAAAGTTCTAGCATCGTAATTTCTACTCGATAATAGATGGCGCGGTAAAAATTTCGAAATACGTCGCCATTTTAAGGGGTTGTGAGTGGTCGGGGGGAGGGGGGGGACGGGTCGGATCCGATCCCCCCCTCACCATTTTCGCCCGCCGGAAATACTTGGTTTCCTTAGAAAAAATGCTCTCCAAAAATCAGTGTGGATGGTGGTGCTAACTTCCACATTCTTCAATATAAGTGGCACCAAAACCTCAGCAGAGCGAATATTGTCGGGGCACACTTCCAACCTCAGATCTTCAGACCCATCCTCAATCATACCGAGAACCCAATGGCCCCCAATATGGCGACCTATAACAAAAAATATATATATATAAAAACTGGCTCCAATTATAAGTCGACGGAGCCCCGCTACGCGGGGCTCCTATTTCCGGGTGGTTTAAAAAAAAATAACCACGATGGCTAAGGCGGGAGCTTCGCTGCGCTACGCTCCCGCCTTAGCCATCTAACCTAACCAAATGAAATCGGATTGTGCCAACTCGTAGTAATAAATTGCTATTAATTACCTAAGAATTATATCCTGTTCTTATACGTTTCCTTTAACACATAATATATAAAATATAATTACCTCGATTGTATTTTCTTTTTCCAAATTTTGATTCATCGATCTGGACTATTTTTCCGGGGCCACCAATCTTTCCAACTGCCACAAATCGATACGGAAGAACACATTCACTTATACTCGAAAGCAAAGGAATGACGCACAAATTTGACATTAGCTGTCAATATCATCCATCCAAGATGGCGGGTTGCGTTTCGTTTCAAGTTTTTCACATAAAACCTAAAAATTACATTTGAAAAACTGTACTAAAGCATAAAAATTACGTTCCGTTTTGCACAAATGCAATAGGATTTAAGAATTTTTGGAAATTGTTTAAAAATATTTAGACGCAACTCCGGCAGCCAAAATTACTTTGGGGCGATTAAGACTAACTCCCTTAAGCCCCCTACACCACCAATACCCTCAAATTCAGGCGACTCGTTTTAAAATCCAACCCGATGGCGCCAGTAATTCTATTAGTTCTGCTACTCGATAATAGATGGCGTTAGTGACTCTATTAGTTCTGCTACTCGATAATAGATGGCGTTAGTGACTCTGTTAGTTCTGCTACTCGATACTAGATGGCGCTAGTAGTAACTAATGTCACCATGTATCAGGCATTAATTGTGGCGCGCAACATTAAGTAACGTGTCCTTTCCAATCGGTCCAAGCTGGCTTCTCCAATAAAAGCTTCAATTTAAAAGTTAAAACTGATTATAAGAGCTAAATAAATTATCTTTCTATGATGTGCATTGTTTTGATTCAGAAAAATGGAGAGAAGAACAGGAGAAAGAGATGAAAGAGAAACGCATGCAAATGGAACAAGAGATAGTTAAGGAAAGGGAAAAAATGGAGGTAAGCTAACTTTATCATGTCTATATCAATCTGCCCAGCCTTTTCCCAACTATGTTGGGGTCGGCTTCCAGTCTAACCGGATATAGCTGAATACCAGTATTTGACATGGAGCGACTGCCTATCTAAACTCCACAACCCAGGTACCGGGTAATACGATATCCCTTGGTAAGACTGGTAGTCAGACTTTGGGGCTTCTGACCCGTAACTATTGTCAAAGATCCACGAATGACAGCCGGGGCTTTATCTGCTTTCCGAGGCACGGAGGTTCTTGGTATGTAAAGATGGCTACCCATCCACGGAACAACCGCAGCAAGCGTAGCTTAACCTGATCGATCGACCCGTGCGGCTGTTGTTACTTAGCTACAAACCCCTTCATCATGTATACCGATCAAAATAGCCAGACCTAAAAGTAAGTCGAACTTATTTTTCGCAAAAAAACCTCCACCTACCTACCGTTATTTTACCGAACTCTTTTAATTAAATATTTTGTTTTACAGGAACAAATAAAACAAAAAGAGGTCGAAATGGCACAGCAACTAGAAGAATACAAGAAGAAGCTGGAAGCAGAACAGCAACTAGCAATAAAGCGCAAAACCGCTGAAATATCCGCGCAACATAAACAAGAGAGGGACAAAGAGATCGAGAGAGCTATCGAGTGCATGGAGGCGGAGGCACAAGTGGGGAGGAGGGAGCTACAAGACGCACTGAGGTAATGTTGTATGATGACCTCGACCTTTAACCTAGCTTTCATTGTTTTAGCCTTCCTTTATTTCTCTTTTTTTTTACTAGATAAGGGTAGTTGCACAAATGGTTTATTCTGCTGGCCTACCCCAGAAATAAAAAAAAAACGATTTCATTAAGAACTCGCAATGTGGCCTTTATGGAATTCGGACTACCCTAATTATACCACCGAACTACTCACACCGATTAATTGATGCCTTCTCCGAGCCAAAGAAGATAAAAATAATATCTAATCATCCATTCTAAACATGATTTTATTTGCAGGAGGAACAAGGAGCAATACGAGGTTGAGTTGAAGGAGCTCGCAGAGACCGAGCAAGCTACGCTAAAGAGATACCAGGACTCGCAGGCTAGGATACGACAGACTGAAGATAAATGTATGATATTTTAACTCTTATGTTACCCTACTAATATTATAAACGCGAAAGTTTGAATGAATGGATGGATTTTTGTTACTCTTTCACGCAAAAACTACTGCACGGATTTGGATGAAATTGGGCACACAGATAATAATAATAATAATTTATTTGTTCAAAATATACAAACAATCAGATAGTTTATAACCAGGATTAACATTATCACTTTTTATCCCGATATTCCCACGGGATCGACACTTATGCGGGTGAAACCGCGGGGTGCTGCTAGTAGTTTCATAAAAAAAATTGTGTAGGACCGTATTGAACCGGTTCATCAAAAAACTGTGAAGGACCACATATACCGTTTGATCCTAGAAACAGTGTAGGATTGCATTATATCAGTGTATACGAGAAACAGTGTCGGATATTATTGCATTACACAGGCTGATCCGAGGAAGTTTAGGATCATATTACACAGGTTCACCAAAAAACCGTGTTGGACCGTATTACATAGGTTTTTCCAAGAAATAGTGTAAGACCGTATTAAACAGGTTGGCCCAAAACCTTTTTGGTCTGTTTTACACAGTTTGATCCAATAAATTATGATGGCTTGTATTATACAGGTAGATGCAAGAAACTGCTGGGTCGCCATACAGACTTACCCAAGAGATAATTTGTGTGAGATACACCAGTAGTATAGCTCGAATTTTTAAACATGTTTTTCAGTTTTAATCAACTAGTGACCATAAGTATTTAAAATTTGTTTTAGGCGGAGAATTAGAAATGATGATTTCTCAGCTGGAGACACGTAACAGAGTTTTGACTGACGTAAGTGTATTTTATACTAAATTGTGTGTTTTCCTCTGTTTTCTGAAAGTTCAGGTTGTTTTTCAGAAACATGCTACTTCTCCAACACATTGGGCGAAATTGTTAACTGAAAGTTTAACAACCAATAAAAGTTGCAATGATAGTTTATGGCTATTAACTAAAAAGCTTTAAAAACTTCAAATTAGTAGGTACATGTTATATTTGTCTAAGATTCGATTAATCGAGTCTGGTGGTAAACCACGCTGGGATCGGTGCAATTCATTCATTCATTCATGTGCAGAAGAACACCCAACTGGAGTCTCGCGCAGAAGAAGTGCGAGCGAGCTGCGAAGAGACTTGGAAGGGCAAGGTGGACGCGCTGAAGAAAGAGATAGAAGATATGAAGAAGACACACGAGGAACAGATGCACCAGCTTTACGCCAAGTTAGTATAGCATTAAAACTTAATGACGACTTTATACCTTTCGTAGTCTTGTATTCACGGTAGCAGAGCGGCGGCGGCGGCGGAGCGGTTTTTATTTCATGTTTTGATTGTTGTTTTTTTTTTTGTTTGTGTCGAATCATATGTTGCAATGGTTTATTTTATTTCTGGTTTTGATTGTTGTTTTTATTTATTTATGTTTAATTGCATGCTGCACTGGTTGACGTCATTACGTCAACGCCGGCTGCCGCTGAAGACCAGCGCTGGGGCTCTGTCTCGTATAGGGTCTTAGCATTATGCTGAACGATGGCCGTTTTGCGTGAATGTGACGTGTGTTTGTTCTTTTTTATGCATCATGTTTGCCGCATATAAATGTATTTTCTTTCTTTCTTTCTTTCAGAGACCTCTATGAAAGGGGTCGACCAAGAAAGTCCTGCCATATACTTACTCTATTTGCCCAGTTGAATTGTTCGGCTTAAAACATCATCATCATTTCAGCCGAAAGACGTCCACTACTGGACACAGGCCATCCCCAAGCACCTCCACTTCGAACGGTTCCGTGCTTCTCCCTAACATTAGCCCTGGATCGATAGAGCTGGAAGTCATTGGGAGAGGCCTTTGCCCAGCAATTGGATGATGCAGGCTAACAGTAACAGGAGCACCCTAATTGCATAACACACTATCAATCACAATCTGAATCATTTTCAAGGATATTGCTAATCCATTACTTCATATGTTCGAAAAATTAGTCTGCTCATCAATGTAAATAACGCAATGAATGTTGAACTGTCAAAATGAAAGCGATTGCTACTGATAATCTGTTACGCAATTACCCCGCTTGTGCCGACCAGCTATCGTTTTGTTTTGACTTGGACTGTAGACAGCGCCCAACTGTATAGTTTGGTTTGTAATATTTGACAAAATATTGATAATTTAAAGTTTTTTTTATTTAGTCTACACTAGGTCTCACTGTTGCGCAAAGACCTCCCCCAAATCCTTCCAGGCATCCTTTTCTGGAGCCACCTCGATCCAATCCCGGGGAATAAAGAATTTAAAGTCATTTCATTTCTTTCTGTCTAGGGTGAAAGTAGCGGTCGCTCGCAAGGACTCAGCCATCCAAGCTTTGACACGTGAAGCCGGCAAGTATCAGGAGAAGATCACGCTTTTGGAGCAGAAACTACAGCAGCAGAGGAAGGACTTCCTTAATAAAAAGTAAATATACACGAAGAGCGTAAAGATACTATACAGGGTAGCAGGGACATCCACGCGCAAACTGTAACCATGGATTCAGCACATGAGTTTAGACCCCATAGTGTCGAAATTTTTCATCGGTTATTAAAAAAAATTATTGCTGTTCCATACGTTTTGACCGCTTAGGTATTGCACTTTTCTATGAAACAGAAGATTTTTTGTCCCCGCCACCCTGTATACAGTATATATAGTCAGTTCCAAAAATATCAGATGGAAGTGTAAACAATCCCTATTCAGGTTAAATTCTTTCGTAATCATGTATTTAGAAGGTGTCAACGTTATATTTCAATACTTTTTCCAACAATAATTGTTTTAATAAAGCCACATACATATTACTGTGTCGAGTTTTGATTGGCACATTGGACACAAAACAGTAATATTAATCGGGCTTCATATTCCACAGGTATCTATTTGTTTACATTTTCATCAGATAGTTTTGGAATAGATCATAATTAGGATTTGTATTTTTCATGAATGCTTCGCGCTGTAATGAACTTTACGACATTCATCCTAGAAAAAAGTGATAGCTTTTGTACAATGCATTTGACTTAGGCCCAGTCTCCACCAGAGATCTATATCTCGTTTGTGAGCAAACAATTAATACGTTGTGATGCGTTGATTCTCAGCAAAATAATACAAACTTATTGTTTGTTCCATACATCACCAGTACTCTCCGTTTTGGTAAAAATCGGGCCTCAGTCACAAGCATAGAACAAAAACTTAACAGGATATGAAAACTTGTTTTAATCACAGGTTCATTTATATTCTTAAAAACTACCTCTTTATTTTATATTACAATAATAATGAAATTATCTATATAGATTTAAATAATATTATCATGAGGACAAATGCTTAAAATGTATCGCTTTTTATTAGCAACATGAAATAATATTATCATGAGGAAAAATGCTTAGAATGTATCGCTTTTCGTTGGCAACATTAACACCAAAGATTATTGTTGAATCGTTGGCAACACTCAGTACTAAGACCAAAGAGTATTCGTGTTAAATTATTTATTTATTCTCTTTCATATTCTTAGGTATGTCAGTAATCAGTATGCTTATTTGTCTTATGAATTAATTTAAAAAAATTGCTTATATTTTAGGCATTATTAAAGGATTTTTACTTTTAACTAAGCCCATAGCTAGGCACATTCTTTATGAATACTTATGTAAGTATAAGCTTTTATCCATAGAAAACAATTGATTGTTTTCAATGGACAAAAGCTGAACAGAGCTGACTATGTGTGGACCCTAAAAGAACTGCCAGTTGCTACTACTGACTATTATCGTTTTAAAATGATAAATATGCTGAATTCTTCACCGGCCAACCTTCTGCATCTAGGTTTATTAAATCTAGGTTTTATGCACGTAAAATAACTTATTAAGAGTTACTACCTTAATGACTATTACAACGTCCGCACTAGTGCGAATAGTAATCGAATGATGTCGAGTAATATATATTTTTTTAAATGTTTGTGGGTTTGAGCCTTTCTGGTTAAAATCCTACTCTTTATTTTTCTATGAATCCGTCCAAATTATGTAATGTCTACTCAAACTTTTACAATTGCTTAGATTATGATTAGTTGTACAACACAGTGATGTGATATTTTTATAATAATAATAATTCTGTTGTCTTTGTTCTGAAGAAGAACTTCTCCCAAATGCCTAAGGGTGCAACCAGACTGCGTTCAATCAAAGGCGACGTCGACTCCCAAGTGTGTCACCTCATATAGCGCTTCAAGATTCTTGTGGCGCGTGGCCAAAATTGGAACTAACGCCGCCATCTTTATTTTTCAATACATTTCGCAAAACAATTGCACAAATATTTACCAACAGCGCCCCCCTGTCAACGTCATTTGAGCGCCAAAAGATCCTTGTAGGAGTGTACGTCATACCCTGAATGATCCTGAATATCATGACAAATGTTGTCCCATCGACCGCGGCCTAGTTGCACCCTGGCTTTACAATGTTTAGCAATTATGTTGTAACTTATTACGATTAAAACAATGAAGTTTGATTCAATATTGAGGTCAATATGAACGAAAGAAGAGTCAATTGTATGCTGCATGATATTAGTTTTTGTAATGTTTTTAAAGGTTTTGTCTTAGGTACTTGATTAATTTATTGTAGTGACTACGCTATGTGATGTGCTTGCCAATAAAGTATCATATTTTTGAATTTCGTTTGTTTGTTATCTGTACTTCTGGGTGAAAGAACCTAATCCTGTTTGTACCAGAGTTCGTTTATTAAAAAAACTAGCTTTTTCCCGCGACTTTGTCTGCGTGGAATTTCTTGTTCCCTGGTCCTACCTCGTCGTATCGCATCGCCCGCACGCACTTTTACTTCCTTTTCGCTTAGCGACCTTTCTGACTTTCCGTAGATATTAACTTAGCCTAACCTTCCTCAAGAATAGGGCAATTAAATGCAAAAAGAATTTTTCAAATTCGACTGGTAGCTCCGTTGATTAGCGCATTCAACAAACAAATTCTTCAGGTTTATTATTAGTATAGATAGATTGTTAAAATAATTAAAACTCTTACTGAGGGCTTTCGAAATTCGGGAATTCGGCTAAACTGTTACGTCTTATCCAATCCTGCGAATTTTGAATATTTGACAGTTTTTCCATACAAAAACTATCAGACGTCGATACGATTATCTGACTTTGGTTAAATCAGCCTTTTGTTGACTGATGTGATATAAAAAGTAGCAAAATATAAGTTTTAACTTATTTTAACAAGCTGTTATTCATGATTGAAATGAAGCCTTACAGGTACCAGGTTCAAAATTAAACAATTAATTGCAAACCTTAAAATTGCAAACAAATATTTAAATATTTAATATCACGTAAAAAAGGATACCAACAGGTACATTCTTAAAGCTATGTAGGCACTTATGCGAGGTTGTAGGTGCTCCTAGGTTCCTCTCTAGTCATAAAAAACAAACATATCCAAATAACTCTCTCTCTAAATTCTAAAACCTTCAAACATTTCATCTTAGATCAATTTTTGAAAGCAGGTTTCCGTAAAAGGAGCATTAAAGCTTCTCTGTTCTTAAATCAATTAAAAAATAAGTGCTGGCCACTTGTAATCAGCTTCTCTTTAGCGTGGCGATGGCATTCCAAATGCACTCTGCACCCTAATTGCGTAACACACAATCAATCTCAATCTGAATCATTTTGAAGGATATTGCTAATCCATTGCTTCATATGTTCAAAAAATGTGTCATGGTGTCTGCTCAACAACGTAAATAACGCAATGACTGATGTTGAACTGTCAAAATGAAACCGATTCTGATTGATCGTGTGTTACGCAATTATAGGGTGCTGCTCAGGATTCGGCTACGTGTTTGGCGCCATCATTAGCGTCCATCAGTTCCTGTAACGTGCAGCTGTCAGAACACGTAGGACATGATAATAATTGTCCAATCCTTGGTGGAACATAAATAAAATATTACAATCGGCTGATTCCTGTTGTTAGTCAAATACTGCAAACCACCCTAGGTTCAGAGCCTTTCTTGATATATCACAATATAAAATGCATTATATTATCTTCTCTTCCTTAATCTGTTATCACTTATCACCAAGGTCTCCACATTTCTGAACTAGTCGAAGAACCCTGCTTTGGTGATTTAGAACTCGTATCAGCTTCCACCTTGACATCTTTAGGAGGCTCTCTTTGAGAGGACTGCGCGAGCGACGCCGCAGTGTGGCTTATCACAGTCCGAGGTACTAATGGCCGGAAGGGGGGAATTTCTAAAGGTCTTTCACCCACAGATGGTATACTTTCAGGGATCGTCAGCTTCTTAAGAGGAAGCGTTGGTATCCTTTCCGATACCCTCGTAAATGCTGATTTCTCTGGTGTTCTATAGATTTCGGGAACAATTTTCTCTTCAATCCTCAGAATCTTCGGGGCAGGTCCTGTCAGATCCACTACTGGCCTTTTTAATTTATGTCTGACGGAGTAGTCTACCGCTCGTTTGGGCGATGCATCGATCCCAATTTTATAGTTTTCCACATCTATCACTATTGACAACGGCTCCATGTATTTCTTGTTCCTCAAAGATTCTTGTCTATTTTCTGGGGATTTCGTTGTTGAGGAAACTGTTGGTTTCTGTGTTTCCGGGCTGGAGTCCTGGTCTGAAGCTGATCTGCTCGGTGGCGTGGGGAAGGGGAATGTCTGTACTGGTCGTGGTGGCGTTTCGAGTTCAGTCGAGGAGTCGCAGGCAGAATCACAGGATAGAGGGCTGAGAGGTGGACTTGTGGGTCTGGTGGACCTGACGAAATGAAACGCGCTGGGTCTCTCATCATCAAGCCTTAGGGGGTCTGGTACAAGAGGTGCGTAGTCTCTTGGCTGGAGGGTTTCCATTCCCCCGACGCAGGACGTCAGATGATTTCCGAGCCGATGTCTTAACCCTGTAGGCACACTGGCAAGTCGCGAGAGGTATCGTCTGACTTCTACGGCGCAGTCGCTGAAGCCAGCATTGAATCTTTGCAGCACGGCGGGGTCGGCGGCGATGGCGGCGGCCAGCTGCTGGCGCTGCAGCTTCTGGAGGTGCTTCACGGTCAGCTCCAGAATATCTGCCTTCTCTAGCTTGGAGTGGCGCGCTGGCTGTAAATAAAAAACATTTTTTTTTTAATGTTACGTCTAACTGGATTCTTATTAGAACGTGGGTCAGTGATTTTGTGATTTGGAAATCTGTTAAACATCAAAATTTTATTATTGGTTTCAAATATTTCCTTATTTGTAAATATATAATTCAATTGATGGAAATCAATTTGGTTTAAGGTTTTCTTTTAAGAACCATATTAAAACCTGAGTTTGTTTTAGAATTTACAATATATAGGTGTGTATTCGTACAGACGCCAGCAGGTCAAGCTACCCGAAACTGTCAAATTTTCCCTATCAACCTTGAACCTTAACGTTTTAGCGATAAAGTTGAAAATCTATTAAAGAAATTTGACAGATTGTAGTAGCTTGATGTGCTGGCGTCTGTACATCTGTAGGTCACTTAGCAAATTTATATAATTGTAACTTACGTCTTTATCAGTTCCATCGATAAGCAGATCCTTCAGCTCATTGAGACAGTTGTTGATGCGCGCGCGCCGCTTTTTCTCCATAATCGGTTTGTTCGTCTGGAAATGATTTAAATTCTCAATAAACATCACACTTATCTCTATTTATATAAACTTGATTTTAATAAGATACTTCTAGTTTATGAGGAAATGGTTTTAATTATTTAAATAAAGGCAAATTTTTCAATCGACATGTAATTTAAATTCGTGGTATAAAGTTGTATGGAAGAACTGTCAAAAATTCAAAATTATTCCTCCGATAAAATTATCTAGCATTGGAAAAATCAGCCCCGTTACTGTATTACGGAAACTCGAAGAAATAAAAGGAAAAGTCTATCGGGATCAGCAAAACAATTTCACCAAAGAAATATCACCACTTATTCTTGCCAATTCACACCGAATTTTCACCAAAAAATCATCATAACGTAACACTGTGCTCACCTTTCGCAATTCCGCTTTGGACATCCCCTGGGTGGACTCAGAGAACCCGGTCTGAGAGTCATCATCCTCACTGCACGGCATTTTGACACTTCACTTTAATATTACTTCACTACAAAACACGACGTCTTTACAGGACGGTGGCCGATTACCTTATGAGGATACTCGCACGCAACTGTACAAGCAAAATTTTTCAATTGCCCTGTATCCTGCTATCCCGTGTAGGAATTGAAAGGAGAAAATATGCCTGTCTCTTTCTCTCTCAGCGGTTGGAGCGCTGGGAACTGTGTCGGAATGTTTTGTTTTCGTGCTCTCTCGCTCTAATGGGGAACGTTGTGAATGGAGAGTTTGGGTACAGTGGTTAGTGTGTCAGATGTTTTGTGTTCGATTCCGGGTGGTTATTGTTTTGCGGTGGTTGTGTTTTGTTAATAATTTTTGATGTTTTGTGCTTGGTAATGAGGAAGAGCGTTGTGAAAGTAAACATTCATATAGGTAAATGAAAAATTATTTAAAAAAAACTTGGAGAACAATTTCAAGAATTTCCAATTTTCTCGATATGCAGATGAAAGTGCTAGACTTTTTTCATACTAACTATATGCCATATTAATTAAAAAAATAAAGATAATTATACAAGCATAGCTACATTAAATCCAATAATGACTATCGCAAATTACACACATTAGACTTTAATATAAAACTAAACAATAACTTATTGAGTGAAGCTACACCTGCGCTCCCTTATCCTGTATACTATGGGAATGCGACCGTACGCACGCACATCAAGAACCGCAATCATTTCGTCCCAGACCTTCACAAAAAAACCCCGTACGTCATGAACTCACACCTTTCCATAAAGTCCCATAATTATTTTCACTATAAACTGTTCATTTTATTCGAAACTTCATGGGTGTAACGTAGCGTAAAGGGAAGGTAGAGTATGAAGTTTCAAGTTTTTTTATCGTCGTGTGTTCACAGGTAATTGTGGTACTTTATGGTAGGGGGTGAGTGCGTTTTCCCACGGAGTGTGGGAATGTGTGATAGGTGCAAAGGGTTCGTTGTGACGCTATGTTCCATTCGTTTTGTTTACTATGCACTTCAGTTTTTGCAACTTACGTAATTTTTTGGTGGTCATTTTTTCAGTTTTTTTTTTTGTGTTTTTTCAACGGTTTTGCACTTGGGTAATTTTTTGGTGGTATTCTCCTTATTTTTTGGCGTTTCAATGTTTTCAGTGCGAAAGGGTGTTTTCTTAACACAAACAAAAATAATTATGTTTAGTAACTTTCCCAGTAGGTACCTACATACTTTTCAAAAACGAGGTCCAATCAATTCATGACATCAGCGACTCAGCATGTCTTTTTGTAAGAAACTTCTTGCGTAACAATTAAGTACATACGAGTACATGGGTGCCCCTTTGAATTGTAAGAAACCCTATCAATAGTCACTAGTGGTAGGAAACTACTGGGGAAAATCCTTGACCCAAATACCTACCTAAGGAAGGATCCCCTACCTACGCCAAACGGATAAGTACAAAACACAATAACAGCCTTATCTATAGAGATAGATAACATAACATCCTTATATCCTTTACAAACATAGAAGCACGGTCCTGGTTCTAAAATACTCAAACGGTTATTTCCGTAAACAACTAGTCGAATCATCCAGGTGTTCCAGTGACTTTTACTCTTCAAACTCCAAACGTATGTACTTATACCTGATAAATATTTAATTAGACTGCCAACCATTTCTCCCACGGTAGCCTTTCATATTTACAAACTTATATGAACAGATGCACTTAGAAAAAACTGTTTAAAAATGAACCCTATTGCATCGTGATAGTGTTTTTTAAAACGCATCGGTGACTTTGCCAGGACTTGAAAACAAAAATTGTACGTGCAGTTCAGAAAATTAAACCACCGATCGTATAGCCTTACAGTTAAAGTTAAAATTCAAACAGCCTTGCCAGTCATAAACGGCAAATGTACTGTGGCTAGCGATGGGACTGGCCAAGTGTGACGATATTCCACGCAATCGCGTGATGAGCCTAATGAATGGTGAATAATTAGAATGTCACATGTCGCTGACGTCCCTGGGCCTCGGGGGTGGCGGCGGTGAGAACTTACAGTTTGTCCGTATTATAATTTATTTATTAACATGATGATCTGGGAATTAGGGAACTGATGGACCAGATGGTGCAGTGCTTCGGTGAGTTTCTATCTGGGAAACTCATCATATTCTTGCATTTTTTCTTTTCATGCAGGTGCCATGCATCAACGTCTATAGCTACATAAATAGCCTCCCATCATCATCAGCCTACAGCAGTCCACACCTGGACACAGGCCTCTCCAATTGCACGCCATTTAGCTCGATTCACGGCAACTCTCATCTAGCTGCTACCAGCCACCCTGTGAAGATCGTCGCTCCACCTAGCCTGAGGGCGTCCCACTTTACGCGTGCCGATTCGCGGTCTCCACTCGAGAACAGGTAAAAAACTAAAAAATAGCCTTCCAAACTGGTAAAATAAAGTGCGTTCGCTAATGTTACTTGCTGTGAGCATTCTACAGAATGACCTAGCCTCAAGCCTGCTAGACGAAACGCCAGCATCTCCATGTATAGATCTCGTAGTGTATTTTGTGAAAAAAATTAGATAGGCTACCTTTATCGTAATGGCAGCCAAACCCTGTGGAGAAATTTTTACCGGATTGCAGCAACAATTTCAGAAGAGTTTGACAAGCCTTTTCCCCCGCAAGCAATTTAACGAATAAGCCCCCTATCCCTAATATAAAACTATTTTACCTACCTATCTAAAATATTGAACCAAAATAAGTCAACAAAACTGCAACGTTTACTAAACTTACTAACATTGCATGCATCGCTTTATCTCCCAATTTCGAGTACCTACCACATAAAACTCGTATTAACAAAAACTGTCATATCCTTCCCGTATTACAATTGCTAACAGTGCGTGTGAACTGTTCCTATAAATTAGGAGTTTATCATAAATCGTAACGGGCCGCTTCCTTCCTACCCGGCCTCTGAAGAGGGGCTCGTTCACTTTGTATTGTACATACAAATAACATCTTTAGGACAACCCTGCGTTTTTTGCTTCAGGATGCTGCAGGTTTTCTCACGATTCGGTCAATCTGATTTAATGATGTGCATGAGAGATGCAAAATTCAATTTTGTGACGTCAAAGGTATGAAGTAATGAACACTGTTCTTTTCGCCATTAGATACCTAAAGAACCTTTCTGATCGAGCACTGAATAGGGAGAAGCGGAAAGTAAAAACAAGTCAAAATTAAAAATATTTTATTTCACATACACCTACGCACTTATGAAACGTCAGAAGCTAGGTGCGCGGTTCCAATCGGTCGTTTCCTTTGAAGAAGAGCCGGCAAGAAACTCCACAGCTCAAGTGTTCAGTAAGAAAATATTTTTGAAGAAAGGCTGGATGGTGAAATTTACTTTATGTTGATAGTGCAAATTTTTGCTGACGCATTGTTTAACGAGGGCGACGGGCGACTACCGACAACTAACTGGACCCCATTAATAGATAATGGTTTTCAGCTGCAGGAACAGCCACTCTATTTTGTGTACTTATCAATTCATACAAACACCACAAAAAGTAGGTGCAGAAAGGTATCTTTTCGCACTTAACTTTGACCATCAGTTTCAAAAAAGATTGCTTCAACGAGAATAACGTAAAATACGTGCACAAATTAGAACGGACCCGTTTCCTTCCTTCCGACAATCTCCTCTGAAGAGGGTTCGCCCCTCTTACGTATTGTAAAGATTAATCTTTTATAATGTGGGATCAAGCACCCTTCATTTTTTACCTCACAAGGTTGCGTTTTCTCACGATTCGGTCTGCGTTGAGGACATGTGATGGTGACTATACAATATACATACATAGGTACCTACATGAAGATTAAATTAATCTTTCGATTTTAGTTACTAGTTGCGTCTGTACCGGCGACTTCGTTCGCGTGGATGTCGGAAAACAATAATGTGTCTCTTTACTAATTATTTTTCTAAAATAAGAGTAGCCTAAGGTTAGGTACTCCTTGTAACATCAGCTCTGCCAGTGAAAGTCCCGTCAAGTAGATTAGCCGTTACAAACAACAGACAGAAAAAAAAAATGTTTTTATGTTATAAGTAGGTACCGTAATACTTTCATATGCATTTAGTAAAAAGCTGTTATTTTCACATTACAAATAAACACACAATTTTATTGTTTGTATAAAATAGTGAAATATGTAGGAACCAACATAACTAGGTACTAAAGTGTTAATTAAGTTTTTTTAGGTTTAGGCTTTCAAGATTTCAATGTTTCAGTTGTCAACTTGTCATCTACTTAGCCAGAAAGGAATTATACAAACGTACACTAACTAAGTTTTGACTAAACAAAACATGAATCTCTCCTCTTCACAGTTGTTTGATACACCACTTACAAACAAAATACAACAACAGCCTCGCTTCCTTCCGCCGGCGGCCGGACATAGGCTGCAAACAAGGGGGCGTGCTGTATTATACACAAATCTTCACGACCCTCGATTTTTTACCGAAGGAACTCCGCTTTCTCACGGCCGGTCAGCTTGTCTTCTTAATCGATAATTTATTTGTTTGTGAGATAAATGAGGGGATGATTTTGCCTGAGGCAACATTCTGAATGTGAAAAAGGGACAAAAACAAACTTTTATGGAGTCGTAAATAATGTTTGAGTGTTCGGTGATTTGTGAGCAAACTTTGGTGACCACTATAAGAAAATATTCAGACTCCTAACCTTTAAGACTATGAGAACCCACTTAGGGAGAAAAATGAATTGGCTATCGGCTAATGCAGGTCTAAGGAGCGGTGAGAGCTCTTTCTCTTGGTGGTTACTGGTCTACCTATCTGTAAAAATACTAAAAGTGGGATCATAATCAGCCTATAATGTTCCCACTGCTGGGATACCGACCGTCTGGAGAGTAGTGGGCATGAAATAATTTACACAAAGTAAAGTGCCTGCTGAGGTTCGAACACAGAACAGTTAAAAGACTTCTTTTATCTGTCCTGTGGGTTCGAACCCACGACCTACAACTCGGTAAGTCGCGGCTGTTACCACTGGGTCACCACTGCTCAATGCAAAGACTGCTGCTAAAAGTGATACCTAATAAAAAACAATCTAGTGTCCAAAAACCAAAACTACTTTCCTTACTCTCTCTTCAAACGAAACAAACGTCGATACATTCTCATTAAAGTTGCCACAATGCTTCCGCCCAAAATCTGTATGAATGTTTTTGTGTCCCAATAACGTTCCCATGGAAACAGGTGTTTACAAAAACTGCTCTTTTGACTATCAACTCGTTTTTATTGAGTGGAGATGAAGAAAAAACCTCCGTATCCGGGGCTGTTTCCGGGTCACAGGAGATGGATCACAAAAAAGTTTATTATGTACGAGATTGATGGGTCAATGTTTGGAGTTCACCTTACTCTGCGTGAGAATTGTTGGACCAACTCTGATGGTTTTTTGAGTGGTCGGCTATTTTTTTTTTTGTTGTACCAGCTAGGCCACTTATTTACCTATTTCTGATGTCTTATGACCTAATGAGAAAAACTCACAAATTTTAGTTCTTTAACCATAAGAGGACCAGAAACTGCACAACATACCTAAGTACTAATTATAAAGTCTGAACGGTTTAAGAGCTAGCAGGCAATTAGATGGTGATTTAGGTCACGAGAAAAAATCAAGGTAGGTAGAACACGATTTAGGTATTACGATTTTATCACCATAGCTAGAGGTACCTACTTTGTATGCAATTTGCAATAAACTACAGATTTACATAAGGTAAGTAAGTACCCTGTTTGAGAACAATAGGCAGCCTGCAAGACATTTTTGCATAAGTTTTTTTGTATGGTCAATCTCCCTATATTTTATACATACAATATCGAAACGTAAATTGCAGTTTCAATTCCATCACACAATGTCCTTCCTTATAAACATATTCCCACGAATGGTGACAGGTGTGCACCGGGGCTCCTATTCCAACTTGCGGAAATAAAATGGGCTTTACCGCAAGTGAATATAGTTGGTTTCGCTCTGACTGGCAGTGACCACTATCTTTGCTAGCCCCTAGCTAGTTTAATGTGTGATGTGTTAACTATTACGTGTAAACACGTAGGTAATAGTTAACTAATAATATAAGAGTTAAATAAAGGTGCTTATTATATGCCAGTTAGAAAAGGGGTTGTTGGAACGTAACTGTTATTTGTTCAGCAAACTAACTAAGCGATGTTCCAGTCATATCTTTACGATTTACGCAGAAGAACACCCGGCTTTCGATTAGAGTTTGATTAACACAACTTCAGTTCGAAAAAAAGTCTTTCACGATTCTTCTAATCCCACTTCTAAAACAGCGCGTGTCCAAACAAAAACTAAGTCGTTCTGTCGTCCAAAGTCTCAAGTGTCGTCAACACCGATGTTTCAAAATTAATTATCATGATACACATCTCGGCCAGCGCCACAAAAACTCGTTGACAGAATTATTTTTCGCCAGCACTGACCCTAATGCAAAAAATCGTTCTTGTGGGAAGTTTTCGCGAACGCATTTCTCAGTTGAGGACCAATACATCTTTTGTGACGTCGCACCTTGACAGCCAGTCTTTTGTTAACACCACAAAGGTAAGATTACCGGTTCCTTTGTAAGCGGATACTGCTCCGATTGATTGTGGGAGTCATTTTTAATGTATTTAGTTGTTGTTTTGCTTTTATTTTGTAGGGTGTACTGAAGTCTAAGCGTGATCGGGAAGATTTTTGTTCCCACAGTACCTATTGGGGTTTAGTAGCTAGGGTTAGCATATCAAGAAGTGCATCTGTCGCCCCGGTGCAGCTTCAAAACGAAATGTGCGGTTGGCCCGTTAAATGATGTTTCAGTAAGGTAGAAGTCTCTATTTACTTATCAATACATATAATAAAATCGTAACTGGTCGCTGTCTGAACATAGAAGATATACAGAGTGGCGATTAGGTTATCACATTAAATAATACAGCGGTCATTACAAGTTGTTAAAAGTCTGTTAAAATAATAAAATTATAATTTTAATAAAAATAGAAAAAAAAAACAAATAAAATAATTAGCGTAAAAATTGTCATGAAATAAACCATCCTTGATAATAAGTCACTAGACACGCGTGAGACAATATCAAGAATTCAACACAAACTTTATTTTATTGTTACTAGGTATAAGTAAACACAAATTAAGTTTAATATTGTTAGGTAAATACTGAAACGAAAAAAGGTCTCACGACTAAAATGTTAATTGTTATTAATTCTTTTAATTGTCTATTTTGAATAATTATACCTACGTTATGTAGAATGGTTTCAATTCATGTGATAACCTAATAGCCACACTATAAGAAAAACTATTATAAGCGGGCTTTATGAACGAAATAGAACCTAAAACAATTATTTTTAGAATTTTTGCTTGTTTATCTGTATGTCGGTTTGTCTGTCTGTACGTTTGTGCACGCTAATCTCAGGAACGGCTTAACCGATTTGAATGCGGTTTTCACTAATGGTCATTGGTTGAAAATTGGTGTTACTGGGTTTTTCCATCTAGAATTTCTCAGTAGGTACCAGGTCGGGATCTGGATTTGTGCCCGGTTGAAGCGATAGGGATGCCTCCCTATTACATGGGACTTGAACATAACTGGCGAAATGTGGGTGTTCTATAGCTACACCTCTGCCTACCCTTCGGAGATTACAGGCGTGATGTTATGTGGTAGAAAATAACAAATGTCAAGAAGTTTCTGTCCAGCTGTGAACTCAGCACCACGTTCGCTACATGGCGACTGTATCAAGTTTATCCACAACTTTACGTATCCGTACTTTATTCACCAAATTTAACGGGAGTAAGTAACAAAAACTTCGCGAAAAAAACCTAAGCAGGTTTACGAACCGTTATTGGTTAAAATTATTAAGAATCTAGTGCTGAAATACAGGCCTCTCTTCGAGAGGGAGTGGGCTTTTTTTTTGTGGATGGGAAATCATCAAATAACCCCTCCCGCTTTGGGTGGAGCGGAAGGGAGTGTCAGACTCTTATTGACTAAAACCCACCCGTTCCTTCCTTAGCCCTTTCTGTTCCAGGGCAGCGGTAACCCTTTCGGACGATCCCGCTACCCAGAGGGAGTGGGCTGTAATCTACCACTCGGGCCCAGCGGGTTGGTAAAGTCACATGTCTTCGACTCTCAGACTCTTGTATCTTTACCAAAAATGACTCAAAGACTTCATAGCTTTGCATTGTAGACCCTCGCATATGGAAGTAGATATCACAGGTAAAATTAGCTTACGAATCTATTTATACGCCCAGTTTGGCAATATTTTTTTAACCATTGGTAAGAAAAACGATTCGTTTTTGTTTATAAGAACCGCGCATTTTTATCAGTGCCGGTTGGACACTGTTATGAAACCGGATTTACTGATTTCTAGCTAAATATTCATCCTGCAGCGATATGTACCGGAAAACCTGCTGCTATATGTATATGTATGCACCCACATAATCAATAAGAATGAAAAATTATTTTTCGTGAATTTTCCCATGTTTTAATAGTTATTCTGCTGGGCGGACACAAATCCAACAAATCAAAGATTATAAAAAACGGTCCAGCCCTTCTTGAGTTATAAATAGTATAACTAACCCGACTTTGTCTTATATAGACTATGCTATTATTCCTTGTGACCCCTAAGACCTGCGAATGCTCTTTATTCCAGAATGAAAAAAGCTTTATGAAATAAAAAAATATATAATTGGAAGATCTTGTTTATTGCTATACATAACGTTAAAGGAATAAAATTGATACAATTAAACAAAAATAATAATATAAATCAAAAGTTGTGATCACACTAAAGAAAACTTATTTCACGTGGTTTGGAAAATAACTAGGAACCAACAAAAAGAGATTATTTATTCACAACCACAGACAATATCGCAAGTTCGCACGATAGCAAGAAAACTGGCAACAGTAGAAATTAAAACTAATAAGGGAGGGCGCCACGAGCAACTTTTGTCTCAGCAACGAATATCTCACTCGTCTTTGTCGCGTCGCTACATGCGCGCACTTTCATAAAAACCCGTAGAATTCATAAGAGAGACAAAAGTTGCCCTCCTTAACGATGATAAGTACCCATTTACTATGATCACAACTAATGATTCTCCATGAATAAAATCATACATTCTAAACACTTTATGTACTATCGCCAATCTATATTTGACCACCGCAAGGACTATTCCTGCTTGCAACCTAAAAAGGATCCTCTTTTGTTTTACTTTCGGACGCAGCTGTGGTCATCATATGCACGGGACTTAGTTTTCAAAATGGTCAGATGTAGGTTTTGGCGATAGTACGATGACCGCACTTTCCACAAACTTAACTAGAAATAAATGCACTGACGTCCAACTATGCTATGTAAAGTCACAACTTTCAAACACGACTCGGAAAAGTCGGAATACGTATCAGTAAATACAGATCTATATCTACTAAAAATAAATGCATCGGAAATGCGAGGTTAGTTAAATAATTAATTAATTCAAGATAATGAGAACATTTTAATATTCTCACAATACTATAATAGGTTTTTTTTTAATTCGATCTTTTATTAATAAAATCGTTCAGCATGAGTCTACGTTTTTTTTTTTTTAATCTGGATATTGTTGGAATAGGACAACGAATGAATCATACGATAAATGATTGTGTTCAAGGAGGCTGTATAATTATTAGTACGTAGGTATGTTATTTTGAGTAGGGATAATATCCTTACTTGAAATCAGTTGCAATTTTTTGAGAGATCCTATCAAAATCGTTCAGAGTTCATGTATTTGTCAGAAACATGAGTATGCACACAAAACATGCAAGATGTTAAATACAGACGCCAGCACATCAAGCTACTACAATCTGTCAAATTTCTTTAATAGATGATAGAATAGATAATATAACTTTATCGCTAAAGTATTAAGGTTCAAGGTTGATTGGGAAAATTTGACAGTTTCGGGGAGCTTGACCTGCTGGCGTATGTACATTGCAGAAAGGATCACAGTCATGTTTTACCTTTACGGCGTACAAATATGTATTATAATAAAATTTGATGACGAATGATTTTTTTATTAATAAAAGGTCCACAAAATTAAGATCTAATATTAATATTACACTATGCATTACAAAAACAATGCAAAGACGAAATAAAATATAATTTTTGGTAAATATTTTTGTTAATTTCAAAATGTCACATTACTTTAAAACTTATACCAAAATTAGAGAATACTAAATAGTCTTAGGTTGTATAAATGCTAAAATTCTAATATCTAATTCACTGGCACTGCTCTATCACAGAATTGATTTGTTTCATGCTTAGCTTTACAAATTCTAATTTGAATAGAAATCTGTTTAGAAATAATAATTAAAACTAGTAGTGATAAGTAAGTGAGAACTTGGGTAGGCCTCTGCCAAGCACGTTTATATTATTTCTACATCCCATACTTGAATGATGAAATTTCTAATTTATTAACCTGACCATCATCTATGTTTTATGAGATAAAACATAATACCCAAATATAATGATCATATAAAATGAAATTATTATTTAATAATCGGAGAAAACTCGTATTTTTTTTTTTTACAAAATACTGTTTTGAGTAATAATTATCACTCGATATCTCCATGGTTAAGGGCAGTCAATTGAACATGCACCTTAACAGTCATGAAATAAGGCACAAATTACAGATACAAGTTTCAATGGGTTAGTTTTATAAAACTATCATGCAAGTCATGAAGTAAATTAATTAACGTTTGTATATACAAATAAATGCAGATAACAGTTATAAATGCAGATAAGTAAGTAAAAACAAAAACAAAAGATAAATAATTAATAATATTTGTGATAATTAAATAAGTAAATTCTTTATACAATTAAGTTTTTAAGCTGAATATCTACAGCATTATAACTACAATTGTATGAAACTCTGTATCAGCCTTATATCGAGCTAAGTCGATTATTAAAAAACACATTAATAACGTTGAAAGACGTCTAATTCGATGCCTTATACAGTTACAAAACCATTCAAAAATAAAAAAATGTTTAAGGCCTGTTTCGGTGTTCAGATAGTCACTATCTGCTAGATAATTAAAAAATAAGTCGCCAATTTGTATAACATTATCTATCAGATAAATGACAGGAACTTGTCCCTCTGCTGTGAAACAGACCATAAAGGTACAAAACTTTATAATTAAGTATTTTTAGGCACAACAATTTGCCTCAATACACCCGATCAAATTAAGATACATAGTAGACAAATTAAAACGCTTTTAACCAGCAATGCACGTTAAAAAATTGGCAAATATCTGTAGACTACAGCTTGCACCGGCTATTCATTTTTTTTTTTTTTAGGCTCCGCTACCACCCCCCGGGAAGCAACTAGTTATTACTATTTTCTCGTTAAAAAAACACACAACAGAGAGTTCTCGCCGGAAACGGTAGTGTGAACAGTCAGATATCAAATGTATCTCTTTTACTGACTTATAACTTATGTACAGACGCCAGCATATCAAGCTACCCGAAACTGTCAAATTTTCCCAATCAACTTTGAAACTAATACTTTAGCGATAAGTTGAAAATCTATTGAAGAATTTTGACAGATTCTAGTAGCTTGATGTGCTGGCGTCTATACGTTTCTTGGGCGAGAAAATAGTCGATAGCTACTCGCTTCCTCATCGGCAGTAAGACCAGGTGCCGTAGGGCCGTGTAAATCCCGAATCTCATTTTAAACTATCCGATTCTATCGCTTGCTGACTACATATGAAAAAATCTACAGATATTTCCACAGACTATAGCCGGCAACAGAAGTTTGTGAACACATCACACACTAGCTTCCATAAGTAATTTAAACTTTTAGATTTTGTGACATTGATTAGTCGTTGCAAATCATCGCGCGGCGTTGTGAGTTTTATGAGCACTGACACAAGGTTTAAATTGCAATGACAATCGCGCTTGGATTCAATATGACTGTCAATATTACAGTGATCTTTAATCTCGTGGCAATAAGGTTGTTGTTTAGTTACTGCTAGTGTCAAGTCTGTCAAAATCACAGTGATCTTTATTGCTGTCGGGTTGCTGCAACTGTCAAGGTAAACTAATTGTGAGAGGACTGTACTCCGGGCGTAATATGCCACATCCGAGTTTTAGAAAGAGAATGACACACAAATGTCAGTGACACAGTCAAACATATTTCAAACTCTTTCGAAAATTCGATGTGCTAAATAAGGTGTAAGGGACGTCGACGCGTAAAATGGTACTACGAATTCAGGATATGATTCTAGACCGCAGCGAAGAATTTTTTTGCCAGGATTTTTTTTTTAATCTGTTTTTTCATACAGAAGTCCAATCCCTACAAAGTTTCGATGCATAGAACAGCTGATTTCCCCTTCCACTTTGTATTAACGCCGCTTAAAGTACTTATATTGTAATTGAGTGTCCACCAACTAAAATTGCTAACAACTTTCGACATAGCTACCACAAAACTTCACAAACTTCTCACATGGGCACATCAGCGACATACTCAATCCTGAGCAGCAGGTCCATGATATCCTGAGCATCCATCCACCTCCAGGGCAGAGGCTCCCGACAGGCTGGCTGGCGGCGCGCCCTCCCCGACACGCCGTACAACACGGACACCGCGCAGATGAAGCAAACCACCGCGAACACTTGGAACAGGCATTTGAGTGGCTCCCTGCAATTATACACTGTGGAATTATACGATACTGTCAGGTTTGCAGCGAGGAGGCAGGAGATGAAGGATTTATGGAAACGCAAATTGGATTTACGTTCAGGGGGGCGGTAGGAGATGGATGATGGTGAATTGGAAGTGGTGGATGGAACAGTGATGTCACTAGGTATTAAGTTTGGAAGTTCATTAAAGACAACGACTGCGGGAGTCAAAATATTGGGACGGAAGTCACAGTACAATAATACATTAAAATGCATTGCATCAACTAGATGCTATAATAATTTTAATTGTCATATAAACTAATGTTTTAAAGAAAAAATATTTGATTTTTTGTATGTTTGTTTGTGGCGCTTTCACGCTAAAACAGCTGAACGGATTTGTATATAATTTGGCACACGGGTATATCATAACCTGGATTACGACATAGAATACTTTTCATTCCGGTAGTACATTTCCGACCTACAAAAGCTAATAAAGAATAAAAATGTTAGTACGTACCAGAAGAATTTCCTAATGCTACGGTGTGGCACGACGGCATTTCTTTTCTCACAGTCGATGCATGGCACGTCCGCTTGCGTCGAGACATTCGCCGTGTCTGCAATAAATCGTACATTGTCATTCTTATGTTACTTTAAAAAGTAATGAACTAATCTACTACTAACTAATTAACTACTACAACTAAGTTTATGATACCTAACTTACCTGGAACAACTAAATTAGTGGTATATCTAGATTATATGTATAATAAATTCTACTTTTATAATCCGTTCGCGTTAAGAAAATAGTGAGTCATCGTTGTCCGCCGGCCTAGCCCCACCTCTCGACCAATTAGGTTGCAAACAATTAGAAAGCTTAGTTCACAATTGGTCGAAGACTCACTATTTTCTTAACGCGAACGGACTATATTACTATGACTTTGGGTAGAACATCATTTCAAACTACATTTTATTCTAATTAAATTATACTTTCAAAACAGTACCTAATCAAACTACTTATTATATTCTTAACAAATTCTTACCGAAAGACAACACAATCAAACAAATAAATGATTCCAAATTACAATGATAATGATGAAAAACATGTAAACTAAACACAGACCGCCACCAGATGACGCCACAAGATAGAACAACACACGCTATTACTACAGATTACATACTATACAGAGGTACTCGACTTCCAATGAACTTTGCCCAGCGTATGGACAGATTCATGAAGCTTGTAAAAAGAACTTTTCGAATGCATAACCTCCTTTTTTGAAGTCCCAAAAATGTAATTGTTAGTTAAACTTTATGTCAATTATATAAAATTCACAAGTCTTGTTCGCGCGTCTTATTGCAAAGAGTTTACATAGAAGGTTTTTTGTACAGACTTGGGAAACGGAACAGGAATCCCCTTTTTTACGAAGATTATTTGTTTGACTGTACACACAGATAGCCCACCTAACTTACAAACCTGTGACGTTCAGTTAGAATCTAAATCTATAGATTTAGATTCTAACTGAACGTCACGGGTTTCTCTATACTAATAATATTTGTTTGTTTGAACGCGCTAATCTCTGAAACTACCGTTTAAAACATTATTTTTGGATATAATAGTCCAATCCTTGAGAAAGGTTATATGTAGACTAGTTAACATCATGCGACTCTTTGGAGAAAAGCAAATAAAAAAAAAACGTTTGCGTCTCGGGACGCCCGACAGAAGTGATAACTTAAACTAATCTATGGTATATGTCTATCGTACACTAAACACTGAGTAGAGAGAGGGGGAAACGTCTGTCCGAAATACGATAGCGCTGTGGGTTAGAGTGAGAGAGGAAGAGCCTGCCTACCGCTGCCGTATGCGTGAGAGAAAGGGAAGCCAGACAGACTGGCGCCGTAAAGCGTACGTTACCAAGCGGTTTACCCTCCCATAAGACTTAAAAAAATGTCAGAAAGAACGCTAAGCGAAAACGAAGTAACGTGACATATTTTATGTTAAAACAAGAAATTTCATGCGGACGAAGTCCCGGGCACGATGCGGGCAAAAATTATAGGATCTCAAGCTCTGTATAGTACGTAATCTGCGACAAAATACCGGACCAAGTTCGTGAAAGCATACCCCACTGGGTCTGTGTGCAAGCGCAACAGTCTGGCGACAAACTGTCAAGTCTGTCCCCTTGCTTAGCACAAGCCACTTCCAGAATGCAGATCTTTGCTTCCAAACTCTTGATAACAGCTTGTAATACTCCGTTCCTTTCATTCCCATCAGCCACAAACTTCTCAAGCAAGTTCAAATTACATTCGTAACTCTCTATTTCTACTTGCATCTCTGTCAGTTTATGGTTAGAAATATTGACGTCTCTTTCTAACTGTTCCATATATCTGTTTATTTTCTCACATTCCAGACATTTAGAATGGATGTTGTTATTGTTTATGGACTCGCACTCTTCCGTCTGGGTTTGTGAGATACTTGTAGTTACAAATTGAGCTTTATCGACATGATCGCAAGGTTTTGATTCGTCTGTTTGCGTTCCCACAGTAGTGGAGTAATCAAAGTTTTTGTCATAATCATAAGTGTTGCCTGTATTGTTATGTCGGGATAAGTTACAGAAACTGTAACGTATTTCGTCAAACAACGACATGTTCGTTCCCCTCCCTTGGTCTTCTTTCAAAGCGTTTATGAATGACTCTTCATCTAGGATACGGTTTTCTAAGAAAATGCGGGAATAAAGGGCATGAGCATGTTAGACGTATAGTGTGACATGGATCTAAATGAACGTGGCGAAATATAGAACTAATCTGCATTCGCGATTTATTTGGCAAAAATGTAAAAATATAACTTTAATTCCTACACAATAAAGTTCAGTTCACGCTACAACCTCAAACGTTTTTATAACTTTTTCAATAGTGCTAGTCACTCTGACATCAACTTAATTTCTATTAAAATAAAGTTGATATTTGTTTAACTTGAAATAATATTAATTTGAAACATTCGTTTAAATAGACTTTACATGAAATCGACTGAATTCAAAAAGTTTTTTACAAATCTTCCGTCACAAGCACGTTCATACATAGATCCATGTCGGACTGAACGTCATTAAATAAACAAATTGACATTGGCGGCCAGACAACGGAGCTTATTATGCTCTTTCACTCGCACATTAGTCTTCAACGTGTAAGTGAGAGCGCATGATTAACGCCGCAATTTTCAATTTGATTCTTATACAGTGCGGGTAATAAAGTAGTGAGGAAAAAGCCAATGAGATTAGCATAAAATAATAAACCAATACTACTTTTTTTGTCCGCATTATGCACAAAGTTTGAGTATGTTTTCTAGGTTTGCTATAAATGAAAAAAAAAATTAGGTAAGAAAATGTTTTCAGCATTATTCATTCTAGTTACTAACCTGCCGAGAACCTAGTGTCTGCGTTGAGGCTGTCGAGAGCAGTGAGCATCTGTTCCTCCGTGTAGCTGATGTCGATGCTGCGGTCCATACGTAGCTGTGTCTGGTTTGACTTGTTCAGCACGTCTTTCAGCTCCATTTCTAGGAGAACCTGTATAACAAAAATGTAATAATGAGAATCACGTGAGTCTGGATGATAAACGATTGATTATCATCCAAAGATTTTATTTTGTAAGTAGGTTTTTACAAACACTTTTACACGTCAATCATATTTTAAAAACGACGCTTCCTATCTGACTAGTCGTGAGAAGAAAGGCCGAAACAAACTCAAAGGTCAGTCTCTTTAAAAGTCCAAACCTAATCTTGGTCAGATCATGTGAAGACCATGTAGATCGATGTCTGAGATGGTCTTTTGAGGAAAGAACCACACAGATTGAGAGGACCTGTCCAGTCAGTGCACGCATTTGACGATTAGATTTCGATAATTGTCATCATCACATGTTACAAAAAGAGATTTCGATAATTGTCATCATTCCCATGATGTTACAAAAAGAGATTTCGATAATTGTCATCACCACATGTTACAAAAAGAGATTTCGATAATTGTCATCACCACATGTTACAAAAAGAGATTTCAATAATTGTCATCACCACATGTTACAAAACGAGATTTCGATAATTGTCATCATACCCATGTTACAAAAAGATTGGTAATTTGGCGTTTTTAGAACAATCAAGAACATGAAAGTGTTGTCAAATCATCCTGTAGATAGGCCACACTAGTCTTTGACCTATACCCAACTCCGACCCCGAAATGCGAACTTTTAGCGATAAAACTGCCCATTGTTTGAGCATGTCAAAGGGGTTTGAAGAATTTTATATGCCTGTCCATATACAATACTGTCGCGTCATTTTGAAAATGGCGGCCACGCATGAGACTTATAGATAGCTGACATCAATGCAAACAGAATACATAATAAGACCCACCCCCGTAAAGTGTCACGTTTCCGAGATATTAACGTTCAAAGCTGATCACGTGACTCATCAACTTTGAAAAATGGCGCGACAGAAGGTACGCCACGGATCTTCCATGCCATGCCCTTTCTACATTCATATCTGTTATTTTTATGGTCTACTTAAAGAGTATCTTCTATCTATCTAATATTACCTTCTCCTTAATCATCTGCTGCACAAACTCTTCCTGGTCCTGTAACCGCGAGGACAAGTCGGCGTGTTCAGTGCGCAGAGTTTCGTTCTGTTCAAGTAACGCTGACTGTCTTGCAGCATACATCTCGTTGATGCGATGGCATTCCGCCTTCGATTTGGATAGCAGCTCTTGGAGGGTTAGTTTCTGAAAAGATATGACGTCGCATTACAACTTTACTAATCTTCATTATCTTCTCTTTTAATCAGACAACTTCTCGTCGTATTTTGACAAACGAGGTGTGAAGCGGGTTATAGGCGGTGACGTCACATGAAATCGAACATGGCGGCTTATAGCGGACCGACCTGAATATTCTGACGGTTACTTCCTCAATTACTTGAGTTATTGGGGCACTTGCAGGCTATAATAATTGATGTTAGCAAAGCTGTCCGAGAAAAATTCACCATTCCTGACACCTACGAGTGACCCGTACTCTTATGTTCTTACCTCGTTCTCTAGTGTGGAGAGCTGTTCCACGGTGACCTTGGAGCGTCGCTTGAGAGCGTCGAGCTCGCGTCGCGTGTCGTCCAGCGCTCGGTCGCTGCCGCATAGTCGCTCGCACGCCTCCTCGTAGTCACGACGTACGTGCGTCAAAGTCACGTTTTCTTCGCGTAACCTGGGCAAAAAGAGATAATACGATTATCATATCATTCCTAAAATGACATTCAAAATTTAAATGACGGCACGGTTGGCGCAATGGTTAAGCGATTGACTGCTGCGCTGCGTGTCGTGGGTTCGATTCCCGCACGGAACAAATATTTGTATGACCTACATGTATTTGTTCCGAGTCTGGGTGTTTTTCTATCTATAATATGTATGTATTTACAAAAAAAAAAAAATTGTTACCATAACACAAGCATTAGGTTGCATAGCTTGGGACAAATGGTGCTGTGTGAAATGTCCAGGGATATTATTATTATATTATTATTATTATAAATAACTGAATTCGGCTGCCTTAACAATCCCGATCAAACAACCAGGGCTTTAGCCCTGGATCGAGAGAGCTGGAAATCATGCCCCACAGTAGGATGATGCAGGCTAACGGTAATACTCCCGATCAAGCACGATGTCTGATCGGCAGCAGATTCGCTATGAAAGGCAATGTGGTTACCAATTAACTAGCCATTATATCCAGCTGCTGATTTTTGATTATTTGTAATGAACCACTCGGTGTTTTTTTTAGGACAGAGGCCTCTTGAGGAATCTTCCAGGATCTCTAAGTCCTCTTTATTTTACTCCACCTATGGTAAAGTAAAGTAGACTGACTGGATAGGTTCAAATCTATGTGGTAATTAAGATACTTACATGTTAAGGTGAGCTCTAAGCGTGTCCCGCTCAGCAGTTAGCGCTGCGAGTGCTTCCTCGTGCTGTCGGTCGGTGAAGTCGAGCTGCGAGCGCAGCTGGTGCGCCAGGTGCACCTTCTCACGGAGCTCGCACTGCAAGTCTTCTAACAGCTGGGATCCTGATCATTAAGGAGTAGGTTATTTAATAAAAAAAAGTGTCAAGAAGCAACTTCAGGAAGGTTTTTGTATGTATGAAAGTGTCTGCACGGGCTACAAAATTAATAGATAAAAAAAATTACATTTATTTAAATAGAGTTTGTTTGTTTGAACGCGCTTATCTCTGGAACTACCAGTCTGATTTGAAAAAATCCAATTGTATTTGATAGCCCAATTCTTGAGGTCGGCTATTGTATTTCAATCTTTTTAACATAGCGCCAGCATCGCGATGACGCAGGCAGAAATCAGTTGTAAGAATAATTTTATAACTCTCGTGACAAGTGTCCTACATAGCCTCTTCCCACAAAGAAAATAAAAAACCATTAATCAACATCATGCTTGCTTACTAATTGCGGTTACATAGTTATCATTAAGGACAGGTTTTCTCATTAAGTTTCCCCGATAATGAGCTAGTGATGTAACAACACGTACCAACAACAATTATTAGAAATATGTACTTTAGAACAGATACTGGCGCCGATTCTCTTGTTCACAAACTAAACTAAATATAAGTTCAGTGCATCTTTTTCTTACTACATATTTCATTAAGAAAAGGACAGAAGATAAATATTAGTTTAGTCCTGTTTCCTGTCAAACTAGTTAGCGCCTGGTGTAAATTGACGTATTTTTGGTAGCCAATTTTTTTATCACGTCTAATTTGCCTATGGAGTATCCTAATTTGAAAGGACTAAACTAATATTTATCTTCTGTCCTTTACTTAATGAAATAGAAAGAAAAAGATGCACTGAACTTAAATTTAGTTTAGTTTGTGAAAAAGGGAATCGGCGCCGCTGTCAAACCAAACCTACTCACCGAATTTGTGAAGTGGGCTAAAGAGATATTAATTGCTATTTGATGATGTTCGACGCATCATATGGTTATACTCGAACTCGTACCACTCCCGATTCGCGTTTGTTTCGACGACAAACTTAATAAACGTAATGTCAGCGACAATGTCTTCTACGATTTATGGGCCTTTGTATTTTCATTCCACTGATTTAATGTAATAGAAAAGATAATGCGCAAGCAAACGTGATACTATGCATTGAAATGTGTGTGTGTGTACTTGAAACACTCGACCAAGTCCATGGCTTCTGTTCATGAACATATGTATTCAATGGATAATGCCAGGAATATTATATTAGGCAGTTTTTTTAAACTTACAAGTTTGTAAGCAAATCTGTCACTTGATATTCCAAGCAGCTATTGGTTATGTATTCCAGTCAGCTTATGTAAGTCTAATGATAACATAGGCCTCTTTAAAATATTTCTTTGGTTATTGTAACAATGTTGTGATTTTTTTTTTTTTTAACTTGTGTTGTCATCTGACATTTTACTGAGCTGAGGCCCTTTTGTTTTCTGTTTTTTATAGTACTAAGGTGTATTTATTTTGCTGTAATGCCAATAAACGGAGTTTTCTTTCTTTCAAACCAATATTTAAAAAAAAACCAGTTTGAAAACTATTTGAAGCAATCTCTGATGCAGTTCATACCATTATGTATTTTAAACAAACAAAGTATTGATGCGAAAACATTATACATATATTTTTTTTTTCTTGAAAACTATTACATATTGTATTCTTACCGTCATTAGAGATGCCAGAGTCTGAGTCTTGTGGCGCTCCACTCTTCAGATTAAAACTGTAATAAAAATTGTACAATTATAATGAAATGAAATTGTTTATTCTGTAAATAGGATATGCGAATCACTTTTACACGTCATATTATTAAAAAAAAAAGGAAGCTAGGTGAGGTTGGCGTTTCCTATCTGACAACTCTGACAAGAAAGGCCGAAACAAACTCAGAGGAGTCTCTTTTAATATCCAGTCATAATCTTGGTCACATTATGTGAACACCACGTAGATTGATGTCTGAAATGGTATTTTGAGGAAAGTACCACACAAACCTACCTTTAAGTACCTTTGAACATTATGAAAGTACCTTTTATAATGTTCAAAGGGATGATTTTATGCATCATGGTATCATGATAACGATAACACAGGGAGGGAAGTAAAATGTATGGAAATATACAAGGTGGCAGGGATATTGGTGCACATGATAGATTCAGTACATTTTGAAACAAATGGTCAAACTGGTCTTTGACACTTCAGCAGAGGTCCAAGCTCGGGGTGTGCCAGCGAGCCATGGAGCGCAGTATCCTGGGTGTTCGGATTTCTGATCGTATAAGGAACACAATAACTGCACGCCAAAACCAAGATAACGTTACTCAGAAAGTCGCTAAACTTAAACGGGACTGGGTCGGACATGGCCGCATGTCATATGAAAATTGGGCTAAAAGAACCACCGATTGGGTCCCACTAAACGCACGACGCCATCGCGGCAGGCCAAGACGTAGATGGCGACGTGCTTGGCTCCTACCGTAAGGACTGGCACTAGCGAAAGATAGAATTGTGTGGAAAAGGGAGGGGGGGGGGGGCTTTGCCCTGTAGTGGGACAATACAGACTAGTTAGATAAGATGAAACAGGAGATTTTTTTTTTTTTTTTTGATAATTGATACGCCATGGTAGCGTAGCGCTCTGCCAGGGTAGCGAGATAGTCTGAAAGGGTTACCGCTGCCCTGGAACAGAAAGGGCTAAGGAAGGAACACGGATGGGTTTTAGTCAGTAAGAGTCTGACACTCCCTTCCGCTCCACCCAGAGCGGGAGGGGTCATTTGATGATTTCCCGTCCAAAAAAAAAAAAATGGTAGCGTAGCGCTGAATTCTGAACATGATAATGTTATAACATGCAAGCATTTCCATGCATTTATGGATGTGGGCATCCACGATAATATTGTCATGTTCGAAATTATGAATGCACAGTTTTTACTCACAAGATTCTGTTTCATTTTGTATCAAAACAAAACAAAAAAAAAACGTTACTGATGCAAAACATGAAAAAAAAAAAATCTGAAAAATGTTTGCCTAGTCCAAATTGCAAGAAATCTAAACTATGTCAGTAGTTTTAACCTAGTTGTTATTGAACAAACAAAACACAGACTTTGCACATGCTGTCATGCTGTGTTATCAAACACTAGTAAGGATATTGTTATACAATCTATTTTAATTACAATTTATTATACAGTCTGCTAGTTTCATAATAGTCACAGTTATCAGTTGTTTATGCACTTCAACAATGTTATGGCATTCGCACCTTGCACTATACTATAGTGCATGATTCAATGTTACATTTAAGTGCAAAAGAAAATTGCACTTTAATAGTAGTATATTTGTTAAGTTATTTCGACTTATTTTTAATATAATTTACTCCATTCGGAATAAGATTAGACATTTAAACAAACCTTTTTTACAGTCCGTTTAACAGATTTTAACTTCTATTCCGTAAGCATAAGGACGACATTAAAAGCAAAAAAGTGGTTATGATACCAACTATTTACTGTAACTGCCATTTGTCATGCCACCAACGCAATAGAAGTCAAAATCGGTTGAACAGACTGTAAAAAAGGTTTGTTTGAATGTCTAATCTTATTCCGAATGGAGTATAGTGTTTTTTGAGAGCAGTGGTGGCCCAGTGATAACGACCGCGTCTTACGAGTTGCGAGTACGAGGAGTCGCGTAGGTTCAAACCCAGACAGGCGCTTTACTTTGTGAAAATGATTTCACCACCACTGCTTCAAAACGGTGACGGAAAACATAGTGAGGAAGCCGGCATGTCCCAAAACCAAAAATTCGAAGACAAGCAACATCAACAAACCAACACTAGGCCCGCATGGTGTATTTTAGCCCACTCCAGCTCTCAGAGAAGAGGCCTGTGTCCCAGCAGTGGGAACATTATAGGCTGATTATAATTATACTAGTGTTTTTATTCCTTTACAAATGAAATCAAATAAAACATAAAATCTTTACAGACACAGAGATTGATAGATAGACGCATAAATGTCCGATTTAATGAAAAATATTGGAGCTGTTGAAAAAAGCCTTTAAATCCTTTACGGCTAGGGACATGTTTATTTATATATACTTTACCATGCGCCAGCAAAATACATTACAAAGACAATGTATTAATCACTACAAAACATACAATGGACACCCTTATCGCTTTATATTATTTTGACTGAAGATTTTTTATATTACTGCAATTATAAGTAAAAAAGAGAAAGATATTTCAACAGTGCTTACCTCTCATCCAGGTCAAATTTAGACTTCTGGCTCTCACTGTACTTGTGCAGAGTTTTGGCTAACATTGACACATTAATTTCTGGATTATCTTCTTCTGGATCTAATAGAGACTTCAAAAAGCTGTATTCAGCCCTGTAAAGTGAAACAAATGTAAAATAAAAAATCTAAATCAATTCATTTATTCAAATTAGGCTGAGAATTAGCACTTTTCACACATCAAAATTACAAAAGATGCCCGCCCACCCTTCACCACTTCCTAGTGCTTTTGCTGGGAAGAGGCGCAACAAACTCCCCAGCAGCACAGCTGTCTGTTCAGTTAGAAAATACTTGATTGTATACAAAAAGAGACCTTGAAATCAAGTTGTCTCTTTTTTTATTTATTTAATTACCCTCTTTGTGATAACGAAATTTTAAGCTAGACAGTTGACAAACCATAACAAAGGCCTCTGTGTTTAATACTAAGACTATCAATGTAAGTACTGTACAAGGAAAATAAAATTTGTTGATAAACTATGGACTATGTGAGCATACAAATGAATACAAAGTACAAACACTTGTTTTATCAATTACTTTACCAGGCTCCAAGGAATCAAAACAGTACGTTAGTATTTCGTTGCGTTAGTCAGATTACAACCTTTACGATCAAACATGTGGGGTATTGCAGGAAGTTCTAAATCCAGAACTGGGCTATTTTCAAACATAAACAGATGACCTTTCATCTTGTAAGCAAAATTAGTACACACTTCGAAAATTAGTTCACTTCAAACAATAATACTCACTTGTTAGTTTTCACGAAAGGTGCGAATTTGTCCATCAAAGCGTCAACACGCAGCGTGCCCGTACTCTCAGCACTACAATATTCAAATATTTGCAGCGCCGTCACGTAATACTCTGAAAAAGGACTAATTAGTAAATATTCCTGTACACTCGCACCAACGCGGCGTTTTAATTATAAATAAACTGATTTACCGTCCGCACTCAGTCCCGATCTATCCAAATCCATTGTGTCGTTGGTCAAGATACAAACGATTTTACACACAAAATATAACGTTAATTATTAGTTTCACATGAATTACCCCAAGCGGGTGCGTTAACGGTCAGGATTGTTTGTTTTTCATTAGCTAAATAATTCGTTACGCTAGAGCGCAGTACAAAAATAGTTTCCAATAAAACCGTTTAACATTTAAAGTGTTGTGCGCCTAACCTCAATTCAAATTTTGTCGATATCGATACTTCATTCTCATGTAGTCTCATGCACGAGTTATATTTACTTTATAACTTAATTAGAACTCATGATAGAAATCCTATGGCATTAAGTGGAATTAAATACAAAATAAGTTGAATAACTGAAACGTCTTAAGACAATAGCGTCCCGTCTGAGAGACTTCTTTCGGACTTTACTTGGACTTTTATGGATGGCGGGATACGAATTTCTGACAGAAAAAAGGTACTGAGTTGAAAAAAAGATTGAGTGAATGAACCTTGCAATGTATATGATAATAATAAGGCCGTTTATTTCCGAGCTTTGGGTGCATTGTTTGCAGTGGGGCGTAGCGTGGGTATCGGCTGCCCGGGGCGGAAGACAATTTTGCCGCCTTCTTAATTAGGTACCTATTTCAATTTAATGTATACTATTCATTAATTCGAGAGAACTTTTCGGCAAGAACACTCATCATTATTTTGCATTATACAGATTAGATTTTAAATAAAAAAGTTTATTTGTTTTACCATCACGTTTATTACCCCGCAAGTCAGTATAGACGGTGTTGCCATTCGCTACAAAATATCATTCAAAGAAAGGGGATTCCCCGAATTCGTCACAGAATAAGTAATGAAAAGTACCGTGCTCTTTTCAATCGTTCTGAATTTATAGTTGCGTTAAAAATATGGAATGGTTCAAATATTTACAAAATTTTTATTATTTACTGTAAAATTTTTCCGCCCCTAAAAAGTGCCACTCGGGGCGGGACGCCCCCCCCCCCCGCCCCCACTACGCTACGCCACTGATCGTTTGTTAGCAGAAAGTATTTGGGCCAAAAGCAAATCGTAATATGTCTTGCAGAACCTTCTTTGCGCCGAGCGCGGTGAGCCTTCTTGCATAATATGCCTCCTCCGACTGTCTTCATTGTACTCTGTCCTCTGCAACTCTGGCCCAGTACGTCCCCAGGGCTAGACGGATGTCGTCTTTCCATCTTGTTTTTTGGCACACCCGTTTTTTAGCTCCATCTCTTGGGTACCACACAGTCAATTGTTTGCAGCATTTGTTTCTTTGCATCGAAGCATGTGTCCTCTCCAGCCCCATTTGAAATGGTCTATACGAACCAATACATCCTTAACTTTGGTTAAACAACAATTTACTTAAATAAATCCATGGTTTTGAGTACATTACTTTTAAACACATCATATTCATTTATCACATATTACTTAACAATGATTTATGACCAAATTCACGTCTTTAAAAAGTGAAATGTCTTTAAAAAGTAAAAATTAACTGTAAAAATTTAATCAATAATCACATAAGGTTAGAAATGAAAGCATTTTTTTTATTGTCATATTGTAAGTTTAAAAGACTGGCAAAATATTTATTTGCCATATTCCAACAGAACAAACATATTTTTTTATATTTTTACAAATTTAACTATTTTCACCATTCATTCTTTTCGAAAAATCGTTCACTACACTACCCCAACACAATAAAAATATGTCCATTTTTCATTTGATGTAAAATATTTTTCTGATTTCATTCTCGATATAATTAAAAAAATAGAAATAATGTGAGATCCTCACTATATTCACTACTGTCATATAAATGTCATTGAAATTATGTTCGGATACATGCACCAAATCTATTTTAGAGGTTTTCGTAGAACTTAGAAAACCACTGAGGTTTTGCCTTAAACTTTATTTATTTTGTTTAATTTGATGAATTCAGGGGGTCTACTCCGAAGTAGTATCGGCCGAATGTTCGGCCGTTTCCTGCTACGAAGTTACAATTTGGTTCGGCCGGTCCCGATCCTACACTCCTACACTCTTTCGAATATTGACTAACCCAACTGAGCCGATCCGAACTTTTTTCGCATTTTTCAATAATATTCGGTTCGGCCATGTGTCGGTCCGATCCGAACATTGGCACTTTGCACTTCGGAGTAGACCCCCCTGGTTCATCTGAGCGTATGAATGAACCATCGTCGTCCGTCAAAAATACACTGGGCACCATGCGTAATCCTCGTTGGTTAATACTTCTTCTTCCCAGCGAATGTACTAGGAAGTGGTGAAGCCGTGAAGCTCGCCTTTTGGGGGACTGTCTTTTGTAATTTTGACTTTCTAAAAGTGCTGATTCTCAGCCTAATTTTTGAATACATGACTTTTGGTTTTGATAGAGGAGTAGCAGAGGACCGATTCCCTGCATCGACACGGCTGTCTACCGATGTTGTACAGCGACCCGAACGTCCATGTTAACAATAATTATTTATTAATTTACTTAAGTAACGTAGGTATATGTAGCTGTAAGGCTACGGACGCACTAACTGGTGGCTTGCTTGGCGCCTGAAGCCTTAGCGACTCACATTGTGAGTAGCGAGGTGAAACGAACGCTCTAGAATTTTTGCTTACCGCCGCACATGCAGCGGGCGCTATGCAAGACACCCGTCGGTGCGTAAGTACGTGGCCTTAGGCACCTGTCCCACCGCCTGCGATTAACTAGAAGTGGGTAGAGCTAGCAACCGAAAGCGAGTTGGCGAGCAACGAGCAGCGAGTATGTGACGGCGACGAGCGGTTACTTGCTGGTATGCGTATGCTACCTGAGAGTTCCATGCGTGAGACTCTGTTAGGTAGTTCTTGTCGCTGCGACAAACGAGTACTCTACGTTGGTGTGAAGAGCCTCCAAGCGGCGTCGCCGTCCTGACGAGGTCATCGTGCCGCTCTCAATGCTGTCTCCCCGTCGCCTGTAAATTCTCACACTCACTAATGTTTGCAAACCGGTATGTAAGCTGAAAACTAGGCTGTGGCGCGTGGAGGGTGAGCTTCAAACTAGTAAGCGGCGCGTGAACACAAGCTGTCACCTCACCGGTCGTGCCAGCAGTGAGCGGTCGTCTTGCTGACAGAGCGTGGCGACAAGCAAGTGGAATTTTTCGAGGCGGTAAGGGCGGTTACTGCGCTGGAACGGTGCGTTTGTAATAAGTGATGAACTTGAGGTTGGTTTTCATAGTTCAAGAGCTAAATGAGGTGGAACCTGTGGGCTGGATTCAACAAAATAAGTTAAACTTTAAAACAAACCATTTGAATAAAAACAACATGCTCTTTTATTTCGTTACAAAGGTTTAAAAATTCTAGACTAAGCATTATTATAAAATATATTAAACTCTTGAATTAACATAGCTAAAGACCCTACAAAAATCATCGCTCTCTTATAATATTCAAAATTTCTCTGAGTCCACTGTGTACCTTGAGTGTAACTATTTTTGATTCCACCATTGAGAAGTCACTTAACTCAATCTGTAACAGAAATGAAATAAAGATTTTCATTAAAATATAACAGAGGTCACATCACACGAATGGTATAGCTATCTACAACGGTCCAAGGATCTTTTGGCGCGTGGCCAAAATCGCAACTAACGCCACCATATTGTTTTTCCAATACAATTTCTGAGACTATTTCATAAATGTTTACCAACAACGCCCTGTCAATGTCATTGAGGCGCCAAAATATCTTTGTAGCACTGTAGCTTCATGCACCTCGTTTCTGAGGATTCATAAATGCCCATGTAGGTTTATGTGAAATAAAATATCGAAGACGGACAGTGCGAAAAGGGATGGCGCAATACGTCCCGCACAGCTACATCTCTCTTTTGTACTGAACAATGATAATACTATTTGTAAAGTCGTTTTTTATAAGGAAAACACGCACCCCATCAGGTGGATCCTTGGCTCTGGGCGGAAATCGTCCATACGTTCGTTCGCAGATGGCGCACAGACCGCACCAAGTGCGAAACTTTATTGTATCTTCATCAGACTGAAACGAAAAAGAATTTATTGTATTCTGGTTTTAAAACTGTCAAGGGTCTATCGACACACCAGGTCCAGGGGCCAACCACACGACACATCAATGTGCGAAAGAGATGGAGCTACACAGGACGTGCAGCTCCATCTCTCTCACTGTGAAGTGATAATAAAATAATATTGCTATAAGAGGTGGTACAGTCACAGGTCATTCCAAGCTGTGTCTCGTCAAGAGAATGCTTTACTCTGCCGTATTGTAGACCACGTTCATGGTAACAATTTGACACAGGCAGCACCTTTATTTCGTAGCAGTAAGGGGCGGTTTTCGTAGTACGTAGCATAGGTACTCCTAAGTGGCGAGTGAGGGGCGAGTTTGGAAAGCCCAGGCTTCCAGGCCAAGGTGAAGACAGTTTTAACCATCAAGTTTCAAGCAAAGATTTAAATCGTCAGATTCGTCCTACCGCGTCAAAAGGTAATCACGTTTCTGTTTCGTTGACAATGACATTTGAATAGTATTGTTTCGCTCACTCATACTGAAGATCATATCTATCGTTCCATGCGGAATGTTCGAGCTCAGTCTTCTCAGTGTTCGCACTTTTTCGCGTAATCAGAAGGCCAAGTCTAGTAATTTAAAACGTTCAAAATCTAGTCGCAGTCTCATCTCAGTGACAAACAAATGTCAAAATTTAGGGAAATTAGTAAGTTTAAGATTTTTTGACAAATTGAAACTGAGATCAGACTGTGAGCGGTTTTAAAATTACGAGAATTGCCCCTATGAGTAGGATGAGGGCACATCTAACTATTTAAATATTTAATTGGTTCATTTCCAACAGTAAAAAACCAACATGAAACTGTACACACCTCTTCATTGTTGCCATTAGCCTCAGTACTAATAGGGGGCCTCTTGTACCCATTATCAATAAGGGTGACCTTGATCTCATCAGGGATGTTCTCTTGCTCCTCATAGTTGACCCAGTCCATGACACTCTTGAAGCTTTGCGCTTGCGTCGTAGATAAGCCTCCGCCCATCATCATTGTTAGGCCTTCTTCTATGTTCTTTTAAAGATAAAAAAATATATATTATGAGTTGCTACATTCATGTTCCCTATGTAGAGGGTATACAGGAACAGTTGCTCTTTCTGAAAGTCAGTCTACTGTTGTTCTTTGTTTCGCTTCTTTAAGTAAAATACGAATAGTAAAATATGTGAAAATGAGGAAAATAACTGAAGTTCATATAGGTACAGTGGCGGCATCTACATCGCCACATGCGAACTACGCATCACACAGTCGTCACTCAAAAATCCTGCATCCCGCAAGCAGAGTTTACCGCACGACTAGCACACAGGAAACATTTTTAACCAGAGCACAAAACAGAGCAAAGAAAAATCTGCTGTTTCATAGAAAAGTGCAATACCTACGCGTTCAAAATGTATGGAACAACAATTTTTTTTTATAACCAACGAAAATTTTCTACGTTTAGAATCATATTATGCTGAATTCATGGTTACAGTTTGCGCACTGGTTAATTTTTTTTCCTGTATACAACGTCCCGACATGAATCGTCGGGCAGTACCCCACCAGACACAACACCCGTCTGGTCAGAAGATCCGCCCTTTTCTATGGAGGATGAGTGAAGTGATTAGAAAATATCCGGTGGTACTTAGTTGGGATAGCATAGTGTGTAAGAGTCCACTCTGTAAAAATAATGGCAAGAGTAAGCTTTATGCATGAACTAGCTGCACCCCGCGGTTTCACCCGCATAAGTTTCGATCCCGTGGGAATATCGGGATAAAAAGTATCCTATATATTAATTCTGGTTATAAACCACCCATGTGCCAAATTTCATCCAAATCCATTGAGTAGTTTTTGCGTGAAAGATTAACAAACATCCATCCATCTATCCATACGAACTTTCACATTTAAAATATTAGTAGGATTTTTAATTTACCTTAATCGGCATCCTATATCCATGCTGCCTGAACTTTCTGAGCACAGTGAGGTACAACAGTTGTTTCGACTTCTTCACAGTCACAAACCGGGCTGCGTAGTTCATTGGCGTCAGGTCTGTAAGCAATTGAACTGAGTTACTCGTAGAAGCCAAAACGTAAAAAGAATAATGTGGAATTTACAGTTTTACAATTGGTCGATTTTTATCCTATACAGGGTGGCAGGGGCATCGACGCGCAAACTGTAACCATGGATTCAGCACATGAGTTTAGACCCCATAGCGTCGAAATTTTTCGTCGGTTATTAAAAAAAAATATTGCTGTTCCATACATTTTCACCGCGTAGGCATTGCACTTTTCTAAGAAACAGAAGATTTTTTTTTTATAACCGACAAAAATATCTACGCTGGGGGGTCTTAACTCATGTGCTGAATTCATGGTTACAGTATCTATCTATACTTGTACGAGCTACGCTGTACCTTTATGGTAGTTTGTACGGCCAACTCATTTATGCTCAACCATATGTTATTGCTGTGCATTTCTCTAACATAGTACCTATTTAAGTGTAGATAATCATTATGTTATTATAATAACACAATGATTGCAAAATGGTTCCCTTGATGGATTAATTGCTACTGAATATATTCCCGACTGAGTATTGACAGTTCATCTAGGTACTCATTTACATATACCTAGCATAATATACCTAACAATTTTACATAACAAGTACATAACATTGTCACTGTTGGGCATTACACCTTAAAATAATAATTCTCCTGCCCTTATCCCACTTTATTTGGGGTCGGCGCAACTTGTCTTTTTCTGCCATACTTCTCTATTAGTTGTCATCTCGGTAGTCACCCCCTTTTTTATTTTGATTACACATTGAAATACAAACATAAAACACTTGACAACTGTACTTACTCTCCAACGCATACGTGTCTATGGGCAAGGCGAACTGTGCGTTCTGTCGAGAGAATATCCTCGGTATGTGCAGCCAGTCACCGAGGCTGACCGCGGGTACTTTTAGCTCTCGCAGTAATTTCTGCATTTCTTGTCCGTACGCTCGCACGGGACGAGTTCGCATTGCCTCCTCCAAGACATAGCGACGCTAAAAAAGGGTATTTTTTATAAAAGAAGACAATTTGCACGTGAACTAGGTGGAGGTTTGAGTTAAAGTAGGTACTTGACCCAAATTTAATTAGTGCTTATGTAGAAATAGGCAAATTGTATGACACGATATACACGGCTGTCTTATGTCTCACCAGGACTGGGTTGAAGTAAATAAATGGTTTCGTAATGCCGAACAAAAAAATCAATAAAATCTTAAGTACAATATTTTTTACGTATTTTCGAGTACCTATACATAACCCTGCTTCCCGTGACCTCAAAAAGGTTTTCTCCTTTATCATCATCTTTCCAACACGTTCTATATGACAACCAAATTAAATCCGACATCCGACCATCCCCCCCATCCCCCCCATTCCTGTACGAGTCGCAATAAATACTTTTTCTTTCTTTCTTTCAAATCCTCCTTCTCCGTCCGAAAGAAAAATATGAAAGCAAGAGCCCAACCATATTTAATTAAATACTCAATTTCAACTCACCTTAGTATCAAACTCAGTCTCAATAGCGTCTTCATCGACCTCTCTATGTAAATACTTGAGCATGTCATCATCGAGGAAGGAGTCGGTCTTCTTAGGGACCACTAGCGGTTTGATGACCGGCAGTACAATGACGTCATCTTCCAACGCCGGAGCAATTGAACCGCGGGAGCTCGGGTTTTGCGAGTCCGTACCAATGCCGGCGATCTATGAAAATAGGTAAAGAGAAGATTTTAAACAGCTTTGGCCGAAGGATTGCTCGCCAAAAAGAATAAAGATGCTAATAATGCAAGACAAAGACAGCTGGCGCTTTCCGTATAAGGAGGCGTTTCGGCTGTGACAAGGGCATGGTATAATGTCCCTATCTCTTTCTCGCATTGGACCAACTTTAACAATACAGTTCACTTTATAGCCTCAAATCTACAGGATCAAATTAAATTAGCTAGCGAAACTCTGCAGACGTGATGGAGGGATAGATATTTTATATGACCCTGTATTTACACAAACACACTGTCTTATGGATGCTGACGCACTTTCAGGTCACGCTGCATTGCAAAAATCCTCCTACATCGTTGTTGTACATTTTGTATTCACCGTCGCACTAGGTACCTACAGCCGGGCTGCACCAGCACCCTAATTGCGTAACACACTATCAATCTTAATCTGAATCATTTTGAAGGATACTGATAATCAATTGCTTCATATATTATGTTCGAAAAATTTGTCTGCTCAACAACATAAAGAACGCAATGAATATTGTTGAACTGTCAAAATGAAATCCATTGCTACTTATTTAAGCAAATTGATATACAATAAACTGCACAACACATTATGCATTCATTCTTTGAACAAATTCCAATGCAAACAAAAAATAAAAGAATATTTGCTAATCCTAAACTATGACGACACCCCCGTTTTTTATCTTCAAAATTAATTGTATTAGGTACCTACTCTAGTTTATTTTTTACAAAAGTGCACATTACTAATTTGTACGTAATTATTACAATATCCAGAATTCACGGAGGGATGACCCCTGTAACACTTTTGCCTAGCATGGGTGTCATTGATCATTTATTATGTACCAGGCTATTCGCACGCTTAAATTATGTGTCACTGTATCTGTGTACAGTCAACAGCAAAAGTAGATGATCAAAATCAGAAATTTAATAGTAATGAACGGAGTTTGCGTCAGAACTGTGTGGCGTCGAAGTGATTCAAAAGTATGTCAGACTCAGTGTCATACTTTTGAATCACTTCGACGCCACACAGTTCTGACGCGAACTCCGTTAATTAGTATTGAATTTCTGATTTTGATCATCTACTTTTGCTGTTGACTGTACTACCTTTTTTTGTCTAGTAAAAAAAAATGATTAAATTTATTATATTACTGATAGTGCGTTACGCAACTACCCCGTAGGCTTTTCTGTACTAGAATACGTTGCGCTACGGCCCGATGCGTCTACAATAATATTGTAGACGCATCGGGATTATGTGCTTATTTTGTCTGACAGGGCACAACCATGCATCATACAATAAAGAAACACCAAGACTACATACCTGAGTTTCGGGATCCTGTTGAGCTTGCGCCGCAAGTCCTGCAGATGTCAGTCGATCGCTGCCACCCCGACCTCCCTTCTTTCTTCTCTTACCACGCCTTCGACCTTCACCACTACCTGGAGACATAAAAAGAAAACAACTTACGTTATAAGATTGCCCAAAAGTCAAAATTGAAGAAATCGCTACACTGCTGCGAGGACCTCTTGTCGCTCGCATGTCGTTGGGTCGCTGTTGTTAACATTTGTGCATTTATTGTTTTGTGTAATGCCGAGAGGAACGTTTTGACTTTGAGTATGAATGTCGATGGCTAGAAGAGTAGGGGAAGACCAAAGAAAAGATGGATGGACTGTGTGAATGATGATTTATGGTTAGAAAGGGGGTGACTACCGAGATGACGACTAATAAAGAAGAATGGAAGAAATGACATGTTGCGCCGACCGCAAATACATTGCAGGATAAAGGGCAAGAGAATGATGATTGTTTTGTGAAATGTATTGAAAAACAAGATGGTAGCGTTAGTATCGAGTTTGGTCGCGCGCCATGTTCAGAAGTGTTTGTAGGATTAGAAACTCCTTAATAGAAACTGGCACGAGACGCTTTGAAAGAGAAATGGAGAAGTTTATGGCCAGCAGTGGAACATATTAATATGCTGTCAATAAATCCTACTAGAACGTTTGAGTCAACAATAAAACTCTTGATCCGAGAGCTGGATTACCTAAATGGACCAGCTTTATTAATTTAGTTAAAAATGTTACTATTGTATTCAAGAAGTGTGTTCAGATCTTGGATGAAAATATTTTTGGGATGTAGGTCCGTACCTCCTTCGTCCCCATTGGACGCAGCATCGTTCGCCTCATTGGCTGCCTCCTTCTCTGGCTTAGATCGCTGCGACGCAGGCGGTTCTTTACCATTATTGTTCTTACTCTTCACAGGCTTACCCAGATTCAGAGCCTTTAATTGATTCTGGAACAAATATTAATAATTATTCCAACTAAGAAAGCATTCGTTCACCGTGCATAAACTTTCCTATAAAAAATAAATTGTCCTCCACAACATTCGTTACATTGTTCCAGTCCAATTTTAGGTAGTTACTGGACATTCTGATGTAAAACTAAAGCATTACATAAAAGCAGTGTGCAGGAGGTACTTAACTAACAAAACAAAGCCTCTTACAGGTTTAAACAATCAAGTCCATATAATGCGATACCTCAAGTTTCTTAAAGAACTCATCAGTGTTGTGTGTCAACGATTTCTCGCCTTTAACCAATTTTCTGGTCAATTTAACACTTGGCAGTTTCATGCGCTTCCTCTGGCCGGTCGTGCCCCACGCGGTCATAGATAACACAATGTTGGAAGCGCCTCTTTTTCTGCTCTTTGGTGCGTAGCTAATCACTATTTTAGAGACGTGCATCAGATTACAGTCGCAAGACCCCAGTTTCACTAGAGGAGCAAGCTTAGGTGCGGTTCGTCTCACACGTCGGCTCTTCAAAGTCACAATATTTTTCAAAGTCGCCAAGTTATCATCCGTCACGAAGAAACTTTTTTCTTTCGTCTTCTTGTCTTTCGCTGTATATTTATGTTTGCTCCTTATAGGCAGAAGTTTTGTCTTAGATATTAAAAACGGTAGCATGTTTCAAATGGGAAATTTCGTTTTGGATATCGCTCTCTAGGACGACTAATCCGTGGAAATCGGCGTATCGGACTAACGTCAGCGAATGTATCGATCTATGTTTATCAACAGTGGAATGATGTTTGGAGTAACGCTCTAGTAACTCTTGGACAAGCTTGGGGGGGAAAGTTTCCATATCATATCAGTGATAAGAGCTCATGACTAGCGCTAAAACTTACGCTTACGTTGATAGCAGCGGTATGACGCAATTTAAAACTAAGTGGCTTTTTAATTCATAACTTGGTATCGTTGAGTATACGAGATTAAAATGTGGTGAAGTACCCGGCTAAAGGATACTCAAAATATTATCTATCTACGATTATCTTTTTATCACATGTGAGCCTCTCGATGACGCAAAAGCCATTACTATAGTCCATAGGATGGAGGACTTTTTAGACAAAACGAAGATAAAATAATGAACAGACGCCAGCACATCAAGCTACTACAATCTGTCAAATTTCTTTAATAGATTTTCAACTTTATCGCCAAAGTATTAAGGTTCAAGGTTGAATGGGAAAATTTGACAGTTTCGGGTAGCTTGACCTGCTGGCGTCTGAACAATCCAAACTCAATTTGACCCAATGACCCAGAAAATAAATCCTGGGAACAGTGATTATCTCGTTTTATATTATCAAGATTTTTACAGCAAACCGTGTTCTGGCTCAATCCAGGATCCCTAATTGTAAAAAAGTAGGTATCATTAGATGATGTCAGGCGACAAATAGTTGCTACCGCCCGCCTACAGACCGTTACTCTAATACTATGAACTTCAAGAGGTCAGAGAACATGCGTATGAAAGTTTACATTTTAGAGGATTGTGTAATCAATTTTCTTGCTGTTCCAGACGAAAGACTGAAGGTGTGGCGAGACAGTACTTCCTTGCCGAAACCATTCGTATCGCCCTCCGAAGATCTCCCACCTCGAATGAGTTGCCTTGGGTAACCTTTTAAAGTCCTTAAGCCAACTCCGGACCCAGGTTAGCCGAAGCAAGGAAAACCTGTTCAGGACTCCGCCTTGGAGTGTAAAGGTGGTGCTGTTCCGCTAACGATGGGACACTTCATATCATGTCCTACGTGTCTTGTCAGCTGCACGTTACAGGAACTGATGGATGCTATTGATGGCGCCAAACAAGTAGCCGAATTTTGAGGCGTTCCATTGATTGAGATTGCCATCGACACAATAAGAAGATGGGCCACCTCTAAATTATCCTCCTTAATAATAAACGCAGAGTAAAGTAACACCGTACACACACACGTATGGCAGGAAACGACTGCGCGGCAGGCCCAGAAAGAAATGCCGGGATGAGCTGGACACCTTAAAGGATTGGCCCACAATCGCAGTAGATCGGGAAAAGTGGAAAGAGGGAAGGGAGGTCTTTGCTCTGCAGAGAGACAACACAGGCTTATAATAATAAATTAACACCATGTTTTCGGTGAAACATACGGTTTAAGTTTGGTATAGCTTTACGCGTTACAATAATGCGTTACATCACGGTTTATGGGATCGTATTCACGATAGCAAGTTTCGTCTAATAACTCAATCTAAAACTTATTACGATACGCTTTTCTACGGAGTCAACGTGTATTACTATAGTAAATTAGTGTTTATAATTAGAATTGTTCAATACTACTAGACGACGCGTAGAACGCACGACTACGTTACTAGTTATGTGACCCGATGCAGGGATAGCCACGCGCACATCATCATAATCAGCCTATAATGTTCCCAATGCTGGGATACAGCACAGGCCTCCTCTCTGTGAGAGGTGCTGAGCCGTAATCCACCATGCGGGCCCATTTTTGGTTCTAGTACATACCGGTTTCCTCACGATGTTTTCCTTCGCCGTTTATAGAGCAGTGGTGATGAAATAATTTACACAAAATAAAGCGCCTCTGGGTTCGAACCTACGACCTACAATTCGTAAGTCGCAGCTGTTACCACTAGGCCACCATTCAACGTGCACATTGTAACTTTTAAAAGTGATTATCTCCTACCGTATTGTGTACCTATCTCATAGTATTTTAGAATAGGTTATTATTATGAAACAGGTTTTATCTCAGAGTTGCAATCGTTATTCCACGAGAAAATCGCCTTTGAATATTGCTAAGTGTAAGTATAGGAACATATTAGTGCTCGTGACTGTACTTTATAACGCAGATCTAGCTGGTTTTCCATGCCAAACAATTATCAACGTTGCGTGCGTTGACATAAAGTCTAAAATTCTTAATATATGAAAATGACATACCTTTTTCGCATTCCTGACGCTTTGTGGCTCCTTGACGGGTATCGATCTCTTGGACAACACGAGGGGGGAGGCGAGGGGGGGAAGCTGCTCACTCTGACCCTTGAGGAGTCGATTGTGGGCTCCGTCTGATAGGTTCAGTGAAGGTAAGGTGGACCTGTCGTTAGTCGGGCTAGTGTTCTGACCGGCAGTCACATCAGAGGTCGCATAGCCGTGGTAGTAGATTGTTTCCTGATGAAAGAAAAAATGTGGCTTCTTTTTTTAACCATACGAATATAGCAGATTTTTGGCTTTTAAAAAGACAGCACTACTGCGAATGTTAAGTTTAGTCCTGTCAAATTAGTCGGCGCCTGACGTAAATTGACGTATTTTTGGTAGCCAATTTTCAAAAAACTGTCTATCTTAATTTGACAGGACTTAAATAATGACTAAACTAATCTTCTGTCCTTTTCTCAATGAAATAGAAAGAAAAAAGTAGTTTTAGTTTAGTTTGTGAACAAGGGAATCGGCGCCAATATCAAACGGTATGGAGCTGATGATGAGTCTTGCAATTTGACATATCTAAGCATTGACCATCCACCATTAACCATTTTATTTGTTTTTATGATATGGTTGGGATATGTGAGACTTCATAATTTACGTTTGGGTTATAAGAACGATCCACAAAATCGAAAAACCTCTTGTATGGCAGCATTGACAGACCCAGTTGAAAATTATAGGGAATCTCGTTAACGTCAAATCATTTAAATTGGTGCCCACCTGACTGTGACTTCGTCTCAGGTCCAACACAATCGTAGTCCTCTGATGAGGCTGGTCCGGTGTGAGACATCGCCGGGAACCCCTGGACTTGCCGCTAGCAAGCGTTGGGGCTGGAGTGAGCGGTCTTGAGTCTGTCTCGGCGTATCTGTGGATTGAATTGATTTTCAACATTATTTCAACTCCCGTACAGTTGATTTTTGTCTGACAAGTAAAATCACGGTTTACCAGGTCTGCATCGACCCTGGAGATAAAAATAAGAAAATAGGAACCGAAAGACAAAAAAAAAATAAGAAATTTGTACCCGGTTGACCACAGGCGCCATCTATTTTATAGGATAATTGGCATAATGTGGCTGTACTGCATCTTTGCCTTCTCCTCTGCGGAATACAGGCGTAAGCTAATGTATAATAAGTATGTAAGAAAATAAATGTACATACCTCCTAAACATGTCTTCAGTAAAAATATCATGTGGTGTTCTATTCTTATCTTTGTCGCCGCCATCTTGGAATTTGGATAAATCTTCTTGAAAGTAGTGTCCTTTGCCTTCGATCTGCGAAGAAAAACATATATAAGGTAGAGTTATTATTTTTATATTCAAATTGTATTTATGTTTCAAATTGATGTCATTGCAAGTTAACAAATATCAACTTTATTTTAATGGCAATTAAGTTGATTTCAGATTGACTAGCACTATTGAAAAAGTTATAAAAATATTTGAAATTGTAGCGTAAACTGAACTTTATTGTGTAGGAATTAAAGTTATTTTTCCATAAACTCATATTTCTTTACATTTATGGCGAATATATCGCGATATTAGATGGGTATGTATTGAGTGTAGTATTCATGTAGGTATAAGTAATAATGATGGATACAGTTGTGATGCTTTTTACCTATAGTCCTCCAGACCGTATTTCGGCCATGGCGCCCAATCTCAAAGGAGACTAGCCTTCGGCGCGGGAGACGATAAGTGTGTGCGCAGACACAGGTGCACTCTCTTCCTTCACTCTCATAGTCTGATGGGACACGCAATCCGCCACGACGCGACAACGGTCCGGGAGAGAGATTAGGCACAGGACCAAAGGCTTAACGTGCTTTCCGAGTCACGGGGGTATCACACCACCCACATCTAAACTCCGGGCTTTTACTAAGAAATTCCCAATGGATAGACCCAATAACACTTTGCCCGACCTGGGAATCGAACCGAGGACCTCACGCTCGCGAGTCACGCTTGCGACCACGAAACCAAGGGCGATACCTATACAGACACATCCTATACACCTGTGGTAATGGCAGACATGCTAATCGCCAATCGAAGCTAACCACTTACGGAACACATTAAAGTTCTTGATGATCCATTGAAGCTTCGTCTAGGCCCAAGGCTCCAATGAAAAGTGAACCTAACAAATAAGAGCTGACTAAAGTGATTGGCGTAGTGCCTAAGTACTTTATCAAGAAACTACCAAAGTAGTGCCTTTAATCAATTTTATTGAGAGCTATCCGGATGCCGCGGCCGACATATTATTTAACGATAACATTAATCTGTTAGAAAGTCTGAAAGAAAACTCTTGTTGTTTCAATTCTTGTTGTCTCTTGTTGTGGGGGTTCTCATTTTTTTTTTTATGTACCTATGTTCGGGCATAACTCCGGCTTATATACACGGATTTGCAAAATTATTTTTTTAATGGACAAGGTATGCCTCAGGTGCCAAAACTGGTGATAGTTAGGTAATTGGGTTCGGCCGTTAATCAACATACCCAGTTGTCCTTAGCCCGTTTGACGACATCCCTTGCTTCGGTGTCGGCAGGGTGGTTGCAGAGAACGGAGCACGCGTGAGAAAACGGGTTGTAGAGGCCTGCGTACGGCCGCAGCATGAACGGGGCTGGAGACACGTCGCATCGCAGTTCTATCGTGCTCTGAAAGGGTTGAAATGTATTATTTATAGGAGATAGATATAAGACATCATAATTCTCTTGCCCTTATCCCAATTCCTGAGCACCTAAGGATCTAATGGCTGCGTCGGCGAATGCTATCCGTGTTACCTACTGAATTTTGGGTTAAACTAATTTAAGAAAAAAACTATACTTTTGCCATGGACACGCTAAGAAAATCCCAATTTATTTAGGGTCGGTCTGCGCGACATATCTTCATGTTGCAGCAGATATTTATTTATGAGACAGACATGCAATAGACAATATCCTTTTATTAATATATACCTAGACCAAATCCAATATTCTATTAATATATAGACAATATCCCAGTAGGTATGTAAATAAGGCAAATAAAACATGCCTGTTTGCCTTATATTTCTTACGAAATTCTCCGACTAAACCACAACATCTTTTATTTACGCTGAAGTTGACGAAGCTGTTTAAACTCTTTAGAAAATAAACATGAACTTCAACTTCCTAAACATTAATTTCGTAAAAAGGCAGCGTTGGAGTTTTGTTCAGCTTTTCCTTGGAACAAATTTAATTATTTACGCAAAAAGAAGAACTTTGGTTTTGTTTGCTGTGAACAAAGGGTGCTGTTTCGTTTGGTACCTAAGTCCTACATAAGTTAAATGAAAACTTAAGTTGTTCTACTAACCTTTTGCCTTATGAAGGTAGGTTTCGAAATAACTGCCAGTAGACCAGTATTGCTCACTTGAGTCATTATTAATATTATTTTTGTTTATTTCCTGTGGCGTGTAAGCAGTCGTAGGTATGCTATCGATCCAACTATCGCCTAGTTACCTATTTAAGAAAATCAAAAACCGAATTAAAAAGTGCCTATTAAAATTCTTGTTAGATGAAACTAAGAAAAAAATGTTTGTGTTTTGACAGATAGATCTGTCAGACACTGCCAGAAGTGGAACGAAAATTGACAAGAATGTCTAACATTTTCTTTTCTTGACCTTTGCTCTCATGCAAGAAAGAAGTTTTGTTTGATTTCCGACCAATTCGAATGTGCCTATCGAAATAACCGACTCGTCTACTTCTTTCAGCTATTTAATGGGTCCTCCGTCCTGGGGGCTTACCACTAGCTCTTATAACGGCAGAAGTTAAACTGAACTGCTTTTTTGTACAGACGCCAGCACATCATCCTACTACAATCTGTCAAATTTCTTTAATAGATTTTCAACTTTATCGCTAAAGCATTAAGGTTCAAGGTTGATTGGGAAAATTTGACAGTTTCGGGTAGCTTGACCTGCTGGCGTCCGTACTTAATCATAGAATAAAAAAATAATGCAGTTCAACTTCTGCGTATAAGAGCTGGTGGTAAGCCCCCTGCAGTTGGTCAGATAGTGACAGACAACCGACAATACCTAGAAGCATTGATGACACATAACTAGAAGCATTTCATAATTCATTGTTAATTAATCGATACTTAATCTAGTTACCGATAAGGGGGAGGCCCTTATCGTAACTTGAACGACTTTTCCGCCAATTAGTGACTTCATTTTGTTTTGTTATGAATAGCTTATCAATAATTTATTCTTAATTTTAATCTTATGCCGCAGTGAGTTGTACAATCGGATGGAACTTCGAAAAATGTCTGGAGACTTCACGAAAATATACCTATTATCTATAAGTATTGTTTTTAAACTTAAGACCATGTACAGTCACCAAAAGAGATAAGTAACCAGGGTCGTCGGATATAGTTGAAGTTTAATAAGAAACCGATGGACGTTTCCGAATGAAATTTAATTTGATAAATTAACTATTTGTTTTCTATTAGCTAAATTAAATTTTATTCGAAAATATCCATCGGTTTCTTACTAAACTTCAACTATAATCTATATCGGACGACCCTGGTTACTTATCTCCTTTGGTGACCGTACATAATGACTACCTAACAGAAAACTGGATCGAGGTCGAGAAATGAAAAAAAAAACAAAATTGAATTTTTTCACATATATTATTCAAAAAAATTTACACAAAAGCACTAAGACATCCATTTAACCTTATTGTCTAAATAAATGAAGTTTTTAAACCGACACGCAACCTCTTAATTAATTAAGATATAATTTGTCTCTAAAAATAATACTCATTTTCTCTTTTTAGATACCAGAAAGTAACTATGGCATTACAAACATAACACCTACGAAGCGATATTGTGAAAGTTAACTCTAGATAATCAATATAACTTTAGAATTGTTTCTAACAGCGTCTATTTTCTTACAAAGGGAATTTATATTACATATAGTGCAGAGTTACTGAATGTGTACAACGGGCGTTAATTACATCATCTCTTAAAATTTACAAGAATATTTTAACCACTCATTAGTATTATTATTACAAAGAATAGAGTCAAGATCAAAATAATTTCAATTGTATAAGTACTTAATTTTGTGTTAGTGTTAATCTACTATCGATATAAATATCTTTAAAACAATATAAACAGTTTGTTAAACTTTGTAACAGCACAAAATGACCTTTATCTCGTAGACATAAGGTACATTTTACTGTTAGCTTAATTTATGTCGTTTAGTCTGCGAAATAAAGGGATTTTAGCGAGTTTCAGTCAAGAATTTAAAGTTGTCGGTTCTCCGACTCGTCTCAGGCTATGGGGCTGAAGTGTCACCCTACTTTCTCTTAACACATGTGAGAGAGAAAAAAAATTACATATCAGAACGAAAGACAGAGTTCGATAGTGTTGCCTAGTTATGCTGATAAATTAAATAATGATTTATTACCCAACTGCGAGTTCAATTAATTGAATTTGCAGTGTGCATGTGGCATTCAGTTCTTAATTACTGACTGCTAATTCAGTACAAGTTTTTAAATGTAGATCGACAATATTATGCTTCTATGTATAAGAGTTCTAGCAGGTAATAGGGACAACAAAACCACTGGATGAGATTACAGAAACCTATTTCCGAGTACACGCAAACACGTTTATGTATAGATTCTTTTAATGTATCTGAAACCGAAATAAACATAATTTATCGTTCAAGAGTTAGTTGAAATAGACATTAAGTTAAATTGGATATCAGTGAAGTAACTGGGATAAATAAATGCAAACATACCGTTATCCGTAATAATGGTGCGGACCGACATTGGTTATTTTCGCTCATTACACAAAACGCGCGCGTTATGAGCGTACCGTATTATTAGCAGTCGTAACCGAGAACGAATCCCATACAACAGCGAACATAAAGGAACGAAATTGCATTCAATAAAATATTCCATCACAATCTGTACAAAACGATCTTTTACAACACCAAGGCCATAATCACCTTTCATAACTAATATAGAATTATTGCATTCGGTCAATATCAACATTTGAAGGCAACATCAATTAGTAACAATGTTCTCACGGCGATCCCTCAATCTTATAATTGATATGTGAGTGTAATTAGTTCCACAAACGATTGCCTCTCATGCCACTCTGTATGTTCTACATTTATCACTTGATACTCACTTCGTCTCATTGAGAGCTAGATAGGTACTATTTGAAAATATATATTTCTATTTAAAATGTAAATAATTTAAGTGAAATAGGAGTTCCTTAGGATTATACAGAGCGAGAAAGTCACTACGGGACAATACGTAAAGGCAAGTTGATTAGAAAGGCAAGTCCACACAGTCCCTACTCTGTCTCATACTTAAATAAACACTTATTTATAGTTATATATATTATTATGTCATGAACATAAAAAGCAATGTAGTTTACATTGAACATAATTACTGTAATCATGTGGTCCATTCACATGAATGCTAACCAGCACCCTTATTTATTTGCATTATGATTTCATTCGAAAGCTACTGGCGTGGCACGACTGCGGCTTCCGTTCAGTAACGTAACGTGACACAGTTCCTTTAAGAGTCGTTGAGTAAGCATTCGGGCCACACCAGTAGCGATCGAGGCCTTTATGTTATTCAAAATAAACAATAATTTAATCTAGATAGCCTACGTAAAAACGTGTGACTCTTTTTCTCATTCACAAATAAAATTTTAATTATGACTAGTAGGTAAGAAATAAATTTGAGCATGGAAAATAAGCGTACTACACGACCATGCAACTATAAAAAATATTATAAAAACTTAAATACTTAAGGTACGGCCCTATCATCATAAATATAAATTACAGGTATCGTCACACTCGAAAATATCGCTCGCCCGTTCCGGAGGGCGGCGCGTGAACACTTGGAGAGTTAGTTAGCGCCTAGGGCGCGCGTCGCAGGCACTAGGGCCGCGAGGCGCGCGCCGCCTCCTCCAGCGCGCGCACCTTGAGCTCGCGCTCACGCTGCTGGCGCAGGAAGTCTTCGTGGTGCGCTGGGTGCAGGAAGCCGCGCTCGCGCTCCAGCAGGAGTTGGCGCTGCAGCTGCTCGTGCGCCGCCGCCTGCTGCGCCAGCTGCTCGGCGTACGGCCGGCCCAGCAGGTCCGGGTGCGGCAGCGGCCGGTACTGGCCCAGCGCTAGCGCTGCCTCCTGCTGCGCCTGCGCCGCCGCCTGCTGCCCCGGGTGCAGGTGTAGGTGCGTGTGCGAGTGCGCATGCGTGTGGGCGTGCGTGTGCGCGTGGTACTCCGGGTTGATGCCGGCCATCTGCAGCCGCACCATGGGGTCGGCCGCCAGCGCTAGGCGCTCGGCCGCCTCCAGCTGCGCCGCCGCCACGCCGGGGTGCGGGTGGTGCGGGTGGTGCTGCTGCGACATGGTGGTGGGCACGGACTGCTGCTGGCCCCCTGCCGGCGGGATGCCGAGCCGCTCGAGCCGCTCGCGCTCCAACTGCGAGAGCGCGGCCGGCCCATGCCCGGGCGGGTACAGGCCGAACTGCACGGGGATGGCGCCCTGCGGCGGCGGTGGCGGCATGCCGTACCGCCGGTGCATCTCCAACCAGTGCGGGTCGAGTGCTCGCGGCCCGACGTTATTTTTCAATAGCTCCTCCTTCAATCTGTCGTTAAGCTCTCGTTCACGTAGCTCTCGAATTTCTCTGTCTCGTTTTTCACGCTCGAGGTGTTCTAGTTCGAGCCGTTCTCGTGCGCCGGCGGCGCCGTACATAGAGCTAAGCTGGTACTGCAGCATCGGGTCCATGCAATGGCGCGGCAAGTTGCCCGGACTGAAGCCAGCGTGTGGTCGAGCATACTCAGATAACTGACGGAGTGCAGGCGTATCCGGGTATCCAGGCGGCCGCGGGAATCGATCGTATGGAGATGATATCGTTTCGATAGCACCTCTTGATGGCGGCTTTGTCTCTGGCTTCTCTGGTGTTGCTATCTTTCTGTGTGCTTGTTGGGCAATTTTTTCTCTTTCTTCTCTGTCTCTTTCGGCTTGCTTTCTAAGACGTTCCTCTCGTTTTCGAGCAAGTTTGGACTCTGGCACTGGTTTAAAGATGAGATCTGTCCTTGTGCACGAGTTATAATCACCACGATTCCAATGTCTGAGGAAAATGGCCGATTGAGATCTGTGACATTCGGTATCCTCAATTTTCGGTTCTGGACTCGGCCCATGTGGTATGTTCGCTGGGCTCGGGATTTCTTCTTCCTCGGGCTGTGATTGGGTTTCAAGTTTCAGCTCGGGATTCTCATCTGGCATTGGTCGCGGAGGACCTCGCAAGTGTGGATGACCATGAGGAAGCTGGTGAGGCGAGCCGGGTCTAGGATGTGATCCCTGAAGTCCAGCTGCAGCCTGCGCATGTAAACGAAGGCTTTCAATAGAACTTGGCCCAGGTCCTGGTGGCAGACCAAGCCCCATGGGATGCCCCATCGATGGCGGCTGTATCATCAGATGATTCGGGTTGCCAGGAAGCATTTTCGGATGATGCCGCATAAGCATAGAGTCGGCCGGCGAGAGCCTTTCGGGGTGGTGCGCCAGGTGGTGCGTGTGGTGATGCGTGTGGTTGTGGTTGTTGAGGTTGACGCTGGACGACGAGCTCGTAGTCTGAGACAAGCTCGCAGACAAGTGATGTGGAGAGTTTGAATGAGAACTACTCTTCTGCTGCGTATTAATTTTATGCTGGATCGATTGCGACGAGCTACTGGAAGTCGAATGAGATATAGATAGCGTATGGTTGGTGCCACCTCCTACATGACTTGGCTGCTTTTCGGTACTGGTATGCACCGCGCTATGATGACTAGTCGAATGATGGTGTGTCATCGTTGTCTCGTGCAATTGATGTCTGTCAGTTGTCACAGCATGTCTTGGATCCTCAGAACTTTCAGCAATTTCTCTAAGTGATCTCGTCGTGACTGAAGAACTGGTGCTGTGACTGTGATGTGAGCTCAGCATCGTCGTGGATTCTATCGTTGACGGTTTCACTGGCTCATGGCGTCCTGCCTGGCTTACCGCAGGGTGCATCGGCGGTATTGGGTGAGGTTGAGGTAGTGGTCCATAAGGATATGGATAAGGCATGGAATACCCAGGATGTGGATGCGGGTAATATGGGTGCATAGCGTGAGCCGCCGCTGCAGATAATTGAAAGATAGACGGATGCAGCAAATGTGGGTGGTGCAGCGGCGACGCAAACGGGTGTTGCTGTCCAGAGTGCATGACAGGGCCAGGTATTGTAGCTGGTATTGATAATGGCGTAGGATTCATCAAGTTGAGTGCCGAATGCGACACTGGAGTGTTTGGTTGAACGGGCGATGCCGAGATTTGCCTCGGTTGCGAGGGGCTTGTCATATGCCTAGAGAAAGGCGATGTTGTAGAAGATGAGTGAGAAATATGCATTGGGGTTCCATTGTGACCTGGTTGACTCTTGATGGGTGTTGGCGTGTGCGGGCTCTTCACTGGAGGAACGTGATTGGAAGACTCTGAACTGCTGCTCTGACTTGTAGAAGTAGGTGGCAGGTGAGGTTGGTGTAAGAAGTCAGGCTCTTTCTTTATACTTTCAATCCTTGGACCAAGGAAAGCACTGGAGCCCATATTGGTGTTCTCATTAGTAGGTTGACTCGGGGGCCTACTGTTATTTTCAACACTAGATATTGATTCCCTGTCCCTCTCAGTATTCAAATGTTGGGCTATGGCACTTCCAATAGGATATCCTGGCACTTTGACTTCTTTAAGTGATTGAAGTGGATCAACTTGCTGGGTAGACAAATTAGCTGGAACATTGTCAGGTACCTCCTGCTTGATTTTCAGATCTTGCGGCATCGAGGGATCACTTTGATTGTTAGAGCTTTGTATAAGATTACTTCCCTGCAAACTGTGGGTTGGTGGATGCTGTTGCATTAGAGGTGGCATTGACCCAGGTTTATCGAGTCCTGGATGTGCTGGATGTCCTGGATGTCCAGGATGCCCAGGATGGTTTGTATGACCATATAATGCTGTAGGCATAAACCCATAAGGTCCAATGTTTGCACCACTTCCAACAGATATTATTGGTCCTGGAGGCAGCAAGCCAGCCATAGAAGGCTGACTGAGTGGTGGAGGCATGTTTTGGACAGAAACTGGTGTAATAGAAGCTTCGGTTGACCTAATTCCAAGATTTTCTGGTCTCACTGGATGTGAAAATGAGGGTGGCCTCAAGTTGCCATTCTGGGCATCTAGTTTAGGCATTGGCTGAGTCTTTAGATCTGTTGGTTGTTTATCATCCACATCAGATTCTTTGTTCTCTTGCGAGTTTGCTGGTGAAATTGGTTCTGTGTTCAAAGTCGTAGGATGTTCCATTGGAGGAGGTGATGATCCACGTGGGTTAGTAGGTGTTGGACTCATTCTCTGTAATGAGTCTAACCGAGGGGCATTCGGAGAATCAACTTTGTTGGCTGAAGATATAGTAGCAGTAAAGATTTCAGGTGTATTTTGATTTTTCATTTCGCTGGTTTCATCCCTAGGTTCTAATTTTATTACTGTCTTAAGAGGATTCATATGTGGATTATGTTTTGAAGGATCATTGGCAAAATTCATGTTAGGTGGATAAAATGGTGGCATGCCAGATGCAAAGTCTTTTGCACTTCTTATAATTGAACAGTCTTTTGTTATATTTAAAGGATTGAAAATATTATTAGGCACATTTTCAATTTTAATACTGTGACCTAATTTTGGATTGTATATGTGACTGTCTTTCACAAAGAAGTTTGTGTTCTCCAAATTAAGTGGTTTGTTGGATTGGCTCACGGGATGTCCAGGGAAGTTGTGTGATAAAGGATCTTTTGGATAATCATCTTTTTGTAGGTTCATTGTCTCATCTGTATCTATTTCCTCTTTGATTTTAATTTTCTCAATAGGATCTGTACACATTGGTGTAACTTTAGGTATAATGAGTTCAGTTTTAGGAAACATTGGATTTTGCAGTACAAGAGGTCTTGGTTCCATATTTTCAGGTAATTTATTTGTGGCCATGTTAGGATCTGTTTTTAGATCAAGAGCACTTCTATCATCTTTTTCATTAGCCAATTGGAAAGTTGGAGGTAATGGATCCTTCTCAGTTTTAATAACAGGTTCAGAGTTGTTCTCAATTTTAACTGCGGGATCAGCAGATTTAGCAAGCTGTTCAGAGTCTGGTTCTTTATTTTGTTCAGTGTTCTCTTTGTCAGTCTTATTAAAACTAAAGTCACAAGCTTCTGGCTCAGGCTCCGGAGTTTCTGTTTCATCCATTGCAGGAAAACTGTCATTAGTAAGACTTTCAGCTGGACTATCAGGAGGTGTTACTGGCTTTTTCTTCTTCATCTGCACATCACCATCCAAAATACTCTCTGGCTTTGTTTCATCTGGAAGACGTTTCTTAACTTTTGATACATCAACTTTTACACCATTAACCACTGGTGGCACCTTTTTCTTAATATCTTTGCTAATCGGGGATGAAAGCACTTTTTCAGGTATGTTATTGTTGGTGTTGGTGTTGGTGATGGTAGAGGTGACAGTACTTTGTACAATTGTTGGTTTAATAGGTTTAGGTTTAGGCTTTGAATCATTATCACTTTCATCTTGACCCTTCTTTCCATTAGGTGTAGTAGGTGTATTCTGTTCTTTAGATTTATTTCTTGTTCTCATTCTACTTGGGGAGTCATCAGGGTTATCTGGTCTTACATCAACTTTAGCTAAATCACCAGCATCTCTAGAATCACTATCTTCTTCAGAATTTTCATCTTCTGTAACAGAACTCATCTCACCTGCTTCTTTAGGATTAGGTGAGGGTCTTGACCCATTGGTCTCTGGTACTGTAGGTGTAGCCTCTGGGGTCTGTTCTTTGGGAGTTCCAGCACGGGAATTTCGTGTATTACGCACCCGTCTTAGAGATGCCTGACGTCGTCTCCTGTGTGGCCTATTGCTACTGGCACCAGGAGTCTTTTTCCACAGATAATAGAATTCAACTAACTCGGCAGTGTCTTTGTGAGGCAATAGGTCTTTTCTAATTTTAAAGAAATTCTTACCAAATTGCCGAATTCCTTTGACAAATCTTTTAGTTTCTTCCTCTGTCCACTTTTTCTCAATTCCTTTGGGGACTGGACATTTGACAAGAGCTTGTAGAGCACGACCAGGGTCGTAGCCCGAGTCATGAAGCACATCCAGAGCATTGATAGTGGTGTCGTCACGACTGGCGGCGACACAGCCGTCGTCCGGGGAGCCCCCGTCACACATACCAGCGAATGCGGCCATAGAGCGTGCAGCTCGCAAGTACATCACCAGATCTCGGTCTGTGGCCTGCGCGGGCAGCCAGCGGAGCTCTTCGCCTCCGGAACACGGTTCGTCGGATCCAAGCGGACCGTTCGTCCGCATATCAGGCAAACAGGCGTAAATATCTTTCTCCTTCACGGGTTGGTTCGGTGTCCCCACTTGAACCTCCCCCTGATTCTGGGCCATGGTTCGTGCCAAATGGTCTATTTACACTGGGCACTTTTCCTAGCGCACATATCACAAATATCACTTGAGTTTACATGTTGTTCAGTTATATTTTAAGATAAACCAGTCAGTATAATCCTTTAGATGTTTATTTGCTGGTCCGTAAAGCAGTAAGTATGCCAATATACATAATTATTACTTCTAATGGCCACCATTACACGATGCATTGTGCTTCATTTTAGGAACTTAAATGATACACACGTAATAAAAGTTGTTGGTTCACTTTAGTATATCATAAAAATAAGTCTTTTGAGTCAGTATTTACGCAAATTTTACTGTTATTTTAGTAAATGCTATCTACATGCTAGCCTTTTGTTTAGCTTCGCCTTTCTTTGGCTCACCATAGACAAACTTGAATTCTATAAAATGGCTGCCACGAAAGGATATTTTGCGATACGTTACATTTCATGCAGTAGAAGTAGTCTACAACATTACGAGAAATGTGAATTTTGAGACGCACTTATGGAAGAGGCACAGATTGTTCGACGTACCTGGAAGTCTAACCGTCGCTCGAGCCCCTTGTCCCTCGGACACTTTGCACTCTAACTCTAAGCCTGTCTGTGATGAGCTCGCGGACGAATAAAAGATTTTGTCTGTATGTCTGGGCTGGAGTATTATGAGATGAGCGTGTGACTGTCGTGTAGCTTTTTACAATCGTTTATTTGTCTCAACGGATGTAATTGGTCTTGGCCGTTTTAAGTAAACAGAAGAATTATAATAATACGAGCCTTTGCCCTAGGACAGTTGTCCTAGGGCAAAGGCTTCTTCTCATACAGAGAAGGCATAAGCACTGATCACCACGCATGCTCAAGACGGTTTGAACTGTGGTTTGACGATTTCCGACTTATTTTAACTATAACTCCGGGTTTCCTGACGTTGTTTTCCTTCACCGATGTCAGTAATATCCAAGATTAACTCACAAAATAAAAATGAATTTAAAAAATCACATGGGTACATGCTCGGTTCAAACCTACTACCTCGTGCAACAGAGGCGAGACCTAAACCACTGGCCATCACGACATTAAATCTTAATATTCCTTTTTCATGGACTTCACTAAAGCTCATCTGAACGAGACTTCTGTAATGTTTTGGGAAATGGAACGTGTTGACTTAATTAAATAATAAATCTTCATTGTCTATGTGAAATGTTTATTTCTCAAAAACTTAAAAGGTGATGTAAAAATCGAATGCCAATACAGTACGATGTTCACGTTCCAAATAAAATAATCATATTATAAGACTAAAATAAATTAAAATCTGAAATTAACTATCTTTATTTTCGACTCCGTTACCGTTATAGCAACACTACGGTTATTTAGCATCACATGGACTGAAGTGAAACATATCTCGTCCCTTTTCTTTTCTATGGAATTACAAAAGGTTTGAAAGAGAAAACGAAATGCTCTTTGAATTCTGTCGAATTGTCGATAACCGTCTGTCTGACGTCTATCAACATCAACGCTGTGAAAGTGTCAACAAATTGTCGATTATCTTAGAGCTGGTGTAATCAATGTATACTTTTTGAGTATTTTACTGATTTCTATGATTATCTTGCATAAAAATCACTTTTTGAAGTAACAATAAACACAAGAAGATGTCTTCGGATGAGTCTGATGATGAACCGCTATCCGTTATAGCGGCAAATAAGAAATTTGAACCAGAACAATATGCAGAAATAACATCAGATTCTTCGGAGTCTCCAATTAAGAAGAAAAAGAAGTTACCACCACCTAAACGGTTGTCAGTCACGATAAAGCTTCAACGTAACAAGGCTGTTCAGCAAACGCCGGTGATTGAGCGGCCGTCAGACGTGTGGCTCTACCTAAAAGATCTTAATCCTTCGGGACCTTACAGCTGTTTACTTTGCCCAGACTGGTTCATAAACAGATCGAAAATAATTGTTCATTACGTACTAAATCATAAGAAAGATTTCTGTGGCATTTGTAGGTAGGTTATATTCTCCATCTTGAATCTTGTGAAGTAGTGAGTACAGCGCGATTCAAACTTTATGGCGTCTCTGAATAGCAAGCGCTACTAGCTGTGCACTCTGTGCAGTACCTCGCCCTTTCGCCCCCGCCGACACATGAATTTGTTACTGTGCAATGACTTGCCTTATGTTCCGAGCCCTCATAAACTTTGAATTGGGCTGCAATTTAATGTTTAAATTTTTAAAGTTCAATCGCTTTAATAGATTTTTTTTCAGATACTTTGTACCTGATCGAGAGACTTGGTGGAAACATGTGAAGTTTCATACTCCCTGGCCGTGCTCACAATGTGTTGAAAACTTTGAAACTGAAATAGAGCTCCGGCACCATCTGAAATCTCTTCACAATCTAGTACATTGTAGACTCTGTCACTTTCGTGTACTTGATGGTGATCTGTACCACTCGCACTTGTTCCAAAAACACAATGTTTCCAATGTGTCGAATAAAGATGAAGATAACCTGTGGGAGTTAGAATATGATGGCACCTCAAACTTTCTCTGTTTGCTATGTAATAAAGCTAACAACTCAACTAGAACATTCTTCAACCATTATATGGGGTATCACCATTTTACCTTAAAATGTTTCACTGCTCTGATGTCCGGAAGGGACGTACAATTCTCAGTGTATGGTGCTGATCTCAGAGCTGAATTTGTTGAAGAACAACTAAAACACCATGAAAGATACGGCTATGTTGATTCTGAGCTCAAGCCTGCTGACTGTGCAATAGAAGCTGACCCAAATGAAACTAAAGATTTACTGAAAGTCCTCATACCAGAAATTAAACAAGAAGTACTGAACGCTGACGAAGCCAAGAATGATGACACAACTGCTAAAACAAAGGATGATGACAATGATGATATTTACAAAAACTACAACGGTATTGATGATTTCGATGTTACTTTAACGGAACTGATCATAGTGCAGAAATGTTATCAAGATTACATAAATGACATATTGTCAGATATTAATGCTAATTCAGTTTTTGAATATTCGGATGTTGATTATGAGAAGCTTACAATTGATATCACAATGGATATAGTTTGCACACTGTGTAGTGTCCGGTACAGTACTTTGTCAAATTTTACCACTCATATGTTCAAATTGCATTGTATAAAGTCCTTGCCAATATTTTCATGTAGAGTGTGTGCTACTACTTTTGAGACTCACCATGAACTTGAGTCTCATACTTCACATGAGTTGGGAGAGTTTGAGGATCTGTGGATATGTCAGTTTTGTGATCAGGAGTTTGATGACAGGGAGGTGACGCGGCGTCATTTGACAGAACATTGGGAGCTAGTAGAATATGACAACTGTTTCAGTCCACATTTAGGTTTCAAATGCAGGTATTGTCCGACACTGTTTTGGCATGAAACTGACAGAGAGACGCATCAAGTGCGAGCGCATTTCTTCAATCATAAGGATGCATATTACAAGTGTGAGAGCTGCAATGAAATGTTCAGTGATAAGGTAATTATTGCCTAATGAGTTATAATTCTGCCAACTAATCTCTTCACCACCCTTTGTTGACTGGTAGAGAATGCATAAGGCATTAAGTCCGCCATTGTACCTTTTTTTGTGTGAAAAGATTAAATAAATAAATAAACTCAAATATTATTATAAGTCACTTTTTTTTTAAAGCACACTGACCAGGTTAGTACAGAATAGAAGAAAGCCCACTAACTCATGTCACAGGTTCAAATTCGGTGTTTTATTCGTAAAACCCAATAATCAACTCAAGCTCAGTATTGATACCCCCAGGTCTGGTACGTCCACCACCATCTAGAGAAGCACAGCACTCCAGATAAGACACCTCTATACCTCCTGAAATGTACCCTCTGCTGTGTGGTGATGCCAAGTATCGAGGAGATGAGAGCACATTTCAACTGTGACCACGCTGAAGCTAGGAAGGTGTTCTGTTCGCTCGACTCTTGTCAGTACAAGCCTTTGAGCCATAGGAAGTCTTTTAAACTACATGTGCGGGTAAGATGTACCTATGTTTTTTTTTTGGCTTAGTCTGTAACTACTTAGTCCAATCAACTCTGTTTATCGCGCAATCGGCGCCCAGCTGAACGTAGACTTCCCTACCACATTTTTTTATTGTCCTCTGTACAAATCCAATTCATTTCCTTGTGTTGTGAAGATTGGTCGATATACGTGATACTGCGACATCCAAAAGAAAACGCTTTCTGAACATTTTCCTTATTACAGACGATGCACTCAGCTCGTACGTCGCGTCCGGAGCGCGGAATGGACTGCCAAGTGTGCGGCCGCGAGTTCGGTAGCTCGCGGGCATGCGGCGCGCACATGGCGCAGGCGCACGGCCCTGGCAAGTTCAAGTGCAAGCTCTGCAGGGAGATACTGCACACTATGGATGAGAGGTGGACTTTAGTTATACTTAAATATCGCCCATTTACCCATTTATGGGCATTTCGATGGTAAAACGAGCTGTTTTCTAATTCGAATCCATCTGTATTTATGTATTTTATATTTAAGACTATCATGCTTAAAGGCAGCTAGAATCCTGATGGAACACCCTCCCGTAATGGCTAGCGAGACCTAGAGCAACACAAATCAGATGATTTTCTGACACTGAATTTATAAATAAACTTAATAAGTACCAATTTATTAAGTACAAAATTGTACGAAAACCAACGCAGACATAACCCTCGGGCATCCTCAACGGTCTTTACTCTAGTTTATACTTTATGTCACTGACAATACGGTCTATAATCCAATTTCTACTAAAGCATTAATGTCTTTTATAGAAAACTCCACTACCTCATAAGTCATCCTGGCCAGCATCCATTCGAGTGTTCAGAGTGCGGCAAGTCGTTTCAGTACAAGTCCTCGCTGTACATGCACAAACAGGACCACCTGCCTAACAAGCACTTGTACTTACTGTGGGAAGACTTTTCTGGTAAGTGAGAATTGTGATAGAATGCGTTTTTATTGTAAGAATTCGCAATATTCTCAGAAAGTTTTTTTTTTTCGGCTAATAGAGAAGTATGGAAGAAAAAGACATGTTACGCCGGCCCCAAATAATTTGGGATAAGGACAGGAGAATGATAATTATTAGAAAATTTTTGTGTGAGAATAATCAACTACGTCTTGACTGGCAAAAAGCAAGAATAAATCCCTCCCTTTTCATTACCTTATTAACATTGGACTAGGGCAATTACTAAATTGAGTCTTGCTTAATGCAAGAGCAATTTATAATAGCAAATACTTTTCATTATTTGGCTGGGACGTCCACGAGAGTATAATAATATTATCTCAAAGATACTAAACCAATATATTCAAAATAGATTAACCTTGAATTTTATTAACATGTAGTGGTATCTACACCGCCACATGTGAACTAGGCATCATATTGACGTCACGCAAAATACTGCATCTCAAAAGCAGAGTTTACCGCGCAACTAGCATAAATATACAACGGCCCGCGTGAATCATCGGGCAATTGCCCACCAGACGCGACACCCGTCTGGTCGGAGGATCCTCCCTTTTCTATGGAGGTTGAGTGAACTTTACACCCTGCTCCTCATACCTCTATAAACAGAAACATAAAAAATAAATTAAAACCATTCAATCAACAACTTTACCAACACACGCTTCCCTTCCTTCCACAGAAACGCGATTCTTTCCGCGAACACGTCCAAATCCACGAGGGCCCACGTCACGCGTGCTCATACTGCCCAATGCGCTTCGTGCAACGATCCAACATGCTACGTCACGAGCGCCGTCACACCGGCGAGCGGCCGTACGCCTGCCCGCACTGCCCCAGGAGCTTCGCTGACAAAGGAGCCTGTAACTCGCACACCAGGTAATATTGACTTACTATCAGCTCGGTACACATGCATAGTTAATAGTAACGAAAAATAAATAATCAATATCCTACTATCCTACTAATATTATAAACGTGAAACGTGAATGTTTGTATGGATGGATGGATGTTTGTTACTCTTTCACGCAAAAACTACTGAACGGATTTTGATGAAATATGGCACACAGATGGTTTATAACCAGGATTAACACATAGGATACTTTTTATTCCGTTATTCCCACGGGATCGAAACTTATGCGGGTAAAACCGCGGGGCGCAGCTAGTAATTATATATAAATATAATTATATAAATAAATAAAATCTGAAATATTCAAACAAAATCTGCGGTTCCATAAAAAAAAACAATAGTTTTAATACATTTTCGTTTCAATTAATTCCTGAAGCGATGCTTTGTCGCCATTTCAAAGTTGGTGCTATAGTCAAATTTCTTCATCTTTACAACTATTTTCCTTTTTATTGAAAGTTGAATTGAAAATTAGCCTGTATGACTTTTTTTTCATGAGGAATTGTTTTGCAGGACCCATTTGAAGGATACATCGTACGCCTGTATGTACTGCGGCAAGACGTTCGTGCAGAAGTCCAAGCTCACGTATCACATCAGAAAACATACCGGAGAGAGTGAGTACTCAATATTTGTTACTGTGAAGAATATAAGGCCGCTTGCACATTAGGACGGCAGCAGCGAGATAGTAGCGCGGCAGAAGTAGATGCATTCACAATAGAAGAACAGCCGCGAGATAGTAGCGCGGCAGAAGTAGATGCATTCACATTAGAAGAACAGCCGCGAGATAGTAGCGCGGCAGAAGTAGATGCATTCACATTAGAAGAACAGCCGCGAGATAGTAGCGCGGCAGAAGTAGATGCATTCACATTAGAAGAACATACGCGAGATAGTAGCGCGGCAGAAGTAGATGCATTCACATTAGAAGAACAGCCGCGAGATAGTAGCGCGGCAGAAGTAGATGCATTCACATTAGAAGAACAGCCGCGAGATAGTAGCGCGGCAGAAGTAGATGCATTCACATTAGAAGAACAGCCGCGAGATAGTAGCGCGGCAGAAGTAGATGCATTCACATTAGAAGAACAGCCGCGAGATAGTAGCGCAGCAGAAGTAGATGCATTCACATTAGAAGAACATACGCGAGATAGTAGCGCGGCAGAAGTAGATGCATTCACATTAGAAGAACAGCCGCGAGATAGTAGCGCGGCAGAAGTAGATGCATTCACATTAGAAGAACAGCCGCGAGATAGTAGCGCGGCAGAAGTAGATGCATTCACATTAGAAGAACAGCCGCGAGATAGTAGCGCGGCAGAAGTAGATGCATTATAATATAATAACATCCCTGGACATTTCACACAGCACCATTTGTCGCAAGCTAAGCAACCTAATGCTTGTGTTATGGTAACAAGATGGCTGATAAACTACTTATATACAATATTTTTTTTTGTAAATATATACATATTATAGATAGAAAAACACCCAGACTCGGAACAAATACATGTAGGTCATACACATATTTGTTCCGTGCGGGAATCGAACCCGCGACACGCAGCGCAGCAGTCAATCGCTTAACCACTGCACCAACCGTGCCGTCAAATTAGAAGAACAGCCGCGAGATAGTAGCGCGGCAGAAGTAGATGCATTCACATTAGAAGAACATACGCGAGATAGTAGCGCGGCAGAAGTAGATGCATTCACATTAGAAGAACAGCCGCGAGATAGTAGCGCGGCAGAAGTAGATGCATTCACATTAGAAGAACAGCCGCGCGATAGTAGCGTGGCTGCCGGACCGCAGTTTAAATCATGTGAAATCATCTCTTTATAATAATATGAAATTCTGACTTGACGACGATCGCTTTTGAATAAAGCCAAGTGTATATATACTTATGCTCGTGACTGTACATCATGGGTAGCGTGGTTCCAGGCGATTTTGACGGTAAATACTGACTCCTTTTGTACTTTCAGATCTGGAAACGTGTACGGTGTGTTCGAAGTTGTTCACAAGTGCGTGCTCGCTGCGCGAACACATGAAGATACACGGACCTAAGAAGGAACAAATTAAGTGCCCGCTGTGTGGTGAGTTTGGACACTCTTTTTTTACTTATAAACCAAAATATATGTAAAGAATTTCTTCCTCTAAGAAAGACTTAAAAAAATATTAAAATGGTTCAATTTTAACCTTTGAATTTGCACTACAATAAGGCCAATTGTTTCAACGTGTGTTACATTTCATGTTGCATTGCATATATTTGGACGGCATGTTCGTTTTAATGTACAGACGCCAGCACATCAAGCTACTACAATCTGTCAAATTTCTTTAATAGATTTTCAACTTTATCTCTGAAGCTTTAAGGTTCAAGGTTGATTGGGAAAATTTGACAGTCTCGGGTACCTTGACCTGCTGGCGTCTGTACATAAATATTATGTTACGTTTCACAAATGTGTACCCACCACTAAATCACAGGTAACATAGGTATCTTACCAAAAGCTTGAAGAATAGATGTCTTCTTCAAATAATTAATAACATCCGAGATTCTCTTAATACGAGTATACTATTCCTAATATTCAAACCCCTCATAGCCACCAGAGAGCAGTGGTGGTCCAGTGGTAACGGCCGCAACTTACGAGTGGTAGGTCGTAGGTTCATACCCAGTCAGGCGCTTTACTTTGTGTAAAGTATTTCATCATCACTGCTCTCAAAACGGTGAAGCAAATCATCGTGAGGAAACCGGCATGTCCTAGGACCAAAAATTCGAAGATATATGTGATAACTTTCAACCCGCACTGGGCCCGCGTGGTCGATTACGGCCCACTCCCTCTCACTAAGAGGAAACATGTGTCCCAGCAGTGGGAACATTATATGCTGATTATGCTAAGCCCACATATTGCTGAATATCTTCCAGACCGCAAGTACCAAGACGAGCGCTACATGTTACGTCACCTCCGCACGTCGCACACGCACGCGAGTCACCCCTGCCCCATCTGCAACAAGACGCTGACCAGCGCCGCAGGGCTCCGGCACCACGTCATCACTCACAGTACCATGAAGACCATCAGGGTAAGTGGACAGCATGAGATGTAGACTGTGTTAAAGTGCTACAAGGATCTTTTGACGCTTGATTGACATTGACAGGGGGCGCTGTTGGTAAACTTTTGTGAAATTGTATTGAAAAACAAGATGTCGACGTTACCACTGATTTTGGGCACGTGCCCAAAGATCCTTGCGCAGACCTGGCGAAGCCCAGTAGAGCGTAGTTTTTCTGCCAAACAAATATCAACTTTGCGCCTCTTAACATAAAGTCTAAAATAAATAACCGCTTACCTCTGTCGTCGTTGATGCTCTCTCGGTCTAAAGGAAGTTTATTTATTTCCAACTTTATGTTAATACAGTTAACATAAAGTTGGAAATAAATAAACTTCCTTGCTTGCTAGGTTGATATTTGATTGCCAGTGAAAATCATACTGGGCGTGGGACAGCTTTGTATACAAGAGGCTCAGCTTGTATGAAATACGCGTGGTAGCAAGTCCTAAAATCGCGAAATATTGTTGTTAATATTATTTATTTTCCTTGTTACAGTGCAAAATGTGTCCAAAAGCCTACTCAGTGAAAAGAACAATGATCAAACATTTCCGACGCCGACATGGCTTCAAAGGTACCGAACCGAACATCAAAGAATTCTACACTAGATTGGACCCCAGAGAGTGTAACCTAGGCCTTGACGAACCGGTTATGACCAGCATATTCGGACCTCCTCCAAAAAAACCGATGGATGAAATCCTAGTAGCAGATTACGTCACACTTACTAACCTAGAACCACCAAAACCAATAGAAGAAGAAAAAGGAGAGAGTCAGAGCACAGATACACAACATGAGAAGTCTCAGTCGGACGATGAACAGTCGAGAGAGGGTGACGAGGAAACAGATAGTCAAGCAACAGAGGGAAGGAAAGTAGTTATAAAGATTGAAGCTCCAGAACCTGGTGCAGAAACTGCTGCGGAGCTGGAACCCACTGACTTTGTTAGCGTAAAAATTGAACCAATGGATGAGCATGATGGGGAAGACTAGACCGGATTACATGGCACAGATCCAAATTGTGAGCTACTGATATTAAACAGAATTGTCTGATATGAAACCTCCATAAAATGAATCTACACTGCATTCCAATGATGTAAACACATACATGTGTTTTTGGAAAAATAGCTTTAATACCCACTAATAAAGTTCAGTAGGCGTTAAAACGTAAATTTTTTCCATAGTACTAGTAATTCAGAAATCAACTTAATTTTCTTTGTGCATAAAGTTGGTATTAGTTTAAGTGGTAATAACATCAATTGGAAACAAGGACTCGACAGTCGACTGTAGATGTAAGTTTATGCTTTGCAAGTCAGTTTACGAATGCTAAATGCCAATAGAAAACTAAAGGCAATGATAGTTCGATGAAAAAATGTTGAATCAGATTACAGTGTGTCTGGTATATTTTTGCAATTCAAGACTCGTAGGCTTCGGCGTCGCTCGTCGCTGTGCTGGGGTCACTGTCCCGGCGCCTGCGCAAATACTGCTGATAGGTACTATAGCTTGTAAATACTTATAGTTTTTTATTTAATAATAAATGCTTTAATCGCTAGTTTAGAATTAAATATGGTTACAAATAGTTCAATGTTGTCGGTCTTAAATAAAGTGATTTCTCTCGTTCAGAATGCATTTTATTTGAAACATTTTATATTCACATAAGTCATAAAGTCATAACAGTGCAGCAGTGGCTAAAACTAGAACTGATGAAAATGCTATTATGAAAATAATTATGAAGTTTGCATGAATCCTAAAATACGCCGTCCTTGTAAGATTTTATTTCCCGTTTGTGCCTTGAGTTGATAGCGCAGGATGATGATAGATGCTCCCAGGTGAGCAGAGAGAGAAGCAAAGAGCAAGTTCTGACAGAGTAAACGTGACAACACATTCATGCAAAAGATTAATTATTAAAATAATCTAACTTAAGTACCCATATAAAACGATCCGCCGCGTCCTCGTGTGGGCGATTGGCGGCGGCGATCTCCCGCGTCCGGCCATGGTACGGAGCGAGAGTGCATGGGAGGCCGTCACCTTCTGCGTAGCACTAATGCTCGCAAAGGAGAAGGCGGAGCGCGTGAGGGAGAGGCAATCTCTGCGCCCTCACGCCCCTAGTCGCCGCAGGAGACGCCTGGACGCGAGTCAAGAGCCGACTCCCGGCCACCGCAGGCGCGGGCTTGCCGGCGGCGAGCAATGGGCAGCAGGGCAAGCCCGGGTCGACGGCGCGTTGTGTTCCACGCGCGCCTCAAAGAGATGTAAGCACGAACTGACGGGGTCCGCTAGGGCCGATGCCTGCCAGGGCCGCGGGTTGTTCGAAAGAGATACCGTGGCCCCTGGCACAGGCTACTGAAGGAACAGGGGTGGGTTTTAGTCAGTAAAAGTTTATGTTGAATTCAAATGAAATACATGAATAAATATAAAATATCTTCTAAAAATGGTGAAATGTGGGTGTGCTAAGGGCACACCTCTGCCTAACCCTTCGGGGTTTACCAGCGTGAAGTTAGGTTATCTTCTAAAAATAAATGCAAAACATTATTCAAACATCACTGGAACGCACTTAATATCAGCTGTTAAATAAGAAACACGGAAACGTCAGTTTGACGCAACTATGTTTTAGACTTTGACCTGTAGATTATTGCAATTTTTCTATTAAATACGCTGTAAAAAATTACGTAATGGCTTAAATATTCAAGTGTATACTTAATTCCATTACCCAGTGTGGATTCCTTCTAAATAAAACCATGTATAACCCAGCGGTGACAGTTAGAAGAATCGATGTTTTGATTCGTATTATAGGCCATCGTAAAGCAATATTAGCCGCTAATCCAGTGAGAAGTTATTCTAGTGGAGATAAAGTGACTATAGGAGATGTCAGCAAGGAGATCAAGAGCCCTAAAAAGATTGAATATGTGCCTCGGAAGTACCGTAAGTGTTTACATCGAAACTTTAGTTTATAACCTCAAAAAACTAGTTTAAACCATGTTTCTATAGTTATTTGGTGAATACAAACTTTAAAAAGAGAAACATAAATTATTTTCCGTAGCTTTTGCATAGAGAAAATAATTCTAACAGGAATGGTAAAAAATTTTTCTTATAAAATTTGGAACGCAATTGATAAAGTATCAATGCTTCTTGGTATTCAGTTTGTCTTGGATTTCCAGCAGTATTTTTGTAGCTTTATGTATAAGTTTCTTGATAAAAACTAGCAGGGCATACAACTTGATGTGTCAGAGTGTTGATGATCTTGATTTATTCTCCACCAGTGTTCCTAAACTAAAAAAAAATACTGTGTAAAAACTTCTTTGAAGATCACTGAATCTTGTTCAGTCTTTTCTTAATTATCCGTGTGCTTCTTGCTTTCGCTTGCCTGTCTACTGTTTCTTGTGCTACCCTAATATTGTTAGTAAAAACTTTTAATTGGCTTTCTTTCACTAACTGTCAACTATCTGTATGTTTTATTATTTCCTAGCTGTAAGTTTTATTAAGAAATAAAATAATAATATGTAAAAAAAATTAAAAGTTTTCTTTAGAAGGAAATATTTTTGTGGCAGGGGAGCAAACTTCTCAATGTTTTAATACAAATATTATAAAAAAATATTTCTTAACAATCACTCAATATGTGTATGTTTACAGTGACAATAGAAGATGCAGAAATCAAGGCCTTATCACAGAGTACGCTCAGGAACCTAAGATGGATGATGCAGAAAGATTTACTGGGCCAGGACATGTTCTTACTTGGCAGACCCGGGCCAAGCAGGTATGATTTTAAATATTTCGTTTAGTTTATTTATAAAAATTATCACAATTACAATCATCATACACAAATATGAAGAAATAAAACTTTAAATCACAAATAAAATAAATAAAGACACATAAGCATTAAAAAACAAATACCAAAAATAAACTCCCTTCTTCCAGGTCATATAAAGCCTGGTCAGTTAGCATACATTTGAGTTTAGTTTATTTATATATACTTACCCACGACTAAAGCCTTAGGTTAGAGCTCATGGCTAAGTTACAACAACCGCACGGATCCATCTATCTCATCAAGTTAAGCTAAGCTGCTCTATGGCTGGTTACTTTAAAAAGAAACAACAATAAATAGTAGGTAAAACATTTATTCTTCAAGGAATATATGGTCTAGAAATTGCGCTGGGGCGCTTATATCATTAAAACGACCCCAGCTTAAATACCACAATATGGTCATAGTATGAGCGCAGCACCCTACTGTACGATTTCCCATTAAGCAACTACAATAATAAGCCATGATACTCTCTAAAGAATTTGCCCTATGTTGCTCTCTACTTATCAATAAATATGTGTCCTGCTACTCACATGTCTCGATTCAATTCTGGCCCTAACTAGATAATTGTTTTGACCTAATATTTAGGGCAAATCTTCTTCTATTAGTTCATTGATTATTTCTACACTGTATGTACCATCCGCCCGCACATGCTCCCCATAATAGGATCTTGCCTGTTTCAATTGGTAAGATCCTAAAGTAAATCTTCTTAATTCAATTAATGATAATCTTGAAAAGTTATTTAGGAGCACTGCTGTTTATGCTTTGGAAAATCGTATGTCTTCTATTTATATTATAAATAGAAGACATACGATTTTCCAAAGCATAAACAGCAGTGCTACTAAACATCGTATGTCTTCTATTTATAATATAAATAGAAGACATACGATTTTCCAAAGCATAAACAGCAGTGCTCCTAAACATCGTATGTCTTCTATTTATAATATAAATAGAAGACATACGATTTTCCAAAGCATAAACAGCAGTGCTCCTAAATAACTTTTCAAGATTATCATTAATTGAATTAAGAAGATTTACTTTAGGATCTTACCAATTGAAACAGGCAAGATCCTATTATGGGGAGCATGTGCGGGCGGATGGTACATACAGTGTAGAAATAATCAATGAACTAATAGAAGAAGATTTGCCCTAAATATTAGGTCAAAACAATTATGTTCCCTTTGAATAAATTCCGATGAATAATTTACTGTATTTAATCTCGATAGAGCAATATTTAGGTACTCCACAGCATCGGGTCTATCATCAATTGTAGGATGGAACTTATTCAAACGGGAACAAGCTATTTTGAAATCAGTCATAAGGTGACTTGACGCTCTATTAAAATATTCCTGGCGAAATAGTTTAAAATCTCTTTTGATTCTCCCATTTACAACCTCTACCACCCACCGGCACATTGTTACATATCTAGATTTATTAGCCTGGTGGGTGGTTAATTGATGTTCGTTTTCCGATAATGACTCAGGCATATGAGTTTTATAATTATAGCATTGTAACTCCGGAATCACATCTCTAAATCCTCTGTCCAAAATGAATACATCACCGGGTCTAAAAAATGAGCGCATGGGACCATTTTCAGTAGTAAACAAGGCACCCATAATCGACGAGTCATTTTTTGTGGCTTCCGCACTCTAAAATATATCCATCGCAGCAAACAAATAAAAACGGTTTGACAAGGTTGGCATATTTATGAAGACTATACATTTGTTTTTGATATAAATAATTGCTGCTGCTTTGCACATAAACATATGTGCCATCACATATTACAATGGCAGGTTTAACATTTGAAGCCATGTTGGCATCCCCAAAAAAACATCTACATTTTGGATAGATGTGTGATTTATTCCTAAATATCGAGAAACAAACTGTTCATTTAAACAATTCTCATTTTTTTTTCCAAAGTTGATCTTGGCATTTTAAAAAGAGTAGACAGTCTTTGATTACTGTCACCTGTTCTGAGGTTTACTAAAAATATGCTGAGAGCAACAGAGTGATTCGGAAAGTGATCATATAACATAGGGTTACTAATTAGAATCTCATTAAATTGCTCTGCAGTAAGTCCCAACCAATAATGGCATAAACAAGAATCCATGGAGTTTATGTCATTGAAGTCTAACTGTCTTTCGTAGCTTTTTCAAGTTTTGTGAAAATATCATCTACTTGAAATCCAGTAAAATCTGAATATGGGGCTTCTAGTTCATCCCAACGATTGCTTTGTAAATGATATCTGCAGATTCTTGCAGCGAAGGGAATATATACCTTATGACGTAACAACAAAACTTGTTTAATAGTGCCTGGTACTAACAGACGTTCAGTGTTTGCACAACCAAGGAACAGGCAATGTCGGGAACTTGCCGAAACCCGTTTGTACTTTAGTGAATTAATTTTTAAATATGTTCGAGGTAATTGTTGTTCCTGTGGCGGTGGAACCGGCAGTGGTAGTGGAGGTGGTACAGGAATCACAGCATCTGCGATGTTATCGTCCATGTTATCAATCACTGGCGCAGACTCCACTGTGGGTCTGTTAACTCCACCAGCGGCTTGGCTCTGTATTTCTCTTGATGCAGCCTCCCAACAAGCACGACAAACTCGTTCCAAATTCAAGACCTAAAGAAAATATTATATATTTACTATTTATTTGTGTTCAATTAGTTCAATCATAGTTATAATGCCATGATTAAAACACTTACGTGATGAGCTGGTGTCCATCTTAGTATAATGTTCCTTTGAGGACAGTCTTGACTAACCCTATGAGTTCTGCGACTTGCAATTGACATGCCACACACAAAACATACGTTGAGGTGTCCAAGAGCAGGGGATACAAGGGATAGAGTGGTGGTTGATGATGTCCGGTTTTGTAATAATACAAAACATTCAACACACAGGATGTCATCAGAGGATATCTGAAAAGGTAACAAAAATAAATCAGTGAATTCCTAAATAGATAATACGTACATTTAATCATGTGCGCATTGCAATGGTCTAGACTAGATTTTCACACACATCACCTTACACTGCTTAAAATGTTAATTTCTGTTATAGTGGAAATACTTATGAGAGATTTACAGTTGATGACCCATTGATTGACCAAACACAGGCATCCTAAATGTTCGTGTAAGTCTTGTAAATGACACATTATAAACTTACCGGTGTAGGTGTTACCCAGGATCTCAGAAGGTTAAGCATTGGTTCATCTAATTCTTCGATTTGACGTCTACGAAGATTAGGTGCCAAACGTAGGGAGCAATTGACACATCGGCGAGAGAGAGGGCGGTTTACCCGACCTCTACCAGGTGTAGACATTTTTCAGGATTAAAACAAGAGTCCAAGGCTCACTTAAAAACTAAAATAGAGTCAATTTGCTCACTTAACACTAAAACAGGAGTCCAATATCTAAAAACAAATCCACTGGAGGAACGTAAATGCTCAACTCGACAGCTTCAAATTGTAACGAACAGAAGTAAATACGGAGGAATATACTCAACTCGACGCAAAACAGACGGCACGAAACAATGTGATTGATGCATTGATTTGACAGTTAGAATAGTTAGATCTGTGTAAGTGTGACCATGCTAAATAACTTGTTAATCGATCGATTACTAAATCGATTTGTTATAAATAATATTATTTACTTAATTAAAAAGATTATAAACGCTATTTAGGTATGTGTGAGCGGTACTAACCTGAGTACTAACAATAATAATATCTGTGGTACTAACTTTGGTTTTTTAAAGAAACTAATCAGCAGTGCGATTCTGTAACCATCTCACCGTGAAAACTTAGGTGAAGTGAGCTGTCATTCCAACTAATGCTAGGGATTGAGACTATTGACAACTCTCTCTAAGCTCACTTCACCTAACTTTTCACGGTGAGATTTTTACAGAATTGATCGGCAGGTACGAATGTTGTACCGGAATATTTCTGACGGTAGGTGCATGAAACATAAAATAATTTATGTTAATATTGTTTTTTAGTTTATTTACACACTTCTTTTATTTTCTTTATTTGAGACTGCCCGTCGTCTACTTCGCGCCTAATCAGTTACATGAGAGTGTTAGCTAGATTACGACGGGAGAAAAGCTATTGTAGCCTATCTCCGGTCATTTTAGTCGGCAGATTAGTAAAATATCGATATTTTCAATCAATTACTATAATTTAATTGACATAGTCTGTTGTCTGGCAACATTCAAGTAAGTTTTAATGGCGGAACTGATATAAATTCGATAAAATAAATATTAATTATGTTCTCCAATGCTAGGGTAAAAGAAATCTTACTAAAAAAACTTAAGCATGTAAAAATACGATTTAATTTTTGAGAAATAAATAGTCCTAACACGGCACCAAAACAAGGGCCCAGTGGGTGTCATTCTCCATTCAACCAAATCCGTTCAACCGTTTTTGCGCTAGTCTGGAACATACATACATCCAGACAAACAAACAAAGATTCTACAAACTATATTTTCGGCATCAGACTCGTTGCCACACACCGGCCACCACACAGGGGCAACTATAATCAATTTTATTTTAATTAAATTTTTGACGTCCAAAAGTGCCTTCTATTACTATTTGAAATAAATGATTTGACTTTGACACACCACAAAATCAAACATAGTAATTTAATTATTTTCTTAAATATTTTTTTTTTGGGAAAGTAACCAATCAGAAGTTGTTATGTGTGCTTATATAATATTACTAGCTGACCCGGCAAACGTTGTTTTGCCATATATAAATTATTTCTAGCTGCCCGGCGCTACTTCGTTCGCGTGGTGTCCTACCCCCTACCCTACTCCTACCCTACTCCTACCCTACTCCTACCCTACTCCTACCCTACTCCTACACTACTCCTACCCTACTCCTACCCTACTCCTACACTACTCCTACCCTACTCCTACCCTACTCCTACACTACTCCTACCCTAGGGTGGACATCCCTTATCACTTATGGGTTTGAAAAAAAAAAAAAGTAGATGTTGGCCGATTCTCATAGATACCGGATAAGCACAAAAAATTTCATCAAAATCGGTCAAGCCGTTTCGGAGGAGTATGGCAACGAAAACTGTGACACGAGAATTTTATATATTAGAAAACAATAGTGTACGTTACCCCAGCAAGAAAGTGTCTCCTAGGGTTATAGGAGTAGAACGTATAATTGGTGCCTTATCTGCTGTAAATGTGCCATAAAAAATGTGTGCCCCCTGTCGTTTTGGAAAAAAACGGAAAAAACGATTCTTGCTGGGGTAACGTTTTTCTAGCAGGAACATTCTAAACGAATGATCGGAGAGAGAAAAATTGTGCATGGCCAGAGAGCTTATATGTGTGCTAAAATGTGCCCCCAAAAATAAAATCTGTGCCCCTTCAGGTTTTCGAGATATTGCATTTCCTGCTGGAGTAACGTTTTGATGAATCGTATAATATCTCTACAACCATTGCATGTGCCCCTGTAGAATAAACATACACGAGTAGCTCTTAATGTGTGCCCCTTAGTGCCCCAATTAGATTTAAGAAAATATTATTTTATAGTTTTCAAGTTATCGCGGTTTTATGAAAACCCGAAAAAACATCGCAGCGCCTAAATTAGACAAGGCACAAGTTCGCTGAAAACTGTATTCGGTCCTTCTTGACGCTAATAATAACCATACAAAGTTTCAAAACTGTTCATGCATGCGTTTTTGAATAATCTTGCTAAAAGTCAAAACGATGGTGTCATAACTTTGACGGCAAAATACAAGGAACCGGCTCAATCCCAGACGTGTAGGTGTAAACCAAAATCTTGTGCCTTTAGTCGAAAATATTCAGCTTGGAATATTTCGCATTAAGTAAATATTAACAAAAAACCAAAATATGTAAGCAACGGCTGGTTATCCGACCAAATTTGAATGTAAATATTTTTAATATATTTGAATTTTTTTTTCAAAAATATCCAATGTACAGTTTTAACTTTGTTACTATTTTATTTTTTTCAACAGTCTGATAATTTTTATCTGAAGAATAAATATGACAGTTTTATGTAGCGTGTGACATATTTTCTGTACGAAACCTGTCAAACAGTCATATTTATTCCTCAGATAAAAGTTAACTGACTATTGAACAATCAGCCGTTATAGATATAATTATGTTATGATATAATATAATTATGTTGTATAGATGTTTTGATAATGATTTCCAATCTTTGTAACATGATAGCATAAAGTAACTACTGTGGACTTTGCATTGATGAAAGTATATTACAATGTTTGCCAAAAATTATTTGCTATGTGACGTTATGCTTTAGCAATGAGGAAGAACAAGTATCTAAATAGAAATCTTCTAATTGTGTGTATTTTTATCTTACGAAGCGACGCGTGCATTTCTTGTGGTAACCAAGTGAACAAACACGCTGTGAATGTGTGCGTGAAGACGAGTAGCGTCAGCACATAACACACACATGCACACACATATCTACCTCCGAGTTTGCTGTTGTCTCGGACGGTACTGATAGCTCCTGCGTTTACACAGACATTCACAGCGTGTTTGTACACTTGGTAACCACAAGAAAAGCGCGAGTTTCTTCGTGAGATAAAAGTACTGTAATTGATTACAATAAAATTAGATTTACTACTTAAATTGATTTTTATTAAAATTATTACATCTATACTACAACAGTTTGGCAACAGGAAACCTAGTAGTTATGTGTGTACGAGTGGAGTGAACACATGAGTAGAGAGTAGAGAACACTTATAACACTTTAAATCTAGTAATTTGAGCTAAAATTTACTGCCAGCCCTTTGCTAAGATATTTATTTAACTGTCCTGCATCAATGCAATTCACAACCAATCGATATGCTCTCGTACTGAATTGAACATCAATCAATGATATCGAAGTCATCCTCTAAAAGCTGTTCACAAATTCGAAAATTCGAAATTTAATTCTTGGGCAAGGCAAACCAGCATAGCTATTCACAACCACTCGATACGCTTTCGTACCAAATCGAACACCAAACAATATTATCGTAGGAGTCCTCTAAACGCTGTTCACAAGTCCAAAACCCGAACATTTTGTCTGTTTAAATCACACAGACGACCTCTATTCTTCCGACTGCTGTTTGCTGCCGGGGGCAAGGCAAATCAGCCGATCTATTCTGTAAAAATCTCACCGTGATAACTTACAGTGAATTGAGCTATCAATAGTGGCAATCTCTAACTTCAGCAGTACGATTCTGTAATCATCTCACCGTGAATGAAAACTTAGGTGAAGTGAGCGTGGAGTGAGCTGTCATTTCAACGAATGCTAGGGATTGACACTATTGACCGCTCACTCTAAGCTCACTTCACCTAGCTTTTCACGGTGAGATTTTTACAGTCGATCGGCAGGTAGAATGACAGTTCACTTCACCTAAGTTTTAACGGTGAGATTTTTCCAGAATAGCACTACTGGTTATTGAAATGTGTCATTTTCGATACGATAGCCTGTCGTATGGTTGCGAATAGCTATGCTGGTAACTGAAAATGTGTCATTTTCGACAAGGCTGCCTGCCAAATGGTCGTGAATAGTTGTGCTGTACAGTGAGTTTTGTTAAACTCGTTTGTAGAATCGAAGTCTGTAAACTTCATCAACTAGTTTAATGATAATCAGCTATCTAACATTTTTATAGGAGGAAAGTGGCTCTTCAGTACCTAGAGCTGACACAGAGGGAGTTGGAGTACGTAGCTCTTTCACGAGACACCACAGAGGCTGACCTCAAACAGAGGAGAGAGATCCAGAGCTCCACTGCCACTTATTTTGACCAGGTAATCTCCTTATTATCATGCTATAAGAATCCCCAACCTGAAATTGGGAACTTTTCAGTGTGCTGTTTATCGTTAAGTTTGGCATCACTCAATCATTTATTGCATTTCACCATGTGTACCTACTTAGTAGGTGGGAACTTAAAATTTAATTTATTTAGGATCTCTAACAAAAGATTTACACAATACATCATCTGCCTAGCCTTTTCCCAACTATGTTGGGGTCGGCTTCCAGTCTAACCGGATGCAGCTGAATACCAGTATTTTACATGAAGCGACTGCCTATCTGACCTCCACAACCCAGTTACTGGGTAATACGATACCCCTTGGTAAGACTGGTTGTCAGACTTTCGGGCTACTGACGACCCGTAACGACTGTCAAAGATCCACGAATGACAGCCGGGACCAACGGCTTAACGTGCTTTCCGAGGCACGGAGGGGACTTGGTATGTGAAAATGGTCACCCATCCACGGACAAACCGAGATGAGACTGCGACTAAATTTTGAAGGTTTTAAATTACGAGAATTGGCCTTCTGATATTAAGTAGGCGCACTCCTTCACTTACACACGCATCACACACAAACACACCCCCACACACATCACAGCACACACACAGATCACAGCATGCACATTAAATTAACAACTAACTTATCTGATCTAAGTTAAAATGTGAATAATAGGTAACATTTGAAAAATTTGAGATCATTATGGATCCTGTTGGGTACAGCAAAATAGTAGGAGAGAGGAAGCATTAAACTCTTTACTTTCATCATCATCAACATCTATCCATCTCTTTGTTGATGTCTGATGATACTATCCACGCTCCATTAGTATCCATGGAGAATGATACAGTGAAGCTTTGTGTTGTCATCATTATGGGTAGGGTTCGTCCAGTTTCTACCCGTAATGGCAACAATGTTCACTGTCCCGCCGCCATACCGGCTAACTGATATCGTATTTCCATTTCTTGGCCGCCTCTCGGTCAGAACCTAAAGGCGATATTCACAGGCAACTTTGCTGAGTAAATTAAGCGATTCATACGAATATTAACCTTATTCTTATGATTTTAATGTTCATATTTGTTAACACGAATGTGAACGAGCGTTTCTTCCGAATAAAAACATTAATTAAAGGTAAATAATGTTCATGTTCGTATGAAACACCTAACAAAGTAAAGTCAAAGTGAGGTCTGTGCAAATCTTACCCTTGGTAAATTGGACCTGGGAAATACCATCAATAAAAACGTTTCTCCCGCAGAGTGCCGTCCGCGCAGCCGTAGAAGGTCGAGTGCTCGTGCTAGAAGGAATTGAGAAGGCGGAGCGTAATGTGTTGCCAGTGCTAAATAATTTGTTGGAAAACAGGGAGATGCACTTAGAAGATGGACGGTTTTTGGTACCCGCAGCTAGATATGATAAATTGATGGAGGTAATACTGATTTTATTTATTATATATTTTTTTCAATTAATAATTACTTCATGCTTACATACAAAACGCGGTACTACGGCACATTACGAATATATGGCACATCGAGTATTAAGATAACATGTATGAAGTTTGGAAAACTAAATACACGCTTATCCAATGTATTGGAGCCGTCAAAACAAATCATATGAATCCAAACTCGAGGGGTATACTAGTAGCCACTATCCACCTCCTGGCTCCATCATCAGATCAGCTCCAAGATACAAAATTATAGTTTTGTCATCCGAACCACATATACATACAAAGTTTCATTTCGATACGAAAATTAAAAGTAGGTTATAATTGACTTCTAAGATTTTATTACATTGTTAGTTAGTTACAAGTGAAGCTCTGTAGATCGTCATGTCTGTCACTAATAACTGTTTGAAAGTCTCATTCTAATACTCGATGTATATATGTTAATGCCCAGATACTGTCCGTGTAAAACCGTCAAAAACGGTACCGTATTGGTAAATTTTAACTAAATTGGCATTTTACAGTATAAAACAAACCTTTTAATTTAATTTGAAATATATATTTTAAACATGAAAAAGGTTTATAATCTCCATCTTCTCAGGAACATGGTGCCGAAGAAGTATCAAGATGGCGTCTTGTGCGCGTCGACGAAAACTTCCGTGTGATAGCACTAGGCCTGCCTGTGCCCAGGTACAGCGGGCAACCCCTGGACCCGCCGCTGCGTTCTCGGTTCCAAGCCAGAGATGTCGCCACAGTCGGCTACTCGGTAAGTCTAACCTTATTCGTATCGCCGTAATGTTCATATTCGTATAAGCGAATGTGAACGAGAGTTTCATTCGAATATGAACATAAAATTTATGACAACAATGTGCATATTCGTATGACATACTTACCTAAAAAAGCAAACTCAAATTGAATTCTGTGTAGGGTGTATAAGGTGAATAGTACTAGGTTTGCTAGTGCTCAGGTACGGCGGGCCACCCTTCGACCCGCCGCGCCGCTGCGGTCCTGGTTTCAAGCCAGAGTTTTCGCCACCGTCGGCTACTCGGTGAGTCTAGGCATATATAGTGAGACAGAACCTTACTTAAGACTCAAGCATTACTTAAAACTAGTTTCAACCAATCAAATGACTCTAAATTTCCAGTACTTACCTCTAGGTCTCCCAGTACCCAGATATAAGGTTAAGACATACATACAAATATTTCAGAGCACTGCAAATTATTTCCGGGAAATACGCTATTGCAGAAAGTGGAACCTATTGCAGATATACATTGTAGAAAAATATGGACTTTATCTACAAATACGTTTGTTGTACCTAAAAAGAAGTATTTGTTTGGTATTACTCGTACAAAGTTGAAAGAACGCATTTGTTGTTAAAGCAGTAAATAGGTCACAATAAAATTAAATAAACGAACAGTTATATTTCACGATGAAGCAATAAGAATGTCGTAATAAACATCGTAGTATACCAGTAGTAGGTACTTACTATAAAGTTTCATTTGTTAGTTATTTGCAGCTGACATTCGTTTTAAAGCCGCGCAGTGGAGCAGCCAAGTCTTAGGAATCGTATAGACAGCACTTTTGCTACATAAAACTGATAAAGACAAAAGTTTTTGTTTAGTAAAATAATGATTATCTTGTACTACATATGATTTTCGGTATGTTAATATAGTAGTAGAAACAATTGACAAATAGTTTTACTTTTTTATTGTTGCGTCAAACTTCAAGCTTTTATGCGAGGTCTGTGATAATAAACTTTCAGTTCTACTAGTCGGAGTCGACTCTACTTTCTTAGGCAGCTCAGGCATGAATATATGGACTTGGCGCTTAGGATTCTTACTCACATCCGGTATCAGCTTTTTATTCAACATTTCCGCGTATTGTTTCTCAACGGCGTTCTTCTCATTGATCACTTTGAGCCGCGTCTCCGAGACGTTCGTTCGTATGTCTCTGGACTTTGTTTTGTTGTGGTTGTCTTTTATTTTGGCGCTCGTCTCGTGCCGTGGCGTGCTCTTGGCGTTCCGTGACTGTCGCGCGTAGTTTTCAATCGTGTTCGCAGACGTCGGCACATAAAAATCGTGCCGATCGATAGGCCCATTTTGTTGCGCTTTTGGACTGTCCCCCCCTTTCGGCGATGTTCGTCCTGCCTCCTTATGTATTTCGATTGCTGTTTTTGATTTCGACAAATTGTGGCCTCGACGTTGCAGCTCTGGCCAGCTGTGTCGCGGTTGCGACATTCGTTCAACGTTTTCTGGCGCCAATAAATCAATTTTCCCCGCCAGGTCCAGCCATTGTAGGACACGTTCGGAAAGTTCAGTGTTCTCCTTAGCGTCGGTTCTCGACGTTTTATTAGCTCTCAAGTTCCTCATGTTGATGTTGAGACTATCGTAATTGCTTCGGTTAGTCTCGTTCAAGGGTTGGGGAGTTACTTTTACAAACAGCTCGTCGTCAAAATCTCGATCCACGTCATGTAGGTTGAGGTGCTCGATATCGCCAGAGTTAGCCGGCCGCCGGTTGATGCGCGACTTGTCGCTGGTGAGCACTTGGTTCAGCTTTCTCACGCAGTCCTGCAGGTCGTCGGAGTACTGGCTGAGCCGGGAGCTCTTGTTGTTGTTGGTGGAGCAAGTGGCGGACGAGTTTGGTCTGCGGCGCTTGGAGTGTAGCCTTAGCAGGTAGGGGTCGTCGTGTGTGAGGATGGCGTGTCGGAAGCCGCCCACCCACACAGTCCTGACGTACATAGGCCGCTGCGAGGACTGCCACAGGACCATATTCCACTTCACGCTACGCCCTACCGCATGGAGTCACGCGAGCTATTCTGTTAGTGCGTGAGCGAGTCGGCTGAGTCCACATAATTGATTCGTATCATCTATCGCGAGGCTTTCGACGGCTCTGCGAACAAATGGTGGAGTTTTATTTGATAGTTTTTATGAATGGAAGCTTAGAGTTTAGTAGAAAATGAAATAAACAGCTTTTATTTGGTTAGGCGGTTTTTGTGGAAAAACTTAACGTAAAATTATTTTTTAAGAGCAATGATTGTTTTTATAAAAATTTGCTCCTTATAACTGAATTGATTTTCTGAGCGAAACATTTATCAGTATATATCAGTACCAATGAATGAAAATGAGAAATCAAAACCCCTGGACAGCTAAAAAAAGAAAATAATAAATGAATCCTTTAGCTTTGAAACAGTTCATAGAAGTTCATTATGCACTCAGCCTGTTGCTTGAAAATTGTTTTCGTTGTTAACAGGCATCAGGGCTAGGGTGCGCAGTTTTTGTTAAAAAAGCGAGACATTCACAACTAAATTTACAATGATCTAACAGGCTGTTCATTTTATATTTGAGGCGTCTACTAAGAAGGTATTTAGTGGAAATCAACCATTGAGGGGGTAAAATAGAGAATTACACAACAACCCTACTGTAGGAGGCAGGGTTTCCACCATTCCAGACAACTTTTTACAACCAATTGTTTTTGTAACCTACATTATTTTGTAACAAAAGGTATTTAGTATCAATAAAGTAATGTTATTATTACATTACGCCTGTTTTCCCCGGAGAGTTAGGCAGAGCGGGGTAGTTGCGTAACTCTCGTTTATTTTTAGAACTTATGAAGCGATGGATCAGCAATAGCCTTCAAAATGATTCAGATTGTGATTGATCGTGTGTTACGCAATTAGGGTGCAGGTCTAAAATAGATAATTGTAACAACTAATATCATTTAGTTCAGAAGTAACAAACAATGTCACATCAATGTTTGTTTGCGATGGACACATTATTTAGATAATTTGCATTTAGCTGAGTTTTCGTAATTATTGACTGTGCAAATACCGTGGAAAACAAACTATTTATATTTATTTTTACAATTTTAAGAAAGCTTACAGACTAATACATGTAAATGGTAACGAAATAGTAAACAACTGACAATTGCTAATTACAAGCTTCTATGCCATAATAAGTATTGTTTGAGACTCAACAAACCTAAATAGTATTAAACTGACTTGTCCAAAGCTAGCTGTTTGCTTGTATTTCCTAAAATAGTCCTATAAATATCTTAGAGGGGCTCGTGGCTAAATAATAACAACCGCAACGCTCGATCGAAGGTTAAGCTACGGTTGCCGAGGCCGGTCTGTGGATGGGTGACCATCTATTACATATCGAGATCCCTCCGTGCCTTGGAAAGCCCTTTAAACAGTTGGTACCGGCTGTCATTTGTAGATTTTTGACAGTCTTTACGGGTAGTCAGAAGCCTGAAAGTGACAACCAGTCTTACTAAGGGGTTTCGTGTCCTCCATGTAAAATACTGGGTATTTTACTGCATCCAGTTAGACTGGTAACCGAACCCAACATATGTAGTTGGGAAAAGGCTGGGCAGATGATGAGTGCTAAAATTTATTATTATATTTATTCTTATGCCCGAATGAGATTAACGGGGGTCGTTGCTGGTAAACATTTATACACATTCTTTCACGTATACAAAGCTGCATTATCAGCGAGTACCATGGGCCGTATTTTTTTTTAGTATATTGTAGTGTCTTACGTCTTCGACGCGAACGAATTAAATCTATTGGCCTCGCCTTTGCCCGCCATTTTGTTTTTTTTTTCAAAATCGTCGCACGATATTGTAGCGGTATCTACAATGTCACATGCGAACAACGCGTCATACTGACTTCACGCAAATCCTGCATCTCGCAAGGAGAGTTTACCGCGCAATTATCATATACATATACAACTTCCCAACATCAATCGGTGGGCAGTTGCCCGCCAGACACAACACCCATCTGGTAGGAGGATCCTCCCTTTTATATGGAGGATGAGTGAACTTTACACCCTGTTCCTCATACCTCTATAAGATTATCTATATATATAGAGAGAGAGGACATACGAGTATACAGGCACAAAAAAAAACAATAATGTTGAACCGGGACAAAGCCAGTCTCCCTACAAAAAAGTTCGATCCCCTTTCACGCGGACGACGTCGCGGGCAGAGGCTAGCTTATTTTAAAGACGCACATAGAGATTGTCCCAAAACTAACAGTGTTTGGTGGCTTCTCTACCAGCCACCCCACCGTTAAAGCAATGATTAATTGTAAGCTAAATGCTACGTAACGTGGGGACGCCGTTGTCGGAATCTACTCGGAACTAATTCATTACTATGTAGGTACTTTTGGCTAGTTTATAAATTCACTTTGCATGTCTACCAACATATTTTGTAGACTGACAAAAAGACTTGCATCCGGTTAGAGTGGATGCCGACCCCGACATAGTTGCAAAAAGGCGATGCAGGTGATCCCCTTTATATATAAACATTGCTTAAAGTAATCTTTTTCTTCTTAGCAATCTGAATGGACTCAGCCTAGACCTCGGATACTTATTTGGCGCCATAACCAGCGTCCATCCAAGTCCATCCAGTTAAGTGATGATTCGCGACTGTTTAACCATACATTTTTGACGTATAAACGTCTCTCAAACTAACAGACCTTTTGAGACATTTTGAAGGATATTGCTAATCCATTGCTTCATATTTTCAAAAAATGTGGCATGTGTCTGCTCAACAACGTAAATAACGCAATGAATGTTGTTGAACTGTCAAAATGAAGCCGATTCCGATTGATCGTGTGTTACGCAATTAGGGTGCGGGTTAGGAAAACGGCCATCCGTTCCATCACAAAGATAACTGAAGGCCAATTCTCGTGATTTAAAACGTTCAAAATCTAGTCGCAGTCTCATCTCGGCGACAAACAAATGTCAAAAACTTGTCAAAATGTAGGGAAATTAGAAGTATTATTTGACGGATTGAGACTGAGATCAGACTGTGAACGTTCTTAAAATTACGAGAATTTCCCCTCTGATATCACTTGGAAAGCTGCCACGCTAAAATGGAATTGGGCTGGACACATCTGCCGCATGTCAGACCAATGGGCCAAACTTACGACCCAATGGGTCCCTCTTAATGGCAAGCGACATCGCGGCAGGCCCAGACGGAGATGGCGGGATGCGATGGCCTCCTTCAACAAGAACAGGTCCTCAGAAGCTTTAAACAGAGAGAAGTGGAAGGAGAGTAGGGAGGCCTTTGCCCTGCAGTGAGACATCACAGGCTTTTAATAATAATGTTAAGCAACGTTTACGGTAAACGGTAAAGTTTAAATTAAAATCAAAAGTACAATTTATTTATTTGAGGGCCGGTATTTCAAGAGTCCGATAACTTTAAAAATTATTTATGTGATTAATAGATACTGCGTTTGTATAGCTTTCGTACAGATTATATGTCAAACCGCCATTTAATCGGCTCTAAGATGACCTTATTGTAACAAGAATAAAGATCACAATGATTTTGACAGGCTTGTCAGTCGCAGCAACCCAACAGCAACCTTATTAGAATGAGAATAAAGATCACTGTGATTTGAACTGAGGCGCAAAATTAGACGTAAAATAACTGTTAAAGTACTGTAGGTACCTCTTGGGCTATTCAATCTCGTACTTTGACTTTATTTAAAGAAGAAAATCAGAAGATATCGGAGTGCTAGCATCTCCACAGCATCCCGCGTATGACTTGAATTTATATGTGTGTTGTCACGGCCCGAGGTTAACGAGTTGCAATCAAGCTTCAGTTTAAATGAACGCAATAGCCTCTAAATTAAATAACCGAAAATCAAATGAATGAAGTGTATCTTTCTCTTTTAGCAGACTAGCCCTTGTGCTTTGTTTTTACTTCAGGTTTATTCTTAAAAATAATACCGCCAAATATACACGTGAAAAAGAAAATATTTCAAGTCATGCTGGAAAATGCTATATTCGTATACTTATCTGTATAAAATCCGTATCTAAATAAGTATAAATTATTATTTTTACTTACAATCAATACTTCTTATCAATTCAATGCATCGGCTACGAACCCGTAGCATTCTCGTAGCATATAGCTACGACGCGTAGCGTTGATCTACGAGCGTAGCATTCACATGATCACTAATTGTCTAATAAAAACTAAGCCAAGTTCGGTTGCACTGTAAATTTATTTCTTATTTAGCAAAATATTTTGTTATTTCATAAGTATTGTTGCAATCGCAAGCGTCGTTACTTATTTCCCTGTGAGCAGTGACTGGTCGTCGCTCCCCGCTCGCGATCGGTTTTGTCGTCAACTAAAGCCGGTTACACACGCGATGACACGATTCGGGTTTAAGGTTGAATATATTACGTACATGTGTCAAGTTGAACCCATGAATCATTTGCGCGAATGTTTGGTTGGACGTTATTCCGTGTTGGCGTGTTTAATTGCACTATATTTTGTTGTAAACTTAACAAAGTTACAAAAACCTTCGAATTAGAAGAACATTTTTACCGTTGTTAAACTATCTGCCGTTTTTAGGGTTCCGTAGTCAATAGTTTCGCCATGTCCGTCTGTCTGTCTGTCAGCGGTTTAGCTCAAAAACTATTAGTACTAGAAAGTTGTAATTTGGCATGAATATACACGTTAATGACGCCGAAAAAGTGGTAAAATAAAATTATGAAAAAAACTATTATTTAGGGTACAAACTCAAACTCAAACTCAAACTCAAATCATTTAATTCAATTAAACCAATTACAGGCACTTATGAATTGTCAAAGAAAATATTTCAAGTCATGGTACCTCCCCTACATGTAAAGAGGGGATGAGAATTTTTCGTCCTTTCCATAATATGGGATATCGTTGGATAGGTCTTTCAAAAATATTGAGTTTGGGAAGACTGTTTTTTGATTAAGTAAACAGTAACTGTTCGTGACTTATCAAACTTTAAAGTACCAATTTTCGTTGGAGCCCCCCCCCCCCCCCCCCCTCTACCAACTAAACGGTTGTAGTTAGAAATTCAAATGTCACGGCAGTAGTACCTATATATATCGAAGTTTAAAGGAAAACTATCACACTTAGTGGGCTTTCAAGTCGACCAATTGTATTTGACTCGCAAATTTCCAACAACTCCATAGAAATGTCGATAGATGGCGCTAAGCGTCAGTTGTATCGCGCTATTGTTTCATTCCTAAATAAGTTTTATAAAAAAAAAACAGTTGCTGTTGCTGCAACAAAATTATATTATAATTAAATTATATGTGAGCCCGTTTTTAGAGTGAAACCAAATTAATATGTTTTTATTTATTTATTATTTTGCTATATATAGTGTTCAGCCATCTATCGGCAAATCAATGTCGCACTCTGTGTTTACCTTAGTTTTGTAATATTAGTTATTATTTTGACCAATAGATGGCGCTTTTTATTTGAGTTCAAAAATTAGATCGCGGTGTCAAGATTCTCCGCCGATCATATATAGTTTGAGTGTAATAAGGTTCTAATTTGTACATTTTTTGAATGTCACCAACAAGGTGGAATAAACATTTGGTTCATTGGTACCCTATGTTTCATTTTTGAAGTCAGTGCTAGAGACGTAGGGACCCATAGCGTCATTGTGACCCTCATTAAGCCCGAGGGTTCGCATGACCTATTCTTCAGCAGTCTGTTCCACCAGCTCGCAAGGTGAGCGAGCATCCCTAAACCACTCACAAAGCCTGAGGGTTTAACATGGTCCTTCGAACCGGATGGTGATGATGAGCCAGTGGATCCAGTTCATCAAGCATCAGATGCTAAGCCTACTGTGACCGAGGATAGCATCAGCCCGAACGTGCCCAATTCAAGTGGAGTTGTTCCGGTGTCAAGGCGGTCGAGCAGCGACCGGACTCGGAGTCAGCAGCAACGGGACGCGCGGGGGGAGCACTACATACAAGTCAACGCAACAGCAGCAGGGAGGCGCTGCAAACGACTATAGTCGTAAGAAGCTAAGTGTTACAAGTGAAAACCGTGAGTACTTTTAAAATTCATTACTGTCAAGCAAAAGTGATCCTTATTTCAAGGTGCAAATTAACTTAGTGATTGTGCAACGCGATCTTAGACTTAGTTAGATTTAAGGCAAATTGTGTTCAGACGGGGAACCTATGCCCGATTTATTTTTATTGTAACGTCCAAACACTTAGAAAATTTTGTTTGTTTACATCGACTTAGAATATTTTCTTCAAAAAATATTTTGGACTTGTGAAATTCTTGGAATAGTTTAACACTTAGAAAAATTTGTGTTTACATATCGACTTAGAATTTTCTTCAAAACATTGTCGTTAATAATTTGAGTTTTCATAGACTTAGAAAAATTTCCTTAAGAAATATTTTCACCTAATCAGATTTATATCTTAAAATTAATTTGTAAAAATGTCTCAATTACAAACATTCCTCAAGGTACAGGATGATCTGTATGCTCGATTGTCAAGAGCTAAAAGTAACTTCAAGAAGTCACCCAAAGATAGGATTACCAAACAATATGTAGAAGCAAGGCTAGAAAACGTGGAAGAGCTATGGGCTCAATTTAGCTTAACACACACACAGATGGTTAAAGATTGTGAATCTATTGAGTTAACAAAGTCACCTTATACTATAAACGAAGTTTATTTCAACACCGAGGAAGTATATTTAGATTTGAAATGCGAACTAAAAACTGTTTTAAATAAATTCAAGAGTAGTAGCGATGTTTCTCCAATTGCGGGCTCGTCATCAAATTCAGAAAGTAGAAACATGCCCATCAAATTGCCTAGAATATCGATCCCAACGTTTTCTGGGAAATATACCGAATGGATCACCTTCAGAGATTTATTTGTTTCCTTAATTCACAAAAACGACAAGATAGATAAAGTGCAGAAACTTCATTATTTAAAAAGCCACCTTACAGGTGAGGCCGAGCAACTTTTGCGACACATTCAAATATCCGATTTAAATTATGATAAGTGCTGGGCTCAATTAGAATCGCGTTACAACAATAAAAAATATCTTTCACATTGTATTTTAAAACGTTTATTCAGTCAAAGAAACATAACAAATGAATCAGCTAGTGGTTTAAAAGATTTAATGGATACCACATCTGATTGCTTAAATGCGCTTATTAATTTAGAGTTAAATGACACTGCAATTAGAGATCTATTAATCATTCATATCCTCACACTAAAGTTAGATTCAGACAGTCGCAAAGAATGGGAGTTAAGGGTTACCTCAAACATTGATTCCGCTAAGCTACCAACGTTTGAGCAATTTAAAGACTTTTTAACCAGTAGATACAGAGCATTTGAATTCTTAGAACCTAAGTCGACTACAAATCAAAATGTAAATACAACTAAAGCAAAGGTATTTCACACAGTATCTTCGAGCTGTCCTGTATGTAATGATGAGCACAAGATAGGGACTTGCAAACAATTCATGGGTAAAGATGTGGACGCTCGGCGTAAGTTCGTACAGGAAAAGCATTTATGCTTCAATTGTCTGGGGGGTAACCACTCTGCCAGGTTTTGTAAGTGTACAGTCACTTGTAGAATCTGTCAACGTAAACACCACACTTTATTACATTCTAACAGTGAGCAGGAGTCTTTAGAGGGGAAGAGTACTCATACGGTTGGAGTAGAAAATCAAGAGATAGTTGCTTGTTTTTCGAAGGGTTCAGCTAATAACCAAGTCTTATTAGCAACAGCTTTAGTGAAGGCTGTATCGAAGAACGGGTCTATGTTCACGGTTAGGGCTTTGTTAGATCAAGGCTCTCAAGCATCGTTTGTTACGGAAAACATTGTCCAAACCTTAGGATTAAAGAAAACACCAGCTAAGGGTTCGATAGTTGGTATAGATGTCAACCACAAAGTAGAGTTGAATTCGGTTGTCAAGGTTAAAATACAATCTAGGGTTGATCCATCTGTGGAATTGGAAGTAAATGCATACGTTCTTAAATCACTTACATCTTTATTGCCTAGTAGGGAAACAGCACATTTGGACTGGGTACAATTCCAAGATATACAGTTGGCGGATCCTAAATATCACAAACCGGATAAAGTTGATTTCTTGTTGGGGGCAGAAATTTACTGCAAGGTTTTGCAAAACGGGTTGAAAAAGGCTTCGGGTTGCAGCACGGTGGCGCAGCGTACTTCTCTAGGGTGGATTCTGTCAGGTACGATAGCTTCTGCTGCCCAAAAGTCTTCCGACTTTACCGTGATGCACGCTCTCGTAGGCGATGACGAGATCCTGAAAAGATTCTGGGAATTAGAGAAAGAACCAGATGAAAACAAGAAACATATACTCACCGAAGCAGAAACCAAATGTGAGGAGATATTCACTGCCACAACTACAAGAGATGACAACGGACGTTATATTGTGAACTTGCCATTCCGAACCGAAGACCCAGGCTGTAAATATGGAAAAACAAGAGAAGTAGCAATTAGGAGGTTTCATGCTCTAGAATCTAAACTACACCGGAATGAGGAATTGGGTATTAAATATGCAGAGGTAATCAAAGAGTATCTCGAACTGGGGCATATGAGACCGGTAAGCAACCCGGACTATCATGCAAACACAGCTGTATATTTACCTCATCACGCAGTAGTTAGAAATGACAAAGACACAACCAAGGTGCGTGTGGTATTCGACGCATCTTGCAAGGGAAAAACCGGCATTTCGCTCAATGATGACCTGTTGGTTGGGCCAAGTCTGCAACCTGACTTGCGGCATCTATTGATGCGTTGGAGAAGACATCCTATTTGCATGATATCAGATGTAGTCAAAATGTATAGACAAGTACGCGTAGCGGATAAACATCAGGATTTTCAACGTATCTTATGGAGAGATAACAGGGACTCTGAATTGAAGGATTATCAGCTTCAGACGGTCACCTTTGGCACTGCGGCTGCACCATTCTTGGCTGTTCGAGCTATGCAACAAGTAGCATACGATGAAGGAAAGGATTATCCTCTTGCAGCTGAGAAAACACTAAAAGATTTTTACGTTGATGATCTTATGACAGGGTGTGAAACAATAGAAGAAGGAATAGAAATTTGTACACAAATGGAAAAGATGCTCGCCAAAGCAGGGTTTGAGTTACAAAAATGGTCGAGTAACAGCAACGAGCTGCTGGCAAAAATCATAGATGGGAAAAATAAGGACAAGGATCGTGCGGAACAGGGAATTTGGATCAAGCAAGATGAAATATTAAAAACATTAGGACTCACCTGGAATCGAAGTTCTGACACATTCCAGTATTCAGTTCAGCTGCATCCAGTAGAAGAACCTGTAACTAAAAGAAAAATGTTGTCTGACATTGCAAGATTATTCGACCCCTTAGGGTGGGTCGCTCCAGTCATCGTGAAAGCAAAAATGCAACTACAAGCATTGTGGACTTCGGGAATTGGATGGGATGAAGAAATTCCTACTGAAATAAAAAATGAATGGTGTACTTACCGACATCAGTTGCAAAGTTTAGCAGAGTTTTCAGTTCCGCGATGGTTGAAAATGAAGCACGGTGACAAAAACATCGACTTGCACGGATTCTGTGATGCGTCCAAATCAGCATACGCCGCGGTTGTGTATGCTCGGGTAGTCGATGCTAATGGTAGAGTATCAGTCACTCTTCTAACTGCTAAAACTAACGTTGCACCTATAAAAACTGTCTCAATTCCTCGCTTAGAACTGTGCGGGGCAATGCTGTTAGCAAAACTCATGTCCGAAATATCGTTAGTTATGGGTATCAATAAATCTGACTTGCACTTTTGGACAGATTCAGAAATCGTATTAGCTTGGTTAAACAGTCACCCCAACAAGTGGAAAACCTTTGTCGCTAATCGCGTATCAGAAATTTTATGCATAAGTGAACCACACCAATGGAACCATGTCACATCAAAAAACAATCCTGCTGACTGCGCATCACGGGGTATGTACGCTTCAGAGTTCATACATTTTAAAATGTGGTTAGAAGGTCCTGACTTCCTCAAAGACACGGTAATTGCAACGGGTAAACGCAAATCAGTTTCAATTGAAATGGAGGAGAAGAGGGTACACGTATCAGTGAATACCGACAATTTTTTCTGGGATAAATATTCATCTCTTGACAAACTATTGCGAATAGTAGCTTATGTGAAGCGGTTTCTCGAACTAAGAAAACCGAAGACCACAAGAAAAAACCTCAGTTATATTACCGCAGAAGAGCTCGAATCATCGTTAGAGACATGCATTAGGGTTAGCCAGGGCAAACGATTCGAAGCGGTGATCACCAACCTGGAAAAAGGGGAAATTTGTAAGGAGAAGTTCTTGAAGTCCTTAAATCCTTACCTGGATTCAAAACAGATCTTGAGGGTGGGCGGTAGATTGGAACGTTCAGATCTCGATCACAACCGTAAACATCCAATATTGATTTCCGGTAACGATCACTTCACCAATCTATTAATATCAGATGCGCATAACAGAAGTCTTCATGGAGGTCCCCAACTTATGCTCAACTATTTGAGCACGAAATACTACATTCTGGGAGCCAAGCGGTTAGTTACAGCATATGTAAGGAAGTGCGTAACTTGTATCAGGTATGCAGCTACAACTAAACCTCAACTAATGGGTCAATTGCCGCCAGCGCGGGTTACACCAAGCAGGCCGTTTAAAAACAGTGGGGTAGACTACGCAGGTCCTATAAATTTAAGGACATCTAAGGGTCGGGGTCATCACGCATCTAAGGGGTACATTTGTTTATTCGTATGTATGGCCACAAAGGCTGTCCATATCGAGGTCGTAAGCGATCTCACCACAAAGGGGTTCATTGCCGCATTTAAAAGGTTCGTGGCCAGACGTGGTCACTGCAAAGATTTGTGGAGTGACAATGGCACGAATTTTCAGGGTGCTTCTAAAGAGTTAGGTGCAATGTTTCGCTCTGAAAATTCAAATTTAACTAAGGAAATTGCAGCGGCTTTAGCTGCTGAGGGAACAACATGGCATTACATTCCACCACATTCTCCGAACTTTGGCGGTTTGTGGGAAGCCGGAATAAAATCCTGCAAAGGGCATTTGCGTAGGGTAATAGGCGACTCTACTCTAACTTACGAAGAAATGTCCACTCTTTTAAGTCAGGTAGAGGCATGTTTAAATTCACGTCCGTTGTGTAGGGTAACGAATTCCAACGGTTGTGATGCATTAACACCTGGGCATTTCCTTATTGGGGAACCTGTTATAAATGCACCAGATAGGAATTACGAAGACGATAACATATCCAGTCTAAAGAGGTGGCATTTAGTTCAACAAATGCTTCAACAGTTTTGGAGACGCTGGTCAACCGAATACCTAACCACACTGCTCCATCGGTATAAATGGTCTACGCAAACTCCTGAACCAAACATAGGTGACATAGTTTTAATTAAGGAGGATAATATGCCCCCCTGTCGGTGGCTACTTGGCAGAGTGGTTGAGAAACATCCAGGGCTGGATAATCTAACACGGGTAGTCACGCTGTGTAGCAACGGTTCTAAATTTAAACGACCAACCTCGAAACTGTGTGTCTTACCTATCAATTAAACATGTTGTTCAGTAGGAACTTAATATTAGTAATTTACGCATGTGTCTAGTGTGAATTTGGTGTAAGTAGATTATAAACTATTTTAAGAGATGTCTTCACTAAAGTAATTGTATTGTATTGTGTTTGTAATTATTTTTAACTTAATAGTTATAAGGACATAATGTTCACAATATGTCCTTGGTGGGCGGAATGTTCAGCCATCTATCGGCAAATCAATGTCGCACTCTGTGTTTACCTTAGTTTTGTAATATTAGTTATTATTTTGACCAATAGATGGCGCTTTTTATTTGAGTTCAAAAATTAGATCGCGGTGTCAAGATTCTCCGCCGATCATATATAGTTTGAGTGTAATAAGGTTCAAATTTGTACATTTTTTGAATGTCACCAACAAGGTGGAATAAACATTTGGTTCATTGGTACCCTATGTTTCATTTTTGAAGTCAGTGCTAGAGACGTAGGGACCCATAGCGTCATTGTGACCCTCATTAAGCCCGAGGGTTCGCATGACCTATTCTTCAGCAGTCTGTTCCACCAGCTCGCAAGGTGAGCGAGCATCCCTAAACCACTCACAAAGCCTGAGGGTTTAACATATAGTATCAATCTGTATTCTATTCTGATTCTGTAAACATCCGTGAAAACTTAGGTGAAGTGAGCGTGGTGTGAGCTGTCATTCCGACTGATGCTAGGGATCGACATTATTGACAGCTCACTCTAAGCTCACTTCACCTAACTTTTCACGGTGAGGTTTCTATAGAGAAGAACGGGCAAGATACTCCTTGGACACTCTTATTAATGACGAGCAATATTTGAAAATGAAAAAAAAAAATGGATGTTCTGCACGGGGCTTTAGAGTTTCTTTCATGAATAGTGCAACAAACCTTGTTTTCGAAGTTTTATAGTTTTCAGTCCCAAAGGTTGTACCTGTATAATTCTATATTTAGCGTACGTCAGGCCGTGCCATGGAAACCTCAGTAATTATTCGTCGTATCGTGCGACAGTTAGTAATTTATTCCGAAATATTGTATTGTAGTATTGTAAATTTTGCATAAGGTTTGTATAATTTCGGGGAGACATGATCCAAACTGTTTGGAGCACGGAACATTAAGTTTTATGGTAGTAAATAAGTAGTTTGGTAAACTTAGCGATAGGTAAAGTTTGTGCTAATAGCAGGGTGCTGATACCATCTTTTGAGGGGATTCTACAGAGCTATAAAAGGTTTTAATGTGCTGTGAAATGCTGTTGTACATTAGTTTTGTGTGGATTTGAAGTTGGTTGGTGGTGGTTTGAAGATTTTACCAGTCAAAAATTTATCCATTACTAAGACGCTTTCGTGTTCTTAATTTGACACGACCATAGCCCAACGGGTAGGTCGTCGGTCTGGCGATATATTATGTTTATGCTAATACTTTTTTGGCGTAATTTTCAAACACTGAACTGTTGCACAAGCATTTCAATTAAAAATGTTAAAAATAAAATAATTAATATAAAAAACCCGTTGCTTCATTTTGTGTTGCTGATTTCAGTCCTTTTGCCCAGGTTTTCATCGCCGTAAGGCTAATGTTTTTACAACTTCGAAAAATAGAGCTAAAACAGCTTTCCTTTTGACCAAAATCTTGCACGAAGCAACACCCTTTATACCCAGGCACTCGACTCACGAATGCTTTCCTAACTCGATGCTATGCAAATAACCATCAGATATCTAGCACAGACGCAAGTTTATGTGTGCCTTGTGTTGCTGCGATCACGTATCTACTGACATAATTTATTACGAAGGCACTTCAGCCTGTCAAATGTATATAGGTTAGTGCTTTCAAGTAATACCGCTGGAACCGGTACCGACATTTGGTAGGCACGAAGAGCCACATATAGAAACTCGTTAGGTTTACGATGGCAATCGAGCTACACTTTTTTCTTCACTTTTCTTTCGTTTTATAGGTCACAGAGTCACACTTTAGTGAAATGGTTGAAGATTGTTGTAATATGTGAGGAAATTTGCCCCAGAGTTATTTACTATTTCTTGGTGGTCTGAAACATTCCATGTCTTATTATTTTCAACTCGGACAAAAAACTTGCTAAAATAGCAAAAAAAGAACGGTCGTTTGAAACAGCGCTCTCTTCTCTGTGTGAATTAATATGTCCTAATGGGCCATAGAAATGGTACTTCCATTTTATTTCCACAATTTCCTAGGCCCTAGCTGGCTTTCCATATTCAGTTTGTTTCAGTCTCTTGTAATTTGAAGCTTCCCAGACTGACCATTCATTTGATGTCTCTCAAGTTTTTTTTTGGGTACTTACACGACCTGATAAATAGCCTGGTTGCTAGATTGCCCATTAAATTGTTGTGTCGAATTGCTTCGAATCGTATTCTAATGTCTGAAGGCACCGATTCCACGCGAGTTCATGCCTTCGCTTATACGGTGACATTTAAAATGTATTACCGGTATTGTCTGCCAACTATTGTTATGTCGCGACTACCTACATAAATAAAGTTGCGTATATCTTGTTGTACAGATAGATGTTTGATTATTTTAAACATCTATGCAACAAGATGTAAGTAAGTTAAAAAACCGGCCAAGTGCGAGTCGGACTCGCGCACCGAGGGTTCCGTACAATTTAAAATTATTAAAAATATTTTTATTATATGACGTAACTAAAAATTTACGGTTTTCGCAATTTTTCCTTTATCTGTGCTATAAGACGTTGCTTCGTACCAAATTTCAAGATGCTGAGTTCACGGGAAGTACCCTGTAGGTTTTTATTCCCTTGCGAGTGTCGAAAATTTGCGGCATAGACGGCTGTAGCTTTTGATTACGTTGGCTTAGAAGTTTGATTTTTTCACAGCTCCAAGGGTCAGTAGACCTGAGTATTTGATATAAATTCTAGCTTGATACCTCTACGCGTTCCTGAAAAAAAGGGTCTTGACAGACAGACGGACGGACAACAAAGTGATCCTATAAGGGATCCATTTTTTTCCTTTCGAGGTACGGAACCCTAAAAATATGGATGTCACGTGATCAACTTTGAACGTTAATATCTCGGTAACAGGACACTTTAAGAGGTTTGGTCTTATTGCGTTTTCTGATTGTCTAATGTCAGCTATCTATTTATATAGGTTTCAGGCGGATACGTAGGTATAGCACTCACCTTCAAAGCGCTTTTATATATATAATACGTAGAATTAATTGCTGAAAGGTGAGCCGAATGTGCGTCTGTGTTCTGTAGACTGATTGGAATGTAATAGTAGTAATAGAGTTTGTACGTAGGGGCAGTAGGGGGTCTTCGAAACTACTGATACGATTCCGATGATTCTTTGACTATATGGGAAGCTAAAGTATTGCTGTGTGTCATAGGATATAGCCATACATACACACACGCCATGTTCCCATAGGGGTAATCCCTATATCTCATTTGTCAAAACAAGAAATTTCACGCGGACGAAGTCTTGGGCAGAAGCTAGTATGTTAATATGGCCATACATATGACTGTTGTCTTTGACATCCTATAGTAGAGTAGATTGTATAAAATGTGATTTACTTGCCATTCAGTTACAAAACTTAGAAAGGTCGATTTTTACCTTTTAAAACAAATGATAGGTAAATTCTATTTTACTAGCTGCGCCCCGCGTAAGTTTCGATCCCGTGGGAATATCGGTATAAAGAGTATCCTGGTTATAAACTATACTCGTATGTGCACCGAATTTCATCCAAATCAGTTCAGTAGTTTTTGCGTGATAGAGTAACAAACATCCATCCATACAAACTTTCGCGTTTATAATATTAGTAGGATTTTGTATGTAAGTTTATAAAAATACGTCCCGCGTCAATATTATTTTAAAGACTTGATGAGGTTGGTGTAATGTTCATGCCTCATAACTAATCATATGTGTTTAGAACTGTCATGGCTACCCCTCTACCACACCACACATACAAAGGGGTGGAATGCCTCCATAATGAATATCAACTAACATTTAACTTACTAATGAGTCGTGAGAACGTTAAGATCAGTGTGTATTAATTGTGGTCGAATTGTTTCCGTGCCGGCCGCGGTAATGGCGTGGTAACATGCCACCATGCCATGCTTCATGTAGTCCATGTGGTAATCATAGGCTGAACAGTTTGCCTGCGGTTCCACGGAAATAATGAATGGCAAATATGGTGGTTTGGCTAATAGACTTTTGGTAGGAATTGGTTTTAAGGTTTTAATCATTTTACTAATAATAAAACTAAAGTGTTTGTTTGTTTGAACGCGTTAATCTCTGGAACTACCAGTTGGATTTTTTACACAAAGTAAAGCGGCTGCCTGGGTTCGAACCTACGACCTACAACTCGTAAGTCGCGGCCGTTACCACTGGGCTACCATTCTTCCCCATTCTTGGCATTATTTACCCAAAAAACTACCACTGCTCTTTACGAAAAGCTTAAAACAAATAAATATCCAAATCAGGTCAGCCGTTCTCAGGTAATACGCTTACCAACGAACAGCATTTCATTTTTATTATATATATTCGTTGCGTGCGTGAATATTTTCCATGTCTAGTTCCCTGGTACCAAATGTTGTTTATTTTTACACCCACAGAACGTTAGTTTTGATACGTAAAAGTTCTTATCGTCCATAATATGTCGGTGGAGTGTGGACTGTCTCGTGAATTGTAGTATGAAAAATGACTGTGTTTTATTAATACTGGTTGTACAAGATAATATGAATGCGTAGAATAAACCGAAAAAGATATAAATTGACATTTCTGATTGAATTTGAACCTTCCTGAAAATGAGTTTGAATAACTGAGTAACGACTATAAATGGTGATTTAAAGTCTGCCGTAATTATCAATTTTAGCAGATTGGTGTCTGCGTTATAATAATGCGTTTCCCAATTACTTTATAGTTTCAGAAACTAACATTAAAACAACATTAAGATCTATAAACAATTAATTTAAAGCAAAAACAAAACAATTTTCACTAAAACCGTACCACGTTACAAAGTTTAAGCGATCCATCAAAAGTCTAGCATTATCAAAACATCGCATAGCTTCGTGGCGTGGTTCATTATCATAATTGCTAGACAGAAATTAATTTCGACGTTCAACCCTAACTGAATCGTTTAACGTTTTGCTAAAGTAAATTCCCATGATTTACGTTTGCGTAGTTTTGTGGCTTTTTGACGAGAATAAGGTATTTTTATGTCTTTGTTTACTTTTGGTGTAGTTAAAAGGATTCGATAAAAACTGCCAAGTTTTGTGCTAAACTGTAGAAGGTGGAATGTTCTTTTGTTTGTGTTAGGTACGGAAATAAAAAGTGGTTTAGGGCTGATTTGTCAATAGTCAGATAATTTTTACTGAGGAATAAATATTGCGGTTTGACAGTTTTTTAATGGAAGATATGTCATAATTATTCTTCAGATAAAAGTTATCTGCCTATTGAAAAATAATAATATATTGTGATTCAGAACTTGGTGGTTCTTTACGGCGCATCAATTTTTATTTTAATGTTCTTTCTTTTCCCAAATTATTTTTATTACATACATTTTTATATTCGGTCAGTTAGTGCACATTCAAGGTAAAAAATAGACTTCGATAACGCTTTTATTTCGTAGCAGTTCAGTTTTTGTAGGTACTTCAACTGTTACACTGTCGTGCGGTGAACCGCACTACATATTATGTATATAAATGTTACTTCATGGTAAAATAACCGTGAATATCATAATATTATAAATTTATATAATAATTTCTTTTGTCCCCAGGAGCACTTGAACGTGTTAAGAGAGCAGGCTCCCCTGGTGGACGGCGCCAAGTTGGAACAGCTCCTGTCTGCTGCGTACGCACTGATCAGTCCCGAGCTGCAGCAGGTCAACTTGCCTGACTTTCCTGTCGACAGCCTACAGGCGGCTGCACTTATACTGGTAAGAGTTTTATAGGCAACTAGCATCAACTTTCTGACTGACTGACTCCGTTGGTATTGGTAGTCAAAAAGTGTGTGGAGTATTCTGGGTATCAAACTAACAGACCGGGTTAGGAATACGACCATCCGTTCCATAATAAAAATAACTGATGTCACTTGGAAAGCTGCCACGCTAAAATGGAATTGGGCTGGACACATCTGCCGCATGTCAGACGACCAATGGGCCAAACTAACGACCCAATGGGTCCCTCTTTACGGCAAGCGACATCGCGGCAGGCCCAGACGGAGATGGCGGGATGAGCTGGACTCCTTCAACAAGAACTGGTCCTTAACAGCTTTAAACAGAGAGAAGTGGAAAGAGAGTAGGGAGGCCTTTGCCCTGCAGTGGGACATCACGAACTTTTAATAATAATAATAATTTAATAATATAAATCTGCGTTATGTTTGTGCAGAATAAACAACGTAACATAATGGAAAAGGAAAACAGAATTAATTTAAAAGTAGGCTTCTGAAGGTTTTCAATTCAACCAAAAGGTTATTTATCATACACAAGCTATTTTTTTTTCTATCTAGGAGATCCAATTTTTTTAAATATTTTTTTTTTAACTTTACACTTTGGAGACATTCAAACGGCATTGAATGAAAGGAAAGTAGGTACTTACGTATTCTAAACAACAACCTTCTTCGAAAAATCAAAGCATTCAAGAGAATGACATAAAAATTATCGCGTGTCACCATTTTTGCAATCATAGTCACCACTGACAGTAATAATATAACTTGAAAAGTATGAGTTAATTAAGTAATGTCATCGTACTATTGTAAACTATAGGTAAGGTTTGAAAAGTTTTTCTATTTAAAATGCAAACGTACGACCTTGGCGGAGGTATTAATCGCCACAGGACACGATAAACACTAATCTGATACGTTAATGAGGAAAGTTTGTAGTCAAGATAAATTAGAAATGCAAACTGACTACTGTTACTGTGAACGTTTGTTTGTATATGTACGGAATTTGTTGGTATTACGTTGTATTACTAGTGTCTTTGCGAGGGGATTGTGGCCAAGTAATAACGGCCGCACGGGTCAATCGATCAGGCTAAGCTACGCTTGCCGCGGTTGGTCCGTGGATGGGTGACCATCTTTACATACCAAGACCGCTCCGTGCCTCGGAAAGCACGTTAAGCCGTTGGTCCCGGCTGTCATTCGTGGATCTTTGACAGTCGTTACGGGTCGTCAGTAGCCCGAAAGTCTGACAACCAGTCTCACCTAGGGGTATCGTATTATCTAGTCACTGGGTTGTGGAGGTCAGATAGGCAGTCGCTCCATGTAAAATACTGGTACTCAGCTGTCGAACCCATCATAGTTGGGTAAAGGTTATACAGACGACCAGTGTCTTTGCAATAGTGAGCACATATTTAAACCATTTACATTAGAAAACCTTTCTACACTGGTAGAAAGTAATAAAATGGAATCAGAAATTATGTTACATAATTAATGCAAGACCAATGCACACACCCCAATTAGCGTATTGTGTTAAAAGCGCAATACAATAACAAAAATAATAAATAATTTGTTAAGAAAACCGCGTTGAGCCTATCATTAATTTATGCAATTAAAATTGAGTCTTATTGCCTTGAAATAAGATTTATTTTTTATTTTTGTTTAATTGTCTCAATTGGCGGTCAGTATGGCAGAATACTGCATATTTTTTAAAAAAAATTACCTATATTAAAAGTAACTGAAATCAATACAGTAGTAAATTTATGAACAAACTACTTTCAGGACTTGTGTTTATTCTGTTACATCTTGTATATAAAACTAGCAGGACTTGATAAATCTGATATATAGCTTGATAAACCTTACCATTCCCTACCCTAACCTTACTATACCATTCGAGCCTCTCTACAAGTACACTTAACCCAATGCCATTCACAAATTCAATTACCAATAGCCCCTTTTTTCACCCCACAAAAAAGGCAATACATTTGGAAAAAACCAAGTGACACGGAAAACCAACAAACTATAAACATTTACTCCCCATCTTGACCTTGGCGGCAAGTTACTCTGATGATGAAATCGCGTGCATATCACGGGGTCGCTCAAGGTTAAATGTATCTCCCTTGTCACATAAAAAGGGGGGGCTATTCTTTCTATAGTGTATGGTTACGTTGCTTCTGAGATCTGTGTTCGATAAAATCCTCTAAATACTAATTGATAAATGAAACGTGAACCCGGCGTGCGTGCATGACCAGACGTATGAACTATGAACGGAAACGAAGCAAAAGGAGTTGGTTCGTAGCAGTTAACATTGAAAGAGTGCAAAAAATAATGATAATATGCTTTTCTTTTTATTCAGGAACGGAACCCAAATATCCCAATACATAAACTAATCTACCTCCTCTATCCTTACCATTCATTCCTCACCAGAGAACACGTGAAGAACGTAGAAGCAGTCCTCCATAACCTGAACATAAATACTGGAAAAAACTGGAATATATCTCAGCAAGACGTCGTGATACAAGGAAATCAGGCCTTAGTGACTATGGAAATCGATGGCGCTAAGTCTCAATTTAGCGTGCCTTTTGGTGGTAGGAAGCAGGGGGTTGAGGATAGGCGTGTGGTCAAGACCGACTACCAGAGAGAGCTGTTGAACGAATTGTTGCTGAGTCATAGTGTTGGAGACTTCTGTATTATTGGTTAGTGGATTTTTAGTTATTTTAGTCAATCAACGACATTTTAGTCTTTTTTAATACCGCACCTACAGGCATTTGAGTCTAACTTCACAACCACACTCCGCTGATTTTCATGTAATTACCGAAATATTCTGTCGCTCACTATTTTTGATTATGCAAAATAAAAACATGATAAGCCATGCTCCGTCAAATGTATGACAATAATCATTCTCAAATTCTGCCCACAGGTCCAAAAGGTTGTGGTAAAAGCCTCCTTGTCTCGCAATTGTCATCCTTATTAGGCTATACAATAGAGCCTATAGTCCTGTACCAGGACATGACCGCCAGAGACCTGGTGCAGCAGCGAACTACCCTGGACAATGGAGACACTGTGTGGAGGAATTCGGCGCTGGTTGATGCAGCGTTGAAGGGGCATATGGCTGTTCTAGATGGGCTACATAGGATACATGCTAGTACCCTCGCTGTTTTACATAGGTGAGTTGGAATATGTTGAAATGCAGAATATGTGGTTTTGGAGAACTCAAAATATTCGTCAGTTGTGACTGGTCATCTCTTAGCTGCCACGCCTTTTTTTATTTTTGACTGGGAGCGACAGTTGCCGCTGCGCCCCGCGGTTTTACCCGCATTAGTTTTGATCCCGTGGGAATATCGGGATACAAAGTATCCTATGTATGTGTTTGCGCGAAATCAATAAAAAATAAATAAATCAATCCATACAAACTTTTGCGTTTATAATATTAGTAGGATAATGTGCTTAAAACTCCGAACAATATTCCCGTTGAAAATATTCTTGCAAACATAAAGTATCATTACACACACACACACTCATATTTATCTCAATTTATTTTATTTTAACGTTAAAAAAATGTATCTTAAACTTTTAATTGTAATAATTGTTCAGTATCATTCTTGTGATATTTTCTCTGATATTAGGTTAGTCCACGACAGAGAGTTGCAGCTACACGACGGCACGAGACTCTTACGACACGACCGTTACGACGATCTACTGAAGTCAGGAATCACTGAGGAACAGCTCCAGAAAAATGGAGTCAAGAAGATACACCCGGCGTTCAGGTATTAGTATAACATGATTTATTTATTTTTAGTTATTGGGGAAAGACATGCACAACATTACAGACAAATCCAAGTTATTGCACCGTCAAATTTCAACAACAACCAGATGTATTAACAAGAAGGCACACAAATTTTAACAAACAAAACAAGTGAAGCTAAACAAATACCAAGCATAAAAACTATGGTACAAAATAATCTCATACAGAATCTCAAACATGCACTACAAACGTCCATCGATCTCGCAGCAAACAAATTACACTCCTGTGTCAATGTCGGCAGAGATGATTATTCTTTATTAAAAATTTTACACTTCACGAGCGCACATTATGTGATCTTGATGCCCATTGACATATTAAGGTTTTAATTATAATGATTAAATTCGCTTTCAGGATCGTAGCATTAGCAGAGCCACCAGTCCTCGGTCGCGGACAACAGTGGCTATCCCCTGAGATATTGAGCCTCTTCATCTTTCATGAGATGAGGAACTTGAGCAAATCTGAGGAAATATTCATTATTAACAGTTTGGTGAGTGACTTTTGTACAGAGGTAGTTTTATTGCTAAAAAAACATGTTTTAGTTTTACTTTTTAGTACCTACCCCAAAATTCTATACCAAGGGGTATCGTATTACCCAGTAACTGGGTTGTGGAGGTCAGATAGGCAGTACATCCGGTTAGACTGGAAGCTGATTCCAACACAGTTGGGAAAAGGCTAGGCAGACGATGAGTGGTAGTACCTATCCCATACAATTTCGTATACCACTACTTGTTGTGCAAATTAGTGCAGTAACAGGAAGTTTCATAACAACATCATACATAATAAAATTTATATGGGAGCTACGCGCGAGCTTCGTACACAGAACGAAGAAAAAAATCACGGAAATCGGCCAGTAATACCGAAGAAATGGTACTACAGGAGATAAAAAAATTAAACTCGCTGAATGCATAAGCTCCTCCTTTATTTGAAGCGGGTAAAAAAATTACTGTCATTGTATGTTAAGATACAAGGTGATAAATCAGTCATTGTTCCGTTGGAAAAAAGAGATGCTGCTATTCGTCCTGTTCAGCTCCATCTCTCTCTTGCACTGGAATACCTCAATATTATGGAATATAGTAATTTGGTATTAAAAAAATTCTGCCTTCGCTTCACCCAAAGAGAATAATATCAAATAATAAACATTATGTTTTGCTTCCAGTTCGGCAAAATATCTCAACCACTTCACTCCATCATAAATCTTGCAGACGAACTTCGAAAGTCGGAAGACAGTACTCTAAAGAACCTGTCATCCTCTCTATCCACCCGCCAACTCCTCAGGATCGCCAGCAGAATGTCCAAGTACCCCACCGACTCAGCCTATGACACTGTCCAACAAACGTTTTTGGCAAAATTCCTGCCGAACTTAGCCAGACGAGCGCTAGATGGCGCTTCTCAAAAGTTAGGCGTTGATCCGCCAAAACGCTTCGGTATCTTCGGTAACAATCCTTCAGAACCCATAGTGAAATGCTCTGTAAACAATAACATCCTAACTATTGGTAACACAAGCACGGAAATCTTTAAAACTGATGCTTTAACCAAAGTCCCGGATATTTTGTTCTACGACGTACCCCAACATATGCGGTTGCTAGAATGGTTACTGCAGGACTTTTTGCTTGGCAACCACTTACTACTCGTCGGGAACCAAGGCGTAGGAAAGAACAAGATTGCTGACAGACTGCTGCAGTTGCTGAACCGACCTAGAGAGTACATACAACTGCATAGAGATACCACTGTGCAGTCTTTGACTGTGCAGCCGACAGTCAAAGATGGTGTAGTAATCTACGAAGATTCTCCTTTAGTGAAAGCAGTGAAATACGGCCACGTTTTAGTAGTTGACGAGGCTGATAAGGCCCCGACTCACGTGACCTGTATACTAAAAACTTTAGTGGAAAATGGTGAAATGATTCTCAGTGATGGTCGAAGAATAGTGCCTAAGCATATGCTGGAAAGTTCAGGAGGCGATGTGTCCAGTTTCATACCAGTACATGATGATTTTAGAATGATTGTTTTAGCAAATCGACCTGGTTTCCCGTTCTTGGGAAATGATTTCTTTGCGTCGTTGGGTAAGATATTTTTCATGTTTTTTTTATAACTTTTACCTTTTCTAGTAGGTTTAATAGGTAAAACGGGCTGGTGTCCGCAACTCCACGACAATGCGCGTATTTTGAGTATTCTTGTTAATGCCTTAAATATATTATTTTAATAGTATTCTTAAGTTAGCGTCAGTATTGCAACCCATGAATTCTCACTCTCTATTCCTTCTTTGTCGTTCTGTCTGCTTGGTATATAAAGAAAGAAAGAAAGAAAGAAAGAAAAGAAAGAAAAAGTATAACAAGTCAATTTTTGAACCAGTATCGTATTATCCACCCCAACAGGCTATTTTGCAGACTGATTTAAGTTCAATGACAATGCATTTACGTAGAATTATTCTCTCTAACCAATGGAACACTGAACAAGGCTATGTAATGAAAAAGGTTTTAAATAATGTGCGCGATTTAATTTTAGACAATGTTTATTAGATGCGGTCGTAACTACATATCCATAAACAAACTAATATTACAAATGCGAAAGTAACTCACTTTAACTAAAGGTATGGATAAAGAATATTTTTATAAATGTTTATTTGTCTGGATGTAGGATAGTTTTTGTTCCGGTAGTACGTCCCCGTGGGATAATTTCCGAACTCCACTCATGCGAAGCCACGGGTAAAGGCTAGTATCATTTATATTTTTCCTTAACCAGGTGACCTATTCTCCTGCCACGCCGTCGACAACCCATCCATAGAGTCTGAGATGGAACTGCTCCGTTCTTACGGGCCGGATGTACCGCAGGACGTCATGAAGAAGCTGGTACAAGCGTTCGCGATACTAAGGGACAAGGCTGACCAGGGACAGCTGACGTATCCGTACTCTACGAGGGAGCTTGTGAATATTGTTAAACATTTGCAGGTTAGTTGGTGAACTAAGATTTGTTAAATCATGATTCATGACGTCACACCTGTATTCCTAGGCGATATTTAATTTCTCACAATTCGATATTGAATCATTTATTCATTTTTAACGTCAAAGTTACAAAAGACGCCTCGTTTTTAACATTAAACATTATATCATAAACATTGTCGACTTTTGAGTTATCTGAAACCTACCAAGATTTATATTTGCAGAAATATCCCAACGAAGACTTAGCGACTGCGATCGGAAACGTATTCGACTTCGACCGCTACAGTAAAGACTTGGCCGACACGTTGCTAGAGGTGCTCCACGCCAGCGGACTACCGGTAGAGGGCGTGCTCGACGGCCGGTCCAAGGAGGCGCTCAAGAGGATACAGATGACCATAGACAGGCATAGTGGGTGAGTGAACCTTTCTAGCCTAATAATATAATCTTCGACTGTCGATTCGGGTAGTCAGAAGCTCGAATGTCTGAAAACCAGTCTTACCAAGGGGTGTCGTTTTACCCATTCACTGGTTTGTGACGGTGGCATTGGCTTCATGAAAAATACTGGTATTCAGCTGCATCTGGTTAGACTGAAAATCGACCATCACATAGTTGGGAAATGGCTAGGCGGCTGATAATGTCAACCACTCAAGTGCCTTACGTCACCAAAAAAAGCGCGGGTAAGTGCTCGACAAAAACATCATCAGGCGCCCGGTGCGCCTTATTCACGACTGTTTTAAGAGGTTATTTGTTAGACTAGCGACTGTTTTAAAAAGGATTTGAATAAAGAGGAATAAAGAATTTATTCGAATTTAGTTGAATGGTTTAAAGGCGTCACCATAACTGCTTTAATAGGCGTAAGTAAAATCACCACGCTTGACAGATAGTGTACACTTTTCACAATAAAAAAAGCAAATTTCCACCTTTGACTACCTATCGCAGTACCGTATTTTTTGCAATTACCTACAGTGGCATCCAAAAGTTAGTTGACATTGTTCCAGTTCAGCTGGGACACACCACATTATGATTTAACATTCCAATGATACAAATGGTTGAACTGCTATAACGTTATTATTTACTAGTATACTACCTTTGACTAATCATAAAAAAATATCAAGTAATCCCTTAGGAGTACCTGATTATTTTTTAAATTATAAATTATAATGTGGCATCACATGATGTGGAAAAATGTCAACCAAGTTTTGGAGGCCACTGTATCTTTTGTTTCTGCATCAACTGGTGTTTTGATACAAAATACAAATACAAAAAGTTTATTGCAGTAACATGTGCAACTTTTACAGTAAAACTTACATAGGGACCTCCTTTTAAGTAAAGATATACCTGTGCTAGGAGGCTTGATATAGCCCGTCTTTCATTTTTTTTCTGACATTATGATTATTATTACTTATATCTTACGGATTCAAGCTAAAATCTATAATCTTAGCAACCCAACATATTTGTTACCCTCATTGACTCCTAGAAAATATCACTCATATCACGCTTTTTCATTTCTCCTTTCGCAGATCTGCTGGAAGAAATTTCTTAAGAAATAAGCAGTACTTTATGAAATAAGCCTCACCTCTGTACCTATTTTTCTGTTCTGTTTTTTCTTGTCTGTTTATATATGTGTGTAATCTAATATCGCGACATATTCGCCAAAGATGTAAACAAATATGAGTTTATGGAAAAATAACTTTAATTCCTACACAATAATTGATATTAGCCCTCGTATAACTTGAGATAACGTCAATTTCAAACATAAATAAAATTTAAATGTACGTACATAAATGGTAAATAAATAAATAAAAAAATACCTTTGTACAGTCACGAGCACCAATATGTTAACACTTGGCAACTTTCAATTTCGATTATTTCGTGAAATAACGAATGCAACGTGGAAATACGATACATTACATAAACCTATGGATTCGAAAATGCTATGTTTGTAACAACATAAAACTTCATTAAAAAATAAAGGAGTAAATCGTTTTTGAATAAAGTCGAGTGTATACATACTTTTGCTCGTGACTGTACTCAATACGTCGTATCTGTATCAATTTTACTATGTGTACATAAATAATAAAATAAATAAATAAATTAAATCTACGTCATCATTCTCTTGCCATTATTCCAATTTATTTGGGGTCGACGCTACGTGTCTTTTTCTTCCATACTTCTCCTAGAAAATAATAATTTACAAAATAATTTCCAGTAAAGACACATCTTCTCCTAAGCACGGCAAGGAGGATCCGAAGAATGAGCCTCACGTGGGCGGCAACACCTGGGCGGGCGGAACCGGCGGGCGGGATACGGCCGGCCTGGGCGGGAAGGGCGGGCCTTATAGATTGGATAAGGGACATGATGTTCATCAGGTAGGGACGAATATTTAAAAGATATTCTAAAAATACTAAGCTACCTTGTTATTGTTAGTACAGAAATTATAATTATTTATTTGAAAATTGTATGAATTTTCAACTGGATGGCGCAATGTAAAGTGCTCAAAATATTGTGTACGCAACTGTATAGGAGTATTTAAAGTTACGTTATAACATTGAAAATTTATTTTCGAGATAAAAAAAAGATGGAACTTTGACTGAAGGTCAAAGTGGATGGCGCAGCATGGGAGACGATCGCGATGTCCAACAGTGGACCGCGATAGGCTGAGTTGAATGTTACGACGGCCTGGCCAATCAATCAGAACAACAGTTTTGCGAGATTTCACATCAGATTTACTGAGCACAGAGTTCCATTTTTTTTTAGTTTTTGTAAACCGCGAATACAAGAAGCACTGTATTAACGTAAGAGGTCTAAACAACGTATATAGCCTTCTCAAGCTAAGTACACTAAGCGTTTCATACGAATATGAACCTTATTTGTATACATTTAGGGTTCGGATTCGTATTCAAAGTGTACTCAACTTAGCTTGAATAAAAGTCTAAGTACGGTTTATGGATCTTAGCGTAAGTCTTTACTAAATCTGTTAAACTTAATGCAAAACCTTATCTTTCAGCTTTCAGAAGCTGAAAAGGACGACGTCCCGGAACACGTAAAAAAGGCTGCGCGGGAGATGAACAGGAAAGCCTTCGAGGAGCGCCTCAAGGAGATCAATATGAGCGAGTTCGATGCCAAGCTCTATGGTCAGTTCCATAGAGCTGTGCAACAACAGGTGACGATATTAGGGTGTAGGGCTCCGTAATAAATTGGATGCCTACCCGGTTGACCACGCACCCTATCATCATCATTCTCCTGCCCTTATCCCAATTTATTTGGGGTCGGCGCAACATGTGTTTTTCTTCCATACTCCTCTATTAGCCGCCATCTCGGCAGTCACCCCCTTTCTAACCATATCATCATTCACACAGTCCATCCATCGTTTCTTTGGTCGTCCCCTACTCATATAGCCATCGACATTCATACTCAAAACGTACAAACGACCACGCCTCCTATATGGCACTATATTATATACTTCGTTTTCGCTTGGCGTTCTTTTTTCTTTTTGCTCGGCACCTAGGAGCCCTACCGTGATCATAAATAGCCTGTAGCCTTCCTCAAAAATTGCCCTATCAAACACAAAAAAAAAAAATCCATATTCGACTGGTTGTCAAACAAACAAACTCCTCAGATTTATTGTTAGTATACAGTGTGGCAGGGACATCGACGCGCAAACTGTAACCATGGATTCAGCACATGAGTTTAGACCCCATAGCGTCGAAATTGTTCGTCGGTTATCAAATAAAAAATCTTCTGTTTCATAGCAAAGTGCAATACCTACGCGGTCAAAATGTATGGAACAGCAATTTTTTTTTTAATAACCGACGAAAAATTTCGACACTATGGGGTCTAAACTCATGTGCTGAATCCATGGTTACAGTTTGCGCGTCGATGTCCCTGCCACCCTGTAGATTGTATTTCAGTTTTGTGAATTCCTTACAGGACGTAATCCTTAACTCTTGATTTTAGTATATTCTTAATGTTACAGGTGGGTGCTTTGCGTGGAGTGCTAGCTGAACTTCAAGCGAAGAAAAAGGAGCGTCACTGGAGCAGACACCAGACCAGCGGTGAACTGGATGACGGCAAGATTATAGAAGGTATGTTGTAAATAAAGACCGGGTTATATGCTACATGGAACTGTCGAAATATGTCAAAATATTACAAAATATGTGTATACTAGCTGATAAGCAAATATGTGTGACATTATTGGTACTACTGCTAGCTGCGCCCCGCGGTTTCACCCGCATAAGTTCCGATCACGTGGGAGTATCGGGATAAAAAGTATCCTAAATATGTTAATACTTATAAACCATCTGTGTGCCACATCCAAATCCGTTCAGTAGTTTTGCGTGAAAGAGTAACAAACATCCATCCATACAAACTTTCACATTTATAATATTAGTTTTGTGTTGAATAATAACAACATGGTTGTGTGGGTGGTGGTTTTTCAATAGTTCGATAACTTTTATTTACAGAATAAATATGGTAGTTGGTCATATTTTCTATGCAAAAGCTGTCAAAACGCAATATTAATTCCTCAGATAAAAGTTGTATGACCATTGAATGAAATGTTCCAAAATGTAATGTTCCAAATGCGCATTTTATCCCATAAAAGTTATCCGTTTAATGCCTATGTATTGTTTAGAAGGACAACGCGGTCACACAGACGCGAAAAGCGACTTTTATTTATAATATGTGTATAGTTTTGCTATAGCTGTAACAAAGTTCCCTCGCTGTAGGCCTGGCGGGCGAGCGCTCTATATACCGGCGTCGCACGGACCAGGAGCCGCCGCCGGGCGCGCCGCCGGACAAGCCCAAGCGACTGCGACTGGTAGTGGACGTGTCCGGCAGTATGTACAGGTATGATGACGAAGGGTAACTGCGTAACACACTATCAGTAGTAATTTTGACAGTTGAACAACATTCATTGCGTTATTTACGTTACTGAGCAGACAAATTTTTCGAACATATGAAGCAATGGACTAGCAATATCTTTCAAAGTGGTTCAGATTCTGATTGATAGTGTGTTACCCAATTAGGGTGGTGATGTATATTAACATAACACCAAGCCTGTATTTCCTGAAAGGTTTGGCAGAGGTGTATCTATAGTTCGCCATTCCATTCGTCAGTTATATCTTAGTCCCATGTGTTTGGTAAGTGGATCATGACGTCACATCATGGCCGCGACAGTAACGGACGTTTGAACTGTATTAGAAAGTTGTGAAAGTTTAATCGTTTTACTGAGCGACAAGCAGTAGTTGAATTTGACTTTTAAAATTGTTCTTGGTTTTATATTATTGTCTTTTTAAGTGAAAAAAATCAAAATAAATTAGCTAATTCGATAGGCGGTTCTGAACGACATAGTGTCCCTATTATGTCGTTCGAAACCGGGTATTGAATTAGCAATCATAAAATATACTCATATAATTATAGTTAGTCGAACCTAAAAGCCTGCTTGTACAAATCAGGCAATATAAACTTGCGCCCCGTCCCCAGGTTCAACTCGTACGACGGGCGCCTGGAGCGCTCCATGGAGGCCGTGGTGCTGCTGACGGAGGCGCTGGCGGGCTACGAGGCGCGCATCCGGTACGACATGCTGGCGCACTCGGGGGAGGAGCACGCGCTGCAGCTCGTGCGCGTGGACCGGCCGCCGGAGAACGAGAAGGAGCGGCTAAAGGTAACATTTCCTATTTTTAAGTAGAATATTAATATTGGACCGCCCATTGTGTTACCCTTTGTAAAATTTCTATATTTATGTCTGTAATTTATTTGGTGTACTTAATAAAGAGTATTTTATTCTATTCTATTTATCTATACAGGATGTAAAAAGACCCAATAACCATTATCTATGCATTCTGTACATCGAACTAAATTACAATGAGTAAAAATTATTTGGTGGGAAAAAATGTTATGTATTACGCAATGTAACGTACGCAAAATGTAGGTGCCCGCAAATTTACCAGAATTCTGGTGGTATTTAAAGTGAATTTGTAACATTTAAAACTTATTTTCGCGAAAAAAAAAAGTAAAAATGAGTTGGAACTTTGACTTCAATATCTCCGTAACCAGATGATTCTCCAAGTGGTACAGTAGTATAAGTAATTCTCGGCTTATTTTGTACCGGAAAATACCTGGGATCCTTCTGCTTTATATTTGGGACATATATAAAAAAAAGTTGGAACTTTGACCTTCAGTCAAAGTTCCATCTTTTTTTTATCTCGAAAATAAATTTTCAATGTTATAACGTAACTTTAAATACTCCTATAACGCGTACACAATATTTTGAGTACTTTACATTGCGCACTGCCCTAAACAGCGATTATCACACCAAAAATAAGAGTCGTTTCCCAGCAATCCCAGTTTAGTTCAATGTTACTTAGTTGAATGCGTAGATAACGGCAGTGTGATAGGTTTGTATACCTGGTGTTTGTAACATTTCTTTTTCACACACACACACACTTTTTTAGTATGTTGAGAATCGTCGTTTCAAACGTGAACTTGTCTTTGCGCGTTGGCATCAAAATGTACTAAATTCCTTGATCTCGTGTGTGCAGATTATCCGCACGATGCACGCGCACTCACAATTCTGCTGGTCAGGCGACAACACGCTCCCTGCAGCCGAGCACGCCATCTCCAGCATCGCCACCGAAGACGCCGACGAGGCCATTGTGCTCATACTGTCTGACGCTAACCTTAGACGGTCAGTATCTATATGTATAAGGTGTATCTATTCATACACGAAATATCTAAAGGGGTCATTGTATTCATCATTACGAACAACTTTTACTATAGGACAAAAACTGAAATCGCGAAAAAAAAATCAGCTGTTCCCTACATTTATGTTCGTAACATAAATGTAGGGAACATTCGTGTACATTTATGTAACTCGTCAAAATGTAGGGAACAGCTGGTTTTTTTTCACACAGGCAGACACGAAAAGAGTGATGAATATACATGTTGATGGATGGAGAGGGAGAGGAAGGCCGAAGAAGAGATGGATGGATTGTGTGAGGAATGATATGAAAGAGAAGGGAGTGAATGATAGCGTGACGGTTGACAGGGGAGAATGGAAGAAGAAAACGTGTTGCGCCGACCCCAAGTAACATAGGATAAGGGCAGGAAAATGATGAGGCAGACACGAAAAGCAACTTTGTTTCATACTATTTAATTATTGAAAACAAATAACCTACAAGAAACTGGTGATTTATTAGAGTATGTCGTTAACACTTTCACTGTGCACAACGTAGACACTAAGGGCGGATTGTACCACGTGCACTTGACGCACGCGTATACGTCAAAAATGGCGCTAACTATCGTCAAACCAGTTAGACAGTGGCTAATCACAACTGAACTTGCAATTACCTTAATTTCACCAAGAACAAGCGCATTGTTAACTTCGCGTAAATTCTTTGTCACGTGCCTCTCTCTAAACTAAACTCAATTCGCGATCTCGGTGTTATACTCGATTCCAAACTATGCCCAGATTTACATATAACAAAATTGTAAGTAAACCTTACCAATTGTATGGCTTTATTATGCGATCTACCCTTGACTTCAAGAGATCTGCATCATATCTTTGCTTGTATAAAGCCCCTGTTTGCTCACAATTAGAGTAAGCAGTATCAGTATGGAACCCCTTCTACAAAAAATATTCTGAAACGGTTGAAAATGTTCAGTATAAACTTTTACGTGTCATGCACTATAGATGCCATAAATCCTACCTACCTTAATCTCAGTTACTCAGCAAGTACAATCTCCTGCCCTTAGCTCTTGAAGAAAATACCTTGAACCATTATCTTATATAAAATTGTCAGAAATAAATTCAATTGTATAAATTTAAATAACATGATTTGTTACCTAGAACCTTTCACAGGCGGCAGGTACGCGTAGTTACTCTTTTTGCAGTGAACTCTTGCTGAACTAATTCTGGCGAGCGCTCACCAGTCCGCCTTGTGGTTGACTCATATTACTCGTATTTACTTTTGAAAATATCGACATCTTCAGTTGTCCAATGAGTAGATTCAAAAGCTTCACCCGCTCCTCTTTATTAAATAAAACCAATGTTTAATATGCACCCTCTCTGAAAATCTTCAAGCTTATTATGGTCTTATTTTATATCATGCCATCTTTATTTAAATTTTAACTTTATCAATGCTCATTATACAATTAATTAATGCACGTATTGCTACTCAAACTCCTAGCGATCACACTTTTTTTTTTTCTAAACCATTGTGTCTACCTGTGGACAGCGTTGTGGGTTATATTATGACTGTGAAAATTGTTTTTGTTAAATTAGTTGTAAGTTCTTATAATGTAACTGTTTGCTGTTCATTTAAATATTGAAAGCAAATAACCTACAGGAAACTGGTGATTTATTAGAGTATGTCGTTAACACTTTCACTGTGCACAACGTAGACACTAAGGGCGGATTGTACCACGTGCACTTGACGCACGCGTATACGCCAAAAATGGAGCTAACTATCGTCAAACCAAAAAAATCGTTGTTTTACAAAATGATGGCCTTGATTTACGTCAAATAATAACAATTACGTAATCGTTATTATTTGACGTACGTATTTAACGTTAACCAACCGTTTATAAACGATGATTAAAGTTAAGTGACGTTTAAACGTCAAAAATGTTTGGTTAGACAGTGGCTAATCACTACTGAACTTGCAATTACCTTAATTTCACCAAGAACAAGCGCATTGTTAACTTCGCGTAAATTCTTTGTCACGTGCCTCTCTCTAAACTAAACTCAATTCGCGATCTCGGTGTTAAACTCGATTCCAAACTATGCCCAGATTTACATATAACAAAATTGTATAAGTAATATAAGTAAACCTTACCAATTGTATGGCTTTATTATGCAATCTACCCTTGACTTCAAGAGATCTGCATCATATCTTTGCTTGTATAAAGCCCCTGTTCGCTCACAATTAGACTAAGCAGTATCAGTATGGAACCCCTTCTACAAAAAATATTCTGAAACGGTTGAAAATGTTCAGTATAAACTTTTACGTGTCATGCACTATAGATGCCATAAATCCTACCTACCTTACTCTCAGTTACTCAGCAAGTACAATCTCCTGCCCTTAGCTCTTGAAGAAAATACCTTGAAGCCATTATCTTATATAAAATTGTCAGAAATAAATTCAATTGTATAAATTTAAATAACATGATTTGTTACCTAGAACCTTTCACAGGCGACAGGTACGCGTAGTTACTCTTTTTGCAGTGAACTCTTGCTGAACTAATTCTGGCGAGCGCTCACCAGTCCGCCTTGTGGTTGACTCATATATTTACTTTTGAAAATATCGACATCTTCAGTTGTCCAATGAGTAGATTCAAAAGCTTCACCCGCTCCTCTTTATTAAATAAACCAATGTTTAACATGCACCCTCTCTGAAAATCTTCAAGCTTATTATGGTCTTATTTTATATCTTTATTTAAATTTTAACTTTATTAATGCTCATTATACAATTAATTAATGCACGTATTGCTACTCAAACTCCTAGCGATCACACTTTTTTTTTCTTCTAAACCATTGTGTCTACCTGTGGACAGCGTCGTGGGTTATATTATGACTGTGAAAATTGTTTTTGTTAAATTAGTTGTAAGTTCTTATAAAGTAACTGTTTGCTGTTCATTTAAATAAAAATAAAAAAATTAAGGAACGTTTATGAATAAATGGGAATATTTAAATAATCAACCTGAACCACATAAATGTGGTTCAAAATGTGGGGAATGGGTTAAACTGTTAAGAAAATAGCTATGTTACATATTTATATTTTTATCTACAGATACGGGATCCAGCCGGAACAACTAGGCACGATACTGACATCAGACCACCGAGTGCAGGCGCACGTGATCTTCATAGGCAGTTTGGGTGACGAAGCTAACTCGTAAGTAACAATTTTATACGTTCTCTCTCGTATCGGCATGAGCTGTACGAGAATAACTCATGTCATAGTAAAAGTCAGCAGGAGACCAACCAAGATGATGACTAAGGGACCAACCACACTTAAGAAAATAACGAGTTTGTATGGAGATGCGTACGTATCCGTAAAGCTGAACGGATGAGTACGCATCTCCATACAAAATCGTGGTTTTCTGTGGACAAAAGCTGAACAGAGCTGAATATTTATTTATTAATAACCCATTTACATTAACAGTTTGCACCACACATACAAGTTAACCTTTTCCCTGTCCCATGAATCACATATGATTCAGGTTGATTGTTTAACCATTGTGTCTACATTTTGGTACAGTGAAAGTGTTAATAAGTGTGGTTAGCTCCTAAAAGAGAAGTACTAAAGAAAAGTAAATATTTCGCCGACCCCAAATAAATTGGGATAAGGGCAAGAGAATTTTACTTTATGACGCACCTCTTTACCTGACTACAAAAAGGGTTACATTTTAACTGTCCATCTTTCTATAATCTGTACGTTTCTTGCAGACTCCTGCGCCGCCTGCCAGCGGGTCACGCGCACGTGTGCATGGACGTCGCGTCGCTGCCTCAGATCATGCAGCAGATATTCGCCTCTTCGCTAATACAGTCCTCTTGATTGTTATACAATAACTAGCAAATTCTAGCCCGTATTGATAAGCTGAGCAATTTTTTAAAAAGGCTATCAAAATATTTTATATGATTTTTATACAGTTTATTCATTAGGTAGGTAGGTTAGGAATACATGTTTAAGTACCTGATACTTGTCGACAGGCCTACACTGTCCTCCCAAACTTAATCAAGGATGATTTCCACTAAACGGCTCGCATCGCATCGGATCGGAAAGGATACGAACAGATGCGGTGACAGCCGATCGTGTCCGGCAGGATGTCGACGCATACGATCGGCTCCGTATCGTCGCTTGCGAACATATCCGTTGCTGCGCCTAGTCAAATAATTTAATTCCTACCGTGTTGACGTGTTCTATTGCCGAAAGGATTCGATCGGATACGACGACAGGCGAACGTAACCGATCGCACGTCGCAGCATACTTTCGGCTGCGATCGCATGTCGCGGAAGACGCCCGAGGTCAAGCTACTGGGCGCGGCTTGGTAATATAGACTTTAAATACTGTGTACACGATTTAATATCGTTTAAAGATTGTAAAATCCGACCCGATGCGATGCGAGCCGTTTGGTAGTTTAGAAATATTATAAAAGCCAATTATTTGTAAAATAGTAACCGTGGAGTTTCTTGCCGGCTCTTCTCCAACGACTAATAAGAATCGTGCACCTTGCTTATGACCTTTTATAACTGCCCATGTCTACGCGGAATATTTTTTTTTTTTTTTTTTAATTCAATACTATTTTATTTAATGTACCTTTTGTGCTCAATAGTGCGAATAAGAGGTGTTAAGCTTGAAATATCTCGGAGAAGAACACAATTTCGCTGCAAAATGTATGAAATTCATTCAAATAAATCTTTTTATTATTCTGCTTTCATGCGCCGTGTTGGTATTGGTGTATTATCGTTATTTTAGGAGTCAAATCAATTACAGGGGTAAATTTTACAATATTGGGTATTGAAATATTTTTGGCATATTTTGCCTTATACCTTATAACTTTTATGTTATATTTTTGAATTATATTATAAATTTAATATACAAAGAATAGAAAAGATTGTTTTTTTTAAAAATTACTAGCCATTTGGATTCTATATTACTGCATAGCTATCACATACATTCGATATGCTTCTGTGCCGAATCGAACATCAATCAATGTTATCTAAGGAAAAATTCGAAAACCCGAATATTTTGTCAGTTTATACCAAATAGACGACGGCTGATCTTCCGACAGCGATCAGCTGTCGGGGACTAGGCAAATTAGGTAACCGAATATGTGTCATTTTCGATTTGGAAGCCTTCCGAATGGCTGTGGATAGCTATGCAGGTGTATCTTTGAACACTGGTTCAAAAGAACACTTAGCTATACAGGGTGGCAGGGACACCGACGTGATACCTGGTACCATGGATTCAGTACAGGATTCTGAATTGAAATTATAGGTCAGTTACTAAAAAAAAAAAATAGCTTTCCCATACATTTGCCGTAGGTTTTGCAGTGTTCTATGAAACAGCAGTTTTTTTTTGATAAACGACGAAGATTTCTAGAATCTTGAGAGTCTATATTCAAATTTTATTTGTTTCAAATTGACGTTATTTCAAGTTAAACAAATATCAACTTTATTGTAATTGTAATTAAGTTGATTTCAGAGTGACTAGCAATATTGAAAAATTTATAAAAATGTTTGAAGTTGCAGCGTAAACTGAACTTTATTGTGTAGGAATTAAAGTTATTTTTCCATAAACTCATATTTGTTTACATTTTTGGCGAATATGTCGCGATATTATGTTAGAATCTTGTACTGAATTCTTGTTTACAGTTTGCGCGTCGATGTCCAAGCCATCCTGTATATACTTGAGGAATGGTCTAACAACAATAGGGTTCGAACTTACGTTATTTCGCTCGCCATCCGACGTTTCGACCAGCGAGCTATTGCTGTAGTTCGGTCTAGTGTTAGAAGTCAACACATGAACCTACTACAATCTGTCGAACTTTAACAGATTTTCAACTTTATTGCTAAAGTATTAAGGTTCAAGGTTGATTGGGAAAATGTGACAGTTCCGGGTAGCTTGATGTGCTGGCGTCTGTACAATGATTAGTCTTATCGCAGTAGCCACCTTGGATATCATTAAAATAGCCAATTAACTGTAAGTTAATAGCAAAGTTCACTTTATCCCACGTCAAATGTAACACTTATTATTATTTATATACAGGATCAAATTAAATTTATTAAATTAAATTAGCTCGCGAAACTTCGCGGATGTACCCACCACATCCGCGAAGTTTCTCTAAACATATCATTATCTCATGATCTGCCGAGCCTTTTCCCAACTATGTTGGGGTCGGTTTCCAGTCTAACCGGATGCAGCTGAATACCAGTATTTTACATGGAGCGACTGCCTATCTGACCTCCACAACCCGGTTACGTGGTAATACGATGGGTATCCAGAGTTTGGCTAGCTAATTTAAATTGATCCTGTATTGTATTAGAGTACATTCCTTTTGTTTCAACGTATTATATACAATAGTTATATCTTGTAAGAGTTAGACCAATTTGTATATAACTATGTATAGGTACTGTATAGTTATGGAAATAAGAAAGGTCACAAAATATAATATATTTGTTGTTGTTCAATGGAATCATTGTATTTTTACTGTAAATAAAGTTTGATCCTGTGACTATCTGTTCACTAACTACTGATATATAAATCAATATCTCTACTAATAATAATAATCGTGAAAAAAAAATCAGTTGATTCATAGATTTATGTTCGCATAACTCGACATAATGTATGGATCAACGTTACTGATTTTTTTTCACGATTTCAGGGTTGGTCCCATAGTAAAAGTTGTTCATAATTACAGCAGCTTACAACAGCTTAAGGGCTGTTGTTTTTTATATTTATTTGTTTACAAATTCCCAGATTTGTTCTGCAATTGTTTTAAGTCTACTACTAAATCCTACGATTTTTATTCTTGTGAAATACTAGTGCGGTCCCTCAGTTCACACGCAAATGATAAGTCTGGGTAGCAACAAAACCTGAAACATGTTATCTATCCTCGAGTCACATGTGACTCAAAACACCGTGTCACCGGGTCGGGTATGCCATGGCATATTAATGATTATTTAAAGGAAAACCCGGTGTTTTGCGTCAATAACCCCAAGATCGTAGTTCGTTAGTTCAGGGTTTAACAATAACAATTATAATAAGATAAGGCTCCGATAGGTATAATTAAATTTGTCAAAATGGATATATTTCCTCATGATTGTAACATGAGATTTTTATAAATTGTACTGTTTTTGCTATACAAAAGTAGGTTATACTAAATGTCCTTGAACCTTAGGTTGGAGGTTCAAATATAGTTTTGATGTTTCTATCATACCTGCATATTTTAATAATATAAATGCACACAACGTTTCACACCGACTTTAAAAAAGGAGGACATAGTCAGGATTGGGAGGGCCTTAAAGGGCTTTAAAAATAAATATAATTAATTAATTATTTAACGCTACATTGACATGTACTCGTATTACAAATTGGGATGCAAGTAACGCACTGACTAACTTACTACTTAAACTTGGAGTAAACAAACACAATCTTTCAAATGTGCAAGCTCTGTTAGGGCTGTGGTTCCATAACTAGGTTCTCTAGGAATTAAATAAATTTTGCATTTGTTGTGGTTTTTTCATGTAAAAATCTTTTATTCACTTGTCAAAAGATGCAAAATTATAGGTAAACTAAATGCAGAAAACGTAAAATCAATCAGGAATAATTATGCCAATGAAAAATCCATGTCAATAATATCAGTTATTTATTACTTAATAAAATTTCCAACATTCACTACCAACTTTTACAGCGTTCTCATCACAGCGAAAATCTTGCCAAAATGGACCAACACTCAGTAGAATCGGTACCCGTTTCACGCGTACCCTGTTTTCTATCAATATTTTTCTTATTTGCTTAGCATTTATACATACATCTTCGGTGATCCTATCGTTAGCTGCACTAACAGCATGAAATCTTCCGTGTCGTGTAGGTTCAAGAGACACAAAACTCACAGTCGCAGAGAGTATAAGACACAACGCTGACAGTAACGTCGCGAAGACTAGCACGCACATTGTAGTAAATCCTTGCATTATGAGGCAGAAGATTTATAACATATTCATAAATAATAATCGCAGTAATGCCAACAACTGAGTGCCGTTGTGTTTCCGCTATAACTGTTAATAATCAAAATATTTGCAGCTTTTATACGCACGGCTACATCAAGCTATATATAACCAGTATAAGTTGACTTCTGATTTTACGAAAAACCTATACAATGCGAGGTCAGCTAAAACTGGAAGTGTAGGTATAGCTTGGTATGTGTACCTAAGAGTATGAGTTACTAAGTACCTACCTATGCGTATTCTAACTGTCCTAGTATAGACGCAATTGGCGCCGATTCCCTTGTTCACAAACTAAACTAAATATAATATTATGTTCAGTGCATCGTTTCCTTTCTATTTCATTAAGAAAAGGAGAGAAGATGAATATTAGTTTAGTCCTGTCAAATTAGTCAACTCCTGACGTAAATTGACGTATTTTTGGTAGCTATGTTTTTAATCACGTCCGCGTCATGATCACGTCTAAACTGTCTATGGAGTATCTTAATTTGACAGGACTAAACTAATATTTTGTCTTCTGTCCGTTTCTTAATGAAATAGAAAGAAAAAGATGCACTGACCTTAGTGTAGTTTGTGAACAAGGGAATCGGCGCCAATCTCTCACAAAGGATCATATTATAGATACATAACATTGTTGTCAACACACTATAATTCTTGTCTCTATGCTTATAGCTATATGACGAGTCCTTTGTGAAGAGAGAAAAATAAAGATATATTATTATTAACTTCCGCAGGATACGAAAGTGTGTTACTCCATTCATTTGAATATCTGTGTCAACATATTGTAACTCTAGCGTCTGCCCGAGACTTTGTCCGCGTGATATTTCTTGTTCCCGACCCACCCCGTCTCATTTCATCGCCAGCGTTAGGTATTACTTTGTTTTTTCTCACCGTTCTTCTTCTTTTTCTTTCTGACTTGTTTTATTTTTGATCAGTTCCTAAGGGCCCTAGCGTGATGATAAGTAGGGTTTGACGCATTTGGTGCACATCTCAACTTATGTAAGAAAAAAATAGATTTACAGCAAAAAGTTATCATAATAAAGACATGATATAATATCATATTATATCAATAACCTTTATAATATTATAATTTAAACTGTACTTCTTTCAGTTATAGTTATTATTATTAATTAAATAAAAGCTTTAAATTAAATCAAAACCTGTTTCTCAAAAACAGGTTATAAATAATATAGATAAACCTTTGTTTCTTACTTAGTAATTGTTACTATTAATTAAGTAAATAGCTATAAATTAAATTACTTGAATAATTGGAGAAACGTGATCTTTTTCATGAAATGTTCCACCGCTAGATTTCCGTCTTCCAATTTACGTAATAGTTTCTTATATTTTCTGTCAAACATAACATCACGCTGTTTACGGTTTTTTCTGACATTGTGAAATAAAATGTTACCACTCCGCAATAAACAAGTACTTGAAAATTGTATGTTTGTTTTATATAGCATAATCACTTTGTTATTATTATATTTTTTTTGAAAAAATAAAAATGTTATAGTGATTATGTAGAAGTAGAGTTTAATTAAAATTATTTTCTTGATTGTATTTTTAAGAAAATTACCTACGCAAAACCAAAGATTCTTTCATTTTTAGACAATTTTTCCAAATCTCCACTTAATATCTTAAAAAGTGCTCCTTTTGCGAAGTGCACCAATTGAGAAGTGTACAAGTTGAGATGTGCACCAAATGCGTTTAGCCTTCCTCAAGAGGTGGACTATCAAATGCTTAAATAATTTTTCAAATCCGGCTGGTAGTTCCAGAGATTACCCCCTACATACAAACTTACGAACAAACAAACTTTTACCTTTATAATATTAGTATAGAAAAGCTTCAGAAATCTGGATTGTGATGTTTGCGTTTTATAGCTTACCTTAATGGGTTCCTACATACTGTGTGTGTAGGAATATCTCATTGGTCTAATTTTATTTTCAAAACTTCAGTACCTACATGAAATTATTTTCCACTCAGATCTGCTGCAGTGTCTGAACGATTCGCTGAATACGAGCAGCATGAACCGCGGCGTAATCGCGTAACACACTAACTACGTCGTGGAGCAGACATATTTTTCGACCATATGATGCAATGGATTAGCAACATCCTTCAAAATTATTCAGATTGTGATTGATCGTTACGCAATTAGGGTACCAATCGCTGTAGCGATGCTTGTGTAAAGCTTGTGTCCAGCTGTGGACGTCTTCCGGTTGAATGATTATGATTGATAGGACCAAGTATCTTATCGTATGGATGGTCAAGGCAAATGGTACGAGATTGAATCTATACAAATAAATAAAACTGAAGTGTGCGTTTATTATGTCAAAACAACAGCTTTTTAATAATATTGTAATAATTTTGATGAGCGATTGACTGCTGCGCTGCGTGTCGCGGGTTCGATTACCGCACGGAACAAATATTTATATGACCTACAATTAGTTGTTCCGGGTCTGGCTGTTTGTGTATGTAAGTTTATATGTCTGTAATCGCACCCACGACACAGGAGAAATTCCTAGTGTGGGGCAACGATTTTTTATCAAAAAAAAGCTTATGAAATGTTAAAAACTGATAACAAAAAAAAAAAAAATTAAATTTTTGTCTGTCTGTTTGTTCCGGGGAATCGACATACAATGCGAGCAAAGCCGCGGGCGGAAGCTAGTCAAATATAAAATTTTAACAATATGGAATCAAGAAAATATATTTAATATGAAAATATAAATGTAAAGTATCTATGTAATGTAGAATGATTATAATGAATTACAAAAACGATCATCGGACGTTGTCACGTTCTATGTTCTATAATCTCACGGACGTTGTCATATCATTAGCGAACGAGAACTATCAAGTTTATAAGTTTTTGTATAATCCAGAACTATCAGTATCTTCCGCAAAAAACGTTGAATGATCTTGCTTCCTGTGATTTATTTCGTCTTCTTTTCCACTTTCGTTTTGTGTATTAAATCATACATTTTTGTGAGTATATCTACCGTCCTCGTTTATCTACCAGCTCCTCGTTATCATCTGTTTTGATGGATCATTCATCGTACCGCTCCTGCTGCACGTTTAGTTTCAGTAGCAGTAACACTTTCGATTCCTGTGATTTCTGTCGTCATGTTTTTCGCTGTTGTGGGTGGTGGATCTACCATCCTATCGCTTTCACTACCTTTACTTGCATCGATCTTGGTTCCTGCTGCAGGTTTAGCTTCAGTACTAGTAACACTTTCGATTCCTGTGATTTTTGTCGTCATGTTTTTCTCTGTTGTGGGTGGTGGATCTTCCACCGTTCACCACCCTCACTTGCGTTGATCTTGGTTCCTACTATAGTTTAGTTTCAGTAGCAGTAACACTTTCGATTCCTGTGATTTCTGTCGCCATGTTTTTCGCTGTTGTGGGTGGTGGATCTACCATCGTATCGCTTTCACTACCTTTACTTGCATCGATCTTGGTTCCTGCTGCAGGTTTAGCTTCAGTACTAGTAACACTTTCGACTCCTGTGATTTTTGTCGTCATGTTTTTCTCTGTTGTGGGTGGTGGATCTTCCACCGTTCACCACCCTCACTTGCGTTGATCTTGGTTCATACTATAGTTTAGTTTCGGTAACAGTAACAACTTCGATTCCAGTGATTTCTGTCGTCATGTTTTTCTCGGTTGTGGGTGGTGGTTCTTTCTTAATACAGCTTTCACTAGCCTTACATGCGTTGTTCATGGTTCCTGCTGCAGGTGCAGTTTGGGATACCGGAGTGTTTGTGAAAACTCCGTCGTGTTGTCTGTCAGACTCTTACTTTACTAAAAACCACACCGGTGTTCCATCTCACACCTACGCCGGGGGTCGCGGGATCGTAAGATCCTTCCGCAACCCCCGACTGGTCCTGGCCCGCCACCGTCAAAATCAAAAGTAATTTATTATATAAAATTAGACTGAGAATCAGCACTTTTCGAATGTCAAAATTACAAAAGACAGTCCCCCAAAAACGCCCGCCCCTTCACCACTTCCTAGTGCTATCGTGGGCCTCCCCTGGTCAGGGGGGGGAGGGGGAGTGAGGTGTTTGACTCCCCCCATGACCGACGCTGCTCGAACTGGCACTGGATTTTTTAGGGGTCGTGGGGGTCATGACCCCCTCCCTCCCCCAAATCATTCAAGCTGTCGACAGTCTGCATGATTTACGTGCCTTACTAACTTACTACTTGGTGACGCCCCCAAAATCTTGGGCTGCGACCGCGCCTGTGTCGCGCGCGCCTGTCTGTTTTAAGACGTTAGTCTCTATTTGTTTTAATTCGTGTGCTATGGTTCGACAACAGGTTTGAGTTTATAAGATAGAATTGAATTTATTGTTATAATAGAAAATAACAGGCACATGTAGCATTAGAAAATAAAGATGGTCCAAATTAAAAACCTCAGTATAACATAACATAGGGTGCAGTAATAAGAAACAAAAAAAGAGAACTTTAACGGGATTAAAATTTATTACTTAAAATAAAATTGAAAAACGGTGAAGGAAAACATCGTGAGGAAACCGTCATGTCCTAGAACCAAAAGATCGAAGGCAAGTGACACCAACCCGCACTGGGCCCGCGTTGTGGGAAAATTATAGGCTGATTATCTAATCTATATATAAAAATCAATGCCACTTTTCGTTGTAATTTTATAACTCAAGAACGGCTGGGCCGATTTAGCTGATTTTGGTTTTGAAATGTTTGTCGTAATCCAGGGAAGGCTTAAACGGTCAGAAAATATGAAAAAAGAGTAGGGTAGGAGTAGGGTAGGGGGTAGGGTAGGAGTAAGGTAGGAGTAGGGTAGGAGTAGTGTAGGAGTAGGGTAGGAGTAGGGTAGGGGGTAGGGTAGAGGGTAGGACACCACGCGAACGAGTGCCGGGCAGCTAGAAATAATTTATACATGGCAAAACAACGTTTTCCGGGTCAGCTAGTATAATATGTTATGTACTTACAATTGGTGAAACAAACATCGATACGATAACTTTAGATTCCTTTGCAAACATTTTGAAGAACCTTATATCTACAAGCAATATGTATTCGTTACAACAGTGATTTAATATCACTCGAACATAACATGGTGTGGGAGGAACAGCACTCTAATTGCGTAACACACTATCAATCACAATCTGAATCATTTTGAAGGATATTGCTAATCCATTGCTTCGTATGTTCGAAAAATTGGTCTGTTTAACAACGTAAATACCGCAATGAATGTTGTTGGACTGTCAAAATGATAGCCATTCCTACTGAATCTGATAGTGTGTTATGCAATTGTACGACGCAGTTCATTCAATTGCTGTTATTTTCAACGTTGTTTTTTCGTACGGCCAGCAAGGAGCATCGGCTATTACACAATGGTTATAGTCATTCGCATTTGTAATCGTCACATTGTAAATTTTAGTACTCATAGTACTCATTCGTTTCGGCAGCCGTTCCGTAGCACTGTCACTGTCTGTGACGTAGATGTTTTCTGCAGTCGTAGTTCCAACAACGGAATTGCTACTATCTGAATAACAATTCATAAGGAAAATGTTCCAATTTTCACCCATAATCGTATAAGCAGGAATACGTCCCTCTGGTACGTTCTTAAATTCTTCGGTTGCTTTTATTTCAATTATTCTTTTTTTTTTCGGCCCACATTCACCATATCCTTTACAACTGTCAAAGTCAAATACATTTCGAATCGTAATATTATAACGATTAATATTATTAAACATTATATCTCTAAATAGTCTTGGTGGTTCCATAGCACTGACACTGTCCCATACGTAGAAGTCCTCGGTCACTGGTACAGTTCGATCAGGATTGGTACTTCTTCTACTAATTGTCTTAGTTTTCACTTCTCCGGGTTTCATCGCACTTAAATAACAATCCGAAATGTAAATGTTCCCGGTTTTCTTAATATCAGTCCCGTTTCTTGTGGTGCCTATGGCTACCACAGTCGTGACGAGTATCAGGCATAGCGCAGTGGTGGCTTGCATGGTGATAAGCCAGTAGTAGATAGAATCACTTGAATTACCAACTAGTCGCGGTAACTGATGAAGCCAGTGAGCGTTGCGGGTATCTCGCTCTTATTAGCTTACTGAGAACATGTACCACATTAATATACGTAGGTTATCATAGTGGAGCTATAATAAGCTTCAGTAGGCATGTCGATAAGGAATAATTGTGTTTACAAAAAACTATTTATCACGTTAAATTCAATGATTAAAAAAACCCAACTACATATCGTGGTGTTTACTGTTGAACATATTATAACAAACTTGGGATTTATTTACTGATGAAAAACGTTTTTGTATAATGGATTGACAAACAGTCCTACGTCATATGGAACGCGTTTACGCTGTACAAAACCCTGTAGCACTAATGGGATTGCGGATGCATAGTTAACCCAAAAACAAAGCTGGAATGTTTCACGGAATTGTACTGAGACCAGCCCTGTTGCCTTGCAAACCGAAATAGAACAATGCTGTTAGTTTGCAGAAATAGGCACATGCTCGTAGGAGGTACTTATATAGTATTCAAGTACCCTTAACGAGGTGTTGTAGTAGCATGATCATTAGGGATACGTAATTTTCGTTTCTACGAAATAGATGCGATAAATGCGGGATTTGTTACATAGGTGCGAAGTGTTGTGTTTTCTATACTTTTCCACGAGTTTTGAAGAAAAACGTTTTTAAACGTAACAATCCCGTGACGTAGGTAACTAACTAAAAAGCTCAGTCAAAATCATAGACACTGAAAGATATTTTAATATTTACAATATTGTCATAAATGACCGAAGGCCAAAATTTAAGCAGGAACACATAAAAACAACCTTTTATTTTTCAATACATAGTTCTTGTAATGATTATGTAGTGTAGTAAATAAATTCGTTATTTTTTTTTTTCCATTTTGAGCATA